>JARHVA010000566.1:282500-1550000 GCA_037957365.1 Torreya grandis | reverse complement strand
ATAAAAAAATTACCTTTAATTTTAGTTATTGTGACCCTTGAAAATTAGATATGACTAAAATAAGGTATATAAAATATAAGAGGAAGTTATTAGAAGGTAAACAACAAATATATAATTCATAATGAAAAACATTTGAGGAAAACATTACTTGGAAATTTGTTAATGTTTTCTCAAAATAAATTACTTTATTTCCTTAATATACAATTGACTCATTCCAAGACAAATATGATTAAAATGTGATAAATAATCTAATACATTAGGTTCCATAAGCATACACTTCATAGTATAGTTTTTGACATGATGTTTAATAGAGATAAAATATGGATGGTACACACAATTTACCAATCATCACTTTATAACTTTGAATAATGAATGATGGATAGAGATCCATCCAACTCTATTTGTATACATATTATTGGTGGTCTATTTGGCACAACTGAACCAACTCTAGGGATTAGATAGGGGAGAGAAAAGGCTCAATTGATGAGGATTCCCCCTCCTTCCCTTCACCCTCTCCTAAAAGGAAGTAGGCTATTGGTAGCAACTTCCCAAAGGTCTCTGTCTATCAGGGCATGACATACGAGATATATTAGTTGGTTGATGTAGTCTATTCCATACAAGGGGAATGTTTGGAGTACTGATCAAATACTTATGTAAGATATTTAAGTCTATCTTATGTCTAGAGGAACCAACTAGTTCAGATTTATCAATGAACTCAATATTGGTTGACACCTATATCTAGTCTACTAATTTTAATAATGCATAAAAAGACATGTGAAAGGATGAACATATATTCTAGATAAATCTTAAAAAATTAACTAAGATTCAAGCTAAACTAACAAACATAAAAAAAGAGCAAAAGAGAAAGATGAGCTCATTTTCTAATGTAAATGTTTCTAGTTCTGCTAAACAAAAAAATCTCTTGAGAAACTAGTCTTTGTTTGGCTAGCATAGCACAACCAAAAGGTAAAGATGGTGTAGGAATCTAAGGATCAAGTATTTATTTAGAATAGGGAATCAAATTCACCATAAACATGCAAAGCCAATGGATATCATTCATAAAGCTTTCATATTAGAAGATCATTCATAAGAAAAAAATTCAAGACTTGTCGGTGTTCAAATGAACTACAAAAAGACCTTAAAATAGCCTCAACTCATGCCAAAATAGAATGTAATATAAGAAATAAACAAATTTCAAGAAAATATGTATGGTTGTATACTATATTCTAACACCAATAAACTAGCCCTAATTCAGTCTCATGGCTAACCTTATATAGATCTCCAATAGTCTTCACCCAACATCTAGGTGATTGAAAATATTCAATGAAGGCACCAACTAAGGCATAAATTAAATGTGTGCCTATACTCAAAGATAAAAAATTTGTTCATTAGATCACTGGTAATATGAAAATATTGGACTGATGCATTATTTCAATTGAGACATGATCAAATTGAATTATACTATAATTAATGTAGTACTACTATATTAAATGTAAAGGGCAAACATTATTTATCTTTTTGTGATGCTTGGCTCACTTGTTCTTGATGGGCACACTATTGTATGACTTATCCTAGTATTTGATTTATTCTGGTATCCACTTCCACAATCTATTTACACTAGGTGATAAAATATTCAATAACTACATAAATTTGATTGGAACCATAGTCTAATCCCTAGATTCTAATAAGATAGACAAGCTAAAATGAGCATCATTTAAAAATTATCTTTTGAATCTATTCATAGAGGTCCATGTATTAGCCTTCAGAAGGCTTCCCTACGTGTCTATGTATCATTGCTTGAGGAGGCCAAGGTCTTGCTACATGTCAAGTTATTTATATTCTGTAGCTTATTGCTTGGGCCTTTAACATGGTACAATAGGATCTTGAGAAGTGGTAATATCCATTTCACTCAAAGCTTTGTGGTCCCTCAGTTTCTATTCTATCTCTTGATTGACCTAGAGTCCTGAGATTATGCCACATGGCATGATCTCAAGGACTCACCTAATTCATGTTTTGTTGTACTACCCTCATTTAGTCTAGAGGTGAGAATAAGAGGGATAATTCCACATGACATCATCTTATTTATTTAGGAAGTTTGTTGCTTACTCACTTTGTCTCGACCATCATGAGGGCTAGAGAAGCAAGATCATACCATGAGGCATGATCTTAACAATCGAGAGGGTCAAAGGGCTTGAATTTATGTCCAAAATTTTTTAGAGTTAGAGATCTTTGATATGTTGACAAGTGATGACCACATGGAAAATGCAGACCTATGAATAAAAAATGATCATTAGATTTCAAATAAAAATACTATCCATTAGAGTTTAAATTCATAGAATAGCCATTAGATACTCTATGAAAATTGAATAAGGCACATAAACTTGAATAAAAAAACTCATAAAAATATCAATCTAGAAGGAAATTTTTTCCACTAACATGATTATTCCTTTCAATCAAATAAATTATTAGGTCTTTTGGATCAAAAGAACAAAAAAACTCATCAATTTTGGATCTTTCAATCCTTTTAAGTAATCAAATTAGACTTAGAATCCAAAGACTTTAGCACATTCAAAAAAATTAAGTTCAATGCAGAAATCATGTTAAGTCTATGATTATCTTAATGGTATACATGACCATCAATTTTAAACAACTGAAAAGTTAACATGTGTTAGTGCTTTTTCCATTTGGCATTTGATGCCACGTGGCATCCATTTAATCACTTTGGGTCTACTTAGGTTTATAACTAGGGTGATGACCTATAAGCTCATGATGAAATGATATCTTAACACACATCTAGATCTTGATCACACGATGCCTAACATGAGACTCACAAAGATATAAACCACCTTGGGGGCTTGTAGAAATGGGATTGTGTCACGTGAGATGATCCTAGGCATCTAGAGATTGATGAATATAAGAAGCATAAAGATTAGCTCTAAGGGCCCAAGGAAATGGAATCATGCCATGAAACATGATCTCATGTATTTAGGGGGTCTAAGGCCTATTAAGAAAATTGAGGGGACATAAGGAAGCACATAAAATGGGATCATGCCACTTGGCATAATCTTAAGGACTCAAAAATGTTAGGCAAAAATGGCTAAGGCAAAAGAGTCTCAAGAAAGTGAATGAGTGACAAGTAGTAGATCCAAGCTTGCTAAGAGACTCATAAGGAAATTTAGATAATATTTGGCCTACAAGAAATCAAATAGCCACTATAATAAAATATGAATTTGAAAAATAAATGGCTAAGAAGTTTTAACCAAAATTGACTAAGTCTGAATGACTTTGCAAAGACTAGAACATTGAATTAATCCCAAAGCCAAATAATCCTAATTTTATGAAAAATGACTAAGTAAATGAATGAAATTACATGAAAACATAACCACTTTAGATGGAAATTAGGTAGAAATGGACTACATTATTTGGGAAAATAAGTAACAAAGCTCTGAAATAGTTAATTTGTAGAAATATGAGGTGAAATGCCCTAAAAAGAGAACTTTAATGTAGTTAAAAACATGATACAAAAGAGACCAAGACTTATCAAATTTAAAAAAACTTTGAAATTTAAATCAATACAGATCCAATTGCCAAAATAGTTCAAAACCAAATGCACACGTTGGATACTTTAAGTTCAGACCGACTCAAAGAGTAAAGCCAATGCAATGTCAAACATGTAACTTATCAATAACTTTTTCAATTAGACCATGAACTAAAATATACCTAGGCTTGATTAGACCAGATGAAATATCCCAAAATATGTTATGTTAATAAAATATATAATTTTTGAAAAACCCTAGCCAAGATAAATATTTTTTATTTTTTAGCCAAACCCTAGATGCCAAAAACTCATAAATTACTTGAAATAAATTGTGAAATCCTAGAATAGAATTTATTGAATGATGTAATCATTTTTAGGGCATTAAATCACTCAATAAACTCAGCCACATTGGTGCCAAATATACATAAAATTACAATAAATTAAATGTTGATTTATAGTGCTTTTTCCAAAGTAAAGATGTTGGTAATTATCCTTAGAAATAAAGATAAATACATAAATAAATATAAATACATAAATAAATATAAGAAAATTCAGAATATTAAATAGGCTTGATATAGGCTCTCAAACCCTCTCAAATAATTACCCAATCAAGTTACCCTAAATAGAATTAATTATTTTCAACCCTAAATATAACACAACCCTAAAATTAGGGGTCTTCAAATATGAAAATCTGACTTTGGGTCTCCAAACCCTAGTCACCACTCTCCTAGAGTAATTCTCTAACCTCCCAAGCAAATCTCCCAAATTGAAAACCCTCTTTTTTGTCTTTTTTTTAACTTAATGATCTATGGTAGCTCCAAGGTGAAGTTACCCCATGGAAAGAATTAGGGTTTTCATCCTCAATCTCTTTGCTTAAAGGATTTCATCTTCAATTCAAAAACCCAAGTTTTTTTGTGCTCAAAAATATAAATTTAAAACTTGATCCAAGATGCCTTTCAAATGAACCCTCAAATGCTTTTATACTCCTTCCCAAGTGAAGTGCCCAATTTGGAGGGAAATACTTTTTCGATCTTTTTTTTTTCAATTTATAAAAAGAACACCTCTAATAATCCACTTAAATAGATTAGTACCCATGACCCTAAAAAAAGCCTCAACTTAAGTGAAATTATAATAATAAAGTGATTTTACAAGTGATCTTAATACAACTAAATGTTTCCCTTTTTTTCTTTCTTTTTCCCTTAACCCTTGGAAAACTAGGCAAGGCTAAAGGTCTTCAATAGTGTCATGTCCAAAAGGGGGCATGACAATCCTACATGCCCAAAATTTATTGTCCTCAAGTAATTGAAATAACCAATGGGTTATCCTAACCATGGGCTTTAAGAAATTCTTGATCTTTGACTCTTTCCATGGGAATAAAACCCCTTGATGAAGCTCTTTGCTATTGTATATGAAGATTTTTGGCTGCTTATATAATTTGAAAATAAAATAACAACTTCTAACCTTCCTTTCCCCTTTCATGGAGGTCCCATACCTTAGATGTGCTAAAAGGAAATAACTTATATAAAATGATAATATTGTGGTGGATGGAAAAGTGTATTCTAGTAAATAAATATTTAATTTTTTGGGTTTTGATTACCCCTATATCAGCATCTATACAAGACACAAACACATTTGTCAAAACAATATTTCTTCACTTCTCTTAAACATTTGCATATTTGATAATTCCATCCATGTGTGAAGGTGTTGGAAACCTATGTGTGGCTGCCTTTGATAATATAGAAGGGATGTTCATGTTACCCACACACCCAAAAGTGACCTCAAGACTTAGAAATATTCCCACTAGAGGAGATGGAAGTCTTCTTATCATGATTGAAATCCACCCTTCAACAAAAGACCACCAACACATATCCATATACATCAAAATAAAGCTAGAACCAATCACTTCTCTCTTGATTATTTGGTTGTGTGTCCAAATTTTAGACATCTTATGACTCCAAAACAAGAATTTATTCCTCCATAACTCATCCTTAGGACGTAACATTATGCAATCAATCTTCTCCAAACTTATGAAAATATTCAAACTCACCATTTCATGCCTCAAACTCACATGTTCCCTTACCTTAGAGGGAATTAATTCAAAAATAAAAATGTAACTTATGTTTTGAGGGGTGTGTTTATACATTACATCCTTGCAAGTATCCTAAAAAATCTTTTTTTTTACTCCCAACTTGCTCCATGATGAACCTACCACATTTACAATTCCAAAAGGGGTCAAAGTGAAGCTATGTACCACCTTAAAAGAGATATAAATGTCATAACTAATGATACCCATTATTATATTTCTCCTTTTCATCTGTACATTAGAACATGGGTTCCCTTGGAATGCAACCTAATACCCTTTAGGGCCCGCATCATGCCTTGACACTTTTTTATAAAACCAAAAATATGGATCACTAGTTTGAATTAAGGAAACAACTTGGAACAACATTAGAAACATACCTTTCATGTCACAATTCTAAATTCTTTCTTCCGTTGTAGGCTCTTGGAAGGGTTTCCCTTCTTTTTCAAACTTCAACTCCCTATCACAAGGAAAAAGCCAACTCTCTTTTGCATTTCAAGAATTTACTAGGGACTGTAACTCACCTTTTTCAATGAATTTTTATAGTGTGCCATATTTAGATTTGGCATGAAAGACTCAAAAAAATTTGATTATAAATAATGTTGGTTATTCACATAAATTAGTAATTTTTTTGAGCAACAACAATTCTAATTTTTCTCATAAAATTCTATTTTTTAAGCAACAAAGTTCTAATTTTTTTGAGTGTACTCCAGGTCTTTTCACAATGCAAAATTTAGACCTACTTTCCTTCCTTATAAATGGAAATTTACCCTCTTCATGGACTTTCTTAGCATATTCATTTTTAGAATTTATTAGGCTCAAAAATTAAGGAAATAAACATTCTTTTGTATACCTTAATGGTTGTTCCACATTAGAAGAAACATTTTTTCTTGTTGTCCCTAATTATCCTTAGGGAAGACTCCTTACATTATCTTTGAGGTCACCTCCAAATGTACCTTATCATTCAAACCATGTAAGATAACTTTTTTTCCATCCATTTCTAATTTAAGATCCATAATTTGCTAACTTTGTGTGTACTCTCTAAGTGAGTGTAACCATTGGACGCCTAGGACAAGGTTGGTCTCTCCAATGCCAACCACATAAAAATCATCCTCAATGGAGTGTGTCTCCAACATGATGCTAAGCTTGGGAACCTTGGTGGTGTAAAAGATGGTGAATCCATCCAACACAATCATACAAAAACCCTTGAATTTAATAGGTTGAATCCCACATGTAATAATCAAGATTTTATCAATGAAATTATAAGTGGCCCCACTATCAATGAGAATAGTAACATCCTTACCTTTCAATTTTTGCTTCACACAAAAGGGGTAGTATCTAAGAGTACCTAATAATGAATCAAATGTGCCACTCATGTCCTTTCCTCAAAATATATCTAAATAATTTTCCTCATGGGTGGTTGCCTCTTCCTCTTCTTCTCCATCTGGATGCACTTGAATGTAATGCACTTGCCCCTTCCCATGGTACTGATGACCTAATTTCCAAGGGTCTCTACAAACAAAACATAGTTTTTTCTTATTTATCTCATTCCTTGTCTCATTGTTCCATCTTGATAAATCCCTTTGTTTCCCCAAACCCTATTGGTTTGGCTTACCAAACCTTATTGATTTGGCCTATCAAACTACCCCAAAGAAGCTAGTTTTTGTGGTCCAAAAGAAGTTACCCTTGGATTCCTCTATTTATTATCTCTTTACTATCTAAAATGTCTAATATCGTTAGTTTCTTATTGAACAAAAGGCATAATTTTACCTTGGGGTGTTTAAGACTCAAGATCAAGGGCTTTTTGAATGGATCCTTAAAGAGAAGGGTCAAAAGCCTTGACTAAACCCTGAATGAAATCAACCAATCCTTCCATGAATAAAACTACCAATATCCTCTATAAATCATCCATTACCATGATCAAATGCCTCTAAAGTTATGTCACATACTCTATTATGCCCTTTTACCTCAATTGAGCCAAATCTATGAAGTGTAATTCCATAGCAGCCCTATCAACCCTCTTAATGATCCTTTTACTAAATTCCTCATAAGAATGAATGAGTTGAAGTCCTTGGGTGATTAACCCATGATACCACCATTCATGGGTAACCCCTATCTAGATGTAAGGTGGCAAAATAAATAGCCTCCTTTTCCATCATAGGCCTAAGTGAAAAGCAAGTGTCTACCTTCTGAAACCAAGCCCTATATGAACTCTTGGAAGAACCATCAAAATTGGAAATTCAAAGCTTTCCCAAGGCATGATGAGGTCTTCCTTAGTTTCCCCTATGCCTTTGGCCATCCCTATTACCACCATGTTACCCATGCTTCCAAGATGTGAATGAAAAAAAATCCATTTGATCCTTGAAAGGAGCAAGATAAGTCATGTACTCATTATAATCTTTCAATAAGTTATCTCTCAAGGTGGGTTGTTCTTCCCTTTCTGAAATGGCAACTTATTCTTGTAAAAAATTAGGTTGGTTAGGTCTATTGTGGCTCTTCCATACATTTTAGGGGGTTGATGTGTGAGGTTATGACTTTTATAAGCACTACCATCCCCATTGGATGGTTTTTCACCCCTCATTTCCTTTATAGTATGGAAAATTTTTGCTATCATCGCTGTCATCTGTTCTTGAGCTTGTGTGTATCTATCAAAAATTTGCTTCTCTCTATGTTTAGCATCATTCATTGGCTGATCCAAGGGAGCCATTTGTTCTTGTTGATTTTACTTAACCTTCTTCTTGCTTATAGGGTAATACCTTAGTTATTTGTCACCCTTGGGAATGTATTACTTCAAAAACCCATCGCTAGCCAAGATATGGCTTTGATAAAATTGAAATATCCAAAAATAGGTTATATTACTAATATTGTTCGCAAAGTTTGTCACTCATTTTTTGGGACAACACATGAACTCTTTCTTACAAGCCAAAAAATTCTTTCTTCCCTTCTCAAAAATTGTTATGAGCCTTCAAATTCTCTATTTTTCAAAACTTTTTCAGCTAAGGGACTCTGTAGGTTCATTTCTACAGACTCCATAGGTAGAATTCTATGGACTCTATAGGTTCATTTCTACAGACTCTGTAGGTTCATATCTATAGACTTCGTAGGAAGAAATCTATGGACTCCCCCAGTTCTACGAACTCGAATTATGAACTCTGCAGGTAGAACTACAAACTCGTAAGGCCTCAAATCTATGAACTCTCAAGGCCTCAAAACTACAAACTTTGCAAGCCATTTTCTCACTTCTACAGACTCCTCCGGATCTATGAACTCATTTCTTCAAACTCTGTAGGTTGTTTTCTATTGACTCTGCAGGAAAGAAATAGGTTCAACACTTAGCCATTTTTTTAATTAGAAAGTTCAAACAGGTCTTTTAAGATCTTGAAGGACAAGTGCCCTTGTGGAGGGCACTTGGGAGCTAAAGTGGACCATTGTAAAAATTTGAAAGGCAACCTTGGAGCTTAGACAGCCCTTGCAGAGGTCAAGTGGGGAGCAAGTGGACTATTTCAAAGGCCGAGCGAATAGGGAATTCCTTCAGAAAAGTTCCCATGGCAAAGTTATTAAGGACCATTTCCTTTAGACAAAAAGTCTGAAGGAATTCCTTCAGACTTTTGTCTGAAGGAAATAATACCAACTAAAGAGAAAAGCCCACAAAAAAATGCTTGATGGAAAAAGACAAAGCGAGGGAATTCCATTGGACTTTTGTCTAAAGGAAATGTTTGAAGTAAAATGGACAAAACAAAGAAAAGAATTCCTTCAGACATTTTTTCTAAAGGAATTAACTCGAGGACTCTCTGAGAGAAAGAAGCCCGAAGGCCATTCGAAGACTAGTCGAAGGGTAAGTACCCTTGCGAGAGGCTCCTGCAAACCCAAAAATAGGCCTTTCTCAAGACCTCGAAGGGATTCTTCCCCTTTGAGAAGGACAAAACAAGAAAACTAAAGGAATTGTCAAGGAAAGTGATGGGCCCACAGATGTCAAAGTTGAATGTCATGAACTAGACATTGAGATCTAAAAGTCTGATGACATCCCCACAACCATCAAAATCAGGGTAACCAACTAGCCGTTGGCTTTCAAATGAGGATGGGCCCATAGATGTCAAATTCATGGCAATAGAATAGTTATTGATCTTTGTAGACTTAAGTGTGGACTCAAATGCATTCAAAGGCCTTAAGGCAAAGGCCAAAAGGGAGAATCGCTGAGAAGAGGAGCCAAAAGAGCTAGCCAAGCTAGAGAAAAGGTATCCTGAGGGCTCAAATCGTAGCAAGAAGAGACAAAGAGGGAAATATCTATAGTAATTATTTTAGTAGCTAGAATAGTGTGCAAAAACTAATATTTGAGCCCTTAAACATTGAAGATGCCACCTATTTATCTCCCTTGGAAAAAAGACAAAGTGGGCAGCTACGCAGACAAAAGGAGATAGACCAGATGATCCAGACCTAGAAGAGACATGTGAAATGAAGGGACATGCCATAGTCAAGGTAGCCACCCTATTTTAGCATGGCCCTTTGACAAAACTAAAGATGCATTCAAAGCATTAAATGCAACATGGGTCACTCCATGGAGAAAAGTGCCACTCTTTTCTAGGTTGCTATATATTGTAAAATCTATTTTTATGCAAGGGAGGCCTTTTTGATAAAAAGAAGAAAAAACTCTACCCAAATTGAAAGGTGAATACTGAGACTTTGAGCTTAGATTGTTGTTCATATTATTTTATCTGAATGAGAAAGTAAGTTCCTATAGACTTTGTGATGTTATAGCTTGTATCATTTTAGGAGATTGTTCTTATGTCTATCTTCTGAATGTATTCTTTTTTATTTAATCTAACAATCAAAACTTGTGGAAGCTTTCAAGAAGGTGTCATAAAGCCAGTTGTGGAAGGACTTTGTGCTTACTACAATTGCCTTTAGTCTATTTGTCTATTTTTTGTTGTGTGTGAAGGATCTTGGGATGACTTTGTGCCCCCATTATCCTTTGTTTTTCACTCTTTGGGAAGTTGAGGTGGAGACTTTGTGCTACACCTCATTCTGCTGGTTGCTACACTTTATTACCAGTTACTTATCATACCTGAAAGAACTCTTGTTGCTCCCTGTAAGATCACTTATAAAAAAAGATAAGTGCCTTCAGTCTCTTCACCAAGATTTCTCCTTTGTTTGTGAGCATCATCTCTAAAAAAAGAGAGATGGATGATGATACCCTATCCCTGAGTGTTATTTTTTACTTATATCTATAGTATATAGCCCCTTTATACTTATAGGGAACCTCCCTTTGATGAGATGAGAGATTTGTCTCCTTTGGTTGTGGTAAACCTACAACTTTGGCCAACCAATCTCCCTTGTTGTGGATGATCAGACCTATTTTTCTCATCAGTACGATGGTGACAAAATATTCACCCAATAGTTTTTTGGCAACTCTGCTGGGGATGTTACATGCAATCTGAAGCCTCAAGCCTCAGATTGAAGTAGTTCCTATCCTTATCCATTGTATACTCTGGTGACTCTCTCATCTGGGTCTTACACATTATCATTATAGCCTTATCCATTCCCATTATATAATTTGGTCTACAAACTAGATCCATTGAGGAAGAATAGCAGTTTAAAACCTCAAGCTTCAAGCTGAAGTAGGACCAGTTCTTTCTCACTTTTATCCTATAATCTAGAAACTCCATGCTATACCAAAAGTCAAAGAACCCAAGGTGTTGTTGACCTAGTCTTTGAGTTGGTGCAGTAAGGAAATTTTGATTTGATTCCTCTACAACCCAAAGTTCAAAGATCCAGGAGTGTTCCTCCCATTCGTACTATGTCACCAATACAAGGTAGAGCCTCTTTTTTTGCTATCACCAGAGCTTTACCTATATATACTCCACCCATATTTGTTATCCCTACCTTCCATAATCCAATCATGGTGGTTCAAGGCCCACTGGGGTAACTCTTTTGGTCCACTTAATCTAACTCCACCCCTACACGAGCTTCCACATAGTTTAAGAAAGAATTTCCCCAAATTCTTTGGTGATGGGAGAGTTCACCCTGATGAACACATTGTAGCCTTCAGCATAGCATGTGGTGTGATAGGTATAGAATTTGAGGATGTGGCAGTCAAGCTTTTTGTGAAAACATTACAAGGCGTTGCTGCAGACTGTTTCTACCATCTGCAAGCTCGGTCAGTAACTGATTGGAACACACTCAAAGCCAAATTTAAAGCAAGGTTCAAGCCTACAAAAGATGCACATGCCTTGCTAGCCCAGCTCACATAGATGAAGAAGGAGCCTCATGAACCTATGAGGGATTTCATAGCAAAGTTTGACAAGCTGAGGAATAGGATTCCTATTATTGCTCAGGCAACACCTGAAAACCTCAAATGTTTCTTCATCAATTCCCAGCTACCTGAAGTGAGTTTTCCATTGAGATGTGCTGGCCACATAGACCTTGTTATTGCTCAAGACTTGGCTACTGAGGTAGAATATGACCTTATCTTGGTAGGAAAGATAAGGAGAGATCCTAACAAAGGTAAATCCTCTTCATCTTCAGAATACTCACCTACAGCCACCACTGATCTAATGGTGTAGAAGTTGGCCAATGAGTTACTTGCTCTTAGAAAGAAAATGGCACAAGGGATGGCATCCACTCTTGCATACAAATATATGCCAAGGAGGACATTTCAGAATCAGGCATACCAAGGTAATGTTGTTAGGAATCAAGGGTAGCCAAACCATCTTCCTCCCCCATGGGGGAACTTGGCCATTAAAGCTCCTCCAACCAACTCAGTAGTTGGATATCTAGAAATAGAACATGATTCCTCTTTCCAACCTGATTTTGATCAATAAAATGATGCTGATCTCTTCACAAAAGACCAAGAAGAATCAGCTGGTGACTCCAACATTGGTTTCCTAAATTATCAAGATGAACCCAAAAGTGAAGGTGAAGTAGCTAAGGGATCATATGCTGTGTTTACCTAGTCCCAGAATCAGTCAGCCCAATAACCTGATAAAGAGAAGATAGAGGAGTGACCTCAACTAGAAATATCAATTACTAAGTGGGGAACCACTCTGCACTTCCAGCCAAAGGACCTGGTGACTACTAAAAAGGTGAATACATCAAACACCCCTACACCTTCTACTTCCAACTCACAGACCAGTCCTCTCCCTTCCAAAAATCAAAAGGATGAGCTCCCATCCTCTGTTCCCAGTTCATTTCAAACATTTGATATAATTGACCATATAAATAAAAGCAAAATTTAAATGTCTGAATTTAAATACCTACAGTCAAACCCTATTTAGTTGGATAAGTTGGTTTAATATGTGAAGAACCAAACCATCCCTGCAAGACAAGAAGCTAAGAAGGTAACTCATGATCCCCCAAAGAACATGTCTATCCAAAACAACCTTGTCATTACCCCTCCTACTACCCCTAGGAAAATAGAGTCTTTCTATGTTTCCCTATTGATAAACGGTCACAAGCTGAGCAATTGCATCATTTATTTTGGAGCTTCAGACAATGTCATGCCTACCAAAGTGGCAGAATCTCTTGGTCTCACATTGACCAAGACATTTGGGAGATGTTTCTACATAGAGAACAAACAAGTTCCACTATTGAGATAAATCACTCAATTTGCATTTGCAGTGTTCTCAGACAAAAGAATCAAGATGATTGTCTTGGTGAATGATGTCCCAGCATCTTACGGCATCCTTCTTGGTTAAATTTTTTGCAAGGATGTTGATGGAAAGTTGAGTATGGACTTATCCGAGGTGAGAATCCCTATCAAAGGCATCATGAAGAGGATGCTTCCTGAAAAGGAAGTGAAATACGTGGTTACTTAGACATTAACACCTGAAGCTCAAATTTTATTTGAGTATTTAGGCATGGGTAATTATTTCTTAACCACAAAGAAAGTTTATGAAGTGCTTAATGAAACTCCTAAATGTGATAGCCTAAAAATACCTTTAGTTGGAATAGTAAAAAGGATGGTAAAATGTAGTACATGTACTAAGGAATCTCACCCTCCAAAAGAAGAATCCAGGGAAAAATCAGTGTCTAAGGAAGTATGGATTCTAGAATTTGATGACAACTACTCTTCTACTGGTTCAAGAGCTAGGATTGTGTTGATATCTCCTCAAGGAGATATTTTTCCTTCATCATATAAGTTACAGTTCAACAACACCAACAACACAGCTGAGTATGAATCTCTTTTACTTGGATTGAAGGTTGCTCATGATAAAGGCATCAAACTCCTTCATGTCAAAGGAGATGCTGAACTGGTAGTTTGTCATGTGAGGAACCTATATCAAACCAAGAATGAAATATTGTGCCACTATCGAAATCTATTCTAGGATCAACTTGAATACTTTGATGCTTTTAACATCTCTAAAGTTCCTAGGTAATTTAATGATAGAGCTGGCACTTTGGCTATTTCAGTAACTCTTTTGGTCCCTCACTCTGACTTCACAGGAGATAAGTACGCCATCGAGTTGGTCTTTAAACCAAGTGTACCTAATAATGCTAGTCATTAGCAAGTATTTAATGGTGACCACTAAATCATTGCCTTCCTAGAAAAAAAAGGTAGCTTCAAACATCTCCACTTTGAAGGCAGTGAACCAACCCCTGAATCAAATTTAGATGCAAGTGAAGAATTCTTGCAACTTAAGGGGAATAAAATTCCTAAAGGCCTGGTTTCCCTTGAGAAGTTGTTTGACAAGCATGATAGATTCATCAAATAGCAGGAAATGGATTCAAGCTCTTCTCATGAGTTTGATCAAGTAAATATGGGTACCAAGGATGATTCCAAGATGGTGAACATTGGAAAGTGTTGCACTCCTAAGGAGAGATTCAAATTCACTATTCTTCTTCACCAGTATATGAATGTCCTAGCATACTCTTATGATGATCTAAAGTCACTCAAGACTGAAGAAATCTGCCATGAAATTCCTCTCAAGGATGATTCGATGCCTTACAAGCAAAAATCTAGGTAGTATAATCCCAAGATATTAGGTACTATTTTGTTTGAAATACAAAAAATGTTGAATGCTAGGATAATCTTCCCAATCCATCATTCCACATGGATTGCCAACATAGTGCTTGCGAGGAAGAAGAATGGTGAAATTCACCATTGTGTGGATTTCAAGAATTTGAATCAGTCATCCTTAAAGGATAACTATCCTTTACCCATGATGGATCAAGTGCTTCAGATAGTGACTAGTTTTGAGATGTTATCAATGTTAGACAGATTCTCAAGATACAACCAAGTTGAAGTTGGTGAAGCAGACCAACACAAGACTGCCTTCACCATGCCATGGGGCACTTTTGCCTATTGGAGAATGCCATTTGGCCTGATAAATGTTGGTGCCACCTTTTAGAGAGCAATGGACCTTGATTTCAAAGATGAAATGGGTAAGTTCATTAAAATGTACTTAGATGATCTAACCATCTTTTCTAAACATCACCCAGATCATGTACACCACTTGTAATAAGTGCTGAAATGCTGCCACCAAAATGACATTTATTTAAACCCCAAGAAGTCTATTTTTGGGGTGACAGAAGGGAAACTTCTTGGACACATTGTGTCTAGAGAAGGCATAAATATTGACTCAGAATGAGTCAAGTATATCCAGGAGCTTACTCTGCCCATGAGTAAGACTATAGTTTACTCTTTCTTTGGAAAAGTGAATTTCTTACAAAGGTTCATTCCTGAGTTCACTAAGAAGACTCATCATATTGTGGATATGATGAAAGGAAAGGCCACCTTCAGTTGGACTGAAGAAGTCAAATTAGCATTTTGGGACATCAAGATAGCTATTGCTCACACCCCAATTCTGCTTTGCCAAATTATACCAAGGATTTCATCATGTATAGTTATGCTTTTGAACACACACTTTCAACCATTCTGGTTCAGCAGAATGAAGAAGGTGTGGAATCTCCCATATCTTTCATGAGCTGTCCTCTCAAAACTCATGAGATGAAGTATTCAAACATGGAAAAGCATGCATATGTGATGGTCAAGGTAGTGAAGCATTTCTATTTATACATCCTCAATTCATGTATTACTACCTTGGTTCTTGATACCATAGTCAAATCCATACTAACTCAGCAGGAGTTTGGAACCAAAAGAGGGAATTCGATTGCTAAAATCTAAGAGTTTATCTAGTCATCAAATCAATGAAGCTAGTGTGGGGAAAGGGCCTTTGTCAATTGATTGCTGACAATAAACTTGAAAAAGTGGGGTATGAAGAAAAAGGAGTGGAATCCATGCCAATAGTCCTCTTTGTCTCCACCACAAATGAGTGGTATTCAAATACTGCTCATTTCCTTACTTATGATGAGTGTCTAGCCCACATATCTCATAAAGAAAGGAGGACTGTCAAACTGAAAGCTACCAATTTTGTCCTCTGGGACAACGGCCTGTATAAGAGGAGCCTTGATGGAGTATTCCTTCGTTGTGTGGATAAAGAGCAGCAGAACCAACTTTTGAGGTCCTTCCACAATCTGGCCTATGGTGGATATTTTTCTACTCCTGTAACTACCCACAAGATTCTTAGAGCCATGTATTACTGGCCTACTTTGTTTTAAGATGCGTACAAGTGGGTATGAAGGTGTGAACTATGCCAACAGTTCATGGGAAGACTCAAGCTAGCTGCTCTGCCTCTCAAGCTAGTGGTCATAAAAGAGCCATTTCAATAATGGGGAATCGATTTCATTAGTGTTGTAAACCCATCTTCAAATGCTAGACATGATTATGTTCTCATAGTGATAGATTACTTCACCAAATGGGTGGAAGTAATTCCAACCAAGCATGCTACTTCAGAAGTAGTATGTGATTTCTTCAAGGAGAACATCATTTCCAGGTTTGGGGTCTTAACCAAGATTGTGATGAACAATGCTGCTTGTTTATCTTCTAATGAGATCACTTAGTTTTGTTTTTACTATCGGATTACCCTCTCTCACTCCTCTGATTATTTCTTGGAAGGGAATGGCTAAGTGGAATCGAGCAACAAGAACTTGGTGACCATCATTAGGAAGCTAATGGATGACAACTAATGGAAATGGCATAAATCATTAGTTGATGCTCTATGGATAGATAGAATTACACCAAAAAGGGCAATTGGTATGTCTCCTTTCCAAATCCTTTATGGTCTTAATGCTAAGATACCAATCACCCTAGAATTGCCAGAATTAAAATTGGCCAAGGCAATCAAAGATTAGACATATGAAATCTCCATTGATAAGAGGATCATGTGCTTAACTGAGATAGATGAGCAATGAATCATGGTGGTGGACTGAATTGCTGCCCATCAAAGTCTGGTGAAGAATCTCTTTGACCAAAAATCAAAAGACCATGAATTCCAGATTGGAGATCAAGTGATATTATGGGACAAAAGGAGAGAACCAAAGGGAATGCATAAGATATTTGATTCCCTTTGGAGAGGCCCATTCACTATCCATGAGCTCAATAGGGAAAATAGTTTCCTATTGAAGTATCAAAATGACACACTCTTTTCTTTGCCTCACAATGGGCATTATCTAAAGCACTTCAACTCTTAAAGTATCAGATAAGATCTTTTGTACATATGTATATTTGTATAGTCTTTAGTTCTATTTTGTGCTTTTCCTTTTCATTTTCATTTTTGGTGCCTTGCTTTATTTTTGGTTAGCATGACTCCATATCCCAATGGCACACGTCAAAGGCACTAGAGATTTTGGTCTCTACTCCCCTCAGTTGTTCCAAAATTTCAACTGAAGGAAGTTCACCAACTAGAACTAGTTGTTGTTCCCAAAGTTTGTCACTCATTTTTTGGGACAACACATGAACTCTTTTTGGTCTTACAAGCCAAAAAATTATCTCTTCCCTTCTCAAAAATTGTTATGAGCCTTCAAATTCTCTATTTTTCAAATCTTTTTTAGCTAAGGGACTCTACAGGTTCATTTCTATAGACTCCACAGGTAGAATTCTATAGACTCTGCAAGTTCATATCTACGAACTTCACAAGAAGAAATCTATGGTCTCATTTCTATAGACTCCCCCAGATCTATGGACTTAAACTACAAACTCTACAGGTGGAACTACAGACTCTCAAGGCCTCAAATCTATGGACTCTATAGGCAGGCTCAAATCTATGGACTCTCAAGGCCTCAAAACTATAGACTCTACAGGCCAGTTTCTCACTTCTACAGACTCCCCAAAATCTATGAACTCATTTCTATAGACTTTGTAGGTTATTTTCTATAGACTCTATAGGAAATAAATAGGTTCAACACTTAGCCATTTTTTTAATCAAAAAGTTTGAAGGGGTCTTCCAATAGCCTGAAGGACAAGTGCCCTTGCAGAGGGCACTTGGGAGCCAAAGTGGACCATTGCAAAAATGTGAAAGGAAACCTTGGAGCTCAGACAACCCTTACGAAGGGAAAGCAGGGAACAAGTGGACTATTTTGAAGGCCAAGCGAATAGGGAATTCCTTCAAAAAAGTTCCTGTGGCAAACTTGTTAAGGACCATTTCCTTCAGACAAAAAGTCTGAAGGAATTCCTTCAAACTTTTGTCCAAAGGAAATAAGCCCAACTGAAGAGAAAAGCCCACGAAAAAACACCTAATATAAAAAGACAAAGCAAAGGAATTCCTTCAAACTTTTGTCTGAAGGAAAAGTCTTAAGGAAAATGGATGAAACAAAAAAAATAATTCCTTCAGACATTTTGTCTAAAGGAATTAACCCGAGGACTCTCTGAGAGAAAGAAAAAGGCCATCCGAAGACCTCTCGAAGGGTAGGTACCCTTGCGGGAGGCTCCCATTAACCCAAAAATAGGCCTTTCTCAAGACCCTAAAGGGATTCTTACCCTTTGGGAAGGACAAAATAAGAAAGATGAAGGAATTGTCAAGGAAAGTGATGGGCCCACAGATGTCAAAGTTGAATGTCACGAACTAGCCATTGAGATCTAAAATTCCAGTGACATCTTCGTAGCTATCAAAATTAGGGTGACCAACTAGCCATTGGGTTTCAAATGAGTATGGGCCTATAGATGTCAAATTCATGGCAATGGAATAGCGGTTGATCATTGCAGACTTAAGCGCAGACCCAGATGCATTCAAAGGCCTTAAGGTGAAGGCTGAAAGGGAGAACCACTAAGAAGAGAAGCCAAAAGAGCCAGCCAAGCTAGGGAAAAGGTAGCTCGAGGGCTCAAATCATAGCAGGAAGAGATAAAGATGGAAATATTTTTAGTAGTTATTTTAGTAGCTGGTACAGTGTGGAAAAATTGATATTTGAGCCCTTAAACATTGAAGGCACCGCTTGTTTGTCTCCCTTGGAAAAAAGACAAAGTGGGTAGCTACATAGACAAGAGGAGACAGACCAAATGATCCAGACCCAAAAGAGACATGTGAAATCAAGGGACACACCATAGTCAAGGTAGTTGCCTTGTTTTAGCATGGCCCTTTGACAAAATTGAAGATGCATTCAAAGCATTAAATGTAACATGGGTCACTCCATGGAGAAAAGTGCCACTCTTTTCTAGGCTACTATATATTATAAAATCCATTTTTATGCAAGGGAGACCTTCTTTATAAAAATAAGCAAAAACTCTGCCCAAATTGAAAGGCAAATACTGAGACTTTGAGCTCAAATTATTGTTCATATTATTTTATCTAAATTAGAAAGTAAGTTCCTGTAGACTTTGTGTTGTTATAGATTGTATCATTTTAGGATATTGTTCTTATGTCTATCTTCTAAATGTTTTCTTATTTATTTAATCTAATAAGTATAACTTTTGGAAGCAATCAGGAAGGTGTCCTGAAGCTAGTTGTGGAAGGACTTTGTGCTTACTACAATTGCCTTTAGTCTATTTATCTATTTTCTATTCTGTGTGAAAGATCTTGGGATGACTTTGTGCCCCCATTATCCTTTATTTTTCACTCTTTGGGTAGCTGAGGTGGAGAATTTGTGCTACACATCATTCTGCTGGTTATTACACTTTGTTACCAGTTACTTATCATACTTGAAAGAACTCTTGTTGCTCCCTATAAGATCACTTCTAAAAAAAGAGAAGTTCCTTCAGTCTCTTCACCAAGATTTCTCTTTTGTTTGTGAGCATCATCTCTGAAAAAAGAGAGATGGATGATGATACCCTATCCCTGAGTGTTATTTTCTACTTATATCTATAGTGTATAGCCCCTTTATACTTATAGGTAACCTCCCCTTGATGAGAGGAGAGATTTTTCCCCTTTAGATGTGGTAAACCTACAACTTTGATCGACCAATCTCCCTTGTTGTGGATGATCAGACCTATTTTATTCATCAGTACGTTGGTGATAAAATATTCACCCAACAACTAAAATCTATAATTTATGCAAAACCCTAGCCAAAATAAATATTTTTTGATTTTTTCAACCAAACTGTAGATGCCAAAAACTCATAAATTGCTAGAAATAAATTGTGAAACTCTAGCATAAATTTTAGTGAATGTTGTAATGATTTTTAGGGCATACAATTTTGAACATAGGATTTTAATAGGGGGAGATTAGTATGGTGTTAGTGAATGGAATCAAATCCAAACAAAGAACACATTAATCTAAAACCCTAAGCCTATCTCAAGGGGAGAGCATATTAAGAAAAACAAATGAGAAGCACAACTAGAATGCAAAGATAAAAAAAAATTCACCTTCCTTGGATGCTCCAAATAGCTTGTTGAAGTGGATTTTTTAGCTTTGTGCTTCAAAATGTCTTTCGCAATGGAGCTTGGCCATCCTCCACCTCCTCTTGGCACCATGTGGCTTGTGGCTTTGGCTTGGTTAAATAATTTGGCTTGAGAATATCAATTTGCATGAAGCTTTGAAATCAATTTAGCATTATAACTTTGCACCAAGATATCTTTAAATTATGTTTGTGAGGATTTATATTTATATATTTTTCAAAATGGGTTAGATCAACCATGACTATCCATCTCAAGATGAAGATGTGTGCCCATGAATTAATCTAATTATGCAAATAAAATCCATAAATATTTTCATCATGATTTGGGAATAAGTGGCATTTATGAGGCAAAAAAGGCATTGATGAGGCATGAGAGGCATTAAAGAGGCATGAGAGATGCATAATCATTATATTTTATGCATTTAAGGCCTAGGGATGTCTTCCCAATAAATGATGTCACTTGATGATGTAGTTATTCAATATTAATTTTGAGCATAGCAATGAAAAAGAGATGTTTTTTTGAAAGGTACAGAGATGGAGAGATGAAAGAGTGTAGGTTTATTTTTGGGAGGCATTCACCTATATCCTAATGGGATCAAGATAAAAAGTTATTATATAATTGAACCTAAGTTATCCCAAAGACAACATAACATTATGCCAATTTAGAGATGCGAGAAGGGAAGGAGAAATGGACATAAATCTACAAAAGGCATCTGAAGATGCTTGAGAAGAGAAGAATAGACCAATATCTAAACAAAATTTAACATTGTTTACACATAACTTGAAGGAGCTACCATGATAGGTTAGTCAAAATCACTTTAACATTGATCAGGGTAGTATAATTTTTATTATGCATAAGGAAAAAGAGTTATTACTGATTGGGAGAAAAGTAGGAGATCAATAGCCTAAAACTAACCAAGAATAATGACTAAAGGGGATATTAATCCATGAACATAGAGGGAATTATGAGACAATAAAGTAACAAGAAAAGGTGGTAGTCAATGGACCCCATAGATATTTCCATACCACAAAGGGCAAGAAGCAATGAGAAATGAAAGACAAGGGAAATGGAAGAACAAGATAGACATACGTTATAAGAAACACATGGAAGAATAAAATTCAAGTATACCTACTATCCACAAGTGACATAAGAGAGTGCACATAATAGAGGAGAAGTGAAAGGCACACAAAAAGAAGGAAAGGAAAGCTATGAAGACATTTTGGAAGAGATGGATGAATAAGAATGGGCATAAACCCATGAGAGACAATAGTGGGTGCAAAACCATAGGGGATAAGAGTGTGCATAGACCCATAAGAGATAAATGTGGGCATAGTCAAATAAGAGAAGAAGGTGGGCATAGGCCCATAAGAGTAAACAGAGGTGGACACAAAACCACAAGAGGAAGAAAGGGAAGGAAGATGAATCATATCAGAGCTAGGTAGAGGAGGACAATTTATGGACCAAGGAGAGTCTCAAAAAGAAGGAAACATTGAGCAAGACCACTTAGGGGCCACATCAAGTGAATGGAAACATCGTAGTCAAGGTAAATGATCAGAAAGATAATTATACCACTCCAACACTATTTTTAAGTAGGAGCTCATATTTTAATTACATAAAGAGTTTTATGGAGGAACATCGTAGGTGAATTTAAAATATTTCATCAAAAAAATATATAATTAGTCAAGTGAGATATAAACCAACTATACTTATGCATAGTTACATGGACCAAAGAAGAATCTACTTGTGTGGAAGGAAGCTAGTTGAGAGTTTTGCAGGGAGTAAAAGAATAAAAAGGGTTATAGGTTTTGGCTAAGCTAAGTAATACACTCAAAAAGATACAAAGTGTATAAAGTTACATTAGGGATAGGAAGCAAGGTGCAGAAGTAAAGGGTCTCTCAATAGTGCATGAGGTAACTGAGGCCTACAAAGTTGGAGTTGTGCACTGAAGGTGTACTTGATAAGAACAAGGAAAGTTTCAACCAAAGATGAGTTCAAACTTGAGGAAAGTTGAATTTCCTTGAGGGAAATAAAATTTGGGAAGCGAGAACTATAGTTTTCCTATTTATAAAAATAAATTAATATTATTATTAAAATAAAAAGTATTTTTAAATACTTTAAATAAAAGTAATAATATGCTTTAGTTGTCAAAAGTGAATATGTCAACAACTCCTTTTATAATTTGATATTTAATTAATGGGGCTTTCTATTGTGATATACATAAACCTTAGTTAGGATCTATTTTGGGGTTGGAGTGTTAAAGGTTATAAAAATAAAGAGGCGGTTCATTTGGAGATGGTTATGATATTTTTAATAATTGTAATTCTAGAGTTTTAGCATGATTTGTTGAACTTCATGTAATTAAGGACAAAATACTTGATTAATTTGGTTGTATTAAGGATGAAAAACCTTATCTAACAACTAGAAGCCTTAATTCAAAGGTTGTATTGAGCATCATTTGATATTTTAAGGAGTTTTGAACACCATTGCAGCAAAGAAAGATAGTTCGAAGAAGCGTGCATCTGATTTGAAGGGCAGTGAGTTGGTTTGAAACCCTATAAGTGCAACAAAGTGGTTGAAGAAGGTAAAAGACTCATTGTTAAGGTAGTGACCCTCACTTAGGGTTTGGGACTACAATTTTTAAGGCTAAATAAATCCTAATTTATAGGGAATGAATATTTAGTTGGTATTTTTAATATATTTTCTAACCATTCAATTGATAATAAAAATTATATTTGAAGGTATTTCAGTATGTTATATTATTTTTGAATTATTTGTTGAATATTTGAGTGGAAAATATTAAAAAATATTCCCTAAATGTGCATTTATTCTAAGGTTTGTTGAGAAACCCAAATCTTTGCAATTCTATCCAAAATGGGACATTGTAGGGTCTGAAGCATGCTAATAATAAACTTGAAGTCGAAATGCAAAGGTTCTCCAAAAAAAGGCCCTCCATAAATGGAGTGGGTCTTAGATGTTGAATGTTATTTTGCATTGAAGGATGTACAACAATCCATAAAGGTGCAGTATGCACAAAAAATGTTATGTGATAAAACAATAAATAGTTGCATAGATCTCTAATAGAGGAGGAGATAGAAGTGCAATAAGAGGGTGAAAAGTTGGTGATAGATAAATTTAAAATAATGCATCTAGAAGGCCATCTCAAACGGAGGAGAAAACTCAAAATCCACATAAGGTAAGCCTTCAAATCCTCACCCCCAAAGTAAAGAAGAGAGTGTTTCCATGAAAGGCCATATGTAAGAGGAGCTAGCATGGGCACTATATGGAGGTCAAAAACAAACATTTGAGAAGATGAAAGAGTAGGAGCTAATGTTGATCTCAAAAGGCATTAAGGAGAAGGTTGCACAAATAAGATGTCTTAGACGTATAGGCAAAGAAAGTTATTTCATGGAAGAAAAATAGAGAAAATCCAAGAAGAAATCTAATTTTAGCGTAGTGAAATGAGTGAAGGCAAGGGGATATCATTCCACATGAGACATTGAGAGAATGTTGAAAAGATTAAAAGTGGGAGACAACACTGATATTGAAAGGCAAGGAGGACAACATTGGGTAAATAAGTTTCATAAGAATCAATGGTAAATAAGGTTGTCATCCCAAAGTAACAATAGAGGAGTGAAGCCAAGAATAAACTTAGTTTCAATAAGTTGGATATCATTCCACAAAAGCCAACAAGAGTGCAAGAAGGTGAATAGGGTGTAGGATTAACCTGCACAAAGACAAGGGCACATAAGAACCCTTAAGATATCACAAGTGTTATTATGCTCAGAGTGGAGGATGCACTAAAGAAAGGGTTGAGAACCCTAGATCCCTATAAAACAAAGGATTTTTGCATAACAACAAAAACATAGAGTGATGCTAGAGAAATTATCCATATATAATGGTGTGTGATGGATACAAGATAAATTTTAACCCTAGATGCAAAGGAAAATGACTCTGAGGAAGGGGAGGTTCTAGAGGACCTTCGACTAAGAGAAACTTTCCTGAATGAAGAACCAAAAGAATAAATAATGGGAGATGTTATAAAAAGAGAAGAAGAGTTTCCTAGAGATAAACTAAGATTTGTTGAGTGAAGGAAAAATGAGAGTGAGGTGCATGGGTCTAAAAGCACACCAAAGGAAAAGGAGGCATTAGTGCAAGCACCAGTTATCCATGAAGCATAGATGGATAGATAATTAAAATCAAAAAAGTTGGCTTAGCAAAAAGTAAAAATGAGACATGACCTGGAATCGCATATCTTAAGTAAAATGGAGGAGCTAGCCTCAACGTTTCTAGCATTATAGGAAAGGAAGGATGAAGGAAAAACCATAGGGATGAAGGATCCCAAAGAGAAATAAGGAGATACCTATGGGTGGAAGGAGCCCTAAAAGGTTCTTAGACAGGCCAAGAATAAACTTTTAGATGAAATGCAAAGCTTCTATATAAAAAAGGCCATATGCAAATGATCTAGTGGGTATTATATTTCAAATGTTATTTCATGTTGAAGGATGTAAAGGAATCCATAAAGGTGGAGTATGCACAAAAATGCTCTATGATAATGCAGTAAATGGTTGCAAAGATCTCCAAGAGAAAAGGATATAGAAAGGAAACAAGAGGGTGAAATTTTTGCAACAAATTATTTTCGAAATATAGAACCAAGTAGTGCACCTATAAGACCATCTCAAATGGAGGAAAAAACCTGAGAGCCATAGAAATTAACCTTCAAAGCCTCACCCCCAAAGTAAATAAGAGAGTGTGACATAAAAGTTGATGCACAAGAGTGAACTAAGTGAAGGCAAGGTGGATATCATTCAATGTGAACCAATGAGAGTTCATGAATGTGTGATAGGTGCCAAAAATAAACCCATTCATGGTGGAGTGAAATTAGTGAATGAAAATTGGATATCATTCGACATGAGCCAACAAGAATGCATGAGGGTATAACACCAGTCTGTAAAAAGATAGGGGCACATAAGAAGAACCCTAAAAATAACATAGGTTTTATTTTACTCACAGTGGACTATGCACCAAAGGAAGGGTTGACAACCCTATACCCCCATCAACTAATGTATTTTAGCACAATAATGACTATAGAGAGGGATTTGGAGTAATTCTTGATATGCAGTAGCATGTGATGGATAGAAGACAACCTTTAACACTAGAGATAAGGAAAAGGATCCTAAAGAAGGAGAGGCTCTAGGCAACCTTTAACCAAGAAAAACTTCCTTGAATGAATTACTAAAGGAAGAAGCAATGAGAGATGCTACAAAAAGAAAAGAGTTGCATAGAGAACAATTAAGAGTTATTGAGTGTAGTTGAAATGAGAGTGAGGCACATGGGTCCAAAGGTGAACCAAAGGAAATAAAGGCACTAGGGTTAGCACCAGTTGAATAAAACATGAGTGCTAATGAAAACAACATTAGCCCATGGAAGGAGGAAGGCAAAAGAGAAGCTACGTAGGAGAATTTTGAGCATAACAGCCATATGGAAGAGATGTGCCCTTCAAAATTCATAAAGATGGAGAGATGAAAGAGTGCAAGTTTATTTGTTGGGAGTATTTAGCTAAATCTTAAGGGGATCATGATAAAAAGGTAGTGCACAACTGATCTAAAGTTATTCTAAATACAATAGAGAATTACACCATGGAAAGACATGAAAAGGAAAAGAGAAGTGGAGATAAATCCACATAAAGAATCTAACGATGCATGAGAGAAGAGTTAGCCTATATCTAACAAAAACACAACATAGTTTACACATGGCCCATAGGAGCTACCATGATGGGTTAGCCAAAATAAGCATGAAGCAGATCAAGGAAGTGAAATTTTCATTGCACGCAAGGAAAATGAGTTATTGTTGATTGGGAGCAAGGTGGGAGATCATCAACCTAAAATTGACTAGGAACAATGACTAAAGAGGATGTCAATCTAATCATGTAGAATGAAGTGCACGACATTAAAGGAAGAAGAAAAAGTGGGAGTCAATGGACTCCATAGATACTTCCATGCCACTGAGGACATTAAGCAAATAAAAATGAAGGACAAAGGTAGTGGAAGAAGCATGAAAACACCCTTAAGAAACATGTAGAATAATAACACATAAGTATACCTACTTTCCACAAGTGATATAAGGAACAAAGTGCACATTACATAAGATAAGTGAAATGCACATATAAGGAAGGAAAGTTAAGGTATGAAGACCTTTTGGAGGATATGGATGAACAAGAATTGGCATAAACCCATGAAAAATAAAAGTTGGGGAAAACCCACAGGAGATGGAGGTGAGCATCGGCCCACAAGAGTAAATAAAGGTGGGTTTAAAACCACAAGAAAAAGAAAGGGAAGGAAGATGAAGTGTATCAGATATAGGCAAAGGAGGATAGTTTATGGCCCAAGGAGGGTCTTGAAAATAAGAAATAACTGAGTGAGCCTATGCAGGTGCCACATTAGATGGATGGGAGCACCATGGTCAAGGTAACCAAATAGAAAGATAGTTATACCAATCCAACACTATTTGTAAGCAGGAGCTCATATTTTAATTAACTAGGGTGTTTGATGTAGGAACATCATAGACTAATTTTCAATCTTGCATTAAATAATTGAATAATAAAAGGGGGTACAATTTTTGGCTAAGCCAAACATTACACTTGGAAAGATATAAAGTGCATAAAGATGCACTAGGGATAGGAAGGAAGGTAGAATAATAAAGGGTTAATCAATAATGCATGAAGGAACCATGGCATAAGAGTTGTTCACTAAAGGTGTGCTTCACAAGAACAAGGAAAGTTACAACCAAAGTTAATTCAAACTTGAGAAATAGGTGCACAAAGAGTTGAGATTATCAAGGGAACGCATTAGAGTAATGCACAATCATAGTTGAGGGGTGAAAAAATGTGCCTAAAAAGTAATCAACTAGTAAATGATCTCTAATATTCCTAGTGTGTGATGATGATGGCACATGGAAAGGAAGATATTTTGAGGTACAAAGTTATGTAAAAATCTTGGCATGGGGCATTCAACACAAGATCAAGGAAGTAGAAGATAGATGGATAAACAATAGTTAGCCTTTGCTTAGACTAGGTTAGTACTATAAATTACATGACAATAAAAGGGACTAGTAAGATCTACTTGTGTCGTTCAAGGTCCATAAAAGGCTATGCTACTTCTAGGGTAGGTTAGTAGACTTGTGGAAAGCCTTATTAAATGAAGTTGGCCAATTACATGGTAATTCAATGAAGTAACCAAAGCTTAGGCAACTATAAATAGGGGTCTTGGTCTAAAATTTTTAAAGCTCAAAATCCAATAATACATTATTAGAGTGATCCCATAAAAGGACAAAATTTTTTTTGAGGTGAGACAAAGAGAAAAGGAACTTTGTAGATAGGTGAGGGCTCACAGTCATGAGCGAATGGTAGTATAAGGACACCCCAATAGAATGAAAGAGAGATACTTATATCTATGTCTGAGGACTAGATTAAGTATATCTAGGAGCTCAATATACAACTATAAATCTTATATTATCTTGTATCACCCTAAATAAAGGAATAAAATGTTTTATTAACATGATCCAATATGTGGAATTTTAAGAAAATCAAGATAGCCTAGTTTAGAAGCCAAAATGAGACATGACCCTGAGTTGAAAAAATTAAAGAAATTAGAGATATTCCATGTTGAAGATGCTATAGGAAAGGATGGCACCACAAAAAAAAAATGGTTTGGAGGAAGCATATCATAGAGAAGCAAATAGAGACCCATGGGAGGAAAGAGCTCATAGAGTATCTAATGTGAATCAAGAATTAGCTAAAAGTTGAAGTGCAAAGGTTCTCTAGAAATGAAGGCCCTAAGGAAATGATGGAATGGATTGGATATCAAGTGATATTTTAATTGAAGGGTGTAAACAACTCCATAAAGTTAGAGTATGCATAGAAAAGGCTTTGTGATAGTGTAGCAGATGGCTAGAGAGATCTTTATTAGAGAAGAAGATGGAAAGGCAAGAAGATATTTCACAATGGGGAATATATGTCTTTCTAAACTCTTGAATCAAGTAGTGAATTTAGAAAGCCATCCCAAATGGATAAGACTCAAAGGTCACCAAAAGTAACCTACAAAGCCTTGTTGTGAAAGTGAAGAAGAGAACGATCCTATAAAGGGTTATGCACAGGAGTTGCTAGCATGAGACCAACATAGAGGTTAGATGGAGCCCTTCATCATGACATTAAAAAGATTAAAATGATTAAAAAGTGGGAGTCATCACCGATCTTCAAACACATTGAGAATGTTTGGTAAAGAAGTTGCATAATTAGTAAAGGTGAAGAAGGTTGTTGTGCCAAAGCAACAACAAAGGAGTGAAGACAAGAATAAAAATGGTTAGAGTAGAACAAAATAGGTAAAGCAAGGTGGATAGCATTCCATAAGAGCCATCAAGAGCACAAGAAGGTTCGCAAGGTGTAGGAGCAACCTGCATAGAGATAAGGGCACACAACAAGAACCTTTAAGATAACACAAGTGTTATTATGCTCACAGTGGAGGATGTAATGATGGAAGGGTTGAGAACCCTAGATCCCCATAAATCAAAGTATTATTTCATAGTAACAACATCAAAGAGGGATGCTATAGAAATTATCCATATTCAATGGTGTGTGGTGGATACAAGATAACATTTAGCCTTGAATGCAAAGGAAAATGATACGAAGGAAGGAGAGGAAGAGTTGCCTAGAAATTAACTAGGCATTTTTGAGTAAAGTAGAAATCAGAGTGAGGTGCATGGGTCCAAAGGTGCACCAAAATAAATAGAGGTATTGCTACAAGCACCAATTGAAGAGATCTTAAGTGCCAATGCAAAAAACATTGTGACAAGGGATGAGGAAGGTAAAAGAGAAGATACATAGGTGAAATTCAAGAACAACAGCCATGCAAAAGAGATGTGTCCTTTGTAAAGCACAAATATAGAGAGACAAAAGTGGGTACAAACCCATAAGAGATGGATGTGGGCATAAGCCCACAAAAGTAAATAAAGGTAGGCATAAGCCCACAAAAGTAAACAAAGGTGGGCATAGAACCATAAGAGGAATAAAGGGAAAGAAGATGAAACATATAAGAGCTAGGTAGAGGAGGGTAGTTTAAGGCCCAAGGAGGGTCTAGAAAAGAAGGAAGCATTGATTAAACCTGCTTACATGCTATATTAGGTGGATGAGAATAATATGGTTAAGATAGCATAGTAGAAAGATAGTCCCACCACTCCAACAATATTTTTAAGTAGGATTTTAACTACCTATGGAGTTTAATGTAGGAGCATCACATGTGAATTTTTAATCTTGTATTAGATAAAATTAGAGTCAGTCAAGCAAGAAATAAACAACTCTAGTTGTGCAAAATTACATAGACCATGTAAGAGTCCACCTACATGGAAGGAAGGTGGATGAGAGTTATGCAAGGAATTAGAAAATAAAATGGGGGTAAATTTTTTGGCTAAGCTAAACAAAACACTTAAAAATTTACAAATCACACAAAGATGCACTAGGGACATGAAGAAAGGTGCAAAAATAAAGGCTCATTCAATAATGCATGAAGGAACCGAGACCTACAAAGTTCCAAGAACTATGGCATGAACATAGATATTCACTAAATGTGTGCTTCACATGACCAAGTAAATTTGAAACCAAAGCTAAGTTTGAACTTTAGAAATATATACAAAAAGAGTTGAGCTTATCAAGGGAACACATTAGAGTAGTTCACTATCATAGTCGAGGGGTGCTCAAAGGTGCTTAAAACATAATCAGCCAATGAAGGAGTTCTAAGGTACCCAATGTGAAATGTTGATAGTGCATCAAAAGGATGAGATTTTGAGGTACAAGGCATGAAAAAATCTTGGAAAAAGGCATTTGATGCAAACCTACATAAGTAGAATATACTTGGATAAGCAATTAGTTATGAGGACCTACAGTTAGCATTTCCTTTGGCTAGGTTAGTACTACAAATGATGTGACAACAAAAGGGATAGATAAGATCTACTTATGTAACTCGAGGTCCATAAAAGGTTATGATACATATAAGGTAGGTTTGTAGACTTGCATAAAGCCAAATTAAATGAAGTTAGCTAATTGTGTTGGAATTCAGCAATGCAACCAAAGCTTAGGCAACTATAAAAAGGGGTCTTGGTATCAAATTTGTAATGTTCATAAGCCAAGGAGGAACTTTGTGAGAGTGATCCCATAAAGGGATACAAAAATTTATCTGAGGCTAGACAAAGAGAAAAAGAACTTCTTGGATAGGTGAAGCTTCATATTAATGAGTGAATGGTAGTCTAAGGACACCATAGTACAGAGAAAGAGAGATACTTATATCTATGTCTAAGGACTAGACTAAGTAGATCAAAGCACTCAATATACAACTATGAAGCTTATATTATCTTGTAACACCCAAAGTTGAAGAAAATGCTTTATTAGCATGATCCACTATGTGGAATTGTAAAGGTTTCATGGTTAATGTATCCCTTCACTAGGACCCCAATGCAAAGAAAAATGATCCTAATGAAGGGGAGGCTCTATAGTAACTTAGACTAGGAGAAAATTCCCTGAAGGAAAAAATTAAAGAAGCAGAAGATGTTGTATGAGAAGTAGAACTGCTTAGAGACCAATTGGGAGTTGTTCAGTGAATCAAAAATGAGAGCGAGGTACATGGATCTAATAGTGTGCCAATGGAAATAGAGGCATTGGTGAAATAACCAACTAAATAGAGCTTGATATCCAATGCAAACAACATTGTGCCAAGGGATGAGGAAGGTGAAAGAGAAGCTACACAGGTGAAATTAAAACACAAAAATGATACAAAAGAGAGGTGTTATACGTAAGGCATAAACATAGAGAGGAGAAATAACCCAAGTTTATTTATGGTAGGTATTTTCCTAAAGCATTAGGGGAAGAAAAGAAAGAGGAAGTGGCTTGTAGTGGATCCTAAGTTTTCCCAAAGACAACAAAGCATTGCACCATAGAGAGACACACAAAGGGAAGGAGAAGTGGGCATAACTCCACAAAAGACATCTAAAGATACATGAGGAGATGAGAATAGTCAACTTATACCGAACAAAAATGGAACATTGTTAGCACATGGCATGGATGAACTACTGGGAGGGGTTAGCCAAAATCAGACTGAAGCTAATAAAGGGAGTACAATATTCATTACACAAAAGGAAAAGGAGTCACTAGTAATTGGGAGTAAGGTAGGATGACATCAACTTGAAAATAACTAGGAACAACACTTGAAGGGGATATCAATCCAAATACATAGATCGAAGTGCATGACAAGAGAGGAAGAAAGGGAAATAAGGAGCTTACATTTTAATTACCTTGAGGAAACTAACCAAATAGGTGGTTATATCACTCCAGCCCTTCTTGTAAGAAGGAGCTTATATTTTAATTACATTGTGAGTCTAATGTAGGAGCATCCCAAGTTAATTGGCTATGTTGCATCAGACAAAAATATAGTCAAACACCTAAAAATAAACCAACTATAGATATGTAGGTTAAATGGTAGAACATTTTAAAAGGTTATTATAAAGTGCATAGAAGGAATATGATTGATATTTGTGCAAGGAGTTAGAGAATAAAAAGGGGTACCTATTTTTATTAAGGCAAGAAACATGTACATAAAGTTTTGAAGTACATAAAGACACACTAGGGATAAGAATTAGGTGGAGAAGTAAAGGCTCATGAAATAATGCATGAAGGAAATGATGCCTATAGATCGTAAAGGAACATGGAACAAAAAAAATTATTCACTGATGGTGTGTTACATGAGAACAAGGAAAGTTACATGAATGAGGTGCAAAGAGTTGAGATTTTTAAGGGAACATATTAAAATACTATACAGTCACAATTGAGGGGCACATAAATGCCCTTACAATGTACTCAAATAGCAAAGGAGATCTAAGGTATATAGTGTGCGATGATGATGGTTCATGAAAGAAGAGTCTAAAGCACAAGGGCAAGAAAAAAGCTAGGCGTAGGGAAATAAAATGATAAGATATGCTTGGTGAGGATATCTTCTAATAACACTCATACTTGCATGGATCAAGGTTCGTAAAAATCTATGCTAATTCTAGGGTCTACAGACTTGTGTAGACTCCCATTGAATGAAGTTGTAGACTAATTACATGGGAAATAAGTAAAGCAACCAGATCTCAGGCAACTATAAAAAGGGTCTTGGTTTGACATTTTTAATGATCTAAAGCAAAGAGGGATACTTTATTATGCTGATGGTCATGGTCATGAGTGAATGGTAGTCTATGGACATCATAGTAGAGAGAGGCACTTAAAGGACTTTGACTAAGAAGAGTCGAGATTATCAATGCACACTTGCAAAGCTTATATTATGTTGTAACACCCAAAGGTAAGGAATACAATCCTTTATTAGCATGATCTACTACATATAACTCTAAAGGCTACATAGTTAATGCATCCCTTCACCAAAATTACTGATCTCGATTGGCACTAGTTTGATATCAAATAAAGGTGGTGAACCTTGAGGGATGTAAGAAGAAAGGATAAACCTGAAAGTGAGATATGTAGTAGTAAATAAAAATCTAGTAGATGGTTGAACATGAGCCAACTAGCATAGCATCACTCACCAATGTGAAGGTAGGAAGATAGTGAGCAGGTGGAATATAAGCAATGAGAACCCTCAAAAGGGATGAGTACATAGGATCACAAAGTGAGACTTTAAGAAAATAGTTCTTAAGTTCAAGCACCTAGGTAGGATTATGATGGTGATAGAAAAAATAGGTAGTATGAGTTGTAAGGTTATAAGCAACACTCATAAGTGTTGTGTGAAAACTGAGATATTACCAACCTTGACGTGATCATTATTAGAATGGAGATGTGAAGCATTGGCAAATTATTGTAAGTGAGATAGTTGATCATAATGAGGACATATGATAGAATGTGAGGTGGTTTAGAGGCATGAATGAGGAAAAAAACTAAAAACTATAAATCATGAGGTAGTTCATAGGTAAAGATCAAATGGGTTGACAATGAATCACGTGAAATAGATGGTGATGTCGATAGATCAATCGTGAGGCAGTCAGGGTGCATGAGCATATTCCAATTAGTGTATTGGATAGAAGTTACCAAATAAAGTTGTTATATAATAAGTGTAGATGGATAGAGAATGAGGAATATAGAAGATGGCTCAATAAAAAGCAAAAATGAGACATGACCTTGAGTCACAAGTCTCGATGAAAATGGAGATAGCCTCTATGTTACAAGCACTATAGGAAAGGATGGTACAGGTAGAAAGAAAAGCCGTTAGGAGGAAAATTCCTAAAGATAAGTAGGAAGAAACCTATAGGAGGAATGAGCCCATAGTGACTCTGAGGCATGCCAAGGATAACCATGAAGTTAAAATGCAAAGGTTATCCAAAAAAAAGGCCCTGAGTAGATGGAGTGGGTCTTAGATCTCGAATGTTATTTTGCTTTCAAAGATGTAAAGGAATCCATAAAGGTGGAGTATGCACAAAAAATTCTCTATGATAACACAATAAATGGCTACAAAGACCTCCAAGATAGGAGATAGAAAGATAATAAAAGGGTGAAATGTTGGTAGCATATAGATTCCAAACTATATAAGAAAGTAGTGCATCCAGAAGACCATTTCAAATGGAGGAGAAAACTCAAAATCCATATAAAGTAACTTATAAATCCTCGCCCCCAAAATGAAGAAGAGAGTGTTGCCATGAAAGGTGATACACATGAAGATCCAACATGGGTGCAGTGCAGAGGTTAGAAAGAGCCCTTTGAGAAGATGAAAGAGCATGATCTAATGGTGATCTTATAAGGTTTTTAGGATAAGGCTACACAAAAAATATGCATAAGATGTAGAGGTAAAGAAGATTATTTCACAAAAGTAACAATAGAAGAGTGAAGCCAAGAAGAAACTCAATTATAGTAGAGTAAAATGAGTGAAGGCAAGGTGGATATCATTCTACAAGCCAATGAGAGTGCATGAAGGTGTGAAAGGTGTAGGAGTAGTCTACACAGACACAGGGTCACATAAGAAGAACCCTGGAGACAACACATGTGTTCTTATGCTCACAATGGAAAATTTTCCAAAGGGGTGAGAACCCTAGATCCTAATAAAGTAGTGCACTATAGTTCAACAATGATGATAGAGAAGGATGTTAGAGTAATTTTCAATATGTAGTAGTGCGTGATGGACATAACACAACCTTTAGCCCCATAGACAAAGGTAAATGAGCTTGAGGAAGGAAAGGATCTAGGGGAATTTTAACAAGGAGAAGCTTCCCTAAAATAAGATTAAAAAGTAGAATCCAACATTAAAAATATTTAAATAGGAAGCCACCACCGATATCAAAAGATGATGAGGAGAATGTTGAGTAAAGAAGCTCCATAATAATTAAAGGCAAAGAAGGTGGTTGTGCCAAAGCAATAACAAAGGAGTGAAGCCAAGAAAAAACTCAATTGTAATGAAGTACAATAGGTGAAGCAAGGGTGGATATCATTCCATAGATGGATAGAGATATCTCTATTAGAGAAGAAGATAGAAAGGCAAAAACAAGGTGCAAAATTGGGAATAAATGGATTCCAAACTACTAAACCAAATAGTGCATTCAAAAGGCCATATCAAATGGAGAAGATTTGAAAGCCACAAAAATTAACCTACAAAGCCTCATCACCAAATTGAAGAACAAAATGTTTTCATGAAGATTGATGCAAAATAAGAGCCAACATGGGAGCAACATGGAGGTTTGAAGGATCCCTTCATGGCAACATTAAAAAGATTCAAAAATGGGACCCAACACTAATCTCAAAGGCTATAGAGGAGAACACTAGATAAAGAATCTGCATAAGAATCAAAGGCAAAAAATGTTGATGTACCAAAGTAACAATAGAGGAGTGAAGCCAAGAAGAAACGTAGTTATAGAAAAATGCAATAGGTGAAGCCAAAGTAGTTATCATTCTATGGGAGCTAGTGAGAGCATATGAAGGTGTGTAAGGTGTAGGATCAAGCTACATAGAGATAAGGGTACACAATAAGAACCTTTAAGAGAGCACAAGTGTTATTATGCTCAGAGTGGAGGATGCATTGAATAAAAGGTTAAGAACCCTAGCCCATAAATCAAAAGATCGTTGCACAAAAATAATAACATAAAGGAATGATGGAACAATTATCCATATGCTACGACATGTGATGGATAGAATATAACCTTTATCCCTAGATACAAAATAAAATGAGCTTAAGGAAGAAGAGGCTCTAGAGGACATTTAACCAAGAGAAACTTACCTGAAGGAAGCACTAAAAGAATAAGCAGTAGGACATGTTGTAGAAGGAGAAGAAGAGTTGACTAGAGATCAACTGGGACTTGTTGAGTGAAGAATATATGCAAGTGATGTGCATGGGTCTAAAGGTATGCCAAATAAAATAGAGGCATTAGTGCAAGCACTAGCTAAAGAAAGCTTGAGCGTGAATGCTTACAACATTGTTCCAAGGGATGAGGAAGGCAAAAGAAAATTTTGACAGGTGAAATTCAAGCACAACAACTTGACAAAAGAGATATGTCCTTCCTAAGGCACAAACATAGAGAGGCAAAAGAGTGAAATTCTATTTGAGGTAGGCATTTACCTAAACCATTAGAGGAGGAAGAGAAAAAGGTAGTGGCTTGTTGCAAAACCTAAGTTATCCCAAAGACCATAGAGCATTGTGCCATGGAGTGACATGTAAAGTGAAGGATAAGTGGGAATAACTCCATAAAAGGCATCTAAAGATGTATGAGGATTAGAAAAGATTTGACTTGTAGCTAAAAAAAATACAAAATTATTTACGCATGACATGGATGAGCTACTAGGAGGGGTTAGCCAAAATCAGCCCAAATTCGATAAAGGGAGTGAAATTTTAATTACACAAAAGGAAAAGGAGTCACTTCCAATTGGAAGAAAGGTAGGAGGCCATTATCTTGAAACTAGCGAAGAACAACACTTGAAGGGGATATTATTCCAACCATAAATAGTGAAGTGTGTGATAATAGAGGAATAATAAAATTAGGGAGTTGATAGACCCCATAAAGATTACATACCCCTAAGGGCATCAAACGAAGGTAAATTAAGGACAAGGGCAGTGGCAAAGCTACATAGACATACCCTGTGAGAAACATGATGAACTATAATTTGTAAGTATACCTACTTACTGTGAGAAATAGAAAAAATAAAGTATACATAATAGAGGAGAGTCAAAAGGCTCACAAAAGGAAGAAAATGAAAAGTATGAAGACCTTTTGGTAGATTTGGATGGACAAGAGTGGCCATAGATCCATGAGAGATGAAAGTGAAACCATCAAAGATAAAATTGGGTGTAGACCCAGAGGAGACAAAGGTGGTAATAGGACTACAAGAGTAAATATAGGTGGGCACAAACCCACAAGAGGAAGAAAAGGAAAGAATGAGCTTGAATTTTAATTTCCTTGAAGCAATAAACTAGAAGGGTGGTTCTCCCATTCTTTCCCTTCTTGTAAGAAGTAGATTACATTTTAATTACCTATGGAGTCTTATGCTTGGGCATCATAGGAAAATTGGTTAAAGGCATGCTTGAGGAAATAAAATCACTGGAGTGAGTACCAACTAAAGAGAGCATGAGTGCTAATGGAAACAATATTGTGCCAAGGAAGGAGGAAGGTAAAGGAGAAGCTACATAAGAGAAATTCAAGCATAACAGTGAAGAAGAAGAGTTGTTTCCTTTCAAAGGCACAAATATGGAAAGATGACAAAGTGCAAGTTTATTTGTGGGAGGTATTTACCTATATCCTGAGAGGATTAAGATAGCAAGTTAATGTGAAATTGAACCTAATTTATCCCAAAGACAACATAACATTATGCCATGGAGAGATGTGAGAAGGGAAGGAGAAGTGGACATAAATCCATAGAAGGCTTCCAAAGATGCATGAGGAGAGAAGAAGAATCGACCAACAACTAACAAAAATGCAACATTATTTGCATATGACTTGAAAGAGCTACCATGATAGGTTAGTCAAAATCACTTTGAAGCAAATCGGGAAGTATAATTTTCATTGTGCATAAGGAAAAAGAGTTATTACTAATTGGGAGCAAGGTAGGAGATTGGAAATTTGAAATTGACCAGGCATAATGACTAAAGGGGGTATAAATCCAAGTACGTAGGGGGAATTGTGTGATAATAAATGAATAAGAAAAGGTGGAAATCAATTGACCCCATAGAGATTTCCATACCACATAGGGAAAGAAGCAAAGAGAAATGAATGACAAGGGCCATAAAAGACCTAGATAGACATACCTTGTGAGAAACTCATGGATGAACAATATACAAGTATACCTACTAGCCTTAGGTGACATAAGAGAGTACACATAATAGAGGATAAACAAAAAGTGCACAAAAGGAAAGGAAAGTTTTGAAGACATTTTAGAGGAGATAGATGAAAAAGAATTGGCAAAAACCCATGAGAGACAAAAGTGGGTACAAACCCATAGGGGACAGAAGAGGGCATAGGCCCATAAGAGATAAAGGTGGGCATAGGCACACAAGTGATGAAGGTGGGCATAGGCCCACAAGAGTAAACATAGGTGTGTGAAAAACTACAAGGGGAAGAAAGGGAAGGAAGATGAAGCATATCAGAGCTAGGTAGAGGAGGACAATTTATGGCCCGTGAAGAGTCTCAAAAATAAATAAGTACTGAGAGAGCCCACTTAGGGGCCACATTGGGTGGATGAGAATACCATGGTAATTGACCAAAAAAATATTTATACCACTCCAACACTATTTTTAAGTAAGGGCTAATATTTTAATTACCTAGGGAGTTTGATGGAGGAGCATCACAAGTCAATTTACCTATTCAATCAAGTGAGAAACAAACCAACTCTAGTTCTGTATAGTCACATAGACCATGCAGAATCCACTTACGTGGAAGGAAGGTGGTTAATATTTTCATAGGGAGTTAGAGAATAAAAAGGGGTAAAAGTTTTGTCTAAGCCAAGTAGCACAGCCGCAAAGAAATAAAGCACATAAATATTCATTAAGGATAGGAAGTAAGGTGATAAAGTAAAGGGCTGCTAAATAGTGCATGAAGGAATTGAGGCCTACAAAGTTCCAAAATTATGCTACAAAAGGAATTGTTCACTGAAGGTGTTCTTGATAAGAATAAGCAAAGTTGCAACCAAAGCTAAGTTCAAACTTGAGGAAAGTTGCATTTTCTTGAGAGCAAGCAAATTTGGGAAGGCCAAATTGTAGTGACCTTGTTTCTAAAAATAAAGTAATATTATTATTAAAATAAAAAGTATTTTTAAATACTTTAAATAAAATTAATAGTATGCTTTAGTTACCAAAAGTGAGTATGTTGGTAAGTCCTTTTCTAATTTGATATTTCACAAAGAAGAGGGCTTTTTATTATGGCCTAGGTCAACCCTTAGTTAGGAGCTATTTTGGGGTTGGAGTGGGAAAGGTTATAAAAATAAAGATGAGGTTCATTTGAAGAGGGTTATGTTGTTTTTTATAATTAAAATTCTAGAGTTTTGGCATTATTTGTTGAACTTCATGAAATTGAGGACAAAACCCCTCATTAGTTTGGTTGTAATAAGGATGAAAACACTTATCTAACAGCTAGTAGCCTTAACTCAAAGGTTGTATTGAGCATCATTTGATAGTTTGAGGTATTTTAAACACCATTACAGATTTGATGTGGCAAATAATGATAGTTTAAATAAGGGTGTAGCTGATTTGAATGATAGTGTGATGGTTTTAAACCCTAGAAGGGTAACAAAGTGTTTGAAGAAGGTAAAAGACTCATTTTTAGGGTAGTGACCCCTTGACAAGTTTCCAAACAATAGATAGCAATAGATAGTTTCCAAACAATAAAACCAAGTAGTCCATATAGAAGGCCATCTCAAATGGAGGAGAAAACTCAAAATCCACAAAAGGTAACATTCAAATCCTCACCCCAAAAGCAAATAAGAGAGTGTTGCCATGAAATGTGATGTGAAAGAGGATCTAGCATGGGCATCGTGCAAAGGTTAAAAATAGACCTTTGAGAAGATAAAAGAGTAGGAGCTAATGTTGATCTCAAAAAGCATTGAGGAGTAGGATACACAAAGAATATGTGTAATATATAGAGGTAAATAAGGTTATTTAATGTAAGCAACAATAGAGTGAAGGTAATAAGAAACCTGATTGTAGTAGAGTGAAATGAGTGAAGGCAAGGGGGGTATCATTCCACATGAGCCATGGAGAGTGCATGAAGGTTTGAAAGGTGTAAGAGTTGTTTGCATAGAGACAATGGAAAATTAGAACCTAGAAGAGAGCACAAGTATTCTTGTGTTCATAATGGAGGATGTGCCAAAGGAAGGTTTGAGAACCCTAGGTTACCATAAAGTAAAGGATTTTAGTATAACAATGATGATAGAGAGGGATGTTTGATCAATTTTTGATATAAAATAGTGCATGATGCATAAATGATATTATTTATCCCTAGAGATAAAGGAAAAGGAACATGTGTAAGGAAAGGCTCTAGGGGAACATTAACTAGGAGAAACTTCCCTAAAGGAAACACTAAAGGAATAAGCAATGGGAGATGATATAAAAGGAGAAGAAGAATTATGTATAAAACAATTAGGAGTTGTTGAGTGCAGTTGAAATGAGAGTAAAGCACATGGGTCTAAATGTGTGCTAGAGGAAAGAGAGGCACTAGAGCAAGCACTATTTGAAGATACCATGAGCGCTAATGCAAATAACATTGTTCCAAGGAAGGAGGAAGGCAAAAGAGAAGCTACACAGGATAAATTCAAGCATAACAATCAAAAAGAAGAGATGTGTCCTTTGAAAGGCATAAAGATGGAGAGATGAAAGAGTGCAAGTTTATTTATGGGAGGTATTTACCCATAAATTGATGGTATCAAGATAAAATGGTAGTATGTAATTAAACCTAAGTTGTCTCGAAGATAACATATCATTACTCTATGGAGAGATGCAAGAAAGGAAGGAGAAGTGGACATAACTCCACAGAAGGCATTTAAAGATGCATGAGGAGAGGAGAGGAAGACAACTATTTATAAGTAAGAGATCATATTTTAATTACCTATAGAGTTTGATGTAGGAATATCATAGGTGAATTTTTAATCTTGCATCAGAAAAATAGAGTCATTCAAGTGAGAAATAAACTAACTCTATCTGTGCACAATTACACGGACCACGTAAGGGTCCACTTTTTGGAAGGAAGGTGGTTGAGAGTTGTATATGGAGTTAGAGAATATAAAGGGGATATTTTTTTTTCCTAAGGCAAGTATCACACTCACAAATATACAAAGTACATAAAGTGTACAAAGGATAGGAAGCAAGGTGCAAAAGTAAAGGGTCACTCAACGGTGCATGAAAGAACTGAGGCTTACAAAGTTATATGAACCTTTGCATGGAAGGATTTGACCACTAAAGGTGTGATTTACAAGAATAAGGAAATTTGAAACTAAATATAAGTTTTAAATTGAGTAATATATGCATAAACAGTTGAGCTTATCAAGGGAGCACATAAGAGCAGTGCACAATCACAATCGAAGGGCACTCAAATGTGCCTAGAACATAATCTACCAATGAAAGAGATTTAAGGTACTTAGTGTGTGATGATTATGATGCATGGAAAGGAGGATATTTTGAGGCATAAGGGTGAATAGAAATCCAAGCATAGGGCATTTGACTCAAACCCAAGGAAGTAGAAGACAACTGGATAAGTGATTAGTTGTGAGGACCTTTAATTAACCTTTCCCTAGTTTAGTACTGAAAATGATGTGACAACAAAAGGAATAACAAGATATACATGTGTGGCTCAAGGTATGTAAAAGGATATGATACTTTTAGGTTATTTTTTAGACTTACATAAATCCACATTAAATGAATTTGACCAATCGCATTGGAATTCAATGAAGCAACCAAAGCTCAAGAAAACACAAAAAGGTGTTTTGGTCCAAAATTTATAATTCCTAGAAGCTAAAGAGGAGAATTTTTTAGAGTGATCCCATAAAGGGACAAAATAGATTATCTACGGATAGACAAAGAGAAAAGAAACTTCATAGACAATTGAAGGATTGTAGTCTTGAGTGAATGGTAGTCTAAGGACACCATAGTAGAGAGAAAGAGATATGCTTATATCTATGTCAGAGGACTAGAATAAGTAGATAAGATAAGATAAATATATTAATGTTAAACTAATGACCACAAAATTAGGTCAAAGGGACTATAGGTTACAAAAATGTGTCAGGGAAAAGTAAGAAACCAAAAAGGTCACTGAAAACAAGAAAAAACAATACTAAAAGAAATAGTATAAAATAAGTAAAGAGTGACCACATTCAGAGCCAAACCACCAAAGGACCCAACCACACTCAAGTCCAAAAAAGGGAGAAAAATAAATGAGTAATCTCTAAGAATATGTAAACATTAAAAGCACAAGGATGATCCCTAAGAAAGAAGAACTAGGAGGGAACCCATCAAGAGTCAAGAGCTCAATATACAACTGTGAAGCTTAAATTATCTTATAACACCTAAAGTTAAGGAATAAAATGATTTATTAGCATGATCCACTATATGTAATTTTGAAGGTTGCATGGTTAATGTTTCTCTTCACTGGGACCCTTGATCTTAGCTAGCACTAGTATGATATCAAAGTAAGGTTGTGATCCTTGAGAGATGCAAAAAGAAAAGATAAAATTGCAAGCAAGTTACAAACTGACAAAAGGAAAGCTAGCATATCATTAAACATGAGGCACCTAGTAGAGCATCATTCAACACCATGTGGGAGGTATGTAGATAGTGAGGGAGTGAAACATAAGTAAAGAGAACACTCAGTAGGGATTAGCTACATAAGACAATGAAGGGAGAATTTTCTAGAGTGATTTCATAGTATGAAGTGCCTACATAAAATTGTGATGGAGAGCATCACACTAGGTAGTGTATGAATTTAGGAGTTTTTAAGTATCCCGAAAGAGTGTTGTGTGAGCACTAATAGATGGTTGACCATGAGGCAATCATTACACTAGAATGGAGAGGTGAAGTAGAAATAAATTATTATAAATAAAGTAGTTGACCAGAATATAGATAGATCATCGAATATGAGGTAGTCTAGATGCATAAATTAGAAGAAACCATGGATAGATTACCAACCATGAGGCAATTCACATGCTAAGAAAAAGTGGGTTGATAGTGAATCACATGAAATTAATGAATATTTCGATAGATCATCAAACATGAGCTAGTTAAGGTGTTGGATTACCTTCCAATCAATGTATTAGGTAGAAGGTTCCAGAAAAGGTTGTTCTCCATCAAGTGCAGATGGATAGAGAATGAAGAGCAAAAAGATGGCTTAACTAGAAGCCAAAATGAGACATGACCCAAAGTTTTGATGTGAATTGACAATTAACATTAATCTGAAGCAAAAGGTTCTCTAGAAAAAAAGGCTATGAGGAAATGATGGAATGGATTATATGTCGAGCGTTATTTGGGATTGAAGGGTGTAAAGAACTCTATAAAGGTGGAGTATGCACAAAAAAGACTTTGTAATAAAGTAACATATGGCTAGAGAGGGAATGTATGGCTTCTAAACTATTGAACCAAGAAGTGCATTCAAAAATCCATCTCAAATGAAGAACACTCAAAAGCCACAAAAAGTAACCTGTAAAGCCTATCCACCAAAGTGAAAAATAAAAATTTATCATGAAGAGTAACACATAAGAGGAGCTAGTCTGGGAGAAATGTGGAGGTCATAAGAAGCCCTTCATGGCCACATTAAAATATTAAAAAGTGGGAACCAACACCTATCTCAAAATTCATTAAGGAGAAGGTTGGGTAAATAAGTTGTGTAAGAAGAAAAGGCAAAGAAGGTTGTTGTGCCAAATCAACAACAAAAGAAAGAAGTGTAGAAGAAACTCAATTATAGAAAAGTGTAACAAGGGAAGGAAGGGTGGATATCATTCCATAAGATTCAACAAGAGTGTAATAAGGTGCATAATATGTAGGAGAAACCTAGTGAGAGACAAGGGTGCATAATAAGAACCCTTAAGAGAGCACAAGTGTTATTGTGCTTGTAGCAGAGTATGCACCAAAGAAAGTGTTGAGAACCTTGGATCCCCATAAACTAAAGAATTATTGAAAAATAACAACAAAAATGAGGGATGTTAGAGAAATTACCCATATGTAATGGTGTGTGATGGATAGAAGATAACCTTTATCCCTGGATGTAAAGGAAAACAAGTCTAAGGAAGGAGAGGATCTAGAGGACCTTTGACAAGGAAAAACTTCCCTGTAGGAAGCACTAAAAAATGAAGAAGAGAGAGATGTTACATAAAGAGAAGAAAAGTTTCTTAGAGAGTAGCTAGGAGGTGTTGAGTGAATAAAAAATGAGAGTGAGGTACATGGGTTGAAAGGTGTGCCAAAGGAAATAGAGACATTGGTGCAAAAACTAGTTGAAGAGAGCTTGAGCACCAATGCCAACAACATTGTGTCAAGGGATGAGGAAGGTGAAAGAGAAGCTTCACAAGTGAATGTATCCTTTTTAAATCATAAATATAGAGAGGCAAAAGAGTGTAAGTCTATTTATGGCATTCATTTGCCTAAAGTATTATGGGAAGAAGAGAAAGAGGTAACATCTTGTAATGGAACATAAATTGTCCCAAAGAAAAGAAAGCATTGTGCCATGGAGATACATGCAAATGAAAAGATAAATGGTCATAACTCCATAATAGGCATATGAAGATGCATACAAAGAGGAGAAGATCAACTTGAAGCTAAAAAAAATGCAACAACATTTATGTATAATATGGATTGGCTACCAGGAGGAGTTAGCCAAAATATACCCAAATTTGATTAAGGGAGTGAAATTTTCATTGCATGGATACAAAAGGAATAACTATTGATTATGAGCAAGGTAGAAGGCCATCAATCTAAAGCTAACCAAAAATAATGCTTGAAGGGGATATTAGTCCAAACACATAGACCAAAGTGCATGATAATAGAGGAAAAGAAAATATGGGAGTCAACATGTCCCCATAAAGACTTGCATGCCATAGAGGGCATCAAGGAAAGGTAAATGAAGGACAAGGGCATCAGTAAAATCATGTAGACATACCTTGTGAGAAATACATGGAACTATAACATGCAAGTATTCCTACTTGTCATGGGTGATAAAGAGAAGAAAGTGCATATAAAAAAGGAGAATTGAAAGGTGAACAAAAGGAAGGAAATGAAAGGTTGAAGATGTTTTGGTGGAGGTGGATGGATAGAGTGGGCATATACCCACGAGAGAAAAAAGTGGGTACAAAACCATGAGAGATGAAATTGAGCATAGGCCCAGAGGAGATGAAGATGGGTATAGGACCATAAGATCAAATAGAGGTGGGCGTAGACCCATAAGAGGAATAAAAGGAAAAAAGGATCTTACATTTTAATCACCTTGATGAAATTTACTGGAAGGGTGGTTCTACCACTCTAGCCCTTCTTGTAAGAAGGAGCTTACATTTTAAGTACCTTGGTAGTCTGATGTGAGAGCATTGTTGATGAATTATATATTTTGCATCAAACAAAACATAGTTAAACAAGGGAGAAATAAACCAACTCTAGCTATGCATTTTAAATGGAAAAACATTATTAAATGTTGTTATACATTATGCATAAGGTAGACGATTGAGAGTTGTTCAAAGTACATATAAACACACACACAAAACTACAAATATTTCTACTTCATAGGGTTATTCTGAGTGTTCTTTTCTCTCCATTTCAAGGTCTTTAAGAACCTCATTAATGTTTTATGTTGACCTCTCTTCTTCATTTTTATCCATCTTTGACATCTCTTTTGCTGCCCCAAGCCCTATTGATAGCACTCCTACTTCCCCAAAGTGACTAATTTTTTTGTTCTAAAATTGTAGCTCTATGATGCACTAAGGTGTTGCACCTTTGTTGTTCAGAGGACCCCAAAGTGCTAAAATTCTGATATTCAAGGGGCATAAATTCTTCCTCTTGGATTGGGATATTTCTCCCACTTTCCCTTGGTATGGTAGATGCCTCTATGAATTGTTCACTAACCCCTTTCACAACTGAATTCTCTTGTTTTGAGATTCTTTCATTTCAACCCTCTATCTTTCCCTTTCATAATTACTTGCAACTTAATCTTTTATTTTTTTGCTTCACTGTCAAATAAGGCCTCAACTTCTCATATTTTCTAACAACATTTTCAATCAACAAAGATGTAGTTGGAGAATTTTTTGTTCTTGCCTCACATTAACCCCTAAGATAGATAATAATTATTGAGAAATATTATCACTCTCATTTAGAGTAAAATTCATAATTGTTTGCATAGAATTTACAAACTTTTCTGCATGATTCTCATTAACAACTGTAAGGAAATGTTGAAACATTTCAATAATAAGATCATCACATTTAAAATACAACATCAAAACACATGACCTAATTTTTTTCATAGTTTCTAGAATTATAACCCTCTTAGTTAAATCTTAAGGGGATCAAGACAAAAAGGTAGTGCACAACTAAACCTAAGTTATCCCAAAGACAACTAAGCATCATTCCATGGAGAGACACAAGAAGGGAAGGAGAAGTGGAGATAACTCCACATAAGGCATCTAAAGATGTATGAGGAGAGGAAAAGAGTTCTCCTGTAACTAAAAAATATGCAACATAGTTTGTGCATGACTGATAGGAGCTAACATGATGGGTTAGCCAATATCAGCATGAAGTAGATCAAGAGTGCAATTTTCATTACACAAAAGGAAAAAGAGTTAATGATATTTGGGATCAAGGCAGGAGACCATCAACCTAAAATAAGTAAGCACCAAGTGATCCTATATGGGTGACACATAGGATGGATGGGAACACCATGAACAAGGTAGCCAACCAGAATGATAGATCCACCACTCCAACACTATTTTTTAGTAAGAGCTCATATTCTAATTAACTAGGGATTTTGATGTAGGAGCATCATAGATGAATTTGTAATCTTGCATCATATAAAGAATAAAAGGGGGTACAAGTTTTGGCTAAGTGAAGAAACACACTTGCAAAGCTATAAAGTGCATAAATATTTACTAAGGATAGGAAGTAAGGTGTATAAGTAAAGGGTTTATCAATAGTGTATGATGGAATGAAGGCCTCCAAAGATCTAATAATTGTGGTACATAAGGAGTTGTTCACTGAAGGTGTGCTTCACAAGAACAAGGAAAGTTACAACCAAAGCTAACTCAAACTTGAGCAATAAATGTACAAAGAGTTAAACTTATCAAGACATCACATTAGAGCAGTGCATAGTCATAGTCAAGGGGTGCATAAATGTGCCTAGAATGTAATCAACCAGTGAAGGATCTCTAAGGTTCCCAATGTGTGATGATGATGGTGCATGGAAAGGAGGATATTTTGAGGTACAAGGGTTCATAGAAAGTAAAGTAAAATGAGCCTAAGAAATGAGAGGCTCTAAATGACCTTTGACCAAGAGATAATTCCCTAAAGAAATAACTTAAAATAAGTAGTGGGAGATGTAGAATGAGAAGAAGAGTTGCCTAGAGAGAAACTAGGAGTTTTTGAGTGAAGTAGAAATGAGAGTGAGGCATAGGGGTCCAAAGGTGTTTTGAAAGAAATAGAGACATTGGTGTGAGCACTAAGTGAAGATATCTTGAGCACCAATGTAAATGACATTGTGCCAAGGATTGAGGTATGTGAAAGAGAAGCTATACAAGTGAAATTCATGCATAATAACCATGAAAAAGAGATGTGTCCTTGGTAAGGCATAGGCATAGAGATTCAAAAGAAGGCAAGTCTATTTATGGCAAGAATTTGCCAAAATCATTAGGGGAAGAAGAGAAAGAGGTAGCATTTTTTAGAAAGGGAAGGAAAAGCATACATAACTCCACAAAAAGCATCTAAAGATGCATGAGGAGAGGAGAAGAGTCGACTTGTAGCTAACAAAAATGTAACATTTTTTGCACATGACATGGATGAGCTACAAAGATGGGTTGGCCAAAATCAACCCGAAGTCGATCAAGGTAGTGCAATTTCATTGTGCAGAAGGAAAAGGAGTTACTACTAATTAGGAGCAAGTTAGGAGGCCATCAACCTAAAACTAATGAGGAACAACATTTGAAGGGGATATCAATCCAAGCAAAAGGTACACAAAAGAAGGAAATGAAAGGTATGAAAACCTTTTGATGGAGATGAATGGACAAGAATGGGCATACACCTATGAGAAACAAAAGTGGGTGCATAACCATGAGAGATCAAACTAGGCATAGACCCAGAGGAGATGAAGGTGGGCATAGGACCATAAGAGAAAATAGAGGGTGGGTACAAACCCATAAGAGGAAGAAAGGGAAAGAAGAGTAAGGGTATTGGATCTAATTGAAGGAAGATGGTATATGTCCCAATGATAGTGTATAGGAAGAGGCACCAAGTGAGCCTACTTGGGTGCCACATCTAATGCAAGAGAACACCATGGTTGAGTCATTCAACTATAAAAATGGATCTACCATTCTAATCCCACTTTTATGAAAGAGTTTACATTTTAATTATCATGAGGGTTTGATGCAAGAGCATCACATGGGAGTCAAAAATCTTGCACCAAACAAAAATAGAGTCAATCAGGGGAGAAATAAAACAACCCTAGTTATATATAATTGCACAATATAAAATTTTGGAAGGTTGTTCTAGACTATGAAAGAGGCCACTTCCATAGAAGGAAGGTGGTTGAGAGTTGTGCAAGGAGCTAGAGAATAATAAAGGGGTACAATTTTTGTCTAAATTAAGTAATGCACTTGTAAAATTGTAAAGTACATTGTTGAACACAACTATCTACTGAGAGGGGGGAGAATCAGTAGATCAACTAAAAATTAGCTATTTAACCTTTTAATGAAGATACAAAAACATATTCATATCAAAGAAAAAATATAGAGAAAACACACACACAAAATCATAGTACACTAGATTTATACATGGAAAACCCAAAGGGAAAAACCATGGTGAGAATAGCTGCTATAATCTACTATTCTAATCTAGCCTCATAGTTAAATCACCTCACTAGTAAAACTACACTAGTTACATTCAAGGGACACCTATCCTTAGGAGACACCAATAACCTAACTAAGCACCAACTTAGTTTAACCTTACTAGTTACAAGATTTAAGGGCACAAACCCTAAGGTGACTCTAATCCCCTAACTAAGCACCAACTCAGTTTAACCTTACTGGTTACAAGATTTAAGGGCACCACCCTAAGGAGACTCCAATCCCCTAATTGAGCACTAACTCAATTTTCTAAATGGTACCAACTAATCATAACTATGGATCTATAACTCCAATATACAATATAGATTCACAAATGAATCTAGATCAATTTCTTTATTACAAGTCTAGTTTATAACTACTGAATCTCTACACATTCTCTGTGTGCTCTTTCTTCCTCTCTACCTCACTCTTTGTTACTCTTTCTTTTAATCTATGTTTGTATACATTTCAAAGTGATACTCTTTGAGTTGATTTATGACAATCTCTTAATTCTAATGATAACAACTTCTTCACAATGAATATGATGTGTATATACATTAAGTTTTAGGGTTTCATCTATGCAACATGTTCACACTTTAGCTCCTCTTAACTAATCTATCTATCTATTCTAATTCAATGTAACTTTGACAAATGAAAAATATCATGTCTTAATTCATACATCACACTTTAATGCTCAGATCTCTTTTCTATATTTGACAACTATTAGATTCTGGTCATAACTACATCATTTCCTTTTTTCATTATAACTCCCCTTTTTTAGTTCTTCATTCAATATGAATTTGGCATATACCCTTTTTGTGTCTTAGTCCATACATCAAATCATAATGCTTTTGTGTCTTTACTATGTTTGGCAATTGCTAGATTTATTTCATAAATGTACAACCTCCTTAATCAATGATTGATCCATTAGATCAATTAATCTCAGGCTCCATTTAGACTTTTTGAGCTCACCATTTATCTAGTCATATTTTTAAATGAGGATTATTCATCTTGTCTTTGGTGCCAATCACTGTCTATCTTAAACCATCAGATGTATGCCCTATTTCAATAAAACCATCAATCTCTCTTGTATTAACTATCGAGCTCTTTCTCACATCTCAATATCTTCTACAATATTGGTTCATTTTCACTCCTTTTGATTATATTTGATATGCTCAACATTTACCCTTTCTATTGTATCATTAAACTCTGACATGTTGATGTGATCTCATTTTCTTCAGCATTCTTGTAATGATTTTACACCATTGATCCTTTTAGACTTTATTGATCATTAACATGCCTTGTCCCTTTGAGAATGCCCCATAATACTTCCACACTTTATCTTTGAAAAGGTTGCAAGTGACTTTTCTCTTCCGACAATTTTTTGTAGGATTTTTATCAAGGGAATTTTAGGAAAATTCCCCAGATAATTTCCCTAAAGGAATTATTAAAAATAATTTCCCTAAAGGAATTGTTGTGAACAATTTCCTTGATGGAATTTTTACAGATAATTTCCTCAAAGGGGTTGTTGTGGATAATTTCCTTGATGGAGTGTTAAGTGCCCTTCATATTTTATTTAAGGGTCCACATACCCTTCAAATTTTATGTAAGGGTCCACATACCCTTCATCCTTTTGAAAATATCCTTTCTAACTTTTTGTAATGGTCCAATTTCCCTTCAAAACTTTTTCAATGTTCCTCTTACACTTTAGAATTTTTGTAATGGTCCACTTGCCCTTTAGAAAATTTGTAATTGTCCACTTACCCTTTAGAATTTTTGAAAAGATCCCTTCAAAATTTTTACAATGGTCCACTTGCCCTTCATAATTTTTACAAATTATCCTTTATAAATCTTGTTTGGGTCTACTTTCCCTTCAGACTTTTTGCAATGATCCCTTCGACATTTTGTTTGGGACAATTTTTTGGACAAAGACTTATATACTTTTTCAAAAGAATTATCCAAGACTAATTTAGGTTCTTCGCATTTCATGACTTATAAGATTGAAAAAAGTTAAGTCACTTTGGAAACCTGATCAACTCTTCCTTTACCCATTTGGGTTCTTGAGACTGCTTATCTTATAAACATGAGAGAAGTAAAGTCATTTCAGAAACCTGATTAACTCTCCTAAACCCATTCAGGTTCTTGACATTGCTTTACTTATTTTATAAGTAGAAACACTTTGTAGACCTAATTTACACCACTATACCAAGTTGGGTTCTCAACCTTGATTTACTTATTTTATAAGTAAAATCACTTCACAAACCTGATTTGCACTATCTTGACTCAATCAGATTCTTTGCATTGCTTTAATTATGAAACTTTATGAGTCAGAGCAATTGAAGTTAACAAACCCAATTTACACTCTCTTGACCTAGTCAGATTCTTGGCATGACTCAACTTATAAAATTGAACTAAGTTAAGTCTTTTGAAAAACTTGATCAACTCGTGAGGTAAGACTCATTCAAATTTATCAACATGCTTGGCTGACAAGATATAGAGAAGAGAAGTAGTCTTACAAACCCAATTTACTCCATAATTCTATGCAATGCAACACATTTGTCATTAATGTTTGATATAGAATTCATCATTTGACATCAATGACAATATTACACACAACAATCTCCTTATACACCATGACACTCAAATTGCCAATGTACATAAGGATGCACTAGGGATAAGAAGCAAGGTGAAAAATTTAAAGATCGCACAACAACACATGAAAGAACTGAGGTAGAAAACAAGGGAAGTTATAACCACCCATGAGAGATAAAAGTTTGTGAAGAACCATGAGAGATGAAACTAGGCATAGACCCAGAGGAGACAAAGGTGGGAATAATACCATAAGATCAAATAGAGGTGGGCACAAACCCACAACAATAATAAAGGGAAATAAGAGGAAGGGTATTGGATCTAGGTGAAGGGGGATGTTTTATGTCTCAATGATGGTGTAGAGGAGGTGTCGAGTGAGCCTACTTAGGTGCCACATCCAATGTAGGCAAACATCATAGTCAAGGCAACTGACTACAAAAATGGTTCTACCATTCTAATCCTACTTTTATATAATATATTATATTTTAATTATCATGAGGGTCTAATATAGGAGCATCATAGGGGAGATGACAATCTTTCATCAAACATAAACATAGTCAATTAGGTGAGAAATAAAACAACTCTAGTTATGCACAATTGAATGGCACAACATTTTGGAAGGTTATTATGGACTATGCAAGAGGCCACGTGTATGGAAGAAAGGTGGTTGATAGTTGAGCAAAGAGTTAGATAATAATATAGGGGTATAAGTTTTGGCTAAAGTAAGCAATGCATATGTAACACTACAAAGTACATAAGGACACACTAGGGGTAAGAAGCAAGGTGAAAAAGTAAAGGCTCACATGATAGAACACAAAATAAATGAATTCCATAGAGCACCAAGGAACATATCATAAAAGGAGTTTTTAACTAAATATTTCATGAAATAAAATAGGGAAAGTTGCAACCAAAGCTAAGTTTAAACTAGTTTGTCTACAATGTGATTATGGTTGCATGTAGAATGTTAACAAGTGGATATATTTGAACTTATAGAGTTTTTTGAAGAGATGGTCCAAAATAGTGTCCAACTTCTAATTGGGAGCAAATTTTGGGGAGACTTTAAGAATTTGAACTTAACTATTTTCAATGCTTTGGATGTTGAATTCCATAATTGTAGTATTGGGAGTCACCTTTGATGAACAACTATGAAAGATGATGTTTTATTTCTAGATAAGCTCTCTTTTACAAGTACAAGTGTTGGGAGAAATTGGTATTTTACTTGCCCAAATTTTTGCATATTGGGGAAAACCAATGCTTCTTCAAGATTCCATATTATTCCACTAGCAGTGCACAAATTTTGTCTAGCAGATCCATCGAAGTTGATTTTGTGAAATCTTAGAGGGGACCCATCTAGGAATGCTTAAACATATTGATGAATCTTTGGTATTTGTAATGGAATGGCAAGCCAAAGATTTCTAAAGTTTTGAGATCCTCCATTCTGAGTGAGGAGAAGGCTACAAAGCTATTCCCCTCTTGAATCATTGTTATGCTTCTAACTCGAAGTGAGTCTTTTCATATCTTAATTAAAATGGATTGCTTATCATTTAAAATACTATCACATATATTCTAGGCCAAATATGCTAGAGGGCTAAAATTGAATTGAGATTTTGAGCACAATTTGAGTTAAGATCAACTTAGAGAATAATTGATGCATATGTTTGATCTCTAAAACTACTATGCTAAAATCCACCAAATTTGACAAGCATAAATGGTCCCAATCTATAAGAATAAGTGCATTATGTTCTCCCCTTCCCTTTAATAATTTTATCAACTAAATAGTCCCAATCTAATATCTATGCTATAAATTTTCTTCATGAGAATCATATTTTTTAATGAGAACCATGATGACATGATATTTGTCCAGCCTACTCAAAAATTATTTTTTTCTAATGTCTACTTTACATTGACTAACTCAAGGTTGAGATAGACCAAGGCCCCTTTGCAGTATCCCCTAGTTGGGGAGGACTAAATATGTTTAATAAAAATATTTGATATAAATATGGAGGTATTAGAGGTCTCATCAATCAATATTTAGACTTAGATAAGGGATGCTCCCTTATGTTTTTCAATTATTGCTTTCTTTATTGTTAGGTAGTTTTATATAGTCGCTTACATGATAATGTTTCCCCAAGATTGTAATTTTTTTTATAGAATCAAATATCTATGAAGAGAGAGGTGGGTAGCCATTCCAACTTGATTCTTAGTAGGGTATTGTGTGCCTATTTCCAACTTGAAATGTTATCATCTATGAGAGGATCTAGCACCAAATTTAATGTGTAGGGTAGTTTAAGAGTATGGAGTCCTTCATTGGTTAGGATCTAGATAATTCCCAAATAAAATTTTACTCCACCGAGAGATGTTTGAAAATTTGAGCCTCCAAGCTGATCACATGGATACAATGTTGTTGAATTGAAAATTGTTTTTGACATTTAATCCCCCTGAACATTTGGCCCTGCAAATCTCATCCCAAGAAACTAAGTAATACTTGTGTTGTTAGTTCATACCTTATCACAAAAATTTACATTGTAGGGTTGTGAATGTCTCCCCTATGTACCTAGGGAGTTTATTAAGAGTGAGAGTGTAAACCAAAACACCTAGAGTATAACCTTCAATAGTTGAACTCAATGTGTAAAGGAAATCTAGCTATGGTTTCATTTCAAAAAAATTTATTTTCAAACTATGACTTGAGAGTATGCCAAGAGGTCAAGTGAGGTTTATCATCCAAAGGGGATCTCAAATAAGTTAAAGGAATGTATCCTTTAGAGAATCCCTAAGCCTAAACAATATATCTTTTTTTAGAAATGTATACATTAAAAAATATCGCCTTGGATTTGTGCCTATTAATTTATTGACCAAAGGCTTCTTGAAAGTTATCAAATATAACACAAATGTGTCAAGATTCAATAACAAGGATTTATTAGAGAGGAAGAGTGTTGTATGTAACTTTTACCTTTTTATTTTATCATCTTGTAATGACCTACATAAACATTATCCCAATATAATAAAAATTATGGGCTTATCAAATCACTTTGTCCAAGGCCTCTAGATCCCCATTAATGTTCACAAGCGACAGTGTTATGATACAAATGTTAATCAATTTAGTTAGATGCTTGAGAAACCAAAATCAATAATAGTCTAGAAAAGGAGATCTCATTTTCATTTATTAAAGGATTTTGGCATGCCAAACTTAATAAAGATTCCTTACCTTTTTTATATCTTCAATGAGTGTAGAATCTCCTGTGTGGATATGATATTGTTAATGATTTGCCTTTCATGCATAAATGTTAACTGGGTATCAAAAAAAATTATAACAAAGGTTTGAATCACAAAGAAATGAGTTTATATAATTTTTTAGATCATATTACATAGAATTTTAAGCTTGAATTGGTGCATTTGTACATCTTGAGCTTCTTTTGGGATGAGGTCCAACTTAGTGGCATTCATAGCCTTGAGAATATATTTATTTCTTAAGAATTCTTAAAATGACTTCAAAAAGTTATTCCTTTATCACAAGGCAATAATATTTGGTAGAAAAATATCAAGAAAACATTTGTTTCTGAAGCTTTATCCTTGTGAAAGGAACAAATGAAATGTTTCAATTTTACTTTCAAAATTGGTCTAATAATTTGATCATTGCCTTCCTATGTGATATGAGCTAGATGTGTTTAAAATCCTTCCTTTGGTTTATGATTTGTTTCCTTGTAGTGGGGACTATTATAATAAGGTCTTGAAAATACTGAGAAGCATCTTGGAGTATATTTTTTGAGGAAGTGAGTGGTTTTCCATCTTCCATCACAATTGGTTGTTGAGAAACTATAGTTTATTAAATATGGACCAATTTATGAAATCATCAACCATTTGTGTTTCCCTTCTTAAGCCATTGGTCCCTTAAAACTAATTATATTTATAATTACATCTATAATGTAAAAATAATGGTGTGGCCTCTTCATTTTAGCATGTGTTTATATAGTGTTCCAATATAATTTATGATTTAGGTCAAATGATCTATTATATTTCATAAGGAAACCATGTAAAAATGCTTTCAATTTAATTTCTATAAAGTTCACTGATGAAAAATATAGTCAGTAGAAAAATGATTTAGCATTTATCTTTGAGAATAATTAAAATTTGTTTAGAGACATTCTAACTACATGTAAGTTCTAACTTTACGAAGCTAACTAATGTTGAACTTGGTTTTTAAACCTTTTAACACCACGCATGCACACATGCCACATATTCTAGTTATGCACCTCTATACAAGTGGCATGGCATGTCCTCTCACATTATATATTTTTATCATTGTATTCTATTAACAAGTGCTTATGAATAATTTAAAACTATTTACTAGTGTAATAAAAAGAGTTATTACTGAATGACAATAAGGTAGGAGACTGTCAACCTAAAACTGACTAGGAATAAGGACTGAAGGGGATATCAATCTAAGTGCATAAAAGTGTGTGATAATAAATTAAGAAGAAAAGGTGGGATTCAATAGACCCCATAAAGACTTCCATGCCATTGAGGACATCAAACAAAGAGAAATGAAGGATAAGGGAAATGGAAGATCCATGTAGAAATACCACATGAAAAACACATGGCATAATATCACACAAATATACCTACTTGCCAAAGGTGACATAAAGAAGAGAGTGTGCATAATAGAGAAGTGAAAGGAACATAATAGGAAGGAAAGGAAAGGAAAGGTATAAAGACCTTTTAGAGAAGATGGATGAATAAGAATGGGTACAAACCCATGGGAGATGGAGGTGGGCATAGGCCCATAAAAGATGAATGCTGAGTATACAAAAAAAATATTATGTGATAACATAATATAAGGATTGAGATATTTCAATAGATAAATATATGGAAAGGCAAGAAGAGGGTACAGAGTTGCAAAGCTAGGAATATATTTTTTCCAAACTACTTAATCAAGTAGTGCATCCAAAAGGCTAGCTCAAATGGGGGAAAAGAATTAAAAGCTACAAAAGGAAACCTAAAAATCCTTGCTTCAAAATTAAATAAGGTAGGGTTACAAATAAGGGTGATAGAGAGGGGGAACTAACATGGGATAAACACATAGGTTAAAAGGTGCCTTATTAAAAAATGGAAGAGTGAGAGTGAATGCAAATCTTGGAAGGTGTTAATGAAAATGTTACACAAAGAAGATGCATAAGCAACTGAGGCAAAGAATTTTATTATATGGAAGCAACAATAGATAAGTAAAGGCAATAAAAAACCTAGTTGTATGGGAGTGCAATAGGTGAAGGTAAGGTAGCTATCATTCCACAAGAGCCAGCAAGAGCACAAGATAGAACACAAGATACACATATCCTAAAGCATAAAAGAACCATAAAGATAGCATGTGTTCTTATGCTTAGCATGGAGGATTGATAAAAGGAGGGTTGAGAACCCTCAATGCCTATAAAACGAAGGATTCTTGCACAGTAAAAATAAGAAAGAGGGATGTTAAAGCAAATATCTATATATAATTATGTGTGATGGTCATAAAATAATGGTTATCCCTAGAGGAAAAGGAAAAGGATCTTGAATAAGGAGAGGCTCTAGAAGACCTTTGACTAGGAAAAACTTCCCTAAAGAAAGCACTGAAGGAAGTAAAAGTAAGAGATATTTTTGAAGAATGAAAATCAGAGTTGCCTAGAGTGGAATTGGGAGATGTTGAGTGAAACATAAATAAGAGTGAGGCCTGTGGTTCCAAAGGTGTGATAGAGAAAACAAATGAACTAGAGTGAGTACTAGGTAAAGAGAGCTTGAGCACCAATGTAAAAAACCTTACACCAAGGGAGAAGGAAGGTGAAAGAGAAATTTCTCAGGATAAATTTGAGCATAACAACCAAGTAAAAGATATGTGTCTCACAAGGCACAAAGATGGATAGGTGGAAGAGTAAAATTTTGTTTGTGTGAAGAATTTTCCTAAATCTTAAAGGGAAGAAGATGGAGAGGTATCCACCTATAATTAAACTTAAGTTATCTAGAAGACAACATGGTATTACACCATGGAGAGATGAATGAAAGGAAGGAAGTGGGTATAACTCCAAATAAGGCATCTAAAGATTCAATAGGATAGGAGAACAATCATATTGAAGCTAAAAAAAACACAACATTATTTGTGCACAACCTAGAGGAGCTAATAGGAGGGTTGACACAAAATAAGCCCAAATCCAATTAGGGAAATGCAATTTTCATTTTTCACAAGGAAAAGGAGTCACTACCAATTGAGAGCAAGGTAGGAGACTATTAACATGAAGCCAAGTAAGAAAAAATATTGAAGGGGATTTTGTTGTGGCCAACATGTCCCATTCTCTTTTTTTCAAATGGGGACCCTCTTTTGACCTTAAGTTGATTATTGGTTTATTGCTCATCTTATGAAGGTTTTAATTTGCTTTTGTACCTCAATTTATTGTTTTGGTTTTGGAAATATGAAATTAAGATAAGACTAAAAAGTGAAATTTGATCTTGGTTTTGTCACTTGAATTATTGTTGTGGTTTTTCAAACCTAAATTTAAGCTAACCATTCACAAGTGAAATTTGAGCTAAGTGTTTATAGGAAATCCACAACCTTTTTTGGCCACATCACTGTATTAAGGCATATTCACATCACTTCATGGTTACTTTGAGTTCCTTGTAGTGTTTTTCACCTTCATAGCTTTAATCCCCTCATGAATTCCTCTACAACAACAATCACTTAGGTAGCATGTGTAGTTCTCTAACATCTTCAACTCTTCATGACATCAAAACTTAGTTGTGGCACCAATATACCTTAGAATATCAATCAACAAGTATAGACATTTCCCACAAATAATTGATACCCAAAGAGCATAAAGGCCACAAAATAATAATAAAACTAGTTGGTTTATGAAAAACCTCGTGACAAATCTTAACTAAATCATCATCCTCCCACATGTCTTTGGCACATGGGTCTAAAGGTGAGCCAAAGGAAATAGAGGAGCTAGACTAAGTACTAGTTAAAAAAACCTTTAACACTAATGCAAACAATATTCACCATGTGAAACTCGCACACAATAGCCAAGCAAAAGAGATTTGTCATTCAAAAGGCATAAAGATGGAGACATACAAAAGTGCAAGTCTATTTTCACAAGGCATTGGCCTACACCCTAAGAAGAAAATGATGAAGAGGTATTGGATTGCAGCTGAACCTAATTTTCATCAAAGATAACACAACATTGCACCAAGGAGAGATGTGAGAAGAGAGGGAGAAGTTATCATAACTCCACAAAAGGCATCTAAATTTTTTCAAGCAAAGTAGAATATTTGGTCTGAAACTAACAAAAATGCAACATTGTATATGCACATCGTAGAGTAGCTATTAAAATATGTTAGCCAAAATAAACCCAAAGATGATTAGGGGGTGTAATTTTCATTATGCAAGGAAAAGGATTCATTACCAATTGGTAATAAGGTAGGAAAATGTTAGTCTATTACTGACTAGGAGGAGGAACTGATTAGGATATGAGTCTAAGTGAGCAAAACATACTGCATGAAATATAGAGGAAGAAGAATAGTTGGGAGTCAATGGAATCATAGAAAGTTTCATGCCAATCAAGGAAACAAGCAAAGGGAAATGTAAAAGGATAATTTTAGTGGAAGATTTATGTAGACATACCCCATGATAAATAAATGAAAGAATAGTGTGCAAGTATGTCTACTTACATGAGCAACATAAGGAAGAAAGTGCAGACAAAAAAAGAAGCAAAAGGCACAAAAAATAAAGGAAATAAAAGGTATGAAGACATTTTCATTGATATGGATGGACAAGAGTGGGTACAAATCCATAAGGGACAAAATTTATCTCAGACCCATGAGGAATGAAAGTAGATGCAAAACTGTGAAGGATGAATGTTGGCACAAACCCATGAGAGATGAAGGTGGGCATAATCCCAAAAAAATAAATAGAGGTGGGTGCAAATCCACAAGAATAATAAAGGAAATAAAATGGAAGGGTATCAAAGCTAGGCATAGGAGGATGAGGGCCAGGAGAAGGAGGAAACATCGAGTGAGATTGCTTACGTGCTACATTAGGTTGATGGAAATACCATGGTATAGGCGACCAAATAAAAGGGTGGTTATGCCATTAGAGCCCTTATTGTAAGGATATTTGAAGGGAAAACTAACAAGATCTACTTTGTGAGGATATCTTCTAACAAGACTCATACTTTCAAAACTCAAGATCTATCAAAAGGCTATGTTAATTCTAGGGTAGGTCTACAGACTTGCAAAGATTCCCATCAAATGAAGTTGTATGACCATTGCATGGGAAATAGGCAAAGCAACCAAATCTTAGGAAACTATAAAAAGGTGTCTTGGTAAAACATTGTTAACACTCTAAATCCAAGGAGGTTACTTTGTTAGGTTGATCTAATAAATAGACAAGGAAAATTTGTCTAAGGATAGACAAATAGAAAGGGAGCCTCACATCACAGGTGAAGGCTCGTAGTCATGAATGAATGGTATTCTATGGACACCATAATAGAGAGAGACATTTAGATCTATATCTAAGGACCAGACTAAGTAGATTAAAGATCTCAATGTACATTTGTAAAAGCTTATATTATCTTGTAACACTCAAAGTTTAAGAATAAAATCCTTTATTAGCATGATCCACTAAGTCAAACTATGAAGGTTGCATGGCTAATGCATCACTTCAATAAGACTCCTAATATTGAATGATACTATTTTTATATCAAAAAAAGGTTGTTAACATTGAGGGATGCAACAAGAAAGGATAAACGTACAAGATAAATATGAACTAGTAGATAAAAATCTAACAAATGGTTGAACATGAGGCAACTAGCATAGCATCACTCACTAACATGAGGATGGTAGGTAGATGGAAAGTAGGTGAAAGATAAGAAAAGAAAAACCTTAAAAGGAACAAGTACATATGATTATGGATCAAGACTTTACAACATTAGTTCTTAAGTTCAAGCACCTATGTAGGATTACAATGGCAGTGTAACAACATGTAGTGTAAGAAGTTGTGAGGTTGTAAGCAACCCATAAGAGTGTTGTGAGGGGACTAAGAGATCACCCACATTGAGTTAGTAATTACTAAAAAATAGAGGTGAAGCATCATCAAATTTTTATAAATAAATTATTCAATGATAGATAATCGAGTGTAAGATGGTTTAAAGGTATAGATGAGGAGAAAACACTTACAAATTATCGATCATAAGGCAATTCACAAGTAAAAATCAAATGGGTTGAAAGTGAATCAAGTGAAAATAGATAATTAATCATGAGGTAGTTAGGGTGCATGAGCATATTCCATTCACTGTATTGGTTAGAACATACCAAATAAAGTACAGATGGATAGAGAATGAGGAGAAAAGAAGATGGCTCAGTGAAAAGCAAAAATGAGAATTGACCTAGAGTCACAGATCTCAAGGAAAATGGAGGAGATAGCCTCTATATTACAAGAACTATAGGAAAATAGGGTGAAAGGGAAAATAAAAACCATTAGGAGGGAGGATGACAAAGATAAGCAGGGAGAGACCTATGGGAGGAAAGAGCCTACAGAAGTTTTTAAGCATGCCAAAAATAACCCTAAAATTGAAATGCAAAGGTTCTCTAAAAAAAAGGCCTAGACCAAATAATGGATTTGGTCTTATATGTCAAATGTTATTTTGCGTTGAAGTATGTAAATGAATCCATCAAGGTGGATTATGCATAAAAAATGCTATGTTATAATGCAATAGATGGTTGTAGAGATCTCCAAGAGAGAATGAGATAGAAAGGCAATAAAAGGGTGAAAAGTTGGAAACAAATAGTTTACAAACTACATAACCAAGTAGTTCATCTATAAGGCCATTTCAAATGGAGGAGAAGACATGAAATCCATAGAAGTTAACCTTCAAAGCCTCACCCCCAAATTATATAAGAGAGTGTTGCCATGAAAGGCAATGTATAGAAAGAGCCAGCTTGGGAGTAGCATGAAGGTTAGAAAAATCAATTTAAGAAGATGAAATAATGAGAGATAATACTAATCTTGGAAGGTATTGAGAAGGATACACAAAGAAAATGCATAATACATAGAGGCAAAGAAGGTTATTTCACAGAAGTAACAATAAAGGAGCAAATCCAAGAAGAAAACTAGTTAGAACAAAGTGAAATTAGTGAAATCAAGGTGTATATCATTCCACATGAGCTAACAAGAGTGCATAAAGGTGTATAAGGTGTAAGACCAATTTATACAAAGATAGGGGCACATAAGAAGAACCCTAAAGAGAGCATAGGTATTCTTGCACTCACAGTGGAGGATGCACCAAAGGAAGGGTTGAGAACCCTATAACTCCATAAAGTAATGGATTATAGCACAATAGCAATGATAAAGAGGGATGTTCTAGAAATTATCAAAATGTAGTAGTGTAAGATGGACAAAAGACATCATGTAGCCCTAGAGACAAATGAAAAGGATCCTGAGGAATGAGAGGCTCTACGGATCTTTTATCAAAAGAAACTTCCCTTAAGGAAGCACTAAAGGAAGAAGTAATGGAATATACTACAAAAGGACAACTGTTACATAGAAAATAATTGGGAGTTATTGAGTGTAGTTGAAATGATAGTGAGGCACATGGGTCTAAAGGTGTGCCAAAGTAAATAGAGGTACTGGAGTGAGCACCAATCAAAGAAAGTATGAGTATTAATTCAAACAACATTTCACCAAAGAAGGAAAAAGGCAAAAGAGAAGATACATAGAAGAAATTCAAGCATAGTATCAAACAAAATAGATGTGTCCTTAAAAAGGCACAAAGATGGAGAGATGAAAGAGTGTGAGTTTATTTTTGGGAGGTATTTACCTAAATCCTAAGGGGATCAAAATAAAAATATAGTGAACAACTGAACCTAAGTTGTCCCAAAGATAATATAGCATTACATCATGGAGAAATGAGCAAAGGGAAGGAAAAGTGGACATAAATCTATATAACACATCCAAAGATGTGTGAGGAGAGAAGATGAGTTGACTTGTAGCTAATAAAAGTGAAAAATTATTTGTGCACATCCCATAAGAACTACCATGACATGTTATCCAAAATTAGCATGAAGCAAATCAGGGGAGTGTAATTTTCATTGCACACAAACCAAAGGATTTTTTACTGGTTGTAAGTAAGGTGGGAGACTTTCAGCCTAAAACTAATCAAGAATAAAAATTGAAGGGGATATCAATCCAAGCACATAGAAGTAAGTGCACGATAAGAAAGGAAGAAGAAAAGGTGGGAGTCAATGAACCCCATTAAGACTTCTATGCCACTAAGTGCATCAAGCAAAGAGAAATGGAGGACAAAGGTAGCTAAAAAACCATGCAGACATTCCTCATGAGTACACATAATAGAGTACACATAATACCTACTCAAAATTGAGGACCCCATTATACCTACTTACTGCAAGTGACATAAAGAAGAGAGTACACATAATAAAGGAGAAATAAAAGGTACAAAGGGAAATGGAAGGAATGAAGAACTTTTGGAGGAGATGGAAAAATAAGAATGGGAGAAAACCCATAAGAGAGGAAAGTGGGTGAAAACCCACAAGAAAAATATGTGGTCATAGGCCCACTAAGAGATGAAGGTGGGCATAGGCCTACATGAGTAAACAAAGGTGGGTGTAGAACCACAAGAGGAAGAAAGGGAAGGAAGATGAAGCATATAAGAGTTGGGTAGATGAGGAAAGTTTAAGGCCCAAAGAGGGTCTAGAAAAGAATGAAGCACCGAGTGAACCTACTTAGGTGCCACATTGAGTAGATGAGAACACCATGTTTTAGATAGCATACTAGAAAGATAGTTCTACCACTCCAACACTATTTGTAAGCATGAGATAACATTTTAATTACCTAGGGAGTTTGATGGAGAAGCATCACAAGTGAATTTTTAATCTTGCATCAGATAAAAATAGAGTTAGTCAAGTTATAAATAAACAAATCTAGTTGTGCATGGTTACATGGACCATGCAAGAGTCCACATGTATGGAAGGAAGGTGGTTGAGAGTTGTGCAGGGAGTTAGAGAATAAAAAGGGGTACAAATTTTGGCTAAGTCAAGAAGCACACTCAAAAGGTTAAAAAACACACAAAGATGCACTAGGGATAGGAATAAGGTGTATAAATAAAGGCTCATTCAATAATTCATGGAGGAACTGAGCCCTACAAAGTTCCAAGAACTATGGCATGAATGGAGTTATTCACTAAAGGTGTGCTTCACACAAACAAGGAAAGTTACAACTAAAGCCAATTTTGAACTTGAGAAATAGATGCATAAAGAGTTAGGATTATCAAGGGATCACATTAGAGTAGTGCACTTTCATAGTAGAGGGGTGCTCAAATGTACTTAGAATGCAATCATCCAATGAAGGAGCTCTAAGGTACTTAGTGTGCAATAATGATGGCATGTCAAAAGAAATAGATTTTTAGGTACAAATCATGTTAAAATTTTGACACAGGGAATTTGATGCAAGCCTAAATAAGTGGAAGAGATTTAGATAAGCAATTAGTTTTGGGGACATATAAATAGCCTATCATTTGGCTGGTTAGTAATACAAATAAACTAACAACAAAAGGGATTGATAAGATCTACTTGTGTAGCTCAAGGTCCATAAAAGGATACGTTACTTATAGGGTAGGTTTGTAGACTTGCATAAATCCAAATTAAATGAAGTTGGCCAATTGCATTACAATTCAATGATGCAACCAAAGCTTAGGCAACTATAAAAAAGGGTCTTGGTCTAGAATTAGTTTTTCTCAGAAGCCAAGGAAGAACTTTGTAAGAGTGATCCCATAAAGGGAAAAAAATTGTCTGAGGCTAGACATAGAGAAATAGAACTTCATACATAGATGAAGGCTCATAGTCATGAGAAAATGGTACTCTAATGACACCATAACGCAAAGAAAGAGAGATACTAATATCTATGTCTGAGGACTAGACTAAGTAGAGCTAAGAGCTCAATATACAGCTACAAAGCTTATATTATCTTATAACACCCAAAGTTAAGGAATAAAATACTTTATTATCATAATCCATTACATGGAATCCTGAAGGCTATGTGGTTAATGTATCCCTTCATTGGGAGCTATGATGCAAAGGAAAATGAGCCTAAAGAAGGAAAGGCTATAGAGGACCTTGGACTAGGAGAAACTTCCATGAAAGAAGCATCGAAAGAAGAAGCAAGAGATGTTACAAGAGAAGTAGAGTTGACTAGAGAGAAATGGGGAGTTTTTTAGAGAATAAAAAATGAGAGTGGGATGCATGGGTCCAATAGTGTGCCAAAGGAAATAAAGTCATTGGTGCAAGCACCAACTAAAGTGAGCTTGAGTGCCAATGTAAATAACATTGTGCTAAGAGATGAGGAAGGTGAAAGAGAAGCTACACCAGTGAAATTCAAACATAAAAATAATGCAAAAGAAAGGATTTTTATGTAAGGAAAAAACATAGAGAGGCAAAAGATCCCAAGTCTATTTACGGTAGGTATATGCCTAAAACATTAGGGGAAGAAGAGAAAGAGGTAGTGGCTTTAAGTGGATCATAAGTTATCCCAAAGACAACAGAGCATTGCACCATGGAGAGACATGTAAAGGCAAGGATAAGTGGGCATAACTACATAAAATGCATTTGATTATACATAAAGAGAGGAGAAGAGCTGACCTATACCTAACAAAAATGCAACATTATTTGCAAACAACATGGATGAGCTATCAGGAGGTGTTAGCAAAAATCAACTTGAAATTGATCAAGGGAGTCCAATTTTCATTACAAGGAAGGGAAAGGAGTCACTACCAATAGAAAGCAAGGCAGGAGGCCATCATCTTGAAACTAACTAGGAAAAATGCTTGAAGGGGATATCAATCCAAACACATAGAGTGAAGTAAATCATAAGAGAAGAAGAAAGGGAAAGAATGATCTTACATTTTAATTACATTAAGGCAACTAACCATATGGGTGGTTATACCACTCCAGTCCTTATTTTAAGGAGATTATAGTTTAATTACCTTGTGAGTCTAATGTAGGAGCATCCCAAGTGAATTGGCTATGTTGCATCAGATAAAAACCTAGTCCAACACCTAGAAATAAACCAACTCTAGTTATGGAATTTAAATGGTAGAACATTTTTAAAGGTTATTATAGACTTCATGGAAGAAATATGATTGATAATTGCACAAGGAGTTAGAGAATAAGAAGGGGGTACATGTTTTATATTAAGGAAAGCAACATGCACATAAAGTTTCAAAGTACATAAAGATGCACTAGGGATATGAATCAATGTGGAGAAGTAAAGGTTCGTACAACAACACATGAAGGAAATAATGCATATAGAGTATAAAGGAACATGGAATAAAAGAAGTTATTTATTGAAGGTGTGCTACACAAGAAAAAGTAAATTTAAACCCAAAGTAAGGTTTAAAATGATACGAATGAGGTGCAAAGAGTTAAGATTTAAAAGGGAGCACATTAAAATAGTGCATAATCATATTTTAGGGGTACATAAATACCCCTACAACATACATAATTAGTGAAAGAGATTTAAGGTACATAGTGTGTGAAAAGAGAGTCTGAAACACAAGGGCAAGCAATAAGATAGGCATAGGACATTTAATTGATAGGATCTACTCCCATTAAATGAAGTTGTAGACCAATTTCATGGGAAATAGGTGAAGCACTAGAGCTTAGGCAACTATAAAAAAGGGTCTTGGTCCAACATTTTTTACACTATGAAGCAAAGAAAGATACTTTGTTAGGCTTATCCCATTAAAGGATAAGGAAAATTTATCTAAGGCTAGATAGATAGAAAGGGAGCTTCACATGACAAGTGAAGGCTTATTGTCATGAGCGAATGGTAATCTATGGATACCATAGTAGAAAGAGACACTTAAATAACTTGACTAAGAAGAGCTAAGATATAAATGCATACTTTCAAATCTTATATTATCTTGTAACACCTGAAGTTAATGAATAAAATCCTTTATTAGCATGATCCATAGTGTGGAACTCTAAATGTTGCATGGTTAATACATCCATTCACCAAGACAATTGATCTTGACTGGTACTAGTTTGATATCAAATAAAGGTGATGAACCTTTAGGGATGTAAGAAGAAAGGATAAACCTATAAGCAAGATATGAAATAGCAAAGAAAAAACTAGTAGATGGTTGAACGTGAGGGAACTAGTATAACATCACTTACCAATGTGAGGGAGGTAAGTAGATAATGAGTAGGTATAATATAAGAAATGAGAACCCTTAGAAGGGATGAGTACATAGGATCACAAAGTGAGACTTTGTGACAATAGATCTTAAGTTCAAGCACTTACGTATGATTATGATGGAGAAAACAAAAATAGGTAGTGTAAGTTATGAGGCTATAAGCAACATGCATGAGTGATGTGTGAGAACTAATAGATCACCAACCTTGACATAGTCATTGATGGATATGAGATGTGAAGGATTGACAAATTATTATGAAATAATCAATCATAATGAGGATATATCATATAATGTGAGGTAGTCTAGAGGTACGAATGATGAGAAAACACTAACAAATTATGGATCATGAGGTATTTTATAGGTAAAGATCAAATGGGTTGATAATGAATCAAGTGAAATGGATGATGATGCCAAAATATCATCAATTTTGAGGCAATCAGGGTGTACAATCATCTTCCAATTAGTGTAATGAGTAGAATGTATCAAATAAAGTTATTATCTATCAAGTGCAAATGGATAGAGAATGAGGAGCACAAAAGATGGCTCAGTGAAAAGCAAAAATGAGACATGACCTAGAATCACAAGTCTTAAGGAAAATGAATATAACCTCCATGTTGTAAGAACTATAGAAAAGGATGGCATATGCTGAAAGAAAATTTATTGGGAGTGAGGATCCCAAAGATAAGCAGGGAGAGATCTATGGGAGGAAAGAGCCCATAAAGGTTCTAAGTGATGCTAAGAATAACCTTGAAGCCAAAATGCAAAGGTTCTCCAGAAAAAAGGACCCAAGTAGATGGAGTGGGTCTTAGATGTTGATTGTTATTTTGTATTGAAAGATGTAAAGGAATCCATATAGGTGGAGTATGCACAAAAGATGCTTACTGATAACACAATAAATGGATATAGAGACCTCCAATATAGGAGATAGAAAGGTAATAAAAGGGTGAAATATTAGAAAGATATAGTTTCTAAACTATAAAAGCAAGTAGTGCATCCAGAAGGCCATTTCAAATGGAGGAGAGAACTCAAAATCCATAGAAAGTAACCTTCAAATTCTCAGCCTCAAAGTAAAGAAGAGAGTGTTGCCATGACAGGCAATGTACAGGAGGACCCAATATGTGTGCAATGCAAAGGTCAAAAAGAGCCCTTTAAGAAGATGGAAGAGTAGGAGATAATGCTGATCATAGAAGGTATTGAGGAGAAGTATACATAATAAAGATGCATAAGACATAGAGTCAAATAAGATTATCTCATAAAAGTAACAGTAGAAGACTGAAGCTAAGAAGAAACCTAGTTGTAGTAGATTAAAATGAATGAAGGCAAGGTGGATATCATTCCATGAGATAATGAGATGCATAAAGGTGTGCAAGGTGTAAGAGTATTATGCATAGAAAAAGGGGCACATAAGAATCCTGGAGAGATCACAGGTGTTATTATGCTCACAATGGAAGATGTCCCAAAGGAAGGGGTGAGAACCTTAGATCCCCATAAATTAGTGGATTGTAGCACAACAAAGATGATAGAGAGGGATGTTGGAGTAATTGTCGATGTACAATAGTGCATGATGGATAGAAGGCAACATTTATCCCTAGATACAAAGCAAAAAGAGCCTAAGGAAGGAGAGGATCTAGGGTACTTTTGACTAGGAGAAGCTTCCCTGAAATAAGTTTAAAAATTAGAAGCCAACATTAAAATTATTTAAAGTGGAACCAACCATCGATATATAAAGGTGATGATGAGAAGGATTGGTAAAGAAGTTCCATAAGAATCAAAGGAAAAGAAGGTGGTTGTGACAAAGTAATAATAAAAGAGCAAATCCAAGAACAAACTAGGTTGTAATGAAGTAAAATGGGTAAAGGAAGGGTGGATATCATTCTAAAGATGCATAGAGAGATCTCTATTAGAGAAGGAGATGGAAAGGAAAGAATAGGATTCATGGTTGGGAATAAATTGCTTACAAAGGATTAAACCAAGTAGTGCATTTAAAAGGCCATTCAAATGAAGAAGATTTGAAAGCTGTAAAAAGTAACTTGCAAAGCCTCATCACCAAAGTGAAGAACAAAATGTTTCCATGAAGAGTGAAGCACAACAAGAGCCAAAAAGGGAGAAACATAGAGGTTATAAGGATCCCTTCATGATAGCATTAAAAATAATAAAAAGGGGGACCCAATACCAATCTCAAAAGGCATTGAGGAGAACATTGGGTAAAGAAGTTACATTAAAAAAAGGCAAAAAAGGTGGTTGTACCAAAGCAACAACAAAAGAGTGAAGCTGAGAAGAAACTTGATTGTAGAAAAATGCAATAGGTGAATTCAAAGAAGATATCATTCCACAAGAGCCAACAAGAGCATGAGAAGGTGCACAAGGTTTAGGATCAACCTACACAGACAAGAGGGTGCATAACAAGAACCCTTAAGAGAACACAAGTGTTATTATGATCATAGTGGAGGATGCACTCAAAAAAAGATGAAGAACCCTAGATCCCCATAAAGTAAAATATTATTTCAAAAAAATAGCATAAAGGGATTATGGATAAATTTTCCATATGCAGTAGCATGTTATGGATAGAAGATTAATTTTAGCCCTAGATGTAAAGGAAATTGAGCGTGAGGAAGGAGAGACTCTAGAGGACCTTCAACCAAGAGAAACTTAAATAAAGAAGTAGTAGGACATGTTATAGAAGGAGAATAAAAGTTGACTAAAGATCAATTAGGACTTTTTGAGTGAAGAAAAAATGTGAGTGATGTGCATGGGTCAAAAGGTGTTCCAAAGTAAATAGAGGTGTTGGTGCATGTACCAGCTAAAGAGAGATTAAATGCCAATGCTAACAACATTGTGACCAAAGATGAGGAAGGAAAAAGAGATATGTCCTTTGTAAGGTACAAACATAGAGAGGCAAAAGAGAGCAAGTCTATTTGTGGTAGGCATTGGCCTAAACCATTAGATGAAGAAGAGAAAGAGGTAGCAATTTGTAGTAGAACCTAAGTTATCCCAAAAATAATAGAGCATTGTGCCATAGAGAGACATGAAAAATGAAGGAGAAGTGGGCATAACTCCATAAAAGGAATCCAAATATATGAAGAGAGAAGACGATTTGACCTATAGCTAACAAAAATGCAACATTGTTTGCACACGACATGGATGAGCTACCAAGAGGGGTTAGCCAAAATCATCTCAAAGCTAATCAAGGGAGAAGAAGAGTTGACTTGAGAGCAATTGGGACTTGTTGAGTGAATAAAAAATGCATGTTATGTCCATGGGTCCAAAGGTGTACCAAAGGAAACAGAGGTGTTGGTACAAGTACCAACTGAAGAAAGCTTGAGTGCTAATGCAAACAACATTGTGCCAAGGGATGAGGAAGGTGAAAGATAAGTTGCACTGGTGAAATTCAAACACAACAAACTTACAAAAGAGGTATGTTCTTCATAAGGCATAGACATATAGAGGCAAAAGAGTGCAAGTCTATTTGTGGTAGGCATTATCCTAAAGCATTATAAGAAGAAGAGAAAGAAGTAGCAGCATATAACAGAATGTAAGTTATCCCAAAGATAATAAAGCATTGCACCATGAAGAGACACATAAAGGGAAGGAAAAGTGGGAATAAATCCATAAAAGTCATTTGAAGATGCATGAAGAGAGGAGAAAAGTTGACTTGTAGCTAACAAAAATGCAACATTGTTTGCACATGACATGAGTGAGCTACCAAGAGGGGTTATCCATAATCAACCCAAAGTCGATCAATGGTGTACAATTTTCATTACATGTAAGTAAAAGGATACACTATCGATTGGAATAAGGCAATAGGCCATTAGCTTAAATCTAACTAGGAACAAGGCTTGAAAGGGATATCAATCCAACCACAAATAGTGAAGTACGTGACAATAGAGAAAGAAGAAAAGTTGGGAGTTGACAGACCACATAAAGACTTACATACCACTAAGGCCATCAAGCAAAGGTAAATTAAGTACAAGGATAGATCACCAAATGTGATGTAGTTGAGAACAACTAGGATAGATCACTGAATGTGAGGTAGTGCAGAGGCATAGATGAGAATAAAGCACTGACAAATTGTTGACTATGAGGCAATTCATAGGCAAAGATCAAATGGGTTGACAATGAGTCAATTAAAATGGATGATAGTGGCAAAAAATCATCAATTATGAGGTAGTCAAGGTGAATGATCATCTTCCAATTAGTGTATTGGGTAGAAGGTACCCAATAAAGTGGTTCTTCATCAAGTGTAGATGAATGCAAAAAGAAAAGCACAAAAGATGGCTCAATAAAAAGTGAAAACAACAAATGACCTAGAGTTTTAGATGTCAAAGAAAATGTAGAAGATAGACTCCACATTGTAATCACTATAGGAAATGATGGTGTAGGTGAAAAATTTATTTTTGAGAGGGATGATCCCAAAGATAAGCAAGAAGAAACCTAAAAGAGGAAAGAGCCCACAGAGGTTTTGTGGCATGCAAAGAATAAACCTAAAATTGAAACATAAAGGTTCTCCATAAAAAAGGCCCTCAGTAAATGGAGTGTCTTAGATGTCAAATGTTATTTCATGTTGAAGGATGTAAAGGAATCGATAAAGATAGAGTATGCATAAAAAATGCTTTGTGATGACACTAGTAAATGGTTGTAGAGATCTTTAAGAGAAGAGATAGAGGAGAAGACTCAAAAAAAGTAGAAGGTAACCTTCAAATCCTCACCCCCAAACTAAATAAGAGAGTGTTGCCATGAAATGTGATGCAATGGAGGAAGCATTATGGGAGCAACGTGAAGGTCAGAAAGAGACTTTTGAAAATATGAAAGAGCAAGAGTTAATGTTGATCTTAAAAGGCATTGAGGAAAAAGCTGCATAAAGAAGATGTGCAAGACATAGAGGTAGAGAAGTTTTTTCCATGAAAGCAACAATAGAGGATTAAAGCCAAGGAAAAACACAATTACAATGGAGTGAAATTAGTGAAGCCAAGGTGGATATCATTCCACATGATCCAATGATGTTGTATGAAGGTGTGCAAGGTATATGAGTAGTTTACATAGAGATAGAGGCACATAAGAAGAACCCTCAAGAGACCATAGGTGTTATTTTTCTAACATTTGAGGATGTGATAAAGGAAGGGTTGAGAACCTTAAAACCCCATAAAGTAATGGATTATACCACAATAGTGACTAAAGGAAGAAGCTGTGTGAGATGTTACAAAAGGAGAAGATGATTTGCACAGAGAACAATTGGGAGTTGTTGAGTGCAGTTGAAATGAGAGTGAGGCACATGGGTCTAAAGGCATGCCTAAGGAAATAAAGGCACTAGAGTGAGCACTAGGTGAATGCAACATGAGTGCTAATGTAAACTACATTACACCAAGGAAGGAGGAAGGTAATGAAGAAGCAACATAAGAGATATTCAAGTAGAGAAATGAATAAGTGATGTTTCCTTTGAAAGGCATAGAGATGGAGAGATGAAAGAGTAAAAGTTTATTTATGGGAGGAATTTATCTATATCTTAAGGGGATCAAGATAAAATGGTAGTGTGTAATTGAAACTAAGTTGTCCCAAAAAAAACATAGTATTATGCTATGGATAGATGCGAGAAGGGAAGGAAAAGTGGACATAACTCCACAAAAAGCATCTTAAGATGAATGAGGAGAGAAAAAGAATCAGCCTATAGCTAACAAAAATGAAACATTGTTTACACACAACCTAAAGGAGCTACCATGATGGGTTAGTCAAAATCACTACAAAGTTGATAAGGGTAGTATAATTTTCATTATGCACATGGAAAAAGAGTTATTACTGATTAGGATCATGGTAAGAGATTGACAACCTAAAACTAACCAAGAACAACAACTAAAGGGGATAAATGAAGGACAAGGGTAATGAAAGAACTAGGAATACATATCTTTTAAGAAACACATGGAAGAATAGCATACACATATACCTACAAGTCACAGGTGACATAAGAGAGTGCATGTAATAGAGGAGAAGTGTAAGGCTCATAAAAGGAAGGAAAGGAAAGCTATGAAGATGTTTTGGAGGAGATGGTGAACAATAATGGGTGAAAAACCATGAGAGACAAAAATGGGTGTAAACCCATAGGGGAGGAAGGTGGGCATAGGCCCACAAGATTAAACAAAGGTGTGTGCAAAACCACAAGAGGAAGAAAGGAAAGGAAGATGAAGCATTTCCAAGTTAGGAAAAGAAGGATAGTTTATGGCCCAAAGAGAGTCTCAAAAAAAGGAAGCACTGAGAGAACCTACTTATGGGCCACATTAGGTGGATGGGAACATTCCCTTCAAGGAACCCAACCAAAAAGATGGTTTTACCAATCCAACACTATTTTTAAGTAGGATCTCATATTTTAATTACCTAGGGAGTTTGATGGAGGAGCATCACAGGTGAATTTACAATCTTGCATCAAAAAAAAAAATCCAGTCAAGCAAGAAACAAACCAACTCTAATTATGCACGGTTACATGGACCATGAAAGAATCCACTTACATGTAAGGAAAGTGGTTGAGAGTTACACATAGATTTAGAGAATAAAAAGGGGGTACAAGTTTTGGTTAAGCCAAGCAACACACTCATAAAGATAAAAAAGTGCATAAAGATACATTAGGGACAAGATTCAAGGTTTAAAAGTAAAGAGTCGATCAAAAATGCATGAAGGAACTAAGGCCTACAAAGTTACAAGAACTGTATCATGGAAAGAGTTGTTCACTGAAGGTGTGCTTGATAAGAACAAGGAAATTTGCAACCAAAACTATGTTCAAACTTGAGTAAAGTTGCATTTGTTTGAGGGAAATCAAATTTGGAAGGGTGAACTGTAGTGTCCCCTTCTCTAAAAATAAATTAATATTATTACTAAAATAAAAATTATTTTTAAATACTTTAAATAAAATTAATAGTATGCTTTAGTTGCCAAAAGTGAATATTTTGGCTACTCCTTTTCTAATTTAATATTTCATAAAGAAGGGGTCTTTCTATTGTGATGTAGGTCAGCCCTTAGTTAGGAGATATTTTGGGTTTTGAGTGGGAAAGGATATAAAAATAAAGAGGAGGTTCATTTGAAGAGGGTTATGTTACTTTTTATAATGGAAATTCTAGAGTTTTGGCATGATTTATTGAACCTCATGAAATTGAAGGAAAAAAACCTTCGTTGGTTTAGTCATAGTAAGGATGAAAAACCTTATCTAACAGTTGAGGAAAATTGCATTTGCTTGAGGGAAATCAAATTTGGGAAGGGCAAATTGTAGTGTCCCCTTTTCTAAAAATAATCTAATATTATTATTAAAATAGAAAGTATTTTTAAATACTTTAAATAAAATTAATAGCATGATTTAGTCTCCAAATGTGAATATGTCGGCAACTCCTTTTCTAATTTGATATTTCATAAATAAGGGGGCTTTCTATTGTGATGTAGGTCAGCCCTTAGTTAGGAGCTATTTTGGGGCTTGAGTGGGAAAGGATATAGAAACAAAGAGGAGCTTCATTTGAAGACGATTATGTTATTTTGATAATTGAAATTCTAGAGTTTTGGAATCATTTATTGAACCTCATGCAATTGAGGATACAAAATTTCATTGGTTTGGTCATAGTAAGGATGAAAACCCTTATCTAAAATCTAGCAAACTTATTTCACAGGTTGTATTTAGCATCATTTGACAATGTGACATGTTTTGAACACCATTAAAAATTTGGCATGGAAAATAAAGATAGTTTGAAGAAGGACACAACTGATCTGAAGGGTAGTGAGCTGGTTTGAAACCCTAAAAGGGCAAAGAAGTGGTTGAAGAAGGTAAAAGACTCATTATTAGGGTAGTGACCCCCCATTAGGGTTTGGGATAGCAATTTGTAAGGATAAACAAAGCCTAATTTATAGGGCATGCATATTTAACTTATATTTTTACTATATTGCCCTACTATTGAATTAATAATAAAAATAATATTTGAAGGTATTTTAGTAGGCTATATTATTTTTGAATTATTTGGTGAATATTTGATTGGAAAATATTACAAATTGTGCCATAAATGTGTATTTCCAAAATTCTAATTTTTTTTATGGTTAGGGCTTGAAATGAAGAAAATTAAAAAATTGCATTTACTTTAAGGATTGTTAGGAAACTCAAATCTTTCTAATTCGATGCCAAATGGGGAATTACAGGGTCTGAGGCATGTTGAGAATAACCTTAAAGCTGCAATGCAAAGGTTCTCCATAAAAAAGGCCCTGAGGAAATAATGGAGTGGGTCTTAGATGTTGAATGTTATTTCACATTAAAGGATGTATAACAATCCATAAAGGTGGATTATGCACAAAACTGCTTTGTGATAAAGCAATAAATGGTTGCATAGATCTCCAAGAGAGGACTAGATAGAAATGCAATAAGAGACTAAAAATTTGGCAACAGATAGCTTCTAAATAATAAAACCATGTAGTGCATCTAGAAATCTATCTCAAATGGAGGAAAAAACTCAAAATCCACATAAGGTGACCTTCAAATCGTCACCCTCAAAGTAAAGAAGAGAGTGTTACCATGAAAGGTGATGTGTAAGAGGAACCAACATGGGTATAGTGTGGAGGTCAAAAAGAGACCTTTGAGAATATTAAAGAGTAGGAGGATGGGTCAAAGTAAGGTCTGAGAACCCTAGGTCACCATAAAGTAATGGATTGTAGCACAAAAATGATGATAGAGAGGGATGTTTGAAATTTTTTTGATATACAACAGTGCACGATCCACAAAATATAGCCTATAGCCCTAGAGATAAAGGAAAAGGATCCTAAGGAAGGAAAGGCTCTAGGGGACCTTTGACTAGGAAAAAATTCCCTAAAGGAATCACTAAAGCAATAAGCAATAGGAGATGCTAGAAAAGGAGAATAAGAATTACATAGAAAATAAATGGGAGTTATTGAGTGTAGTTGAAATGAAAGTGAAACACATGGGTCCAAATTTGCACCATAAAAAATAGAGGCACTAGAGAAAGCACTAGCTGAAGAGAGAATAAGCGTTAATGTAAATAAAATTATGCCAAGGAAGGAAGAAGGTAGAAGAGAAGTTTCACAAGATAAATTCAAGCATAACAGTCAAGAAGAAGAGATGTATCCTTCAAAAGCCATAGAGATGAAAGAGTGCAAGTTTATTTATTGGAGACATTTACCTATAACATGAGGGGATCAACATAAAAAGGTAGTGTGAAATTGGACCTAAGTTATCCCAAAGACAACATAGCATTACTTCATGGAGAGATGTGAGAAAGGAAGGAGAAGTGGATATAACTCCATAGAAGGCGTCTAAAGATTTATGAGGAGAGAAAAGGAGGACATAAATAAATTATCAGTAGGAGCTCATATTTTAATTACCTATGGAGTTTGATACATGAGCATCATGGGTGAATTTTTAATCTTGCATCAAAAAACTAGAGTCAGTCGAGTGAGAAATAAACTAAGTCTAATTGTGCATGGTTACACAGACCATGCAAGAGTCTACTTGATTAGAAGCAAGGTGGTTGAGAGTTACATAGGGAGATAGAGAATAAAAATGGGGTACAAATTTTGGCTAAGCCAAACAACACACTCTTAATGCTAAAAAGTTCATAAAGATGCACTAGGGATAGGAAATAAGGTACAAAAGTAAAGGGTCACTCAATAGTGCATGAAGGAACCAAAGCCTACAAAGTTCCAATAACCTTTGCATGGAAGGAGTTATTCACTGAAGGTGTGATTCATGAGAATATGGAAATTTACAACCCAAACTAAGTTTTAACTTGAGTAATAGCTACATAAAGAGTTGAGCTTATCAAGGAAGCACATTAGAGTAGTGCACAATCATAGTCAAGGGGTGTTCAAATGCACCTAGAACATAATCAACCAATGAAATAGATTTAAGGTACTCGGTGTGTGATGATGATGGCATGTGGAAAGGATGAGATTTTGAGGTACAAGGGTGCATAAAAATCCTATCACATGGCATTTGACTCAAGCCCAAGGAAGTAGAAGTCAATTGGATAAGTAATTAGTTGTGAGGACCTATAATTAGACTTTCCCTAGTTTAGTATTGCAAATTATGTGACAACAAAAGGGACTAAGAAGATATACTTATGTAGTTTGAGGTGAGTAAAATCCTATGCTACTTCTAGGGTAGGATTGTAGACTTTCATAAAGCCACATTAAATGAATTTGACCAATTGCATTAGAATTCATTTAAGCAACCAAAGCTCAAGAAAATATAAAAAGGTGTCTTGGTCCAGAAGTTCTAATACTTGCAAGCCAAGGAGGAGACTTTTTTAGAGTGATCCCATGAAGGGACAAAATAAATTATCTGTGGCTAGACAAAGAGAAAAGAATATTCATAGACAGTTGAAAGATTGTAGTCATGAGTGAATGGTAGTTTAAGGACACCATAATAGAGAGAAAAAGATATACTTATATCTATGTCAGAGGACTAGACTAAGTAGATCCAAGATCTCAATATAAAACTGTAAATCTTATATTATCTTGTAAAACCTAAAGTTAAGGAAAAAAATTCTTTATTAGCATGATCCATTACATGGAATTCTGAAGATTGTGTGGTTAATGTATCCCTTCACTGAGACCCTTGATCTTGAATAGCACTAGTATGATATCAAAGCAAGGGTGTGATCCTTGAGAGATGCAAGAAGAAAAGATAAGCTTGCAAGTGAGATAAAAACTAGTAGAACTAAATATAGCATATCATTAAACATGAGGCACCTAGTAGAGCATCATTAAACACTATGTGGGAGGTATGCAGATAGTGAGTGAAATATAAGCAAAGAGAACACTTAGTAGGGATAATCTACATAGGATCATAGAGGGGGAATTTTCTAGAGTGATTCCTTAGTACAAAGTTCCTATGTATTATTACAATGGAGAGAACAATAGTAGGTAGTATGAGAAGTTATGAGGTTATAACCCAAAGGATTATTATGTGAGTACTAACATATGGTTGACCATGAGGTAGTGATTGCACTAGAATAGAGAGGTGAAGTGTTGATAGATTACTAGAAAGGAGGTAGTTGACTGGAACATAGATAGATCACCAAATATGAGGTAGTTCAAATGCATAGATTAGGAGAAACCATAGATATATTATTGACCATGAGGCAACTCACATGCTAAGAAAAAGTGGGTTGACAATAAATCACATGAAAGTAATGAAGATACCAATAGATCATCAAACATGAGGTAGTTAAAGTATGGGATCACCCTCTAAGAAATTTATTGGTAGAAGGTTTCATAAAAGTTTGTTCTCTATCAAGCATAGATGGATAGAGAATGGAGACCAAGGCCACTTTGCATTAACTAACTCAAGGTTAAGATAAACCAATGCCATTTTGTAGTGTCCCTTAGTTGGGGAGGACTAAATATGTTTAGTAAAGATATCTAATATAAATATGGAGTGATTAGAGATCTCATCAATCAATATTTATACATGAACAAGGGATGTTCCCCTATGTTTTTAAATTTTTTCTTGATTTACTGCTTGGGGGTTTTACATAGTAGCTTGCATGATAAAGTTTCCCCAAGATTGCAAAATGTTTTTTATAGAATCAAACACCTATGAAGAGAGAGGTGGGTAGCCATTCCAACTTGATTCTCAGTAGGGTATTGTGTGACCATTTCCAACTTACAATGTTATCCTCTATGAGAGGACTTATCACAAAATTTAATGTGTTGGGTAGTTTTGGACTGTGGAGTCTTTCATTTCTTAGGATCTAGATAATTCTTAGATAAAATTTCACTCCATTGGGAGATGTTTGAATCTTTAAGCTTCCAAGTTGATCTCAAGGATAGAACGTTGTTAAATTATAAATTATTTTTGACATTTAATCCTCCTAAACATTTGGGACTACAAATCTCATGCCAAGAAACCAAGTAATACTTGTGTTGTTAGTTTATGCCTTGTCATAAAAATTTACATTGTAGGGTTGTGAATGTTTCCCCTATGTACCTAGGGAGTTTAATAAGGGTGAGAGTGTAAACCAAAACAACCTAGAGTACAAACTTCAATAGTTGAAGTCAATATGCAAAGGAAAATCAGATATGGTTTCATTTGAAAAGTTTTTTTTTAAAACTATGACTTGAGAGTATGCTAAGAGGTCAAGTGACATTTATCATCCAAAGAGGATCTCAAATAAGTTAAGGGAATGTTTCCTTTAGAAAATCCCTAAGCCTAAACAATATTTCTTTTTTTGAAATGCAGACATTAATAAATATTTCTTTGGATTTGTGCCTATTAATTTGTTGACCAAAGGCTTCTTAAAGTTATCAAATATAACACAAATGTGTCACGCTTCAATAACAAGGATTTATCAGAGAGGAAGAGTTTCATTTTCATCTCTTCCCTTTTTATTTTGGCATGTTACAATGACCTACATAAAGTTTGCATCTTTGCCCTTTTTATTTTGGCATGTTAAAATGACCTACATAAACATTCTCCCAATATAATAAAAAGTATGGGCTTATCAGATTAGTTTGTCTAAGGACTCTAGTGTAAGTGAATGAGAGGTCAATGTCCCCATTAATGTCCACAAAGGGATATGTTTTAATACAAATGTTAATCAATTTAGTTAGATGTTTTGAGAAACCAAAAGCAATCATAGTCTATAAAAAGATATCTCAGTTTCATTTATTAAAGGCTTTTGACATGCCAAACTTAATGAGGATTCCTTACCTTTTTAGGATTTTCAAAAATTGTATAATCTCATGTGTGGATAGGATATTGTTAATGATTTTCCATTCATGTATAAATGTCAACTAGATATTAAAAAAATTATAACAAAGGTTTGAATCATAAAGCAATGGGTTTATATAATTTTGTAGATCATATTACATAGAGCTATAAGCCTGAATGGGTCTATTTTTACATCTTGAGCTTACTTTGGGATGATTTCCAACTTAGTGGCATTCATAGATTTGAGAATAGATTCATTTCTTAAGAATTCCTCAAATGACTAAAAAAAGGTATTCCTTTATCACAAGCCAAAAATATTTAGTAGAAAAAGATCAAGAAAACATCCAGTCCTGAAGCTTTATCCTTGTGAAAGGAACAAATGAAATGTTTCAATTATAATTTCAAAATTGGTCTAACAATTTGATCATTGTCTTCCTCTGGGCTATGAGATAGATGTGATTCAAATCTTTTTTTTGGTTTATGATTTGTTTCCTTGTATTGGAGCTTTAACTATAAGGAGGTCTTAAAAATATTGAGAAAGATTTTGGAGTATATTTGTTGAGGAAGTGAGTGGTTTTCCATCTCCCATCAAAATGGGTTGTTGAAAAACTATAGTTTTTTAACTCTGGACCAATTTATGAAAGCATCAGGAATTTGTATCTCCCTTCCTAAACCATTAGTCCCTTAAAGCATAGTAGATTTATAACTACATATATAATCTAACAAAAAATATTTGGCCTCTTCATTTTAGCATGTGTTTATATAGTGTTCTAGTATAATTTATGATTTAGGTCAAATGATCTATTAGATTTCATAAGGAAACAATGTAAAAATGCTTTCAATTTAATTTTTATAAAGTTCACTGATGAAAACTAATAGTTAATATTAAAATGATCTAGCATTTATGTTTGAAAATTATTAAAATTTGTTTAGTGACATTCTAACTACCTATAAGACATAAATTTTCCAAGCTAACTAATGTTAGACTTCATTTTTAAACCTTCTAACACCATGCATACTCACACGCCACATATTCTAGTTATGCACCTCTATACAAGTGGCATGGCATGTCTTCTCACATTCTATATTTTTATCATTGTATTCTATTTACTAGTGCTTATGAATAATGTAAAACTATTTATTAGTGTGAAAGGAAAAAGAGTAATTACTAATTGGGAGCAAGGTGGGAGACCATCAACTTGAAAATGACCAAGAATAAGCACTGGAGGGGATATCAATCCAAGCTCATAGAGGTAAGTGTGAAATAATAAAGGAAGAAGAAAATTTGGGAGTCAATGGATCCCATAGAGAATTTCATGCCACTGAGGGCATCAAGCAAAGAGAAATAAAGGACAAGGGCAATAAAAGATCCATGTGAGAAACACATGGAAGAATAACACACAAATATACCTACTTGCCAAAGGTGACATAAGGAAGAGAGTGCACATAATAGAAGAGAAGTAAAATGTGCACAAAAGGAAGGAAAGTAAAGGTATAAAGACATTTTGGAGTAGATGGATGAACAAGAATGAGTGGAAAACCATGAGAGATGAAAGTGTGTGCAAACCCACAAGATATGGAGGTGGGCATAAGCCCAAAAAAGATAAAGGTGGGTATATGTCCATAATATTAAATAGAGGTGGGAATAGAACCACAAGAGGAAGAAAGGGAAACAAGATGAAACATATCAAATATAGGCAAAGAAGGATAGTTATGGCCCAAGGAGGGTCTATAAAATAAGGAAGCATCGAGTAAGCATATTCAAGTGCCACATCAGGGGGATGAGAATACTAATGTCAAATCACCCAAATAGAAAGATATTTATACCACTCCAACACTCTTTGTAAGTTGGAGCATAAGACAAAAATAGAGTCATTCAAGTGAGAAATAAACCAACTCTACTTGTGCACAATTACATGGACCACACAAAAGTTCACATGTGTGGAAGGAAGGTGACTGAGAGTTGTGTAGGGAGTTAGAGAATAAAAGGGGTTAAAAGTTTTTCTTAATCCAAGCAACACACTCATAAAGCTACAAAGTGCCTAAAGATTCATAAGCGATAAAAAACAAGGTGTAGAAGTAAAGACTCTCTCAATAGTGCATGAATAAATTGAGGCCTACAATGTTCTAAGAATCATAGTATGGAAGGAGTTGTTCACTAAAGGTGTGCTTCATAAGAAATAGGAAAGTAACAACTAAAAGTAGGTTTGAACTTGAGCAAATAGTGCACAAATAGTTGATCTTACCAAGGAAGCATAATAGAGTAGTGTACAGTCATAGCTAAGGGGTGCTCAAATCTTCCTAGAACTTAATCACCCAATGAAGGAACTCTAAGGTACCTAGTTTGTGATGATGGAATATGGAAAGGATAAGATTTTGAGGTACAAGTTTGCACAAAAGGCCAAACATAGGGCATTTGATTTAAACCTAAGGAAGTATAAGATATTTGGATAAGCAATTAGTTGTAAGGACCTAAAGTTAGCCTTTCATTAGGCTATGTTAGTACTGCAAATGATGTGACAAAAAAATGGACTGACAAGATTTACTTATGCAAATCGAGGTTCGTAAAAGGTTGTATTACTTCTAGGGTAGGTTTTTAGACTTGTGTAAAGCCACATTAAATGAATCTGGATAATTGTGTGGGAATTCAACAAAGAATCCAAAGCTCAGGTAACTTTAAAAAGGGGTCTTGGTCAAAAATTTATAATGCTCAAAAGCCAAGGTGGAGACTTTGTTAGTGTGATCCCATAAAGGGACAAAAAAATTGTTTGAGGATATATAAAGAGAAAAGGATCTTCGTAAATAGGTCAAGGCTCATAGTCATGAGTAAATGGTAGACTAAGCACACCAGAGTAGAGAGAAAGAGAGATACTTATATCTATGTCTGAGGACTTGACTAAGTAGAGCATATATCTCAATATATAGTTGTAAAGCTTATATTATCTTAGAATACCTAAAGTTAGGGAATAAAAGGCTTTATTAGCATGATATACTAAATGAAATTTTGAAGGATGCATGGTTAATGTATCCCTTCACTAGGACCCCTGATCTCAACCAACACCAGTATGATATCAAAGCAAGGTTGTGAACCTTGATAGATTTAGAAGAGAAGATAAACTTGCAAGAAAGATACAAACTAGTGGGTAGAAAGGTAGTTAATCATGGAATATGAGGCAACTAGATGAGCATCATTTACTACCATGAGGGAGGTAGGTAGATAGTGAATGAGTGAAACATAAGCAAAGAAAATGAGTGTAAAAAGTTATGAGGTTTTAAGAAACCCTTAGGAGTATTGTGTGAGCACTGATAGATGATAATCTATGAGGTAGTCATTGCACTAGAAAGGAGAGGTGAAGCATTAATAGATTACTAGAAGTGAGGTATCCAAGTAAAAAATAGATAAATCATTGAATGTGAGGTAGTCCATATGCATGGATTAGGAGAAACCACCGATATATTTTTGACCATGAGGTAGTTCACATGAAAATAAAAAGTGGGTTAACAATGAATCATGTGAAAGCAATGAAGATGCTAATATATCATCAAACATGAGGCAATAAAGTTATGGGAGTATCTTCCAATCAACATATTGGGTAGAAGGTGCCAAAAATGTTGTTCTCCATAAAGGACAGATGGATAGAGAATGAAGAGCATAGAAAATGGCTTAACTAAAAGCCAAAATGAGACATGACACAGAGTTGCAAAACTCAAGTAAAATGGAGATAGTTTTCATGTTGTAGATGTTGTAGGAAAGGATGGTACAGATAGAAAGAAAAATGGTTGAGAGGAAGCATACCATAGAGAAGCAAGCAGAGACCCATAGGAGGAAAGAGTGCACAAAAATCCTAATGTGAATCAAGAATTAGCTAGAAGCTTAAGCCCAAAGGTTCTATAGAAAAGAAGGCCCTGAGGAAATGGTGGAATGGATTGGATGTTGAGCACTAATTCACATTGAAGGGTTTAAAGGACATGATAAAGGTGGATTATAAAGTGAAAAAGATCTATGATAGCATAGTATAGGGCTAGAGATATCTTCATTAGAGAAGGAGATGGAAAGGCAAGAATAGGCTTCAGAGTTTGTAGCATATGACTTTCAAACTACTGAACCAAGTAGTTCATTTAGAAGGCCATCTCAAATGGAGAAGACTTGAAATATTAAAAAAGTAACCTGTAAAGGCTCACCACCAAATTGAAGAAGAAAATGTTGCCATGAAGGATGACACACAAGAGGAGCCCTTATAAGAGTAATGTAGAGGTTAGAAGGATCCATTCCTATCCAGATTAAAAATATTAAAAGTGAGAGCCAGCACCAATCTCAAAATGCATGGAGGAGAATGTTGGGTAAAGAAGTTTCATTAGAGATAATGATATAGAAGGTTGTTGTGCCAAATCAATAATATAGGAGAAATTATAAGAAGAAACTAGGTTCTAATATGGTGGATATCATTCCAAAAGAGCCAACAAGAGTGCAAGAATGTACACAAGGTGTAGGAGTAACCTACACAAAGACAAGGGTGCATAAGAACCATTAAGAGAGAATAAGTACTATTATGTTAGGAACAACCTTCACAAAGACAAGGGTACATAAGAACCCTTAAGAGAGCACAAGGTTGTTATGCCAAAGTAATAATATAGGAGTGAAGCTAAGAAGAAACTTGGTTACAACAAGGTGGATATCATTCTACAAGAGCACAAGAAGGTGCCCAAGGTGTAATAATAACCTACACAATGACAAGGGTGCATAAGAACCCTTAAGAGAGCATAAGTGATATAATGTTCAGAGTGGAGGTTGCACTAAAAGAAGGGTTGAGAACCCTACATCCCCATAAAGCAAAATATTGTTGCACAACAACAACATAGAGTGATGCTAGAGAAATTATCCATTTGTAGTGGTGTGATATGGCTATAAGATAACCTTTAACCCCAGATGCAAAGGAAAATGAGCCTAAAGAAGGAGAGGATCTATAAGACCTTTGACCAGGAGAAACTTCCCTAAAAGAAGCACTAGTAGAGATAAAACTAGTAGATATTTTAATGTGAGGTAACTAACATAGCATGGATCACCAAAATGAGGGAGGTAGGTACATCAAGAGTAGGTGGAAGATAAGACAAGAGAACCCTCAGAAGGGATGAGTACATAGGATCATGAAGGGAGATTGTGTGGTTATAGTTATTAAGTCCAATCACCTATGTAGGATTATGATGGAAAGTACAACAAAATATAGTCTAAGAAGTTGCGAGGTTGTAAGCAACCTGTAGGAGTGTTGTGTGAGAATTGAGAGATAACTAAACTTAATGTAGTCACTGCTAGAAATGAGAGGTGAAGCATTGAAAAATTATTATAAGTGATGTAGTTGAGCACAAAAAAGATATATCACCTTGTGTGAGGTGGTTCAAAGGTGAGATTAAGGAGACATTACTAATAAATTATCAATTGTGAGGTAGTTCACAAGCAAAGATCAAATGGGTTGATAATGAATCAAGTGAAATGCATAACGAAGCTAACAAATCATTAATCATGAGGTAGTAAATATGCATGAGCATATTCTAATTAGTGTATAGATTAAAAAGTACTAAATAAATATGTTCTCCATCAAGTGCAGATGGATAGAGAACAAGGAGCAAAGAAGTTGGTTAAACAAAAAGCAAAAATGAGACATGACCTAGAATTGAGGAGATATCCTCCACATTACAAGAACTATGGGATGATCTCAAAGAGAAATAGGGAGAGACTTATGGGAGGAAGGAACTTGTAGAGGTTCTAGAGCACGCTGAGAATAACCCTAAAGCTGAAATGTAAAGGTTCTTAAAAAATGCCCTGAGTAAATTATGGAGTGGGTATTAGATTTTTAATGTAATTTTGGGTTGAAGGATGTAAAGGAATCCATAAAGATGGAGTATGCATCAAAAATTCTCTATTATAACGTATTAAATGGTTGTAGAGAACTCTAAGAGAGGAAGAGATAGAAAGGAAACAAGAGGGTGAAAAGTTGACAACAGATTGTTTCCAAACTACAGAACCAAGTAGTGCATCTAATATGCCATCTCAAATGGAGGAGAAAACCTGAAAGCTATATAAATTAACCTTTAAAACCTTGTGCCCACAAATTAAAAAAGAGAGTGTAACATGAAAGGTGATGCACAAGAGTGAATTGAGTAAAGGAAAGGTGGATATCAATCAACATGAGCCAGAGAGAGTAAATGAATGTGTGCAAGGTGCAAAGAATAAATCTAGTTGTGGTAGAGTGAATTGAGTGAAGGAAAAGTGAATATCATTCCACATGAGCCAGCAAAAGTGCATGAAGGTATGGAAGGTGTAACACTAGTCTACACAAAGATAATGGCACATAAGAAGAACCCTAAAGAGATCATAGGTGTTCTTGTGCTCATAGTAAAGGATGCATGAAATGAAAGGTTTAGAAGCCTAAACCCCCATCAAGTAATGGATTGTAGCACAATAATGACTATAGAGAGGGATTTGGAGCAATTGTTGATATTCAGTAATGCGTAATGGATAGAAGACAACCTTTAGCCCTAGAGATAAGGAAAAAGAACCTAAGGAAGTAGAGGCTCTAGTGGACCTTTGACCAAGAGAAACTTATTTGAAGGAAGAAGTAATGGGAGATGCTACAAAAGGATAAAGTTACATAGAGAACAATTGGGAGTTATTGAGTGTGGTTGAAATGAGATTGAGGCACATGGGTCCAATGGTGCACCAAAGTAAATAGAGGCATTGGGGCCAACATCAGCTGAAGAAAGAATAAGTGGTAATGCAAATAACATTGCCCCAAGGAAGGAGGAAGGCAAAAGAGAAGTTGTACAGGAGAAATTTGATCATAGCAACCAAGTGGAAGAGATGTGTCCTTCAAAAGGCATAAAGATGGAGAGATGAAAGAGTGAAAGTTTATTTTTTGGAGGCATTTAGCTAAAACCTAAGGGGATCAAGATAAAAAGTTTGTGTGTAGGTGATCCAAAGTTATCGCAAAGGCAATAGAGAATTACAATATGGAAATAAATGAGAAGGGAAGGAGAAGTGGAGATAACTCCACATAAGGAATATAAAGATGCATGAGAGGATAAGATTAAACTTGTAGCTAATGAAAATGAAACATAGTTTACTCATGGCCCAAAAAATCTACTATGATGGGTTAGCCAAAATCAGGGTGAATAAAATCAAGGAAGTGCAATTTTCATTACATGTCAAGAAAAGCAGTTATTTTTTATTGGGAGCAAGGTAAGAGACCATCAACTTGAAACTAACTAGGAATAATGACTGAAGGGGATATCAATCCAAACATGTAGAGGGAATTTCATGACATTAAAGGAAGAAGAAAAGGTGGTAGTCAATGGAACCTATAGAGACATCCATGCCATTGAGGGCATCAAGCAAAGAGAAATGAAGGACAAGGGTAGCCAAAAAACCACATAGACACCCTTGAGAAACATGTGGAAGAATAACACACAAATGTACCTTATTGACATAGACAATATAAGGAAGAGTGTGTGCATAACAGAGGATAAATAAAAGGTGCACAGAAGGAAGGAAAGGAAAGGTATGAATTCCTTTTGGAGGAGATGGATTAACAAGAATGGGAACAAACCCTTTACAAATGAAAGTGGGGGAAAACCCATAGGAGACAGAGGTGGGCATCAGCCCACAAGAGTAAACAAAAGTGGGCACAAAACCATGAGAGGAAGAAAGGGAAGGAAGATGAAGCATATCAGAGCTAGGCAGAGGAAGATAGTTTATAGATCAAGGAGGGTCTAGAAAATAAGGAAGCACCATGTGAGCCTACGCAAGTACCACATCTATGGATGGTAACACCATGGTCAAGGAAGCTGACCAGAAAGATAGTTTTACCATTCCAACACTATTTATAAGCAGGAGTTCATATTTTAATTAACTAGGGAGTTTGATGTAGAAGCATCAAAAATTAATTTTCAATCTTTCATCAAATAATTAGTTAGAGAATAAAAGGGGGTAAAAGTTTTGGATAAGTTAAGTAGTACACTTGAAAATATATAAAGTGTATAAAGATGCACTAGGAATAGGAAGAAAGATGCAGAAGTAAAAGGTCACTCAATAATGCATTAAATAACTGAGGTGTACAAAGTTCTAAGAACCATGGTGCAAAAGGATTTGTTCACTGAAGGTGTGCTTCATAAGAAAAAGGAAGGTTACAACCAATGTTAAGTCAAACTTGAGCAATAGATGCACAAAGAGTTGAGAATATCAAGGGATAAAATTAGAGTAGTGCACAATCATAATTGAGGGGTGCATAAATGTGCCTAGAACATGATTAGCCAGTGAAAGAGCTCTAAGGTTCCTAGTGTGTGATGATAATGGCACATGAAAAGGATGATATTTTGAGGTAAAAGGGTGCACAAAAATCTAGGTGTAGGGTATTCAACATAAGCTCAAAGAAGTAAAAGATATATGTATAAGCAATAGTGAGCATTTCCTTAGGCTAGGTTAGTACTAAAAATGACATGACAATAAAAGTGACTAAAAATATCTAATTGTGCAGCTTAAGGTCCATAACAGGCTATGCTACTTCTAGGGTAGGTTATTATACTTGCATAAAGCCACATTAAATGAAGTTGGCCAATTGTATGGGAATTTAGTGAAGAAACCAAATCTTAGGAAACTACAGAAAGGGGTCCTAGTCTAGAATTTGTAACTCTCAAAAGCCAAGGAGACATTATTAGAGTGATCCCATAAAGGGACAAAAAAATTATCTAAAGCTATAAAAATAAAAATTAACTTTGTGGATAGGTGAAGGTGGGCATAGGACCATAAAATAAAATAGAGGTGGGCACATGTGCATAAGAGGAAAAAAGGGAAAGAAGGAGATTACATTTTAATTACCTTGACAAACCAACTAAAAGGGTGGTTCTACCATGCCATCCATTCTTGTAAGAATTATCTTATATTTTTATTACCTTATGAGTCTAATACAGGAGCATCACAAGAAAATTGGCTATGTTTCATTAGATAAAAATATAGTCAGACAAGGGAGAAATAAAACAACTCTAGCTATGTAGCTTAAATGGTAGAACATTTTTGAAGGCTAATATAGATTTTCAAAATGAAGATGATTGAGAGTTGTACAAGAGTTAGAGAATTAAAAATGGGGTAAAATTTTTTATTAAGGCAAGAAGTATGCATGTAAAGATGCAAAGTGTATAAAAATGTACTAGGGATAAGAAGCAAGGTGTAGAAGTAAAGGCTCATGTAACAACACATGAAGTAATTGATGCCTATATATTACAAAGTAACATGGAACAACAGAGGTTATTCATTGAAGGTGTGTTACATGAGAAAAAGGAAAGTTGCAACCAAAGTTAAGTTTGAACTTGTGTGAATGAGGCACAAAGAGTTGAGCTTATCAAGAGAGCACATTAGACTAGTGCACAGTCACAATTAAGGGGTAAACAAATATGCCTAAAAGATAATTAACTAGTAAAAGAGATCTAAGGTACATAGTGTGTGATGATGATGGAATTTGAAAGAAGAGTTTGAAGTACAAAAACACACAAAAAACTAAGTGCCTGACATTCAATGCAAAACCCAAGGAAGCAAAAGAAATTTGGATGAGCAATCAGTTGTGAGGACCTACACTTAGCATTTCCTTAAGCTAGGTCATTACTGTAAGTGAAGTGATAACTTAAGGGACAACTAAAAAAATCTACACTGTGAGGACATCTTCTCACAACACTCAGACTTGGGTGGCTTGGTGTTTGTAAAATTCTATACTAACTATAGGATAAGTCTACAAACTCATGCAAACTAACATCAAATGAAGTTATAAGCTAGTTGTAGGGAAATAGGCACAACAACCAAAGCTTAAGAACTTATAAATAGGGGTCTTGGTCTAATATTTTTAACACTCTAAAGCTAAGGAGGGTACTTTGTTATGGTGATCTCATAAAGGTATAAGGAAAAATATTTTAAGGGTAGAGAAATAGAAAATAAGCTTCATATGATAGGTGAAGGCTCATAGTCATGAGCGAGTGGTAGTCTATGGACACCATAGTAGAGAGAAAAACATAGATCTATATCCAAGGATTAGAATAAGTAGAGTTGAGAGCTCAATGTACAATAATGAAGCTTATATTAACTTACAACACCCAAAGATAAGGAATATAAGCCTTTATTAGCATGATCCACTATGTGGAAGTCTGAAGGTTGCATGGTTAATGCATCCCTTCACCAAGAATCCTAATCTCAATGGGCACTAGTTTCATATCAAACCAAGGTCATGAACCTTAAGGGATACAAAGAAAGGATAAACTTGTAAGCATGATATGAACTAGTATAGAAAAATATAGAAGATGCTTTAACTTGAGGCAACAAGTATATCATGGTTCACCAATGCATGTGAGGTAGGCACATAGCTAGCAAGTGGAAGATAAGTAAAGAGAACCCTTACAAGGGATCAGTACATAGGATCATGAAGTAAGACTTACAATAATAGTTCTTAAGTTCAAGCACCTATGTATGATTATGATGGAGAGTACAACAGTATATAGTGTAAGAAGTTATGAGGTTGTAAGCAACCCATTAGAGTGATACGTGAAAATTGAGAGCTCACTAACCTGGACATAGTCATTATTGGAAAGAAGAGGTGAAGCATTGACAAATTACTATAAGTGATGTAGTTAAGCACAAAAAAGATAGATCATCAAATGCAAAGTGGTTCAGAGGCATAGATGATGAGAAATCATAGATAAATTGTCAATCATGAGGTAGTTTGCAAGTAAATATTAAATGGGTTAACAATAAATCAAGTGAAATAGATGACAATGTTGATAGATCATCAATCATGAGGCAGTCAAGGTGTGTAATAATCTTCCAATTATTATATCAGGTAGAACGTACCAAATAAATTTATTCTCTTTAAAGTGAAAATATATAGACAATAAAGAGCACAGAACATGGCTTAGCAAAAATGAGATATGATCTAGAGTTGTGGATTTTGAGGAAAATAGAGAGGATATCCTTCACATTGCAAACACTGTAGGAAAGGATAGTGCAAGAAAAAAGAAAAACCATTGCCAAGGAGGATCGCAAAGAGAAACAGGGAGAGACCTATGGGATGAAAGAGGTTGCAAAGGTTTTAAGGCACATTGAGAATAACCATGTAGTTGAAATGCAAAGGTGATCCAAAAAAAAAGGCCTTAAGTAAATGATGGAGTGGGTCTTAGATGACGAATGTTATTTCAAGTTGAAGGATGTAAAGGAATATATAAGGGTGTAGTATAAACAAATAATGCTTTGTGATAACCCAAGTAAATGGATACAGAGATTTATAGGAGAAAAGTAGATAAAAAGGCAATAAGAGGGTGAAAAGTTGGCAACAAATTATTTCCAAACTATAAAACCAAGTAATGCATCTAGAAAGCCATCTCAATTGGAGAAGACTCAAAATTCATAGAAGGTAACTTTAAAATCCTCACCCCCAAATTAAAGAAGAGATTTTTTCCATGAAAGGCAATACACAGGAGGAGCCAATGTGGGAGTAGCATGGAGGTTAGAAAGAACCCTTTGGGAAGATGAAAGAGTGGGAGATAATGGTCTTCTCAGAAGGCATTGAGGAGAAGACTACACAAAGAAGATGCAGAGGAAAAGAAGGTTATTTCATGAAAGAAACAATAGAAGAGCAAAGTCAAGAAGAAACATGGTTATAGTAGTGTTAAATGAGTGATGGAAATGTGTTCTTGTGCTCACAATAGAGGATGTGTTAAAGGAAAGGCTGAGAACACTAGATACACATCATGTAATGGATTATAGCACAATAACAATGATAGAGAGGGATTTTGGAGTAGTGCATCATGGGTAGAAGATAACTTTTGGCCTTAGAGGCAAATAAAAAGGAGCCTAAGGAAGGAGAGGCTCTATGAGACATTTGACTGGAAGAAACTTCCCTGAAGGAAAAACTAAAGGAAGTAGTAGGATATGCTACAAAATAATAAGAGTAGTTGAATAAATAATGATTAGAAATTTTTTAGTGTAGCTTAAATGAGAGTGAGTCACATGGGTCCAAAGGTGGGATAGAGGAAATAGAGGAGCTAAAGTGAGAACCACTTGAAGAGAGCATGAGCACTAATGCAAAAAAAATTGAACCAAGGAAGGAGGAAGGCAAAAAAGAAGTTCTATAAGATAAATTTGAGCATAACTGTCAAGAAAAAGAGTTGTGTCCTTCAAAAGGCATAGAGATGGAAAGACAAAAGAGTGTAAGTTTATTTATGGGAGGCATTTCCCTAATATTGAGGGGATCAGCATAAAAAGGTAGTGCTTAACTAAACATTTATTATCCCAAAGACATCAGTGCATTACACCATGGAGAGACATGAGAGGGGAAGGAAAAGTGGACATAACTCCACAAAAGGCATTAGAAGATGCATGAGGAGAGGATAAGAATCATCCTATAGCTAACAAAAATGCAACATTATTTTTTCATGGCGTATAGGAGCTACCATGATGGGTTAGTCAAAAATAATGTGAAGCAAATCAGGTGAGTACAATTTTCATTGCACATAAAGAAAAGGAGTTATTGCTGATTGGGAGCAAGGCAAGATATTGTCAACTTAAAGCTGACTAGAAATAACAACTTAAGGGGATATCAATCCAAGTGCATAAAAATAATTATGTGAAAATAAAGGAAGAAGAAAAGGTGGTGGTTAATAGACCTCATAGATATTTCTATACCATTGAAGGCATCAATCAAAGAGAAATGAAGGACAAGGTCAGTGGAAAAACCATGTAGACATACCCTGTGAGAAACACATGGAAGAATAACACACAAATATAACTACTTACCACAGGTGACATAAGGAAGAGATTGTGAATAACAAAGAAAAAAAAGGCACATAGAATCAAGGAAAGGAAAGATATGTAAACCTTTTGGAGGAGATGGATGAACAAGAATGGGTGCAAACCCATAAGAGATGAAATTGGGTACAAATACATGAGAGAAAGAGGTGGGCATAGGCCCATAAGAGAAAAATATGGGCATAGACCACAAGAATAAACAAAGGTAAGCACAAAAACATAATAAGAAAAAAGTGAAGGAAGATGAGGTGTATCAAAGCTAGGTAGAGGGGGGGAGTTTATGGCCTAAAGAGGGTCTAAAAAAAAGGAAGCACCAAGTGAGCCTTCTTAGGGGCCACATTAAGTGGACAGGAACATCATGATCAAGGTAGCCTACTATAAAGATATTTATACCACTCCAACACTATAAGTAGGATCTCATAATTTAATTACCTATGGAGTTTTTTGAAATAGCATCATACGTAAATTTGTAACCTTACATCAAATAAAAATAGAGTCAATCAAGTGAGAAATAAACCAAATCTAGTTGCTCATGGTTACACGAACCATAAACGATTCCACTTTCATAGAAGGAAGGTGGTTGAGAGTTGAGCAAGAATTTAGAGAATAAAAAGGGGGTACAAGTTTTGGCTAAGCAAGTAGCACACTCAAAAATATACAGAGTGCATAAAGATGTATTAGGGACAATAAGAAAGGTGCAAAAGTAAAGGCTTGCTCAATAGTGTATGTCGGAACTGAGGCCTACAAAGTTCCAAAAATCATTACATGGAAGAATTTGTTCCATAAAGGTGTGCTTCATAAAAAGAAGGAAAGTTGTAACCTTAGCTAAAATTGAACTTGAGCAATAGATGCACAAATAGTTGAGCTTATCAAGGGAGCACATTAGAGCAATGTATAGTCATAATTGAGAGGCATTCAAATGTGCCTAGAACACAATCAACAAGCAAAAGAGATCTAAGGTACTGACTATGAAATGATGGCATGTGGAAATGAGGATATTTTGAGGTATATGGATGCAAAAAAAACTAGGTGAAACATATTTCACCTAAGTTCCAAGAAGTAAAAGACAATTGGATAAGCAATTATTTGTGAGGACCTATAGTTAGACTTTCCTTATGCTAGGTTGGTACTACAAATGATTTGACAACAAAATGGATTGACAAGATCTACTTGTGCATCTTGATGTAAGTCAAAGGCTATGATACTTCTAGGGTAGGTTTGTAGACTTGCATAAAGCTAAATTTAATGAAGTTGGCCAATTGCATGGGAATTCAACAAAGCAACCAAAGCTTAGGCAACTATAAAAAGGGGTATTTGTATAGAATTTATAATGCTTGAAATCCAAGGAGTTGACTTTGTTAGAGTAATCCCATAAAAGGACAAAAAAAATGTCTAAGGATAGACAAAGAAAAGGAACTTCATAGATAGGTGAAGGCTTGTAGTCATGAGTGAATGATAGTGTAAGGATAACATAGTAGAGAGGCTTGACTAAGTTGAGCTGAGAGCTCAATATACAAATGTGAAGCTTATATTTTATTGTAAAACTCAAAGTTAAGGAATAAAATGCTTTATTATCATGATATAATACATTAAATTCTAAAGGCAATGTGGTTAATATATCCCTTCACTAGGACACTTGATCTTGAACAACACTAGTATGATATTAAAGAAAGGTTGTGAACCTTAAGAGATGAAAGAAGAAAAGATAAATTTATAATTGAGATATAAACTAGCAGAATCAAAGCTAATAGATCATTGAATGAGAGGCAACTATTAGAGCATCATTCACTTCCATGAGAGAAGTAGGTGATAACAAGTGGGTGAAATATAAGTAAAGAGAACACTAGGTAGGGATGAGCTACATAGGATCAGAGAGGGAGAATTTTATAGAATGGTTCCTTAGTGAAAATCATCTATGTAGGATTGCAACAGAGAGCACAAAAGTAGGTAGTGTAAGAAGTTATGAGGTTTTAATTAACTTGCAGGAGTGTTATGTGAGCAATGACCATGAGGAATTCATTATGCTATAAAGGAGAGGTGAAGCATCAATTTTTTTTTATAGAAGTGAGGTAGCTAAGTGGAATGCAGATAGATCACCGAATGTGAGGCAGTCCATATCTATAGATTAGGATAAACCATTGATAGATTGCCAACCATGAATGCCTAGAATCATAAAGAAAAAGTGGGTTGGTAATGAATCGCATGAAGTAAATGAAGATGTTGATATATCATCAAATATGAGGCAATTAGGGTATAGGATCATATTCCAATCAACATATTAGGTAGAACATGCTAGAAAAGGTTGTTCTCCATCAAGCACAAATGGATAGACAAGGAAGAGCATAGAAGACGGCTCAGCTAGAAGACAAAATGAGAAATGACCTAGAGTTATAAAAATCAAGGAAAATGGAGATAACCTCCATGTTGTAGATGCTACAAGAATGATGGCATAGACAAAAAGAAAAATGGTTGGGAGGAAGCATACCATATAGAATTAGGGATAAATCCATGGGAAGAAATAACCCACAAAAGTTTTGATGTGAATAAAAAATTAGCCTAAAGCTGAAGTGCAAAGTTTCTCTATAAAAAAATGCCCTGAGGAAATGATGAGTGGATTGGATGAGCACTATTTCATGTTGAAGGGTGTAAAGACTCCATAAAGGTGGAGTATTCATAGAAAAGGATCTATGATAGCCTAGAAGATGGCTAGAGATCTTCCCATTAGGGGAGATGGAAAGAAAATAAAGGGGTTCACAAGCGAGAACAAATGGCTTCCAAACTACTAAACCAATTAGTGCATTTATAAGACCATCTCAAATGGAGAAGACTCTAAAGACACAAAAAGTAACCTACGAAGCCTTACTACCAAAGTGAAGAAGAGAATGTTTCCATGAAGAGCAATACATAGGAGGAACATGCATGGGAGCAATATAAATATTAGAAAGATCTCTTCATGTCAAAATTAAAAATATTAAAAAGTGGGAGCCAACACCAATCTCGAAAGGTGTTGAGGTAAAAACTGGATAAAAAAGTTTCATAAGAAGCAAAGGTGAAGAAGGTGTTTGTGCCAAAGAACCAATATAAGAGTGAAGATAAGAAGAAACTCAATTGTAGTAAAGGGTCACTCAATAATGCATTAAATAACTGAGGTGTACAAAGTTCTAAGAACCATGGTGCAAAAGGAGTTGTTCACTAAAGGTGTGCTTCACAAGAACAAGGAAGGTTACAACCAAAGTTAAGTCAAACTTGAGCAATAGATGCACAAAGAGTTGAGAATATCAAGGGAGAACATTAGAGTAGTACACAATCATAATTGAGGGGTGCATAAATGTGCCTAGAACATAATTAGCCAGTGAAGGAGCTCTAAGGTTCCTAGTGTGTGATGATAATGGCACATGAAAAGGATGATATTTTTAGGTAAAAGGGTGCACAAAAATCTAGGTGTAGGGTATTCAACATAAGCTCAAAGAAGTAAAAGATATATGTATAAGCAATAGTGAGCCTTTCCTTAGGCTAGGTTAGTACTACAAATGACATGACAATAAAAGTGACTAAAAAGATCTACTTGTGCATCTTAAGGTCCATAAAAGGCTATGCTACTTCTATGGTAGGTTAGTAGACTTGCGTAAAACCACATTAAATGAAGTTGGCCCATTGTATGGGAATTTAGTGAAGAAACTAAAGCTTAGGAAACTACAAAAAGGGGTCCTAGTCTAGAATTTGTAACTCTCAAAAGCCAAGGAGACATTGTTAGAGTGATCCCATAAAGGGACAAAAAAATTATCTAAAGCTAGAAAAATAAAAAGGGACTTTGTAGATAGGTGAAGGTGGGCATAAGACCATAATAAAAAATAGAGGTGGTCACATATGTATAAGAGGAAAAAAGGGAAAGAAGGAGATTACATTTTAATTACCTTGACAAACCAACTAAAAGAGTGGTTCTACCATGCCATCCATTCTTGTAAGAATGATCTTATACTTTGATTACCTTATGAGTCTAATACAGGAGCATCACAAGCAAATTGGCTATGTTTCATTAGATAAAAATATAGTCAGACAAGGGAGACATAAAACAACTCTAGCTATGTAGCTTAGATGGTAGAACATTTTTGAAGGCTATTATAGATATGCAAAATGAAGATGATTGAGAGTTATACAAGATTAGAGAATTAAAAATGGGGTACAATTTTTATTAAGGCAAGCAATATGCATGTAAAGATGAAAAGTGTATAAAAATGCACTAGGGATAAGAAGCAAGGTGTAGAAGTAGAGGCTCATGTAACAACACATGATGTAATCGATGCCTATATATTAAAAAGTAACATGGAACAAAAGAGGTTATTCATTGAAGGTGTGTTACATGAGAAAAAGGAAAGTTGCAACCAAAGTTAAGTTTGAACTTGTGTGAATGAGGCACAAAGAATTGAGCTTATCAAGAGAGCACATTAGACCAGTGCACAGTCACAATTAAGGGGTAAACAAATATGCCTAAACGATAATCAACTAGTGAAAGAGATATAAGGTACATAGTGTGTGATGATGATGGCATGTGAAAGAAGAGTCTAAAGTGAAAAAACACACAAAAATCTAAGTGCATAACATTCAATGCAAAACCCAAGGAAGCAAAAGAAATTTGGATGAGCAGTCAGTTGTGAGGACCTACACTTAGCATTTCCTTAAGCTAGGTCATTACTGTAAGTGAAGTGATAACTTAAGGGACAACTAAAAAAATCTACACTATGAGGACATCTTCTCACAACACTTCGACTTGGGTGGCTTGGGATATGTAAAATTATATACTAATTCTAGGGTAAGTCTATAGACTCATGCAAACTAACATCAAATGAAGTTATAAGCTAGTTTTAGGGAAATAGGCACAACAACCAGAGCTTAAAAACCTATAAATAGGGGTCTTGGTCTAGTATTTTTAACACTCTGAAGCTAAGGAGGGTCCTTTGTTATGGTGATCTCGTAAAGGTATAAGGAAAAACATTTTAAGGGTAGAGAGATAGAAAATAAGCTTCATATGATAGGTGAAGGCTCATAGTCATGAGGGAGTGGTAGTATATGGACACCATAGTAGAGAGACAAACATAGATCTATATCCAAGGATTGGAATAAGTAGAGTTGAGAGCTCAATGTACAATTGTGAAGCTTATATTATCTTACAACACCCAAAGATAAGGAATACAAGCCTTTATTAGCATGATCCACTGTGTGGAATTCTGAAGGTTGCATGGTTAATGCATCCCTTCACCAAGAATCCTAATCTCAATGGGTACTAGTTTCATATCAAAATGCAAAGAAAGGATAAACTTGTAAGCATGATATGAACTAGTATAGAAAAATATAGCAGATGGTTTAACCTAAGGCAACAAGTATATCATGGTTCACCAATGCATGTGAGGTAGGCACATAGCTAGCAGCTGGAAGATAAGTAAAGAGAACCCTTACAAGGGATGAGTACACAGGATCATAAAGTAAGACTTTACAATAATAGTTCTTAAGTGTAACCACCTATGTACGATTATGATGGAGAGTACAATAGTATATAGTGTAAGAAGTTATGAGGTTGTAAGCAACCCATCAAAGTGATACGTGAAAATTTAGAGCTCACCAACCTTGACATAGTCATTATTGGAAAGGAGAGGTGAAGCATTGACAAATTACTATAAGTGATTTAGTTGAGCACAAATAGATAGATCATCGAATGTGAAGTGGTTTGGAGGCATAGATGATGAGAAAGCATAGATAAATTGTCAATCATGAGGTAGTTTGCAAGTAAATATTAAATGGGTTAACAATAAATCAAGTGAAATAGATGACAATGTTGATAGGCAGTCAAGGTGTGTAAGAATCTTCCAATTAGTATATCAAGTAGAAGGTACCAAATAAATTTATTCTCTGTAAGGTGAAAATATATAGACAATAAAGACCACAGAACATGGCTTAGAAAAAATGAGATATGATCTAGAGTTGTAGATTTTGAGGAAAATAGAGAGGATATCCTTCACATTGCAAACATTGTAGGAAAGGATAGTGCAGGAAAAAAGAAAAACCATTGGCAAGGAGGATCCCAAATAGAAATAGGAAGAGACCTATGGGATGAAAGAGGTTGCAAAGGTTCTAAGGCACATCGAGAATAATCATGTAGTTGAAATGCAAAGGTGTTCCAAAAAAAAAGGCCTTAAGTAAATGATGGATTGGGTCTTAGATGTCAAATGTTATTTCAAGTTGAAGGATGTAAAGGAATATATAAGTGTGCATTATAAACAAAAAATGCTTTTTGATAACCCAAGTAAATGGATACAGAGATCTATAGGAGAAAAGTAGATAAAAAGGCAATAAGAGGGTGAAAAGTTGGCAACAAATTATTTCCAAACTATAAAACCAAGTAATGCATCCAGAAAGCCATCTCAATTGGAGAAGACTTAAAATTCATAGAAGGTAACTTTAAAATCCTCACCCCCAAATTAAAGAAGAGAGTTTTTCCTTGAAAGGCAATACACAGGAGGAGCCAATGTAGGAGTATCATGGAGGTTAGAAATGACCCTTTGGGAAGATGAAAGAGTGGGAGATAATTCTCTTCTTAGAAGGCATTGAGGAGAAGACTACACAAAGAAGATGCATAAGATGCAAAGGAAAAGAAGGTTATTTCATGAAAGAAACAATAGAAGAGTAAAGCTGAGAAGAAACATGGTTACAATAGTGTCAAATGAGTGACAAAAAGGTGTTATTATGCTCACAATAGAGGATGTGCTAAATGAAAGGCTGGGAACACTAGATACCCATCATGTAATGGATTATAACACAATAACAATGATAGAGAGGGATTTTGGAGTAGTGCATCATGGGTAGAAGATAAATTTTGGTCTCAGAGGCAAATAAAAAGGAGCCTAAAGAAGGAGAGGCTCTATGAGACATTTGACCAGAAGAAACTTCCCTGAAGGAAAAACTAAAGGAAGTAGTAGGATATGCTACAAAAGAATAAGAGTAGTTGAATGAAGAATGATTAAATTTTTTTTAGTGTAGCTAAAATGAGAGTGAGTCACATGGGTCCAAAGGTGGGATAGAGGAAATAGAGGAGCTAAAGTGAGAACCACTTGAAGAGAGCATGAGCACTAATGAAAAAAACATTGCACCAAGGAAGGAGGAAGGCAAAAAAGAAGTTCTACAAGATAAATTTGAGCATAACTGTCAAGAAAAAGAGATGTGTCCTTTAAAAGGCACAGAGATGGAAAGTCAAAAGAGTGTAAGTTTATTTATGGGAGGAATTTCCCTAATCTTGAGGGGATCAACATAAAAAGGTAATGCTTAACTAAACATTTATTATCCCAAAGACATCAGTGCATATGGAGAGACATGAGAGGGGAAGGAAAAGTGGACATAACTCCACAAAAGGCATTAGAAGATGCATGAGGAGAGGAGAAGAATCGACCTGTAGATAAAAAAAATGCAACATTATTTTTTCATGGTGTATAGGAGCTACCATGATGGGTTAGTCAAAAATAATGTGAAGCAAATCAGGTGAGTACAATTTTCATTGCACATAAGGAAAAGGAGTTATTACTGATTGGGAGCAAGGTAAGATATTGTCAACTTAAAGCTGACTAGAAATAACAACTAAAGGGGATATCAATCCAAGTGCATAAAAATAATTATGTGAAAATAAAGGAAGAAGAAAAGGTGGTGGTTAATAGACCTCATAGATTTTTCTATACCATTGAAGGCATCAATCAAAGAGAAATGAAGGACAAGGTCAGTGGAAAAACCATGCAGGCATAACCTGTGAGAAACACATGCAAGAATAACACACAAATATACCTACTTACCGCAAGTGACATAAGGAAGAGATTGCGCATAACAAATTAAAAAAAGACACATAGAATCAAGGAAAGGAAAGGTATGTAAACCTTTTGGAGGAGATGGATGAACAAGAATGGGTGTAAACCCATAAGAGATGAAATTGGGTACAAATAGATGAGAGAAAGAGGTGGGCATATGCCCATAAGAGACAAATATGGGCATAAACCACAAGAATAAACAAAGGTGAGGACAAAAACATAATAAGAAAAAAGTGAAGGAAGATGAGGTGTATCAAAGCTAGGCAGAGGGGGGGATTTTATGGCCTAAAGAGGGTCTAAAAAAAAGGAAGCACCAAGTGAGCCTTCTTATGGGCCACATTAAGTGGATAGGAACATCATGATCAAGGTAGCCTACTATAAAGATATTTATACCACTCCAACACTATAAGTGGGAGCTCATAGTTTAATTACCTATGGAGTTTGTTGCAAGAGCATCATACGTAAATTTTTAACCTTGCATCAAATAAAAATAGAGTCAATCAAGTGAGAAATAAACCAAATCTAGTTGCTCATGGTTACACGAACCATAAAAGATTCAACTTTCATAGAAGGAAGGTGGTTGAGAGTTGAGCAAGGATTTAGAGAATAAAAAGGGGGTACAAGTTTTGGCTAAGACAAGTAGCACACTCAAAAATATACAGAGTGCATAAAGATGTACTAGGGACAAGAAGAAAGGTGCAAAAGTAAAGGCTTGCTCAATAGTGTATGTAGGAACTGAGGCCTACAAAGTTCCAAAAATCATTACATGGAAGAATTTGTTCCATAAAGGTGTGCTTCATAAAAAGAAGGAAAGTTGTAACCTTAGCTAAAATTGAACTTGAGTAATAGATGCACAAATAGTTGAGCTTATCAAGGGAGCACATTAGAGCAATGTATAGTCATAATTGAGGTGCACTCAAATGTGCCTAGAACATAATCAACAAGCAAAAGAGATCTAAGGTACTAACTATGAAATGATGGCATGTGGAAATGAGGAGATTTTGAGGTATATGGATGTAAAAAAAACTAGGTGAAACATATTTCACCTAAGCTCTAAGAAGTAAAAGACAATTGGATAAGCAATTATTTTTGAGGACCTATAGTTAGACTTTCCTTATGCTAGGTTGGTACTACAAATGATGTGACAACAAAAGGGATTGACAAGATCTACTTGTGCATCTTGATGTAAGTCAAATGCTATGATACTTCTAGGGTAGGTTTGTAGACTTGCATAAAGCTAAATTAAATGAAGTTGGCCAATTGCATGAGAATTCAGCAAAGCAACCAAAGCTTAGGCAACTATAAAAAGGGGTATTTGTCTATAATTTATAATGCTTGAAATACAAGGAGTTGACTTTGTTAGATTAATCCCATAAAGGGACATTAAAAAATGTCTAAGGCTAGACAAAGAAAATGAACTTCATAGATAGGTGAAGGCTTGTAGTCATGAGTGAATGATAGTGTAAGGATAACATAGTAGAGAGGCTTGACTAAGTTGAGCTGAGAGCTCAATATACAACTATGAAGCTTATATTTTCTTGTAAAACTCAAAGTTAAGGAATAAAATGCTTTATTATCATGAGCTAATACATTAAATTCTAAAGGCAATGTGGTTAATATATCCCTTCACTAGGACACTTGATCTTGAACAACACCAGTATGATATTAAAGAAAGGTTGTGAACCTTAAGAGATGAAAGAAGAAAAGATAAATTTATAAGTGAGATATAAACTAGCAAAATCAAAGCTAATAGATCATTGAATGAGAGGCAACTATTAGAGCATCATTCACCGTCATGAGGGAAGTAGGTAGATAGCAAGTGGGTGGAATATAAGTAAAGAGAACACTAGGTAGGGATGAGCTACATAAGATTAGAGAGGAAGAATTTTATAGAATGGTTCCTTAGTGCAAATCATCTATGTAGGATTGCAACAGAGAGCACAAAAGTAGGTAGTGTAAGAAGTTATGAGGTTTTAATTAACTTGCAGGAGTGTTATGTGAGCAATGACCATGAGGAATTCATTATGCTATAAAGGAGAGGTGAAGCATCAATTTTTTTTTTATAGAAGTGAGGTAGCTAAGTGGAATGCAGATAGATCACCGAATGTGAGGCAGTCCATATCTATAGATTAGGATAAACCATTGATAGATTGCCAACCATGAATGCCTAGAATCATAAAGAAAAAGTGGGTTGGTAATGAATCGCATGAAGTAAATGAAGATGTTGATATATCATCAAATATGAGGCAATTAGGGTATAGGATCATATTCCAATCAACATATTAGGTAGAACATGCTAGAAAAGGTTGTTCTCCATCAAGCACAAATGGATAGACAAGGAAGAGCACAGAAGATGGCTCAGCTAGAAGACAAAATGAGAAATGACCTAGAGTTATAAAAATCAAGGAAAGTGGAGATAACCTCCATGTTGTAGATACTACAAGAATGATGGCATAGACAAAAAGAAAAATGGTTGGGACGAAGCATACCATATAGAAGTAGGGATAAATTCATGGGAGGAAATAACCCATAGAAGTTCTGATGTGAATAAAAAAATTAGCCTAAAGCTGAAGTGCAAAGTTTCTCTACAAAAAAAATCCCTGAGGAAATGATGAGTAGATTGGATGAGCACTATTTCATGTTGAAGGGTGTAAAGACTCCATAAAGGTGGAGTATTCATAGAAAAGGCTCTATGATAGCCTAGAAGATGGCTAGAGATATTCCCATTAGGGGAGATGGAAAGAAAATAAAGGGGTTCACAAGCGAGAACAAATGGCTTCCAAACTACTAAACTAATTAGTGTATTTATAAGACCGTCTCAAATGGAGAAGACTCTAAAGACACAAAAAGTAACCTACAAATCCTTGTTACCAAAGTAAAGAAGACAATGTTTCCATGAAGAGCAATACATAGGAGGAACCTGCATGGGAGCAGTATGTATGTTAGAAAGATATCTTCATGTCAAAATTAAAAATATTAAAATATGGGAGCCAACACCAATCTCAAAAGTTGTTGAGGTAAACACTGGATAAAAAAGTTTCATAAGAGGCAAAGGCGAAGAAGGTGGTTGTGCCAAAGAACCAATATAAGAGTGAAGATAAGAAGAAACTCAATTGTAGTAGAGCACAACAGGTGAAGGAAAGGTGGATATCATTCCAAAAGAGCCACTGAGAGTATAATAAGGTGCATAAGGTGTAGGAGTAGCCTGCACAGAGATAAGAGCACACAATAACCCTTAAGAAAACACAAGTGTTATTATCCTTGAAGTGGAGGATGCACTAAAGTAAGGGTTGAGAACACTAGATCCCCATAAATTAAAGGATTGGTTCATATAAAAAAAAACACAGAGTAATGTTGGAGCAATTGTCTAGATGCAATGGTGTGTGATGGATAGAAGATAACCTTTAACCCTAGATTCAAAGAAAAATGAGCCTGAAGAAGGAGAGGCTCTAATGGACCTTTGACCAAGAGAAACTTCCCTAAAGGAATCACCCAAAGAAGAAATAATGAGAGATTTTTCAAAATAAGAGTTGCCTAGAGTTCACTTGGGAGTTGTTGTGTGAAGCATAAATAAGAGTGAGGTGAATGGGTCCAAAAGTGCACCAAAGGAAATAGTGGGGTTGGTGAAAGTGCCAGTTGAAGAGAGATTATATGCCAATATAAATAGCATTGTGTGAATGGATGAGGAAGGTAAAAGATAAGTTACACAGGTGAAATTCAATCACAAAAGCAATGCAAAAGAGATGTGTCCTTCAAAAGGCACAAACATAGAGAGGTAAAAGAGCACAAAGAGGTAGTAAAGTTGTCATAAGTATAATAGAGTATTGTGATAAGGAGAGACATGCAAAGGGAAGGAAAAGTGGGCATAACTCTAAAAAGGCATCTAAAGATGCATGAGGAAAGGATAAGAGTCGACATGTAGCTAACAAAAACAAGACATTATTTGCACATAAAATAAATGAGCTACCAAGAAGAATTAGCAAAAATCAATCGAATTCCAATCAAAGGAGTGTAATTTTCATTGTACAAAAAGAAAAGGAGTCACTAATGATTGGGAGCAAGGTAGGAGGCCATCATCTTAAAACTAACTAGGAACAATGCTTGAAGGGGATATCAGTCTAAGCACACAAAGTGAAGTGCATGAAAAAATAGGAAGAAGAAAAGCAATAAGAGGGTGAAAATTTGGCAATAGATAATTTCCAAACTATAAAACCAAGTAGTACACCTAGAAGGCCATCTCAAATGGAAGAGAAGACTTAAAAGCCATTGAATGTAGACTTCAAAATCTCACTCCCAAAGTAAAAAAAAAAGTGTTTCTATGAAAGGTGATGTGTAGGAGGAGCCAATATGGGAGCAATGTGGAGGTCAGAAAGAGCCCTTTGAGAAGATGAAAGAGTGGGAGCTAATGCTAATCTCAGAAGGCATTGAGGATAAGGCTGCATAAAGAAGATGCATAAGAGGCAAAGGAAAAGAATGTTATTTCATAAAAGCAACAATAAAGGAGTAAAGCCAAGAATAAACCCAGTTGTAGTTTAGTGAAATGAGTTAAATAAAAGTGGATATCATTCCACATGGGCCAACAAGAGTGCTTAAAGGATTGAAATGTATAGCACTAGTCTGCATAAAGATAGGAGCACATAATAAGATCCCTAATGAGAGTAAAAGTGTTCTTGTGTTCATAGTAGAGGATGCACCATAGAGAATCTTATATCCCCATAAAGTACTGGATTGTAACAAAATAACAATGATATAGAGGGATATTATAACCATTATGAATATCAATTCACAAGAGCCAATGAGAGTGCAAGAAGGTGCATAAGGTGTAGGAGCAGCCTGTATAGAAATAAGGGTGCACAAGAAGAACCCTTAAGAGAGCACAAGTTTCATTGTGCTCAAAGTGGAGGATGCACTGAATGAAGGGTTGAGAACACTAGATCCCATAAAGCAAAGGATTGGTTAACAACAAAAATATAACCATAGATTAATATTGGATTAATTATCCATATGTAGTAGTGTGTGATGGATATAAGATAACCGTAAGCCCTAGATCTAAAGCAAAATGAGCCTGAAGAAGGAGAGGCTATAAAGGACCTTTAACTAGGAGAAAATTCCCTGAAGGAAGCACCCAAAGAAGAAACAATGAGAGATGTTGTATAAGGAGAAGAGTTGCCTAGAGATAAACTATGAGTTTTTGAGAGAAACATAAATAAGAGTGAGGCTCATGAGTACAAAAGTTCACCAAAGGAAATAGAGGCAATGGTGCAAGCACCAGCTAAAGAGAGATTGAGTACCAATGCAAACAATATTGTGTCAAGATATGAGGGAGGCAAAAGAGAAGTTACACGGGTGAAATTTAAGCACAAGAGACATGCAAAAGAGATGTGTCCTTTAAAATGCATAGACATAGAGAGGAAAAAGATTTCAAGTCTATTTATGGCATAAATTTTCCTAAAGCATTAGGGGAAGAAGAGAAATAGGTAACAACTTGTAGTGGAACCTAAGTTGTTATAAAGATAATAGAGCATTACACCATGGAGAGATGCACAAAGGGAAGAAAAAGTGGACATAAGTCCACAAAAGGCATCTAAAGATGCATGAGGAGAGTTAAAGAGTCTACATGTAGCTTACCAAAACAAGACATTATTTTCACATGACATGGATGAGCTACCAAGAGAAATTAGCCAAAATCAACCCGATGCAAATCAAAGGGGTGAAATTTTCATTACACAGAAGGAAAAGGACTCACTACTGATTGGGAGTAGGGTAGGAGGGAATCAACTTAAAACTAACTCAGAACAATGCTTGAAGGGGATATTAGTGCAAGCACACAAAGTGAATTACATGACAAAAGAGGAAGAAGAAAAGCAATATGAGGGTGAAAATTTGGAAACAAATAATTTCCAAACTATAGACCCAAGTATTACACCCATAAGGCCATCTCAACTAGAGGATAAGACTTGAAATCCATTGAAGGTACCCTTCAAATCCTTGATCCCAAAGTAATTAAGAAACTGTTGCCATGAAAGGCGATGCATCAGAGGAGGCAACATGAGAGTAATACAAAATTTAGAAAGATCCCTTTTAGAAGATGAAAGAGTGGGAACAAATGCTAATATCAAAAGGCATTGAGGAGAAGGATGCATAAATAAGATGCATCAGAATTAGAATAAAATAAGGTTATTACATGGAAGCAACAATAGAGGAGTGAAACAAAGAATAAACCTAGTTGTAGTGGAGGGAAATGAGTGAAGGAAAAGTGGATATCATTTCACATAAGCTAGCAATAATTTATGAAGGTATGGAAGGTATAACACCAGTTTTCACAAAAATAGGGGCACATAAGAAGAACAATAAGGAGATCATAGGTTTTCTTGTGCTCATAGTGGAGGATGCACCAAAATAAGGGTTGAGAACCCTATATCCCCATAAAGTAATGGATTGTTTTAAAACAACAATGATAGAGAGGGATGTTAGAGCAACTGTGGATATCATTCCACAAGAGTCAATGAGAGCACAAGAAGGTGCACAAGGTGTAGGAGCAACCTCCATAGAGATAAGGGCACAAAATAAGAACCCTTAAGAGAGCACAAATGTTACTATGCTCAAAGTGGAGGATACACTGAAGGGTTGAAAACACTAGATCCCCATAAAGCAAAGGATTGGTTCACAATAATAACATAGAGAGATGTTGGAGAAATTGTCCATATGTAGTGGTGTGTGATGGATAGAAGATAACCTTTAGCCCCAGATCCAAAGAAAAATGAGCCTAAGGAAGGAAAGGCTCTAAAAGACCTTTAACCAGAAGAAACATCATAGAAATAAGCACCCAAATAAGAAACAATGAGAGATGTTGCAAAAGGAGAACATTTTCCTAGAGATCAATAGGGAGTTGTTGAGTGAAGCATAAATAAGAGTGAGGTACATGGGTACAAAAGTGTGCCAAAGGAAATAGAGGCATTAGTGTAAACACTAACTAAAGAGAGATTTTGTGTCAATGCAAACAACATTGTGTTAATAGATGAGTAAGGTGAAAGAGAAATTGCACAGGTGAAATTCAAGCACAACATCCATGCAAAAGAGATGTGTTCTTTGAAAGGCCTAGACATAGAGATGCAAAAGAGTACAAGTCTATTTGTGTCATAGATTTGCCTAAAGCATTAGGGGAAGAAGAGAGAGAAGTTTGCATAAAAAAGATACATAAGAAGCAAATGAAAAGAAGGTTATTTCATGGAAGCAACAATAGAGGAGTGAAACTAAGAATAAACCTAGTTGTAGTGGAGGGAAATGAGGGAAGGAAAATTGAATATCATTCCACATGAGCCAGCAAGAGTGAATGAAGGTGTGGAAGGTATAGTACCAGTCTACACAAAGAGAGGGACACATAAGAACCCTAAATAGAGCACAGGTGCTCTTGTGCTCACATTGGAGGATGCACTAAAGGAAGGATTGATAATCCTATGTCCCCATAAAGTAATGGATTTTAGCACAACAATGATAGAGAGGGATGTTATAGAAATTATGGATATCATTCCATAAGAGCTAGTGAGAGTAAAAGAAGGTGCACAAGGTGTAGGAACAACCTACATAGAGATAAGGGTGCACAAGAAGAATCCTTAAAAGAGAAAAAGTCTTATTGTGCTCAAATTGGAGGATGCACTAAAAGAAGGGTAGAGAATACTAGATCCCCTTAAAATAAAGGATTGGTTCACAACAAAAACAATATAGAGTGATGTTAGAGTAATTTTCCATATGTAGTGGTGTGTGATGGATATAATATAACCTTTAGCCATGAATGCAAAGCAAATGATCCTAAAGAAGCAAAGGCTCTAAAGGACCTTTGATCAGAAAAAACTTCTCTAAAGTATGCACCTAAAGAAGAAACAATGAGATATGTTGTAGAAGGAGAAGGGTTGCCTATAGATCAACTGGGATTTGTTGAGAGAAGCATAAATAAGAGTGAGGTGCATGGATCCAAAAGTGCACCAAATTAAAAAGGGGTGTTGGTGCAAGCACTGGATAAAGAGAGATTGAGTGCCAATGTAAATAGCATTGTGTTAATGGATGAGGAAGGCAAAATAAAAGCTGCATAGGTTAAATTAAAGCACAACAACCATGCAAAAGAGATGTGTCCTTTGAAAGGCATAGACATAGAGACTCAAAAGAGTTTAAGTCTATTAGTGGCATAAATTTTACTAAATCATTAGGGGAACAAGAGAAAGAGGTAGCAATTTGTAATGAAAACTAAGTTTTCATAAAGACAATAGAGCATTATGCAATAAAGAGACATGAAAAGGGAGGGAAAATTGGGCATAACCCATAAAAGACATCTAAAGATGCATGAGGAGAGGAGAAAAGTTGACATGTAGCTAAAAAAAAGACATTATTTACACATACATGGATGAGCTACTGAGAAGAATTAGCCAAAATCAACCTGATGCCAATCAAAGGAGTACAATTTTCATTGCACAAAAGGAAAAGGAGACACTACCAATTGGGAGCAAGGCAAGTGGCCATCAAATTAAAACTATCTAGGAATAATGCTTGAAGGGGATATCAATCCAAGCACATAGAATTAAGTGTATGATAAAAGAGGAAGAAGAAAAGTGATAAGAGGGTGATAATTTGGTAACAGATAATTGCCAAATTATAGAGCCAAGTGGTGCACCCAGAAGGCCATCTCAAATGGAGGAGAAGACTTGAAATCCGTAGAAGGTAACCTTCAAAGCCTCACTCCTAAAATATATAAATAAATGTTGTCATTAAAGGTGATCTACATGAGGAGCCATCATGGGAAGAATGTAGAGGTCAGAAAGAGCCCTTTGAGAAGATGAAAGAGTGGGAGCTAATGATGATATCATAAGGCATTGAGGAGAAGGTTGCATAAAGATGCATAATAAGTAGAGGAAAAGAAGTTAATTTAATGGAAGAAATAATAGAGTAAAACCAAGAATAATTGAGTTTTAGTGGAGTGAAATGAGTCAAGGAAAAGTGTATATCATTCCACATGAGCCAAAAAAAGTGCATGAAGGTGTGGAAGGTATAGCACCAGTCTGCACAAAGATAGGGGCACATAAGAACCCTAAAGAGATCATAGGTTTTCTTTTCCTCATAGTGGAGGATGTGTTAGAAGAAGGTTTGAGAATCCTATATCCCCATATAATAATGAATTGTAGTAAAAAAACAATGATAGAGAAGGATGTTAGAGCAATTATGGATATCATTCTACAAGATCCAACAAGAGTGTAATAATGTGCACAAGGTGTAAGAGCAACCTACACAAATATAAGGGTACATAATAAGAACCCTTAAGAGAGCACAAGTGGTATTATTTTTGAAGTGGAAGATGCACTGAAGGAAGGGTTGAGAACACTAGATCCAAATAAAGCAAAGGATTGGTTTAAAACAATAACATAGAGTAATGTTAGATAGAAGATAACCTTTAACCCTAGATGTAAAGCAAAATGAGCCTAAGGAAGGAGAGGCTCTAAATGACCATTGACCAGGAGCAACTTCTCAAAAGGAAGCACCTAAAGAATAAACAATGAGAGATGTTACAGAAGGAGAAGAGTTACCCAGAGTTTAACTAGGAGTTGTTGAGTGAAGCATAAATAAGAGTGAAGCTCATGAGTACAAAAGTACACCAAAATAAATATAGGCAATGGTGCAATCACTAGCTGAAGAGATATTGAGCACCATTGCAAAAAAAATCATGTTAATGGATGAGGATGGCAAAATAAAAGTTACAAGGATAAAAACTAAGCACAATATCCATGCAAAAGAGATGTGTCCTTTGAAAGGCACATACATAAAAAGGCAAAAGAGTGCAAGTCTATTTATGGAAATTTTTTATCTAAAGCATTAGGAGAAGAAGAGAAAGAGGTAGCAACTTGTAGTGGAACCTAAGTTATTATAAAGACAATAGAGCATTATTCCATGCAGAGACACATAAATAAAAGGTAAAGTGGGCATAACTCCACAAAAGGCATCTGAAGATGTATGAGTTGAGGAGAAGAGTCAACATGTAGCTAACAAAAATAAGACATTATTTTAACATGACATGGATGAGCTACCCTAAAGAATATGCCAAAATAACCCTAATGCCAATCGAAGGAGTGTTCAAATCACAAAATTAAAAAGAGTCCCTACTGACTATGAGTAAGGTAGGAGGCCATAAGCTTAAAACTAAATAGGAATCAAGCTTGAAGGTGATATCAGTCTAAGTACATAGAGAGAAGTGCATAACAAAAAAGGAAGAAGAAAAGCAATAACAAGGTGAAAATTTGGCAACAGATAATTTCCAAACTACAAAACTAAGTAGTACACCTAGAAGGCCATCTCAAATGGAAGAGAATACTCAAAATCCATTTAGTTTAACCTTGAAAGCCTCATTACCAAAGTAAAGAATAAAGTGTTGCCATGAAAGGAGATGCATAGGAGCATTTGACATGGGAGCAATGCAGAGGCCAAAAAGAGCCCTTTGAGATGATAAAGAGTGGGAGCTAATGCTGATCTTGGAAGGCATTGAGGAGAAGGATACATAAGGAAGATTCATAAGAAGTAGAAGAAAAAAAGGTTACTTCATGGAAGAAAAAATATAGGAGTGAAACCAAGAATAAACCTAGTTTTAGTGGAGTGAAATGGATGAAGGAAAAGTGGTTATAATTCTATATGAGCCAACAAATGTGCATGAAGGTGTGGAATGTATAACACTAATATACATAAAGACAGGGGCACATAAGAAGAACCTTAAAGAGAGAACATGTTTTTCTATGCTCATAGTGGAGGATACACCAAAATAAAGGTTGAGAACCCTATATCCTCATAAAGTAATGGACTATATCACAATAACAATGATAGAGAGGGATGTTAGAGAAATTTTGGATATCATTCCACAAGAGCCAACGAGAGTGCAAGAAGGTGCAAAAGGTGTAGGAGAAACCTACATAGAGATAAGGGTCTACAAAAACCCTTAAGAGAGCATAAGTGTTATTGTGCTCAAAGTGGAGGATGCACCGAAGGAAGCATTGAGAACACTAGTTCTCTATAAAGCAAAGGATTGGTTCACAAAAACAACATAGATTAATTTTGGATTAATTTTACATATGCAGTGGTGTGTGATGGATATAAGATAACCTTTAGCCCTAGATGTAATGCAACTGAGCCTGAGGAAGGAAAGGCTCTAAAGGACCTTTAACCAAGAGAAAATTCCTTGAAGGAAGCATCTAAAGAAGAAAAAATGAGAGATGTTGAAAAAGGAAAAGAGTTGCCTAGAGATCAACTAAGAGTTTTTGAATGCAACATAAATAATAGTGAGGTGCATGGGTCCAAAAGCATGCCAAAGGAAATAGAGGCATTGGTACAAGCACTAGCTGAATAGATATTGAGTACTAATGTAAACAACATTGTGTCTATGGATGAGGAAGGAAAAAGAGAAGTTGTACAGGTATAATTCAAGCATTATGGTATAAATTTGCCTAAAGCATTAGGGGAAGAAGAGAAAGAGGTAACAACTTAAATTGAAACCTAAGTTGTCCTAAATATAATAGATCATTGCACCATGTAGAGACATGTAAAGGGATGGAAAAGTGGGCATAACTCCATAAAAAGCATTTGAAGATGCATGAGGAAATAAAAAGAGTCAACATATAGCTAAAAAAAATAAGACATTATTTGCACATGACATGGATGAGCTTTCATGAGGAATTAGCTAAAATCAACCTGATACTAATCAAAGGAGTGAAATTTTCATTGCAGGGAAGGAAAAGGAGTCACTATCGATTGGGAGAAAAGTAGGAGGACATCAGTTTAAAACTAATTAGGAATAGTGCATGAAGTTGATATTAGTCCAAGCACATGGAGCAAAGTGTGTGTTAAAAGAGGATGAAGAAAAGCAATAAGATGACAAAAATTTGGCAATAGATAATTTCCAAACTACAAAACCAAGTATTACCCCTAGACGGCCATCTTAAATGGAAGAGAACATGTAAATGCTATTGAAGGTAACCTTCAAAGCCTCTCTACCAAATTAAAGAATAAAGTGTTACCATGAAAGGCAATGCACAAGAGGATCTAACATGGGAGAAATGTAGAGGTCAGAAAGATCCCTTTGATAAGATGAAAGAGTGGGAGATAACACTAATCTGGGAAGGCATTGAGGAAAAGGATGCATAAATAAGATGCATAAGAAGCAGAGGAAAAGAAGGTTATTTCATGAAAGCAAAAATAGAGGAGCAAAACCAAGAATAAACCCTATTGTAGTGGAGTGAAATGAGTGAATAAAAACCAAATATCATTACACATGAGCCAACAAGAGTGTATGAAGGTGGGGAAGGTATAACACTAGTCTGTACAAAGATAGAGACACATAATATGAACCGTAAAAAGAGCACAGGTGTTCTTATGCTCACAATGGATGATGCACCAAAGGAAGGGTTGATAACCCTATATCCCCATAAATTAATGGATTGTAGCACAATAATAATGATAGAGAGGGATTTTAGAGAAATTTTTGATATCATTCCATAAGAGCCAATGAGAGTGAAAGAAGGTGTACAAGATGTAGGAGTAGCCTACATAGAGATAAGGGTGCACAAGAAGAACCCTTAAGAGAGCACAAGTGTTATTATGTTCGAAGTGGGGGATGCAATGAAGAATGGGTTGACAACACTAAATCCCCATCAAGTAAAGGATTAGTTCACAAAAACATAAAGCAATGTTAGATTAATTATCCATATGTAGCGGTGTGTGATAGAAGATATCCTTTAGCACCGGATGCAAAGCAAAATGACCCTAAGGAAGGAGAGGCTCTAAAGGGCCTTTGACTAGGAGAAACTTCCCTAAAGGAAGCACCCCAAGAAGAAATATCAAGAGATGTTGTAGAAGGAGAAGAGTTACCTAGAGATCAACTAGGAGTTGTTGAGTGAAGCATAAATAAGAGTGAGGCACATGGGTCCAAAAGTGTGCCAAAGGAAATAGAGGCATTGCTGCAAGCACCAATTGAAGAGAGATTGAGTGTCACTGCAAACAACATTATGTCAATTGACGAGGAAGATTAAAGAGAAGTTGCATGGGTGAAATTCAAGAACAAAAACCATGTAAAAGAGATGTTTCCTTCCAAAGGCACAAATATAGAGAGGCAAAAGAGCGCAAGTCTATTTGTAGCAAAAAATTTCCTAAAGCATTAGGGGAAGAAGAGAAATTGGTATAAACTTGCAGTAGAACCTAAGTTGTCATAAATACAATCGAGCATTGTGCATGGAGAGACACACAAAGGGAAGAAAAAGTGGGCATAACTCCACAAAAGGTATTTAAAGATGCATGAAGAGAGAAGAAGAGTCAACATGTAGCTAACAAAAATAAGACATTTTTTGCACATGAAAAGGATGAGCCACTGAGAAGAATTAGCCAAAATCAGCCTGATGCTAATCAAAAGAGTGGAATTATCATTCCAAAAAAGGAAAAGGAGTCACTACTAATTGGGAGGAAGGTAGGAGGCCATCAGCTTAAAACTAACTAGGAACAATGCTTGAAGGGAATATCAGTCCAAACACACAGAGTGAAGTTCATGACAAAAGAGGAAGAACAAAAGTAATCAGAGGGTGAAATTTTGAAAATAGATAATTTCCAACCTACAGAACCAAGTAGTGCATCCAGAAAGACATCTCAAATAGAGGAGAAGACCCAAAGAAGAAAAAGTGAGAGATGTTGTAGAAGGAAAAGAGTTGCCTAGAGATCCATTGGGAGTTTTTGAGTGAAGCATAAATAAGAGTGAGTCACACCAATCCAAAAGTGAACCAAAGGAATTAGAGGCATTGGTGTAAGCTCTAACTCAAGACATATTGACAACCAATGCAAACAGCATTGTGTCAATAAATAAAGAAGGCAAAAGAGGAGTTGAATGAGTGAAAATCAAGCACCAAAACCATGCAAAAGATATGTGTGTTTCAAAGTATATAGACATAGAGGGGTAAAAGAGCACAAGTCTATTTGTGGCAGAAATTTGCCTAAAGCATTAGGGGAAGAAGAGAAAGAATTAGTAACTTGTAGTGGAACCAAAGTTGTTATAAATACAATAGAGAATTGCACCATGGAGAGACATACAATGGGAAGGAAAAGTGGGCATAACTTCACAAAATGCATCTGAATATGCATGAGGAGAGGAAAAGAGTCTACATGTAGCTAACAAAAACAAGACATTGTTTGCACATGACATGCATGAGCTACCGATAGGAATTAGCCAAAATCATCTCGATGTCAATCAAAGGTGTACAATTTTCATTGCAAGGAAGGAAAAGGATTCACTACCAATTGGGAGCAAGGTAGGAGGCCATCACCTTAAAACTAACTAGGAACAATGATTAAAGTGGATATCAGTTCAAGCACATAGAGTAAAGTACATAAAAAAAGAGGAAGAAGAAAAGCAATAGAGGTTGAAAAATTGGAAACATATAATTTCCAAACTATAGAACCAAGTAGTGCACCTAAAATGCTAACTCAAATAGATAAGGCTCAAAATCCATTGAAGGTAACCTTCAAAGCCTTGCTCTCAAAGTAAAGAAAAAAGTGTTGCCATGAATGGTGATGCATGGGAAGAGCCAACATGGGAGCAATGTGGAGGTTAAAAAGAGCCCTTTGAAAAGATGAAAGAGTGGGAGATAATACTAATCTCAAAAGGCATTGAGGAGAAGGCTGCATAAAGAAGATGCATAATAAGTTGAGGAAAATAATGTTATTTCATAAAAGAAACAATAGAAGAATGAAACCAAGAATAAAATTAGTTGTAGTGTAGTGAAATGAGTTAATGAAAAGTGGATATCATTCCACATGAGCCAACAAGAGTGTATGAAGGAGTGAAAGGTATAACACCTATCTGCACAAAGATAGGGGCACATAACAACCCTAAATAAAACATAGGTGTTCGTGTGCTCATAGTGGAGGATGCACCAAAGGAAGGGTTGAGAACCCTATATCCTCATAAAGTAATAGATTGTAGCACACAAACAATGAAAAAGAGAGATTTTAAAATAATTATGGATATCATTTCACAAGACCCAACAAGAGCACATAAAGGTGCACATGGTGTAGGAGTAGCCTACATATAAATAAGGGTGCACAAGAAGAACCCTTAAGAAAGCATAAGTGTTATTGTGCTTGAAGTGGAGGATGTATCAAAAAAAGTATTGTGAATACTAGATCCCCACAAAGTAAAGGATTGGTTCACAATAACAATAATAACATAGAGTAATGTTGGAGCAATTATCCATATGTAGCAATGTGTGATGGATAAAAGATAACCTTTAGCCTCAGATGTAAAGAAAAATTATCCTAAGGAAGGAGAGAATCTAAAGTAACTTCGACTAGGAGAAACTTCCCTCAAGTAAACACCCAAAGAAGAAACAATGAGAGATGTTGCAAAAGGAGAAGAGTTACCTAGAGATCAATTGGGAGTTGTTGAGTGAAACATAATAAAGAGTGAGGCACATGGGTCCAAAAGTACACCAAAGGAAATAGAGGCATTGGTGCAAGCACCAATTGAAGAGAGATTAAGTGCTAATGCAAACACTGTTATGTCAATAGATGAGGAAGGCAAAACATAAGTTTCATGGGTGAAATTCAAGCACAACAACCATGCAAAAGAGATGTGTCCTTCAAAAGGCATAGACATAGAAGAGGCAAAAGAGTACAAGTCTATCTATGTTAGACTTTTGCCTAAAACATTATGGGAAGAAGAGAAAGAGATATAAACTTGTAGTGGAACCTATGTTATCATAAAGAGAATAGAGCATTGTGCCATGGAGAGACATGCAAAGAGAAGGAAAAGTGGGCGTAACTCCACTAAAATAATCTAAAGATGCATTAGGAAAGGAGAAGAGTCTACATGTAGCTAACAAAAACAAGACATTATTTGCACATGACATGGATGAGCTATCGAGAGGAATTAGCAAAAATCAGCCCGATGCCAATCAAAGGTGTGAAATTTTCATTGCATAGAAGGAAAAGGAGTCACTACTGATTGGGATCAAGGCAAGAGGCCATCACCTTAAAAATAACTAGGAATAATCATTAAAGGGATATCAGTCCAAACACTTAGAGCAAAGTGTGCAACAAAAGAGGAAGAAGAAAAGCAAAAAGAGGGTGAAATTTTTGTAACATATAATTTACAAGCTACAGAAATAAGTAGTGCACCCAAAAGGCCATCTCAAATGGAGGTGAAGACTCAAAATCCATTGAAGTTAACCTTTAAATCCTCACTCCCAAAGAAAATAAGAAAGTGTTGTCATGAAAGGTGATGTGCAAGAAGAACCAACATGAGAACAATGTGGAGGTCAAAAAGAGCCCTTCAAGAAGATGAAAGAGTGGGAGCTAATGTTGATCTTGGAAGGCATTGAGAAGAATGCATAAAGAAGATGTATAAGAAGTAGAGGAAAAAAAGTTTATTTCATGGAAACAATGATAGAAGAGTGAAATTGAGTATAAAACTAATTGTAGTGGAGTGAAAAGAGTGAAGGAAAAGTGGATATCATTCCACATGAGCCATTAATAGTACATGAAGGTGTGGAAGGTATACCACCAATCTTCACAAAGATAAGGGAATATAAGAAGAAACCTAAAAAGATCACAGGTGTTCTTGTGCTCATAATTGAGGATGCACCAAAAGAAGGGTTGAGAAACCTATATCCCCCTAAAGTAATGGATTGCAGCACAATAACAATGATAGAGAGGGATGTTAGAAAAATTGTGGATATCAATCCACAAGAGCTAGCAAGAGTGAAAAAAGGTGCATAAGGTGTAGGAGTAGCCTCCATAGAGATAAGGGTAGATAAGAAGAACCCTTAAGTGATCTCAAGTGTTATTATGATTGAAGTGGAAGATACACCAAATGAAGTGTTATGAATACTAGATCCCCATAAAGCAAAGGATTGGTTCACAGAAACATCATATAATAATTCTAGAGAAATTATCCATATGAAATAGTGTGTGATGGATTTAAGATAACCTTTAGCCCTGGATACAAAGTAAAATGAGCCTCAGGAAGGAGAGGCTCTAAAGGAACTTTGACTAAGAGAAATCTTCCTAAAGGAAGTACCCAAAGAAGAAATAATGAGAGATATTGCATAAGGAAAAGAGTTGCCTAGAGATCAACTAGGATTTGTTGAGTGAAACACAAATAAGAGTGAGGTGCATGGGTCCAAAAGTGCACCAAAGGAAAAAGAGGAATTGTTGCAAGCACCAACTAAAAAGAGATTGATTGCCAATGCAAACAATATTATGTTAATGGATGAGGAAGGTGAAAGAGAAGTTGTATGGGTGAAATTCAAGAACAACAACCATGCAAAAGAGATGTTTCCTTATAAAGGCACACACATATATAGGCAAAAGAGCGTAATTTTATTTATGGAAAAAATTTGCCTAAAGCATTAAGGGAAGAAGAGAAAGAGGAAAAAACTTGTAGTGGAACCTAAGTTATCATAAAGACAATAGAGGATTCCACCATGAAGAGACACCCAAAGGGAAGGAAAAGTGGGCATAACTCCACAAAAGACATCTAAAGATGCATGAGGAGAGGAGAAGATTCAACATGTAGCTAACAAAAACAAAACATTATTTGCACATGATATGGATGAGCTATCGAGAGGAATGAGCCAAAATTAGCCTGATGCCAATCAAAAGAGTGCAATTTTCATTAATCAAAAGGAAAAAGATTAACTATGGATTTGAAGTAAGGTATAAGGCCATCAACTTAAAACTAACTAGGAATAATGATTAAAGTGGATATTAGTCCAAGCACATAGAGCAAAGTGCATGATAAAAGAGGAAGAAGAAAATTAATAAAAGAGTGAAAATTTTGGAATAGATAATTTCCAAACTACAGAACCAAGTAGTGCACCTAGAAGGCCATCTCAAATGGAGGAGAAGACTAAAATTCCATTAAAGGTAACCTTCAAAGCCTCACTCCCTAAGTAAATAAGAAAGTGTTGCCATGAAATGCGATGTAAAGGAGTAGCCAACAAGAGAGCAATGTAGAGGTTAGAAAGATCCCTTTGAGAAGATGAAAGAGTGGGAGCTAATGCTGATCTTAAAAGACATTGAGGAGAAGGTTTCATAAATAATATGCATAAAAAGTAGAGGAAAATAAGGTTATTTCATGGAAACAATAATAGAGGAGTGAAACTAGAAATAAACTTAGTTGAAGTGGAGTGAAATGAGTGAAGGAAAATTAGATATCATTCCACATGAGCCAATAAGAGTTCATGAAGGTATGGAAGGTATAGCCCCATTATGCACAAAGACAGGGGCACATAAGAAGAAACCTAAAGAGAGCATAGATTCTCTTGTGCTCACAATGGAGGATGTGCCAAAAGAAGGTTTGAGAACCATATATCCCCATAAAGTAATGGATTGTATCACAAAAACAACAATAGAGAGGGATGTTAGAGTAGTTTTGGATATCATTACACAAGAGCCAATGAGAGTTAAATAAGGTGCACAAGATGTCAGAGAAACTTACATAGAGATAAGGAAACACAAAAGGAACCCTTAAGAGAGAACAAGTGTTATTGTGCTCCAGTGGGGGATGCATCTAAGGCTGGGTTGAGAACACTATATCTCCATCAAGCAAAGGATTGGTTCACAACAATAACAACATAGAGTAATGTTGGATTAATTATCCATATGTAACAGTGTGTGAGAGATATAAGATAACCTTTAGAAATGGGTTTAAAGCAAAATGACCCTAAGGAAGGAGAGTCTCTAAAGGACCTTTGACCAGGAGAAACTTCCCTAAAGGAAGCACTCAAAAAAGAAATAGAAAGAGATGTTATAAAAGTAGAAGAGTTTCCTAAAGATTAACTGGGAGTTGTTGAGTGAAGCATAAATAAGAGTGAGGTGCATGGGTCCAGAAGTGTGCCAAAGGAAATAAATGCATTTGTGCAAGCACCAACTAAATAGAGATTGAGTGCCACTACAAAAAGCATTATGTCAAGGAATGAGGAAGGCAAAAGAGAAGTTACATAGGTGAAATTCAAGCACAAAAACCATGAAAAATAGATGTGTCCTTTGAAAGGTAGAGACATAGAGAGGAAAAAGAGCACATGTTTATTTGTGGAAAAAATTAGCCTAAAGTATTAGGGCAAGAAAACAAATAGGTAGAAACTTGCAGTGGAACCAAAGTTGTCATAAAGATAATAGAGCATTGCACCATGGAGAGACATGCAAATAGAAGGAAAAGTGGGCATAACTCCACTAAAGGCATTTGAAGATGCATGAGGAGAGGAGAAGAGTTGACATGTAGATAATAAAAACAAGACATTGTTTGCACACAACATGGATGAGTTACCAAAAGGAATTAGCAAAAATCAGCCCAATACCAATCAAAGGAGTGTAATTTCATTCTATGGAAGGAAAAGAGTCACTACCAATTGGGAGCAAGGTAGGAGACCATTAGCTTAAAACAAAATAAGAAAAATGCTTGAAGGGGATATTAGTCTAATGATCCCTTTGAGAAGATGAAAGAGTGGGAGTGAATGTTGATCTCAAAAGGAATTTAAGATAAGACAACATAAAGAAGATGCATAAGAAGCAGAGGAATATAAGTTTATTTCACGGAAGCAACAATAGAAGAGTGAAACCAAGAATAAACCCAATTGTAATGGAGTGAAATGAGTGAATTAAAAGTGGATATCATTCCACATGAGTAAGCATCTTGCATAAAGATAAGGGCATAAAAAAACAATTAAGAGAGCACAAGTGTTATTGTGCTTGAAGTGGAGGATACACCGAAGGTTTAAGAACACTAAATCCCCAAAAAGCAAATGACTAGTTCACAACAACAATAACATAGAGTAATGCTAGATAAATTATCCATATCTAGTGTGTGTGATGGAGATAACATAAACTTTATCCCCAGATGTAAAGAAAAATAGTATTGAGGATGGAGATGCTCTAAAGGACCTTCAACCAGGAGAAACCTCCTTGAATGAAGCACCCAAAGAAGAAAAGGTGAGATATGTTGCATAAGGAGAAGAGTTGCCTATAGATCAACTAGGAATTGTTGAGTAAAGCATAAATAAGATGAGGCACATGGGTCCAAAAGTGCACCAAGGAATTAGAGGCATTGGTGCAAGCTCCAGTTCAAGAGAGATTGAGAAAAAATGCAAACAACATTGTGTTAATAGATGAAGAAGGTAAAAGACAATTTGCGCGAGTGAAATTTAAGCACAACCATGCAAAAGAGATTTGTCCTTAAAAAGGCATAGACATAGAGGGGAAAAAGAGTGTGAGTTTATTTGTGGCAAAAAATTGCCTAAATCATTAAGAGAAGAATAGAAAGAGGTCACAAATTTTAGTGGAACCTAAGTTGTCATAAAGACAATAGACCATTGTGCCATGGAGAGACACATAAAGGGAAGGAAAATTGGGCATAAATCCACAAAAGACATTTTAAGATGCATGAGGAGAGGAGAAGAGTCTACAAGTAGCTAACAAAAAAAGACATTGTTTGTACATGACATGGATGAGCTACCGAGAGGAATTAGCCAAAATCCTCTCGATGCTAATCAAAGGAGTGCAATTTTCATTACATGAAATGAAAAGGATTCACTATCAATTGAGAGAAAGGTAGGATTCCATCATCTTAAAACTAACTAAGAACAATGCTTGAAGGGATATCAGTCCAAGCATACATAGAAAAGTGCACAACAAAAGAGGAAGAAGAAAAGAAATAACATGAAAAAAATTTGGAAACAAATAATTTTCAAACTACACAACCAAGTAGTGCACCTAGAAGGCCATCTCAAATGAGAAGACTTGAAATCCATTGAAGGTAACCTTCAAAGCCTCGATCCTAAAGTAATTAAGAGAGTGTTGCCAAGAAAGGTGATGCACAGGAGGAGCCAACATGGGAGTAATGTGGAGGTTAGAAAGAGCCCTTTGAGAAGATGAAAGAATGGGAGGTAATGTTGATCTCGAAAGGAATTAAGGAGAAGTTGCCTAAAGAAGATGCATAAAAAGTAGAGGAAAAGAAGGATATTTCATGGAAGCAAAAATAGAGGAGCAAAACCAAGAATAAACCTATTTATAGTGCAATGAAATGAGTTAAGGAAAAGTGGATATCATTCCTCATAAGCCAAAAAGAGTGCATGGAGTGAAAGGTATAAAACCAGTCTCCACAAAGATAAGGGCACATAAGAACTCTAAGAGAGGATAGGTTTTCTTATGTTCACAGTGGAGGATGCACTAAAAGAAGGGTTGAGAACCCTATATGCCCATAAAGTAATGGATTGTATCACAATAATAATGATAAAGAGGGATGTTAAAATAATTATGGATATCATTCCACAAGAGCCAGAAAGAGTGCAAGAAGGTGAAAAGGGTGTAGGAGTAACTTGCATAGAGATAAGGTCATACAAGAAGCAACCTTAAGAGAGCATAAGTGTTATTGTTCTCGAATTGGAGGATGCATCAAAGGAAGGGTTGAGAACACTCGATCCTCATAAAGTAAAGGATTGATTCACAATAATAACATAGAGTAATTTTGGAGAAATTTTCCAAATGTAGTGGTGTGTGTTGGATAGAAGATAACCTTTAGTCTTGGATGTAAAGAAAAACAAGCCTAAGGAAGGAGAGGCTCTAAAGGACCTTCAACTAGGAGAAACTTCCTTGAAGGAATCACCTAAAGAAGAAAAAACTATAGATGTTTTATAAAGAGAAGAGTTGCCTAGATATCAACTAAGAGTTGTTGAGTGAAACATAAATAAGACCGAGACGCAAGGGTCCAAAAGTGCACCAAAGGAAATAGAGGCATTGGTGCAAGTACTAGTTGAAGAGAGATTAAGCACCAATGCAAACAACATTATGTCAATAGATAAGGAAGGTGAAAGAGAAGTTGCACAAGTTAAATTCAAGCACAACAACCATGCAAAAGAGATGTGTCCTTCAAAAGGCACAAACATAGAGAGGTAAAAGAGCACAAATATTTTGTGTCAAAAAATTTCCTAAAGCATTAGGGGAAGAATAGAAATAGGTAGCAACTTCCAATGGAACCTAAGTTGTCATAGAGATAATAGAGCATTTCACCATGGAGAGATAGGCAAAGGAAAGGAAAAGTGGGCATAACTCCAAAAAAGGCATTTGAAGATGCATGAAGAGAGGAGAAGAGTCTACATGTAGCTAATAAAAACAAGACATTATTTTCACACAACATACATGAGCTACCGAGAGGAATTAGCCAAAATCAACTTGATGCCAATCAAAGGTGTGCCATTTTCATTGCAAGGAAGGAAAAGGATTCACTACCGATTGGAAGCAAAGAAATAGCCCATCACCTTAAAACTAACTAGGAACAATGCTTGGAGGGGATATCATTCCAAGAATACAGAGTGAAGTAAGCAATAAAAAAGGAAGAAGAAAAGCAATAAGAGGTAAAAATTTGGCAACATATAATTTCCAAACTACAGAACAAAGTAGTGCACCCAAAAGGCCATCTCAAATGGAGGAGAAGAATCAAAAGCTATTGAAGGTAACCTTCAAATCCTCATTCCCAAAGAGAAGATGAAAGTGTTGCCATGAAAGGTGATGCACAAGATGATGCAACATGGGAACAATGTGGAGGTCAGAAAGAGCCCTTTGAGAAGATAAAAGAGTGGGATCTAATGTTGATCTCAGAAGGAATTGAGGAGAAGGATGCATAAATAAGATGCATAAGAAGTAGAAGAAAATAAGGTTATCTCATGGAAACAACAATAGAGGAGTGAAATCAAGAATAAAACTAGTTCTAGTAGAGTGAAAAGAGTGAAGGAAAATTGGATAGCATTCTACATGAGTCATGAAGAGTACATGAAGGTGTCAAAGGTATAACACTAGTCTACATAAAGATAGTATCATATAAGAAGAACCCTAAAGAGATCACATGTGTTCTTGTGCTCAGAGTGGAGGATGTGCTAAAGGAAGGGTTGAGAACCCTATATCCCCATAAATTAATGGATTGATGCACAATAACAATGATAGAGACAGATGTTACAACAATTATGAATATCATTCCATAAGAGCTAGAAAGAGTGCATGAAGGTGCATAAGGTGTAGGAGCAGCCTGTAAAGAGATAAGTGTGCACAAGGAGAACCCTTAAGAGAGCACAAGTGTTATTATGCTCAAAGTGGAGGATGCACTGAATGAAGTGTCAAGAACATAAGATCCATATAAAGCAAAGGATTGGTTTAGAATAAAAACAACATAGATTAATGTTAGAGAAATTATCCATATGTAGTGGTGTGTGATGGATAGATGATATTTAGCCCTAGATATAAAGAAAAATGAGCCTGAGGGAGAAGAGGCTCTAAAGGACCTTCGACCAGGAGGAACTTCCTTGTAAGGAAGTACCCAAAGAAGAAATAATGAGATATTTTATAAAAGGAGAAAAGTTACCTAGAGATCAAATTTGAGTTGTTGAGTGAAGCATAAATATGAGTGAGGCACATGTGTCCAAAAGTGCACCAAAGGAAATAAAGGCATTGATGTAAGCACAAACTAAAAAGAGATTGAGTGCTAATGCAAACAACATTGTGTCAATGGATGAGGAAGGTGAAAGAGAAGTTACACAAGTGAAATCCAAGCACAACAACCATGTAAAAGAGATGTGTCCTTCGAAAGGTAAAGACAAAGAGAGGTCAAAAAGAGCAAGTCTTTTTATGGTTCAAAGATAGGGGCATATAAGAAGAACCTTGAAGAGAGCACACGTGTTCTTTTGCTCACAGTGGAGGATGAACCAAATTAAGGGTTGAGAACCCTATATCCCTATAAAATAATGGATTGTAGCATAAGAAAAATGATAGAGGGGGATGTTAGAGAAATTATGGATATCATTCATCAAGAGCTAGCAAGAGCACAAAAAGGTGTAGAAGGTGTAGGAGCAACCTCCAAAAAGATAAGGTCACATAAAAAGAACCCTTAAGTGAGCACAAGTGTTAATATGCTTGAAGTAGAGGATGCACTAAAGGAAATGTTGTGAATACTAGATCCCCATAAAGCAATAGATTGGTTTATAATAATAACATAGAGTAATGATGGAGTAATTATCCATATGCAATGGTGTGTGATGGATATATGATAACCTATAGCCCTACATATAAATCAAATCAAGCCAGAGGAAGGAGAGACTCTAAAGGACTTTAGACTAGGAAAAATCCCCTAAAATAAGCACCCAAAGAATAAATAGTGAGAGATGTTCCAAAAGGAAAAGATTTGCCTAGAGATCAACTAGGATTTGTTGAGTGAAGCACAAACAAGAGTGAGGTGCATGGGTCCAAAAGTGTGCCAAAGGAAATAGAGACATTGGTGGAAGCACCAACTGAAGAGATATTGAGTGTTAATACAAACAACATTGTGTTAATGAATGAGGAAAGTGAAAGAGAAGTTGCACAGGTGAAATTCAAGCACAACAACCAAGAAAAAGAGATGTTTCCTTTAAAAGGCACATATATTAAGAGGCAAAAGTGTCTAAGTCTATTTGTGGTAAAAATTCTCCTAAACCATTAGGAGAAGAAGAGAAAAAGGTAGCAACTTATAGTGGAACCTAAGCTGTGATAAAGATAATAGAGCATTATGCCATGGAGAGACACGCAAAGGGAAGGAAAAGTGGGAATAACTCCGCAAAAGGCATATAAAGATGCATGAGAGGAGAAGAGTTGACATGTAGCTATAAAAACAAGACATTGTTTATACATGACATGGATGAGCTACTAAGAGGAATTAGCCAAAATCAGCCTGATGTCAATCAAAAAAGTGAAATTTTCATTGCATAGAAGGAAAAAGAGTCACTAACAATTTGAAGCAAGGTATAAAGCCATCAACTTAAAACTAACTAAGAATAATTCTTGAAGAGGATATCAATCTAAGCACACAGAGTGAAGTACATGATAAAAGATGAAAAATAAAATCAATAAGAGGGTAAAAATTTGGCAACAAATAATTTCCAAAGTACAGAACCAAGAGGTACATCGAGAAGGCCAACTAAAACATAAGAGAAGACTTGAAAGCCATTGAATGTAACCTTAAAATCCTAGCTCCAAAAATAAGAAAGTGTTGCCATGAAAGGTGATGCGTAAGAGGAGCTAATATGGGAGAAATGCAGAGGTCAGAAAGAGCTCTTTGAGAAGATGAAAGAGTGGGAGCTAATGTTGATCTCAAAAGGCATTGAGGAGAAGGTTACATAAAGAAGGTGCATAATAAGTAAAGGAAAAAAATGTTATTTCATGGAAGCAACAATAAAATAGCAAAACCAATAATAAACCCTATTTCAATAGAGTAAAATGAGTGAAGGAAAAGAGGATATCATTTCACATAAGCTAGCAAGAATGCATGAAGGTGTGGAAGTTATAAAACTAGTCTACAAAAAGATAGGGGCACATAAGAACCCTAAAGAGAGAACAAGTTTTCTTGTACTCACAGTGAAGTACGCACCAAAGGAAGGGTTTATAACCCTATATCCCCATAAAGTAATAGATTTTAGCACAACAATAATGATAGAGAGGGATGTTAGAGAAATTGTTGATATCATCCCACAAGATCCAATGAGAGAAAAAGAAGGTGCATAAGGTGTAAGAGCATCCTGCATAAAGATAAAGGTGCAAAAGAAGATAAATTAAGAGAGCACAAGTGTTATTATGCTCTATGTGGATGATGCACCAAAGGAAGGTTAAGAACACTAGATCCCCATAAAGTAAAGGATTGGCTCACAATAACAACATAGATTAATTCTAGAGCAATTGTCCATATGCAGCAATATACGATGGATACAAGATAACTTTTAGCCATGGATGCAAAAAAAAATGAGCCTGAGGAAGGAGAGGCTCTAAAGGACATTCAAATAGGATAAACTTCCCTAAAGGAAGCACCCAAAGAAGAAATAATGAGAGATGTTATAGAAGGAAAGAAGTTGCCTAGAGATCAATTGGGAGTTGTTGAGTGAAGTATAAATAAGAGTGAGGTGCATGGGTCCAAAATTATACCAAAATAAATAGAGGTGTTGGTGTGAGCACTAGCTGAAGAGAGATTGAGCACCAATGCAAACAACATTTTGTCAATGGATGAGGATGGTGAAAGAGAAGTTACATAGGTGAAATTCAAGCACAACAACCATGCAAAAGAGATGAATCCTTTGAAAGGCAAAGACATAGTGAGGCAAAATATCACAATTTTATTTATGGTATAAATTTTCCTAAAGCAACAAGGGAAAAAGAGAAATAGGTAGTAAATTTCAGTGGAACCTACATAGTCATAGAGATAATAGAGCATTACACCATGCAGAGACACATAAAGGGAAGTAAAAGTGGGTATAAATCCAAAAAAGGCATATAAATATGCATGAGGAGAGGAAAAGAATTGACATGTAGCTAATAAAAAAAATACATTATTTGCACACAACATAGATGAGCTACTAAAATAAATTAGCCAAAATCTGCACAATGCCAATCAAAGGAGTGCAATTTTCATTCCATGGAAAGAAAATGAGTCACTACCAATTTGGATTAAGGTAAGAAGCCATTAGCTAAAAACTAACTAGGAACAATGCTTGAAGTGGATACTAGTCCAAGCAAAAAGAGTGAAGTGTGTGACAAAAGAGGAAAAAGAAGAGCAATAAGACGACAAAAATTTGGCAACAGATAATTTCCAAACTATAGAACTAGGTAATTCACCTAGAAGGCCATCTCAAATGGAGGAGAAGATTCAAAATTAATTAAAGGTAACCTTCAAATCCTCACTCCTAAAGTAAATAATAACGTGTTGCCATGAAATGCGATGCATAAGAGGAGCTAACTTGGGAGAAATGTGGGGATAGAAAGAGCTCTTTGAGAAGATGAAAGAGTGGGAGATAATGTTGAACTTGGAAGGCATTAAGGAGAAGGTTGTATAAAGAAGATGCATAAGAAGCAGAGTAAAATAAGGTTATTTCATAGAATCAAAAATAGAGGAGCAAAACTAGGAATAAACTCAATTGTAGTGGAGTGAAATGAGTGAAGGAAAACTAGATATCATTCCACATGAGTTAGTAAGAGTGCATGAAGGTGTGAAAGGTATAACCCCAATCTGCATAAAGATAGGGGCATATAAGAAGAACCCTAAATGAGCACATGTGTTCTTATGCTCATAGTGGAGGATGTGCCAAAGGAAGGGTTGAGAACCCTATATCCCCATAACATAATGGATTATCGCACAACAACAATGATAGAGAGGGATGTTAGAGAAGCTGTGGATATCATTCCAAAAGAGCTAGCAAGAGCACAAAAAGATGCACAAATATGTAAGAGAAACTTACCCTGAGATAAGGACACACAAAAAGAACCCTTAAGAGAGCACAAGTGTTAATATGCTCAAGTGGGGTATGAACCAAAGGATGGGTTGAGAACACTAGATCCCCATCAAGTAAAGGATTGGTTCATAATAACAACAACATAGAGTAATGCTGGAGTAATTATCCATATGCAACTATGCATGAGAGATTGAAGATAACCTTTAGTATTTAATGCAAAGAAAAATGACCCTAAGGAAGGAGAGGCTATAAAGGACCTTTGACTAGGAAAAATTTCCTTGAAAGAAGCACCCAAAGAAGAAATATCAAGATATGTTGTAGAAGGAGAAGAGTTACCTAAAGATAAATTGGGAGTTGTTGAGTGAAGAATAAATAAAAGTGAGGCAAATGGTTCCAAAAATGTGATAAAGGAAATAGAAGCATCGGTGCAAGCACCAACTCAAGAGAGATTGAGCACCACTACAAATAACATTGTGTAAATGGATGAGTAAGGCAAAGGATAAATTTCATGGGTGAAATTCAAGAACAATAGCCATGAAAAAGAGATGTGTCTTTATAAAGGCAAAGACATAGAGAGGAAAAAGAGTGCAAGTTTATTTGTTGCAAAAACTTTCCTTAAGCATTAGGGGAAGAAGAGAAATAGGTAGCAACTTGCTAAGTTATCATAAAGATAATAGAGAATTGCACCATGGAGCGACACATAAAGGGAATGAAAAGTGGGCATAACTACATAAAAGACATATCAAAATGCATGAATAGAGGATAAGAGTTGACATGTAGCTAACAAAAACAAGACATTGTTTGCACACAACATGGATGAGCTACCGAAAGGAATTAGCCAAAATCAGCCCAATGCCAATCAAAGGAGTGCAATTTTCATTACACAAAAAGAAAAGGAGTCACTACCAATTAGGAGCAAGGGAAGAGGCCATCAACTTAAAACTAACTAGGAATAATGCTTGAAGGGGATATCAGTCCAAGCATACAGAGCGACGATCCCAATAAAAGAGGAAGAAGAAAAGCAATGAGAGGGTGAAAATTTGGCAACTGATAATTTCCAAACTATAAAACCAATTAGTGCAACTAAAAGGCCATCCTAAATGGAGGATAAGACTCAAAAGCCATTGAAGGTAACCCTCAAATCCTAGTTACCAAAGTAAAGAAGTATGTGTTTCCATGAAAGGTAATGGGTAGGAGATGCCAACATGGGAGCAATGCGGAGGTCAGAAAGAGCCCTTTGAGAAGATGAAAGAATGGGAGCTAATGATGATCTCATAAGGCATTGAGGATAACACTACATAAATAAGATGCATAAGAAGAAGAGGAAAATAAGGTTATTTCTTGGAAGCAACAATAGAGGAATAAAACCAAGAATAAACCTAGTTTTGGTGGAGTGAAATGAGTGAAGGAAAAGTGGATATCATTCCACATGAGCAAGCAAGATTCCATGAAGGTGTGGAAGGTATAACGCCATCTTTCATAAAGATAAGGGCACATAAGAAGAACCCTAAGGGGAGCATAGGTGTTCTTGTGATCATAGTGGAGGTTGTGCCAAAGGAAGGGTTGAGAACCCTATATCCCTATAAAGTAATGGATTGTAGCACAATAACAATGATAGAGAGGGATGTTAGAGAAATTGTGGATAAGATCCCATAAGAGATAGTGAGAGTGTAAGAAGGTGCATAAGGTGTAGGGGAAGACTACATAGAGATAAGGATGCACAAGAAGAACCCTTAAGAGAGCATAAGTGTTGTTATAATTGAATTGGAGGATGCACCGAAGGAAGGGATGATAACACTAGATCCCTATAAAGTAAAGGACTGGTTCACAATAACAACATAGAGTAATGCTAGAGTAATTGTCCATATCCAATAGTGTGTGATGGAGAGAACATAAGATTTATCCCCAAACGTAAATAAAAATGATCTTGAGGAAGGAGAGGCTCTAAAGGACCGTTGACTAGGAGAAACTTCCCTGAAGGAAGCACCCAAAGAATAAAAAGTGAGAGATGTTGCAGAAGGAGAAGATTTGCCTAAAAATAAATGAGTTGTTGAGTGAGACATAAATAAGAGTAAGGTGCATGGTTATAAAGGTGTTCCAAAGAAATTAGAGGCACTGGTGCAAGCTCCAACTCAAGAGAGATTAAGCAAAAATGTAAACAACATAGTGTCAATGGATGAGGATGGAAAAAGAGAAGTTACACAGGTGAAATTCAAGCACAAAACCATGAAAAAGAGAGGTGTCCTTCAAAATCCACATACATAGAGGGGAAAAAGAGTACAAGTCTATTTGTGGTAGAAATTTTCCTAAAGCATTAGTGAAAAAAGAGAAAGAGGTAGCAAATTATTATGGAACCTAAGTTGTCATAAACACAATAGAGTATTGTGTCATGGAGAGACATGCAAATGGAAGGAAAAGTGGGCATAACTCCATAAAGGGCATCTAAACATGCATGAGGAGAGGAGAATATTCGACATGTAGCTAATAAAAATAAGACATTGTTTTCACATGACATGGATGAGCTATCGAGAGGAATTAGTCAAAATCATCTCGATGCCAATCAAAGGAGTGTAATTTCCATTACACAGAAGGAAAAGGATTCACTATCAATTGGGAGCAAGGCAGGAGGCTATCAACATAAAACTAACTAGGAATAATTATTGAATGGGAGATGTGTCCAAGAATATAGAGTGAAGTGCATGATAAAAGAGGGAAAAAAAATCAATAAGAGGGTGAAAATTTGGTAGCAGATAGTCTCCAAACTACAGAACCAAGTATTGCACCTAAAAGGCCATTTCAAATGGAAAAGACTCAAAATTCATTGAAGGTAGCCTTTAAATCCTCACTACCAAAGTAAAGAAAATGTTTTCATGAAAGGTGATGCATAGGAGGAGCCAACATGGGAGCAATGTGGAGGTCAGAAAGAGCCCTATGAGAAGATGAAAGAGTGGGAGCTAATGTTGATCTCAAAAGGCATTAAGGAGAAGGTTTCATAAAGAAGATGCATAAGAGGTAGAGGAAAAGAAGTTTATTTCATGGAAGGAACAATATAGGAGAAAAACCAAGAATAAACCTAGTTGTAGTGCATTGAAATGAGCTAAGGAAAAGTGGATATCATTTGACATGAGCTAGTAAGAATAAATAAAGGAGTGAAAGGTATATCACCAGTCTACACAAAGATAGGGGCACATAGGAACCCTAAAGAGAGCATAGGTGTTCTTGTGCTCACAATGGAAGATGCACCAAAGAGTTGAGAACCCTATATTCCCATAAAGTAATGGATTTTAGTACAACAACAATGATAAAGAGGGATGTTAGAACAATAAATATCATTCCATAAGATCTAGTAAGAGCACAAGAAGGTGCATCAGGTGTAGGAGTAGTCTGCATAAAGATAAAGGAACACAAGAAGAACCCTTAATAAGAGAGCACAAGTGTTATTATGCTCAAAGTGGACGATGCATTGAAATAATGATTGAGAACACTAGATCCCCGTAAAGCAAAGGATTGGTTCACAAAAATAACAATAACATAGATTAATGTTGGAGCAATTGTCAATATGTAGGGGTGTATGATGGATAGAAGATAGCCTTTAGCCTTGAATGTAAAGAAAAACATGTCTAAGGAAGGAGAGGCTCTAAAGGATGTTCGACTAGGAGAAACTTCTTTGAAGGAAGCACACAAATAAGAAATAATGAGTGATGTTGTAGAAGGAAAGGACTTACCTCAAGATTAACTAAAAGTTATTGAGTGAAACATAAATAAGAGTGAGGTATAAGGGTCCAAAAGTACACCAAAGGAAATATAGAGATTAAGTGCCAATGCAAACAACATTATGTCAATAGATGAGGATGGTGAAAGAGAAATTACATATGTGAAATTCAAGCACAACAACCATGCAAAAGAGATGTCTCATTCAAAAGGCACAGAGATAGAGATGTAAAAGATCAAAAGTCTATTTGTGATAGAAATTTTCTTAAAGCATTATGGGAAGAAGAGAAAGACAACTTGTAGTGGAACCTAAGTTGTCATAAAGATAATGGAGCATTGAGCCATGGAGAGACATGCAAAGGGAAGGAAAAGAGGGTATAAATACACAAAAGGAATCTGAAGATGCATGAGGAGAGGATAAGAATTGACATGTAACTAATAAAAATAGGACATTATTTGCACATGACATGGATGAGCTACTGACAGGAATTAGCCAAAATCAACTTGATGATAATCAAATGTGTGCCATTTTCATTACATGAAAGGAAACTGAGTCACTACTGATTGGGAGTAAGGAAGGAGGCCATCACCTTAAAACTAACTAGGAACAATGCTTGAAGGTGATATCATTCCAAGCACATAAAGCGAAGTGCACAAAAAAAGAGGAAGAAGAAAAGCAATAAGAGGGTGAAAATTTGGTAACATATAATTTCCAAACTATAGAATCAAGTGGTGCACCTAAAAGGCCATCTCAAATGGAGGAAAAGACTCAAAAGCCATTGAAGGTAACCTTCAAATCCTCACTCTCAAATAAAATAAGAAAGTGTTTCCATGAAAGGTGACGCACATGAGGAGCCAACATGGAATAATATGGAGGTCAAAAAGAGCCTTTTGAGAAGATGAAAAAGTGGGAGCTAATGATGATCTTGGAAGGCATTGAGGAGAAGGATGCATAAGAAGTAGAGGAAAATAAGGTTATTTTATGGAAATGATAATAGAGGAGCAAAACCAAAATAAAACTAGTTCTATTGGAGTGAAAAGAGTGAAGTAAAACTGAGTATCATTCTACATGAGCCATCAAGAGTACATGAAGGTGTGGAAGGTATAGCACTAGTATACACAAAGACAAGGTCATATAAGAATAACCCTAAAGAGAGCATAGGTGTTTTTATGCTCATAGTGGAAGATATGCCAAAGGAAGGGTTGAGAACCCTATATCCCCATAAAGTAATATATTGTACCACAATAACAATGATAAAGGGGGATATTAGAGAAAATATAGATATCATTCCACAAGACCCAATGAGAGCATAAGAAGTTGCAAAAGGTGTAGGAGTAGCCTCCATAGAGATAAGGGCACAAAATAAGAACTCTTAAGCAAGCACAAGTGTTAATGTGCTTGAAGTGGAGGATGCACTGAAGGAAGTGTTTCAAACACTAGATCCCTATAAAGCAAAGGATTGGTTCACAAAAACATAGATTAATGCTGGAGTAATTGTCCATATGAAACAGTTTGTGATGGATATAATATAACCTTTAACCTAGATACAAATCAAAATGAGCCTAAGGAAGGACAAGCTCTAAAGGACCTTCGACTAGGATAAATTTCCCTAAAGGAAGTGCCCAAAAAAGAAATAGTGAGAGATGTTATAGAAGGAAAAGAGTTGCCTAGATATCAAATGGGAGTTGTTGAGTGAAAGAAAAATAAGAGTGAGGTGCATGCATCTAAAAGTGCACTAAAATAAATAGAGGCATTGGTGCAAGCACCAACTAAAGAGAGATTGAGTGCCAATGCAAACAACATTATGTCAATGGATGATTAAAGTGAAAGAGAAGTTGCACAGGTGAAATTCAAGCATAATAACAATGCAAAAGAGATGTTTCCTTCCAAAGGCATAGATATTGAGAGGCAAAAGTGCACAAGTCTATTTGTGGCAAAAATTTGCCTAAAGCATTAGGGGAAGAGGAGAAAAAGGTAGCAACTTATAGTGGAACCTAAGTTTTCATAAAGATAATAGATCATTGTGCCATGAAGACACATGCAAAGGGAAGGGAAAGAGAGCATAACTCCACAAAATGCATCTAAATATGCATGAGGAGAGGAGAAAATTTGACATGTAGCTAAAAAAAAAAGACATTATTTGCACATGACATGGATGAGTTACCAAGAGGAATTAGCCAAAATCAACTTGATGCCAATCAAAATAGATAAATTTTCATTGCACAAAAGGAAAAGGAGCTTATCAGTCCAAGCACAAAGAGTATATCAGTCCAAACACAAACATAAAAGTTAGTGATAAAAGAGGAAATAAATAAATAAGAGGGTAAAATTTTGGCAATAGATAATTTCCAAACTATAGAACCAAGAGGTGCACTAGGAAGGCCATCTCAAATAGAAGAGAAAACTGGAAAGCCATTAAAGGTAACCTTCGAATCCTAGATCCCAAAAGAATAAAGTGTTGCCATGAAGGGTGATGCATAGGAGGAGCTAACATGGGAGCAATGCAAAAGTCATAAAGAGCATTTTAAGAAGATGAAAGTGTGGGAGATAATTTTGATCTCAAAAGGCATTGACGAGAAGGTTGCATAAAGAAGATGCATAAGAAGTAAAGGAAAAGAAGGTTATTTCATTAAAGCAATAATAAAGGAGTGAAACCAAGAATAACTTCAATTTTAGTGGAGTGAAATGAGTGAATTAAAAGTGGATATCATTCCACATGAGCTAGTAAGAATGCATGAAGGTGTGGAAAATATAACACCAATTTGCATAAAGATAGGGGCACATAATAAGAACCCTAAAGAGAGCACATGTGTTCTTTTGCTCATAGTGAAGGATGCACCAAAGGAAGGGTTGATAATTGTAGAGAACCTCCTATCCTAAAACACATTTTTTTATTTAATTAATGTTTGTTTGTGAATATAACCTTGGTATACTTTATCCTATCAGATATCCTTTGCCAAATGGAAAAACATCTAACCTTATAGGTTAGGTATTCTTTTTCCAAATGTAAAACATATAACCATATGGGTTATGTATTATCTTTCCAAATAGGCAAGCATCTAACCATATGGGTTAGGCATCTACACATGAGTAGGTTATGCTCTGGCTAAAGAATTGACTCATCAGGATCAATCAGATCCTAAGTCGCTCACTGTTCACCACTCATCTCTACTGGATAATCACTGAGGTCATCATGACAAGAGTATAAAACATATAACAAATAATCATATTCCACCCCAAAATTTAGCCTAAATCCTCAAGAACTATGATGATCCAATCGGAATCCTTCTGATTATATCACAGAGTTCTTATCATTGCTTTGTTTATCTAAACTAGGGTCACATTATAATGGTCTTACCTTTTCATTTAACTTTATTATTGTTTAGCGCACAATAACCCCATCCTAATCACCTATGTAATAAAAGCATCCTTCGCTTCCTAGACTACCTACATACCTACTTTAGAACATGATCAAGGTGTAGTGTGCATGTAGTTTTGTTCCATATTCTATGTTTTATGTGAATTGTAAGTTTGGGTATATGGCCCTTTTCAAGCCCCAGTTCTTTAGACAATTCCTCTGTGATAGCTACCCAAATAGGAGCATAAAAAGTATCAATTTAATTAATCAGATACTTTTTAAACTAAACTAACCCTAAATCTTAACAAGAAATAGAAATTAAAATTTGTAAGCTACATCCCCTATCCACTTTTATTTACATCAATAATGTTTTTGATCCTTGATTTAGATAACCTAATCTATACAATTGTTGTTGCCAAGGTTTTGTTATCTGAGAGCCATTTGGTTGGTGGTTTCTTCATAATAATTGGTTTAACATTCTCAATCTAGGTTTTATTTACTCTTTTTCAGTGGTACTGAGTTTTAAGTAAGAAATGTACTTTCTCCATCTCTGTTTCATAAGTTCACAAGTCAGAATCATTGAAGCTAGTTCAAGTCATTTCCTTATCTTCATTAGTGTTATTGACTAAGATGGATTATCCCACCCCTTGGTCTTAATGACATGACATGGTCCTTATTTCTTCTTGATGGTTTATAGGGATGATGCCTAGACATCATTTTTTTAGTTGTGTTAGGCTATGGATGCAATAGCTCAAGCATGACATCATTACCTGTAAACGTGAGCCAGAGGCACTGCTTATACTTAACACTACGTAGTTTTGTTTAACCTTAAATTATTGGTCTAAGTTGAGATTTAAAAAGTAAATAATGTTTGAAGTCAATTGATTTATTTTATTTCAAAAGCAAATTCTTGAGTAGAAAGGTAGAAATTAATTTTGTAACATAATCTCCTAGTTTAGTCATCATGTCAATTTTCAACAACATTATTTTGCTTTGACAATTATACATTTAGTATACTTAGGTAAACTTTTCTATAAAATGACTTATACACAAAGAGTTTAAGAATGTGGTATTGAACTTGAATTTAATGTTAAATAAATATCTTTACACATTTGAAAGGAGGGTTTTGAAATTGAGGGATCAACCCTAGAATGAAGAATAGTTATTATGTTATTTTCAATGATAATAAATGACAATTCTAATTCTAATATATAATGAAACAAAAAAAATAGAATTTTCCAACTGTGCAATTATAAATATAAAAAATTTCAATAGTTTTCTATGTACACAAGTATAATATCGATTATAACGAATCTCTAAGGAATGCATTGAAATTTTGAAAAAAAAATAACTTCTATTTACACTTATATGAAATTGAGAATTGTTTCTCAACATAAGATAGGTTAGAATATCATTTAATTATAAATATGGAATTGAAATTTATTTCTTTACGTAACATATCATAAAATTGTTTGGAATATTCTTCTAATCATAAATAATAAATTTAAACTTATTCTAAGTAACATGATGAAAGTTTTTATTAAATATATTACCACTCTAATTATAAATATAAATTTCATAATTTTATCATCTAATCATAGATAGCTAAAAAAAACATCAAATATATATTATTAAGATAATTACATCACATATTAATTATTACATAACATAATAATTAAGTTATAAAGACACAAATGTGGTCAAACATTTTATATGGACATCTATGTTTATATCTGTTAATATTATTAATCAAAGGAATGAATTAAGATATTTAAAAGTGACTGATATGTTAATAATACTACCATTACACACAGTGATAAGTAACATTATGTGCATCGTATATTGTTCATGTTACTTTCATATTCATTTAATATAATATATTGTTAGTTAGCACTTAAAAATCTGATGTAACATTTATAACAATTAATATTTTATTTAATGAACTAGTTTAATATAATAGTCATACTTTAATGATATTGCATAAAATTATGAGTTATGGCAATTCAGTTAAAATTAATTCCACATATATGGAAAAAAATATGAGAAACATTCCAATAGAAGATTTAGTGAACAAAACTTCATCTCAAGGTAGAGCTCAGGGTGATAGATAAAACATGAAAATATTAGAGGTAGATCTTTAAATGCTTAAATGGATGGAAGTTACTCACTTGGTTCTTGATGCCTCCCCTTGGCTCATTGAAGCTTCTATTCAAACATCAATGATTTCCTTCTTTTTTCCTTAAGTGTCAGTCTACTACCATAGTTAAGCATTAATCTACTCCAGGCATCGATCCCACTCCCTTCTTCCTTCTAGGCATTGATCCCACTCCCTTCTTCCTTCTAGGCATCAGTTCTTCCTCTCCCTTCTAGGCATCATTCCACTCATTCAAAGCATTGATACTTCTCCTCCAACTTCAATGTCGATCTCCTCTCTTCTACTCTCTCGATCCACTACCCCCTTCCCTTAAGCTTCAATTTTCACACATTTATAATTTCCTTCATGCAAATTTTCTTCCATTAATGTTTTATTGACTATTACATATGTGGCGGTGATGTGGCAGTGATCCTTTTCTTTGCATGAATGAAGCATGAGTTAAGGTGGGCGTAGAACTCAGGGAGGTGGAGTGGGTAGATTTAAATGGAAAGAAGATATTTTATAATAGAAAGTTATGATTAAATTTTAGTGTTAGTTGATTTCCACAATTTTGGCAAAAGCTTCATCCACAGGACTTGCCTTTGCTAAGATATTTTCATGTTAATAATAGAAGATTTTATTTATATATTTTTTTGAATAGTGGTTTATTAAAAATAATAAATAATCTAAAATTATATATGATAATATAATTTATTAAAATTTTTAAAATCAATAATAAAATAAAAAATCTATTAATTCAAACAACCTTTAGTGATTTCTAAATATTAATACGTAAATATTAAATTCAATCATTATAAATGTGAGTATTAAGATAAGACTAACTATCATCAAATTAAATTTTCCCTCATTCACAATTGTAAATTATGACAACATTGCATATATCTCTATGTAAAGAAATAACTTTAATATTTTAATGATTTGATTTTCTACTCTTTTGGAATTTGAAAATGAAATTAAATTATACCTTACTTTTTCATGAAATCCTATTGATGACCTGATAGACTTTTGAAATCACCAAAAGAGTTAATTTATCTTGAAAATCAACTTATCCTAACACAAATACTAAATGACGTCCAAATCAACTTAAAGTATGAGCACTGGTCCATAGTGAGGGAAGAGAGGTCATGACAATAACCCTATATCCCCATAAAGTAACATATTATAGTACAATAACAATGATAGAGAGGGATTTTAGTGAAATTTTGGATATCATCCCACAAGAGCCAATGAGAGCACAAGAAGAATCACAAGGTGTAGTAACAGAGTGCATAAAGATAAGGGCAAATAAGAAGAATAATTAAAGCAAAAGATTGGTTCACAATAACAACATAGAGTAACTCTAGAGAAATTGTCTATATGTAGAAGTGCAAATGGATAGAAGATAACCTTTAGCCCTAAATGCAAATCAAAATGAGCCTGAGGAAGGAGAGGCTCTAAAGGACCTTCGACCAGGAAAAACTTCCCTAAAGGAAGCACCCAAAGAAGAAATAATGAGAGATGTTGTAAAAGGAGAAGAGTTTACTAGATATCAACTAGGAGTTTTTGAGTGAAGCATAAATAAGAGTGAGGCACATGGCTCCAAAAGTGTGCCAAAGTAAATAGAGGAATTGGTACAAGCACCAGCTAAAGATAGATTGAGCACCAATGCAAATAGTGTTGTGTTAATGGATTTGGAAAACAAAAGAGAAGTTTCACAGGTGAAATTCAAGCACAAAATCCATGAAAAAGAGATGTGTCCTTCAAAATTCATAGACATAGAAAGACAAAATAGTGTAATTCTATTTATGGTAGAAATCTACCTAAAGCTTTAGGGGAAGAAGAGAAAGAGGTAAAAACTTGTAGTGGAACCTAAGTTGTCATAATGAGAATAGAAAATTGCACCAAGGAGAGACACCCAAAGGGAAGGAAAAGAGGGCATAACTCCACAAAAGGAATCTAAGGATGCATGAGGAGAGGAGAATAGTTGACATGTAGATAAAAACAACAAGACATTGTTTGCACATGGCATGGATTAACTATCGAGAGGAATGAACAAAAATCAACTTGATGCCAATCAAAGGAGTCCATTTTTCATTACATGGAAATAAAAGGAGTCACTACCGATTGTGATCAAGATAGTAGGTCATCAGCTTAAAAATTACTAGGAACAATGCTTGAAGGAGATTTTAATCCATGCATATAGAGTGAAGTGCATGACAAAAGAAGAAGAAGAGAAGCAATAAGAGGGTGAAAATTTGGAAATAGATAATTTTCAAACTATAGAACCAAGTAATGTACCTAGAAGGCTATCTCAAATGGAGGAGAAGACTCAAAATCCATTTAAGGTAACCTTCAAAGCCTCACTCCTAAAGTAAAGAAGAAAGTGTTACCATGAAAGGTGATGTATGGGATGAGCCAACATGAGATAAATGCAGAGGTCAGAAAGAGCCATTTGAGAAGATGAAAGAGTGGGAGATAATGATGATCTAAGAAGGCATTTATGATAAGGCTACATAAATAATATGCATAATAAGTAGAGGAAAATAAGGTTATTTCATGGAAAAAACAATATAGGATAGAAACCAAGAATAAACCTAGTTATAGTGGAGTGAAATGAGTGAAGGAAAAGTGGATATCATTCCACATGAGCCAACAAAAGTGCATGAAGGTGTGGAAGGTACAACACTAGTCTCCATAAAGATAGGGGCACATGAGAAGAACCCTAAAAAGAGCACAAGTGTTTTTGTGCTCATAGTGGAGGATACACCAAAGTAAGGGTTGAGAACCCTATATCCCCATAAAGCAATGGATTATAGCACAATAACAATGATAGAGATAAATGTTATAGAAATTGTAGATATAATTCCATAAGATCCAATGAGAACCAAAGAAGGTGCAAAAGATGTAGGAATAACTTGCATAGAGATAAGGATGCACAAAAAGAACCCTTAAGATAACACAAGTGTTATTATGCTCAAAGTGGAGGATGCATCGAAGGATGGGTTGATAACACTGGATCACCATAAATCAAAAGAATGTTTCATGACAACAATATAGAGTAATGTTACAACAATTATCCATATGCAGTGATGTGTGATGGATAGAAGTTAACCTTTTTCCCTAGATACAAAGCGAAATGAGGGTGAAGAAGGAGAGGCTCTAAAGGACCTTTGAATAGGAGAAACTTCCTTGAAGGAAGCACCCAAAGAAGAAATAATGAGAGATGTTGCAAAAATAAAAGAGTTGCCTAAAGAAAAACTAGGATTTTTTTAGTGAAGCATACATAAGAGTGAGGCGCATGGGTCAAAAAGTGTGCCAAAGGAAATAGAGACATTGGTGCAACCACAAGCTGAAGAGAGATTGAGCACCAATACAAACAACATTGTGTCAATGAATGAGGAAGGCAAAAGAGAAGTTACACATGTGAAATTCAATCACAATAACCATACAAAAGAGATGTTTCCTTTGAAAGGCAAAGACATAGATAGGCAAAAGAGCACAAGTCTATTTGTGGCAAAAATTTACCTAAATTATTAGTGAAAGAAGAGAAATAGGTAGAAACTTATAATGGAACCTAAGTTATCATAAAGATAATAGTGCATTATGCCATGGAGAGACATAAAAAGGGAAGGAAAAGTTGGAATAACTCCACAAAAGTCATCTAAAGATGCATGAAGAGGAGAAGAGTAGACATGTAGCTAACAAAATCAATACATTGTTTGCACCTAACATGGATGAACTACCGATAGGAATTAGCCAAAATCAGCTCGATACCAATCAAAGATGTGTAATTTTCATTACATAGAAGGAAAAGGAGTCACTACTGATTGGGAGTAAGGGAGGAGGCCATCAGCTTAAAACTAACTAGAAATAATGCTTGAAGGGAATATCAGTCCAAGCACACAGATCAAAGTGTGTAACAAAAGAGGAAGAATAAAAGAAATAAGAGGGTGAAATTTTGGCAATAGATAATTTTAGAACAATAGAACCAAGTAGTACACCCAAAAGGCCATCTCAAATGGAGGAAAATACTCAAAATCCATTAAAGGTAACCTTCAAATCCTCACTCCCAAAGTAAATAATAAAGTGTTACCATGAAAGATGATGCATAGGAGAAGCTAACATGGGAGAAATTCAGAGGTTAGAAAAAGCCCTTTGAGAAAATGAAAGAGTGGGAGCTAATGTTGATCTTAGATGGCATTAAGGATAAGGTTTCATAAAAATTAGAGGAAAGGAAGGTTATTTCATGGAATCAATAATAGAGGAGCAAAACCAATAATAAACGTAGTTGTAGTGGATTGAAAAGAGTGAAGGAAAAGTCGATATCAATCCACATGAGACAACAAGAGTGCACAAAGGTGTGGAAGGTATAACACCATTCTGCACAAAGATAGGGGCACATAAGAAGAACTCTAAAGAGAGCATATTTGTTCTTGTGCTTGCAGTGGAGGATGCACCAAAGAAAGGGTTAAGAACACTATATCCCCATAAAGCAATGGATTATAACACAACAACAATGATAGAGAGGGATGTTATAACAATTATGGATATCATTCCACAAGAGCCAATGAGCTCACAAGATAAGGTATAGGATAAGCTTGAATAAGGATAAGGGTGTACAAGAAGAACCCTTAAGAGAGCACAAGTGTTATTGTTCTCAAAGTGGAGAATGCATCGAAGGAAGGGTTGAGAACACTAGATCCCCATTGTCCATATGCAACATAGAGTAATGCTAGAGCAATTGTTGATATGTAGCATTGTGTGATGGATAGAAGATAACCTTTAGCCCTAAATGCAAAGAAAAATGAGATTGAGGAAGAAGAGGCTCTAAAGGACCTTTGACTAGGAAAAACTTCCCTAAAGGAAGCACCCAATGAAGAAACAATGAGAGATGTTGTAGAAGGAGAAGAGTTGCTTAGAGATCAACTGAGAGTTATTGAGTGATGAATAAATAATAGTGAGTTACATGGGTCTAAAAGTCTTCCAAAGGAAATAGAGGCATTGGTGCAATCACCAACTAAAAAGAGATTGAACACCAATGCAAAAAACATTGTGCCAATGGATGAGGAAGGTAAAAAATAAGTTGTAAGGGTGAAATTCAAGCATAATAGCCATGCAAAAAAGATGTTTCCTTTAAGAGGCACAAACATAGAGAGGCAATAGAGTGAAGTCTATTTAGGGTATAAATTTTCATAAAGCATTAGGGGATGAAGATAAAGATTTATCAACTTAAGGTGGAACTTAAGTTATCATAAAGACAATAGAGCATTATTACATAGAGAGACATGCAAAGGGTAGGAAAAGTGGGAACAACTCCATAAAATGAATCTAAAGCTACATGGGGAGAGGAAAAAATTCAACATGTAGCTAACAAAAATAAGACATTCTTTGCACATGAAATGGATGAGTAATTGAGAAGAAGTAGCCAAAATCAGCCTGATGCCAATCAAAGGAGTGCAATTTTCATTGCACATAAGGAAAAGGAGTCACTACCAATTGAGATCAAGGTAGGAAGCCATCAACTTAAAAATAACTAAGAATAACACTTGAATAGGATGTTAGTACAAACACATATATCAAAGTGCACCACAAAAGAGGAAGAAGAAAATCAATAAGAGTGAGAATTTGGAAATGGATAATTTCCAAACTATAGAACCAAGTAGTGCATCAAGAAGGCCATCTCAAATGGAGGAGAAGACTCAAAAGCCATTCAAGGTAACCCTCAAAGCCTTGCTCGCAAAGTAAAGAAGAAAGTTTTGCCATGAAAGGCGATGCACAGGTGGTGCCAACATGAGAGCAATGCATAGGTCAAAAAGAGATCTTTGAGAAGATGAAAGAGTTGGAGCTAATGCTAATCGCAGAAGGCATTGAGGAGAAGGTTGAATAAATAAGATGCATAAGAAGTAGACAAAAATATGGTTATTTCATGGAAGCAATAATAGAGGATCAAAACCAAGAATAAACCCAATTATAGTGGAGTGAAATGAGTGAAGGAAAAGTGGATATCAATACACATGAGACAACAAATGTGCATGAAGGTATGAAACATATAACACTAGTCTACACAAAGATAAGGGTACATAAGAAAAATCCTAAAAAGAGCTTAGTTATTCTTGTGCTCCCAGTGGAGCATACACCAAAGGAAGGGTTGAGAATCCTATATCCCCATAAATTAATAGATTGTAGCACAACAACAATGATAGAAAGGGTTGTTAGAAAAATTATGAATGTCATTCCATAAGAGCCAATGATAGTGCAAGAAAGTGCACAAGGTATAGGAGCAGCCTACACAGAGATAAGGGCTCATAAGAAGAACCCTTAAGAGAGAACAATTATTATTGTCCTCGAAGTGGAGGATGCATCAAAGGGTTGATAACACTAAATCCCCACAAAGCAAAGGATTGGTTTACAACAAAAATAACATAGAGTAATGTTGGAACAATTATCCATATGTAGCGACATGTGATGGATAGAGGATAACCTTTATCCCCATATGTAAAGCAAAATGAGCCTAACGAAGGAGAGGCTCTAAAGGACCTTCAACCAGGGGAAACTTCCTTCAAAAAAACACCAAAAGAAGAAACAACAAGAGATGTTGTAGAAGGAGAAGAGTTGCCTAGAGATCAACTAGATTTATTGAGTGAATCATAAATAAGAGTGAGATGCATGGGTTCAAAAGTGCATTGAAGGTAATAGTTGTGTTGGTACAAGCACCAGTTGAAGAGAGATTGAGTGCCAATGCAAACAACATTATGTCAATAGATGAGGAAGATGAAAGAGAAGTTACATAGGTAAAATTCAAGTATAAGATGCATGTAAAAGAAATGTTTCCTTCTAAAGGCATAGACATAGAGAGGCAAAAGAGCGCAAGTCTATTTATGGTAGAAATTTTCCAAGAGCATTAGGGGAAAAAGTTGACATGTACCTAAAAAAACTAGACATTTTTGGCACACGACATGGATGAGATATCGAGAGGAATTAGCCCAAATCAACCTGATACTAATTAAAGGAGTGAAATTTTCATTACATGAAAGGAAAAGGAGTCACTATCGATTAGGAGCATGGCAAGAGGTTGTCAGCTTAAAACTAACTAGGAATAATCCTTGAAGGTGATATCAATCAAAGTACATAGAGAAAATGGCACAACAAAAGATGAAGAAGAAAAGTAATAAGAGGGTGAAAATTTGGCAAAAGATATTTTCCAAACAATAAAACCAAATAGTGCACTAGGAATGCCATATCAAATGGAGAAGACTTGAAATCTATTGAAGGTAACCTTCAAATCCTCACTCCCAAAGTAAAGAATTATGTGTTGTCGTGAAAGGTGATGCATAAGATGAGCCAACATGAGAGCAATGTAGAGGTTAGAAAGAGCCCTATGAGAAGATGAAAGAGTGGGACCTAATGATGATATTGAAAGGCATTGAGGAGAAGGATGCATAAATAAGATGCAAAATAAGTAGAGGAAAATAAGGTTATTTCATGGAAGTAACAATGAAGGAGTGAAACCTAGAATAAACCCAATTGTAGTGGAGTGAAATGAGTGAAGGAAAAGTGGATATCATTCCACATGAGCTAGAAAGAGTACATGAAGGTGTGGATGATATAACATCAGCCTACACAAACATAGGGGAACATAAGAAGGACCCTAAGGAGAGCACATGTGTTCTTGTGATCATAGTAGAGTATGTGCCAAAGGAAGGGTTAAGAACCCTATATATCCCCATAGAGTAATAAATTGTATCATAACAACAATAATAGAGATAGATGTTAGATTAATTATAGATATAATTCCACAAGAGATCATGAGAGCACAAGAAGGTGCACAAGATGTAGGGGTAGCCTTCACAAAGATAAGGATGCACAAGAAGAATCCTTAAGAGAGCACAAGTGTAATTGTTCTCAAAGTGGATGATGCACCAAAGGAAGGGTTGAGAACAATAGAGTAATGCTGGAGAAATTATCCATATGTAGTGGTGTATGATGGATAAATATAATCTTTAACCCTGGATCCAAAGAAAAATGAGCCTTAGGAAGGAAAGGCTTAAAAGGACCTTCGACCAAGGGAAACTTCACTGAAGCAAATGCCCAAAGAAGAAAGAGTGAGAGATGTTGCAGAAGGAGAACATTTTATTAGATATCAACTAGGATTTGTTGAGTGAAGCATAAATAAGAGTGATTTGCATGGGTCCAAAATTGCACCAAAAGAAATAGAGGTGTTGTTTCAAGCATCGACTGAAGAGAGATTGAGTACCAATACAAATAACATTATGTTAATGGATGAAGAAGGTGAAAGAAAAGTTACACAGGTGAAATTCAATCAGAATAGCATGTGAAAGAGATGTTTCCTTCAAAATGGATAGACATAGATAGGCAAAAGAGTGCAACTTTATTTGTGGTATAAATTTTCCTAAAACATTAGAGGAAGAAGAGAACTAGGAAGTAACTTGTAGTGGAACCTAAGTTGTCATAAAGACAATAAAAAATTGTACCATGCAGAGATAAGAAAAGAGAAAGAAAAGTGGGTATAACTCCACAAAAGGCATCTAAATATACATGAAGAGAGGAGAAGAGTTGAAATGTAGCTCAAAAAACAATACATTTTTTACACATGACATGGATGAGCTACCGAGAGGAATTACCCAAAATCAGCATGATACCAATCAAAGGAGTGCAATTTTCATTTCACAAAAGGAAAAGGATTTAATACCAATTGTGATCACAACAAGAGGCCATCACCTTAAAACTAACTAGGAATAATGCTTGAAAGAGATATCGATCTAGCACACAGAGTGAAGTGTATGATAAAAGAGGTAGAAGAAAAGCAATAAGAAGGTCAAAATTTGGCAACAAAAAAATTCCAAACTATAGAACCAAGTAATGCATCAAAAATTCCATCTCAAATGGAGAAGACTCAAAAGACATTGAAGGTAACCTTCAAATCCTCACTCCAAAGTAAGTAAGAAAGTGTTATCACGAAAGGCAATACATAAGAGGAGTGAAGATGGGAGCAATGCAGAGGTTAGAAAGAGCCCTTTGAGAAGATGAAAGAATGGGAGATAATGTTGATCTCAAAAAGAATTGAGGAGAAGTTTTCATAAAAAAGATGCATAACAAGCAAAGTAAAGAAGGTAACTCATGGAAGCAATAATAGAGGGGCAAAACCAAGAATAAACCTAGTTGTAGTGGAGTGAAATGAGTGAAAGAAAAGTGGATATCATTCCACATGAGCTAGTAAGAGTGCATGAATATTTGGAAGGTATATCACCATTATGCATAAATAATGGGTCACATAATAAGAACCCTAAAGAGAGCATAGGTGTTCTTGTGCTCATAGTGGACAATGCACCAAAGGAAAAGTTGAGAACCCTATATCCCCATAAAGAATCGGGTTGTAACATAACAACAATGATAGAGAGGGATGTTAGAGAAATTATGGATATCATACCACAAGTGCCAATGAGAGTGAAAGAAGGTGTACAAGGTGTAGGAAAAGCCTACATAGAGATAATGTCCCATAAGATGAACCCTTAAAAGAGCACAATTGTTATTGTGCTCGAATTGGAGGATGCACAGAAGGAAGGGTTGAGAATATTAGATCCCCATACAGTAAAGTATTGATTCATAAATACAGCATAGAGTATTATTGGATAAATTATCCATATGAAGTGATGTTTGATGGATACAAGATAACCTTTAGCCCTAGATGTAGAGAAAAATGAGCTTGAGGAAGGAGAGGCTCTAAAATACCTTCGACCAAGAACAACTTCCCTAAAAGTACCCAAAGAAGAAACAAAAAGAGATGTTGTTGAAGGAGAAAAGTTTCCTAGAGATAAAATGGGATTTTTTTAGGGAAGCATAAATAAGAGTGAGGCACATGGGTAAAAAAGTGCACTAAAGGAAATAGAGGCATTGGTGAAAGTACCAACTAAAGATAGATTGAGTGCCAATGAAAATAACATTATGTCAGTGGATGAGGAAGGCAGAAGAGATGTGTCCTTAAAAAGGCATAGACATAGAGAGGTAAAAGAGTGAAAGTCTATTTATGGCAGAAATTTTCCTAAAGCATTAGGGGAAGAAGAGAAAAAGGTAACAACTTGTAGTGGAACTTCAGTTTTCATAAAGACAATAGACCATTGCACCATGGAGAGACACACAAAGGGAAGGAAAAGTGCGAATAACTCCACATAAGGCATATGAAGATGCATGAGGAGAGGAGGAGAGTCAACATGTAGCTAACAAAAACAAGACATTATTTTCACATGACATGGATGAGGTACCAAGAGGAATTAGACAAAATCAGCCAAATGCCAATAAAAGGAGTGAAAATTTCATTACATGAAAGGAAAAGGAGTCACTATCAATTAGGAGCAAGTCAGGAGGCCATCAGCTTAATACAAACTAAGAACAATGCTTGAAGGGGATATTAGTCTAAGCACACATAGCAAAGTACATGACACAAAAGAAAGAAGAAAAGTAATAAGAGGGTAAAAATTTGGAAATAGATAATTTCCAAACTACAAACCAAGTAGTGCACCCAGAAGGCCATTTCAAAAGGAGGAGAAGACTTGAAAGACATTGAAGGTAACCTTCAAAGCCTTGCTCCTAAATTAAAGAAGAAAGTGTTGTCATGAAAGGTGATGCATAGGAAGAGAGAACATGGGAGAAATACAGAGGTGAGAAAGAGCACTTTGAGAAGATGAAAGGATGGGAGCTAATGATGATCTCAAAATGCATTGAGGAGAAGACGCATAAAAAGTAAAGGAAAATAAGGTTATTTCATGGAAATAACAATAGAGGAGTAAAATGAAGAAAAAACCTGGTTATAGTGGTGTGAAATGAGTGAAGCAAAAGTGGATATCATTCCACATGAACCAGTAAGAGTGCATGAAGGTGCAGAAGGTATATCACCAGTTTACATAAAAAAAGGGCACATAAGAAGAACCCTAAAGAGAGCATAGGTGTTCTTGTGCTCATAGTGGAGGATGCACAAAAGGAAGGGTTGAGAACCCTATATCCTCATAAAGTAATAGATTATAGCATAAAAATAATACTAAATAAGGATGTTAAAGAAATTATGGATATCATTCCACAAGAGCCAAAGAGAGAACAAAAAGATGCATAAGAAAAACCCTTAAGATATCGCAAGTGTTATTGTGCTCGAAGTGGAGGATGCATCGAAGGAAGAGTTGAGAAAAATATATCCCCATAAATCATAGGATTGGTTCATAATAAAAACATATAATAATACTAGATAAATTGTCTAAAAGTAGTGGTGTGTGATGGAGAGAACATAAGCTTTAGCCCCTAATGCAAAAGCAAAATGATCTTGAAGAAGGAGAGGCTCTAAAGGACCTTCGACTGGGAAAAACTTCCTTGAAGGAAACACCCAAATAAGAAATAGTGAGAGACGTTTCAAAAGGACAAGAGTTGCCTAGAGATCAACTAGGAATTATTGAGTGAAGCATAAATAAGAGTGAGGTGCATGGGTCCAAAACTATGCCAAAGGAATTAGAGGCATTAGTACACACTTCAACTCAAGATAGATGGAGCACCAATGGAAATAACAAAAATAGATATCATTCCACATGAACCAATAAGAGTGCATGAAGGTGTGGAAGATATTGCACCAGTTTGCACAAATACATGGGCACATAAGAAGAACCCTAAATAGATCATCGGTGTTTTTGTGCTCATAGTGGAGGATGCACCAAATGAAGGGTTGAGAACCCTATATCCCCAAAAAGTAATGGACAATGGAAAAAAGATAAACTTTAGCCCAATACAAAGGAAAAGGATCTTGAGGAAGGAGAGGCTCTAAAGGACCTTTAACCAGGAGAAACTTCCCTCAAAGAAACATTAAAAGAAGAAGTAATAGGAGATGCTATAAAAGGAGAAGAATTACATAAAGAATAATTGAGAGTTTCTAAATGTAATTAAAATGAGAGTAAGGCACATGGGTTCAAAGGTGTGTCAGAGGAAATAGAGGCACTAGAGCGAGCACTTGTTAAATAGAGCATGAGCGCTAATGCAAACATCATTGGACCAAGGAAGGAAGAAGGCAAAAAAGAATCTGTACAAGATAAATTCAAGCAAGGTAGTCAAGAAGAAGAGATGTGTCCTTCAAAATGCACAAAGATGGAGATATGAAAGAGTGCATGTTTATCTATGGGAGGCATTTACCTTAGTCTTAAGGAGATTAAGATAAAAAGGTAATGCACAATCGATCCTAAGTTGTCACAAAGATAACAAAGCATTATACCATGGAGAGACATGAGAAGGGAAAGACAAGTGGACATAACTCCATAGATGGAATTAAAATATGGTAAGGAGAGGAAAAGAGTCATCTTGTAGCTAACAAAGATGAAACATTGTTTTCACATGACCAGTAGGAGCTAGTAGGATAAGTTAACCAAAATCAGCACGAAGTAGATCAAGAATGTAATTTTCATTATGTGCAAGGAAAAAGAGTTATTTCTGATTAAGAGCAAGGCAGGACACCATCAGCCTAAGATTGACCATGATAATGATTGAAGGGGATATTAATCCAAGCACGTAAAGGAAAGTGTGTGACAAGAAAGGAAAAAAAAGGTGGGAGTCAACAAACCCCATAGAGACTTCCATGCCATTGATAGCATCAACCAAAGATAAATGAAGAACAAGCATAGTAGAAGAACCACATAGACATACCCCATGAAAAACACATGGAATAATGGTATGCAAGTATACCTACTTTCCATAGGCCACATAGGGAAGAGAGTGTGCATAACAGAGGAGAAGTGAAAGACACACAAAAATGAGGAAAGGAAAGGTATGAAGACCTTTTAGAGGAGATGAATGACCAAGAATGGGCATAAACCCATCAGAAACAAAAGTGGGTACAAACCCACAAGAATAAAGGTGGGCATAGGCCAAAAAGATATGAAGGTGGGCATAGGGCCACAAGAATAAATAGAGGTGGGCACAAAACTACAAGAACAAGAGAAGGAAGATGAAGTGTATTAGAACTATGCAAAGGAGAATAATTTATGACCCAAGGAGGATTTAAAAAAGAAGGAAGCACCAAGTGAGCGATCAAGTGCCACACTAGGGGGACAAGAACATCGTACTCAATGCAGCTAACTAGAAATATAGTTCTATGACTCCAACACTATTTATAAACAAGAGTTCATATTTTAATTATCTAGGGAGTTTGATGTAAGATAATCATAGGTGAATTTACAATATTGCATAATACAAAAATAGAGTCAGTTAAATGAGAAATAAACCAACTGTATTTATGCATGATAACATAGACCACACAAGAGTCCATTTGTATGGAAGGAAGGTTGTGCATGGTGGCTGAGAGTTACATAAGGAGTTAGAGAACAAAAAGGAGGTACAAGTTTTGGCTATGCTAAATAACACACTCACAAAGCTACAAATCACATAAAGATGCACAAGGGATAGGAAGTAAGGTGTATAAGTAAAGACTTTCTCAAAAGTGCATGAAGGAACCGAGGCCTACAAAGTTCTAAGAACCATGGTGCAAAAGGATTTGTTCATTAAAGGTGTATTTCATAAGAACAAGAAAATTTGCAACCAAAGCTAAGTTTGAACTTGAGAAATAAATGTACAAAGAGTTGATCTTATCAAGGGAGAACATTATAGTATTGCATATTCATAGTCAAGGCGTGCTCAAATGTAACTAGAACATAATCAACCAACAATTGAGCTCTAAGGTACCCATTGTACGATGATGTTTTTACATGGAAAGGAGGAGATTTTTAGGTTTAAAGGCACACAAAAAGCTAAGTTTAGGGCATTTGATGCAAGCCTAAGGAAGTAGAAGATATTTATATAAGTAATTAGTTATGAGAACTTATAGTTAGCCTTTCCTTAGGCTAGGTTAGTACTAAAAATGACATGAAAACATAAGGGACTAGAAAGATCTACTAAAGCTTAGTGAAATAACTAAAGATCCACATTAAATGAAGTTGACCAATTATGTGGGAATTCAATGAAGCAACTAAAAAAAGGGTCTCGGTCTAGAATTTGTAATGATTAAAATCCAAGGAAAGACTTTGTTAGAGTGATCCCGTAAGGGAAAAAAATGTCTGAGGCTAAACAAATAGAAAAGGAACTTTGTAGATAAGTGAAGGCTCATAATCATGGATGGATGGTATTGTAAGGACACCATAGTAGATAAAAATAAAGATACTTATATCTATGTCTGAGGACTAGACTAAGTAAATCCGAGAGCTCAATATATAGCTACTAAGTTTATATTATCTTGGAACACTTGAAGTTAAGGAATAAAATGCTTTATTAGCATGATCCACTATGTGAAATTCTGGAGGCTACATGGTTAATTTATCTCTTGACTAGGACCCCTAATCTTAGCCAGCAGCAATATGATATCAAAGCAAGGTTGTGAACCTTCAGAGATGTAAGAATAAAAGATAAACTTGTAAGTGAGATACAAGCTAACAAAAGCAAAGATAGCAAATTGTTGAACATGAGGCAACTAGTAGATCATCATTCACCACCATGAGGGAAGTAGGCATATAGCGAATGGGTGAAGCATAAACAAATAATAAACTTGGTCAGGATGAGCTATGTAGGATCACAGAGAGAAATTTTTTATAGCAATTCCATAGTACAAAGCACTTACATAAGATTGCAATGGAAAGTGCAACAATAGGTAGTGTAAGAAGTTACAAGGTTGTAAGTAACCTATAGGAGTGTTGTGTGAGAACTAATAGATAGTTAACCATGAGGCAATCATTACACTAGAAATCAGAGGGGAATCCTTGATATATTGATAGAAGCTAGGTATCCAAGTGGAATGAAAATAGATCACTGAATGTGAGATAGTCTAGATTTACAAATTAGGAGAAACCATCGATGGATTACCAACCATGAGGAACTTCACATGAAAATAAAAATTGGGTTGAAAATGAATCATTTGAGAGTAATGAAGATGCAAATAGGTCATCAAATGTGAGGTAATCAGGGTATGAGAGCATCTTCCAATTAACATATTGGTATAAGGTGCCAAAAAATGTTGTTTTCCATCAAATGCAAATGATTAGAGAATGAAGAGCATAGAATATCTCTTAGCTAAAAGACAAAACAAGAGATGACCCAAAGTTACAAAAAATCAAGGAAAATGAAGATAGCATCCATATTATAGATGTATCAGAAAAGGATGGCATGGATAGAAATAAAAATGGTTGGGAGGAAGCATACCATAGAGAAGTAGGGAGAGAACCATGGGAGGAAAGAAGCCACAGAGGTTTTGATGCTAATTGAGAATTAGATTAAAGCTAAAATGCAAAGGTTATCTAAAAAATAAATCTATAAGGAAATGGATTGCATTGGATTTCAAACACTATTTCACATTGAAGGGTGTAAAGGACTCAAGGTGCTAGTCAACAGATAGAGCACTATGTCAAACACTATATCTAAGCAGACATAGCAAAGTGCATGATAATAGAGGAAGAAGAAAAGGTGGAAGTTGACAAACCCCATAAAGACTTGTATGCCACTAAGGGCATCAATTAAAGTCAAATGAAGGATAAATGTAGTATCAAAACCATGTAGATGTGCCCTATGAGAAACATGAGGAAGGATAACATGTAAGGATACTTACTTATTGTAAATGACAAAAGGAAGAAAGTGTGTGTAATAGATGAGAATTGAAAGGTGCAAAAAAATAAAGAAATGAAAGGTATTAAAACCTTTTGGTGGAGGTGAATGGATAAGAATGGGCATACACCCACAAGAGACAAAATTGGGTGCAGAACCATGAGAGATGAAATTGGGTGTAGACCTAGAGGAGATGAAGGTGGGCATAGGACCATAAGAGCAAATAGATATGGGCACAAACCCACAAGAGGAAGAAAAGGAAATAAGAGGAACGGTATTGGATCTAGGTAGAGGAGGATGGTTTATGTTCTAATGATGGTGTAGAGGCACCAAGTGAGCCTACTTAGGTGCCACATTTGATGCAGGAGAACACTGTATTTAAAGAAGCTGACTAAAAAAATGGTTCTACCATTCCAATCCTACTTGTATACATGAGCTTACATTTTAATTATCATGAGGTTTTGATGCAAGAGCATCATATGGGAATCGACAATCTTGCATCAGATAAAAATAGAGTCAATCAGGTGAGAAATAAAACAACTCTAGTTATACATAGTTGCACGATGCAAAATTTTATAAGGTTGTTCTAAACTATGCAAGAGGCCACTTGTGTGAAAGGAAAGTGATTGAGAGTTATGCAAGGAGTTAGAGAATAAGAAAGGGGTAAAAGTTTTGGCTAAAGTAAGAAATGTATGTATAAAACTACAGAGTACATAAGGATAAACTAGGGATAAGTAAGGTGCAAAATTAAAGGATTTCACAACAACACATGAAAGAATAGAGGCCTATGAGAGACAAAAGTGGGTGCAGAACCATGAGAGATGAAACTCGGTGTAGACCCAGAAGAGACAAAGTTGGGCATATGACCATAAGAACAAATAGAGGTGGGTACATACCCATAATAAGAATAAAGGGAAAGAAGAGGAAGGATATTAGATCTAGTCGAGGATGATTTATGTCCCAATGATGGTATAGAGGAGGAAGAACCAAGTGAGCCTACTTAGATGCCACATCCAATCTAGGGGAACACCATATTCGAGGAAGCTGACTAATTTTTTTTCTAACAATCCAATCCTACTTATATGCAAGAGATTACATTTTAATTATCATGAGGGTATGATGCATGAGCATCACAAGGGAATTGATAATCTTGCATCAGATATAAATAGAGCTAATCAGGAGAGAAATAAAATAACTTTAGCTTTGCATAGTTGCACAATGCAACATTTTGGAAGGTTGTTTTGAACTATGCAAGAGACCACTTACACTGAAAGAAGGTGGTTAAGAGTTTTCCAAGGAAGAATAAGAAAGGGGTACAAGTTTTGGCTAAAGTAAGCAATGCACATGTAAAACTACAAAGTACATAATGATACACTAAGGATAACAAGCAAGGTGCAAAAGTAAAGGCTCACACAATAGCACATGAAAGAAACAAGGCCCATAGAGCACCAAGGAACATGGAACAAAAGGAGTTGTTTGCTGAAGTTGCCCTAAATGAAAATAAGGAAAGTTACAACCAAAACTAGGTTAAAACTAGTTTGTCCACAATGTGATTATGGTTGCATGTATAATATTAAGAGGTGGATATCTTTGAACTCCTAGAGTTGTTTAAAGAGATGATCCAAAATAGTGTCCATCTTCTAATTGGGAGCAAATTTTGGGGAGACTTGAGGACTTTGGACTTGACTATTTTTAATGCTTTAGATGTGGAATTCCATAATTATAGTATTGGGAGTCACCTTTGATGAACAACTATGAAATATGGCATTTTTTTTCTAGATAATCTCTCTTGTATAAGGACAAAGGTTGGGAGAAATTAGCAATTTGCTTGCTCAAATCTCTGCATATTAGAAAAAGCCAATGTTTTTTCACGAAATCTCACTAGTATTTCCCAAATTTTGTATGGTAGATCCATCGAAGTTGATCTTGTGAAATATTATTGGGGGGGCATCTAGGCATGCTTGGAAATATTGATGAATATTTGGTATTTATAATGGAATAGCAAGCCAAATATTTTGAAAGTTTTGAGGTCCTCCATATTGAGTGAGGAGAAGGCTACATATCTATTCCCCTCTTGAACCATTGTTGTGATTATAACTTAAAGTGAGATTTTTCAAAAGTTAATTAAAGCAAATTTCTTATTATTTAAAATACTATAATTTATTCGAGGCCAAATACATTGGAAGGCCAAAAGTGAAGTGAGATTTTGAGCATAGTTTGAATTAAGATCCACTTGGAGAATAATTAAAGTATATGTTTGATCTTTAAAATTAATATGCTAAAGTCCACCAAATTTAATGAGCATAGGGGCACTAGAATAATTAGTGCATTGTGTTTTCCCCTTCCATTTAACAATTTAATCAACTAAATGGTCCCTATCGAACCTCTACACTAAAAATTTTCTTCGTGAGAATCATATTTTTTAATGGGAACCACAATGGCATAATATTTGGCTAGCCTACTCAAAAAATAAATTCCAATGCTTGCTTTACATTGACCAACTCAAGGTTGAGATAGACCAAGGCCACTTTATAGCTTCCCCTAGTTGGGGAGGATTAAATATGTTTTAGATTAAGGTAAAAATAGGTTTTAAAGGGGCCCCAAAACCTTATACAAATCAAGAAAGATAAAACATTACAAACTGCTATGGAAGGCAAACCCACTGAAAAATAGTAACAAAACCAGGTTTTACAAGGACCTAAAACCTCAACAAAACCAGGTTAAACAACCTATAAACATGCTAAAAATATATCAATAGTAACAAGCAATGACCGTGACCAAAAAACCCTAGAATACCTTAGGTTTCTCTATCACCAAGAAAGAAGAAGACACTGTCAGATCCAGCAATGATGACAGCCACACCTAGGTTCAATCCATCAAACCCAAAAAATGTGCTACCCACAAAACAACAACAAAAACAATGAAACAAGCCCCAAAACTAGCACCACCAATGCCCAGTCCGTCCACCCGATCATCTGCCCAAACTCCCCCTCAGCAAAGGTAATGCCGCCATGAAAATCTAATTGTTGAAGAAATCCCCAACATCTAGAAGCACCTCTAAATGAGCAACGAACCCAGTAGAAAGGAAATGAAAGTGAGTAAAGCGGCCTCATGGGCTAGGGCTTGGATCAATAAAATGGCTACAAAATACCAATTTGTGCGGCTCTCCCACAGGGTTTTCCCCCCACAAAACCAACCCCCAGATCCATCGCCGCCGCCACCCAACCCATCCACCCTGAAGTCTGCAAAGATCATCCCCTATACCCAGAGGAAATGCCGCCATGGCATACAAAATCTCTCCAAAAAAACATCAATCTGCTAAGAATAGGGTAATGATTAGCACGGTAGCCACAAAATAGAAAAACAAGGTAAAAAACATAGAACCATGCAAAAAAATATAGGGCTTTCAGTGCCGCACCCTATCACCAAGGATCCCACCATTCCCAAGCAGAGATCTGGTCTCCATTCAAGAAAGGAAGCAACCACAGGGGTTAGGGTTTTAGCACGGCCACTTCTGCATCCACATTCCCCTTTCCCCGCGTTTCTCCATATTTAGACTTGGGCAAGGGATGATCCCCTATGTTTAATAAGAATATGTGATATAAATATCAAGTGATTAGAGATCTCATCAATCAATATTTAGACTTGGGCAAGGGATGATCCCCTATGTTTTTCAATTATTGGTTGGTCCCCAATGGGTTCACTGCTTGGGGGGCTTACATAGTAGCTTACATGATAAAGTTTCCCCAAGATTTTAAAATGTTTTTGATAGAATCAAATACCTATGAAGAGAGAGGTGGGTAGAATTTCCAACTTGATTCTCAGTAGGGTATTATCTACCCATTTCCAACATATAATGTTATAATTTTTCAGAAGACCTAGCACCAAATTTAATGTGTTGGGTATTTTTGGACTATGGAGTCTTGCATTGGTTAAGATCTAGATAATCCCTAAATAAATTTTACTCCACCAGGAGATGTTTGAAACTTTGAGCTTCCAAGTAGATCTCATGGATAAAACGTTGTTGAATTACAAATTGTTTTTGACATTTAGTCCTCCTAAACATTTAGGCCTACAAATCTCATCCCAAAAAACCAAGTAATACTTGTGTTTTTAGTTCATGCCTTGTCACAAATATTTACATTATAGGGTTTTGAATTTTTCCCCTATGTACCTAAGGAGTTTAAGAAGAGTGAAAGTGTAAACCAAAACCACTTAGAGTACAACCTTCAATAGTTGAAGTCAATGTGCAAAGGAAAACCAACTATGGTTTCATTTGAAAAGTTTTTTTTCAAACTATGACTTTAGAGTATGCCAAGAGGTCAAATGAGGTTTATCATCCAAAGGGGATCTAAAATAAGTTAAGGGAAGGTATCCTTTAGATAATCCCTAAGGTTGAACAATATTTCTTTTTTTTGGCAATGTAGACATTAACAAATATTACCTTGGATTTGTGCCTATTAATTTGTTGACCAAAGGATTCTTGAAAGTTGTCAAATATAATACAAATGTGTCAAGATTTAATAAAAAGGATTTATCAAAAAGGAAGAGTGTCCTATGCAACTTTTCTCTTTTTATTTTGGCATGTTTTAATGACCTACATAAACATTCTCCCAATATAATAAACAAGTATGGGCTTATTGGATCAATTTTTCTAAGGCCGCTAGTGTAAGTGAATGAAAGGTCAATGTCCCCATTAATTTCCACAAGGGTCAATGTTGTGATACAAATGGTAATCGATTTAGTTAGATACTTTGAAAAACCAAAAGCAGTCATAGTCTAAAAAAGGAGATCTCAGTTTCATCTGTTAAAGGCTTTTGACATGCCAAACTAAATGAGGATTCCTTACCTTTTTTGGATCTTCAACGAGTTTATAATCTCTTATATGGATATGATATTGTAATGATTTTCCTTTCACACACAAATGTCAACTAGGTATGAAAAAAATTATAATAAAAGTTTGAATCATAAAGCAACGAGTTTATATAATTTTATAGATTATATTACATAGAGATATAAGCTTGAATTGGTCTATTTGTACATCTTGAGCTTCCTTATGTCCAACTTAGTGGCATTCATAGCTTTGAGAATAGATTCATTTTTTAAGAATTACTCAAATAACTATAAAAAGGTATTCCTTTATCACAAGCCAAAAATATTTGGTAGAAAAAGGTGAAGAAAACATCCATTCCCAAAGCTTTATCCTTGTGAAAGGAACAAATTAAATGTTTCAATTCTACTTTAAAAATTGGTCTAGCAATTTCATCATTATATTCCTCTTTGATATGATATGGATGTGCTTCAAATTCTTGTTGTGGTTTATGATTGTTTCCTTGAAGTGGGGCCTTAACTATAAGGAGGTCTTGAAAATACTAAGAAACATCTTAGAGTATATTTTTTGAGGAAGTGAGTGGTTTTCAATCTCCCATCACAATGGGTTGTTTAGAAATTATAGGTTTTTAACTATGGACCAATTTATGAAAGCATCAGGTATTTGTATCTCCCTTCCTAAGCCATTGGTCCCTTAAAACTAAGTATATTTATAATTGCATATATGATGTAACAAAAAAGGTGTGGCCTCTTCATTTTATCATGTGTTTATACAGTGTTCCAGTATAATTTATGATTTAGGTTAAATGATCTATTAGATTTCATAAGGAAACAATGTAAAAATGCTTTCAATTTAATTTCTATAAAGTTCATTGATGAGAACTAATAGTCAATAGAAAAATTATTTAACATTTATCTTTAAAAAATATTAAAGTTTGTTTAGCGACATTCTAACTAAAAGTAAGACCTATCTTTCCCAAGCTAACTAACGCTAGACTTGGTTTTTAAACCTTCTAACACCATGCATGCTCACATGCCACATATTCCAGTTATGCACCTCTATACAAGTGGAATGGCATGTCTTCTCACATTCTATATTTTTATCATTGTATTCTATTTTCTAGTGATTATGAATAATGTAAAACATATATAGTTCTAAACAACTCTATTGTTCTGTCTTACTTCATGATACTATGTTTCACATCAGTTGATATTAGAGCCTAATTATCTACGTTGTTCCCCAATTAATTTTGGTTCAAATTCTAGTTGTACATATTTAAAATTCTACTAGATATCTGAATAATATTATATAAATGTCTCCTTACTAGATCTAATTTTTTAGGAAACACAACTAATTGATTGCTTCCATTACGAGTTGAGCCTACAAAATAGACATAGCTTACATAAGTGAAAATTAAATGAACTACCATGGGTGATTCCTAGTTAGTTAGGTAGAGCTCTAACTCTTGTGTTTATCTTTCTATGCAAATATTATATTAAAATAAATACAACATTTATATATTGAAAAAAAAATTGTCCACCACTAACTGTATAACCTAAATGTCATATATGACTAATAGATTGTACAATTGATGCATTAATGGAAACATTGAATGGGCATTTTATTTAGGTTGTAAATTGATACAAAATTTCACAAGTAGAAAAAGATAGGTGGTAACATTAATGTATCATCTCTTAAAGATCTACATTGTGCCTACTCTCTGCTAACTAGGTTTTGGAAAAGGAAAGAAAGAAATAGAATATATTTTTAATATTGTTAGGTTTGTGGCTATTCGTATTGTTGAATCTATGTCTAAAAACTTAGAAGAAGATAATTTTGAAGTAAAACCTAGCATGTTGATTTATTTAATACACTTTGAGTGCCAAAAACATGTTTACATGTAATTTGAGATAAGTCTATCATAAAAGGAAATATAGAGGGTAGGTTAGTTAAGCTCTATATTCCACCTAAACTCATGGCATTGTAGTAATGTTTGTTGTGATTGAGACTATCCAAGTAGTGAAATGTCATTACTATTTAAGGTGAGTGTGATGTATTTCTTAATTATAGTAGCATCATAAGCCCTATTTAAATGTTGAAAATAATAGAAACCAAAAACAAAACCTACTTCTCAACCAAAAATCTTAATTAAATATTGATATCAAAAAATTAAAGAACTTAATTCAAATAAATATAATAAATTGATTACTACCAATCAAAAAAATAAAAAAATGAGAATAAACTATAATGTTAGTTTTCCAATTTATAATTATTTTAAAAAAATTATTAAAATAATTATTATTTATAAAATTTATCTAAATATCTAATAATTTAAATAATTATTAAAACAACATACAACATTTTTATAATATCATTCAAAATGTAAATAATAAATAGTAGATATATTGATGTGTTCAATATACTTACCTGGTTGAGTCGAGTTGGTATAATGGGTTAAATTTTAATCCATATAGACTACACCACTTATTTGGTAGGAAATAAATGTTCATGGCAGTGGTATGGCAATAAGTGTTTGTGGTAGTGGAAATATTACTTATTTTTGTAATGGCCAAAAATATGAAGAGGCATTCCAAAGGTGGCAACCAGGGACAACCCAATGCAATCGATAAGTTCTGAAGCCAAGTAAACTATTTTCAATTAATAAGATTGATTAAGTTATCTGGTCATTGTAACACTCAGTGTCTGTAATAATCACCATGGATCAGAGATTCTTTATGGCTGCCTCCATTATGAATAAGACACAAAAAATTTCCTTGCATTCAATGATAGTGTGAAGTGAACAACATCATTTCCCTTACAGCAAGTGAACCAAATTCATCCCAATCATGTTCATCTAATATTGGAGACAAATGAGACTATTTATTTCTCAAAATTGCAAATATTACATCATATCGTGAGCTAACATCATTTTATGATGTTTTCCAAGCAACTAAGATTTGAAAATATGATTCAAATATTGTGAGCTATCCATTTTATTAATTAATACATCATAAATAAGCTTATTAGTATTTTCTAATGCAGTCACAAAGATAGGGTTTACAACAAAGGAAATCCCTAACCCAATAACAAGTAAACACACACATAGAAAAAAACTCAAATGTTTATATATTCAACAATTTTGTATCACACAAGTCAAATGTCGTTCTTCATTAAAAACTACTAAATGCAAGCTTATACTAGCTATTACAATGAATTCTACTTGGATCTCCTTTTATCACTCTCTTATTGAAATTTTGAATGAAGAAGACAATCCTCTTGATCTTGATATCTCCCCTCGTACCTCTTCCTTGATCTATATGTATTTATATAGCCTTTCCCAAATGATACATGTTGATTCATATCCATGCACATTCATGCAAGTTCCCACACTTCCTAAAGATAATTGTGCCTTTCACTCTAACTCATATATAATAGACACATTCCTTCTTATCTATCTCTAAGAGTCTCATTATCAACGATCATAATTTGAACCTTTATATAAATTATTCCATCTACGTGCTAGCCTTCCTAAATCCATTTTCATCAATACTTCTACATAATTATTTGATGTCCTTCATCAACATATGCATCATGAGCACAAGTTGGTGCATCCTAGTCCTAACTTGTTTCTTATATTACCCTTTCATTTTCACGCAATAACATCTACATGCATTGACCAACTTAATTTTTACACAATCAAACCCTTGAGTGCCATAGTAAGTGACCAACTCCTTTGGGAAATCTCATACAAGTTTTGATTTCTTTCTCTAAAATCCATGTGTAGTTCTCTTATGAATACTTCTTGTATGTTAGACAACCCTTTGCACTAACTCTCTTTATAGACCTTTTCTTAGAGTTAAAACTCGTTGAAACCTACCTCAACTGACTCCAATACCTTTCAAAACCATTCTACTACTTTTTTTTGCATGTACCCATATGCAATCCTTCAACCCAAAGAGTTATACACCTACGTGCAACATGCATCATGTTATAAATTTATTCAAAAATAACTTTAGATATTTGGTGATGAAAGATTATATTAAGATAGGGATGTTCCTCTATCAGACACCCCAAGTAACTAAAAATGTGAGCTCTTACTCATTTTTGGTTAAAATCTTCAAGAGTATGGCCTTAATGACCAATCATTGCAAGATCCAACCAAGTAGAGTGTTCTTTCTTTTTGTTCTTTCCATTTCATTATCTATTGATTATATTATTTTTTATGTGCCCTCTAAACAATCTTAGAGTCCAAAATGGTCTTTATTTCTTATTTCTCCTTCTTAGGTATTTTCTCCCTCTAATTGAGAACCTAATTATTCTTTCTCATCAATATTTTCCCCCCATGGAACATATACAAATATGCAACATTAAATATTAGAGATATAGCCATATTCAATCTCATATGTATTAGTCTAACACTTCCTCAATACTATTTGTGTTACTTCTTCCACTTCAACTTGTTATACACTCTGCACAAGAATCTTTCCTTGCATAAATGTGCAAACACTAACTTGTCAACCTAGAAATACTTATATTTACATCTAATATATTGGTGTTACTTATACTATTAATTTATCTACTCCAACTTCTCCTTTATATGTTTATGTATTTCATGCATACATTATGCATAATATTTTTCTTCAACATTCCTTTCATTCATCCCTTTGATCTTTCTTAATTATGTTAACTCATCTTGGGTTACTTGCATACATAATTTGGAAAGGTGATTTTTCCCATGCTTCTATTTACCATTTTTTTATAAGTGAACTCTACCTATTTAATGTTTGGATCTAGTCCCCCTAACTATATTTCAAGATTTCATAATTTTTTTATGTAAAATTATATGAAATTTTAAAGGCACTGGTGAAGGGCTCTTCAAATGTCATCCTTCCAAAACTCTCCTTGAACATGTGTCTTAAACCTCTACCCTCCATGGCTCCTTTCATCGGCATATTTAATTTTGAGCCTTTAACATTTGTAGCACAACTCCTTGTGTACTTCTAATCTAGTAGAGGAGTTTTAGTTACCATAGAGGAGGAATCTACCAGGATGTCTGACAACAACCATTCAAAGGAATATAGGGTTATAGTTTCTCGACTCATACATGATAATTTGTGGTAGATGGTGGATGCCATTGGTTTGGGAGGTGTTTTCAATCCTATAAAACACAATAGGTATGATGAAGGTATTTTGGGACCTACTCATAAGTCCACATATTTGAATTCTCTCTCACCCCTATAGGTGGTTTTATCAACTCTTTTTGGATAATCTTACTATAGTTTTTTTCACTTTGTTCCCAAGTTTTGTCCATCGATGGTTTGTATCTCTCCCTTTGGGACTTGCTCTTGGTTGGATGTCTCCACCTCAACTAGAACACCACTTATTTTGTGTGTGTTTTTTCTTCCTCTTTTATATAAGTGAGGGCCCTTATCCTCAATATTTATAAAAAAATCAAATTTCATTGCGTTAGTTATCTCCAACCAAGCATCTCAACAAATTTCTAATGTTACTATTCATAACTTTTGTCTATTCATCTATCTATGGATGTAATACTAAAATAAAACTCAAATGTGTCTAACATCTTCTATAAGGTCCTTCAATAAATAACCTCAAACTTCATATCTTTGTCTAACACTATGTTGTGAAGTAACCATACAGCCTTACCACCTATGTGAAGAATTGTTTTTCAATATTTGTGGCATCACTATCCAACACTATGTTGTGTAGTTACTCTCATCTGTATCCCTTCCCTTATATTAAGCGTGTGGTTTATGCCATATATATGTACATAATATTTATATGTTTTTCAATATATGCCCTATGATAAGGTTCCCCACCATGGAACGTTTATTCTTAGTTGTAACGCAAATATCCATTAACATTGAATTTGGTTTAAACGTATACAAAAACATTAAAGAAACTAGATTTAATTACATTGGATTTAATTATTTTAGATTTAATAAGTGATAAAAAAAATTAAAAAGAATATTTTGATTTTTAAGATATTTAAAAATAAATGTTAAAATTTAATGGTAAAAAATTGGGTTTTGTGGTAAGACAATAAACATTTTCAAATTGTCAAGTTTCATCTCTTGGTACTAGAAGTATAGTGAGTATGGTTCAAATAATTGTTAAGTAGGTTCAAGTTTTTTAAAATATTATCAACACCATATTCAAGGCTTCAAAAACTGCGTATAATTTTCTAAAATTATTGACAAATTACACTTCTTTTCCAAATCCTAACTAGACAACTAAACCTAAAATAATAAAGAAAACAATATCTTTTGGAGTCTACATTACACCAAAAAGAATCCAAGCTTACTTGATAATTTATAATCCCCTCAACAATGTACAATATTGAAAACAAACATGACAATGAATACAGTGGTTTTTTAGCTAAGTAAATTAGTGTAATACAATGTGTCATTACTATTAACTTTGGTGTTACAATGAATGTTCTATAAATACTTGTTAAATTTCTCTAGAATGCTTTTAAATTTTCATTAGATCATTGTGATAATAAACATTAAAATACTCTTCATTAAAAACTACCAAATGCAAGATTATACTAGCTATTACAATTAATTCTACTTAGATCTCCTTTTCTCACTCTCTCGTTGAAATTTTGAAGGAAGAAGACAATCCTATTGATATTGATATCTCCTCCCATACCTCTTCCTTTCTTCATATGCATTTTTATATCCTTTCCCAAATGATACATATAAATTCATATCCATGCACATTCATGCAAGTTACCACACTTCCCAAAGACATTTGTGTCTTTAACTCTAACTCATATATAATAGATGCATTCCTTCCTATCTATCTCCAAGAGTCTCGTTGTCAATAGTCATATTTTGAACCTTCATGAAAAATTTTCCATCTACGTGTTATCCTTCCTAAATCCATTTTCATTAATACTTATACATAATTATTTGACATCCTTCATCAACCTATGCATTATGCACACAATTTTGGTGAATTTGCATGCAATAACATCTACACACATTGACCAACCTAATTTTTACACAATCAATACTTATTTTTAAATCTTTTCAAGTCAAAAAAATTAAATATTATTTATTTGTAAGATCTGGTATGAGAGCCTGAGAGGTTTCTGAACTTGTGAGGAGTTAAAAAAAAGAGGGAGGAGCCTGAGTACTCCCACACCCATTTGAAACATCCCATAAATCTTAGACTAGTTTAAAGTTATGCATGTATTTAAAAAAATATAACCTATTCTAGATAACCCATGGTTTTGGATTGTGTTGAAGGCATTGCTTAGGACATTAGAGATTGACATTGGAAGGTTATTAATAATGTTTCTATACATACCAGAATACTACAGTGATGTAGTCCATAAAAATGTGCAGATATTTAATATTTTAAGTTGAATTATAAAGGGGTGTATTCTAAAATTAAATTAAAAATCTATGTTCTAAAGTTAATGTCTCAACCAAGAGCACCACCTCAAACAAAAGAGTACCAAGTTTGGTGGTTTTACTATTGTTTTTAGTTCATGAATTTAAAAAAAAATAGCTTCTGAACTTTAAAATTGTACAAAAAACAAAATGACATTTTTTTTTATAAAACCACCATTTCCTATCTCAAAACTACCTATAAAATGAATCATTTGCTTTAGATTATCTCAAAAACCACTTATTTTCCAAACTCATGGTATTGGGTAGGAAGGTGGTTTTCATTAAAAAGCAAGATTTTTAAGCCTTTAAATTTACATTTTATCTCTTATAAACTTGATATGATGCATACACAAGATGATATGATTGTGTTTTATCAAATAATAGGTGTGAGGTTCAATTACCCTAAAATAACTTTTAGTAGAATTTTCCTTTTTGTTATCTTTGGCAATTCTGCTAAATTTAGTCATAACTAGGTAAAGTTAGATAGAAAAGTCTTTAAAAAAAACTCAAAAGAATGCAATTTAATTTTAATTGTATCATATATTTCACTTACATTTTTTTTTTCATTGTATTTCATAAAATCATGTGTTAAACTCAAGCATAACATTCGATAAAAGTTATGCCTCCAACTCATGTTTACAGGTAAAGCCATTGTGTTTGGGTTACTGCATACATAGCCTAATATAGATATAACAATGAAATTTGAGCATTGAACCTATAAATAATCAAGGAGTAATAAGGGAACATGTACTCATATCCATCCCTCCATTACCTATTTTTTATAATCAAAAGGCATAAATCTTAAAGGTGGAATTTCCAAGTATATAGAGAAGTTACGCTTGCATATGAAGAATTATATATAATCAAGTGATAATGATTGAATGAACCCATTTTATTACTATATAGATACCATGTACTATATTCTTTCACATATTTTAAAACATATTGCATGTACCGATGAAAATATATAAAGGGCGAGCTTCTTTCATGAATTAAAGAGTATATAGGAAGGGTACATGTATAGAAAGGTCTAGTATATCAGTCTGATGGTATATATAAAGGGAGATATAAACACTTAGAGTGATAAGGAACTATTCCATCATCCACAGTATTGATCATGGTTGTATAAGCACCAAAGTTATTTTTATCAAATTATTAGTTACTTAAAAGCAAAAACTACTCTACTTGGAAGACAAAGATACAACTCAACTAGAATTTGAATAAATTTGGCTTATTGTAGATGGCTCCTACACCCAACATACATCTAACATTGACCATCAACATAAATATGACAAATCTAGTCAAAATTCAAAATTGATCATAATGTGTGGGGTATCAGATGAAGGGCAACCACACATCCGTGAAATAAAAATAAAATAAAATAAGATTGGGACAAATAGTATATGAGGCTAAAAAAGATAGTACTATTTTACATCTATAAATACAAATTCACTCTCTCAAATTAAGATTGGGTGAAAAAGTAGTAGGTTTTTCTTAGACATGTTGTAACAGTAAGGGCATCACTCCAATATTTGGTGAAATAGTCTCATATGACTCTCGTATACCCATTATTTTTAGAGCTTTGCCACCCTCATACAAAATATTTGTGACTAATTTAACTATCATATAACAAAAATTAAGTTTTGAAAAATTTGTAAATATGTTAAAATAAGAAGAGTCTTTTAGTACTCAAGAATAAGAAAAACATGTTCTCACTTCTTAGAAAGGCAATAAACCCATCAAGTCTTCAAATCCATCGTCAAAATAGAGTCTTTAACAGAATCCACAAAGAAGTAAATCGTAAAAATAATGTCTCATTTGTGGTCATAAGGGATATGAACTCAAATATTTTTGGTATAATACATTACAAAAGGGTTATTCAAGTGCACAAAGGCCCACTATCCAGTAGTTATCCCCAATAAATAAAATTAAATCACATGGATAGAAATAACAAATTTGGTAGAAGAAAACAAAGCACATGGTAATATTGCTAAACATGAAGACACTGATGAAGATGCAAACTTATTGTACTCTATTAATTTTCATAAATAATATTGATAAATTGATATTTGGTGTGTTGATTCAGGTGCAACCTAACAAATGATAAGATGAAAAGACTAGTTTTTCACTTTTAAGGACACACCCAAAAATAATAATGTTTCTTTGGGTAATGATACATCATACAATGTACAAGGAATCAATAAAATTTCTTTGCCTCTTGGTATATAAACCTATAGAATCACAAATGTATTATATGAAATTGGGTTAACCAAGAATCTCTTATCAGTCAGTCAACTCTTAGACCACAATATGAAGATTGAATGATCTAGAAATCCAAGATATTAAAAACCTTTATAGCCTGCTTTGATCAAATTTAAAATAAAATAAAATATTTTAATTTCTAATTTTCCATTTAAATAATTCTAAAAAATTAATTTATAAAACTTCCATAATTTAATAAAGGAAATAGAAAGGATTTCTGATCACAGAGAGGAAATTAAAAACAAAATATAACACAGAAGATTTGTTTACAGGGTTCACCAAATGGCTATGTCCTCAGGTCCACTATATGAGTGTTCTAATATTATTAAAACTCTTTGAGACTGATTATAAAAACTTCACTAAGTAAATAATTTATTTTCGTACCAAATATCTATCTGCGCAATAAAATAAACCTCTCAGAGGTTTTGCTACCTCTATATCTAAATATCTTTATCTGCACTTTCCTTTGTACAAATCCACTTCTTCTCTGCCAAAATCTTCTTACTTCCCCTATAAAATAACCTGCAGTTATATATTTCTCAATACTATTTGGCATTGGCTAGGCAATAACAAATTCCCCCAGGGTACTAATAATTTCCTTGAATTGGGATTTTTCTTGTTTTGACAACATGGCTTTGGCTCTCTGGGATTTCTTACGACATGTATTCAGTTTTGCTCGACAACTAATCAAAACTAAAATCTCAAAATTGAATTCAACATCATTCACATATAGATGAGGGTGGATAATGGTGTAGAAATAGAGCCAAGATGATCCATGCTATCATAAATAACAAATAATTAAACTCCCCCACATAGTAATAGGTAATTTGTTGAATAATCTTTGCTAGCTATAAACCCTTTGCCGTCAATGTTTTTGCATACCATATCTATCAAAAATATTCCAGAACCTTTAAAGAATTAAATTACCACATATTTTCCAATGTAGTAATAATTATTATTATTATTCCCACTTGAATGTAGAAATAATGTGTTATTTATAATTATTTAAAAATATTCCACACCAAGTGCATGCCAAGATTCCTTAAGCCAAGAACTATATTGGCACCAAGATCAAAAACAAGATTTACATTTCTTGATTAATTCAAGATTACCATGTGATACAAAAATAATCAAGATTCTAATGCATAAAGACTTCAGTTCCATTAAACATGCAATGCTTATTTGAAATTGTTTCATGCATAAAGTTTCAATGCCATACTTTCCACATAACTTATTTAAATAATATTACCCCACATTTAGCTTTGGCATTAAAAATTAGAAGTATATGCCATTAAAAACATGTGCCCACATAAAATCTTTTAAAAATATTTATGTGCATGGAGTTAAATTTAAGAGATATACAGATTCTTTTTTAAATATATATTTAAATATGCATGTTTTAATAAAGACTATCACCTTTATTTTAAAGATAATATTTATAAAATGGCACATATTTATTTAAAATAAAATATATTTATTAAATTCTTAATAAAAATATATTAAAATATATTTATTAATTCTTAATAAATATATTAAAATATATAAAGATTAATTTAAATATCTTAATAAAAATATATTAATATATATTTATTAATAAATAGTAAATATATTAAAATATATTTATTAATAAATAATAAATATATTAAAATATATCTTATTGGTAGCAATTTTTCAAAATTAATTATAAACATTATGGGTGGAGGTGTGGCATTATTGGCCAGATAATACCCCACCTACATTTGCAACAATAATTAAATATTGTCATTATTGATCTGAATCATTGGGTGGAAATCCCCTAGGTCATTCCTCCCCACTGAGAGCTTTTGGAGCTCTAAAAGTTGAATTTAATTATCAGCCAGGTGAGGGTATGTTTCTTGTAATTTCTTGATTTCCATATATTTTGCCTTATTCGGATGTAGCCCTTTCAAACCCACATGAAGATATTCTATATCACCCCTTTGTGTAGTTCTAGTTTTCCTATAAATAATAACATCTTCCTGCAACTCATGAAGAGACTCAGGAGGAAAATCATCAAAATTAGGAATTTGAATACCCTCATCTTGATCCAAGATCATAGGAGGTTCATACAATTTAAATTTTTCCACATCAACCACTAAATAAATCTACATATAAGAAGTCAAATCAAATCAAAAATCATTTATCCCAATCATTTCCAAAATCCTAAAAGACCATACCTGATTGGTTTTAATTTTTTGCCTTCACCTTTCAGTCTTTCTTTGTTGATGTGAAACCAAACCTAATCATCCACTTTGAATTGATGATCGACTCTATGTTTATCATGCATATCCTTATGTTTAGTTTGGTTCTTCTTCAACCATTCTTGAACAACTTTCTGAATCATTTAAATCTTTTGAATAAACTTTTTAGCCTTCTCGACATCACTGATTCCATTCACCACTGAGTTAGATTCTTTTTCAAAAGAAAAGTCCAAAGGAGAGATAGGCAAATAACCAAAACAAGTCTCAAAAGGAGACTTTAATGTAGAATAATATAAATCACAGTTATAATAATGGTACACATAATATAAAAGTTCATCCCATAATTTAGGATGTTTACCACAATACCCCTTGAGTAAATGTACCACTATTCAGTTGACCACTTCTATTTATCCATCGATTTATGGATGAAAGTTTGTGTTTTTTTTTAGCTTAGTATCCATCAAGTCCCAAAAAGCTAACCAAAACTCACCAATAAATTGAGCATCATGATTGGATACAATATAAGTGGGTAACCCAAAATGGATCCAAACATTCTTGAAGAATAAATGTGTAGTATCCTCACCTATAACTTATTTAGTACAAGGGTTTATCATAAAAGTCTCTTCGAGAAGGGGCACCCCTTCTCAAAGACGCTAGTCTAGGTCCTCTACAACATCAACGAGTAGCTGTAAATAGAGGACATTGACAATCCCCTAACGTAGGTGCACCCCGTGTGGAAGGTGGCTTTGGTGGTGGTTATGGGCGACCATGGCCTCTGCAGTGGCTTCAATAACATGGTTCTGAAGTGAGCGGAGAGGCACATGAAGGAGCTGTGATAGGTAGGCATGGGGTACATGATTGTGAGCATGGGCAAGAAAGGATCCACCTACTTCCAGTGGTGGCTGCAGATTCCTATGTGGATTTCTATTTTGAGACACTGATTAAGGATGTCAGGGCTGTGGGTAGTGTAATTTTAGGGTTTGAGGGTGTGGTGGATCACAGCCTTTTTCTCGACTTGGCTACGGCTATCATTATTGCTAGATCTGATGGTGTCTCCATCAAATCAAAGGGACAGAGAAACCAATGGTATTTTGTGGAATTTTAATGTCCCGATAAATGCTTGTGTGTCGTTATTGTTTATTACAATGGCAACTTGCATTGTTGGCCAGGGCAGAATGCTAAAGATATATATATATAATATATATATATATATATATATATAGCATTATTTACCCTATGCTATAAGTTCTTTGAGGTTTTAGGTCCTTGTAAAACCTAGGTACTTTTATTGGACTATGTTTGTGGTTTCAGGTCCCTGTAAAACCTGATTTTGATACTGTTCTTCAGTAGGTTTTAGGACTGTTTTTCCTCATGGTTGTTAATGCTTTATCTTTCTTGATTCTATTAAAGGGTTTCAGGGTCCCTTCAAAACCTACTTTTGCCATAATCTAAAACTTATTTAGTACAAGGAACTAAAATACACATTTTTTTAACCTATCCATAACCACATACAGATAATCATGTTTTCTTCATGACATAGATAAACCTCCTAAAAAATCCACAGAAAGACTTTCCTAAGGATAGTTAGGAATAGGAAGAGGTGTATACAATCCTAACTTCTAGTTGCTAGGTTTACTTATGGAACAAAGAATGCAACCTTTAATATATTTATATACATTTTCTATCATACGGGCCAATAGAAATATCTTTGTAACTATGCAACTATTTTACCGATGCCAAAATGACCTGAAACAAGAGAAGTGTGTGCTTCTCTCATCATGTGAACTATTTCATCCTATGGAATACATATATTTCCAAGATGATATAACATTTTTTTATGCACATGATAGTCAAATGATTCTACTAATTTACCATTTATCAATTCTTCATAGACATCCTTAAAATCAACATCTCTAACACATTGTTCCTTATAACTTTCATTAACAAAAGGAATATGCTGAAAAATAGTAGATATTATAATAGGAGGTCTAGAAATCATATCTACAACCTTATTATGTGTTCCCTTTTTATACCTTATAACAAGATGGAACTGTTGCAAAAATCCCATCCATAGGAAGTGTCATGATTATTGTAGCTTGGATTTTGATTGAAGGTATTGCAAATGTTGATGATCTATATAGATGATTGTCTCTTTGCCCATCAAATAGTGTTTCCACTTTTTCACACTCTACACCAAATCATACAATTCTTTATCATAAATAGGATAATTTTTAACTATACTTGTAAAGGTTTCTGAATAAAAACACACCACTTTTTGGTTTTTCATTAATATTACCCCCATTGCATACCCACTAGCATTAGTTTCTATTTCAAAATATTGTTGTAAATCCAGAAGTGTAAGAATTGGGGTTGTACTTATCTTTTCTTTCAAGGTATTGAAATCTTTTTCATGCTTTCCTCCCCATTGAAAACTTGCTTAACACTTGTTAAATCATGTAAAGGAGATGCAATGTAAGAGAACTTAGCAATAAATTTTCTCCAAAATTTAACTGCTCTGAGAAAACTTCTAACTTATGTTGCATTATTAGGATTTGGCCAATTTACTATGGCTAAAACTTTTGCAGGGCCTATTTCTAATGAGCCATTCCCTACAACATAGCCTAAGTAAACCAAAGATGTTTTTACAACTTCACATTTTGACATCTTAAGGAAAATTTTCTCCTTTTACAAAGTATCTAAGATTTTATTAATGTGTTTAAGATGATCTCCCATGTGTTACTAAAGACTAAAATGTCATCCAAGTACACAATTATAAAATCATCAATAAATAGTCTTAACACATCATTCATAACCCACATAAACATAGCAGATGCATTGGAAAGCCCAAAAGGCATAACAAGTGATTCAAAAATACTTTGCTTAGTTTTGAAAGTAGTTTTCCAACTATCACCATCACTTATTCTTATTTGGTGATAACCACTTCTCAAATCTAAATTAGTAAAATACTTTGCATGTTTTAACTGATCTAACAAATCATCAATATGAGGAAAAGGGTATTGGTTTTTAACCATGATTTTATTCAAATCTCAAAAATCTACGCACATCTACCATATACCATTTTTATTTAGTAACAATCCAATATGTGAACCACATGGAGAGGTACTTGGCTAAATAACTCCTTTCTCAAATAACTCCATCACTTATTTCTTTATTTCTTCATTCTCTACTACTCACAACCTATACATGCCAATATTAGGGAGAGAGGCATCTTGCTGTAATTGAATCTCATGTTGGATTTCCCTCTTAGGGGGTAAACCTTGTGGTTCCTGAAAAACACTATTGTAGTTAGAAATAATATTTTCTATTTCAAATTAATGTTTAGGATCACAACCCTCTAAGGCCTTGGATTTTTCATTATCCTTGGCTTTCACAATCATGAGAACAAAACTTTTAATTGAGTTTACAAGTCTTTTCATTTATCCTGCAGAGACAAGTGTCAAATTGGTTTTGACACGATGGGATCTTAATATGTAATCATTCCCATATTTTACAAGCACATATTTATTCCCTTCTCTATAAAATATTTCTTTTATATCATATAAATAAGGACTTACCAAAATAATTCTATAGATATCCAAAGGAACTACATCTAACTCTACTTCATCAATGAATTTAGAAGTAATAGCAAACTTCAAGGTGCATGTTTTTGTGACCTGTAATTTTGCATCATCACACACCCATCCTAAAGGATATGGTTTAATATGTGGTTTAGTTTTAAGTCCTAACTTTTTAACAACTTCTTCAGAAATAAGATTAGCTTATGATCCACTATCAAAAAGAGTAGGTATTTTAGTATGCTTAGATATGACTCTTAGGTGGAAAATCTGATTTTTTTTCTTTGAACAGGTTTAAATTTAGGTTTAGAAGATGAAACAATAACATAAGGTTTAGGGTTAAAAGAGGAAGAAGTTAAATCTTGTAGACCCATAGCAGTCACTTTTGTTTCATCCCTAGAATCTAATCCCAAGTCCTATTAGATTATAGCATTAGCCTTCTTTTTATTTTTATTCCACAACCTCTTTGGCTTGAGCTCTGGATGGGGTTTCCAACACTTAACCTCATCATTTTTCTTCTTGCAGTTATTATAGAAAGGTTTTCCTTCCTCTTTATTAACAATGTAAGTAGACTTACCCTTACCCTTTCCTTTACCTTTTCCTCTGATTTCAACTGGATAGTGAGATTTCTTTCCATAGCCTTCCTTGGTCATCTTACCCCTAAACTCCATATGGGTAGCTTGCACACATACTTCATCAAGGTTAGAAGGATTAAACATGAGAATATTATGTGTCAAATAACTATTCAAACCTCAAATATACTTCAACAATGTTTCTAAACTATACAAAGGAATGCCTAACATTAATGCCTTCTTTCTAAACTCCTAAGTATAATCTTACACACTCTAATCTTTATTCTATATTAAATTATACTAATCCATAGTATCTTGCTACATATAACCCAAAGGATAAAATTACTTTCTCAACTCAAAAATTAAATCATTCTAGGAAGAGATTAACTTACCATGTTGCTTAAGATCTTCCTGAATCTTACTCTCCCACCAGATGAGTGTTGTGCCTCTCATACAAAGAGTATCCAACTAAATCTTGGATTCCTCACAAAGGATGTTTTGAATCTTACAATATATCTCAATTTTCTTGACCTAGTTATCCAATTTCTCTACACTGAACTCACCATTATAAATTGGTAGATCAAATTTAACATCTAATTTCAAATGTGGGATAGTTTTATTGTCTACAAAAGAGGAGGCCTTCTTGGAAGATGAAGGTGAAAGAGGAATTTATTCTCTTTCATCTTGATCTTCCTTTGCTTCTTTCCCCTTTCTGTGTTCCTCATAATATGTTCAACCATATTTTTTTATGTTGAGGAAGGCACGTTAGAATTCTACCACAGACATATCTACTTCCATACTTAATTGTTGGCGTGCACGTCTTGCACCAATTTCAGGATCAAACTCTACAAGTTCCCCTTCACCACATCTTCATCAAGACTTAGTTAACATACAAGAGTATTACAATTTCTAGACAATGTGTTAAATGGCCTTGATCATAGGCTCTCATACCAAATTGATCCAAAAATACAAGTTATAAAAAACTTTTATAGTCTGCTTGGATCAAAATGTAAATAAATCAACATATTTTAATTTCTAATTTCCCTTTTTAATAAATCCAAAAAATTAATTTATAAAACTTCCCTAATTTAATAAATGAAATTGAAAGGATTTCTGATCATAAAGAGGAAATTAAAAATAAAATATAACACAAAAGATTTGTTTACGGGGTTCACCAAATAGTTACATCTTGGAGTCCACTCTATGAGTGTTTCGATCTTATTAAAACTCTTTAAGATTGATTACAAAAATCTCTCTAAGTAAATAATTTATTTATGTACCAGATCTCTATCTTTGCAATAAACTTAACCTCCTAGAGGTTTCGCTACCTTTGTATTCAGATATCTTTGTCTACAATTTCCTCTATGCAAATCTACTACTTCTCTACCAAAATCCTCTTACCACGCCTATAAAATAACCTATAGTTATATATTTCTCAATGTTATTTGGCATTGGCTAGGCAATAACAAATTTCCTCAGGTACTAACAATTTCCTTGAATTGGGGTTTTTCTCATTTTGTGTATTTGGTTTTGCTCTACAACTGATCAAAACCAAAATCCCAAAATGGAATTCAACATCATTTGCATAGAGCTGAGCATAAATTATGGCATAGAATTAGCACCAAAGCTAATCCACACTATCATAAATAGAAAATAATTAAACTTCCCCACATATTAATAGGTAATATATTGAATAATCTTTGGCAGCTATGAACCCTTTTCTGTCAATGTTTTCATATACCATATCTATCAAAAATCTTCCAAAACCTTTAAAGAATTAAATTGCCACATATTTTCCAATGTAGTTATTATTATTATTATTATTATTATTATTATTATTATTATTATTATTATTATTATTATTATTCCCACTTGAATGTAGAAACAATATGTTGCATATAATTCTTTTAAAAGATTCCATGCTAAGTGCATGCCAATATTCCTTAAGCTAAGAATTGTATTGGCACCAATATCAAGAACAAGATTTGCATTTCTTGATTAATTTAAGATTAACACGTGATAAAATAAGAATCAATATTCCAGCACATAAATACTTGAGTTCCATTAAACATGCAATGCTTCTCTCCAAGAAAATATTACAACGTCAAAAATGTTTCATGCATAAAGTTTCAACTCCATACTTGCCACTTAACTTCTTTAAATATTATTACCCCACATTTAACTTTGGTGTTAAAATATAGAAGTCCATGCCATTAAAAACATGTGCCCACATAAAATCTTTTAAAAATATTTAGATGCATGGAGTTAAAAGTAAGAGATGCACGGATTCTTTTTTAAATAAAGATTTAAGTATGCATGTTTTAATAGTCGCCTTTATTTTAAAGATAATGTTTATAAAATGGCACATATTTTTTTAAAATAAAATATATTTATTAAAATCTTAATAAAAATCTATTAAAATGTATTTATTAATTCTTAACAAATATATTAAAATATATAGAGATTAATTTAAATATCTTAATTAAAATATATTTATTAATAAATATATTAAAATATATCTTATTGGTAGCAATTTTTCAAAATTAATTATAAACTTTTTGGGTGGAGGTGTGGAATTATTGGCTAGATAATGCCTCACCTACATTCACAACAATAATTAAATATTGTCGTTATTGATCAAAATCATGGGGTGGAAATCCCCTGGATCATTAATTTGACTATAAAAGTGGAAATAAAACATGTTTGATTAGAGATAAATCCAAAAACTCAAAACATTTTGCATGAGCATCCAATGTGATTTGAATGTTACATTTAGATTTCATTTTAAAAAAATAATCAAGCACTTGTTGCAAAGGACACAAACTCAACACAATTGTGGCACAAAATATTTAGCCACATTAGTTTTGGATATCTTGATACACTCTGTTATTTTGACATGGTAAGATGGTTACAACCTCTTAAAAAAGGTACAGACAAATTTCAAAATTAATTAGTATACAAATAACATAGAGCTCCTATTTAGAAAACTACATATCGATCCCATAGAAAACATGATCTGGTACAACTGATCTATGCGAACCAATGACACTTAGTCATGTTGGGTTTAGGTATGTCATGCTTTTGTTGATGATTTATCCATAAAAATATGGGTTTACTATCTAAAAATAAAAATTTAAGCCTTTCAAACTTTCAAAAAAATTAAAGATACTATTAAAACAATGACTGGTTAGAAAATTAAAACCCTCCACTTAGATCTTGGGGGTAATTCACCAATAATGAATTCAAAGTTTATTTTACTATAAAATGGCATTCATCATCAAATGGCACCTCCACATACACCATAACAAAATGATGTTTCTCAACAAATAAATTTTATTATCATTAAAATGGCATGATCTATGCTACATCATTTAAGTTTGATAAAGGCATTTTGGGTAAAAGCAGCCAAACCATAGTATATCTTCTTAACAGAGTTATCACTATAGCTCTTGATGGGGTCACACCATAAAAATCATGGTCAAAGTTAAATCCACATATAACACATCTTTCCATTTTTGGATGTCAATCAAGTACGCACATTCCAAAAAAGGAGAGGACTAAACTTCACATGAAAATAGAAAACTATATTTTGTTATGGTATAATGAATAAGCACTTACCTATAAAATAATGGATCCACTAGTAGGGATGTTGGATTTTTTGAAAAAAAATAAGCATAAATTACTTATACAAGCTCATCTAACTCCATATAAAATGTAGAAGATGGGAATACCCTAGATGAAGACATTAATGGGATTAATGGTTCATCTACACCATCGATAGGTGCCACTCAATATATTATTCAATAGTATATAAGTACACTAAAAGATCATAAACTGAATGGTGTTATAGATACTTTTACTGCTAGAATAAGGACTCATTGTATGGCTTGAGGAGAGATTAATTTGGCCTTAATGAGTATACTTGTTGAATCTATTAATCCCTCTATAGTTTAGGAAGCCCTACAATCAAAACCTTGGAAAGATGTCATGGATACATAATATAGCTCACTGATAAAGAATAAAACATGGCATCTTGTAGAAATTACAATAGAAAAGAATCCATTTAGATATAAATGGATCTCCAAAATAAATTACAAAGTAGATGGCATTCTCAACAAGCACAAGGCAAGGTTGGTTGTAAATGGGTATACTCAGAAAGAAGGCATTGATTATGAGGTGACATTTGATCCCATAATTAAGATCAAAATTATCAGGGTGATTTTTTCTCTAGCTACACAGTTTGGTTGGAAATTCCATCAAATAGACATAAAAAGTGTCTTTCTTAATGGAGACTTAAAGGAAGAAGTAGTCATGACTCAACCATAAGGTTTTATCATACTTAGAAAACAAGATAAAGTTTGTAGACCAATCAAATTAGAAAATGGAGACTTACAAGAAAATTTCTACATGACTCAACCATAAGGTTTTTTCATACTTTGAAAATAAGATAAAGTTTGTAGACTCTTAAAATCAATGTATGGTCTTAAGTAGGCTCCCCAGGCATGGTATATCACAATTGATGAGCATATCTTAAAACATAGATTAAAAAGGAGTCTATATGATCCCAATCTCTACCTCAAACAATAAGGTGGGAGATAATCATCATTTTATATGTGTTTATGATCTAGTCATCACTAGTAGTTGAATAAAGATGATTGAGTCAACAAATAAAGAGAAAACTGATCATTTGACATGGCATATCTTAAACTTATACATTATTGTCTTGGTTTATAAGTTTGGCAAAGAGAAAAGCACATCTTTGTATCTTATCTCAAATATGCAAATACAAAGCTTGATAAGTTTTTCATGATGGATTTCAAACCAATTACAAGACTTTAGTTATCTCGAGGATATCCATCACCATAGGTAAATGTAACTCTATATTCGCAGTTTATAGGGAGTCTCATTAACCTAGGGGTGATTAATTCACCATTATTAAATAAATGTAAATGAGTAATTTATTATTATTCATTATATTATATCAAATTTTGAATTTGTTATTCTGACTATTTATATTATTCATCTTAAGTATAGTATAATTCCCACATCATAATTGGGAAGATTATTATTTGTAACCCTATTTCATAGGGATCATAGAATAATGCCTTCCCTATTATATATGGAATTGTTTTGGCATATAGTTATGTATAAATACTTTTTTTATAACTTTTCAAGTTGAACAAATAAAATATTTTTTATCTATTAGATTTATCACTAAATTTATAGAGTTGAAAGGTGTAGATCCATCATTGGAGGAGATGAAAATTGAACTCAAAGAGTGTGAATGATCTATCAAGAAGCACCCATATAGAATGAATACTAGCATGAAGTTAATGGTGAAAGATAATCTAGATCACATGCAAAAAGAAAGTATCATTTATCTAGTTGAAAAGGTGTATTACATTAGTCTTATGGTTGTACAATCTAAAAATTTAGGTGAGATCACGACATGTGAAGATTATCATGCAATGAATGATGCTTGCATCAATGATCCCTTTCTAATACCTTTTACTGATGAGTTTATGGAATAAGATGTAGGACATGAAGTATATTCCTTTATGGATGGATTTAATGGCTATCATCAAATTCCCATCATATAAAAGGATCAGATCAAGACAACATTTACAACTGAATGGGGATATTTTGCATATAAAGTAATGTCATTTGGTCTAATGATATTTTACATATAAAGGATTAGGTATTGCACATGTGGTAAAGGACTTGATGTATTTAAATACATCAGCCCTCACATGCGGTTAGAAGAATTACTTATACAACACTGAAAGAGTCTATTCAAATCTAAAATGTCTTACAACCTTGCTAAAATGATCCCCCCATATTAGTTTATGTCTCTCTACCTCATTTAGAATGCACAAGTGCCCAAGGTGATATAAGAGTCCATCATGCAAGTATAAATATAGAACTAAATTACCATAGAGCAAATTCTAATAGGTATCTATAAAATCCATGTCTAACAGTTGTAATTATGACCATGTGCTAACTTTATGGTGACATTCATCAAGTATAGAAAGGTGAGATTAAAAAATTAGATAGTTCAGATAATTTATGTGGTCCTTCCTTCTTATGCTTGATGTTTAGGTGGAACTGCTGAAGATAAGAAGACCATTTTTGAAGTCATTCTTGCCACAATTTATTTTGAGTCTAAAAAAATTGAAGTAGATTGTGATATGTGTGGATCAAAATCTCATTTGCCAAAATATGATTCTTCCAATGCTTACATGATTAAACAATGGCATAAATATCATGATCATAAGTTGGGTACTTTATTACTGATGTGGCAAATATTTTTCTATGTTAAGCAACTAGATGCATATATTGAGTTGGGACTGCTCCAAGTGTGCATTTAGAGGTATCTATCTCAAGTTTAATTGGTAGTTTAAGATCTATTAACACAAGTACTAGTGCAGATCACAGTCTTTAATTCAATTATTTGAATGCTTTCTATTGTGTGGCTTCCTAGGTGAACTTTGATTTAGCACCACCTTTGATAACTTGGTTCAAAGGACAAGTCACATGAGAAAAACTAAGTATAAATCTCTTGTACAAATTTGTCAATCCCAAGAAAGTTTAAAGCTCTATGAGATTTTTTGGTTGTAAACATTCAACAATGACTCAAATATTGGTTTGATCCACATGCACTCCTTGGGCATCTACTATGTATCCCAGATACTATATCTCCCATATAGGAAATGAAAATGTCTCCATTTTTTCATACATTTTTTTTTGTAAAGTGTCAATCACATAATCTTTATAGAAAAGATGTTCATCCCATATTTTTTTTAAAATTAGGATGTCATCAAGACTACAAAAAACATAGTGAATGGCCTAAGAATTTCATTCATTATCTGTATGAATGTAGTTCGTGCATTGGTCAAATCAAAGGGATGACTAACCATTCAAACACACCTTAAATTTCCTTGAAGGTTGTTTTTATGTATCCATAATTTCAATAGGGACTTGATGATACCTAGACTTAAGATTGATTTTGGTGAATATTTTACATTGTTGGACTAGTCCCTCAAATATTCAATCCTTGAAAGAGGATAGCATTTTTTCACTGTGATTTTTTTGAGATCCTTTTAATCAATTCACATCCTTCATGTGTCATATTTATTTGGCATAATCATAATGGGGATATCAAAAAGGTAATGAATTAGGCCTGATATGTCCTTTATCCACAAGGTCATGGATTTGTCACTTGATTGATTTATACTTTAGAACTGATCTATGATATAAAGAGGAATTAGTTATAACTAGTGCAGGGATAAAATCAATAGTGTGCTTTTCCACATAGTGTAAGCACTTCCCTTGGTAGCTAAAAAATATCCTTGAATTCTTCTAATGAGTGGCTCAAATTTGAGGTTTTATACTATTATTATTGGAGGGACTATATTATGGATTGGTATCATAAAGACTTTTCTACATATAGACCTTATCATCAAAAGCACAAACTTCTTACTAGATGTGACTAGCATCTTACATTTCATGGTGATGATGACTGATAACTTAGGGACTACTTTTTTTATGTGATATCTCTTATTACCAACATCTATGACAGCACATTTGGTATCTTTCCCATAGATTACATGCCAATTATAAGTATATGGCTAACTAATTAAAACATCACATACCTATGAGACATCATAAAGGACTATATCATAAAAAGGCTTGATGGTTTACACCAATTGACATTTCTAAGTAACTCATTTCTCAAATCTTTCACTAAACCATTTGATAGTGTATGGTTGTGGGTGAAGAATCAGTTGTAATTTAGGGGAAATCAAGTTATTCTAACATCTATTGTCAACAATGAAGTGTATTGGTTGAGTATTGATCCATATTTGAGAATGGAATAATATTTTTACTTTTTTTATTTCTATAGGGGTAGTAGATATGTTTATGATACCCACTATGGTGATAGGTTCAAAATACCTGATCTGCTTACCTTTCTCTAATGATGTTATATCTACACATATTACTTCAAGTTGTGTAAATAGAGTCTCCTTGGGAACAAAACACCACTTGATAGCCTTAGACTAATTATTCTAATCATTTGATTATTGTTTCTTCCTATATGGAGGGTGTTTGGTCTTATTTATTAGTTTGGAATTTGGCTTAAAAGATTTAAACTATTGCTTGATTTGAGATTTAGAATATTTTTTCTTAATCTTAACCTTGGCTTTTGCTTCAAACTTGCAAGCAAAGTTCTAGGATTCTCTAAATTAAATATATTTTAAAGAAATCTATATTTGATTGGATATGTGGTCTCAAACTTGACCTTACTTTAAAACAAGGTTTTGGTTTAATCTTGAATCCTGAGTTTGGACACCAAAGTTTGAAATGTATCTATGTATTGTTGCACATGTTGTTCCTTGCCTTAGGCATAGCTAGGAGAACTTGATGTATTGTCATCATAGTTTTTTATAGGATAATAGGTTTCTTTGAGTGTTTCTATGAAACCATTTTATGTGTTTATAGATGTTTCTAAGTTAACTTCATATTCATGATTCTTATGTGAAGTGTAGTAGTTTTCCCATAATTTATTTACTGATAATGATTTTTTTAGAAGATCAAATGTAATCTTTCTTTTTGTAGAGAATTGACTGACTAATTAATATGAATAGATAAGTTTAAGTTAGTTATCTCATGTATATGCATCTATTTTTACTTCAAAATAAGGATGTTTAGATTTACTTTTAAGTTGTATGGAGTTTGACCACCAAATGGCTGGAGAAGTAACAAGAAGTGATCAATAATACTTGCTCAGTCACGTACATGACATTCTTCCAAATATTTTGTTGTCTTTATAATGCATCCCCTATCATCTTAGAGAACATTTATGAAGTTAGCATCAAATATGTATCTCCAATTTGAGGACATGAAGGAAGGTTTAATTAAGGGTCTTAAATATCAAGTCCTAACCTCATGTAATTAGACCTCATATGAGTCAGCATACAAACAAAGACAAAGTTAGATATAATAAATACCACTTGAAAATGATTGGTGTGTATGCTTTGATACCATATATGTAAGGCCCAAAAGGAGATCCATTGGATAACCTACATAAATGGATTTAATATGGTTATAAACAAAAATGAATTTATGAATGAAAGAGAATATGAAAGTGTAATGCATTCAAAGAATAAAGAACATAATAAATAAATGACAACTAATGTAGAACTGTAATAATAACATTTTATTATCTAAGAGATTAGATGTTTGGTGTCTATGTACTTCAAAAATTCATTATTTTTGGTCTCTCTATATAAAAATAATGTAAGTATAAAATATTATACAAAGAAGGAAGATGAAGCATCAATTGAACCATTACAATAGTTGGTAACAATCACTTCATAACTAAAGAGTGTGGTGACATCACTTGATATCTTTAATAATGAGTTAGGTGCTACAATAATGACACTATAAGAACTATGTGATAATGTATAAGTGAAATAGATCTAAAAAATTAGCATGTAGGTGTATAACCTATTACCACTGCTACTAATGTTATCATAATCTTATATGTGCAATAGTGTTAATATTTAGTAATATCTAGTCATCCATATCCTTTTGGATCAGTGTATCTCTTATTGATGAGAAATTTATTCTCTCAAAAGGCATTTAAATAGAGATAAAGATAATGGACATGATAAGCAACATACATAATGATTTTTTTGAACTCAAAAAAAAAATTCCCAGCTTCTACGATATTGTTGATGAAATGACAAAGGTCATAAACACATGGTTAACCTGCATTTCAAATATAGTGATTTATAAAGATGATAGCATAGTTGGAACTTAGTGCTATAACTATGTTATAAATTTTCAAATTGAATAAATCACATGAGGAACAAAGTATTTTTGTGTAGACTAAGAGGGAATGAACCCTGGAAGTGGGCATATTTTTTAAGGAAAGTTTTCATAATTAAAACATAATATATTTTCACATTGTAATTTTGTAATATTCTATGCTTATTATTGGGAAATAATCACATGTCATAAATATAACATATTATAAATTCAAAATTCACATTTAGACTCTTATACAAAGAGTGTTTATTGCCCCAAAATTCTCAACACTATGTCCAAGTGTTGAAGCTGTTCCTCCCATGTTTTATTATACACTAGGATGTCATCAAACAAGACCAACACAAACTTCCTTAAGTGTTTCCTAAAGACATTATTCATACAATATTGGAAAGTTATTGGAATATTATTTTAAAAAATTGAAAATTTTAGAGGAATTCTTGGTCTGATAAAGGGGTAACATAACAATATTGTATATATTCGTTATTATCCTAGGTGTCTTTTGTGTCATTTAGTAATTTATTTTTCATTCCCATAGAAATATGAAGAGTCTCTTTGTTAATGTGAAGTGAAAAACCATTTTATATTATATATTTCTAAGTTTTTTCTTCCAAATTTAATGTGAACACAATTTTGGCTTGCACCAATTATTATTAATTCATGGACTTGATCCTAGTATTTTTTTCTTTTGTCATATCCTTGCTAGTTGTGTGGGATTGAGTTGTTGGTAGAGTTACCTACATCCTAAAAAGTGATAGAGAGGTTATGTATTATGAAATATAAAACAAAAAGGGTTAATAACAATAAATATAAGGGTTTGATTAGCCAATTCATAAACATATGGATGATCGAGATCATGTTTGGCTTGAGAAATTTTCTCAAAACCAAGAGGGTATGATTGATATGATCACTAATTTTAATCACACCATGCATGGCATAAGTGTAAATCATCCTCCCAATGGTGAGGGGAGTGCTCCAAGAACCAAAAATAACACTCCTACATAAAAGGCAATCACTGGATTTTTAGCTAGGCCTTTCTATCCTAACTTCATATGTCGATAAGAAGTCATTCTTGAGGTGGAGTTTCAACATCTAATGATGGATGATATCATTTCCAGTTATGAAGAATACATGAAATTTTTGATTGAAATCAAGGGGTAAATTTCCCTCACTATATTCATGTAACTGAGGAGAAATAAAGAGGGACCTAGGACTGATCCTATCCTTTAGTATAATTAGAAGGATCTTCAACACATAGTGGCAAAGGTTACTCTATCTACATTTGATGGATCTACCAAGAGTAACATTCAAGATTAGATCTAAGAGGTGGATACATAACTTTCCCTCTAACCTCTGATGAAATATGAAGCCATCAAATTTACTAATTTACATCTTGAGGGCATAACACATGAGTGGTGGTACTTTATTCACATAAGGGCATAACCTAATCCACTCTTATGATGAGTTCAATAGGAGGTTGATAGAGAGGTTTGATATGGCTAATATAGAAGTCTATTCCTTATCAAAATCAAAAGAAACTATTCTTTCAAGGAGAGTTTTAACAAAAGGAGATGTCAAAAGAAATAGGGAATGAGATTAGAAGTAAAAACTATGCTTCACTTGCAAGGATCCATGAGAGCCTTGAAATAGATGTCTTGGGCATGGTCAAGTTATATTGAGGTGATATCAGATGTTGAATCAAAATTAGAAGAGTTTGAATATGAAATTGAATAAAATGAACCAAAACCAAAAAGAAAAGAGGAATAAAATACTTCAGGAGGCACACTTGCCACACTAGTTAGTGCTCTTATATATACTTCTTTTAGATTTTAGGGAGTTTTGGAAGGAAAAAAGGTCACAGTGTTGATTGACAGTGGGGAAACCCATAATTTTATTAATGAAGGATTGGTAACAAGGATGGGTTTATAAGCAAAATATTTGAAGGGATTCAATGTGATTGTAGCTGATGGATACACCCTTCCATATACCAAGAGAATTAAATAACTTAATCCTACTTTTGGGAGACATAAAGTAAGTGATGACTTCTATGTTGTATGCAAAAGAGAAACATGTGTGGTACTTGGGGTAAAATGGTTAAATCATTTGGGATAATTCACCCTAAATTATCAAACTATGAAGCTAAAGTTTAAAATAGATGGGAAAGAGGTTGTGTTTTAAGGCATGTCCAATGGTGCTCCTAGTGTGGTCATAACTAAGAAGATGGAGAGAGATTTTCATAGAGGACTTCTTGCTTGGGAATCCCATTTTTGGGTTAACATTATAAATTCATACACAGATAATAAATCCTACCATGTGGTCATTCAACCTATTTTAGATAAGCATGACACATTATTCAATGTATACATCCATGATTACCACTAGATAGAGGATTTTAGCACATAACTAAGTTAGAATCAGGTTCTAAACATATATTGATTATTACTTATATCCATCCATGAGCATTCAAAGAGTAAATTGATAAGGAAATCAAGGAATTATTAGAGATGGGACATATCCAACCTAGTTCTAGTTCATTTGCTTCTTCTATTATTTTGGTGTAGACAATACATCAACAACTAAATCATCCTTCCCTTTGACATAATCAATATAAAATTCATAGGATTAAAGTTTGCTTATTGACTTCTATTTCATATCACTCAAACTATTTTGACTGAGAAAATATTTCATATTATTATGATCCGTTTTGACTATAAACCTACCATAAATCAAATATTGTCTAAATTTAGACAAAGCATACATAATGCCCAACATTTATTTATCATAAATAAAGCACCTATGCTCCACCTATTTGAGTTTATATATTTTAAAGGCTATAGGGTTCCCATTTTTCACTAAAATAGCCCCTATACCTTCCCTTAAAGCATCACACTCTATCATAAAAGGAAAGGAGAAATATAGAACATTAAGTACCAAGCACGAACTCATACCTCCTTGAATTTATCAACTTGGGATATTTTAGGCTAGTTAAAAGTCCCCCTTTTGGTTAAATATGTCAAAAAAACAACAAGCTAAAAAAATCCCTTGATAAACTTATTATAGTAGCTGCACAAACCCAAAAACCCTCTCAAATGTATCATGGTAGTAGGTGGAGGCCAATCCATGATTGCTTAGAATTTTTGTTGATACAGATGGACCCCTTGGTAAATAATTACATGTATTAAATATAAAATTTTGTAAATTAAAAATTGACATTTAGAATCTTATACAAAGAGTGTTTTCTACCCCAAAATTCCCAACACTATGTCCAAGTGTTGAAGATATTCCTCCCATGTTTTATTATACACTAGGATGTCATCAAAGAAGACCAACACAAACTTCCTTAAGTGTTTCTTAAATACATTATTCATACAATATTATTAATTTATTAAAATATTATTTAATCCAAAGGGCATACAAAAAATTCACGGTGCCCATAATGACATCTAAAAGCAGACTTTGGACCATCCTCTTCTCTTACCCAAATTTGGTGATATTCAGTCCTCAAGCCAATCTTGGAAAAGTGGACAGCCTCATGTAGCTCATAAATTAATTCATCAATATTAAGTATGGGATACCTATTTTTTATGATAATTTTTTTCAAAAGGCATTATTTTATGTACATCCTCATAGTTCTATCTTTCTTCTTCACTAAGATAAATGAAGAAGCAAAAGGACTAGAAGTAGGACTTATAGGACCCATATCCAAGTGTTATTTGATGTAGTTCTCAATATCTTCCTTGTAGACTCTAGGATGTTGGAATAAAAATGATTGAGATGGGGGTGGGGGGCATGGGGAGGAGGGGTGAATTAGTCTTCAAAAATATGACAACTTTACTTTATCATTTATGAACTATCAAAATAATATAGTGAACTAACAACACATTAAGAGCCATGAGCATGAGACAAGAGCATAACACATAGAAAACTTATTTGAGTGGGAAACCTTTAATGGGAATAAAAAAAACTAATGATTAAAATAGACTAAAATCATATAAGACAAACATCAATATTTAGTGAAGCGCTAACTTCACTTGGAGCACCAATCCCAACTAGCCAAACACCAACTTGACTAGGCTTTAGCAAGTACCCACTTACAAGGAGATACCAACCCCCTAGATGACTTAGCACTAAATCATCCAACTCAAAATATTTTTCACCTTTACAAAAAAAAAAATTCTCATACAACAGATGATTATCTCCTTTTTTATATCTTCACACACTTTTATCTTTCTCAAACTCATCTTTAGCCTTCTTCTCTCAATTAGCCCTCTTCTTGACTCGATTAGGCCATATGACCTTGATAATCATCTATAATACCCATATAATATATTCATTATTTTTTATATTCACCCTCATAATTTTCTTCAATACCTCTTTTATCTCTTCAAATTTTTATCTCATTCGCTTCAACTCTTTCAAAATCTAACTAGACAATTAGGCCTTATCTTATACTAGGCTCTTGCACATACACTCCTTAGTTAGCCATAAAAACTTAAAAACTCATATTTCGAATAAAATTTGACTTAGGTCATGTAAAAAACATTAATAAAACATTACAATATGTTGGTCATAGCATATAGGACCAAAAACCTCTTTTAGGCCTTAAGGAGACCTAATTCAATTAGACCTTCATTAGCACACATTACCCTTTGAAGTCCTTAGAACACTTTAAAACTCCTCAAATGGAAATAAAATATCATATATCACTCAAATATATCCATACCAATCTCATCTTAGGTCCATGATACCTTTTAGCTCCAACCACCACTTGAAGCATGCCATTATCAATGTTCACATTATGCCTGTGCATACCCATAAAGTCTATCTTGAAAAATTAAAGTAAAAACACAATTTTATAAAAAAAAATGGAAAAAAATAATATAAACTTAAATAATTAAACAATTTTACCAATTTTATTATACTTCATTACACAGGTTAAAAGGACTCAAACCCTTCTCTGCAAGTAGCCCACTTAGAACTGCTAACTAGCCTCAAAACATAGTCATGGAAATAATGACCTAAAACACCTATATAACCACTTTTATAGACTTAAAATTCATTTATATGATCCTATGATTTCATTATAATATTACCAAATAGATATATAATATGGTCAAATGGTAATATTGGTCTTATAAACCAATCTCATAGTCTTGTATTTTCATGTCTCTTCTGAACTAGATTGGTCAACTTATGACCAACATTTTCATCTTATTCACTAATATAAAAAACATATATCCAAAATTAACATTTATCACAGGTCATTAATAATGTCTCCATGTACTTTTATTTATTCCTAATCCATGATAACACATCCCTAATCACCTTCTCACTTCTACTTGGGTTTCTCACTGTTTACATCATTAGGCCTATTAGCAATTGATCAACTTGTAAGTATAGTTTAGAACCCTTGAGGTATATAATATTATCATAAAACACCATGGACATCAAATAAAAGTCTCAATATTCAACCTTCATCCATTTGTTAACTTTGACTTGGTCAACTCTAACTATTACATCAAATCTTTGAAAAATAAGGCCTTTCCTATAGGGTCCACTCACTCACCTAAAAAATAAATCACACTTGGAGGTGCCTAATAGAGTTGGATACATGATAAAATAACTTAAATATCAATACCAAACCATTATGAACATTTTACAATAGGATCTTTCACATCGAGTCATTGTTAGGGTTTTAGAGAGGGTTAACACTATTCTTGGTGTTAATGATTATTGATAAAGGATTACCCCTCATTGTCAAAAAAAATGTCTAGAGATATTTTTTTATGAAAATTCTGAATCTCTCCTCAACATCTTAGGTTCACATGTAGAGTTTACACATGCCAATAAACACTTGAAAGTCCTTTTTAGGTTGAGAACCCTTCATTCTATGCACTCAAAAAACCTGAAAACCACTTTTCATGCCTCTTCTTTAAAATTTTGACCTTAGACTTAATAAAAACACATTTTAAAACCTATCACACCACTAAAAATTATCACATGATCATTCTTTCATTAGAAAATGATCTTGATACCCCATCTGGTCACCATCTCTCTCTTTACTCTCTAGGCCTTGATTTACAAGTCATATTAGGTTTTGAAACTTACATTCTAGCGACTGTCCAAGCTATAAACACCTCATATACATTTAATAAAATATCTTACCATGATCAATCACTACCATACAATCTTCATATGCCTTGACAATACCTCATAACACCTCATTAGGTCAGACAGAGTCTAAAACTAGTCTAGTTGCATGCTAGGTCTGTAGGTCCTACCACTATAGGCTCACCTTGAAAGTCTCATGAGTGATCCAATGCCTCATATTAATGATCCAAAAACCTAATATATATTATTATGACTCTATGCATCCATCTCACTAGGCCACCAAACTCATACCTTCTCATAAGGTCTCTTTATGTAATGACCAGTGTCATGACTAGGCTTCTTGAAACATGACAACTAACCTTGAAACACTTTTTGAAGATATTATACCTTGATCATGTGTCTTACATTATCCTTAGACAATTTATTACCTCTCAATGATGCTATCAAATAATAAAATTCTTTAATGACCTCATGAACACCTTCCTTAAGAATCTTTGACATCAATGCCAAACTTCAACAATAGAAACAATGTTAAACAATATCCCCCTTTTTCATTGATGGAAAAATATACTATATGTTGATTATTATTATTATTTCCTTATTCTTTTATTTCTCCCACTTTGACATAAACAACAAAGTGATGTTTGTAACTCCTCGGATCACACTCTTTGCAATCAAAATACTCATCATACAGGACTTATGAGTTTATGAGACATAACACAAACATGCCCCCCCATATCCATACATACCTTCTTGTAACAACTCAATTGTTCTTATAACTAATGATCATGATTATCTCCCCCTAAGTAATTGACTTTTTAAATGATTTCTAGGGGCAGGAATTACACCCAATTCATGTCTTAGGTGTTCAAAAGTTACCTTTGGAAGTGGTTTGGTCAATATGTCTACAATATGATCCTGTGTAGAAACATATTCAAGTTTGAAAATCTATTAATTTACCTACTCTCTTATAAAATGATACCTTATGGGAATTTGTTTGGTCCTTGAGTGCATAATGGGGTTCTTTGATATGCTTATAACACTTGTATTATCATAATAGATAGGGTTAAGACCATCATACTCCACCTTGTAGTATTTTAGGGTCTGTCTCATCCATAGGACCTAAGTGAAACATTAATATAATACAATGTAATCATCCTCAAAAGTGGAAAAAACTACCGATGGTTACTTTTTTCTTATCCATGAAAGTAGGCACCTACCTAGGAAGAAGGCTCCTTCACTGGTACTTTTTTTATCATCTATACTTCCTACCCAATTTGTATATGTGTGGGTTTTCAAACTAAACTCATTAATTATTAGATACCACAATACATACTCAATAGTCCCTTTGAGATACTTGAGTATCCTTTTCACTTCTTGCATATGATTCTCCTTTGGATCTTCTTGAAACCTTCCCACAAGACCTACTACTTACATTATGTCAGGTCTAAAGGTAGTGTGTACAACAAACCTATAATCATTGACCCATATGATGTTTGATTGAACTTTGAAGACTCATCTTCCTTACTCAAATTACATCATGTTTTCATGGGTGTACTAACTACGTTGCAATCTTCCATCTCAAACTTATTCAACATCTCTCTTATGTAATTGGATTATGAGATGAATATACCTTTTTTATATTGAGTGATTTTTAACCCAAGAAAGAATGATAGTTATCCTAGCATGGATATCTCAAACTCTTTATCCATCACCTCTGTAAAGGCCTTTATCATTTTCTCATTTTTTCCACCAAAGATGATGTCATACATATAGATAAATACTATCAGTTGATGTTCATCTTTTATCTTGATGCATAGATTATTGTTTGTAACTCCTCTTTTAAATCCTCGATCCAACAAATACTTGTCCAACCTAGCATACCAAGATATAAGAGCTTGATTTAGACCATAAAGATCCTTTATCAATTTTCAAACATAGTATTTATCATCTTATAGTGAGAACCCTTTAGGTTTCTCAATGTAAACTTCTTCTTCCAAATATCCATTCAAAAAGGTAGATCTGACATCCATCTAATATACCTTGAGTCATTTTGAATCTTGCATAATATATAAATAATGTAATGGCCTCCAATATTTCTACTAGTGTAAAGGTATCCTCAAAGTCTACTCCTTGAACTTGTGCATGTCCCTTACATACTAATCTAGCCTTTTTCCTAATGAATTATCCATCTTTATTCAATTTGTTTATAAACACCTATTTTGCGCCAATGACAATCTTGTCTTTAGGCTAGGAGCTAGTTCTTAAGTCTCATTCTTATCTATTTGGTATAACTCCTCATTCATAACACCTATCTAAAATCTTTCCTTTCTTGATTTTATAATACTCTTAGGTTCAATATTGGATAATAAAGCAACGTTCTCTTGATTTATATTACTTACAAGTCTTCTCCTTATTTTCATACCTGCATTCTTGTTGCCAATGATTTAATATTCAGGATGATCTCTTTGAATATACCTTGAGGATAATTTTGATTCCTATCTCTCTTTAAATTCTTCTTCTTCCTCATCAACATTATACTTCCCTCTTCATTCTTTAAGTCTAGATTCTCTAAAATGTTCTTTGTCTATAAGTGAGATTTCCTTGTCTCATCAATCTTCACATTTATGTTTTCCACTATCTTTTGTAGTCTCTTGTTATAACATCTATAGGTTGAGATCATTGATGAGTATCCTAATAATATGCCTTCATCAGATATGGAATCAAAATTTCCCAACTTTTTATCATCTTTTTTGATGAAACATTTACTGCTAAACACTCTAAAGTGTTCGACATTGGTAGGTCTACCCTTCCATAATTCATAAGGAGTCTTGTTTCCATTATTCCTTATCTATCATCTATTCAAAATTTAGATAGAAGTAATTACTACCTCTTTCCAATAACCATTAAACAATATAGGTTCATTTAGTATAGTTTTAGCCATTTCTTGAATTGTCCTATTGTTCCTTTCCATTACCCCATTTTGCTGAGGTGTCCTAGCTACTAAGAATTGTCTCCTTATTCCATGAACCTCACAAAAGTCATAAAAATCATTAGACCAAAACTCTCCTCCACTATCATATCTTAGGCACTTGATCTTCCCATTCTTCTCATTTTTAACAAGATCCTTGAATGCATTGAACTTGTCAAGAGATTATGATTTCTCTTTCATGAATGCAATCCAAGTCATTTTTTTGTAATCATTAATGAGTAACTTGAAGTATCTATCTCCTTGAATGCTTTGAATTCTTGTAGGCCCATAGAGATCAGTGTATATTAACTTCAAGGTTCTTGTAGTAGAGTACTCCTTGGACTTGAACCTTCTTTTAGTTTGCTTACCATGTTGACATTCTTTATGAAGTATGTTTGTAGATTTTATGATATTAAACATGTTATCTAAAGAATTTTTAGTGATAATCTTGACCATGTTGTCAAATTTTAGGTGACCTAAAATTTTGTTCCATAACCAACTTTAATCTATCTTGCTCATGAATCATCTCTCCTTTTTTATTTCATTCAATACATATAGGTTGTTCTAAGTCATTTTAGCATTGGTATATAGCCTTCTTGATTTGGATCTCCTTATATCACACCCTTTGTTATGAAATGTTAGTTTGTGTACTTGATTTCACATTTGACTTAAACTAAGCAATTTATGTTTCAAACCTTCCACATACAACACATATTGTGTCTTGGTCTTTCCATCATCCAAAACTCAAGACACCCTTGAAAATTATACTGGTAGTTGTGTTGTCTCCAAACCTCACTATTCCTATAAGATTCTTATTTAATGAGATGAACTTATTTATGTCTCCTATAATGTGGATTGAGAAACCACTATTAATATACCATTTCATGCCTTCATCTTGAATATGACAGGTAGTATGAGCTAGTATAAAGTCATCTTTGGTCTTTTATTCCTCTTTGGCAAATAGTTCGTCTTGCTTCTTGAGCTCAATCTAATCCATCCTAGCTTGATTTGGTTTATATACCAATATTTTATCCTTATTATGCATTCTATTATCTTATGGACCTTCTAACTCTATTAGAGTAGAAGCTTGTAATGTGTCTTATATTATGATAGATGTAGCAAATAATATTTTTGTACTTACTATAGTTATATGATAACTTATCCTTTATAGCTTTAGGTTGCCTGATTGGTCTTTCATGTTAGTAATATTGACTTGTTCTAACTTCTCATTATCTCTCTAAAACTTTCTTAATTTTTCTATGAGTTATTCATGTTCAACCTTTAAGGAATCTAGATCTATCTTCAACTGGTCATACTTATCTTCCTTTGAATTACACCTTATGTTTACCTCTTCTAACTAACTCCTAAGATCCTTTAAAGTCTTCTTTTGATGTTTCAAATCATAAAGGTTACTTATGATCTCAATTTTAAGGTTTGATTCAACTTCTCCTTCTTCATTTTCATAGCATACTTCATCATCATACATGGTATCTTAATCCTATTGATCACAAGACATTTGTGTGCTTCTTAGGATAACCTTCAAGTTGTTAGACTTGCCTCAAAGGACTAGGATCTAATACCAATTTTGGTAAGAAAAATTATTGAGATCAGGGGTGTATTAGTCTTCAAAACTTTTACAAATTTAATTTATCATTAATGAACTATTAAAACAATATAGTGAACTAGCAACACATTAAGAGCCGTGAACATGAGACAAGAACATAACACATAAAACACTTATTTCAATGGAAAATCCTAAAATGGAATAAAACCCATTGATGATGAAAATGGAATAAAATCCTATAATACAAACATCAATATTTATTGAAGCACCAACTTCACTTGGAGCACCAACCCCAACTAGCTAAGCACCAACTTGACTAGGCTTTAGCAAGCACCCACTTGCAAGAAGACACCAACCCTCTAGATGACTCAAAACCAATACAACCATCTCAAACCTTTGATAAAATTTATAACACTATGTTTCTCATACAAAATATGATGATCTTCTTCTTCATCTCTTCACACACTCCTATCTTTCTCAAACTGGTCTTTATCCTTCTTCACTCAATTAACCCTCTTCTTGACTTGATTAGGCCATATGACCTTGATAATAATATAGAGTACCCATATAAAATATTTATGATGGTTTATATGAAATCTCTTAATGGTCCATAATACCTCCTTCAGCTCTTCCAAGTTCTATCTCATTCGCTGCAACTCTCTCAAATTCTAACTTAGATAATTAGACTTATTAGGCCTTGTTCTTATACTAGGTTCTTGCTCATACACTCCTTGGTCAGCCATACACACTTGAAAATTTATATTTACCATAAAATTGGAATTATGGAATGTAAAAAACATTAATAAAACATTAAAATAGTTTTATCATAGCATATAGGACAAAAAATCTCTTTTAGGCCTTAAGGAGACCTAATTCAATTACGCCTTCATTAGCACACATTACCCTTTTAACTCTGTAGAACATTTTAAAACTAATAAAATATAATATTTAACTCAAATATATCCCTAAAAATCTCATCTTATGTCCATGACACCTTTTAGCTCCAACCACCACTTGAAACATGCCATTAACATTGTTCACAATTAGGCATGTTCAAACCCAGAAAGTTTGTCTTAAACAACTAAATCAAAAACACAATTTTGTCAAAAAACCATGGAAATAAATCATATAAATATAACCTTACAGAATTAAAAAAATTCACAAATTTTATTATACTTTATTACACATGGCAAAAAGACTCAAACCCTTCTCTGCAAGTAGCCCACTCAGAACTACCAACTAGCCTCAAAATATAGTCATGGAAACAATGACCTAAAATACCTATAAAACCACTTTTAAAGACTTAAAATGCATTTATATGATACTATGAGGTAATTATACTATTCTCATATAGATATATAATATGGTCAAATGGAAATATTGGTCTTGTAGATCAATCTCATAGTATTATATCTTATTGTCTCATCTGAACTAGACAGGTCAACTTATGAACAACATTTTCATCTTATTAATTGATATCAAAAACAAATATCCAATACAATAATGTATTATATTCCATTAAAAAAGTATCCATACACTTTTATTCATCCTTAATCCATGATAACACATCCCTAATCACCTTCTCACTTTTGCCTGGGTTTCTCACTATTTGCATCATTAGGCCTGTTATCAACTAGTCAAATTATAAGACTAGTTTAGAAATATTTAGGGATATAATATTATTAAAAACCAATATTTACATCAAATATAAGTATCAAGCTTCAATCTTAATCTATTTTACAACTTTGACTTGTTCAATTCTGATTGCTACATCAAATTTGTAAGAAATAAGGCCTTTCCTTCCTATAGGGTCCACTCACTCACCTGCCAAACCAATCATACCAAGAAGTGATTGAGAGAGTTGGATACATTATTAAATCACTTAAATATCCATTCAAAACCATTATGATCACTTTATAACAATATATTTCATGTTGGGTCATTGTTAAGGTTTTAGAGAGGGTTAACACTATTTTTCGTGTTAATGATTATTCATAAAGGATTGTCCCTCATTTACAAAACTAATCCTTGGAGATCTTATATACGACCCTTATGAATATATAATAAATATCTCAAGTTCCCATACATAGGTTACATGTTACAATGAAATCTTGAAAGTTCTTCTCAAGTTGAAAACCCTTCATTCTATGCACTCAAGAAACCTCAAAACCACTTTTCATGCCTTTTCTTGAAAAAATTAACCTCTGACTTGGTCAACACACTTGGGAAAACCTATCACATAATTAAAAATTATCACATGATCTTTCTTTCCTTGGAAATTGATCCTAATACCCCATTTTTTCACCATCTCTCTCTTTACTCTCTAGGCCTTGGTTTACAAGTTATATTAGGCCTTGAAACTTACCTTTTAACCACTATCCAAGATGTCAAAACCAAATATACATGTCATAAAAAGATCTTAACATGCTAAAACACTATTATACAATCTTCATATGCCTTGATAATACCTCATGACACCTCATTAGGTCAGATAAAGTCTAGAACTAGTTTAGTTGCATGCTGGATCTATAGGTCCTAACATTATAGGCTCACCCTGAGACTCTCATGAGTGATACATGCCTCATATTCATTATATAATAACCTCATACAACTTATTATTCATTTTTTCATCCATCTCACTAGGAAACTAAACTCATACCTTCTCACAAGGTCTCTTCAAGCAATGACCAATGTCATGACTAGGCTTCTTGAAGCATGATAACTGACCTTGAAACACTCCTTAATGCTCTTATGCCTTGATCATATGTCTTACATGATCCTCAGATAATGTGATACCTCTTAATTATGCTATAAAACAAGAAAATTATTCAATGACCTCATGAACACCTTTCTTAAGAATCTTTGACATCAATGCCAAACTTCAACAACAAAAATAATGCTCAACATAGGATGGCAGTATGGAGTGGTTATTACCACTTTAGTTTTAGGTTCCAAATTAATGATATGCTAAAAACCCATTTTTGGTGGTAATCCATGTGGAATGATAATGAAAACCTTAACATGCTTATCAAGGATGGGTTGGATATCCTTATGATGTTTTCTATTATTTGAAATTTTGATTTTTATAACTCACAAAACACTCAATTGTCCAAGTAATATACCCTCTATGAAAATATCTTTCCATCCTTTTCACTATCACTACCATAGGAGATCTATCAGCCATACCACACAACACTCTTTCCTTACCTACTGATTTGAACTTGAGATCCATAGTTTCATAGTTTTGAGTGAGTTTTCATAGTGAATGTAGTTGTTTCACCCCAAGGATTAGGTTATTTTCACTAATACTAACCACATATAAATCATCCTCAATCTTATGCCTTCCAACAATCATATTTAGATTTTGAATTTTCTTTGTGCATGGAATGGTATATCCATCTGCGATGGTCACATTGAATCTTTCAAAATATACAACTTGTATCCCACATTTAGATGCTAAGACTTCATCAATGAAACTATGGGTTGCCCCACTATCAATTAACATTAATAATTTCTTGCCTTACAACACTCTACACTCTAAAAGGGTGATATCTAGGAGTAGTAGACAATGTGGAAAGGGTTCTATCCATGTGGTCACCCTCTTCTTTCCTTTATTACTTATGTTAATTAGGCGTTTCCACTACTTCTTCTTCTTCTTATCCATCCAATACTACCTCAATTTAATGAACTTTCCCTTTTCCAAGGAAATGATGACCCTGTGTCCAAGGATCTTTATAAGTGAAGCATAAATTTCTCTTCCTCAACTCATTTATTGAATCCACTTCTTTGTTTGTCTTTGGTATCTCCCTTTGTTTTCCATTACCTTTTTTAATATGCCTTCTTTTTTCTCCATATGGGGTTATCCTTGGCTACGTATAAAGTGTAGTCTTAGGCTATCCAAAAGAAGGTGTCCTTTGTTATCTAAAAGACATAAATTTGCTTTTAAGTGACTTTATTTCAAGATAAAAAGCCTTTTTGATGGCTTATTAGATGGAATAAGGGTTGAAATCCTTGACCAAACCCTTCAGGGGGTCATCCAACCCTTCCATAAACAAAACCACAAGTCTCCTTTCAGAAACATCTAGTACCATAATGTAAACTCTCTAAAAATAACTCACATATTTTTTGTCTCAACTTTTCTAACTCCCTAAAATGGACTTCTGAATCAACATTATCAAACATTGAGAATTAACCTCTTATTGAACACATCATAAGAGTGGATGAGGTTGTGCCCTTGTGTGATAAAACCATGGTACCACCACTTATGTGATATTCCTTTAAGATGTAAATTAGAAAAATTGATGGATTTATCTTCCATTATAGGTCAGGGGAAAAGGTATGTATCCACCTTTTGGATCCAACCTCAATTGGTACTCTTGGTAAATCTATTAAATGTAGATAGAGTGAGCTTTCCTAATACGTGTTGAATATCCCTATGATTATACCAAGGTCTAGGATCAGCCTTAGGTCCCTATTTGTTTCTCTTTAACTACATGAAGTTAGTGAGGACATTTCCCCCTTGAATTTAGGTGGATGAGTCCTATAGTATTCATAATTGGCAATAATATCATTCGTCACTGAAGGATGAAACTCCACCTTAGAAATGACTTCCTCTCTATGGATGAAGTTAGGTTGGAAAGGCCTAGTTGAAGCTCCAATGGTTGTTCTCTATGTAGGAGGGTTATTATTGGTTCTTGAATCACTCCCCTCACCATTGGGAGGATGGTTTGTATTGATGCCCTGCATGGTGTGAATAAACTCAACCATCATATTAGTCATACACTCTTGGTTTTGAGAAAATTTATAAAACTGAACATGATCTTGATCATCCATATCTTTGTGCCCTAGTTGCTTAAACCCTTTTTTTGTTGTTTTAGACCCTTTTTATTTTATCTTTCATAATACCTAACCTCCTTATAACTATTTGGCATGTAGGAAACTCTTCCAACAAATCAATCCCCCATAATTGACAAGGAGGAAGCTTAGATGCCACTAAAATATCCCTTTTAAGGCCAAATTAAATAATTTTAGAATTTGTAGAAACCCTAACCAAAATTATAGAATTATGAAAATATCTACTTAGGCATGAGAATTAAATCTAGACCTCATCAAAACCCTCACAAAAATATAAAAATTTAATAAATTTATTTAACACATCAAATCTGAATTTTTTAATAATTTATAGGTCTAAAAATTAGAATAAATTACAATTGAGTGTATGAAAGATGAAACATAATAATTAATTATTCAAACAATTCTCCAATTGAAATATGGCACTATGTGAAAGGAAATGTCAATAATAAATTTCATTTGAATCGGCACTAGGTGAAATGTGGCAATGTCAATACTAAATTTCATTTGAATCAACACTATGTGAAAGATGACAGTCAAATTTTGTTATTGCCCTACAATAGATTAACTAGAAAACATCTTGATAAAAGTGCTTTGATGAGAAAAAATTGAAAATTTTAGAGGAATTCTTGGTCTGACAAATGGGAATGTAACAATAATGTATATATTCATTATTATCCTAGGTGTCGTTTGCCTCATTCAATAAGTTGTTTTCCATTCACGTAGGAATAGGAAGAGTCTCTTTGGGAATGTGAAGTGAATAACCATTTTGGCTTATATATTTGTAAGGTTTGTTCTTCAAAATTTAATGTGAACATAATTTTGGCTTGCACCAATAATTATTAAATCATGGACTTGATCTTAGACTTGAGAACAACTTAAAGTATTATGGTTTATTTATTTCCCTAACTCTATCCCTTAGTCTATAAGAAATAATGAATAGGATATGGTTCTTCCAATTGGATTAATTATGGAAAGGGGACATGACATCATATGAATGGGATTACAAATATAGATAAAGCATAGATACACCATGATACCTCTCAAATATGATATTAATTGTGTATGCTCTAATACCACTGATCCAAGACCCAAGAGGAGACATGATAGACAACCTATTTAAATGGATTTAAGAGGGTTATGAATGGAAACAATATATTTATGAATGAAAAAAATATGAAAGTGTAATACATTCATAGAATAAATATCACAAGAAATAGATGACAAATAATGTATAACTTTAAAATCAAGATTTTATTATTTGAGAGATCAGACATCTAGTTTCGATGTACTTTCTAAATGCATTCTTTTGTATCTCTCTATATACAAAGAATGAAAGTGTACATTATTATAAAATGAAGGAATAAGAAACATCAGTTGATAATAGTTGGTAATAACATATTCATAATTAAAGGGTAAGTGTACAAAGTTAGGGGGATAAAAAGTGGCCTACTTGTGGACATGATTTCCCTAAAAGTTCAAAAATCTGAACTTCTGTAGATAATTTGAGATATCTACAATCTGAATATTAAGATGGTGTAAAAACATGAAATGTATAATTTTGAGTCTAGTTTCCAAAACACTATTTATTTTAAATGGTTAAGTATAACTAGGTCAAACATTTTAAATTTGAAGAGGAACTCCTATTTTTTTTTGAAGAAAATAGAGTAGATATATGCTCGTGCGGTGTACCATTTTTTGAGTAGCATTTAATATTGTTTTAAACCCTTTGGTAAAAATTTAGATAATATCATCTAGTTTTTGAATTATATCTTTTGATATTTTTTAAATGAATAGTTTTTTTTATGAAATTTTCAAGTAAATAGATCCTTAAAATTGACAAAAAAATGGATAGTTGCCCATGCAGTGTGCCTAATTACCTCAAAACAAAATGAAAATCAGTTTTTTTTTCAATGTGTGTATAATTATGCCTAGTTTGTGACCATATAATTTTTTTACACTTGGATCAATTAAAAACAAATTACATGAACATGTATAGTCATGTATGTTTGTGGCATGTAATGGCCTAAAAAAGGTTAGTTAGAAAAAAAAAAAAAAAAGCTTTAAACCTTAAATTAATCCAAAAATTATAGAAATCATATTTTTTGAAAGAGGAGAACATGCTTCTCATAATGTTATTAATTTTTTCAATTTTAATGTTGAAATTATTAGTGTATTTGGTAATCAAAGTTTAATTTTGTTTTTTATCAATACTCTCAGACTTGGTTGTAGATTGACAGGTCCAAGCCTTTGGCTTGAGAATCCAAGCCATTCCTGAGCCAAAAGGATTGGTTTTAAAATTCAAATTCAAATAGTGTGATCATATTAATAACGTTATCATTTTATTAACCATGTTAATAACATAATCATGTTATTAACCACATTAATAACATATTCGCATTATATATTCATAACTCCAAAAAATGCATGTTTACTCTTGAGCTCAAATTTTATATATGTTCTTATATGTTATTGAGATCCCCAATAGTGGTGCTATTTCATGTGACATGGGAAAGGTACCTAACCTTGGATAGTGAATTAAGGTGTCATGGTATCACATTAGAATTCAAAAAACTTATGTGCATTTTAATATGTTGACTTGAATAATAATTAATTGGTTTTAAGGTGTAACTCATTATACATTTTATGATATAATTGGTTTTATCATGAGATGTCATAAAATGAATTTTTTAAACCTATGGCCAAAACTTAGCATTTGGAATACCAATCCAACTATGAATTTGAAATAAATTGTGCTATTTTGAGCCCCTTCAACCTAATTGTGTAACTATAAAATGTGATCTTTGGGGGTTGATCAACTCCAATTTCATTTGCTTGATTGAAGCAAAGAAATATTATCTATTTATATGCAAGTTTTACATGTATATAATGTGGTTTCGAGCTCAATAAACTTGAAGTCAGCAGTTAATGAATGAAAATGTTGATTAGTTCAATTATGAAAGTAATTAGGGTCAAAATGAGCCACATGAACCATTTTTAAATCATATATGATGTGATTTAGATTGAAATTAACCCTAATATCATGTCATATATAATTAACCAAAGAGTTGATTCATTTAATTGAGGAGGCATTTGAGGCAAATTTGAACCCCTTAAATTGTAAGATATGATTTGGGGCAAAATTAAGTTTGATTCTATCATGAATTGATCCAGTTAGTCACTTTATGTAATTATGGGTGTGATTTGGGAAAAATTGATCCCCTAAACCAAAATTATGGCTCAATTTATTGTATAATGTATGCAAAATATGTGGCTTAATTGACCCTACTTTGATCATAAATGCAAACATGAAGGCAATTATCACAAATAGGTGAACAAGTAGCTCAAAATTTATTAAATTACCTTAGTGATTAGACCCTATATTTGATATATGAAACCTTAAAACCTGTACCATTTACCTTAAACTCTTAATCCTATACAGTTTACCTTAAACCCTAATCCATAAGCCCTAAACCCCAAACCCTTTAAATTATAGACCCTAAACCCTAAACTAATCAATTTAACCCCAATTAGCACCATTTATATAGTAATAATTAGGTTCACATGGATAAAATTGGTCAAAATTACATCACTCATTACTGTAATTGACTTAATTGGATAAAATTATGATGATGTGGGGGCTAATTGAGCCCAAAATCACATTATTTACTCACATATATAGGTTCAAAGAGCTCAAAGTGCCCCAATTAACTTCATAATTATACTTTATACACCCTAAAACCTATACCTTAAGCCCTAATCCCTAAAATTCCTAATCCCAAAACTCTAAACCATAAATATAAACTCTTTAAAACCCTAAACCAATCATTTTAACCCTAATTAACATCATTTAGACTAAGAATTAAGTTCACAGGTCTTAGATTATCCTAAATCACATGAATTATTGCCCCATTTAACTAATTCACTCAATCTGCATGATGACATTGGGTATAATTACATCCTAAAAACACATTTTATAGTCACAAATAGGTCCAAGTGATTTAAATTATCCTCAATTATCTTTGCTATTGGACCCTGTGTACCCTAAACCCTAAACCTTATAAGTCTTAAACCTCAACCCTTAAACCATAAAACCTATACCCTATATTTTAAACCTTAAACCAATTTGTTTAACACTAAATACCAATATTTAGAGTAATAATTATGTATATGCATTAATAAATTTAACCTGAATCACATTAGTCATTATCTCAATTAACTAATTGGCTCAATCTATGATGATGTGGGGGATAATTGAACCCAAAAAAACATTGGACCCTATGTACATCCTAAACCATATATACATAAACCTTAAATTTATAAACTATAAACCCTAAACACTATACCCTAAATTGTAAACCATAAACTTTCCCTATTTACCAATCAATTTATCCCCAATTAACATCCTTTGTAGTAAAAATTAGGTTTACATGGCATAGAGCAATTAGAATTTATATACACCCTTAAACATAAACCTTATTCCCTAATCCCTAATCCATAAGTTACCTAAAACATAAATTGTAAACCCTATGCCCTAATCCTTAATTAGGGTCAGAATGAGCCACACGAACTAATTCTAAATAATATATGATGTGATTTGGAGTTAAATGAACCCTAATTTCATGTCATATATCATCAACCATTTGAAGATTTGATTGATTTAATTGAGGAGGAATTTGAGGTCAATTTGAATCCCTTCAAGAGAAAGATATTATTTGGGGTAAAATTAACTTTGATTCTTTCATAATTGATCCAATTAGTAAATTTATGCAATTAGGGGCATGATTTGGGCAAAATTGAGCCCCTAAAGCAAATTTATGGATTAATCAATTATATAATGCATGAAAAATGTATGGATCAATAGAGATTGACTTCCAAAAATCTATAATGTGGTGGTTTATGAGAGAGATCATAGAGCTAAAAGGTAAGGTTAACTCCCCACAATAGGAAAAACTCAAGGATGAGTCAAATCTTTTCATCCAAGGAGGATACTTTTTTTTAGAGTTTATCATTGAAGGTGAAGCTATTAGAACAAAATAATGAGAAACTTTGTAATAACATAAGTTTTTTAGTGAATTATAGAAAAAATGCTATGTATGAGGGCATACAAAACATTGAAAACCTATAAGCTCACCTTAGTGAGATTTTTGAACCCAGTGTCAATGGCAAAGGGAAGGGAAAGAAGAGGAAGTGTTATGGATCTCAGTATGGCATGGACCAAGATAAATTATTACTCCATATTGATATGAACCTTAAAAAGATGAAATATTATTGTGAGGATGTTTTTGGTAGTTTAGAATTAAACTAATTTCTTTGGTTTTTCTTTGTTGGTTTTGGGGTTATTCTTTAGTTATCTTGAGACCTATTTAGTCCTATTTCTTGTTTGGTCATTGGTAGACCATGATTCCTTTTTTTTTTACTTATCCTAGGGTCTAAGACCCTATTTCACAAAAAATACCCCCTTTAACCTGAATAAAAAAACATGTATGGCTCAACTGACCCTACTTTCATCAAAATTGCAAACATGAAAGCAATTATCATAAATAGGTAAACAAACAACTCAAATTTTCTTCAATCACCTTAGTTATTCAACCCTATATCATATACCTTAAACCCTAAAACCTATACCATTTACCTTCAACACTAAAACATAAGCCCTGAACCCCAAACCATTTAAATTATTGACATTTTAACCCTGAACCACTCGATTTAACCCAAATTAACATCCTTTATAGTAATAATTAGGTTCATAAGGATAAACTTGGTCAAAATCACATCAATCATTACTATAATTTACTTAATTATCTCAATCTATGATGATGTGGGGACTAATTAAGCCCAAAATCACATTCTTTACTCATAGATCTAGGCTTAAGGAGCTCAAATTTTCCCCAATTACCTTCATGATTGTACCTTATAGACCCTAAGACCTAATCCATAAATTTCCTAATCCCTAAACTTTAAACCATAAATATAAACTCTTTAAACCATAAACCAATCATTTTAGCCCAAATTAACATCATTTAGACTAAGAATTAAGTTCACAGGGCTTACTTTGGCCTAAATCACATGAATTTTGCCCCATTTGACTGATTCCCTCAATTTGTATGATGACATGGGGTATAATGACAACCCAAAAACACATTCTATAGTCATGAATAGGTCCAAGTGATTTAAATTATCCTTAATTATCTTTGTTATTGGACCTTGTGTACCCTAAACCCTAAACCTTATAGGTCACCTTAAGCCCTAAACCATAAAACCTATACCCTATATTTTAAACCATAAAATAATTAGTTTAACACTAATTTAAAACATTTAGAATAATAATTGTGTATATACATTACTTAATTTGGCCTGACTCAAATTACTCATTGTCCCAATTAACTAAGTAGCTCAATTTATGATGTGGGTGCTCATTGAGCTCAAAAACACATTGGACCCTATGTACACCCTAAACCATATATATATATATATATATATATATATATATATATATATATATATATATATATATATATATATATATATATGTTAATTGGGGCTAAATTAATTGGTAAATAAGGAAATTTTATGGTTTACAATTTGTAATATAGTCTTAGTAGCTCAATTTATGATGTGGGTGCTCATTGAGCTCAAAAACACATTGGACCCTATGTACACCCTAAACCATATATATATATATATATATATATATATATATATATATATGTTAATTGGGGCTAAATTAATTGGTAAATAAGGAAATTTTATGGTTTACAATTTATAATATAGTCTTTAGGGTTTATGGCTTTATATATATATATATATATATATATATATATATATATATAAAGCCATAAACCCTAAAGACTATATTATAAATTGTAAACCATAAAATTTCCTTATTTACCAATTAATTTAGCCCCAATTAACATCCTTTGTAGTAAGAATTAGGTTCACATGGCATAAAGATATTAGACCTTATATACACCCTTAAACCTAAACCATATGCCCTAATCCCTATTCCATAAGTTCCCTAAAATATAAATTATAAGCCATATTCTATAATTCCCTAATCCCTAAAACTTATGCACTAATGCCCTAATCCTTAATTAGGGTCAAAATAAGTCACATAAACCACTTCTAAATCATATATGATGTGATTTGGAGTGAAATTAACCCTAATTCCATGTCATATATAATCAACCATTTGAAGAGTTGATTTATTTAGTCAAGGAGGCATTTGAGGCTAATTTCAACCCCTTAAAGAGCAATATATGATTTAGGGTAAAATTAAGTTCAATTCTATCATGAATTGATCTAATTAGTTAATTTGTGCAATTAGGGGCATGATTTGGGCAAAATTGAGCCCATAAACCAAATTTATGGATTAAATTTTTTGTATAATGTATGCAATATGTATGACTCCAATAGAGATCAACCTCTAAAAATCTATTATGCAGTGGTTTATACGAGAGAGCACAGAGCTGAAAGGTAAGGTTAACTTCCTATAGTAGGAAAACTCAAGGATGAGTCAAATATTTTTAGCTAAGGAGGATCAAAAAAAATAGAGTTTATCATTTAGTGTGGAGCTATTAGAATAAGATAATGAGAAAAATTTTAATAACATAAGTTTTTTAGTGAATTGTAATAAAATTGCTATGTATGAGGGCATACAAAACATTGAAAACCTATAAGCTCATCTTAGTCAGCTTTTTGAGCCCAGTATCAGTGGCAAAGGGGAAGGGAAAGAAGGGGCAAAGTAATGGATCTTAGTATGGCATGGACCAATATAAATTATTACTCCAGATTGATATGAACCTTAAAAAGATGAAATCTTATTAGGAGGATGTTTTTGGTAGTTAAGATTTAGACTAGCATTTTTTATTATTCTTTGTTGGTTTTGGGGCTCTTCTTTAGATGTCTCTAGGCCTGTTCTTTAGCTATCTCTAGGCCTGTTTGGTCATGTTTCTTGTTTGGTCATTAGTATATCATGGTTCCTTTTTTGTCTGTACTTATCATAGAGTCTAAGACCCTAGTTCAAAAAAATCTCCCCTTTAACCTGAATAAAAAAACATGTATGGCTCAACTGACCCTAATTTTATCAAAATTAAAAACATAATGCCAATTATCAAAAATAGGTGAACAAAAAACTCAAAATTTCTTTAATTAACTTAGTGATTCGACCCTATATCCTACACCTTAAACCCTAAACCTTGTACCATTTACCTCAAATGCTACACCATAAGCCCTAAACCCCAAACCATTTAAATTATTGACCTTTTAACCCTAAACCAATCAATTTATGCCCAATTAACATCCTTTATGGTAAGAATTAGGTTCACATGGATCAACTTGGTCAAAATCACATCACTCATTACTGAAATTAACTTAATTGGCTCAATATATGATGATGTAGGGGCTAATTAAGCCTAAAATCACATTCTTTACTCATAGATCTAGGCTTAAAGAGCTCAAATTTTCACTAATTACCTTCATGATTGTACCTTATATACCTTAAAACCTATACCCTAATCCCTAAACTCTAAACCATAAATATAAACTCTATAAACCTTGAACCAATCATTTTAGCCCAAATTAACATCATTTAGACTAAGAATTAAGTTCATACAGCTTAGTTTGGCCTAAATCACATGATTTATTTCCCCATTTGACTAATTCACTAAATTTTCACAATGGCATGGGGTATAATAACAACCCAAAAATATATTCTATAGTCACAAATAGGTCCAAGTGAATCAAATTGTCCTTAATTATCTTTGTGATTGACCCTATGTACCCTAAGCCTCAAATCCTAAATCTTATATGTCTTAAACCCCAAACCATAAACCATAAACCCTATGTACCCTATATTTTTAACTTGATCAATTGGTTTAACACTAATTAACATCATTTTATAGTAATAATTAGGTAAATACATTACTTAATTTGACATGAATTACATTACTCATTGTCCCAATTGACTAATTGGCTCAATCTATGATGTTGTGGGGGCTAATTGAGCCCAAAAACATAATGGACTCTATGTACACCCTAAACCATATATACATTAAACCCTAAGCCCTAAACCATAAACCCTAAACACTATACCCTAAATTATAAACCATAAACTTTCCCTATTTACCAATAAATTTAGCCCCAATTAAGATCATTTGTATTAATAATTAAGTTCACATTGCATAGAGTGAGTAGACCTTATATATAAATTATAACCTAAACCTTCTACTATAATCCCTATTCCCTAAGTTCCCTATAACATAAATTATAATCCTTATGCCTTAATGCCCTAATTACCTAATCCCTAATCCCTAATACCTAATCTATATTAATTATAACGTGATTGTGTTATTCTCAATATATACAAAACTCTCTTCTCAAAGTCTATGTTTAAATCAAATTGAGTATTAAGAATAACATGATCATGTTATTGAATAACTTGATCGCATTATATAACATGATCATGTTATTGCATAACACAATTTCATTATTATTAATATAAACAAAACTTGATTTTCAATGTTTATTTTAACCTAAATCAAGAATTTTGTCCCCATAAACATTCTCTATGTACTTCTATGGTACTTTTGGTACCTACGTACTTTTGACCCCACCTTTAAAGAGTTGTCAATTGTCCTTGGTGGGTGGCCAATCACGTTTGAGGAAGAGGAATATATTGAAGAAAAACACTAGAGTAATTAGAAGATTTGAGAGATAAATACAAGATACGAATGCAAAAAATTCATGGTAGACAAGGTACAAACCTTAATCTTGATGAATCACATGCCATAGATAATGATCCAAATGATAATAATGAATTAAATAATGATGAAATTGACCATAATGAATTGAATAATGATGAAATTTACCATAATGAAATGAATAATAATGAAATTGACAATAATGAATTAGATAATGTGGAATTTTACATTCAAAGTTCCATGTTTTTTATTTTGTTGATGATGAGTCTATGTATGATGCTTCACCCCCCATGAATGAAGAAAATTTAATGGAAACAAATAGTGATGAAATTAACAATCAATAAAACTTCATGGAAACATATAATGAAGAAATAAACAATGAATAAAATGTCATCCCAGCTCTAAATAATGAAAGTAATAATAATTTTCAAACACCCTCTCAACAAATTCCACCATTAATAACACCTCCAAGAATTGTGCGTAGAAAAGACAAGTACTTAGTTGAAGTCAAAGAAAATATTTTAGAACCAATGCATAACAAAATGTTTGATCACCATTCAAGAAGATTGGCTCAACAAATCTAGGATAGTTTCTTTCATAATTTATATTATGATAGTCAAAGATGTCAATTATTTGTTTCATCGATAAAATTGATTAAGATGAGACCTATAACGTACACATTATGACTAAGAACATCTAACCTGGATAATGGAAATAATGAATTTTTTGAAAATATACATGATGCATATCATACTATAGGCTTAAAATCATGCACCCAAGATTGTAATGCTACCTAGCATTTACTTACAACTTGTGCAGTAAGTGGCCAAATAGGGAAAAAATGAATGCTTTTAAAAATAAGCCGAACACTTAATATAAATAGAAAAACATTAATGAAAGTAATTTAAAGACATGAAATAATTAATGAACCTAATACCAAAAATCTCTAGGCATTCTATGGTATAATTACACAAAAGGACAAGTCTATATTTGATGCTTTCAAAAAGTTATTTTCTCAATTTTAGAAATACATCACAAGAATTTTGCCCAATGTAAAAGATGTAGTGAAAAGAAGAGTTGGTTATCGTAATCATGAAACACATCCAAAAAATCTATTGGATATGACTCAAACACTATTGTACTCTAAGTTTTTGTAAAAATATCCACAAATTTCTATTTGTCAAATATATTTTAAGATGGCCAAACCTTTTTTAATAAACATAAATCACACACGCACCACTTGTAGAAAACATGTTAAATTTTTAATGCACTATGATGTCTTTTTTCAAATTCATTGTAATTTAAATACTAATAACATTTAACAAGAGTGTGGTATTTAATTTCTACCAAAATTAGCCAAATAATTTATTCCATCTATTTTTTGCAAAAGACTAGATGGACAATTTTTTATAACAAATCATGTTTAGATGAAAATTACAACATTTGTGGTGGATTGCCAATATTAAAAAATTGTATCCATAAGGAGATAACAAGTGAAATTGGACATGAATTAGTTGTTTTAAGTAAATATAATTAATTAAATTATCTATCAGAGTGGATGCTAAGATCTTTAGATCAGGTGAATGCATAGGTTTGTGATAGGCACAAGTCAAGCACAAGCATGTACACAACACAATAACTGCAAGAAAATTAAATAAAAAATATGAGAATATTGCATAAAAAAGATAAGATTAAAACTAATCTTACATATAACAATAGCTCACCAAGAGAGATGTACATATAGGATTTCATGAGTAACTCCTCCCAAGATAAGTGGTCAAAGAGCCAATAATAGAAGAGTAAATCGCGTACCTAAAATAACTGATCAAGGGAGTTCTTCCTATTCATCTGATCAAAATGTAACTCCAAGTATACCTAAGCAAACTTATCCATGACAATAGGAAAATTCCAAATAAGGGAAAAATCACATAATAAATAAATATGGGAAAAAATAAAATCCCTACTCTAACACTACCCATAAGCATAAATTTTGTGGGTAGTGTTTCTAACTATTTTTCACTTTCACATTCAAAAGGAATAAGAAACTAAGAGAAATGGTCTAGGGTTAGATGATACCCAAATGAGGTCTTGCGCACCAAACTCAGATGGCTAAAGGAACTCCTCTTTGGTTGTGGAGGATGACACATGTAGAAGAAAGAGACTCAAACACAGAGGTTGTTAGATGGATGTAAGGTGAACTGCCAAGCGATATGCTTGGTCCCAGAAGTGCAAATACTTCTTTAAGGGATGTTAGTCCACTTGTTGATAAAGAAGAATGTCAGATAAAGATAATAATGACAGATTAAGTTAGAGAAATACAAATAATGCGTACCTATTGTCTATTGTCGGTCTACCACAGTCATCGGCGTTAGTTAGTCTGCCAACGTCAGTTTGTCAAGGTCGCTGACGTCGGTTAGTCTGCCAATGTCGGTAGGGGAAATGGGCCTGGTGGCTGGCATCGATTGGGGAAATGGTCTTGGATAGGGTCTGGATGGGTTTATGGTCGATAAAATGGTCTGCAAAATGGTCTGTGGTAGTTTGAGAGTCTGTTAGTGGTTTGTGCAGGGTTTTATAGGGTAGAAAGTATGGTCTAAAAGAGGGACCAGACAAAGGATTGGGGTGATAAGGTTTTAGGTCTGGTCGAGTTGATAGCTGGGTCTGGGTGGTAATGTGGCTTATAAGCAATAAATAGAAAACTCATTACAGAGACATTCTAAGCTACTAAAATGACATAAAAGAAGAATACTTACCTCCTGCCTACTAAAGAAGAAGTGTAGGAGACATGTTGCTAATGCTGCTAAATGTAAAAGACTACATGCAGAGTAGAGTGACTGATGCAGAATACTTGTATCTTGTGATGCTTGTTGTGCATTTGGGAGAGAGAGAGAGAGAGGTTGAAGTCCAGGTGCAAGAGGATTTTTGCATTCAGGGGAAGAGGATCCATTGATTTGGCCTGCAAGTTAGTTTTAAGCGACCGACATCGGCAATCCCATCGGTGTCAGCTGACTGTAACCGACGTCGGTAGGTAGAATAACAGAAAAAGGGCTAAAATTAGCCTTTTGCCCATTCTTCCAACTGCTTGGGTCAATTGGTCATGGGAAAACAATCTATGGTGGATTAAAATGGATACGAGAGGCTGAGTGGGATAAAGGAAATGGGGTCTAGGCATTTAAGACTTGGCATGGGGTGATGAAGGGATCCAAGGAGAGGTATCCAAAGTGGGGTGAGGTGTCAAGGAGAGAGAGAGAGAGAGGGAATTATTAATTCAAAATAGATAATTATTTTAAATTAATAAGACATAGGGGGCATGTTGAAGTGGAACGGGACGAAGGGGACCAAAGGGGAGTCGACTAAGGAGTAGACACGATTTTGGTGCCTACATTTGCCCCTTTTTGTCTTGTTGGTTGTTCTAATGAACTACAAGACAAAAACAGGAGTAAATTGCCCCAGGTATGGGATAAGGTCATTTTTGTCTTGTTGGCTGTTCAAGTGAACTGCAAGACAAAAATAGGAGTGAGTTGCCCCAGGTATGGGATGAGGTTATTTTTGTCTTGTTGGTTGTTCAAGTGAGCTACAAGACAAAAAAGAGTGTGGGCTGCCCTGATTATGGGATGAGGTATTCCCCCTCAAAGCAGGAGTCGAGGTAAGGGAACCTAAAATTGGGGGTCGATTTGATAGATAGATGGATGGAAATTGTGAATTTTGAGTGTGAACACTACAAAGGTTGAGATTGCGTGCATACCACTTCACGAGATGGTTAGGTCAAATTGTCGTAGGTCAAGGGTCAAGGAGTGCCAAAATCAAAATAATTGGGCCCCAGCATTTAGTCATAGCTGATTGGGTTATTCGATCCAAGCTGTAGCTCCAATGGTCATCATGTTCCAAGTATCTTGGGCTCAAGAAGTGCTCCTAAAAACACGAAAATGTCACAAGTAGTGTGGATCAACTTGCTCACGATCCTATACTTGTGAGGTTTAAAATGTGGATTGTAGACAATTTTGCTAACCATTCATGAGGTAGCATACATGCAAAAACAACTAAGGCAACATTGTCTTGGAAGTGGTCGTGGTCTGGGGAGATAGGCGTGATCTCCAAGGTCATTGGTCGAGTCAAGGCTAAGATAGATAGTTGGTCAAATGAATGGACAGAAAAAGGAATGTGGCTGAGCTAACCTCAGACAACATCGTGTCATCTGAGTGCTGCCTACATAGCCCATGTGTGAAGGGCCTCAGGCTGATGTAGTTCTCCCTAAAAGGGAGGAAGAGGGTCAAACTTATGGATTGTTTTGGTCAAGGTTAAGTCATGGTCAAAGGAGGATATGGTTTGTCCATCAGGTAAACAAACAAATGAGGGTGGCTGAGCTAACCCCAGAAGATGTCATGTCATCTGAGTGCTACCTACATAGCCCCTGTCATCAGGGCCCCAGACCAATGTAGTTCAGACTAAGAGTCAAAGTGGTTGATGATTAGTTTGGTCAGGGTTAAGGTTGATGAGGGTAAGATGATGTTACAGCCTTTTCCATATTATGTGATGGTGTATTCTGTAACATTGGTTGAGGGGTCTTTCATCCCTAGAAATTTTCCATATTAGTGATGGATGTATGCCAAAAATGAATTGAGTCTATTTATGCTTCAGCAAGTAATGGTTTATGCTTGACATAAATTGAGTGGTCGATAGTTTCCATGTGTATTGGTTTCCATGGAAACTATGTGTGAATGGACTATGTCATGTTGGTGGTCTGAAAATGTTTTGGGTTTGATTTGGTTTGGTTGGCAAATGATTTGGTTGAATGTGACCAAAGTGTGAAAAAAAAGTGAAAGGCAAATTGCTCTTTCATTCACAAGGACCCGATGATAGCATAGATAGGGGGTTTTTAGAAACGAAAGCCCCGTTCATGCATTACATCGTTGACCAGTGGTTATGTTAGATAAGTAATCAAATCAATTTGACATTAAAATGAGCTCAAAGTCCCTTGAGTAGGTGATGTGATATGTTAGGATAGGGTAACCCTTTTTTAGTAGGGATAACTTTGCCCCTTTTTATAGGAGACCCAGAAAATGACTACAAGTCAAGTCCATGACCCCCCCTTTTTTTTTGGCAGACTGATCAATGCGGGAAGTCTACGAGGGATGCCATTTTGTTTGGTGGTCATTTGTGAAGTTGATCAATGCAAGAAGCTTCTAAGAGAGTGTTGTTTGTAGCAAGAGTTTAGTCATATCCATCCTTCGAGGGAGTGGTCTATATTTTTCTTATATATATATATATATATATAGTTTGAGGGCTTTGAATAGCTGCCCTTCGAGGGAGCAGTCTGTCTTTTGATTTCGTGACCTTGGATATTTTGACATCTCGATTTATTTTTGATAGAATTTTGATTCATGGACAAGACTATAGAAGTTCAAGGGCTCCCTTTTATTAGGACAAAGCATCCATACTTTATAAAATGGTTACATGGTGTTTGTTTAGGGGAATGGGGTTGAAAGGAATGAGGATTAAGAGGACTGAGATTACTCAAGGAATGAGCTCAAGTTAAATTTCAAGTGAATGAGTACTCGACTAACAGTAGAATGGTCATAGATGCAAGGTATTAAGAGGCTCAGGTTCTGGTCAGCCTTCAAGAGAAGACAGACGATAAGTCCCTGATCTATGCTTGTGCATTATGATGTAAGGTCTGAGGCAATTAGGAGCAAACTTTCCTCATTTAATTCTTTCCAAATTGGTCACATGTTGATGATGATTAAGAATTTGGTTGATATGTTGTTGGATTGTTTGGTTGATATGATATTTGGTCATTGTTTGGTTGATTGATGTTTGGTCATTGTTTGGTCAAGGCTTGGCTGAGGCTTGGTCGAGGCTTGGTCGAGGTTGATTGAGACTTGGTCGATGTTGATAGTTAGGATAAATTCAAATTCCCCCAGTTGCTTATGTGATAGGGAGAATGTCTGATAGACTTAGTTTGAGAGGGCAAGATCCTGATCTGCCAGGTTAGGGGTAGGAATCTCAAGATCATGGATGGTGATAGAGGAAATGGTTGGTAATGATTTAATTAAAGTGGCTAATGGTTGGGGGTCATCAGGCTGGACCTCTATTGATTGTAAGGCTTGGATCAAAGTTTGATGATGCTATGGAGAGTTTTGTATGAGATCATACAAAGACATCTTCACAGGGGTCGTGTGGTGAGGTTGTTTCACCATGGAGTCAGAGATTGTCTTTGAGGATGTTGTTCAAGATGTGCCCAAGATAGTAATCTTAGGTTTGGTTGTGGTGAAGGCTTGGTAGATGGGGATGTCCAAAGGATAGAAACATGTCTTTTCCCTTTATCCTTTTAGGTCGGTGGGCTGGTGGTCAAGTTGACTGTGTTGATTTCAAATAATGGTGTTAAAGGCGATGGAGGGACCATAGTCTGGTGTTGAGATCCTGATTTAGGTGATGATGTTTGTGAGGCATGTGATGGTGTCAAAGATTTGGCAAATGGGTAGTCAAGAGGATCCTTGATGAGAAGGGTATCCTTTTTTTGGTGTTGATGAATGACAGCTTTAAGAGTGCAACAACGCTCAGTGTCATGTCTCGGTGTGCGATGATAGTGACAAAATTTAGTGTTATCGAACCAAGATGGTCTTGATCTGAGAGTTGACGAGTGTGAAGGTGAGGAGGTATGGGAAGCATGGGATGATGTTGAAGGTTTGTTGATAATATGGTCAAGAAGAAGGGTGTCTTTCTCTAAGCATTGGGGAATGACAACCTTGAGGGCACAATAATGCTCAGTGTCATGTCCCGGCGTGTGATGATACGCACAAAATTAAGTATTATCAAACCAAGGGGGTTTTGGTATGAGAGATTGGTATGGTTTAAGAGGTGGAAGACTGATGTGAGAAGACTGCAACAATAGTCATAACAACAAGGCATAAGAACCCACCAATGGGTCTGCTTGTTTTGTTGCAGTAGGGGTTGATGACTTTTGTTTTAGAGAAGTAGGAGGCATTGGTAGTTTTGGAGTAAATATATGTTTGATGGGTTGAGAGAGAAATGGAGGCAATTTTCCTCTGTGAGGTATGGGAGTAGGAAGCACCCCTATTAAGGTAGATGGATGTGGGCCCAAAATAGAGGGCAATGATGAAGGTGGGGGAGGAATTCTTTGGTGTGGTTTAGTGGCCTTCTTTGGTTTGGTTTGAGGGCCACTATTGTGCAAGGCAAGATTAGATATGGGGAAAACACCAAGAGATTTAATCTCTTTTGGCATGGTGGACGCCTGCATGGGTTTGGGTTCAGATGTGGATAGAGGTGAGTGAGATGTAGCGATCTCAGGCAAAAGGCAAGAGAAAACCATCACTGGGTCTTCCTTGATCGAAGTGGGTGAAGAGACAGGGTCTTTTCTTGGTGGAGAATGAATTGGAGAATGTGACTCTTCAAGAGGATAGAGGGTAGGGATGATGGTGCCTTCTACTTGTGGTTGAGGAGTAGGCAAGGTATGGTCGTCCATTGGTAGGATGAAGGATGAAGGTGGGGCTAATGGCATCGGTATGGTCAAGGCATCCTCCAATATAAGAGAGGTCAATGGAGAACTAATAGGAGAAGAAAGCTCTTCTACCTGTGGAGGAGGTTGGTCAGGGACAAGAGGTGAGACCGTGTTGACTATGCATATATCATGCTCTTGGGAGCTATTGGCCATGGTCTAGACATTGTTTTGGCTAGGAGGATGGTTAGGAAAAGGTTATTTGAAGATATCGATGTCTTGATTGGGTGGCACATTTGAGTTATCCAAAATAAGATCCCCCTTGTCTATCATGTCTTGGACAATGTTCTTGAAGGTTCGGCAGTTGTTTATGTCATGGCCTTGGACACGGTGATAGTGACAAAAGTCATTTTCCCTATACCATGTAGGGATGGATTTTGAAGGGTCGAATTGAGGTGGTCAGATTGGATGGGGATTGAGGACCCCTTGCTTGACGAGTTTTTACAACACAAAAGCATATGAATCTCTAATTGGAGTGTATTGACGCTGTATGTAGCGTTGTTGGAATTGTTTTGTGATGCTTTGTGATGTTGAAGGTTGAGATTGGTCGGTCATTTTAAGGATGGTGATCTAACAACCACATTTTTTGCCACTCCTTTGGACTTGGAGTGGGAAGAAGAAGGTTTGGAAGAAGAAGGGTCATCATTTTTTGCATTGGTATTACGCAATTTGACCCTATTTTCTTCAATAGTGCAGAGTTCAAGCTTTCAGGCCATGGTGAAAGCTTCATCAAAAGTACAGAACGTTTGAACCCATAAGGTGGATGAGATGTGCATGGCACATGCTCGAGAGAAGAGCTCAATGAGCTCAGGTTGAGGTAAAGGGAAGGAGAGTTGGTTGATTAAGCCTCTCCAATGGGCGACGAAATCGGCTATGGATTCGTCATCAAACTGCCTGATAGAGTAGAGGTTTATAATTGAGACTTTTTTGGTGATATTGATCAAAAATTGGTCAAGAAAAAGTTGAGCCAGTTGGGTGAAAGAAAAGATAGAGTGACTAGTAAGGGAACTATACCAATCGAGGGCGGCACCAGAAAGTGACATGGGGAATGTGCGTAGCAATAACGCATCATCATGTGCTATCAAGTAACAAGCATGTCTGAATGATCATAAATGCTACTGAGGGTCTTCCTTACTCTGAAAGTGAGTAAACTTAGGAAGCTCCCACTGATTGAGATACGGTCAGATTGGGATAGAGGGATGGATGGGTTTGTTGCAAATTTGGTCATATGAAAGGACATTGCTTGAATCGAAAATGGAAGCCTCAAGATTAGACATTTTGTCCATCAACATTTTGATGAGATTGGTTGACAAATTGGCAGGAGGGGTACCCCCTAGGTTTTAAGGTGCTTGGAAGGTGCTAGAAGAGGCGTATGACGTAGTCGGTTGCGCTTGTATAGGCGCAACATATTGATAACTAGTCATTGGGATAGATGTGGAAGCCAGGGGTGGTTGTGCCATGGAGTTAGAGGGCACAAATTGAATAGGGGCCATCAAAGGTGTTTGAGGGGTGGTAGCACTAGTTGAAGGGTAAGCAGCCACCCTTGTGTTGATGGATGCAAGAGTAGGTGGGATGGAGACAACTAGATTTTGGAAAGGGGTAGAATTTTGTTGAATAGTCTGTGGTTGATGGGGGGCCAAAACCCTAATGGAAGTGGGCCCAGAGATAGAAGGAGAAGCCACACTTTGAAGATAGGACATGTTCGGGTTGATGGTCAAAGCAAAGGTTGGAGTGGTCATGGGTTGGGTAGTGGATGCTGTCGATATCATTGTCGCTTCAGTTAAGGAGGTTGGCATCCCATAAATTGGGTTGCCTAAGGAGTCTCACGTTTGGCTTCTCACGAGATAATGTTGAAGGGCCTTGACATTAAGGTCAAGGAACCTTTCAAAGTTTTGATCCCCTTTGGGAACAATAGATGGTCACATCAGGGTTGGTCGAGGAGGAGTATGTTCAGTCTCTGAATGATACTCCATTAGAGGACTAGTTATGGAAGGCGAAGGCGAAAGTGGTTGTTGCCTCGCATGGTCAACAAGAGTATTGGTTTGACTACGTGTCAAAACTATTCAAGGCAAAAAGGGTCAGGTTCCAAAAACTATGTTTTTTAGTCTCAAAAAACTAGGATGGATGCTAGACAGCAAGAAAGTTGGGTTTTAAGCTTGTTATTTTGGGAAGAAAATTTTAGACAGTGACTGACGTCAGTTGAAAAACTGATGCCGATGAAACAGGTTACCGATGTCGGTCAGATAACCAATGCCGGTGAAGAAAGGTTGCCGATGTCAGTGGTAAAACTGATGTCAGTTACTGTGTTTTCTAAAAACTCAGAGAATTTGAGAGTTTTTGGAAGAAAGAAGAAAATATCCTCACTAGCTCAAAAAACCAGATAGAAATAAAAAAATAGATGGAGACAGGCAAACCCTAAGCATTAAATCCTAAGAATAAACTTTTAGAATCATGTTGGCTTATGCCTTAGAGTGTGTTTGGGAAATTGGCTTGTTAGAATGGGTCTTAGAAGAGGCAATCTAAAGTTGGTTTTGGATTAGTTTTGGTGCTCAAGAGTCTGTGTTAGGTTCTGTACATGGCCTGGTGCTAAGGAGCAAGCTCCCCTCACTTCACAAGTCTAGTGATAAGCTAGTCTTGCTTAGCCAGTATATACTTTCCCTAGAGATTATCCTCTGCCAGAGAACAGAGTAGGCTCTCCCCTTGGTAGTGACGTCCAAGTGGGATTGCCGGAACAGGTAAGGTATCCGTTAGGTGATGAAATCCTAGTCGGGCCTTGTCTCAGGTGTGTTAAGATGTTTGATTTGTGCAAGTGGTTTGGATGTGTAACATAAATGGCCTACGCTTTATTCATGATGCATTTTTAATTACTAGATGTGAGAGATAAGTATGCATTAAGGAAAGAAATGAAATGCAATGTATTTTAAGCCCAAATAGAAATGTGTGTTCGTATGCAGACAAGTGAGAAGAGGTTGAAGAGTATGACTTTGACTAGTCTAAGATGCAAGAAAGAAAGAAAAAGAAATATTCTTTTTAACTTTGCTAATAGTGTCTTTTGGAAGAGATAGAAGAAAAAGATGCAAGAAGAGACCTAATGCACCTATATGAAAAGTATGCTTTTAGAAGAAAAAGAAATGAACCTAAGGAAAACTCCTAGGGTCCCACCGGGTGTGCCAGAATGTTTCTAACTATTTTTCGCTTTCACATTCAAAAGGAATAAGAAACTAAGAGAAATGGTCTAGGGTTAGATGATACCTGAATGAGGTCTTGCGCACCAAATTTAGACGACTAAAGGAACTCCTCTTTGGTTGTGGAGGATGACACCTGTAGAAGAAAGAGACTCAAACATAGAGGTTGTTAGATGGATGTAAGGTGGACTTCCAAGAAATATGCTTGGTCCCAGAAGTGCAAAGACTTCCTTAAGGGATGTCAGTCCACTTGTTGATAAAGAAGAATGTCAGATAAAGATAATAATGATAGATTAAGCTATAAAAATACAAACAATGCATACCTACCATCTGCTATCGGTCTACCACAGTCACCAACGTCGGTTAGTCTGTCAGCGTCAGTTTGTCAAGGTCACCAACGTCGGTTAGTCTGCCGACGTCAGTAGGGGAAATGGGCCTAGTGGTCGGTGTCAGTTGGGGAAATGGTCTTGGATAGGGTCTGGATGGGTTTTTGGTCTACAGAATGGTCTGTGGTAGTTTGAGAATCTGTTAGTGGTTTGTGCAAGGTTTTACAGGGTAGAAAGTATGGTCTAAAAGAGGGACCAGACAAAGGATTGGGGTGATAAGGATTCGGGTCTAGTCTGGTTGATAGCTGGGTCTGGGTGGTAATGTGGCTTAGAAGCAATAAATAGAAAACTAATTACAAAGACATTCTAAGCTACTGAAATGACATAAAAGAAGAATACTTACCTCCTGCCTGCTGAAGAAGAAGTGTAGGAGGCCTGTTGCTAATGCTGCTGAATGTAGAAGACTACCTACAGAGTGGAGTGACTGATGCAGAATACTTGTATCTTGTGATACTTGCTGTGCATTTAGGAGAGAGAGAGAGGTTGAAGTCCAAGCGCAAGAGGATTTTTGCATTTAGGGGAAGAGGATCCATTGATTTGGCCTACAAGTTGGTTTTAAGCAATCGACGTCGGTGATCCCACTAGTGTCAGTCGACTGTAACCAATGTCGGCAGTTAGAATAATAGAAAAAGGGCTAAATTAGCCTTTTGCCCATTCTTCCAACTGCCTGGGTCAATTAGTCATGGGAAAATGGTCGATGATGGATTAAAATAGATGCGATAGGCTGAGTGGGATAAAGGAAATGGGGTCTAGGCATTTAAGACTTGGCATGGGGTGATGAAGGGATCCAAGGAGAGGTATCCAAGGTGGGGTGAGGTGTCAAGGAAAGAGAGAGAAGGAATTATTAATTCAAAATAGATAATTATTTTAAATTAATAAGACATAGGGGGCATGTTGAAGTGGAACGGGACGAAGGGGACCAAAGGAGAGTCGACCAAGGAGTAGACACAATTTCAGTGTCTACAGGTAGTGTACAAAAAAGAAATGGGTCCTAACAACTAGGCTTGATCAGGTACCCAATACAAAGCAATCTCTCATAGAGTAGAGAAAGGGAGAAAACCCATAGGAAAAATTCCCCTCAAAAAGAGAGACATATAAGAAAAGAAGAGGCTAAAAGGCCCCCTCAAAAATGATGTTGTTACTGATGTAGACCACACCTCGAAAAGAGGTCATAGACAAATTAATTTGCTCTTAGTGATTGGTTTGATAAAGATATCTACAACCTACTTTGAATACTAGAAAAATATCAATTCAATGACTTGACCATGAATAATCTCCTAGATAAAATGCATGTGAATCTCAATGTGTCTGGTTTGTTAGTGTTGAACTAGATTCTTACATATTTATATGTTACTCTGGTTGTCATAATAGATGATGGTGCACTGCTTGAAAGGAATGTCAAACTCAAATAGAATCCCCTAAATCCATATAGATTCAATAGTTACATTAACATCTCCCTTATAATATGCCTCTATGAATGTTATAGCAATAGCATTTTGCTTATTAATAGACCAACTAATGGGACCAGAACCCAAAGAAAAGTTGTAACCTAAAGTGGACTTGTGATTCTAAGTATCACCAGTGTAATTTGAATCTATAAAACCAACCAAGTCAACCTCTATACCAAATATATAATGAATCCTAAATCTATAAGAGCCTTAAATGTAGTGTAAGATTCTCTTAGTTATTTTTTAGTGCAACTCATGGGGTTTCTATGTGAATATAAAGACAAGGTCAAGTGGTTTTGAAATATCAAACCTAGTATGATTCAGATAAATGAGGCTACCAAAAAAAATTTGATACCGAGTGACATCAACTAAAGGTGTAGAATAGTAAGCCTCAAGTTGGACTCCTAACAAAAAGGGAGTCAAAGATGGATTTTAATCATCCATGTGAAATTGATCCAAAAGATCAAGATCATACTTGGGTTGTGGAAGTGAAAACCCTAAATCAAACTTTGAAATCTCAATGTCAAGGAAGTAATGTAAAAGACCCAAGTCTATCATGTAAAGCTATCTTCACTACTACAATAGATGATGAGGAAATCATAGTGATCAAAATATCATCAACATAAAGGACTAGTATCAATAAAGAATCATGAATTTTTTTCTTGATGATGAATTATAGATCATGATTCAAAATGCATCGAGCAAAAATAAAGCACACAATTTTACCTAAAAACAAGCACTACTCACTCTAATATACTATATAAACATCAAAAATCCTATTAATAATCATCCTTATATAAAAATTATACATTGGGATCTGAATGACACTTGGTGAAACTTGAAGTAAGGAAGAAGGAATCCATCTTGGCATACCAAGCCTAAGTGGCCTATTAGAGGCCATAGATGGATTTCCTAAGTCTAAAAACTAAGGATGAATCCTGAAGAAATCTATGTGGCTACTCCATGTAAATTTATTCCTTAAGGTCTTAATAAAGAAAGGCACTCTTCACATCTATCTGGTACACATTCTAACCATGTGTTATAGCTATAGCTAGTGTGAGTTGGATCGAATTCATCTTTGTAATAGGTGCAAAGGTCTCTGAGTAGTTAATGTTGACTACCTATGAAAAATCCTTGGTGACCAATCATGCCTTATACTTATCAACTGACCCATGTATTGTAAACTTGGTCTAATATATACACCTACATCAAACAATCTTCCTTATTTTAGGAAGTGAAGTCAAATCCCAAGTGTGATTTTTTATCAAGGAAGAATATTCTTCCTGCATAAAACTCTCCCACTTAGGTATGAATGTATCCTCTCAAAATGTCCATGGATCCAAAATCAAAGAAAATAAAACATGTGGACTACTCTAATAATCTAATTGAGTATGTCTATCATCTATTAGATCCCATACCCATGTGATTACACTCTAAAGTGTCTGCCTAGCCCAAAGGGGCCTAGATGTGGGTGAGCTAGGTGATGAATCATCATCCTCTAAAACATGACTAGAGGTGGATGTATAAGACTCCCCATGAATTCCCTCACTATTATAATTGGTAGAATAAGAAGACCTTATCTCAATAATCTACTCTAGATGATCTAAGTTAGAAGAAGAATCATCAACTCTAAGTGAATCTAATGAAAGAGAAGAAGTGTCAAGTGTTGAATATTTGGACTCTCCTAAAATTGAACACTTCTCTCTATTAATAACTCATGTGTGGTTGGATTTAGAAGGTGGTGTCATTTAACACCATCTAAATAACTTATAAAGATGCAAGGCTTGGATTAAGGTTATATAGATTTGCGTATCTTCTTTGGTATATGTGTCATAACTTGAGATCCAAAAACCATAAGATGTTCAAAATTGGGTTTCCTTCCATTCCAAGATTAAAAGGGTGTTATGCCTTTCAAAGCTTTGTGAGGAACCCTATTTTGAATATAACAAGCATAATTAATGGCTTAGGCCTAATATTCAAGTGCCAAGGACTTAGAGTGAATCATACAACTAGCCATTTCTTTCAAGGACTTGTTCTTTCATTCTTCAATTTCATTATAAGAAGGAATGTAAGTAACTATCCACTTCAAATCAATTCCTCTATGGTACAAAATTTCTCAAATCTATTGCTAACATATTCACGTCTATTTTTAGATTGAAGAACCTTAATGGATTTCTCAGATTATTTATCTATAAGTGCCTTGAAGTCTTGAAAATATTAAAACACTTTAAAATTTTGATTAAGAAAGTAGACCCATGTATATCTCAAAAAATCATCAATGAAAGTGATAATGTACTTAGCCCTTGTAAAAGATAGACTGGGAAAAGGCTCAAATACATTATTGTCTACTAATTCTAATGCTTATGAATCCCTTCAAGCTTTGACTTTGTCAAATTTTTCTTCAAGATGATTTCCAAGAGATCACCCCTCACAAATTCCCTTAGAGAATTAGACTCAAGACAAGTCTATGACTATTTCATTTTTACTAAGTTATTCAAGGTTGTAGTATTTAAGGTAGACAAACTATTCATACCATAATTTTTTAACTCTATTTAAATGGGTCAACAATTCTATTAGAGAAGAATCATGTATGAAATATGAGAAGGTGTATAACCTGGCTTGGTGATCTACCCTACCCACTACCACTGTAATATCACTATATAACTCCCTGATGATAAGTGAATTTGGTAAAAACTCAACCTCATGCATTTACCGATATGAGTGATTTTATACACTAATAAGAGATTGGTTGAAAAGTAAGGGACACTTAGAACATTATTGAATGTTCCTCCTTCCATTTTAATAGACCCTCTCCCTACAACTTGTGCAAAAGTGGCATCACCAAAACTAATAGAAGACATGTTCCAAGTCTATAAGGAATAAAACTCAACCAGTGAATAACCCATGTGGTGAAAAGCACCTGAGTCAATGACCCATGAATATTTTTAATTTTAAATTTTAAGAGAGCCTTGACCTTTTCTTTCTCTTTCCCCTTAACCTTTGCCTTAGTAGAAACTTGGGTAGATGAATTCTACTTAATGGACTTAGAAATACCTATGTTGTTCTTCTCTAGGAGATGAGTTAGGTGATCTATTTTCTTTTTCATGAACTTACTTTCATCATGTCCATTTTTCTTACAGTAGGCATACTTAACCTTCTCTTTCTTAAGTTTTTCATTGGAATATGAGGCTTCATTATTGGTTTTGGTAGAGGTTTATTCTTTCTTCTTCTCTTGATCCTTATTCTTCTTCTTCTTCTCTTTGTTTAAAGTCTTTACTTTCCCATTCCCAATAATTAGGGCTTGAGGTTTTATATACTTAAATGTACCCATCCAAATCAACTTGTCTTATTCCACAATTAAGTTGGAAATGAAGGCATCTAAAGAGGGTATTTTCCATGCAATGCCTAAAGCAATTTTTGTGGCATGGAAAGTGGAGACAAATATTGAATAGTTAGGACATAGTTTAGAGAGTAAAGAAAGAACAAGTTGGTCATCTTCTTTATTTATCCCACATTCTTTCAACTCTAAAATTAAGGACTTGAACTTGGTGAAGAAATCTTTAAGGATGTACAATTTAAAAAGACTTAGGCAAATGAGTTCATTATCAATGTCATGACCTCTCATCACATCAAGTTCCTTGAATAATTTACCCATAATGGTCCATATATCTTGAGGTGATTTGGTAGGCTCTAAGTGAAATAAGAGACTAGGTGTTACAGAATGACATAATAACCCATAGGCTTCATCATTACAATTATACCACTTAACTATTTATGCATCTATGTTAGGTTTAGTTTCATCACCCATAATTATCCTATACAAACCCTTAATTATTATAATGATTGTCATCTTGATTTTACATTCATGATAGTTAAAGGGAGTTAGTGGTTTGGTTGAATTTGAATCCATTAGTGCAAAAATGAGATGTAGTAGTATTGCAAGTTGAAGTTGTTACAAAAATAAAAGTGCAAGTAGAATGAAAAGAGAGACCAAAAAGGCGTAGTACACCCCCCTAGACTGTCAAATGGTAAACCCCCAATAAATGTTACAAATACATGCTCAAAAGATGTCAGACTCAATTAATAGTGTGTCTAAGGAAGCAAGTACAATCTGTGAAAGTATAAAAATGAATAAAACCTTATTTTTAAATATTTCCCAAAATATATTATTATTTTTTAAATAATAAAAAATATCCACTAACAATGTTAAACTTGACCAATATTCTTATGCATTACTAGTGCATATAAATAAAAGTAGCCTATTTTCCCTTGTTTTAAATGAAGCTATTAAAAAATATTAACATGTTAAAATTTTTAGGGAAAACTTGAATAGACTTAACATGTTTTGGAAGAAAATTTCAATCCTTTGAAATAGTAAGAGTCTTTTGTGATGCTTATTTACTTACATGTGAATCATATGAATTGGACATGGCTCAAGGCCTAGCCAGTGGGTTTCAGGGGTGGTAGGTTGTATCCCCCTCCTACAACCAAATTTTGTTTGCGGTAAGACCTTTAGGTTGAGCCAACAATGAGATTAGTCTTAACAGGTGAAAATGTTGTTATCATGATCCATCTGAAAGAAATAAAAAACTAGGGTTAAACATGCATAACCAACTGAGGTTGAACACAAGTCGATACCAAATAGAGGAGACCAGACTCAATGTTGTATGGAGGCACACAAATTTTTTGTATAAAAAATACACCAAGACACAATGAACATGCAGTCAAAAATAAACCACAAAAACTATGGTAATGGCTACCAATGAACTAGTTTTGAAAAAATATGACTCCACCAAAGACAAAAAAAACTCCCACAAATGGATTGTGAAAATTAACTTTTATTTATAAATAAAAAATATGAACATTTGAAATAAAAATAACAATAATAAAAAACTAAACAATCAAATACCAGAGTAGATCTGATACCATATCAGAGTGAGCAACAAGATCTTTGGATCAAATAAATGCACATGTTTATGATACAGATAATTCAAGCATGTACACAACATAATAGATGAAAGAAAATGAAATCACAAATATGAGAATATTTCATAAACAAAATAAGATAAAAATCAATCTTCCATAGAATAATATCTCACCAAGAGAGATGTACATATAGGAGTGCATGAGTAACTCTTCCCAAGATAGGTAGTTAGAGAGCCAATAATAGAAGATTAACTCTCATATATAAAATAGATGGTTAGGGGAGTTACTTCCTTTTCATCTGACCAAAATGTAACTCCCAGTAAACCTAATCAATCTTATCCATGAAAGTAGGAAAACTTCAAATAAGGGTAAAAATGCAATAATAAATAAATATGGGGAAAAAAAAATAGTAATCTAACATTATTAAGCAAAAGATGGCAAAGACTATAAAAGGTGTGAGCTTATTATAAAACATATACCCATTTTTGAATTTTTGGTCAAATTTAGGGAGAATATTATTTGAGTATGCAAGTCACACACATAGGATAGATGGTGTGATGAACATTTCAAGATAAACAAGGATACATTCTAACTTGGTTCTTTTGTTTCAGTAGTTGACTTTGCTGAAAATTACACATTCAAACCCCAAATATAATTTCAATCACAGTATTACAAATCATCATAAGTTGTCATATTTATGCATATAATATTCATGCATGCACATAATAGTATAGATTAATAATGTAAAATATTAAGGGAATGCCATTTCTATATCAATGATGATCAACCACATTGTTTAGAGTATGTGCAAAGTTATTTTCAGAAGTTTTATGAATAGTTGAGCCAAAGGAACATTATTTTAAATCAAAATTACATTTGGTTAGACAATTAAAAATCATAATTAAAAAAGGAATGAATGCTTTATTATTTGAATGGGATGCACATTAACATTGGTGTAGAACACATTTAGATTTTCACCGAGGTTGGCCATAGAAAAGGGGAACATGACAGTGCTAGAGCATGTGTAAAAAGAGTTGTTGATAGGGAGGAGTTGAAATTTGAATAGGGTGTTGATTTGATAGATGAAAAAACCAAGGTTGAATGGTGTAATGTGAACATGTGTCATGGTGCTCAACCAAATTATATTATTCTTAGACATTTCTAATTAATTTAAGAACACTTGGCAAATTATGAGTATTGTATGACTCTAATGTTGGATGGTGGGACTTGATCTTATTTTAATGCCTAGTTCTCAATTAGGGTGTGTGGTGGGGAAACGACCCCCCACTAGGGTCACCATGGGGTATAGTAAAGGTGATGCAGGAGAATTGACAAATACCTGTAGAGTCTATGTTAACAATATTCTTAGGTAATTATTAAGACCTATAAACTAGGTTATTTTAGAAATTTTAATTTGATTGAGTAAGAGATAATATGAGAAATTTTAGTAAATTACCAATCTTGGTTTAGAATCTATAAAAGTGATAATCCTAAATCCTAATTAGGAGGAACCATACAAGACCAACCAAAAATCTTAAAAAGATTTTTTTTTTTTTTTAAATCATTTTTGAAAAGGTTAGAGAATATGTTGTAGGTATGTCTCAATGGAGGAGGACTGTGTAAATGTTTTCTTGTTGAAAATAATAAATATTTTTGAGTCTTATTACATGTTTTCAATTTTATTATCCTTCTATAAAATTATTTTAATCCTTTCATATTGACTTCAAGCTTAAATCTCAGTTATATTTGTGAAACCCTCAAGAATTCTATATTTTTATTTACAGTCATTTTTAGAGGCTTATTTACATGTGGAAACTATTATATGAAATAAATATGAGTATTTTAGTAGTTTAATATGTTTATTAATACATATATACATGTGTTAGATCATATAATATCCTAATGATCTCTATGAACTATCAATAATTATCTCTCGGCCTATAGAAATTTTGAGTAAATCTAAAGTAAGGGTTTCATGAGTAAAACACCTCTAAAACTAAAATGATTAAAAAATAAGGAATAAAACTTTGTAATAAGTTTGGGAATGGATATTATAAATTATTCCAAATATCATTAGGTTTATAAGAGATTTTAAATTGTCGGTACATAGGACTATTTTTTTTACGACAATAGAAGACCATTTTTGAGAAAGTCATGTATAAGATAAGATGAGTTTTTGGTTGATTTGAGTTATATAAAATTGGGTAAGGGTTGAAACATGTTATAATTTATAAATTAATACTAAAAATATATCTTTTAAGAGATAAAAACTCTATATTGATAAATTGACCTATTGGAGCAACAACTAGGTCTAAAGCCCTAGAAACTTAAAAGGCTAGAATTTGAGAATGAAAGCTCAATCTCTTAGAGACCTATAGTTGGTTGATATATTGTACATTTTTAAACTTACATAAATCCTTAATTTTTCCTAATACCTATCCAAATTGTCTTAAATAATAATTATTCAAAGGAAGGAAATCAAATCTAAGAGATTGGTGACTAGTTAAGAGCAAACCTAATGAGTAATTGACTAGTTTAAAAGAAGATTATTTGAGAGTGGATTTTGAATCAAGTTGAGAAGAAGAGTATATAAGTGATGTTGTAATTATTCATGATATTAGGTCATATTAATATCAATTCCATATCTTTATTAAACATAGAAGAGTAAACTATTCATTAGGTGGTATTAGGGATGATAAAGGGTTTTAGCCAAAGATATTGTCTCATGAGTGAATATTTTGTTTCAAATAAATAAGGTTGGCTTTTATCAGAATAAAGAGATTATAGTCAATTTTAGGTATAAGTTCATATTTGCATTATACAAATATGAATATGATTGGGTATAGGCCTTAAATGAAATCAAATTGCATGCTAATGATCAATTGAAAAGTTGTAAATGGGTGATGACAAATGCAAAATAGATAAGAATGTCATTATTTATTTCCACTACACAATCAAATAAAAACTTTAATTTAAAAAATATGGAAGATCATAGATTTATAGCATTGAAAATAATATTTTTTTAATTGTCATTTGTGTACAACATTAAATACGAGATCTGATAAATAAAAGTTTAGAAGATCAAAAAAAAATTATACAATAATATTTTAAATTAAAACTGAATATAAATTAGATAGATTATCATAATTTAAATGAAAACTTACAAAAAATCATATAGGCACATGTACAATGTCAATAATATACATAGATTTTCATGATCGGCATACATAAAATTACAACATCTACCAACATAATAAGTAATGTTAGGTGAATATCATATACACATATATAATGCCAAACATGTATACCTTGCTATATAGGCATACAAAAAATCACTTCTCATGTAGGACATCCTAATCATAAAATAACCTCTTTCTCTTTGCCTTCCTCAAAGAATACTCTCCTTAGGATGCCCTCTTGGTAGATGGAGATCTCTATAATGCCTTAGATTGCTCCAAGGTCTGACTATGGGTCCTAGGCTCATATCTCACTTGCAATTGAACCTATTCAAATACAAGTATTATTATAAAATTAACATAAAAAACATTCAACCACTTGTTAAGAAATTAATTTTAAACTATAATAAAAAATCATTTTAACATGCACTTACTGCAAGATTGCAGTTAGGATCAATATTTTTTTGACGCTCCAACAAGTCAATGGTAGGCTCAACTATTTGAATAGGTGTCTGAAATAGGGAATAAACATGAGAAGTTTCCCTACTAATCATATGAATAGGACTATCAGATGTCATGGGATAACCCTGCATACACAATACATTCAAATAATTTATATTTTCCCTAAGTACATAGTAAAATTATTAAAACAAGTTTATTTTTACAATTTAAAATTGCAAGTTAAGATATACCTTTGTCAGTGCCTGTGCAGATGACATTGTAGTAGTAATGCCTATGTTTGTCTTTACTCACAATGATGTAAAAGTGTCTACTTGACTCATGAATTTAATGCAAACAAGGTCTCACTTACTTTTATTTAAAGTATCAAAGATATATATGGCAAGGTTTTCTCTTTTATTAAACCAAGAGTGCATTTAATAGCAATGTATTTGAATTTTGAGATAATTGATAGATAACTTTAACTTAAACTTAGAAGGTAAATATACATAGATTAAATGTACATAGATCATAATATTTATTCAAAATTTTACCTCTATATAAGTAAAATGTGTCATCCTAACAAAGATAAATGCAGTAGTGGATGGGTCAACAACTGGATCTGAAAATGTAAATAATGGCTTCTTCAAATCAAATGTTACAAATATCGACTATGATGATGAAGGCACCATCACTTCCTGGGACATAAAACATGACATATATATTATTAAATTTCTATGTACATTAATTGTTATCTAAATCAAATTTACAATTAAAACTTAAATTTAACATGACATTTATATAATATATACCTACATCTATGTAGTGGCTGATATCTACACACCAAATATACGTGCCAAAAACTCATCACTCATAAGTATATTATACAATCCCTAAAAACCATCAACATCATCATCATAAGTTCCTATTATATAACTCCACAAGATCTGCAAGGGTAGGGTTGAGTATGCACGCTAGGTGGTGTATCTCTAACATCAGTCTATGAGAGCCTACTCATATGTTGATTGAGTATATCAGTGAATGAACTAAGTACATGTAGAGTGTTAATCTCCATGATTTATTGAACTATATATGAGATTTTAGGATCAAGTGTATTTTAAATATGAATCTTTGTAGGTTGATTAGGCATATGACATGCACATGGTAGATCCTGTGTAGAGCCCTTCCCTCAACCCTAAAACTCACTAAAATATAAATAGGTCAAAATTTCATAGAGGAAAAAGTCACATTAAGTTTATTTAAAAAATACAATGGCACCTCTTGATTTTTACATGATGGATAATCAAACACCATCAATCATCACTCCTAGAAATTGGTTGTGATTAAATTATCTTGGCAATGATGTATTGGAAAACATTCCATAGTTACTAGAAATGGTGCATTACTATTTGGGTCAATGAATAAGGCACAAATAGAGGGTTTTTATATGTCTTTGTTCTTTACCTCACATGTTGATAATTTATGATCATAATAAGCCCTATAACTATCTTTATATGAAGCTCATCCATCAATTTGACTTGTTGTAGATTTAATTTGACCCAATAATGTCTCTAGGGAATTGGCTAGATAGGTGTAGTGGGTATTGGTGGAAGTGTGATCCCTCATTCTCATAATTAATTCTTCAATTTAAATTGTATTCTCCACAACGTGGTCAAATAGACTCTCTTGATTACTTGGGGAATTTTTTGGAACTATAGGAGGGTAGTTAGGTGGAGAGTTAGGAGGAGGGTTAGGAGGAAGGTTAGGTGGAGAGTTAGGAGGAGGGATAGGTAGAGGAATAAGAGGGTTAGGTGAAGGGCTAGGTTGAGGAGAAAGAGGGTTAAGAGGGTTAGGATGAGGAAAAAGAGGCTTAGGTAGACTAACAAGAGGCTTAGGTAGAGTAACATGAGGGTTATTAGGATGGGATATTAAAAATAGATAAATTACCAATTAAAAAATTAATAGATTTGTAGCACTTATCTCTTCTACATGGTGGCATCATCAATTAGCAGCTTCTTGGGATGAATTGGAGCAAGGTTTGATGTCACTAAGGAAAAACATGATCATAAAGTGGAGGAGAGTGAGGGAAAAGATAGAATGCGAAGGCAAAAAGAGGAATTTTTATGTTCAGTTTGATTTTTATTTTTGGGTGACATAGGGAATGCAATCGCATTATTAATGCAATCACATTATTTATTTTAAATAATGGGATCATATTATTTAATAACATAATCACATTATGTCTAGGTAATTACCAATCCATAATTTAAATAACATGATCATGTTATTTGAATAACATGCTCATATTATTAAATAATGTGATTACATTATGGGAAGTGTCCATGGAATTATCCACTAACTCTGTGCACATACCCCAAAGAGTGTGGTGACATCACCAGATATAATTACTGATGAGTTGGGTAATATAATACTAAAATTGTAGGAGTGATGTGTTAATGCATAAGTAGAATTAGATATAACTAATTTTCATGTAGCTATGGAACCTACTCCCAACATTATTGATGTTAGCACAAGCTTGGATGTGAAATAAAGGTAATCATTAGTAAGATATAATGAACCGAATCCTCTTGAATCAAGATATGTCTCATTTTGATGATAAATTACTTCTCTTAGAAGGAATTTCAAGAGAGATAAAGATAATTAACAAGATAAGCAACATATAGAGTGCTCTTTATGAACTCAACAAAAAAATTCTTAATGTGTACAAAATTGTTGATAAAATGACAAAGGTCATGAAAGTGCATTTTAAATAAAATGATTTTGAAATATGATAGTATATTTGGTTCTATAAATAAGTTCAAAAGTTTTAATTAAAATAAATCAAATAGGAAGAATAAAGTATTGTTGTGTAGACTACAGAGGGAAAGAACCCTAAAACTGGGCATCTTTCTCAAGGAAAGTATTCACAATTAAAATATAACATATTTTCCCATTGTAATTTTTTAATATTCTATGGTTAAGACTTTATTAACTTTTTGTAATATTCAAGTCAATTAAATGAGTAAAAATTAAACAAACAAAGAGCGCATATAAGAATAGAAGAAATGTTTATTGGGAAGGAATCCCAAGGGTGACATTCAAAGAAAGACCACCAAGTTTGGAAATTTTTAAACCTTGTGTTTTTTAATCTTCTTTGATTATTGGGGTTTTAACATTTTGCACATGTGAATACCAAGTTGATACATTAAACTAAATTTAAGAAACCAATAGCTTGTAAAATCCCACTATCATATATGTGTTGACCAATTATCGAATGTTTATATTTAAATCACCAAATTCTAGGATTCTTATCTCCAAAGTGGATATGGGTTCAAATCTCATGTATCTGTGTTTCATTTTTTGAGGCTTAATTATGTAGAAGGCAATTTACTTAAGCTTATGAGATTTTTATAGGCATAGTTAGGATGGAGATTTTTTTAGATAAAAGCAAATAAGAGGATCTGGTGGTCATAAAGGTATTATATTCACCCCTTAAAACTATTCCAAGTAGATACATAGTCTAACCTAAGCTTTAAAGTGCTTGAGACACAACAAAAACTTGAAATGCACTAAAATACTTGAAACTAGATTACATTTTTAAGTAATAGCAATAAAATGCTCTATGCATTGAGGGGATTTGAATAGTAGTGTTTTAGGTGATCAATAAGATTCAAATCAGCTGAAAATAAGGGAAATTTTCTAATGGGAATGATAGGGTTCTATAATAGTGCCCCTAGGGAAAAGCCTTAATTGGAAAGGACATAAGTCAGACTCTAGAATCACATAGTTCTAAACCAATGCCTTATCTATTGGAATATAGAGTAATAAGTAATTATAGGAGGCATTTAACACAATGCAATGAGGAATGAGAGATAAATAAGGGAAACATACCAAGATCATAACTCACTTATATACATGTGGGGAAAAACTTGATGCATGAGCATCTGAGGTGTACGAGCAATCTTGCATCGCCTAAAAAAGGTAAGAGTTAGCATAGTTTCAACTAAAATTATTAGGGAATATTTATTAGTTTAAAAGGGTTTTTGGTTCATAAGATATCTAATTTTTGTTTAGTCAGAGTTACAATAGTTTTCTAAAATCACAGGGATCACATCTCTCATATTGGGGGTCATGTGGTCACATTCCCATATCACAACTCCAAGTGGGTTTGTATTCATGGTCACATGTATATTCACTCATAACTCCAAGTTATATTTTTTATAGCTATGTGCACATCATTTCATAAGTCTTTTAGTTCATAGGGACTATATAATCTCTTTGTTAGTGGCCGCATTATTTCCCTACATTTCTAAGTCCACAGGAGACTTTATATTTTTTATATTCTTGTTCACAACTAAGCACTCAATTTGAACCTAACAAGATATTCATTAGTTTACAAAGTCTAATGGGTATATAATACAAGTTTCATAATCATAATTATTCATAGAAGCCTTATCTTTTTTGTAAGTCTAAGTCATGTAAGGGTCATAGGTGCATGACCAATTTCAAATTGGAGTTCATAACTCAAATGGATCTATGACAATCCATATAGCAATGGCATGAGTCTAGGAACCTAAGATTTTAACATGTGTCACAATCATAAGGGTCACAAGATATAATACTAGATACAATATAACATGAATGCATTGAAATCTTTCAATGGATTTAAATGATTCATAGGTTAACATAAATAAAAAGAGGCCAAAATGAAAAGGAGCAAAGCATGAAGGACCATAAGGTGAATTTAATAAATTCACGAGTCCAAAGAGACTTTGAAGACCTTGAGAAAGACTTGGGAACTATTTATATAGGAACCCATGATCTTTCCACATGGTACTTATCATGTGCATCCTATGATCACAATTTTAGATTTGGTCTCAACAATGAAAGAATAACATATAGATCTTTAGATGGTCACAACTTTCACATTAAGGCACTAATTTAGGCATTTAATGTCTCATTGGAAAGATATGGAAGATAAAATCTAGTTCGTGGTCAAACAAAAGTTAACTTTACCATGTAGTAAATATTACAAAAATATATTCTAGGAATCACCAATAATTATAAGGAAAGTTCAAGAATGTAAAAAGTAGAAAAAAGTAGTGAAAGTATCTCATTCAATCATTAAAGGAAATTTTGTAGGTAGTATATATGGGACATAAATAAATCAACTGAGGGTCATATTGGAAAGGTTAACATCAAAATATTAGGAGGTCAATATTGAAAGGGTTGAGGAAGGAAGGGAGATCTTAGCAAAAAGTAGAGCTTTAAGCCTGCAAGTAGAGAACTAAGATTGAAATAGAGAGGCCATAGATCATAAAAGGGCCATAATAGAAATAAAAAAGAGAGGATTTGTAGAGTTTGTAAGAGAGATTGAATATAATGCCCATAGAGGCTCAGAGTTAGAGATAGGTGGGGATAGAGTAGGTGAAAAGAGTCACTATGAATGAAGACGTTACTATGGCTTTATTTCATTAAATAAATAGAGAATACAAATTATTTTACGTTGTTTAACTTTGACAGCATGTCCAAGAACACCCCTTCACTAGGAATCCTTACCATGAATTTCACCAAGTTGTCTCAGACTAATCACATGGGTTTGTTGTAGATGTGATAAAGTCTTGTAAGTGAAGAAAATCCATGTGATAAAATTGTGAGACTCTTTTCTTTTAGTTAACTACAAGTTGTCAAAAAGAATCTTGTATTTATTATAGGTAAGATAAAGTCCTATAAGAGGTGAGAGTTGTGTGAAAGAGATAGAGACTCTTGATTAAGACTATTGTAGTTTTTAAAAAATAAGCTTTGCATATATCAGTGCAAAGTTATGAAACATAAGATTACATTTGACAAAAAGTAAGATTTTCACAAGTGTGTGAGAAGTCATGGAAGTGTGAATAAAGAAGTGGAAGAGATGCTCTTATTTGAGTCCAATGTAGGTTGTGAAAGAAAATCTTGCTTAAATCAATTACAATTTTTGAAATATAATCTTGTTTATGGAGATGAAATGGCATACAAAAGAGGAAGTTCATAGGAGTAGAAGACCTAGTAGAGATGTTAAATGAATTCCATGAAATATTGGGATGGAACAAGTGGAGAAGATGTTTCAATTATGAGTAAAGAAGATGAATTATAAATTATGGTGGGGTGGTTGTCCCTATAAGAAAGGTTGGATGCTTTAGAAATATATGCAAGTGAAGTAGGAGATCCCAACAAAGGTGAAGGTGAAAGAAAGAGTTAAGTCCACTTGAAATATTGTTTTGTTTTGAGGTAAAGAGAGCTAGAGAAGCTCATGAAATGGATTGTTGAATAGGAATTTTTTTTGAAGAGGAAAACATCTTAAATATGATGAGGGTAAAAATTGCATGAAATAAGCTATGTAGACATGCAACTATGTATTAGAGATAGCTCCATTATAAGAGATAAGAGAAAGGAAAGAAAAAGCTGAGTAGTTGAAAACCTACAATTTCCAATTTTATGGATCATGTTGAGCATCCAAAATTGTAGAGATAATGGTAGAAGAAGCTCCAATCATTGAGACTTGAGAGAGAGGTGAAGAAGATTGCCTTTAGGCAATCAAAAAAGGATGTTTCCAAATGAACATCTCAAAGATGTGAGTGAGTAGAATAAGGATGATTTAAAAATCAATAAAAAAATAAGATCTACAAGTGAGAAGCCCAAGTATGATTTCAAGAGCATCAAAGAGATAAATTTGTGAGTAGCCCTTAATGAAATAAATAATCATGGAAGAGGATGTAGAAGTAATAAATTATTCACCAAAATAAGAAAACCCATTATTTGATGATGGGAAAAAAATTATATAATCCTTTAAGTGGGAAGAGGATATCATCATTACAGGATAAAGGTACTAAAATTGATATTTATGTTTTGCAAAGAAGAAGCTCAAGTTTTTTATGTAGAGAACAATGAAGGTAAAGGAAGTGTAAGTGAATACACATAAGGAGTGTGTAGTTGAAGAGCACTATAGAGGAAGAAAATAGTTTGAATAAAGTGTAAAAATAGTAATGGATATTTTTGATAATGGACCTTTGGAATTCCATCTTGTGAATGAAATCCAAGACAAAAATATGAGCAATAGAGAAGAGATAGAAAATTTGTGCTCCAAGCATGAAGAAGCACTAGAAAAACTATTTGTGGGATCTATTAATTCCCTTAATGTGGGTGATTTAAGTGCAAGTTCAAGAGGATAAATTGTGGTTTGATACAGTGTGCTAATATGCATAAGAGACAACATGAAGAAGTGGAAAAAGAGATATTTCACTTAAAGCAGTTTGATGTGAGAGAGAAGAATCACAAAGGAGATTGGATAAGTGAAAAATCTCATTTAGGTGACATAGAAGCAAAAGAAGAGAAAGAAACAAAGAAAAATAGAAAGAGGTGTTATCACTAAAAAACTAATCATTATTTTGAGAAATAAGCAAAATGATGAAGGATTTGATAAGGTTGAGCTTGAGGGAAATCAAGATTAATATAGATGGAACACCTATGAGGGATATAAATTCTCATGTTTTTAAGCTAATTTATGGCTATAGTCTGTGTCGATGTGCATAAATGAAGAGAAAGGAAGCATTCAAAGAGGCTTTTTAAGGTGAAAAGGTGAAGCCAAAAGTGAAAAATTATGCACTTAAGAAAGTGAAGAGGATAAAATGATTTGTTCTTCAACTAGAACATATGAATAAATAGAGAAATAAGTAGTGTATTTGAGGACTCTAACGAATGAAAGAGCTACAAGCAGAATGGTGATGTCACAAAGTAAATCAAAGGAAGAGATGGAATCTATTAGAAAAGGGTAGCTAAAAATAGAGATGAGTGACATAAAGAATAATCCAATAGTAGTTTAAATAGTGAATGGATAAAGGCATGAAGTCTTTAGGATTAGGTGGTCAAAAGATAGCCATGGGTTCAAGCCCAATGGAGAAAATATGATGCAAGAAAGAACATCTTGGTGGGAAATTTTAGACAAAGATGATAACAATCCCACATGAAGATGGGGAAAAAGTCATTTGGTGGAAGTAGACATACTGTGCCCAAATAGTGGGTAAGAAGAAAGAAATAATTTGTTGATGTGGTGGAACTATGGTCGATCCATTTACACATAAGGGAAGAAAGTGAATATTATTAGAAGAGGATGGATTCAAATCCAACAATTTGGAAGTGAAAGAGAGAAAAGTAGATGAAATATTTGGTGTGTGTAAAGGGAATACCAATCTCATCAATCTAAGTGGCCAAAAGAGTAATTTTTCCATTTATTCCATCTATATGAGCAAAATTCAATTTTTTAATTACCTCAAGTGTTTTATGTAGGACCATCCAAGGTGTATGGGTAATCCTACATTACCAAAAATAGGTGTGACTTGGTGTAGTTTCAAAAAATACTTTCAAGGAAAATTTATCAAACCAATAGGGTTCTCAGGTTAGATTTTTAGATCTAATTTTGGTTCATGGATTTTTAGTATTTTTTGAGGTCCTAAGGATCACACAGATCAAACTCAAGGTAACATGGTCATTTTTCAATCTCTCAACTCTAAGTTTCTTTGTATTGGTGGTCTCAGATATTTTCCCTTGCAATTTTAAGTTATAATGTTAGAGGCCAAGTGTAAATTATTTCTTAAGTCTCTAAGTCCATAGGGACTACATAATATATATGTATTAGGGTCCACATTATTTACCTAAGTTTATAATTCCACAAATATTATTTTTTGTAATTAAGGCTTATTTTTGGACCTAACAAATTATACATTGGTTTATAAATTCTAACAAGTCTACAAGACTCTTAAGATTCATGCACATGACCAAAAAAGTTCACAAAGACCATGGAAGTCGGGTGTTATAGTCATAATTACTCATCAGGCCTTAGTGTGTTCATAATTCCAAGTCATGATAGGGATGATGGGTAGACATGTGACCAATTTCAAATTTTTTTAAGAACTCTAATGGGTTTATAACAATCCACAAAGCAATCACATGACTCTAAGAAATGAAATTACAACATGTGTCATAATCATTGAGGGTTATAAGATATAGTAATATCCATTGTGTAATGAAAATGTATTATAATCCTCAAATATATTTAATTAATTAATGGGTCCACAAACATAAAGAGAGGCACCCCTAGGGTTATACCTCAATGGTAAGCCATTGTAATAGTGACCACTAGCTCATAGGTCTAGCCCGTAATTGATCCATGAGCAACAAGTGGGGCACCAAAATAATATTAAGGGATTAGTATTTTTTACTCTCCCTATGATAGCATGGTTAAGTGTGTTCTAGTTCATTGGGTCCAACATGGTGATAATGCAATGCCATAAAAGTTGTGGGACACCCTCAATCACAAAAAAAAGAGAGAGGAAACAATGAAAAGGGGTAAATGCATGAAGGAAAATAAAGTGGATTTAATAAATCCATGGGTCCACAAAGTATTTGAAGACCATGAGAAAGGATTTGGATGCTATTATCTAGGAGATAGGAGATCTTGGCACTTGGCATGATCACATGCAACCTATGATCACAATTTCAAATTTGGTTGTAATAATGGAATAACATGAAGATATTCTAATGGTCACAAATTTCATGTTAAATAACCAATTTAAGCATTTAAGTTATCATTGGAAAACTCTATAACATAACATTAAACTAGTGGTCACTGTGAATAGTTAACCCAACTATGGATCCACTGTTACAAAAATATCTTTCGAGAATCATAAGCAATTACAAGAAAAGTTTCAGAAAGGAAAAAGTAGGAAAGTGATCTCATGCTATTGTTATAGTAAGTTTTTCAAGAAGGATATATAGGATATCAAGATATAAAACAAGAGTCACATTGGAAGGATTGAGTAAAGACCCAAAGATTTAAACTTACAAATCAAGAGCCGAGAGGCTACAGACCAGAGAAGGGCCAAAATAAAGATCAAAGAGAGAGGTATCAAAGAGAAGTTGAAAATTAGGCATTATACAGAAGCATCCAAGGGTTTTAGTAATCTTAGATCAACTTCAAAAAAATAAAAAATAAACAACTAAGAACAATAATTTGATAGCAAATTGATAATAGAATAACACATAACAACAACAAAAATTAATAGTTTTTGAAGAAATATGCATGGTTTTAGAGAGTGTTATAAATTTAAATGAATGTGAAGAGACATGGTACATGTTATAAAGGGTAATCGAAATAATCTCATGAAGTGGGGATAATATTAGAGGATAAAAACGTGATGCAAAAAGGGGAAAAGAGGAGTTGCAAGAAAAGAAATAGAAAAACAACAAGCTTTAGAGGAATCAGTCAGATTTTAGACTATGTTGGTGATGTTTTCTTCCACTTTTACATTCCAAAACATATATGGCACAAGTTTATAATGTGTTTATTATTTTAAAAAATTTAATGTCTTCAAATCAATGAATATAGTGTGTTCCTTGTGGTAAATGTCTACAAATATAATTTTGAGTTACTCTTTATGTGTGTGTGTGTGCACATTAAAACTAAACATAACATAATTAAAATTTGTGCTTAATTTTATAATATATCTATTATATCACCATTTGGTATCATATACATATCTTTCCTTGTTGATTTGGGTGTGTGAGGTTCTACTTTGACTCAATTGTAGGCTATGAAAAGTAAGTTGTGAAAAAGGATCTTGCATTAGAGAGAGGATAAGTTTGTTGCAGGTGTGAAAGAATTCATAAAAGTTTTGAGGAAGTGAGATAGACTCTTTTATAAGTATATTTGTGAAAGAGAAGCATGATTTTTTAGGAGGATATGGCACATAAAGGAAGAAGAGAACCAAAGGTAGAAGACTTGGTTGATATGTTGAAGGGAGTCCAATAAATATTGGACATGATGGAAGATGCAAAAAGTGAAGATGTTTCAACTGTGAGTATAGAGGATGAAGAAGAAATGATGATAGGGTTATTGTCCCTATGAGAAATTTTAGATGATTTGGAGAGAGACCAAACAAGTGGAGGAAAATATCCCAATAGAAGAAAGATCGATAAAGGTCAAGGTGAAGAAAAGAGGTAAGACCACTATTAATATTGTTTTTTTTGTGGTAAAGAAAGCCCAAATGTGCTCATGAATTGGATAGTGGATCTATAAATGTATTTTGAATATAAGTTTTTTGAAAACATCGTGAGGGTATAAATTGAAAGAGATTATGTGGATTTGTAGTTGTGTATTGTAGAGATATGCCATAGAGGAGACAAGGGAAAGGAAAGAATAAGGTAAGGATTTGATAACATATAGTTTCTAACTTTATGGGTCATGTTGTGTACTCAATAATGAGAGTATAATGTTTATATAATATTCATGTCTTGAAGCATGAGACAAAATAGAATAAGAATAAGATTTCCATAAAATTCAATATGAGAGGGAAGTTTTCATGTGATCAATTCAAGTCTACTTTGAGAAGTATCAAGGAGATGGATAAAAGTGAGGAGAATAAGGTTGTCTTGAAAGACAATAAGAGAGTGAGGTTTCCATGCAATAAACTCAAATATTATTTTAAAAACAACAAATATAAAGAGGTGTTTGAGTCACACATAAAGGAAGGAATCATCATGCAAAAGTATGTGGCTGTGATAGTTGTTGAACTGGAAGAAGGAGACCCATTGTTTGATGATGGGATTGAGTTTATGATATCCCATAAGTGGGAAAATTCAGAATTTTACTTGGTAGGAAATGAATTTTTATTTTCTATTTTGGAGGAAATAAGGGATGAGAATAACCAAGGAATGCTACATGTTATCTTGAAGGAAACAATAGATGTGAATGAATAAGCCAACCATGAAGAGTTGTAGATTTCCATGAAGAAAACAATATAGATTATTGATATGCAAGTTAATGTACATAAGGAGAGTATGATTGAAGACCAACCATGTGAAGAAGAAGGAAATATAAATAAGAATGAGGAGAGGATAACCATAGAGGTTTTGATAATGGGCCTTTGGAAGTCCATCATGAGAGAAAAATTTGTGCGAAGAATGTGAGCATCAAAGAAGCATTGGGAAACATGTCCTTGAGGCATGATGAATATTTGAAAAAAGTATTTGTGGGAACTATTTATTCCATTCATGTGTTTATTTAATGTGAAATTCTAAAAATATGGAGATAGATATGGTGGACTTGTTTCTACAAAGAAGAATGAAGAATAAAAGTGATGTTGCATATGTGGTATCATCTCACATAGGTATTGGAGAAGAAACTATTATGGGTGAAGGTATGAATTATCCTTATATATACAAAGAGAGTGAAAATTTATTTTCACATGGCATGGAAGAGGAGAAAACAATCAACCTAGAGCTAATATAAAGAGGATGAGAAACGAAGAAGAGTAATTGGTTTTTGAATCAACTAATAAAAACCAATAAGATGAAAAGAATCAAGAGATAATTATTATATCAGCCAATAAAATTATGAATATCGATGAAGAACCTATGGGGACTATTAAGTCATATGTTTTAAAATTAATTTATGACTATAGTTTATGTGCAAGTGCAGAAATAGAGAGAAAGGAGGAATTCATAGAGGCCTTTCAAGGAAAAGAGGTTAAATAAGATGTGAAAATTTATGCACTCAAGAAAGAGAGGAGGAACAACTAATTTGTATATCAATTAGATCATGTGAATAATACATGAAGAAATAATAAGACTCTTATAAATGAATAATCCATAAGAAAGAGGGTTGCAAGAGAAGAGATGGTAGCTATGAGAGAAGAGGAGCTATAAATAACAGAGTGAAGAATGAAGGATCCAACAATACGTTGGATAGTGAGTAAATAAATCTAAGAAGGCTTTAGTAGGAGGTTGTCATTCAATGGTATGTTTCATCCCACAAGAGAAATTAAGATGCTAGAAGGGGCATCTGGGTGGAGGTGGTCAGATGAGGGTGGGTTTTAGCTAACATGAAGACTAAGATAAAAGAGGATAAGCCCCTAGCAGAGGAAGATATAATATGGTGGGTCTAAACCTCAACTTTAGCATTAATTTTGACTTTTTATTTATTGGCATAATAATGATATTCTCTATATGCTATATATCTCCCTTGGAAGTGTATAATTTTGAATTTACTAGTTTTTTCAAGGAAAATTATGATCTATTCATCATTATTAAACACATGCCAATGCTCTAAATTATTGGGTGAATTTTGTCCATAGATAATTTCTATGGTGTAATTTTCCTCATCAATCCTTAAGTGAGGAATTATCAAAGAGGCAAATACATCTAAGGCATTGGCTTTGGAATTATTTTCTCTAGGTACCATGACTGCATAAAAGGCCTCTAAAACTTCAATGCAATCCCACACTTTGTTCCAATAGTTCCTCAAATGGTCATTTTTCACTTGATATTAATTTCATATTTGTTTGATAATTAGTTCAACATCACTTTGAGCCCTTATATTCCTTATACCCATCTCCTCTACAACTTGAAAAACATCATATTTTACTATGTTGTTTGTGCACTAAAACAATAACTTGTAGGAAAAAAGAAATAACTCATTAGTAGGGGAAATCAAAAAAACTCCAAAACCTACACCAATAAATAAATGGCTACCAAAAAAATTTAGCATCCATGTATTATTGATATTGACTTAATTGAATTTGAGAATATTCAGGTCTCCTCTAACACTATCATATATTTATCGTGTCATGTCTCTTCATATAAAATATCATCAAGAAGATCAATTAATTTTTATACTGTGTATATGGTTTAAGCTTAGGTTCTAGTCTTTTTTTTAATAATTTTCATCATAGTCATAGCTTGAAACCAATCTATTTGTATTTTGCCTCCTACATCTCTACAAAGCTTTTGTTTAATAACATTCCCTAGGTTACAATAATTTCTACTATTAGGAGTTAGTCATTTTGACTCTCTTTGGAAGATAAGTAGCCAAATGTACTTGGGCATTTTTAATGTTCCAAATAAAAGGTACTATCTTGGTCTCCATTAAAAAACATCAACCATAATTTTTTCTACATGTAAGCCCAAGTGCGTGAACAACTTTAGTGGACATTAAATTATCAAAGTCTCCAGAGTATATGATATAATTATTAAGCACGAGACCTTAAATATAAAGGGAAACATGGAAGGGTTCTAAATTTTTAATATTAGGGTAGAGGCAACCATTAGATTTTGAGAAATTGAGATATATTGGACTATGGGGATACCCTTGGAGTCATGTCCAAGGCTACTAGGATCATCTCCTCTAATGAATTTGACTAATCTATCAAGATGAGATGGAATAGACTTTAGGTATTCATTTTGAGACATCTAAATTTTAAATTTATTCACATGATAAATTATGTGAAATGTAGGCAAACTAGAAAAGGTTAAAGCTTAATAATTTGTATTAGTTTGAAACATATTTTTATCATGTTTTAGTGAGGAACTGGGGTTTTAAATATTTGCAACATGAGATGAAGATTTAGTGATTTACCCTTCAAGGTGAAGACTTCCATTATGTTTGTGGGATTAATTTTAATGTACTTAGTAATGGCTTAAGAAAATCGTAAAAAAATACATGTTGTATAAGGGAGTGCTTTTGAGTACTACATCAATAAGCTCAATGTGGAGGGGTTAGATACAAGTAGTTTATAATTACACTATCAATTCGGCAAAGTATGAATTGTTTTTAAAAAATCATTTTCATGGTACAATATATGGCAACAACATAGGTTGTTGATTGACAATAAAGTATATGATGGATATTTTATGGGAGCATAAAACAATCCAAATTACAAAAAGAGTGTGCATAATGCAACTAAGATTTCTCTTTCCATTTTCCACATTAATCTAAAGTTTAAAAATTTCACTTCCTGATGATAACTACACCACCAAGGTGAAAAACATTTGGTCTTCAAAAGTTAGAGGCTAGTTCAAATTTCATTATCATGTCCAAGAATGGAAATTATCCTCAACTAACTCATTAAAAATAATATGTTTTCAAGTTTTGGAACATTGTCATGGACATTATTGGTAGTTGAAGTGATGCTTCTTGTGACTTACATAAGGATGTTATTTAATGGGATAGAAGTAAATTTGTATTAACCCTGAATATCACAAACTATAAAATTATGCCATTGTTTGGCTATAGAAAAGGAGCCACCCTACTGGTTTTTTAGAGACATTTCTATTCTACATTTCCTCTATCCTCATAATATATATAAAATCAAAATATTTGAGAAATATAATGAGGATTATTTTAATAATGATTTGTTAATTGTTTTAGCTGGAGATAATGATAAACATGCAACATGTTTTGTTAATTAAAGAATTTACAATCTCGATAAAATGACCAATCAACCAATTTTAGTAGACTCATTTCCTATCTTCATCTACCATTTAATCATTGTTGGGATTCCCTAAGGATATGTAGACATTTTATTATGTATGTAGGCTAAGGTAATCTTGGGGCATTGGTAGGACAAGACAAGAAAAAGCCTTTTGAGGAGCTCTTATCATATTGTCCTATTGAGGAATACAAGATTTGACTAGGATATTTGGGTAGAAACTGGCTCCTTCAACTTCCAAAGGCATTATTACCCACAATGTAAAATTTGTAATCAACCAACTTAGTGTGATGTTTGGTTAATATTAGTTTCTATTAAAACCACTCAATTTCAGACGAATTCATAACTAACATAAATATACTCATGATCAATAGTTTTTTAGTGGGATGATAAGCCAATGTAAAGTAGGAGAGGAGGCCACATATTGAAATTAGGATTGTTATTACCATAGCATATCCACATCCTAAATACTATGAATACACCTATTATGGTATTTTAAAAATTCCTTGACAATAATTTCATTACTAAACTGACAAACTTTGATCTTCAGAAGTTAAAGATTACTTCAAATCCCCATGGTAGATTTAAGTAGTGCAATTTGTTATAAAAAAATAACTCCTCGAGAATAGGATGTTTCAATTTTGTTATGTATGTAATGGAGATTTATAATGCTTGCAAGTAGTTGAATATTACATCACTAAAGGATATGGACATTGTATGTAAGCATATAAAAATATATGAGAGGGTTCATCTATAAAGCATTGTTGATACAAAAATGAAAGGAAAATTTTTATTGAAACAAGGTAGATATGGCTATTATAATTAAAATTTGGTGCTTGTACTAGAAACCATACTTCAAACCTCCTGTAAATAAGTTAATTTAGGTCATTGATGGAATTATACAAGTGGGACCTCCTCTCATGACATCCCATCTTGGTGCACGCATGATGAGGTGTTATATGCCAACATGGAAAAGGTTTGAGAAAATTAAATAGATTGGTGATCATTTATTATGTTATTACTACCCCTTTAGAATAATTTATTAAATATATGGCACAAGAACATTATCTTCTTGGCCCCAAATTCTGCATTATTTTTCTCCTCAAATTAGTCACATCGATTTTTTATAATTAAGAGCAATCAATATAATTCTTTAGATAAAAAACTTCAATGATACAAGACTTTGAAAATATTTATAAGTTCATATTTTCTTGTGATTGTAATAAGTTGTCATACTCAATGATGTATGAAACATACCTAGATCTAGATGTATCTATCCATTTAAATTGTGAGCCACCCCTATATATAGGTGTTTTAATTTAGACAAAATTAACAAACTAAAATGATTCTCAACATGGTCTCATCCCTTATTTATTAAGTATATTTTCTAGTGACTAAGCATTGGAACCAATTCCTCAACATACCCACTAAAGACAAAAATAAGATAGTTTGTAATTGAAGGGCAGTAAACTTTGAATGGTTTTAGACAAATCTCGACACAAATCTTGTGAAGGATATTAAATATTGAAAGGATATGAACATATGTCTCAAATTCACTCGTTTTAATTATTTTATTGGTTATATGACATGACAAGTATGACTGAAACCATGTACTACACTGAAATTCAATTGTAGAAAGAAATTTCATTTTACTTACAAAAATTCCTTAGTCTTTTGTTGAAGATAGTAAGTTTATCTTTGTTTGTGAGAAAAATCATGGGATATAATATTTTTTGGGGAATATTAAATTTTAGGTGGGCAATGTACACTTTAGTTTATAAGGGTTATATAATAATATCTAGTTTGATCATGACAAAACATTTTGTGTTGAAGTGATAATCATGGGGCTATTTTTAATTTTATTATTTGTAAATGTAACCTCCAGGGAGTTATGGCAAAGAAGGTATAATTCACATACATGTTGATGTTAATCACCAGATAATTGCTAGGTCAATTTTGGTCCTAAGTCTAAGGGGAAAACCTTTATCTTGGCCTATATGACATGTAGGTCTTGGAGGTAGAAATGGAAGTTGGAGCTCAAGAAGTTGCCTATTCAATGTTAAAAGTTGCATTTTTGGACCCATCACTACAATTTGGCCAAAGAATTATTATTGAAGGTTCTACTTGAGTGATTCAAGGTGCGATTAGAGGGATTAAAGAGGTAAGGGAAGGATATGCTAGTTCACATAAATGAATTACAAGTTTAATTTTATTCATGTTTGAACTTAGGCTAAAAAATCACTTTTATTATATTGGGAAGGGCATTCATGAGGTTGGAATGGGTGGTTAGCATATCGATTGAGCTAATGGGAGGTCAATAACATGGTCCTAGATGTTATCTACCTCAGAGAACATTTTGGCAGTGCTAATTTTTGGTCTAGATGAGGTATATACATATTGGAACTTTATTTGGAACTAATATTTTTTTCTTGAATTTATTGTTAATCTTTGTATGGTTAAATGGAAATTAATTATATTTTTCACCTCTTGAAACACACTCTCTCTCCCTTTTATCACCTAGTTTTGCATGAAATTATATTTTAAGCATTCAAGGTGATTTAGAGGATAGAATAGGTTTGTGATATTATCAAAAATCAATTGTTAAAGATTAGTTATAAGAGGCCTAACACCCTTAAGGGATAGGCCTAGAAAGTAATGGAACTATTAATGGGCATTGACTTGGGTCTAGAGACCTCAATAGGGAGTTTAAGTACATCATGAGTAAGGTGTTGAAGGTGTTAGGAATTAAGTGAATGTAAATCATATTTATTAACCACCATAAAATCACAAAACTAGATTTTAATTGTGTGAAAATCATATTTAATTATGTGGAAGCAATTCCTTCAAACCATAGTTTAATGAAATCATAAAAGGAGAGAACAAAATCAGCAATAACACATACCAAAAATATAACGTGGTTCACCCAATGTGGGTTACATCCACCAAGAAATTCTTCAAATAAATCAGTAATCTAAAATAAGATTATAATGAACTCTCATAGAGATAGAATATCTCCTCCAGAATTCACAAATGAATTCTTTGAATTGTTGATCCAACTATGAAACCTATCAAAAATAATCCATAAATACTCCACCACACCTATACCTATATAAAACAAACATTCACAAGATGTTATACCACACCCTACAAAAATATCTCGCATATCATGTCTTGTTGTATCTGTCATATCTCCAAATCCTCACCACCACTTGTATATATCTCAAATGAGAAGAAAACTCACCAAATAAAGGAGATACATGCTATCCTTATCCAAAATAGCCTCATCCACAAAGGAGCATGCCATTTCCATATAACCATGCTTATCCATAAGCCCCACCAAGTAGAAACATGCCATTCTCCACCAAATGGCACAACTTCAAATGAGGAAGTCTAACCCACTTCCATAATACATCAAGAAATTATTAAATACATCATTTGATAATATTTATCCTCCTAATGCATCATATAAATAATTAAATACATCATTTAATAATTTCTAATAATGCATCATGAAAATTATTAAATGCATCATTTAATAATTTTATCCCAATGTATTATATAAATATTAAATAAATAATTAATTCCCTAGAATGAGGAAATCAATCCCACTTCCAACAAATATGGAAGAATACATGAAAATTATTAAATAAACATTTAATAACTTTCACCCACATGAGGAGTAAAGGAAAATGTGCTCCCCACATCTTTGGAGCTCTCTAGGCCTCCAAGTGTACCAATAAGGTCATGTGATAGCCCCAAAGAGCTCTACACTCAATAAAAGGTTGTGAAGGAGTGAGGTGTTGAAGGGTCAGAAACTAGTCTCAAGAATGTGTATTATGCCATTAGGCCAAATAGCCCTTAAGGGTCAAAAGTGAAATAAAGTGTAAAGTAGTGTGGAGGCCTTTGAAAGTAGACTGAGTGGGTTGAATGAAGGTTGTATAGGTGGATGTAAGAGCTAGAGGAAGTGTTATTGAAAGTATTAAAGAAGAGGAAGGCATATAGGCATAGCCAAGCCTAAGGAATGTATAGTGAGAGAGGTGAAAAGTGAATGACAAAATGGGTAGGTTGGAGATAGTAAAGGTGATGCATTAGCATCACCAAATACATGTAGAATCTATGTTGACAATATTCTTAGGTAATTATTAAGACCTATAAACTAGGTTAGTTTACTAAGTTTAATTTGAACAAGTAAGAGAGAATCTGAGCAAGTTTAGTAAATTACCAATCTTGGTTTAGAATATAACAAAGTGATAATCCTCACTCCTAATGAGGAGTAATTGTACAAGACCAACCAAAGAGCTCAAAATGACAAAATATATCTTTTTTGAAGAGGTTAGAGCATATGTTGTAGGTTTGTCTCAATGGAGGAGGACTGTGTAAATGTTTTCTTATTATACATAATAAAAAATTTCTAGTCTTATTTCATATTTTACATTTTATTATCCTTTTATAATATTATTATAATCCTTTCATATTTATTTCAAGCTTAAATCTCATTTATATTCGTGAAACCCTCAGGAATTCTATATTTTTACTATTACAATCAGTTTTAGAGGCTTCTTTACATGTGTAAACTGTTATATGAATTCAATTAGAGTATTTGAATAGTTTAATATGTTTTTTAATACCAATATACATTATTTATATCATATAAAATCCCAATTATCTCTATGAACTATCAATAATTAGCTCTCGGCTTGTAAATTTTTTGAGTAAATCCGAATTAAGGGTTTCATAAGTAAAACACCTCTAAAACTAAAATGATTGAACAATAAGGTCAAAAAAATTGTAATAAGATTTGGAATGGATCTTATAAATTATTAAAAATATCATTGGGTTGATAGGCACCTTTTAATTTCAGGTACATAGGACTTTTTTTTTGTACAACAATAGAAGACCATCTTTGAGAAAGTTGTGCATAAGATAAGACAAGTTTTTAGTTGATTTGAGATCTATAAAATTGGGTAAGGGTTGGAACATGTTATAATTTCTAAAATAATACTATAAATATAATTTTTAAGATCTAAAAACTCTATTTTGATAAATTGACCTATTGGAGCAACAAGTAGGTCTAGAGACCTAGACACTTAAAAAGATAGAATTTGAGAATGAAAGTTCAATCTCTTAAAGACCTATAGTTGGTTGATTTATTGTAAGTTTTTAAACCTACATAAATCCTTAATTTTTACTAATACCCATCCAAAGTGTCTTAAATAATAATTATTCAAAGGAAGGAGAGTAGATCTGAGAGATTAGTGACTAGTTAAGAGCAAACCTGATGATAAATTGACTAGTTTAAAAGAAGATTATTTGAGATTGGATTTTGAATCAATTTTAGAAGAAGAGTAGATAAGATATGTTTTAATTCTTCATGATATTATATCATATGAATAAAAATTTCATATAAATATTAAACATGGAAGAGCAAACTATGCATTAAGAGTTATTAGGGATGATAAAGGGTTTTGGCCAAAGCTATTGTCTCATGAGTGAATATTTTATTTCAAGTCAGAAGGTTGTATTTTATTATAATAAAGATATTATATTAAAGGCCAAGTATAAGTTAATATTTACATTATACAAGTATGAACATGATTGGGTATGGGCCTTAAGTGAAATCAAATTGCATGTTAATGATCAATTGAAAAGTTGTAAATGGGTGATGACAAATGTAAAATAGATAAGAGTGCCATCATTTATTTCTGCTACACACAATCAAATAAAAATTTTAATTAAAAAAATATGGAATATCATATATTTATAGCATTTAAAAGAATAATTTTTTAATCTTCATTTATATACAGCATTAAATACGAGATATGATAGATAATAATTTAGAAGATTGAAACAACACTATACAATAATATTTTAAATTAAAATTGAATATAAATTAGATATATTAACATAATTTAGATGAAAAATCTAAAAAATCATATAGGCACATGTACAATGTCAACAATATACATAGATTGTCATGATAGGAATACATAAAATTATAACATATACCAACATAGTATATAATGTTAGGTGAATGACATATACACATATACAATGCTAAAAATGTGTATGTTGACATATAGGCATACAATAAAGCACTTCTCATGTAGGACATCCTAATCATAAAATAGCCTCCCTCTCTTTGCCTTCTTGGAAGAAGACTTTCCCTGGGATGCCTTATTGGTAGATGGACATCTCTCTAATGCCTTGAATTGTTCCAAGGTCTGACTATGGTTCCTACACTCATAGCTCACTTGTAGTTGAACCTATTCAAATACAAGTATTATCACAAAATTAACATAAATTATATTAAACCACTTTTTAATAAATTAATTTTAAATTAGAATAAAAAATCATTTACACATGCACTTAATGCAGGCTCACAGTTAAGATCAATATTTTTTTGATGTTCCAATAAGTCAGTGTCATGCTCAACTATTTGAATAAGTATCTGAAATAGGGAAGAAACATGAGAAGTTGTCCTACTAATCATCTGAATAGGACTATCAGATGTCATGGGACAACCTTGCATACATAAAATATTCACATAATTTATATTTTCCCCAATTATGTATTAAAATTATTAAAACAAGTCTATTTTTATAATTTAAAATTGCAAGTTAAGATATACCTCTATCAATTTTTGTGTGGATGACATTGTAGTAGTAATGCCTATGTTTGTCTTGGCTCATAATGATGGAGAAGTGTCTACTTAAGTCATCAACTGAATGAAAATAAGGTCTCATTTACTTTTCTATAAATTATCAAAGATATATATGGCAAGTTTTTCTCCTTTATTAAACCAAGAGTGTATTTAATAACACTATACTTGAATTTTGAGATCATTGATACATAAATTTAACTTAAACTTAGAAGGTACATATACATAGACTAAATTTACATAGATCATAATATTAACTCATAATTTTACCTATGTATTAGTAAAAGGTGTCATACTAAAAGAAATAAATGTAGTGGATGGTCTAATAGCTGGATCTAAAAATGTAAACAATGGCTTCTTCAAATCAAATATTACAAATGTTGACTGTGATGATGAAGGCACCCTCACATCCTAGAACATAAAAAATGACATATGTGTTATTTAATTTCTATGTAAATTAATAGTTAGCTAAATTAAATTTATAATTATAACATAAATTTAACATGACACTTATATAGAATATACTTGCATTTATGTAGTGGATGATATCTACACACCAAATATACGTGCCAAAAACTCATCACTCATAAGTATATTATCCAAGCCATCTAAACCATTAACATCATCATCATTAGAAGGTCCAATGTATATAGTTCCACAAGATCTGCAAGGCTAGGGTTGAGTATGCACACTAGGTGGTGTATCTATAGCATCATTCTCTAAGAGCCTACTCGTATGTTGAATGAGTGTATTAGTGAATGAACTAAGTACATACATAGTGGTAATCTCCATGAACTACTGAACTATAAAGGAGATTTTGGGTTCAAGTGGCTTTTGGATAAAGATCTGTGTAAGTTGATTAGGTACACAATGTACACCTTATAGATCTTATGCAGAGCCTTTCCCTTGGCCTTAAATCTCACTAAAATTAAAATAGTTCAAAATGTCATAGAGGAAAAATTCATAAAATAGTTAGTAGGATGGGTTATTAAAAATAAATAAACTACCAATTAAATAATGAAAATTTAAACAAAAATTAGCACTTACCTCTTCTACATGGTAGCATCATCAATTATAAACTAATTGGGATGAAATAGGGAAAGGTTTAGCCTCACTAGGGAAAAACATGATCGTAAAGTGGAGGAGAGTGAGGGAAAAGATAGATCATGAATGCAAAATGAGGAATTTCTATGTTTGGTTCAATTTTTTTGGGGTGACACAGGGAACACAATCACATTATTTGTTTTAAATAATACCATCATGTTATTTAATATCATAATCACATTATTTATAGTTAATTATTGATCCATATTTTAAATAACATGATCGTGTTATTTAAATAACATTGGCATTATTAAATAATGTAATTGCATTATGAGAAGTGTTCAAGAAATTATCCACCAACTCTATACACATACCCCAAAGCGTGTGATGACATCACTAGATATAATTAAAAATGATTTTGGTGATACAATATTAAAATTATAGGAGCTATGTGTTAATGCATAAATGGAATTAGATATAACAAATTTACATGTAGCTATGGAACCTACTCCCAACATTATTGATGTTAGCACAAGTTTGGATGTGAAATAACGGTAATCTTCAGTAAGATCTAATGAAATGAATCATCATGAATCAATCTATATCTAATTTTGATGAGAAATTACTTCTCTTAGAAGTAATTTCAAGAGAGGTAAAGATAATGAACAAGCTAAGTAACATATAGAGTGCTCTTTGTGAACTCGACAAAAAAATTCCCAACTTGTGCAAAATTGTTGATGAAATGACAAAGGTCATGAAATTGAATTTTAAACACAATTATTTTTAAATATGATAGTATATTTGGTGCTATAACTAAGTCAAAAAAATTTAAATTAAATAAATCAAGGAGTAATAACAAAGTATTGTTGTGTAGACTACATAAGGAGTGAACCCTGAAAGTGGGCATCTTTCTCAAGGAAAGTATTCACAATTAAAACATAATCTATTTTCCCATTTTAATTTTTTAATATTATATGTTTATGAATGTATTACCTTTTTTTAATATTCAATTCAATTAAATGAGTAAAAAGTGAAGAAGTGAAGAGCAAATGTAAGAATAGAATAAATGTTTGTTGGGAAGGAATCCCAAGGGTGACATTCAAAGAATGACCACCAAGTTTGAAAACTTATAAACCTTGTGTTGTCTAATCTTATTCAATGATTGGGGTTTTAACATTTTTAATATGTGAAGACCAAGTTTATACACTAAACTGAAGTTAAGAAACTAATAACTTTCAAAATCCCACTATCATATATTTATTGACCAATGATGGAACATTTATATTTGTTCATTTTATTCTAAAACTCTTCCAAATCTATATGACCACTCCTTGAATCACCAAATTCTAGGATTATTGTCTCCAAAGTTGATATGGGTTTAAATCTCGTGTATTTGTGTTTCATTTTTTGGAGGCTTGATTATGCGAAAGACAACTTCCTTAAGCTTATGAGGTTTTGATAGGCATAGTCAAAATTAAGAATTGTTTTAGGTGAATGTAAATAAGAGGATATCATGGTCATAAATATATTATATTCACCCATTTAAACTATCCTAATAGGATATGTATTCTAACTTAAGCTTTAAAGTACTTAAAACACACCAAAAACCTAAAATACACTAAAATACTTAGAACTAGATTAAATGTTTATATAATAGTAATAAAATGCTCTATGCATTGATGGAATTTGGATATTAGTGTTTTGGGTGATTAATAAGATTTGAATAAGGTGAAAATAATGGAAAATATCTAATGGTAATGATATGGTTCTAGATTAGTTCCCTTAAGGAAAATCCTTAATTGGAAAGGACATAGGTTAGACTCTAGAATCACATAGTTCTAAACTGGTGCCTTATACATTTAAATATAAATTAATATTTAATTTCATAGGTAATTTAACATAATTAAATGAGGAAGGTGTGATAAAACAAAAACAAAAAAATGGAAACAAACCAAAATCCTAACTCACTTATATACATGTGGGAAAAAAATTGATGTAGGGACATCCTAGGTGTACGAGCAATCTTGAATTGACAAAAAAGGTAGGAGTTGACATAATTTCAATTAAAATTCTTATGGAATATTTATTAGTTCAAAAGGGTTTTTGGTCATAAAATATCCAATTTTGGTTTAGTTGGAGTTACAATAGTTTTCTAAAATCACAGGGATCACATCAATCGCATCAACTCCAAGTTGGTTTGTACTGGTGGTCACATGTATATTCTCTCACAACTCTAAGTTGTACTATTGGGAGCCATGCACACATAATTTTATAAGGCATTTAGTTCATATGAACTATATAATATATATGTCAGTGGCCACATTATATCACTAAGTTTCTAAGTCCACAGGGGAATTTATATTTTCTACATTCTTATTCACAACTAAGCACTCTTTTTAAACCTGATAAGATATGCATTAGTTTACAAAGTCTAATGGCTATAGATGTAAGTGTCATTGTCAAAATTATTCATAATATTTTATTTGTAATTCTAAGTCATGGTAGGGTCATGGGTACATGACCAATTACAAATATGGGTCTACAATAATCCATATAAAATTACATGAATCTCATACTAATCACATGATTTTGTTGTAGATGTGATAAAGTTTTGTAAGTGAAGAAGATCCATGTGATAAAATTTTGAGATTATTTTCTTTTAGTTAACTATAAGTTGTGAAAAATAATCTCATATTTGTTGCAGGAAAGAGAAATTATTTTAAGAGGAGAGAGTTATGGGAAAGGGATAGAGACTCTTGATTGAGTCTATTGTAGGTTCTAAAAAATAATCATTGCTTATATCGGTGCCATGTTGTAAAACATAATATTGCATTTGACAGAGGGTAAGATTGTCACAGGTGTGTGAGAAGTCATGCAAGTATGAATCAAGTAGTGGAAAAGAGGCTCTTATTTGAGTCTAATGTAGGCTGTGAAAGATAATATTGCTTAAATCAATTACAAGTTGTGAAAGATAATATTATTTTTGGAGATGAAATGGCATACAAAAGAGGAAGTTCATCAGATTAGAAGACCTAGTAGAGATGTTGAAGGAATTCCATTAACGATTGGTATGGAACAAGTGGAGAAGATGTTGCAACTATCAGTAAATAAATTATGATGGGGTGGTTTTCCCTATAAGAAAGTTTGGATTCTTTGGAGAGAGATGCAAGTGAAGTAGAAGATCCAAACAAATAAAATAAACCAACAAAGGTGAAGGTGAAAGAAAGAGTTAAGTCCACTTGAAATATTTTTTTGTTTTGTGGTAAAGATAGCTAGTGAATCTCATGAAATGGATTATTGAGTTAGAAATTTTCTTTGAAGATGAAAACATTGTTGATCCTATGAGGTTAAAAATTGAGTGAAAGAGTTATGCGGACATGTAATTATGTATTGGAGAGACCTCCAAAATAAGAGACAAGAGAAAGGAAAGAAGAAGTTGGGTAATTTAAAACATATGGTTTCTAATTTTATGGATCATGTTGTGCATACAAAATTGTAGAGAGAATGGTAGAAGAATCTCCAAACATTGAGACTTGAGAGAGAAGTGAAGAAGATTGACTTTAGGCAATCAAAAAAGGATGTTTCCAAATGAGCAGCTCAAAGATGTGAGTGAATAGAATAAGGTTGCTTTGAAAATAATTTAGAAAATGAGATCTACAAGTGAGAATCCCAAGTATGTTTTCAAGAGCATCACAGAGAGAAAAATTTTAGTAGCCCTTAAAGGAAGAAATATTCATGGAAGAGGATGTCAAAGTAATAAATTATTCACCAAGATAAGGAAACCCATTATTTGATGATGGGAAAGAAATTATATAATCCTTCAAGTGGGAAGAGGTTATCATCATTAACGGATAAAGTTACTAAAATTGATATTTCTCTTTTGCAAAGAAGAAGCTCAGGTTTTTGATGAAGAAAATAATGAATGTAAAGGAAGTGCAAGTGAATGCACATAAGGAGTGTGTAGTTGAAGACCACCATAGAGGAAGAAAATCATTTGAAGAATGATGTAAAAAAAGTATTGGATATTTTTGATAATGGACCTTTGAAGTCCATCATGTGAATGAAATCCAAAAGGAAAATGTGAGCAATAGAGAAAATTTGGACAATGTGTCCTCGAGGCATGAATAAGTGCTAAAAACTATTTATGGTATCTATTAATTCCCTTAATGTGGGTGATTTAAGTGTAGGTCCAACTATGATGAAGATAGCAAAGAAGAGGATAAATTGTGGTTTGATCCAATTGCTCATATGTATAAGAGATAACATGAAGAAATGGAAAAAGAGATATTTCACTTAAAGCAATTTGATGTGGGAGAGAAAAATTGAAAAGGATATTGGATAAGTGAAAAATGTCATTCTTACGACATAGAAGCAAAAGAAGAGAAGAGGGAGAATGAAATGAACATTGTGCTAATGAAAATGGGATAAAAAACAAAGAAAAATAGAAAGAGGTGTTGTCACTAGAAAAACTAAGCATTATTCTGATAAGCAGGCACAATGATGACGGCTTTGATAAGCCTGAGCTTGTGGGAGATCAAGCTTATAATATTAATATGGATGGAGCACCTATGGGGGCTATAAATTCTCATGTTTTTAAGGTAATTTATGGCTATGGTCTATGTTGACGTGCATAACTGAATAGAAATGAAGCATTCAAAAAGGCCTTTCAAGGTGAAGAGGTGATTCTAGAAGTGAAAAATTATGCACTAGAATGTGAAGTCGAATACTATTTTTTACTTCAGCTAGAGCATGTAAAAAAATAAAGAAATAAGTAGTTTATTTGAGGACTGTAATGAATAAAAGAGATACAATTATAATGGTGATATAACAGAGGAAATCAAAGTAAGAGATGCCATCTATTAGAAAAGGAGAGCTGAAAATAGAGATGAGTGATAAAAGGAAGAATCCAATAGTAGGTTGGATAGTGAATGGATAAAGATAAGAAGTCTTTAGGTGTAGGTGGTCGAAATATATCCATGGTTTCAAGCCCACTTGAGAAAATATGATTCAAGAAATAAAATCTTGGTGGACATGGTTGGACAAAGATGAGATCGATCCCACATGAAGATGGGGCACAAATCATTTGGTGTACGTGGACAAACTATGCCCAAATAGTGGGTAAGAAGAAAGAAATAATTTGTGGAAATGGAGGAACTATGGTCCATCCATTTCAACATAAGGGAAGAAAGTGAATATCAATAAAAGAGGATGGATTTTAAGCCAAAAAGTTAGAAGTGGAAGACAGAAAAATAGATGAAATATTTGGTGTGCTAGAAGGGAATACCATAATCATCAATCTTAGTGGCCAAAAGAGCAATTTTTCTATTTATTCCATCTATGTGAGCAAGACTCAATTTTTTAACTACATCAAGTTTTTTATGAAAGAGAATCCAAGGCGTAAGGGTAATCCTACATCACCAAAAATAATTACAATTTGGTGTACTTTTAAAACATATTTTCAATACAAAGTTATCAAATCAATAGGGTTCTAAGGTCACATCTTAAGATCCAATTTTGGTTCATGGATTTGCAGTAGTTTTTGAGGTCCCAAGGATCACATGGATCACACTCAAGGTCACATGGTCATACTCCAATGTCTCACATCTAAGTTTCTTTGTATTGGTGGTCTCAGATATTTTCCCTCACAACTTTAAGTTTCAATGTTGGATGCCAAGTGTACATTATTTCTTAAGTCTCTAAGTCCCTAGGGAATACATAATATATATGTATCAAGGTCCACATTATTTCCCTAAGTTTATAAGTCTACATATATTCTTTTTTGTAATTAAGGCTTCTTTCTATACCTAGCAAAATATACATTGGTTTATAAAGTCTACTAGGTCCACAAGACCCTTGGGATTCATACACAGGACCATGAAAGTTCATAAAGACCATGGAGGTTAGGTGTCATAGTCATAATTACTCATGAGGCCTTGGTGTGTTCATAAGTCTAAGTCATTATAGGGACCATGGGCAGACGTGTGACCAATTTAAAATTTGAGTTTATAACTCCAATGGGTTTGCAACAATCCACAAAAAAATCACATGACTCTAAGAACCCAAATTACAACACATGTCATAATCACTGAGGGTCACAAAATATAGTAATAACCATAGTGTATTGCAAATTTATTATAATATTTAAATGGATTTAATTGATTAATGGGTCCACAAAATAAAAGAGAGGCAATGATGAAAAGGGGAAAATGCATGAGGGACCATAAAATGGATTTAATAAATCCATGGGTTCATGAAGTCTCTGAAGACCATGAGAAAGGCACTGGAGCTTGTTATCCAGGAGATACAATATATTTGCACTTGGAATGATCACATGTAACCTATGATCACAATTTCAAATTTGGTCACAACAATAGAATAACACAAAGATCTTTGAATGGTCACAAATTTCATGTTAAAACACCAATTTAGGCATTTAAGGTCTCATTGGAAAACTCTAAAAGAGAAAATTCACCTAGTTTTCACCATGAAATAGTTAACCCAACTATGTATCCATTGTTACAAAAATATATTTTGAGAATCATAAGCAATTACAAGAAAAGTTTCAAAAAGGGAAAAGCAGTAAAAAGTAAGAAAGTGATCTCATGATATTGCTAAAGGAAATTTTTTAGGTGGGATGTACTAGAGTTCAAGATATAAAACAAGAGTCACATTATAAAGGTCAACATTGAATGATCAATAGGTCTGCATTAGAAGGATTGAGGAAAGACCCAAAGATTTAAACTTACAAATCAAGATCCAATATCAAAGTAGAGAAGCTATAGACCAGACAAGGGCCAAAATAGAGATTAAAAAGAGAGGTATCAGAGAGAAGTTGAAAAGTTTGAATGATATAAGATCATTCAAGGGTTTTAATAATCTTGAATCAACCAAAAAAAAAATAATTGGGAACAAAAATTTGACAATGAATTGATAGTAACGAAAACAACACAAGAACAAATGAAAATTAATAATTTTTGAAGAAAAATGCAAGGGTTTGGAGAGTTATATGGATTTAAATTAATGTTAAGAGACATGGTACATGTTATAAATGGTAATGGAAATAATCTCATTAAGTGGGGAGAAGAGAGGAGGATAAAAACATGATGCAAAAGGGGGAAAAGAGGAGCTGCAAGAAAAGAAATAGAAAAGTAACAAGCTATAGAGGAACCAGTCAGATGTTGGACTATGTTGGTGATGTTTTCCTCAATTTTTACACTCCAAAACATGTAAGGCACATATTTGATAATGTTTTTATTGTTTTAAACATTGTAATGTCTTCAAATCAAGGAATATAGTGTGTTCTTTGTGGTAAATGTCTACAAATAGAATTTTGAGTTGTTCTTTATATGTGTGTGTGTGCTAAAACTAGGCATCATAGAATTAAAGGTTATCCTTTAGTGTATACTCTCTCTATTATTTCACCATTTGGTATCAAGAACTTTCCTTTTTGAGTTGGGTGTGTGAGGCTCTTATATGAGTCAATTGTAGGCTATGAAAAGTAAGTTGTGAAAAAGGAGCTTGCATTGGAGAAAGGAAAAGTTTGTTGTAGGTGTGAAATAAGTCATGTAAGTGTTGAGGAAGTGAGATATAATATTTTTCAAGTCTATTTGTGAAATATAAGCCTTCGTGTTGAGGAAGATATGGCACATAAATGAAGAAGGGAACCAGAGGTAGAAGACTTGGTTGATATATTGAAGGGAGTCCAAGAAATATTGGACATGATGGAAGGTGAAAAAAGTGAAGATGTTTCAGTTGTGAATATAGAGGATGAATAAGAAATTATGATAGGTTTATTTTCCATAAAATAGAGGTTAGATGATTTGGAGAGAAACCAACCAGGTAGAGGAAAATATCCCAATAGAAGAAAGAGATAAATAAAGTTCAAGGTGAAGAAAAGAGGTAAGCCCACTATTAATATTTTTTTTGGTAAAGAGAGCCCAAATGTGCTCATGAATTTTATAGTGGAGTTATAAATTTATTTTGAAGAGAAGTGTATAAAAAATCCCATGAGCGTATAGGTTAAAAGTAAGAGATTATGTGGAGTTGTAGTTGTGTATTAGAGAGATCTCCTAGAGAGGAGATAAGGGAGAGGAAAGAATAAGGTAAGGAGTTGGGAACATATATTTTATAAATTTATGGGTCATGTTGTGCACTCAATAATTAAAGTATAATGATTTGATACGATTCATGTCTTGAAGCTTGAGACAAAAAAGAATAAGAATAAGATTTACATAAAATTCAATATGAGAGGAAATGTTTCATGTGATCAGTTCAAGTCTAATTTGAGAAGTAGAAAGGAGATGGATAAAGGTGAGGAGAAGAAATATGTCTTGAAAGGCAACAAGAGAGTGAGGTTTCCATGTGAGAAACTCAAAATCTTATTTTCAAAACAACAAATAGAAAGAGGTTTTTGAGTAGTACATAAAGGAGGGAATCATCATGCAAGAGGATATAGATGTGATAGTTGTTGAACTGGAAGAAGGAGACCCATTATTTGATGATGGGATTGAGTTTATGATGTCCCATAAGTGGGAAAATTCAGAATTTTCCTTGGTAGGCAATACATTTGTCTTTTCTATTTTGGAGGGAAGAAGGGTTGAGAACAAACAAGGAAATAAGATGTGCAAATTTATGCACTCAAGAAAGAGAGGAGGAACAACGAATGTGTATATTAGTTGAAACATGTGAATAAAATTTGAAGGAAGAATAAGACTCTTATAAATGATTAATTCATAATAAATATGGTGGAAAGAGAGGAGATGACATTCATGAGAGAAGAAGAGTTGTAATAGATAAGAGTGAAGAATGAAAGATCTAATAATAGGTTAGATAGTGAGTAAATAAATTTGATAAGGCTTTAGGAGGAGGTGGTCATTCAGTGGTGTGTTTCATCCCCCAAGAGAAATTGAGATGCTAAAAGGATCATTTGGGTGGAGGTGGTCAGACGAGGGTGGGTTTTAGCCCACATAAAGATTGAGAAAAAAGGGGATAAACCTTTAACAGAGGAGGATAGACTATGGTGGGTCTAAATCCATAAAAAGAAGAGTAATGAGAGATAAGAAGAAGAGGATATAATTAAAAACAAAAAGGAGGATCTATCAATAGAAGAGAAATATTGACATAAAACTATAAGTATTTAGTGTGTTGGAAGAAAATGCCATGGCCATTATGCTTCATGGTCAAAAGAGTCATTTTACCACTTATTTCATCTGTTTGATTAGGCTTTCACATTTTAAAAACCTTCAGTGTTTGAATTAGGAGAATCCAAGGGTTTGAAAAATCTTGCATCAACTAAAAAATAAATAAAAAGAAATAGTTGGGAAGAACATTTCAATAATGAATCAACAATAAAATAACACAGAATAGGTAATAAAATGTAATGGTTTTTGAAAAAAAAATGCATGGGATTAGAGTGTTTTATGGACTTAAAAAGAGACATGGTATGTATCATAAGGGGTCAAGGAAAGAATCTCATGACTTTGGGAGAAGAGAGGAGGATAAAAATGTGATGCAAAAGGGGAAAAAAAAATTACAAGAAAAAATAGAAAAACAAGCAATTATAAATGAACCAGTCAGATGTTAAACTACATTGGTGATCATTTTATCCATTTTTACAATCTAAAAATATTGAGGCATATATTTGATAGTGTGACTATTGGTTTAAACATTGTAATGTATTTAAATTAACAAATGTAGTGTGTTATTTGTGTTGAATGTATGTAAATAGAATTCTAAGTTGGTATTCTGTATATGTGTACCCTAATTAAGCATCACATAATTATAGGTTATAATTAATTGTATACCTTATTTTTTATCAAACCACTGTAATAGAGAATTAAAGGCTTAGAGTTAGAGACAAATAGGGATAGATTAGTTGTAGAGAGTCCCTGTGAATGTAGATGTCATTAAGGAATTATTTCATTGAATAAACATAGATTGTATGTTGTTTTAAGCTATATGGCTTTGGTTATATGGCCAAAGGCATCCCTTCACTAGGAACCCTACTATGAACTACACCACAACCTACTCTCATTGCTTGAACTATTTAAGATATTTCCCACTACAAAGAAATAGGAGATGAGTTTCATATCCATAAGACAAATAATATGTATTGTATCTATAGAAAGGATAGAATTTGGAAAATCACATCCATAGGAAGTAAAATTTTCCACCTCTTATCCTAGAGGATAACCAATTCACCAATTTAAAAGTCTCTTTCTCTATCCTTCTCATCAAAGAGTTTCCTTACTTTGATTTGGGATTCTAGGATCTAGTATACAACCATGATTCTCTCTTCTTCCAACTTGATTAATTACATGATTATTTTATCTAAAGTATTTATTAAATTCTTGTCTTCTATCACTCTCACCACTTGAGAAATAAGGAACTCTAAAGAAATGGGAACTACAATATCTATACAATAAAAAACTTAAATGGGGAAATGCCACTGACTCTTTTCAAAGTGGTGCATTTTTCTCACAATGCATCATCTAACCTTTTATTCCAATTATTTTAATTTTCATCCATTAGTTTGCGGATGATGGTAAGAAATTGTTTTTACTTCATTTTAATTTATCATTTCCTTAGTGGGTAGTAATCTGAAGAGTGAAATAAGGATATCACATAACTGTAGTAGGAAACCACAAGTTCGAAAGAAGATAAATTGGAAGCACTGTTTATCCAAAAAAATTGTACTCAAAATATAAATATAATTTTCTCTTTAATGAAATTTCAACTCTTCATATGTAGTCTTCTTTATAGGAATAGCCTCAACACACTTTGTGAAATAGTCCATTGTGTTGAGGACATGAGTGTGACTTGCATTGGAATGTATATTCAATGTACCAATGAAATTCAAACCCCATTGTTAAAATGGATATTATATTACTACATGTCTAAAGGGAAGTGGGGAAAGTTTCATTCTTCTATCAAAATTCTAGCATGCTTTACACATTGAGTCATATTCTTGAGAGTTTTTGAATTATAGGCTAGTATTGGTGAGCTCTTAGATTCTTAAATGTCATGACAAGCAAAGAAAAGTGACCACCACATCCTTGATTATGGAAAGCTTCTAGTAATCTCTTGTGTTTTTCCTTATCAACATATCTCAAAAATAAAACATATAAACCTTTCTTAAAAAGAGTATTATCATAGATTACATACATATCAGCTCTCAATTTAACCACTCTTTTCTCTTTAGCATTTAGATGCCTTGGGAACTCTCCATGGGTCAAGAATAAGGTAATATTTTAGTGCCATTCATCAATAGAGACAATGAAGACTACCAATGAAATCTCTTTAAAATATTCTTTAGTAAGGCCTTTTGTGCAGCCTTTTTCTAATCATCGACTCCCTTTACAATCAGTTGACATAAACCTCTACCTTTGTATCACTTAGTGGGCTTTATTTCTAAATCATATTATTGGACTTTGGTAATCCATCCACTCATTTTTTAACCAAGATATTATTGCGTTAACATATTCTTGACTACCATATATGGTACCATCACCTATGTGTGGGAATCTAAGATGTACAATCTAAAATATATCATACCTTTGACCACAACAAAAGCTTATTTATTTATAAGAGAATAATTGATCTTGTGAACATTCAAATAATATCTCATGAAATTAATATATTATTCTATACAATCTTCATTCTTTTTCATGAAATTTTTTGACAACATATGTTAAGAATAGTAGCTATACACAATGACGTCTTTCTAAAAGTCTAGTCACACTATCATAGAAGCATTAGCATAAAATATGTAATCTTATCAAAATATTTATTACCATCACCATTAAATTTTAAAGACACATTACCTCTCATCATCTAGGTGATGTGTCTATAAGTTTATAAAAATTAGGTATAAATATTTGCAATAAATTTGCCTTATTGAGGAGTTTGTTCCAGGCTTCTTGGTAGGAAAAGTTAGTTGTTGAATTGCATTTACTATTTCAAAATGAATCTTACTTATTTCCTTTAAAATTATATGGCTTTCCTTCAATAATTTCTAAGATGGAATTTTTTTGATTCATTGATATTCCTTGAGCTCGACACCTTTCAAAATCCATATTGAGGTGCTCATAATGATCTTCTCACTTTTTCAAAAACAATGTGAGATCTTTGAGATATACCCCTATGATTTTTTTATTCATGCCACTCAAATGTAGGTCTATACCCCTATGAAATGTGGCATTGGTATACATGAGTACAAAAACCATCTACTTATATGAAATGGTACCCCATGAAGGTGTGAACGCAATCTTGTGTTGACCTTTAAGAATCATTTCTATGTGATTGTATCCAAATAAATTATCAAGCATAGAATCATTTTATACCAAGATACTACTTCTAAAACCTGATCTATTTTATATAATGGATAGTTTTCTTTGACATATGTCCAATTTAGATTATGGAAATCAAGAGGGATTTTAATTTTTCAACTCTTATTTCTCATAGGTACAATCTTTACTATCTAGATTAAGTGATGGATTGGTAAAATGATCACAAATTTTGAAATATTCTTTGTTTCTTCATATATATTACCAATGATCTTGGGATTTTAAATCCTTTGCTTTTGTTTACAAAGGTTAACACCATGTCTTAATGATATATTACACCTCATCTCTTTAGGTCTAAGAAACTTCAAGTTGGCATATCACCAAGTGAAAATATAAGAGTACAAGTTGAAAAGACTCACAAATCCCTATCTTTCTTCTTTATAGAAACATTTGCCAATGTTCATAGATATCTACCCTTATTTACTACCAATGCTTACTTTTTCATATTTGAGATATCCATTGGTTCCTCTTGAATTCTAGTTTTGATGTACATGTCATGCTTATAGAGCAATTTTTCAAGTGAGACCAAACCTGTAAGAATATTATTTCCCTTGAGTTCAATAGCCCTATCATCCTCATTTCCATCCTTGACTTCATCTTTAGTTCTAATTATGACCCTAACTTCAACATTAATTTTGAATTTTTATTTATTGGCATAAGAATGATATTCTCTATATGCTATATATCTCCTTTGGAAGTATATATTTTTGAAGTTACTAGTGTTTTCAAGTAAACTTATGATCTATTCATTATTATTAAACACATGTCAATGCTCTGAATTATTGGGTATATTTGGTCCATAGACAAGTTCTATGGTGTAATTTTCCTCATCAATCCTTAAGTGAAGAATTAGAAAAGAGGCAAATACATCTAAGGCATTAACCTTGGAATTATTTTCTCTAGGTATCATGATTGCATAGAAGGCCTTGAAAACTTCAATGCAATCCAACACTTTGTTCTAAAAGTTCTTCAAATGGTCATTTTTCACTTGATATTGATTTCACACTTGTTTGATAATTAGTTCAACATCACCTTAAGCCCTTATATTCCTTATACCCATCTCCTCTATAAATTGAAAAACTTCATATTTTACTATGTTGTTTGTGCACTAGAATAGTAACTTGTTGGAAAAAGGAAATAAATCATTAGTAAGGGAAATAAAAAAAATTATAGCACCTACACCAATAAGGAAATGGCTACCAACAAACTCTAGCATCCATGTATCATTGATATTGACTTCATTAAGTTTGGGAATATTTAGGTCTCCTCTAACATCATCATATATGTATCATGACATGTCTCTTCATATAAAATATCATCAAGAGTATCATCTAATTTTTGTACTGTGTATGTACTTTGAGCTTAGGTTCTAGTATTTTTTTTATCCCTTTCATCAAAATCATAGCTTGAAACCAATCCATTTGTATTTTGCCTCCTACATCTCTACAAAATATTCTACTTAATAACATTCCATAGGTTATGGGAATGTATGCCATTAGGAGTTAGTCATTTTGATTCTCTTTTAAAGATAAGTAGCCAAAGGTACCTGGGCATATTTAATCTTCCTAATAAAATTTACTATCTTGGTCCCCATAAACAAATATCAACCAAAATTCTTTGTACATATAAGCCTAAGTGTGAACAACTTTAGCAGACATTAAATTATCAAAGTCTCCAGAGTCTATGATATAGTTACTAAGCTTGAGATTTTCAATATAAAGGGAGACATGGAAGGGTTCTAAATTTTCAATATTAGGGTAGAGGCATCCATTAAATTTTAATAAATTGAGATTTATTGGATTTTGGGGATACCCTTGGATGCATGTCCAAGGTTACTAGGATTATTTAAATTGATGAATTTGACTAATCTATCAAGATGATATGGAATAGAATTTAGGTATTCATTTTGAGACATCTAAATTTTAGATTTATTCACATGATAAATTATGTGAAATGTGAGCAAACTATAAAATTTTAAATCTTAAGAATTTGTATTAGTTTGAAACATATTTTAATCCTATTTTGGTGAGGAACTAGGCTATTAAAGATTTACAACATGAGATAAAGATTTGGTGATTTAACCTTCAAGGATAAGACTTATATTATGCTTTTGGGCTTCATTTAAATGTACATGGTAATGCATTATGAAAATCATTAAAAAATGCATGCTTTAAAAGGTAGTGTTTTTGAGTACTACATCAATACATTCAATGTGAAGGGGCTAGATACAAGTAGTTTATAATTACACTTTCAATTCAAAAAAGTACGCATTATTTTTTAAAAATAATTTTCATGGTATGATATATTGCAACAACATATGTTTTTGATTAACAATAATGTATATGATAGATATTTCATGGGAGCATAAAATAGTCCAAATTACAAAAAGAGGGTGCATAATGCATCTAGGATTTCTCTTGCCATTTTCCACATTAATCTAAAGGTTGAAAATTTCACTTCTTGATGATAAGTACACCACCAAGGTGAAAAAAATTTGGTCTTCAAAAGTTAGAGGCTAGTTCAAATTCCATTATCATGTCCAAAAACAAAAATTATCTTCAACCAACTCCTTAAAAATAATATATTTTCAAGTTTTGGAACTTTATTATGGAGATTACTAGTAGCTGAAGTGATGCTCCTTGTGAATTCCATAAGGATGTTATATAGTGGGATATAAGGAAATTTGAATTAGCCCTGAATATCATAGACTATAAAATTATGCCATTGTTTAGTTGTATAAGAGGAGCCACCCTTTTGGTTTTGAAGAGACATTTCTATTCTATATGTCCTCTATCCTCATAATATATATAAAATCAAAATATTTGAGAAATATAAGGAGGATTATTTTAATAATGATTTGTTTATTGTTTCAACTGCAAAGAATGACAAACATGCACCATGTTTTGTTAATTATAAAATTCATAATCTGCATAAAATGATCAATCAACCAATTTCAGCAAACTCATTTCCTATCTTCTTCTACCTTTTAATCATTATTGAGCTTCCACAAGGATATATATACATTTTAATATGGATGTAGGTTAAGGTAATCTTGGGGCATTAGTAAGACAAGACAAGAAATTTTTTTTGAGGAGCTCTTATGGTATTGTCCTATGAGGAATACAAGATTTGACTAGGATATTTGGGTAGAAACTGGGTCCTTCAACTTCTAAGGGAATTATTCTTCACAAGGTAAACTTGGTAATCAACTAAATCAATGTGAGGTTTGGGTAAAATTAGTTTCTATTGACACCACTCAATTTCATAGGAATTCGTAGCTAACATAAATATACTCATGATCAATAGTTTTTTGGTGGGATGATAAGCCAATCTAAAGTAGAAGAGGAGGCCATATATTGCAACTAGGATTGCTCTTGCTATAGCATATCCACATCCTAAACACTAGGAATACACCTATAATGGTATTTAAAAATGTCCTTGATGATAATTTCATTACTAAGTTGACAAACTCTGATCTTAAAATGTTAAAGATCAGTTCAATTCCCCATGGCACATCCAAGTAGTGTAATTTTTTTTATAAAAAATAACTAATCCAAAATAAGATGTTTCAATTTTATGATGGATGTAATGGAGATTTATAATTCTTTCAAGTAGTTGAATATTACATCACTAAAGTAAATGGACATTGTATGTAGGCATATCAAAAAATATGACAGGGTTCATGTATAAAGCATTGTTGATACAAAAATGAAAGGAAAAAATTATTGAAACAAGGTAGATATGGATATTATAATTAAAATTTGGTGTGTGTACTAGAAATCATACTTCAAACCTCCTATAAATAAGTTAATTAAGTTCATTGATGGAATTATACAAGTGATCCCTCCTCCCATGACATCCCATCTTGGTGCACGTAATTTGAGGTACAATATGCCAGCATGGAAAGGGTTTGAGAAAAGTATATAAAATGGTGATCATTTCTTATTTTTTACCACCCCTTTAGAATATGTTTTAGAACATATGGCACAAGAACATTATCTTCCTAGCCCCAAATTCCCCATTATTTTTCTCCTCAACTTGGTCACAATGATTAATTTTTGATTAAGTACAATTAATATAATACTTTAGTTAGAAAAAAAAAATGTTCCAACACTTTGTAAATATTTTATAAGTTCATGCTTTCTTAATATTGTAACAAGTTATCATACTTAATGATGTACGAAACATGCCTAGATCTAGATGTATTGATCCATTTAAATTGTGAGACACCCCTGTATATAGATGTTTTAGTTCAGACAAAATTTACAAAATAAAATGCTTCTCAACATGGTCTCACCCACAATTTTTTAAGTGTATTTTCTAGTGATGAAGCATTGGAACTAATTCCTCAACATAACCATTGAAGACAAAAATAAGATAGTTTGTAACTGAAGGGCAGTAAAATTTGAATGGTTTTAGACAAATCTCAACACAAATCCTATGAAGGAGCTTAAATAATGAAGGGAGATCAACAAATGTCTCAAATTCACTCATGTTAATTATTCTATTGTTTATATGCCATGACTACTATGACTGAAACCATTTACTCCATTGCAATTCAATTGTAGAAATAAAGTTCATTTTACTTATGGAAATTCCTTAGTCTTTTGTTGAAGATAGTAACTTTATCTTTTTTGTGAGCAAGATCATGGGATATAAGATTTTTTTGGGAATGTTACTTGTTATGTGGGAAATGTACACTCTAGTGTACAAGGTTTATACAATAATATCTAGTTTGACCATGACAAAAAAATTTATGTTGAAGTGATATTCATGTGGTTAGTTTTAATCTAATGTATTTGTAAATGCAACCACGAGGTATTTATGGCCAAGAAGGTATAACTCACATACATGTTGATGTTAATCAATAGATAATTGCAAGGTCAATTTTGGTCCTAAGTCAACCCTAAGTCTAATGGCAAAGCCTTTGACTTGGCCTATATGACATGGAGGTCTCGAAGGTAAAAATGGTAGTTGGAGCTTAAGAAGTTGCCTATTCAATGTCAAAAAGTTGCATTTTTGGACCCATCAATGAAATTTATCCAATGAATTATTCGTTAAGGTTCCACCTGAGTGCTTCAGGGCATGATTATGAGGTAGGGGAAGGATCTAATAGTTTGCATTAATGACTTACAAGTTTTTTTATGCATGTTTAAACTTAGGCTAAAAATTGCATTTTTTTATATTGGGAAGGGCGTTCTTGAGACCAGAATGGGTGGTTCACTTATAGATCAAGCCTAATTAGAGGCCAATAATAAGGTTAGAAGTGCCAATTTTAGTCAAGATGAGGTATTTGTATATTGTCACTTTACTTGGAACTAGTATTTTCTACTTGAACTTATTGTTAATCTTTGTATGGTTGAATGGAAATTAATTGGTTTTTTCACCTCTTACAACACTCTCTCTCCCTTTTTCACCCACTTTGTATGAAATTATGTTTTGAGTGTTTAAGGTGATTTATAGGTTAGAATAGGATTGTGATACTATCAAAGATTAGTTGTTAAGATAAATTATAGGAGGCATAACACCCTTAAGGGATAGGCCTAGAAAGTAATATAACTATTAATGAGATTTGAATTGGGTCTAGAGACCTCAATTGGGAGTTGAATTATGTTAGGAGTGATGTGTTGAAGGAGCTAAAGAAGTGAGGTGTTGAAGGGTTAGAAACTAGTCTCAAGAACGTGTATTAGGCCAAATAGTTGTTGAAGGGAAAAAGTGCAAGAAAGTGTAAAGGAGTGTGGAGACCTTTGAAATTATATTGATTGGGTTGAATGAAGGTTGGATAGGTGGATATAAGAGTTAGAGGAAGTGTTTTTGAAATCATTAAAGCAGAGGAAGGCATCTAGGCATAGCCAATATTAGGGAATGTATAGTGAGAGAGTGTGAAGAGTGAATGATAAAATGGGTATGTCTGAGAAAATAGTAGACTCATGATGCTTTAGTTAATGGATATGCCTAATAACAAAATACTTAACTAGAAGTCATCTCACTTGTATTTTCTATAAATAATATATAGATTGACGTTGATTTTGTCCTTTTTGTGTTTGATGCTTATAAACGCATGTTTTAGCCTTTATGTATCTTTTGATTATATGATGAAAAGTTTATTACATAAATGAGAAATAAGAATGTGTTGTCACATTATGAAGAAATAAATATGCAAACATTTATCAATTGACTTGCTTAAATGTGGTTCAAGTGTAAAGACCTCATAAACCAAAGATTTTATTTTTCTAGCATTATTGGTTGAGCCTGATATAGATTATGTTAATAATTATTTTGTTTTAATTTGTTTTTACATCTATGTCCTGATATCCACACATTACATATATAGAAGTTTATCCCTTTATATTCTACTTTGAAATTCACACAAAGCTACTTTGCTTTAAGAATGTTGAGTCTAGTTCAAGTCATTATTTATGCCTTTTTATCATTAGCACTATGTTTATTGAAAATGGATTTATAGGTTGCAAATAGCATTAGATACACACAAAAAATATGTTGTCAAACTAGTTGTCAAATATATTTTTGAGACATTAGTCAAACCTGTTATTACATATACAAGTGCCCCAAATCCTATTGTGTTGAATGTCAACCTAAAAGATATTTAATCTATTATTTGTAAACTTGAGGTTGTTCAAATGAATTATAAACCAATTTGTGGATAAAATACATGTTTGTACTCGTATTTTCAAGTCTACACCTCTTGTGCGAATCTGGAAGACAATGAAACTCAATAAACATCATGTTACTCTAGAGTTTATAAGTAAAGGCCTTATAAATAAATGTCAGGCTGAGTCTTTACCTATTGGTTAATCATGTGAAATCCAAACCTCAAATTTATCAATTCATCCAAAATCACCTCGTACTAAATCTAGTGAAGTCCAAACTTGTTCTCATTGTGTACATCGAGGTCATCCCTCTACCCATTGCTTTGACCTACATCCTTTTATATAATGGAAATGATTAGCTTAATCATCTTTCAATCATTTTTATTTGTGAGATCTACCTAAAAAATTTATAATCCTTCTAGATAGTGATATAAGGTTTGTTTATTGTCCAAATCCTACAAGAGATTCCAATCCACTATTTGAGATGGTGATTTGTCTACTCATGATGTTATAGTTTATCATGTTAGTGTTGAGCTTGATTCTCGATCTAAAATATGGATCTACTTTACTAGATATTTTGTTTAGTTTATTTCCACTATACTTAATTATGTAGTTCATGCATTTAAAACATTATGTAAGACATTTACTCAAGCTTGTTCATGTAAAATGAATAATTCAGTTAAGTTATAGTGGTAGAATTGGTTTTGAGATGGTAAAAAGGCCTATTGTATTGATGAAGTTAGCAACTTTTATCCTTTGAATCTAAGGGTTTCACCATCAAATACAATGGGTATAGGAGTCATTTCAAATACTTCTTCTTATTGGCAATTATTGTTTGAAGTATTTGGTGGGTTCTAAGGTGAAAAGGCATAGATAAAATATCTATAAAATCCAAATATCATCAGAGAAGTTGATGATAAATTTTGAAGTTGGATAGACATTGTAGTTTGCAAGTTTGGTTAATGTTGTCTCATTGTATCCTAGTTTGAATGGTTGTTCTAGTTAAGTTGGATCATTGCATGAGGTGTATAAGAAGTAAATATGAAATATCTATCCACGAAGACCATGTTTGGTAGTAACTTATACAATTTTTGAATTAAATAGTATAAGAGAAGTACAATTGCCTCACCCACTAGAGTTTTTCCCACTCCAGAATTTTCCAGGTCGTATAGTGTTTTCATTTTATGCTTTGGATTATCTTAAGCTTCCATATATATATTATAAAACTTATTTATCTATTTATACTTTGGATTCTCTTAAGCTTCCATTTATTTATTTTATTCTTACATTGCATTTCTAACACTTGTTTATCTTTATATTAGCATTGAAAATAGTCTAGAACACTCTTCTATTAATCATATGTTGAACTAGGAGTACATGATTTGTGTTGGTGAATATTAGTGTGGAATATCCACCTAGTTCATGAATCACAATGGTATCACAATTATTTTATTATTAGTGTCATTTTGTGTGTCAGTGACTATATAGTAGTATATACCTATCACAATAATAAGAAGAGCTAGTGGTCACGTTATGCTAGTTCTATTTGAAGAATTAATTTACACAATAAAGTGTAAGTAAGAGATTAGAAGTATGGTTCATTATAATGAAAAAAATACCTATATAGTAGAAGAGAAATTTCAAAATATCGAAGGAGTGGCTACAATTTCTTTTTCTATGAGAAATCTTGATCAGTTGTAGTCCATCATGGGTATTCTCATGGAGAAACTTCATGTTTTTATAGAGACATTGAAATCAAGTAAGGAGGATGCTCCCAAGCATGATAAGATGGAATAACAACCCCATGCCAACTAAGATCCACCTTCTTTCTAGGCTAAGGCAAAGTTAGAGATTTAGCCTTATGATAAACATATAAACATGGAGAGGTTAGACCATTATCTAGCCCAACTATAAGTATATTTTAGTTTGAATTAGATCAATGAGAGAAAACAAAATTATTTTACAAGGTTAAAATTAACCAATCATGATTTAACTTAATTTAAAATTTATGTTCATACCTTGGTTCTTAAGAAGCTTCTTCTTATTACTAAGTGGGTTTATTTTAAAATACTAATCAAGAACAATCTTTATATTATTTATAATGAGGAAGAGAGTACCATGTATGGTAGATATCTTAGGTAAAATTAAGGCCCAAGCATGCAGGAGTACATAAGTGAGGTCCACAGGAAGACTATCCAAATGGGAAAAGATATAGGGGACCATGACATCTTTATGAAGTATGTTGGTGGGTTTCATAGCCTTTTTTGGAGACTTATCCTCTTGGCCCAGTGTACGAGTGTAAATGAGGCTTGTTATGAATCTCACTACTTGAATATGGAAAAGAAAAATAAGGCTACATCTACCTCTCAAAACACTCCAAAGAAACAAGTGGTTTTAAGCATAAGGGTAAAGGAAAAGGTCAACCTAATGCTACATTTATTTCTAAGAAGGATACTACAAGGGATTGTGGGCATTATGATGTTGATAGATATTCTGAGGAAAATTATTAAAGTTACATCCAAAATTGCATTTTTTTAGACAACAAAAAGAATAAGGCCATGACCACACTCAAAGGTGAAGACATTGGTTGTAATTCTAATGTGGATGAGAGTTTGTGTTGTAATTTTGTCAATAAAGAGGTATGTTTGACTAGTAGTAATGCTAAGAAAAGTGAACTTTATAATATTTTCCATATTAAAATTTAGATGAAAAAAAAGTGGATGCTCTTTTTGATACTTGCTCACTAAAAAAAATAAGCAAGGAGTTAGTTGTCAAATTGAGGATAGAGAATTACAATCATCAAAGCTTGTAAGATTTGGGTTTATTGAATAAAAGTGTAGACATCAAGGTAAATAAGCAATGTAAAATTAATTTTGGTGTTAATGCATATTTCATTGATGAAGTTCTAGTGGACATTGTGCCCCTTGATCTGTGTGGTGTAGCATTTGGTATTCCTTATTTGTATATCTAGGATGTTATCTTCGTGAGGAGAGCCAATCAATACCATTTAATAAAAAAATTTGAGAGCTACATCATTTTATTCTACAAAGGTGATTCTAGTATATCTTTGGTAAACTCCTCTAAAGCTAAAAGGCTTGTTATGCAAGTGGGAAGTTTTTTTTACTTCTTTTGAGTTATATTCAAGATAAAGAAGTGGTTGAACACAACTTATTATAGCATGTTTACTAATAAATAACACAATAATATGGGAAAATTAGTGTAACAATTCAAGAAAGTCTTCCATAATCCCATGGGGTTGTCAATGGTGAGACATATTGATCACAAAATTCAAATGCTACCGAATAATCTACCTCTAAATCCTAGGTTGTATAGGCAGTCCTTGAAGGATGTCAATGAGGTAAAATGAAATTTACAGTCTTTAATTAGTCAAGGAGTATATCATAATACTTCTCCATGTGGTTCTTATATTTTTTTAGTACTTAAGAAACATGGTTCATGTAGAATGTGTGTTGATTATAGAGCACTTAACAATATAACCATTAAGAATAGGTACCCTATTCTACAAATTGAATATCTTCTTGATCAACTTCAACATGCCAAAAAAATTATTCATATGGATTTAAAATTTGAGTATCATCAATTGAGGGTTAAATAAGAGGACATTTGGATGACAACATTCAAAACAAGGTAATGTTTTATCAATGGTTGGTTCTACTTTTTAGGATATGCAATGTACAAGATACCTTTATGTAGATGAATGAGATAATGAATCCATTTTCATTGTGTATTAGATTTTATTTTTTTTTTAGCAAAACTTTTGATGAGAATATTGATCATTTAAAACAAGTTTCAAAATTTTTGAGGGAGACTAAGTTAGTTTGGTGTTGAATGAGAAGAAATGTGAGTGTTTCATGAAAATTTCATCTTCTAATCATGTAACAGTTCACCTTCATTTAGATATGATAATTATACTAGTCCTTGATGATAACTTGAAATTTGATCAATCTTGGTGAATTATTATGCACCTCAAAGCTAGTGAAAAAATTCATTAATGCATGATAGTGGGTACCAATTTTGCACCATTATATTGTTGAGCACATGATAGTCCATGTAGAAGAGTCTTGTACCAATTTTATTTGGCACTGGAACTACCAATAAACCATAAGGTGAAACTCTTGGCCTAATTTTACCTCGATCAAGGAGCTCTTAGATCTGGCATAAAACTTCATCATTCTCACAAATGGACCTATAGTACTCTAGAATATTTGTAACAAGGGATCCAAGAAACAAATTGATCTCATGTTTTACTATGTTCAATGTGTGTGTAAAGCCTTTGGATCTTCAAATAAGTATCCATATTATTGTATTAACTTATCAATCTATTATTTCTATAATGATTGACATGGCATACTATCAATGCTCATTTTCCCAGTTATGCATGTGATTTTGGAAAAATTTGAGTATCACAAACGTTTACATTTACAAAATGATCTTATAGCATTGATTTGTGAATACTAATGTGAATTTAGTCTTTGGAGGTTACTCTAAGATGTTGAAAAAGTGAGCTTTGACATGAAAAATCTACCACCATGGCTTGGATTGATATGTAGCATCACCATCATACACATATAATCTTCAAAGCATACTCTTACACACCTCTAGTTATGTAATGTCACTTGTGACTTTGACATCCATGGGTTTGACTACATGGAATTAAAAAGTTCATTAACCTTTACATCCTTCCCCTATTAGAACCATCCTAAAGAGTAGTTGGTCAGGGATGTGATTCAATAGTAGAACTATAATTTGGGCTATAGCTAGTGTAATTATGTTATATAGTCTCCCATTATCAATGATCACGTTAAGAGATTACCCCAAAATTCAAAACATGGTGTAGAAAAACCACCCTTGTCATTAGAAATGTCTATGGTAGTAATATTGGTGCAAAAATAAATGACATTTAAATCAATGCCATCCACTTGTGTGGGAACTAATGTAGACTACACAACAAAATATTATTTTGTGTAGTATTATAAATCATTGTGTGAGCTTGTGCAATGGTGATCACACTGATTGTCACTTAGGTTCTTATTTCCTTTGTGTGACACTAAAGGTAGTGGATCCTTCTAGTATCGCATAAGCTTCATATGATGTTCTCTTTTCTATAACATGTTTTTCTCAAGAAGTTACCTATTCAATGTAAAAAAGTTACATTTTTAGACATGTCACTGTAACTTGTCCCAAAAATTATTCTTTAAGATTCCACCTAAGTGCTTTAGGGTGTGATTAGAGGGATTAAAGAGGTAGGGGAAGGATCTGAAAGTTACCATAAATGACTTATAGGTTTTTTTATGCATGTTTGAACTTAAGCTAAAAAATACATTTTTCTTATATTAGGAAGGGCATTCTTGAGGCCAGAATGGGTGGCTAGCTTGTCGATCAAGGCTAATGGGAGGCCAATAACTTGGTCTTAGATGTTATCTGCCCTCCCCTTAGATGTGTTGGCAGTCCTAGTTTTTGGTCAAGATGAGGTATTTGCATATTATCACTTTACTTGGAACTAGTATCTTTTTCTTGAACTTATTGATAATCTTTGTATGGTTGAATGGAAATTAATTGTTTTTTTCACCTCTTGAAACACTCTCTCTCCCTTTTCTTATCCACTTTTGTATGAAATTGTATTTAATTGTTCATGGTGATTTAGAGGCTAGAATAGGTTTGTAATATTATCAAAGATAAATTTTCAAAGATTAGTTATAAGAGGCCTAACACACTTAAGGTATAGGCCTAGAAATTAATATAAATATTAATGGGCATTGACTTGGGTCTAGAGACCTCAATGGGGAGTTGAAGTATGTCAGGAGTGAGGTGTTGAAGGTGATGAAAGAGTGAGGTGTTGTAGGGTCAAAAATTAATCTCAAGAATGTATATTAGGCCTATTAGGCCAAATAACCCTAGAATGGAAAAAGTGAAATAAAGTGTAAAGTGGCATGGAGGCCTTTGAAAGTAGATTGAGTGGGTTGAATGAAGGTTGGACAGGTGGATATAAGAGCTAGAGGTAGTGTTATTGAAAGTATTAAAGAAGAGAAAAGCATCTAGGCATGACCAAGCCTAAGGAGTGTATAGTGAGAGAGTGTGAAGAGTGAATGACAAAAGGGGTATGTTGGACAATATTAAAGGTGATGCAATAGCATCACCAAATACATGTAGAATCTATGTTGACAATATTCTTAGGTAATTGTTAAGACCTATAAACTAGGTTAGTTTAGTAAGTTTAATTTCAATGAGTAAGAGAGAATGTAAGTAATTTTAGTAAATTACCAATCTTGGTTTAGAATATAACAAAGTGATAATCATCAATCATAATAAGGAGGAACCCTACAAGACCAACGGAAGAGCTTAAAAAGACAAAAAAATATCATTTTTGAAGAGGTTAGAGCATATGTTATAGGTCTATCTCAATGGAGGAGGACTGTGTAAATGTTTTCATGTTGTACATAATAAATATTTTTGAGTCGTATTGCATGTTTTCCATTGTATTATCCTTTTATAATATGATTATAATCTTTTCATATTGACTGCAAGCTTAAATCTCAGTTATATTCATGAAACCCTTAGGAATTCTATATTTTTACTATTACAGTCATTTTAAAGTCTTATTTACACACATTTTTTTTTTATGAACTCAATTGGAATATTTTAATATTTGAATATGTTTATTAATACCAATATACATGTTTTATATTATAGAAAATCCCAATGAACTCTATGAACTATCAATAATTAGCTCTCAACCTACAAAAATTCTAAGTAAATTTGAAGTAAAGATTTCATAGGTAAAACACCTATAAAATTCAAATGATTTAACAATAAGGTATAAAAATTTATAATCAACCAGGTAATTGATCTTATAACTTATTCTAAGTATCATTGGGTTGATAAGATGTTTGAAATTGTAGGTACATAGGACTATTTTTTTGTACAATAATAGAAAACCATTTTTGAAAAAGTTGTGCATAAGATAAGACAAGTTTTTGGTTGATTTGAGTTATATAAAATTGGTTAGGGATTGGAACATGTTATAATTTATAAAATAATACTATAAATATAATTTTTAAGAGATACAGACTCTATTTTGATAAATAGACCTATTGGAACAACAACTAGGTCTAGAGACCTAGAAACTTAAAAAGATAGAATTTGAGAATGAAAGCTCAATCTCTTAGAGACCTATAGTTGGTGATTTATTGTAAGATTTGAAACCTACATAAATTCTTAAGTTTTTATAATACCTATCCAAAGTGTCTTACAAAATAATTATTCAAAGGAAGGAGAGTAGATCTGAGATATTGGTGATTAGTTAAGAGCAAACCTAATGATAAATTGACTAGTTTAAAAGAAGATTATTTGAGAGTGGATTTTGAATAGAGTTGACAAGAAGAGTATATAAGTGAGTTTTTAATTCTTCATGATATTAGGTAATATGAATATAACTTTCATAACTTTATTAAACATAAAATATTAAACTATTCATTAGGTGGTATTAGGGATGATAAAAGGTTTTGGCCAAAGATATTGTCTCATGAGTGAATATTTTATTTTAAGTCAATAAGGTTGGATTTTATTAGAATAAAGAGATTATAGTCAAGGTCAAGTATAAATTCATATCTACATTATACAAGTATGGACATGATTGGTAATGGGCCTTAAATGAAATCAAATTACATGTTAATGATCAATTGAAAAGTTGTAAATGGGTGATGACAAATGCAAAATAGATAAGAGTGTCATTATTTATTTCCACTACACAATCCAATAAAAACTTTAATTTAAAAAAAATGGAATATCATATATTTATAGCATTGAAAAGAACAATTTTTTAATCCCCATTTGTGTACAACATTAAATAGAAGATCCGATAGATAAAAGTTTAGAAGATCAAAACAACATTATACGATAATATTTTAAATTAAAACTAAATATAAATTAGATAAATTAACATAATTTAGATGAAAACTTCCAAAAAATCATATAGGCATATGTACAATGTCAATAATATACATAGATTGCCAGATAGGCATACATAGAATTACAACACCTACCTACATAGTATTTAATGTCAGGTGAATGCCAGATACACATATACAATGCCAAACATGCATACGCTACTATATAGGCATACAAAAAAGCATTTATCATGTAGTACATCTTAATCATAAAATATCCTCCCTCTATTTTCCTTCCTCAAAAAAGACTCTCCCTATGACGCCCTCTTGGTAGATGGAGATCTCTCTAATGCCTTGGATTGCTCCAAGGTCCGACTACAGGTCCTACACTCATAGCTCACTTGTAGCTAAACCTATATAAATACAAGTATTATTTTAAAATTAACATAACATACATTCAACCATTTTTTAATAAATTAATTTTAAACTAGAATAAAAAATAATTTAAACATGCACTTACTGCAAGCTCATGGCCAAGATCAATCTTTTTTTATGCTCCAACAAGTTAGTGGCAAGATCAAATCAAATGTCACAAATGTTAACTGTGATGATGAAGGTACCATCACCTCTTGGGACATAAAAATGACATATATATCAATTCAATTTATATGTAAATTAATTTTTAGCTAAATCAAATTTATCATTATACCTTAAATTTAACATGACATTTATATAAAATATACCTAAATTTATGTAGTGGTTGATATATGCACACCAAATATACATGAGAAAAACTCATAATTATATTATCCAAGCCCTCTAAACCACTAATGTCATCATCATTAGAAGGTATAGTGCATATATCTCCACAAGATCTATAAGGTTAGGGTCGAGTATGCATAATAGGTGGTGTATCTCTAACATTAGTCTATGAGAGCCTACTCATATGTTAAACAAGTGTATTAGTGAATGAATTATATTCATGCAGAGTGTTAATCTCCATGACCTACTAAACTGCATAGGATATTTTAGGTTCAAGGGGATTTTGGATATAGATATTTTTAAGTTGATTAGGTGCCTAACATGCACATGGTAGATCTTGTGCAAAGCTTTTCCCTCATCTTTAAAACTCACTAAAATTAAAATAGTTCAAAATGTCATTGAGGAAAAAATCATAGTAGAGTTTCCTCAAAAAATAAAATGAGACCATGTAGTTGTTACATGATGGATAATTAAACACCATCCACCATCGGACTCAAAAATTGGTTGTGATTAAATTATTTTGACAATCATGGATTGGAAAATGTTTAGTAGTTACTACAAATGGTGCATTGGTGGTTGGGTTGACAAATAAGGTGAAAATAGAGGATTTTTATATGTCTCTATACTTTATCTCATGTGCTAACAATTTATCATCATAATAAGCCCTAAAAGTATCCCAATATGAAGCCCATATGTAAATTTGACTCATTATATAGACAATTTGACCTAATAATGTCTCCAGGGAATTGGTTAGATAGGTACAGTAGGTGTTGGTGGAATTGTGAACCCTCATTCTCCCAATTAATTTTTCAATTTCAATTTTATTCCCCATAAAATGGTCTATTAGACTCTATTGACTACATAGGGGATTTTATGGAACTATAGGAGGGTTAGGTGGAGGGTTAGGAGTAGGGATAGGTAGAGGAACAAGAGGGTTAGGTGGAGGGTTAAGCTAAGGAACAAGAGGGTTAGGAGGAGGGTTAGGCTAAGGAAAAATAGGGTTAGGTAGAGGAAAAAGAGGTTTAGGTAGAGTAACATGAGGGTTAGTGGGATGGGTTGTTCAAAATAAATGAATTACTAATTAAACAATGAAAATAACAAAAAAATGATAACATTTATAAACAAAGAATAGATTTTTAGCATTTACCTCTTCTACATGGTGGCATCATCAATTAGAAACTTTTTGGGATGAATTTGGGTAAGGTTTGGCCTCACTAGGGTAAAAATTTATTGTAGATTGGAGGAGATTAAGGGAAAATATAGAATGCAAATGCAAAATGAGAAATTTTTGTATTTAGTTCAATTTTTATTCTGGGTGACACAAAGAATTTGATCACATTATTAATGTGATCATGTTATTTATTTTAAATAATGTGATTTTGTTATTTAATAACAAAATCATGTTATGGCTAGGTAATTATTAAGCCATAATTTAAATAATGTGATCACGTTATTTAAATAACATGCTCGTGTATGCTCTTCCATCCATCCCCTTTAGGGAACTTTTAGAAGCAAAAACATCATCTTTATTGAAAACATGCCTAGTCCAAGGCATAAAAAGAATGTTGTCTAAAGCACTCCTCAAAAACTTGCAATAGTTTGTGTGATCTTGAAATTATCCTAAAGTCTTTCTATTATTCATTTATTTTATTGCATCTTGGCTTGTGAGGGGGACTTCATTACCTCTTGCAAGTTCTATAGGGAAGATTTGACCTAGGGTTTCATCTCCCAATAATGACATTAACCAATCCCACTAGGATTAGAGGTTTGAGTGGTTAAACCACCTTCTAGTCTTGGAGTTACACATGGGATGTACATGGACTTTGGACATCACACTACACTGAGCAAGTGATGGATGTAGTGGTTATAAAAAGGGCAAGACCTTTTTGCAACTATCTAAGTGCCATAAACACCTAATTACATGATTTTATTTTTCATTGTGACATGAAAGTCATTGTGTAATTTATTCCTCTACAAACTTTCAAAAACTTGTAGATCTTAGACAAATCCACACTTATTGTGGAAGTGTTGTTGGTGCAAGGTGTACCTCAAAGTCCATGTCATAATACTATCATTTGAGAGAAGAGGGGTGTAAAAACCATACTATATAATGTGCATTTTACTTTTGGATGAACACTATAAGCCTCTCAAATGATGTATATTGATAGATTCTAACAATACTAAGTAACCTTGTTAGTTTAGGACCTAAGAACGATTAATTAGTTCGTTTTGTCTTAGATTGAAGTTTTGTTTAGAGTCAAAAAATTGGTGTGAACAAATGATATAAACCAAACTCATAGTCCTCATTTTCATTTAAACAAAGAGGTGTTATGATGCCTACATGAATCATCAATTTTCCTTGTTCAAATTTCATCAAAACTTGGAGTCATATCATCCAGTTTGGCACAGTTATGCTACCCAATTGAGTCTAGAATTATACCAAACATTGTTTAAGTCCATATATAGCTTAAATTCAAATTTTCACCTTCATAAGTTCATAGGGTTGATGTGTTAATTGGGTTCACCATTTTCACTAAACTTGAGGGAACTTAGGTCAAATTTTTAATTTGGGTTGAAGGTCGTTTAAGACTCATAATCATTATCACCACTTCATATACTTAAGTCATTTTGTGCTAAACACTTGCACTTTGAGTCTATGCACCAAACCTTTTTGTGTTACCATCTTATTTCTATAGAGATCATTTTAAAACATTCCTTTTTGCCTTAGATATATTGTCAAAACTTTGAAGGTATGTATGTCATTTGAGTTAAGAAAGGTAGTGTTACACTACCAAATTCGGGAGAAACCATTTTTTCCTTAGAGAGTTTTTGAAACAAATCTTTTTCCACATATTTTGATTAGTCTAGTGTTGTTACACTGTTAAAAACACTTCAAACATTATTTCATAGACCTTTTTGCATAGAGTCCAAGTTTTCCAAAAAAAAATTCAACCCAATTCATGTAAACCTTTGTGAATCTTTGTTTAGCACAGTTATGTTGTTCACATTTGTCTAGCCTATTTGTCAAAATAACCAAGATTTATACCATTATTGATGAGAAAATAAAATATCTCTAAAGTGTCTTTTATTATATACCTTATACCTATTTGATCGATTTCATGTCTAAGAGTCACATGCCTAGTTTTTGTTATAAGTGTTTCAAATTTGTTAGATTAAAATCTCATCTATTTCAAAGTCTAGATTTTGACACCATTTGGCCAAGATTTCTAGCACATGCCTTGTTTGAGTCTATATTTTGATGTTGTGTTTGGCCAGAAGACCTATAAACTATTTATTTCCTAGATTAGACTAATTTGAAACACTTTGACCTTAGAGTTTGGCATTTTGACTCCCGGTCCATTTACTTAATCTATTTTTTATAAGATGTGTAATGTTAGATAATTAACATTAGCTTGTTTTATCACAAATAACTTCATAAGCCTTTCCATTCTTTTGATGAATCTAGATCAAGTTTGAACATCATCTTTTAGACATTGTCTTTTTAGATTTTGTATAACTCTCTTCCCTTTTTATTGTAAAACATTCACTATGGATCCCAACATGTTTTCCTACACTCATAGTGGATTCATGTACAATTAAGCGATTAGTAATGTGGTTACACAATAATAAATGGTGTAAGACCCCTATGCAAACAATATTGCTTATGAAATGGATCATCCTTATCCCTCTTATAATATTCAAATAGGGGCACAAAACAAAGATCCATTGGCTAACTATTTGGTTAATACGTCACCATATTTAGAATAAGACAAAGAACAAACCACACAATACCTAGCTATGATACCCATGGCTAAAGAACTAGTTCCTCAACAATCATACTATATTAATACACCTTCCACGTATGATCCATTTTTGTTTGATCATCCAAGACTAACTAGTTCTTCTTGTGTAACCATACAAGACCAACCAAAGAGCTTAAAAGGACAAAAAATATCATTTTTGAAGAAGTTAGAACATATGTTGTAGGTTTGTCTCAATAGAGGAGGATTGTGTAAATGTTTTCTTATTGATATTTGTTGCCTTAGAGAATTTTTGAAACAAAAATTTTGTCACATATTTTGATTAGTGTAGTATTGTTACGCTGTTCAAAACATTTCTAACATTATTTCATAGACCTTTTGGCACAGAGTCTAAGTTAGCCAAAAAAAAATTCAAGCCAATTCATGTAAACCTTTGTGAATCTTTGTTTAGCACAGTTACAATGTTCACATTTGTCTAGCCTATTTGTCAAAAGAACCAAGATTTATACCATTATTGATGAGAAAATAAACTATCTCTAAAGTGTATTTTAGTTTATACCTTATACCTATTTGATTGATTTCATGTCTAAGAGTCACACGCCTAGTTTTTGTTATAAGTGTTTCAAATCTGTTAGATTAAAATTAAATCTATTTCAAAGTCTAGATTTTGACACCATTTGGCCAAGAGTTTTAGCACATGCCTTGTTTGAGTCTAGATTTTGATGTTGTGTTTGGCCAGAAGACATATAAACTATTTATTTCCTAGATTAGATTGATTTGAAACACTTTGACCTTAGAGTTTGGCATTTTGATTCTTAGTCCATTTACTTAATCTATTTTTTATAAGATGTGTAATGTTAGATACTTAACATTAGCTTGTTTTATCACAAATAATTTTAGAAGCCTTTCCATTCTTTTGATGAATCTAGATCAAGTTTGAACATCATATTTTAGATTTTGTATTTATAGATTTTGTATAACTCTCTTCCCTTTTTATTGTAAAACATTCACTATGGATCCCAACATGTTTTCCTACACTCGTAGTGGATTCATGTACAATCAAGGGACTAGTAATGTGGTTACACAAGAATAAATGGTGTAAGACCCCTATGCAAACAATATTGCTTATGAGATGGATCATCCTTATCCCTCTTATAATATTCAAATAGGGGCACAAAACAAAGATCCATTGGCTAACTATTTGGTTAATGCGCCACCATATTTAGAATAGGACCAAGAACAAACCACACAATACCTAGCTACAATACCCACAGATAAAGAACTAGTTCCTCAACAATAATACTCTATTAATACACCTTCCACGTATGATCCATTTTTTTTTGATAATCCAAGACCAACTAGTTATTCTTGTGCAACCATACAAGACCAACCAAAGAGCTTAAAAGAACAAAAAATATCATTTTTGAAGAAGTTAGAGCATATGTTGTAAGTCTGTCTCAATAGAGGAGGACTATGTAAATGTTTTATTATTGTACATAATAAATATTTTTGAGTCTTATTTCATGTTTTCCATTTTATTATCCTTTTATAATATGATTATAATCCTTTCATATTGACTGCAATCTTAAATCTCAGTTATGTTCATGAAAACCTTAGGAGTTTTATATTTTTACTATTACAATCTTTTTAAGAGGCTGATTTACACATGAAAATTGTTATATGAACTTAATTGGACTATTTTAATATTTGAATATGTTTATTATTAACAATATACATGTGTTATACCATATAAAATCCCAATGATCCCTATGAACTATCAATAGTTAGCTCTTGGCCTGTAAAAATTCTAAATAAATCTAAAGGGTTTTATGGTTAAAACACTTCTAAAAATAAAATGATTCAACACTAAGGTCTAAAAATTTGTAATCGTCTAGGGAATGGATATTATAACTTAGTCCAAGTATCATTGGGTTGATAAGATGTTTTAAATTATAGGTACATAGGACTATTTTTTGAACAATAATAGAAGACCATTTTTGAAAAAGTTGTGCATAAGATAAGATAAGTTTTTAGTTGATTTGAGTTCTATAAAATTGGGTAAGGGTTAGAACATGTTATAATTTATAAAATATTAATATAAATATAATTTTTAAGAGCTACAAACTCTATTTTGATAAATTGACCTATTGGAACAACAACTAGGTCTAGAGACCTAGAAACTTAAAAAAATAGAATTTGAGAATGAAAGCTCAATCTCTTAGAGACCTATGGTTGGTGATTTATTGTATTATTTGAAAAATACATAAATCCTTAAGTTTTTGTAATACCTATCCAAAGTGTCTTACAAAATAATTATTCAAAGGAAGGAGAGCAGATCTGAGATATTGGTGACTAGTTAAGAGAAAACCTAAAAATTGGTGAATAATTTATTATTGGTGAATAATTTATTACTTCCACATCCTCTTCCATGAAGTTTTCTTCCTTAAAATTGGTTGGTGGAGGCATCTCTATTATAGCTTGGACTTTCGTTGGATCAACTTCAATGCTTTTGCAAGACATAATGAAGCCAAGTAATTTGCTTGATGTTACTCCAAACACACGTTTCTTTGGATTCAATCAGACTTTATACTTACGAATTCTTTCAAATATTCTATGTAATAATGTTGGATGGTTGGCCCTAGTTTTTTATTTTCCTAGTATGTCATCAACATAGTCTTCAATAATATCATACATCATATCATGGAATATGATGGTCATGGCTCTTTTATATATAGATCCAGCATTCCTAAGACCAAATGACATTACCTAATAATAGAATGTGCCCCAAGGAGTGGTGAATGTTGTGTTGTGTTGGTCTTCTAGTGCTATTATGATTTGGTTATTTCCTAAAAATCCATCTATGAGTGAAATAATATCATAACCTACCATGGAGTTGATGATCATGTCAATATTAGGTAATGAAAAGTTGTCCTTACAAAAAGCTTTGTTTATGTCTTGAAAATCAGTATAGATTTTGATTATTTCAAGCCTGTTGCTAAAATGTACAACATTAGATATCCATTCTGAGTAGTCAATGGATCAAATACATCCTACTTCTAAGATTTTTTCCAACTCTTTCTTAACTAATATAGAAATGTAAGGATGCATCTTACATAACTTTTACCTAACCAGTTTGGCATAAAGATTTACCATAAGGTGATGCAAAACTAAGGTGGGGTCCAAACCTAGCATGTCAGAATAAGCCCATGCAAAGATATCTACAAATTCTCTCAATATAGTTGTAAAGACTTCACATTCCTCCTAAATGAGGGATGTGCCTAATTTGATCCATTTCTGGTTTGATAGAGTCTTGATGTTTACCTCTATTGTATCTTTGACTAGAAGGGTCAAACCATCTTCTAGGATAGTAGGTAAAGACTTGAATTGTTGGACTATATCAGGTCCTCTATTAGGATTGGCTCTTCAACTTTTCCTATGAATGATGAATCTAAGTCCCCCAATGGAAGATCTGTCTATGTGATAAAAATAGTCAAAAATTCTTGAATAATTTGATCAAACACTTATTATTTCTCAAAACTAAACTCAGATCCATAGGCAAGTTCATCATTGGTGGTCTCCTGGTCTAAATTCAAATAAGAATGAACACCCCCATCTAATGGCATCTAAAATAGGTTTTCATCACTACACTAGCCTTTATCTTTACATTTTCCCTATTCAAGAAGTACCTCAAAGAGGTTTTTACTTTGGGACCTCAATGTTTTAGTTATTTGTTTTTGGCTAAGGGTATTCACCCCCTCTCCAAAATAGGATTCAGGATCCAATGTGATTGAGAACCCTAATTTATGATCTCCCAATGGAACATTATCTCTAAAGCCTAAACAATCATAGAATGCCTCATCATTCTAAAACTCATTAATTGATAAATTGGATTCTTATTGGTCCCATTCTATACGTTGGGGATAGTATAATGGAAATGGGTTTTATGAATGATTGGGATAAGGGTATACATGGCATTGTTATCAAACATGTTAGTCTCAGCTAGGTCATCAAAGATAAGGCTATGATCAGACTCTACTTTTCTACCAACATCCTCATCACTAGTTAATAGGAATGGAACATGAACAAGATATACAGAGTCATGCTCAGGAAATTTAAATCCAATTCCATAGGGTCTTTTATATTTGGTCATGGAAATTGGCTCAATTATTCTTTGTTGATTAGTTTTGAAGCCTCCTCCTTCATATTCTTGATTATTCATGATCCTGTTGGGAATAGGATACTTTGCATTTTTATAACAATCAGCTTGGTTGTCATTATACAACCATAATTCATCCCCTTCAAGAGGGTCCAGTTCTAGCCTAGATGCTAGTACAAATATAATAGGTCCCTTATCTTTGCTCTATTGTTACCATTTTGGATGAAATGGCTTAGATTTAGGTCTTCAAAAGGACTTTGGATTCTATGAAAGGTCTGCAATATGAAAGGTATCATGTGTTAAATATTCTCCTAGGCTATTAGCTAAAATGGTGTAATGATTAGAAGCTTTAGGAAGTGGCATGTGGGAAAGGGAATCTAGGGTATTAGGATTTATACAGTTGTCCTCTAGAGAATCAATAAGTATGGCCTTCCTTTATCCTAATCAGAACTTGGATTTATGTTGTATTGGTAATTATAGCTTTGGAACACGGCCTTGAGCTGTTTGTAATGTTCATATGGGTGCAAATCTCTTGGAATATGCACTTCCATCCCTGAGTGGGAGAAATTGATACATTGGTGCAGTGTTGATGGGATTGTATGAATCTCATATAACCAAGGCCTACCTAGAAGCATATTATATAACAACTCAAGATCAAGCGCATGGAAAAGTGTATCATGGGTCAAAGTCCCATTGATAACTGGTAGGATAATGGTGCCTTAAGATTCCCTCTCCTAATTATCATAGGCTTTGATAGTTATCATTTTTAGTTAGAGATCTACCATTATGTACCCAAAAATATTGATGAGATTTAGAGACACTATGTTGAGTCTTGATCCATTGTCTATAAGGACACGTTTCACTTAATACTACTTTATACAAACTTCTATGTATAATAAATTATTATGGAGTAGGCCAAGGGAAGACATATCGCTTTTGTTGATTGTGACTTGTTGGGTGAGAGCTAGGTGTCCAACCAAAGCTTGAAATTTATTAGGGGATATGTCATTGGCAAAAGTGGATTGGGTTAAGAAATCATTCAAAATGTTCTTGTGGATTGTCGATGTTCACAACAAATCTAAAATGGAGATCTGGGCTGGTGTCTTCTATAATTGTTCCACAATATCAAACTTCTTTTTTGGGTCAGTGGTAAATGGCTTATTCTAAGGTTCAATGGTTGGTTGGATAATGGGAAAAGTGGTATATGATTATGGACTTGGGATGGTAATCCTTGACCTCTAAGTTGTGATTGCATAATTGGGATTAAATATAGGACCATGATTGTTTTAAAATGGTGGTAATAGTGTGGGACCAAATAGGACAAATCTCAGTTGTTGGTGCACTTGTATGTAGTCATGAGGCAAGGATGAGTTATTGATATAAGGTCCAAAAGTGGAAATCTTGATTTTTTGGTTCACCTGCATGTGACCCTAGGTTAAAGAAGGATTATTAATATAATTTGCCTGAGTGGCATTGTTTAGCAATGGTCTAGATTGATTAGTGTTCGATCTAGGATTAATGGAGATGGTATTAATACTACCCCCTACAATATGACCTATAAACCTATTCTAGTTATGTGTAACTACATGGTAGGTTTGTTGGTTGTTACCATTCTGACCTTGGTTTTGTCCATTGTTCTGACATTTTTGGTTGTATTATTGAGTCTACTAGTCTAGCCTTTGATTTTATTGTTGCACTTATCATGGCTATTATTATTGTTGTTGTTGGTTATGTTGTGGAAAAGGGTTTTGATAGATGCCAAGATTTTGATTGGAGGTTGAAGCACTACCATCCAATGTGATCTCCCCATTCGCCAACATATTTTTAATTAAATGATTGATTTACACTGATCTTCATAGATTATGCTCATTGATCTAATGATACTCATAGAATTCATTTTCATGGTACCAAGTAGGATAAGGGCTGCCTTGAGGATAATGCTTTGATATAGGATAAATAATCAAATTAGTGATAGAAAGTTTGCAAAATATAGACTCAATAGGCTCTCCAAGGTCACTAAAAACATGATGCGTAGGCCAAGTTCCCTTGAAGGAGGGTTTTATAATGGTAAAGGTTGTGGCATTTATTGTGTGGGTCTTGGTTATTACACTTGCGATGTTGGTTGAAGAGGTTTTCAGGTAGGATTAAGATAAAAAGGTGGTGCAAGTTGAGCAGATGATGTTTGCATTATTTGGACATGACATGATTTGGTTACTCCATTTCCCACAACATTCTTATTGTGGTTGAATTGCTTTGTTTTATCTTGGTTATTGGCCTGTGTTGTTTGTGATGCTTGCACTTAGATTGGATGTTGGTTTTGGCCACTTCCCTGATTGGTACCTTGGTTTTGATTAGTTGAATTAAACTTGATGACTCCTTTATTAATGAGTTATCACTCAATAAACAAACCTTTGTCAATGATTTCTTTAATGGTATGTGCAAACTATAGTTTTAGATGATAGGCTATCTCATTATGCAAGTTTTTAGTGAATATAGTGGTTAATTGTTTATCTAGTAAACTATGAGTGAACTAACTTGTAAGTGTTCCCCATCATTGTAGATAGATTTCAAAAATCTCATTAAATTTTTTTTTAGCTTACATCAAATCAACCAATGAAATATCATGCTCAAGATTATAGAAAAACTATTACACAAACTCATCTAAAAGATCATCAACATCAGATACTAAATTCTTAGGCAACTTCAAGAACCACTCTAGGGTTTATCTAGCTAAGCTCTTTGGAAACAACAAAAAAAGGTATATATTATTAAATGCCACTAGTTGGCATGCGAAAAAGAACTCAATTAAATGTGCTTTGGGGTCACATTTCCCCTTGTATTTATTAAATATTGGTGGCCCATATCCTAGAGGAAATGGAATCTATAAGTGCTTCATATTGAAAGGATAGGAACACACATCATCCAACTTAAACTTTTTAACCTATTTCCTCACTTGGATGGTGGTGATTACATTTTTTATTTATTGTAATTCTTGGGATAAGAAACTAGAGGGAACATTGGTTTGAGGGGGGCCATTGTCCTAGGTAGATAGTTGAGTTTTCATAAGTGGAGCACTTTAACTAGGGTATGATGGGGGTATCTATTGGTATATGCTAGATTGGTTGGGAAATGAGCAAGGAATACACATACATAGATTATAATGTACTTTTTAAAATTACACATTTAGTTGTATGATATTTTGGTTTGGGTTGGCGATGAAGGTTTGACTTGGAGGATTTTGAGGTTGGGATGGAGGGATATAACTATATTATGCCTATTGTGGTTAAATAGGGATCTGTGTCTGATGACACAAACCTTATTTTTGAGTGGGAACTTGTAAACCAATACCCTTTTTTTGAACTTGTGGTATGTTTTTTACAAAAGGAAATTATTTCTAATCAAGTATTTGAGAGACATTGAAACCCCCTTGTTGCATGAAGCCTAGTTAGGAAGTGGATGCATGTTGGAGAGTAGGAACCTATCACTGACCAACATTGATATGTTATTGATTAAACATTGTTTGGTTTTGAATTGGCATGTTGGTATGTGAAGAAGAAGGTATGTTTACTACTACCTAATGAGGTGGAACATTAGTTGCCCCTAGTTGAGGTGGTAATATGTTTAGCCTCTACTACATTGGTATACTCATTTGTGCTTGTTTTTGTGGAATGATAATCCTCACCTATTAAGGAGAAATAATATTCATCATATTATGTTGTTGAGGCATGACATTGGTTATTAGTTGAATACTTAATCATATTAGTTGTGTGCTTGATAAAGTAGCTAGTTAAGGATTAGAAGTAGATGGTTGAGGTTTAGGTATATAAGCTCCCATTCTTAGGTTTGTAGATCCACTCATGGTATTAAATAAAGGCACATGTTCTTGACTAGTTGTTTGTGTATTAGTCAACTTTGATTTGGATTGGACATTGCTTATGCATTATCCACTATGTTTTGCTCATTATTTTGCATAGAAGAAGAAGATACCTCTTCAATAATTGGTGTATGCAACAAGTTGTTTACCAAAGTTTTTATGTGAATGGGTCTAAAATCTTATTGTATTGACCAGTTAACTCTATCAAAACTCTTATTTAAGGAACTAAGTCAATAAGAGGTTTACTCACCATGGTCATCTGATTGAAATTATACACTATATATAGGTAGGTTTGATATGCTACAAGTATTTGATTAAAGTTGTCTTTCATAAGTTTCTTTCCTTTTTTAGGCATATTAGATTCCCGATAAGTCATTTGGACTAGAGTTGAAGGATTGATAAAATAAGACTATTGACTATATAATATATTGTGAGGCATTCTTACTAAGTTTGGTAAAATTTCATGAGGGAAGTCTACTGGAAACTTAGCCCCTACTTCTATGGCTCTAACCAAAATCTCAACTTTGTTCTCCAATAGATTATGCTCAAACAAAAATGGATCATATGTGGAAGGTCTATTAATAGAGTATGATTGTTGAGGAATTCATTTTTCAATTATGGGTATCGTAGCTAGGTCTTGTGTGGTTTGTTCTTGGTCTTGTTCTAAATATGGTGGTGTATTAACCAAATAATTAGCCAATGGATCTTGGTTTTGTGCCCCTATTTGAATATTATAAGAGGGATAAGGATCCATCTCATAAGCAATATTTTTTGCATAAGTATCTTGCACCATTTCTTCTTGCATAACCACATTACTAATCCTTATATTGTACATGAATCCACTACGAGTGTAGGAATACATGTTGGGATCCATAGTGAATGTTTTGCAATAAAAAGGGAAGAAAGTTCTACAAACTCTAAAAAGATAATGTTTAAAAGATGATCTTCAAACTTGATCTATATTCATCAAAAGAATGTAAAGTTTTATGAAATGATTTGTGATAATACAAGCTAACATTAAGTATCTAATTTTACACATATTATACAAAAAATATTAAGTAAATATACCAAAAATTGAAATATCAAACTCTAAGGTTGAAGTGTTTCAAATCAATCTAATCTAGGAAATAAATAGTTTGTAGGTATTTTGGCCAAACATGGCATTAAAATCTAGACTCAAACAAGGCATGTACTAAAAATATTGGCCAAATTGTGTCAACATATAGACTTTGAAATAGATGAGATTTTAATCTAACAAATTTGAAACACTTCTAACAAAAACTAGGCATTTGACTCTTGGACACGAACTTGTTCAAATGGGTATAAGGTATGAAACAAAATGTAGTTTAGAGATAGTTTATTTTCTCATTAATAATGGTATAAAGCTTGATTCTTTTGACAAATAGGATAGACACATGTGAACGGCGTAACTGTGCTAAACAAAGATTCACAAAGGTTTACTTAGATTGGCTTGAGAATTTTTTTTGGTAAACTTTGAATCTATGCAAAAGGGTCTATGAAATAATGTTTGAAATGTTTTGATCAACGTAACAATGCTAGACTACTTAAAAGATGTAAAAAAATGTTTGTTTCAAAAAATATCTAAGGCAAAGATGGTTTCTCCCAAATTTGGCAGTGTAACACTACCTTAACTCAAATGATAGACATACCTTAAAAATTTTAAAAATATATCTAAGGGAAAAAAGGTATGTTTTCAAATGATCTCAATGGAAATAAGATGGTAACACAAAAAGGTTTGGTACATAGACTCAAAGTGTAAGTGTTTAGCACAAAATGACTTAGGTCTATCAAGTGGTGATAATGATTATGAGTCTTAAACGACCTTCAACCCAAATTGAAAATTAGACCTAAGTTCCCTCAAGTTTAGTGAAAATGGTGGACCCACTTAACACATCAACCCTATGAACTTATGAAGGTGCAATTTCAAATTTAAGTTATAAATGAAGGACTTGAACAATGTTTGGTAGAAGTCTAGACTCAATTAGGTAGAATAATTTTACCAAAGTGGATGATATGAATCCAGGTTTTGATGAACTTTGAATAAGGAAAATTGATTATTCACATAGGAAACATAACACCTCTTTGTTAAAAGGTAAATGAGGACTATGTGTTTGTTTTGTATCATTTGTTCACACCAAGTTTTTGACTCTAAATGAAACTTTAATCTAAGATAAAACCAACTAATTAATCACTCTTAGGTCCTAAACTGACAAGGTTACTTGGAATTATTAGAATCCATCAATATACATCATTTGAGAGGCTTTTAGTGTTGATCCAAAAAGTAAAATGCACATTATATAGTAGGGTTTTTACACCTCCCTTCTATCAAATGATAGTACTATGACATGGACCTTGAGTCACACCTTGCACCAATAACACTTCCATGGTAAGTGGGGATTTGTCTAAAATCTAAAAGTTTTTGAACGTTTCTAGAGGAATCAATTACATAATTACTTTCATGTCATGATGTAAAATAAAAGCACGTAACTGGGTCTCTATGGCTCTTGGCTTGTTGTAAAAATGTCTTTCCCTTTTTTCAACTACTACATCTATCACTTGCTCAGTGTAGTGCAATGTCCAAATTTAAGATACATCCCATGTGAAACTCCAACACTAGAAGGTGGTTTAGTTGATAAAACCTTTGATCCTAGTGGGAGTGGTCGATGTCAGTGCTGGGAGATGAAACCCTAGGTTTAATCTTCCCTATAGAACTTGTGAGAGGTAATGAAGTCCCCCTCACAAGCCAAGATGCAATAAAATAAATGACTTATAGAAAGACTTTAGGGTCATTTCAAGATAACCCAAACTATTGTGAGTTTTTGGGGAGTGATTTAGACAACATTCTTTCTATGCCTTAGACTAGGCATGTTTTTTATAAGGATAACACTTTTGATTCCAAAAATTCCCTAAAGGGGATGGATGGAAGAACATACACACACGAACCTTCTTTTGGCCAATCAATTAATTAATCATATATTAAATACAAACTTGACAAATGAGTCTAATTTTAATCACTAAAATAAAAGTTTGGTGATGTTCTTTAGACCCCTTGGTCTTAAGTTGTAAAAACATGTAATGATTACAACAAAAAATACTAAATGAAACAATAAACACATACATTCATTTTAAATCCAAATTTTGAAGTGTTCAAGACTTATCATGATAAATATTAATTTTAAGCACCAAATTTGAAGTGTACATGATTTATACCAAGTTCTTTTTACAACTTCAAATTTAAGTGTATGATTGTTAAAACACCCAAATTAAATTTCAAACCATCATTTCAACCTGAAAAACAATATTAGGACTACCTGCTTTAAAGCACTTTAGAGGATGAGACAAGGAATTTTGAAAAATGAGCTCTCAAGTTAAAAATAGAGATGATTTGACAGTCAAGTTGGGTTGATAGGTGAGTTGGGTTGACTATCAAGTTGGGTTGATAGGTGAGTTGGGTTGCACAGGTGAGTTAGGTCAAAAGGTGAGTTTGGTTGATAGGCAAGTTGGGTTGGCAAGTGAGTTAGGCTAATAAGTGAGTTTGGTTGTATAAGCAAGTTGGGTTAGTAGCTCAGTTAGGTTAGTAGGTGAGTTGGGCTAGAAACTGAGCTGGGCTGGTAAGCGAGTTGGCTTGGTAGTTGAGCTGGGTTGGCAGGTGAGTTAGGCTACACAGTCTTGAGAACAAAACCATGACTTACCAAAAAATGGATTTTTGCTCAATTTTTTGCCTTCTTTTCTTTCACACTCCAAGATCCTACACGACAATGGTTAGTAGTTTGCTTATAGATGCAATTTGACCAAATTTGTGAGGCTAGGTCCCATTAGGCATGCCATTTATGAACATAATATTACAATAAGGGGAGATTAGTATAGTATTAGTATATGAAATCAAATTCAAAATAACACACTAATAGCTAACACCTTAAGCCTATCTGAATGAGAGAGCTTAGTGAAGAAAATAAATGGCAAAGCTCAATAAAAATGCAGGAAAACAAACATTCCTTACCTTCCTTGATGATTCAAGAGTATTCTTCGATTTGGCTTGCTTCGCTTGTGCTCAATGAGTCTTCATCAAAGGAGGCTTGGATATTTCCTCTTTTTCATATCACCTTTGTGATGACTTTGACTTGGCTTGGCTTGGCTAAATAATTTAACATTATAATACTAATTGAAATGGATTTTTGAATGCATTTGAGCATTATAAGTTTGACATAAAAGAGCTTAAAAATCAATATGTAAGGCCTCATATTTATATATTTTTGAAATGGTTTAGGATCAACCATGACTCTCCATCTCAAGATTAAGATGTGTAGCCATGAATTGATCCAAATTATGTAATTAAATTCTTAGATATCCCCCATAAATATTTTGGAAGAACGGGCATTTAAGAGGCATGAGAGGCATTGATGAGGCATGGGAGGGTCTTAATGAGGCATGGGGTGGCTTGATGAGATATTTTATGCATTAATGGCCTAGAGATGTCTTTCCAAGAAATGATGTCATTTGATGATGCATATATTCAATATCAATTTCTAAAAAAATATTCAAAAATTTCCATGGAAAATTAAATTAATCTCTTGATTTGGTTTAATTGGCCTTAAACATGATTAGTCAACTTTGATGCACAACCTTGAAAATTTGTGCACAAATTAATAAAATTGTTTAAAATGTAGTATTATTGGCTCAAATTTTGATTCGATTGGAATTGAAAGTCAATTTTAGATGCATTGGAACTGTTATCCCATTTAGGATGTTGCCAATGCAAAATAACAAAGGCATATGTATTATACATAAAATTTGATAGAGAAGAGCAATCCTGAGCACCTAGGTATAAAAATGTCATTTTGACTCAAAATAATCTAATCAAAGTTAGTTACTTCATAAATTTCATTGCCCCATTTAATGATACCCTAGAAAAAATTGGCACTTGAATATAAAAATTTCAACTCTTTTAATGTATTTTAGTGTTTTTAAGCCAAATTATGCATTTTGGTGGAAATTGGTCAAAACCCTGATTAATGGTCATTGGTGGCCAGATTTAAGTGTCTACAATATTCTATTCGAGAGTTTTCTAATGAGACCTTAAATTCCTAAATTGGTGATTTAACATGAAATTTTTGACCATTCAAAGATCTTCGTGTTATTCCATTGTTGTGACCAAATTTGAAATTGTGATCATAAGTTGCATGTGATCATGCCAAGTGCCAATATATCATGACCCTTGGATGATAGGCTCTAAATCCTTTCTTGTGGTCTTCAAAGACTTCATGAACCCATGGATTTATTAAATCCATTTTATGGTCTCTCATGCATTCACCTCTTTTGATCATTGCCTCTCTTTATGCTTGTGGTTGCATTAATTAGTTAAATCATTTTAAGGATTGTAATGCATTTGCATTACACTGTGGCTATTACTATATCTTATGACCCTTAGTGATTATGACACATGTTGTGATCCAAGTTCTTAGAGTCATGTGATTTCTTTATGGATTGTTGCAGATCCATTGGAGTTATAAACTCAAATTTGAAATTGGTCACACATCCATGGTCTTTGTAAACTTTTGTGGGCCTTTGTATGAATCCCAAGAGTCTTGTTGACTTGTTAGACTTTATAAACCAATGTATATTTTGTTAGGTCCAAAAATAAGCCTTAATTACAAAAATAATATTTATGGACTTGTAAACTTAGGGAAATAATGCGGACCCTAATACATATATATTATGTAGTCCCTGTGGACTTAGAGACTTAAGAAATAATTTACACTTGGCCTCTGACATTGTAACTTAAAGTTATGAGGTAAAATATCTAATACCACCAATACAAATAAACTTATAGTTACAACATTGGAATATGACCATGTGACCTTAAATGTGATCCATGTGATCCCTAGGACCTCAAAAACTACTACAAATCCATGAACCAAAATTGGATCTCAAAATGTGACCTTGGAACCCTATTTATTTGATAAATTTGATTTGAAAGTGTTTTTTTAAACTACACCAACTCGTAAATATTTTTGGTGATGTAGGATTACCCATACACCTTGGATGCTCCTGCATAAAACACTCAAGGTAATTGAAAAATTGAGTTTTGCTCACATAGATGGAATAAATGGAAAAATTACTCTTTTGGCCACTGAGATTGATGATTATGGTATTCCCTTCCATTATACCAAATATTTAATCTAATTTTATCTCTCTTCCACTTCCAACTTTTTGGCTTTGTTTCCATCCTCTTATTCTAATATTCACTTTCTTCCCTTATGTGGAAATGAATCGACCATAGTTCCACCACATCCACAAATTATTTATTTCTTCTTACCCACTATTGGGGCATAGTCTATCCACTTTCACCAAATAATTGTTTCCCCATATTCATGTGGGATCGATCTCATCTTTATTTAACCATGTCCACCAATATGTGATTTCTTACATTGTACTTTCTCTAGTGGCTTGAAACCATGGCTATCTTTCGACCACCTACTCCTAAAGACTTCTTGTATTTGTCCATTCATTATCCAACCTACTATTTGATTCTTCCTTCTATCACTCATCTCTTTTTTCATCTCCCATTTTCTAATAGATGTCATCTCTTCCTTTTATTTCATTTTTGACATCACCATTCTACTTTAGTCTCTTTCATTCATTAGAGTCCTCAAATAAACTAATTATTTCTCTATTTCTTCACATGTTCTAGTTGAAGTACAAATCAACTGATCCTTTTCACTTTCCTAAGTGCATGATTTTACACTTCTAGCTTCACCTCTTCACCTTGAAAGGCCTCTTTTAATGTTTCCTTTCTCTTCATTTCTACACATTGACATAGACTATAGCCATAAATTACCTTAAAAACATGAGAATTTACAGCCCCCATAGGTTCTCCATCCATATTCATATTATAAGCTTGATTTCCCCCAAGCTTAGGCTTATCAAAACCTTCATCTTTTTTCCTACTTCTCATAACAATGCTTAGTTTTTATAGTGACAACAACTCTTTATATTTTTCTTTGTTTCTTTTCCCATTTTCATCAGCATAATGCTAGTTTCATTTTCCCTCTTTCTCTTTTTTTGCTTCTATGTCATGGGAATGACATTTTTCACTTATCCAATCTCCTTTGTGATTTTTCTCTCACACATAAAATTTATTTAAGTGAAATATATATTTTTCCACTTCATGTTTTTGATTATGCATATGAGCACACTAGATCAAACCATAATTTATCCTCTTCTTTATTATCTTCATCATTGTTGGACCTACACTTAAATCACCCACATTAAGGGAATCAATAAATCCTACAAATAATTTTTCTAGTGCTTATTCATTCCTTGAGGACACATTATCCAACTTTTATCTATTGCTTACATTTTCCTCTTGGATTACATTCACATAAAGGACTTCCAAAGGTCCATTATCAAAAATATCCATTACTATTTTTACATCATTCTTCAACCTATTTTCTTCCTCTATAGTGGTCTTCAACTACACACTCCTTATGTTCATTCACTTGCACTTCCTTTACCTTCATTATTTTCTTCATCAAAAACCTGAGCTTATTCTTTGTAAAAGAGAAATATCAATTTTAGTACCTTTATCCTTTAGTGATGACAACCTATTCCAACTTAAAGTATTTTGTAATTTCTTTACCGTCATCAAATAAGGGTTTCCTTTTTTGGTCAATAATTTATTACTTCCACATCCTCTTCCATGAATATTTCTTCCTTTAAGGGCTACTCACAAATTTCTCTCTCTGATTTTCTTGAAAACATACTTGGGCTTCTCACTTGTAGATCTCATTTTCTGATTTATTTTCAAATCAACCTTATTCTATTCACTCTCATCTTTGAGTTGATCATTTTTAAACATCCTTTTCTGATTTCCTAAAGGTAATCTTCTTCACCTCTCTCTCAATTCTCAATGCTTAGAGCTTATTCCACCATTCTCTCTACAATTTTGGATGCACAACATGATCCATAAAATTGGAAACCATATGTTTTCAACTACTCAACATTTTTTTTCCTTTCTCTTATCTCTTATTTTGGAGGTCTCTGCAATAGACATTTGCATGTCCACATAACTTCTTTCATGCTATTTTTACCCTCATCGGATCTATAATGTTTTCCTCTTAAAATAAAATTTCTAACTCAACAATCCATTTCATGAGCTTTAATCTCTCTTTACAACAAAATAAAACAATATTTTAAGGGGACTTAACTCTTTCTTTCACCTTCAACTTTTTTTGGTCTCTTTTCTTTGTTGGAATCTTCTACTTCACTTACATCTCTCTCCAAAGCATCCAACCTTTTTCATAGGGAAAACCACCCGATCATCATTTCTTCTTCATCTTCTTTACTCATAGTTACAACATATTCTCCACTTGTTCCATCCTAATCTTTTATGGAATTCCTTCAACATCTCTATTAGATCTTATACTCATATTAACTTCCTCTTTTATATGCCATTTCATTTCTAGAAACAATATTATCTTTCACAACTATTAATTGATTTAAGAAATCTTATATTTCAAAACCTACATTAGACTCAAATAAGAGCCTTTATTCCACTACTTTATTCACACTTGCATGAATTCTCACACACTTGTGACAATCTTGCCCTTTGTCAAATTCAAGCTTATGTTTCACAACTTGGCATCGATATAAGCAATGCTTATTTTTTAAAATATATAGTAGACTCAATCAAGAGTCTATGTCCCTTTCACAAAAATATCTCCTCTTATAATACTTTCTCTTACCTAAAATAAATATGATATTATTTTTCACAACTTGTAGTTAAATAAAATAAAAGATTCTCATAATTTTATCACATAGATCTTCTTTACTTACAAAACATTATCACATCTACAACAAACTCATCTAACTAGTCTGAGATAATTTGGTGTAATTCAAGGTAAGGATTCCCAGTGAAGGGGTTCCCCTGGCCATGAAATTAAATTCACACAACATAAAATAATATGTATTCTTTATTTATTCAATGAAATAAAGCCTTAATAACATCTTCATTCATAGTGACTCTTTGCACCTACTCTATCCCCATCTATCTCTAATTCTGAGCCTCTATGGGATTTACATTCACTCTTTGTTATAGACTCTACAACTCCTCTCTTTTGGATCTCTATTATGGCCCTTTTATGATCTGTGGCCCCTCTATTTTAATCTTTGTTTTCTACTTGGAGGCTTAAATATCTACTTTTTGCTAAGATCTCGCTTCCTTACTCAACCCTTTCAATATTGACCTCTTAATCTTTCGATGTTAACATTTCCAATGCAACCCACAACTGATTTATTTATGTCCCATATATGCTACCTATAAAATCCCATTTAATGATTACATGAGACCCTTTCACTGCTTTTCCTGCTTTTTACTTTCTTCAACTTTCCTTATAATTATCAGTGATTCTTAGAAGATATTTTTGTAATATTTACTACATGGTCAGGGTAGATTTTATGTGGCCACTAACTAAAATTTATCTTCCAAAGATTTATAATCAGACCTTAAATTCCTAATTTTGTGCTTTAATGCAAAATTTTTGATCATCCAAAGATCTATATGTTGTTCTTTCATTATTGTGACCAAATCATAAATTGTGATTATAGGCTACACATGATAAGTGTAGATCATGGGTCCCTACATAAATAGTTCCTAAGCCTTTATCATGGTCTTTAAAGTCTCTATGGAATCATGGATTTATTAAATTCACCTTATGACCCCTCGTTCTCTATTCCTTTTCATTGTGGCCTCTATTTTTGCTAACCTATGAATCATTTAAATCCATTGAAATATTGTAATGCTTTCATGTTACATTGTGGCTAGTACTATATCTTGTGACCCTCATAATTGTGACACATGTTAAAATCTTAGGTTCCTAGACTCACATGATTTCTATATGGATTGTCATAGACTCATTTGATTTATGAACTCCAATTTCAAATTGGTCGTGCACCCATAACCCTGCCATGACTTAGACTTGTAAATAAGATAAGGCCTCTATGAATAATTATGACTATGACATTTGTATTATATACCCATTAGACTTTGTAAACTAATGCATATCATTTTGGGTTTAGAAAGAGTGCTTAGTTATGAAAATGAATGTATAAAATATAAAGTCCCTCATAGACTTAGAAACTTAGGGATATAATGTGGCCATTGACACAAAGATTATATAGTCCCTATGAAATGAAAGAATTTTGAAATGATGTGAGCATGGATCCAAACATCACATCTTTTATTTTTGAGGTAATATACATGTGACCACCAATATAAACCAACTTGGAGTTGTTATATGGGAATGTGACCATATGACCCCCAATGTGATCGATGTGATCCCTGTGATTTTAGAAAACTATTGTAAATCCAATTAAACCAAAATCAGATCTCTTATGAGCTAAAAACCATTTTAAACTAATAAATCTTTCCTAATAATTCTAATTTAAATTATGCAACCTCCTACCTTTTTTTGTGATTCAATATTGCTCATACACCTTCGATGTTCCTACATCAAGTTTTTCCCCACATGTATATAAGTGAGTTAGGATTTTATTTTGTTTCCATTTTTTTGTTTTTATTTTATCTCTCCTTACTCATTTCATTGTGTTAAATTCCCTGTGCAATTACTTATTACTCTATATTCTAATTGACAAGGCACCAATTTAGAACTATGTGATTCTAGAGTCTAACCTATGTCTTTTCCAATTAAGGATTTTCCCTAAGGTCACTTGTCTAGAACCATATCATTCCCATTAGATATTTTCCTTTATTTTCACCCAATTCAAATCTTATTGATCACCCAAAAAATGCTACTCAAATACCCTCAATTCATAGAGCATTTTATTACTATTATCTAAAAATCTAATCTAGTTTCAAGCATTTTAGTGCATTTCATGTTTTTGGTGTGTCTCAAGCACTTCAAAGCTTAGGTTAGACTATGTAGCCTCTTGGGATAGTTTCAATGGGTGCATATAATATATTTATGACCACCATAGCCTCTTATTTTAATTCACCTAAAAAACTTCTTCATTCTAACTATGCCTATCAAAATCCCATAAGCTAAAGAAGTTGCCATCCACATAATTAAGCCTCAAAAAATGAAACACAAATACATGAGATTTGAACCCATATCCACTTTGGAGATAATAATCCTATAATTTGGTGATTAAAGGAGTGGTAAAATATATTTGGAAGAGTTTTGGAATAAAATTAACAAATATAAACATTCGGTCATTAGTCAACACATATATGATAGTGGGATTTTACAACCTGTTAGTTTCTTAACTTCAGTGTAGTGTATCAACTCGGTCTTCACATGTACATAATGTTAAAACCCCAATCATAAGAGAAGACTATAAATCACAAGGTTTATAAATTTACAAACTTGGTGGTCATTCTTTAAATGTCTGTCACTCTTGGCATTCCTTCCCAACAAACATTTCTTCTATTCTTACATTCGTTGTTTGCTCCTTCACTTTTAACTCATTTAATTGACTTGAATGTTAAAAAAATGTAATACATTCATATCCATAGAATATTAAAATATTAAAAAGGGAAAATATATTAAGTTTTAATTATGAATACTTTCCTTGAGAAAGATGCCCACTTTTAGGTTTCACTCCCTCTGTAGTCTACACAACAATACATTATTCTTCCACCTTGATTTATTTAATTTAAAAATTATGAACTTAGTTATAACACCAAATATACTACCATATTTCAAAATCATTATCTTTGAAATATAGGTTCATGACCTTTGTCATTTCATCAACAGTTTTGCATAAGTCAAGAATTTTTTTTATTGAGTTCACAAAGCACACTCTATATGTTGCTTAGATTGTTCATGGTCTTTAAATATCTTGAAATGCCTTATAAGAGAATTAATTTCTCATCAAAATGAGACATATATTGATTTAAGAGTATTAAAGGCATTAGATCTTACTAAAGATTATTGTTATTTCACATCTAAACTTGTGCTAACATCAATAATGTTAGGAGTAAGTTCTAAAGCTACATGTAAATTTGTTATATCTAATTCCACTTATGCGTTAACATATAGATCCTATATTTTTAGTATTATATCACTCAACTCATCAATAATTATATTTAGTGATGTCACCACACTCTTTGGGGTATGTGCATAGAGTTAGGGAATAATTTTATGGACATTTCCCATAACATGAGTGTGTTATTTAAATAACATGATCACATTATTTAAATTATGGATCAGTAATTACTTAGCCATAATGTGATTGTGTTATTAAATAAAATCATATCATTATTTAAAATAAATAACATGATCACATTAATAATGTGATCACATTCCTTGTGTCACCTAAAACAAAAATCAAACCGAACATAAAAATTTCTCATTTTGCATTCATGTTTTGCCCTAGTGAGGCCAAACCTTACCCCAATTCATCCTATAAAGCTACTAATTAATTATGCCACCATATAGAAGAGGTAAATGATAAATATCTATTCATTTTTTTATAAATTTTATTAATTTTTGGTTATTTTCATTGTTCAATTAGTAATTCATTTTATTTAAATAACCCATCCTACTAACCCTCATGTTACTCTACCTAACCCTCTTGTTCCTCTAACCAACCCTCTTATTCCTTGGCCTAACCCTCCTATTAACCTTCTTGTTCCTTAGCTTAACCCTCCACCTAACCCTCTTATTCCTCTACCTATCCCTCCTCCTAACCCTCCTCCTACCCTCTTATAGTTCCAAAAAATCCCCCAAGAAGTCAAGAGAGTCTATTAGACCATATTAAGGAGAATATATTTGAAATTGAAAAATTAATTTGGAGAATGAGGGTTAATAATTACACCAACACCTACCACACCTATCTATCTAATTCCCTAGAGACATTATTAGGTCAAATTGACTATATAATCAGTCAAATAAACATAAATGCTTCATATTGGGATACTTGTAGGGCTTATTATGTTAAAAAATTGTTAGCACATGAGATAATGTAAAAATACATATAAAAATCCTTAGTTTTCACCTTATTAATTAACCCAAACACTAATTAACCATTTATATTAACTTCTAAATATTTTCCAATCCATCGTTGCCAACATAATTTAATCACAACCAATTTTTAGGACCGATGGTGGATGGTGTTTGACTATCCATCATGTAACAACCATGAGGTCCCATTGTGTTTTTTGAGGAAAATATATTGTGACTTTGTCCTTGATGACATTTTAAACTATTTTAATTTTAGTGAGTTTTAGAGTTGAAGGAAAAGCTTTGCACAAGATCTACCAGGTGCATGTCATGCACCTAATCGACCTACAAAGATCTGTATCTAAAATCCACTTGAACCCAAAATATCCTATACAGTTTATTAAGTCATGGATATTAACACTCTACATGAACTTATTTTATTCACTAATACACTCATTCAACATACAAGTAGGCTCTCATAGACTAATGCTAGAGATACACCACCTATTATGCATACTCGACCCTACCCTTATAGATCTTATGGAACTATATGTACTAAACCTTCTAATGATGATGACATTGGTGGTTTAGAGGGCTTGAATAATATAATTATGAGTGATGAGTTTTTTTCATGTATATTTGGTGTGCATATATCAACCACTACACAAATACAAGTATATTTTTTATATATTTCATGTTAAATTTAGGGTATAATTATAAAATTGATTTAGCTAACAATTAATTTACATATAAATTGAATTGATATATATATATATATATATAATGAGTGATGAGTTTTTTTCATGTATATTTGGTGTGCATATATCAACCACTACACAAATACAAATATATTTTATATATATATTTCATGTTATATATTAATTCAATTTATATGTAAATTAATTGTTAGCTAAATCAATTTTATAATTATACCCTAAATTTAACATGAAATATATATAAAATATACTTGTATTTGTGTAGTGGTTTATATATCCACACCACATATACATGAAAAAAACTCATCACTCATAATATGTATATATATGTCATTTTTTTGTCCCAAGAGGTGATGGTTCCTTCATCATCACAGTCAACATTTGTAATATTTGATTAGATGAAGCCATTGTTTACATTTTTAGATCTAGCTATTGCCTCATCCACTACTGCATTTATCTCTATTAGGATGACACCTTTTACTTATATAGAGGTAAAATTTTTAGTTAATCTTATTCTATATGTACATTTAGTCTATATATATTTGCCTTCTAAGTTTGAGATAAATTTATCTATCAAGGATCTAAAAATTCAAGTACAATGCTATAAAATACACTCTTAGTTTAATAAAGGAGAAAAACTTGCCATATAGCTTTGATATTTTATAGAAAATTAAGTGAGACTTTGTTTGCATTTAGTTGATGACTCAAGTAGACACTTCTACATCATTTTGAGTCAAGACAAATATAGGCATTATTTCTACAATGTCATTTACATAGGCACTGATAGAGGTATATATTAACTTGCAATTTTAAATTGTAAAAACAAACTTGTTTTAATATTTTTACTACATACTTGGGGAAAATATAACTTATGTGAATGTATTTTGTATGCAGGGTTTTCCCATGACATCTAATAGTCCTATTAAGATGATTAGTATGGAAACTTCTCATGTTTCTTCCCTATTTAAGATACTTATTCAAATATTTGAACCTGCCACTAACTTGTTCGAGCGTTAAAAAAAGATTGATCTTGACCGTGAGCTTGCGTAAGTGCATGATTTATTAAAAAATGGTTGAATGTATTTTATGTTAATTTTTCAATAATACTTGTATTTTTATAGGTTTACCTACAAGTGAGCTATGAGCATAGGAATTGTAGTCAGACCTTGGACTAATATAAGGCATTAGAGAGATCTCCATCTACCAAGAAGGCATCCTAGGGAGAGTCTTCTTTGAAGAAGGCAAAGAGAGGGAGGATATTTTATGATTAGGATGTCCTACATGAGAAGTGATTTTTTGTATGCCTATATAGTAATGTACACATTTTTTCCATTGTATATGTGTATATGACACTCACCTGACATTACAAACTATGTAGGTAGATGTTGTAATTTTATGTATGCCTATCATGGTAATCTATGTATATTATTGACATTGTAAATGTGCCTATATGATTTTTTAGAATTTTTCATCTAAATTATGTTAAAATATCTAATTTATATTTAGTTTTAATTTAAAATATTATCTTATAATATTGTTTTGATCTTCTAAACTTTTATCTATCGGATCTTGTATTTAATGTTGTACACAAATTAGGATTAAAAAATTATTCTTTTCAATGCTATAAATCTATGATATTACATATTTTTTATATTAAAGTTTTTATTTTATTGTGTAGTGGAAATAACTAATGACACTCTTATCTATTTTGCATTTCACCCATTTACAACTTTTCAATTAATCATTAGCATGCAATTTGATTTCATTTAAGGCCCATAACCAATCATGTTCATACTTATATAATGTATATATGAAATTTTTCCTAACCTTGACTATAATCTCTTTATTTTAATAAAATCCAACATTATTGACTTGAAACAAAATATTCACTCATGAGACAATATCTTTGGCTAAAACCCTTTATCATCCATAATACCACCTAATGAACAGTTTACTCTTCTATGTTTAATAAATCTATGAAAGTTATATTCATATACCCTAATATCATGAATAATTATAACTTCACTTATATACTCTTCTTCTCAACTTGATTCAAAATCCACTCTCAAATAATCTTCTTTTAAACTAGTCAATTGCTCATTAGATTTGTTCTTAACTAGTCACCAATATCTCAAATCTGCTCTCCTTCCTTTGAATAATTATTTTGTAAGAAAATTTTGATGTCTTAAAAAAACTTAATAATTTATTTAGGTTTCAAATATTACAGTAAATCACCAACTATAGGTCTCTAAGAGATTGAACTTTCATTCTCAAATTCTGTCTTTTTAAGTTTCTAGGTCTCTAGACCTAGTTGTTGTTCCAATAAGTCAATTTATCAAAATAGAGTTTGTAGCTCTTAATAATTATATTTATAGTATTATTTTATAAATTATAACATGTTCCAACCCTTATCCAATTTTATATAACTCAAATTGAACAAAATCTCATCTTATCTTATGCACAACGTTTTCAAAAATGGTTTTCTATTTATGTACAAAAAAATAGTCATATGTACCTACAATTTATAAGATACATTCCCAAAATGATTACAAATATTTAGACCTTATTGTTCAATCATTTGATTTTTAGAGGTGTTTTACCCATGAAACCCTTACTTCAAATTTACCCAAAATTTTTGTAGGTCGAGAACTAATTATTGATAGTTCATAGAGATCATTGGGATTTTATATGATATAACACATGTATATTTGTCTTAATAAACCTATTAAAATATTATAATATTCCAATTGAGTTCATATAACAATTTTTGTGTGTAAATAAGCCTTTAAAAATGACTGTAATAGTAAAAATATAGAATTCCTAAGGGTTTCACGAATATAACTAAGATTTAAGCTTGCAGTCAATATGAAAATATTCTAATCATATTATAAAATGATTATAAAATGAAAAGGATGTAATAAGACTCAAAAAAAAATTATTATGTACAATAAGAAAACATTTACAAAGTCTTCCTCCATTGAGACAGACCTATAACATATGCTCTAACCTCTTCAAAAATGATATTTTTGTCCTTTTAATCTCTTTGATTGGTCTTGTATGGTTCCTCATCATTAGGATTGATTATTATCACTTTGTTATATTCTAAACCAAGATTGGTAATTTACTAAAATTACTCATATTCTCTCTTACTTGTTGAAATTAAACTTACGAAACTAACCTAGTTTATAAGTCTTAATAATTACCTAAGAATATTGTCAACATAGATTCTAAATGTATTTAATGATGCTCCTACATCACCTTTACTTTCCTCCAACATACCCCTTTTGTCATTCACTCTTCACACTCTCTCATTATACACTCCTTAGGCTTGGCTATGCCTAGATACCTTTCATTTCTTTAATACTTTTAATAACACTTCCTCTAGCTCTTATATCCACCTATCCAACCTTCATTCAACCCACTCAATATACTTTCAAAGGCCTCCACGCTCCTTTACACTTTATTTCACTTTTTACCTTTAAGGGCTATTTAGCCTAATAGGCCTAATATACATTCTTGAGATTGGTTTTTGACCCTTCAACACCTCACTCTTTCATCACCTTCAACACCTCACTCCTAATGTACTTCAACTCCCCATTGAGGTCTCTAGACCCAAGTCAATTCCCATTAATATTTATATTACTTTCTAGGCCTATCTCTTAAGGGTGTTAGGCCTCTTATAACTAATCTTTGATAATTGATTATTGATAATAAAACAAACCTATTCTAGCCTCTAAATCACCTTGAACACTTAAATACAATTTCATGAAAAAGTGGATGAGAAAAGGGAGAGAGAGTGTTTTAAGAGGTGAAAAAAATTATTTTTTCCATTCAACCATACAAATATTAGCAATAACTTCAAGCAAAAAGTATTAGTTCCAAGTAAAGTGGAAATATACAAATACCTCATCTTGACCAAAAACTAGCACTACCAACATGTCTAAGGGGGGACAGATAACATCTAAGACCAAGTTATTGGCCTCCCATTAGGCATGATCGACAAGCTAGCCACCCATTCTAGCCTCAAGAATGCCCTTCCCAATATAAAAAAAATACATTTTTTAGCTTAAGTTCAAACATGTGTAAAAAGAACCTATAAGTCATTTATGGTAACTTTCAGATCCTTCCCCTGCCTCTTTAATCCCTCTAATCACACCCTAAAGCACTCAGGTGGAACCTTCAATAATAATTTGTTGGACAAGTTATAGTGATGAGTCCAAAAATGCAACTTTTTTACATTGAATAGGCAACTTCTTGAGAAAAACATGTTATAGAAGAGAGAGCATCATAGGAAGTTTATGCACCACTAGAAGCATCCACTGCCTTCAATGTCACACAAAGGAAACAAGAACCTAAGTGATAATTAGTTAGATCACCATTGCACAAGATCACACAATGATTTATAATACTACACAAAATATTATTTTGTTGTACAGTCTACATTAGTTCCCACAGAAGTGGATGACATTGATCTAAATGTTAATTGTTTGGGCACAAATATTACTACCATAAACATTTTTGATGACAAAGGTGGTTTGTTTACACCAATTTTTGGTTTAAGGGGTAATCTCTTATCATCATTGACAATGGGAGACTATAAAACATAATTATACTAATTGTAACCCAAAGACTAGCCCTACTATTGAATCACATTCCTGACCAACTACTATTTGGGATGGTTCTAATAGGGGAAAGGAAGTAAAGGTTAATCAATTTTGCATTTCCAAGTATGTACTGAACCCCATGGATGTCAAATTCACAAGTCATTACACAACTATAGGTGTGTAAGAGTATGTTTTGAATATTATATGTGTATGATGGTGATGTTACATATCAAGCCAAGCCATGGTGGTAGACTCATGTCAAATCTCACTTTGTCAACATCTTAGAGTCACTCCAAAGACTAAACTCACATTAGTATTCATAAATCAATGCTATAAGATCATTTTATAAATGTAAAAGTTTATGATACTCAAAATTTGTCCAAAAGCACATGCATAATTGGGAAAGTGATCATTGATAGTATGTCATGCCACTCAATCATTATAGCAATAATAGATTGACAAGTTAATACAATAATATGGATACTTATTTGAAGATTCAAAGGCTTTACACATACATTACACATAGTAAAACATGATATCAATTTGTTTCTTGGATCCCTTATTACAAATATTCTAGAGTACTATAGGTCCATTTGTGAGAATGATGAAGTTTTATGCTAGATCTAAGAGCGCCTTGATCAAGGAAAAATTAGGCCAAGATTTTCTCCTTATGGTTTCTTGGTAATCCCAATGCCAAATAAAATTGGTATGAGACTCTTCTACATGGACTATCATGTGCTCAACAATATAATGGTGTGAAATTGGTACTCACTATCATGCATTGTTGAAGTTTTTCACCAGCTTTGAGGTGCACAATAATTCATCAAGATTGATCAAATTTCAAGTTATCATCAAGGACTAGTATAATTTTCATATTTTAATGAAGGTGAATTGCTACATGAGCAGAAGATGAAATTTTCATGAAACACTCATATTTATTCTCATTCAACACTACACTAACTTGGTCTCCCTCAAAAAATTTGAAACTTGTTTTAAATGATCAATATTCTCATCAAAAAATTTGTTGAAAACAAAAATATCATCCAATACACAATGATAAAGGAATCAATAAATGGATTCATTATCTCTTTTATCTACATAAAGGTAGCTTTTTGCATTTCATATCCTAAAAGGTAGAACCAATCATTGATACAACCTTGACTTGTTTTGAATGGTGTCATCTAAATGTCCTCTTTTTTAACCCTCAATTAGTGATATTCAAATTTTAAATCCATCTTAGTACATTTTTTGGCATGTTAAAGTTGATCAAGAAGATATTCAATCTATAGAATAGGGTACCTATTCTTAATGGTTATATTATTAAGTGCTCTATAATCAACACACATTATACATGAACAATGTTTCTTAAGTACTAAAAAAATATAAGAACCACATGGAGAAGTAATAGGATATACACCTTGACTAATTAAATATTGTAACTTTTGTTTTACCTCATTGAAATCCTTCAAGGACTGCCTATACAACCCATGATTTGGAGGTAGATTATTCGATAGCAATTGAATTTTGTGATCAATAGGTTTCACCATTGACAACCCCATGGGCTTATGGAAGACTTCCTTGAACTATTACACTAATTATCCCATATTCTTGTGTTATTTGTTAGTAAACATGGCACAATAAGTTGTCTATTCAACCACTTCTTTATCTTGAATATAACTCAAAAGAAGTAAAGCAAAATTCCCACTTTTATTAACAAGCCTTTTAGCTTCAAAGGCATTTACCAAAGATATATTAGAATCACATTTGTAGGATAAAATTATTTAGCTCTTCCCTTTTTTTATCAAATGGTATTGATTGGCTCTCCTCATGAAGATAACATCCTGGATATACAAATAATGAATACCAAATGCTACACCACACACATCGAGGGGCACAATGTCAACTATAACTTCATCAATTAAATGTGCATTAACACCAAAACTAATTTTTCATTGCTTAGTTACCTTGATGTATACACTTTAATTCACTAAACCCAAATCATACAAGCTTGGATGATTGTAATTCTCTATCCTCAATTTGTCAACTAACTCCTTGCTTTTTCTTTTTTTTTCTGGTGAGCAAGTATCAAAAAGAGCATCCACTTTTTTTCATCTAAATTTTAAGATGTAAAATATTATAAAGTTCACTTTTTTTAGAATTACTACTATTCAAACATACCTCTTTATTTACAAAAGTATAACACAAACTCTCATCCACATCAGAGCTACAAACAATGTCTTCACCTTTGAGTGTGGTCAAGGCCTTATTATTTTTTTTGTTCTAAAACAAATGCAATTTTGGGTGTAGCTTTAATAATTTTCCTTGAAATATCTATCAACATCATAATGCCCACAATGCCTTGTAGTATCCTTCTTAGAAACAAATGTAGCATTACGTTGACCTTTTCCTTTACCCTTATGCTTAAAACCACTTGTTTCTTTGCAATGATTTGAGAGGTAGATGTAGCCTTATTTTTCTTTTCCATATTCAAGTAGTGAGATTCAAAACAAGCCTCATTTACACTCGTACACTAGGCCAAGAGGGTAGGTCTCCTCAAAAGGCTATGAAACCCACCAACATACTTCATAAAGATGTCATGGTCCCATATATCTTTTCCCATTTGGACAATCTTCTTGTGGACCTCACTTGTGTAATCTTGCATGCTTGGGCCTTAATTTTAACTAAGATATCTACCATACATGGACCTCTCTTCCTCATAATAAATAAGATAAATATCCTTCTTGATTATTATTTTAAAATCACCCCTCTTAGTAATAGGAGGAAGCTTCTTAAGAACCAAGGTATGAACATAACTTTCAAATTAAGTTAAATCATGATTGGTTAATTTTAACTATACAAAATAATTTTGTTTGCTCTCATTAATCTAATGCAAACTAAAATATACTTATAGTTAGGATAGATAATGGTCTAGCCTCTCCACATTTACATGTTTATCATATGGCTAAATCTCTATCTTTGCCTTAGCCTTCAAATAAGTTGGATATTAGTTTGCATGGGGTTGTTATTCCATATTCTCATGCTTGGGAGCATCCTTCTTACTTGATTTCAATGTCTCTATAAAAACACAAAGTTTCTCCATGAGAATACCCATGATGGACTACAATCGTTCAAGCTTTCTCATAAAAGAGAAATTATATCCACTCCTTCGATCTTTTGAAATTTCTCTTGTACTATATAGGTATTTTTTTCATTATAATGAACCATACTTCGAGTCCATTACTTCCACTTTGTTGTGGAAATTACTTCTTCAAATAGAACTAGGATAGTGTGACCACTAGCTCCTCTTATTATTATGACATGCATATACTACAATATAGTCACTAACACATAAAATGACACTAATACTAAACTAATTGTGATACCAATGTGATTCATTAACTAGGTTGTTATTCCACACTAATATTCACCAACACAAATCATGTACTCCGAGTTCAACATATGATTAATAGAAGAGTGTTCTAGACTATTTTTAATGCTAAAATAGATATAAAAAACTATTATAAATGCAATGTACAACATATTAAATATATAAATGGAAGCTTAGGAGAAGCCAAAGCATGAAATGAAAACACTATATGACCTAGAAAAATATGGTGTGGGAAAAACTCCAATGGGTGAGGCAATTATACTTCTCTTATACTATTTAATTCAACAATTATATAAGTTACTACCAAATTGGTCTTCATGGATAGATATTTCATTATTAAACTATATAAATCTTGCATACATGATTTAATTTTTACTTCTTATACACCTCATGCAATGATCCAACATAATTAGAACAACCATTCAAACTAGGATACAATGAGACAACATTAACCAAATTTGTAAACTACAATGTCAATCCAACTTCAAAATTTATCATCAACTTCTCTGATGATCTTTATTCTCTGTAAATATTTTATTTATGCCTTTTCACCTTAGAATCCACCAAAGACTTCAAACAATCATTACCAAAAAGAAGAAGCATTTGCAACCACTCCTATACCAATTTTTATTCAATGGTGAAACCCTTAAATTCAAAGGCTATAAGTTGCTAAATTCATCAATATAGTAGGCCTTATTACCATCTCAACACTAACTCTACCACAATAACTTAATTGAATTGTTCATTTTACATGAACAAGCTTGAGTAAATGTCTTACATAATGTTTTAAATGCAAGAACTACAAAATGAAGTATAGTGGAAATAAACTAAACAAAATATCTAGTAAAGTAGATCCATATTTTAGATCAAGAAGCAAGGTGAACACTAACATGATCAACTATAACATCATGAGTAGATAAATTACCATCTCAAAGAGTGGATTAGACTCTCTTGTAGGATTTTGACAACAAACGAACCTTATATCACTATCTAGAAGTATTATAAATTCTATAGGTGGATCTCACAGAAAAAATGATTGAATGATGAGTAAGATAATCATTTCAATTATATAAAAGTATGTAGGTCAAAGCAATAGGTAGAGGGATGACCTCGATATACATAGTGAGAACAAGTTTGGACTTCATTAGATTTAGTACAAGGTGATTTTGGATAGCTTGATAAATTTGAGGTTTGGATTTCACATGATTAACCAATAGGTGAAGACTCAACTTGAAATTTATTTATAAGACCTCTGCTTATAAACTTTAGAGTAACATGATGTTTATTGAGTTTCACTGTCTTCCAAATTTGCACAATAGGTGTAGACTTGATAATAGGAGTAAAAACATGTATTTTATCCACAATGGGTTTATACTTCATTTGAACAACCTCAATCTTACAAATAATAGATTAAATATCTTTTAGCTTGACATTCAACACAATAGGATTTAGGGCACTTGTATATGTAATAACAGGTTTGACTAATGTCTTGAAAATATATTTGACAACTAGTTTCATAATAGGTTTGATAACATGTTTTTTTTGTGTATCTAATGTTGTTTGTAACCTACAAATCCATTTTCAATAAACATAGTGCTAATGATAAAAAGGCATAAATAATAACTTGAACTAGACTAAACATTCTTCATGTAAAGTAGCTTTGTGTGAATTTTAAAGTAGAATATAAAGGGACAAAATTATATCTATGTAATGTGTGGATACCATGACATAGATGCAAAAATAACTTAAAACAAAAAAATTATTAACACAATCTATGTTAGGCTCAACCAATAATGCTGGAAAAATAAAATACTTGGTTTGCTAGGTCTTTGCACTTGAACCACATTTCAACAAGTCAATTTATAAATGTTTGCATATTTATTTCTTTGTAATATGACAATACATTCTTATTTCTCATTTATGTAATCAAATTTTCAACATATAATCAAAAGATGCATAAAGGCCAAAACATGCATTTGCAAGCATCAAACACAAAAAGGACAAAAGCAACATCAATCTAAATCCTATTTATACAACATACAATTGAGATGACTTCTAGTTAAGGATTTTTTTATTAGGCATATCCATTAAATAATGCACCATGAGTCTACTATTTTCTCATACATACCCATTTTAGCATTCACTCTTCACACTCTCTCACTATACATTCCCTACTCTTGGCTATGCCTAGATGCCTTCCTCTTCTTTAATGATTTCAATAACACTTCCTCTAGCTCTTATATCCACCTATCCAACCTTCATTCAACCCACTCAATATACTTTCAAAGGCCTCCACACTCCTTTACACTTTCTTGCACTTTTTCCATTCAATAACTATTTGGCCTAATACACATTCTTGAGACTGGTTTATGACCCTTCAACACCTCACTCCTTCAACACCTCACTCCTAACATAATTCAACTCCCCATTGAGGTCTCTAGACCTAATTCAACTCCCATTAATAGTTATATTTATTTCTATGCCTATCCCTTAAGGGTGTTGGGCCTCCTACCATTTATCTTGACAACTAATCTTTGATAGTATCACAAACTTATGCTAGCCTTTGAATCACCTTGAACACTTAAAACATAATTTCATATAAAGTGGGTGAAAAAAGGGAGAGAGTGTGTTGTAAGAGGTGAAAAACCCAATTAATTTCCATTCAACCATACAAAGATTAACAATAAGTTCAAGCAAAATATACTAGCTCCAAGTAAAGTGCCAATATGCAAATACCTCATCTTAACTGAAAACTGGCATTGCTAAAACATTTAGGGAGAGAAAATAACATCTAAGACCATGTTATTAGCCTCCAATTAGGCTCGATCTATAATCTAACCACCCATTTTGGACTCAAGAACACCCTTCCCAATATAAGAAAAATGCAATTTTTAGCTTAAGTTTAAACATACATAAATAAAACTTATAAGTCATTAAATCAAACTCTCAAATCCTTCCCAAACCTCTTTAAGCCCTCTAATCATGCCCTGAAGCACTCAGGTGTAACCTTCAAGAATAATTAATTAGATAAGTTGTAGTGATGGATCTAAAAATGCAAATTTTTGACATTTAATAGGCAACTTCTTAAGCTCCAACTACCATTTCTGCCTTTGAGACCTCCATGTCATATAGGCCAAGTCAAAGGCTTTCCCCTTAGACTCAGGGTTGACTTAGGACCAAAATTGACCTTATAATTATCTAGTGAATAACATCAACATGTATGTGAGTTATACCTTCTTGGCCATAACTACCTGGTGGTTGCATTTACAAATACATCAAACTAAAACTAACCCCATTATTATCACTTCAACACAAAATATTTTGTCATGGTCAAACTAGATATTATTGTACAAACCTTGTACACTACACTGTACATTGCCCACCTAACAAGTAACATTCCCAGAAAAATCTTAGATCCCATGATCTTGATCACAAATAAAGATAAATTTACTATCTTCAACAAAAGACTAAGGAATTTTCATAAGTAAAATGAACTTTCTTTCTACAATTGAATTGTAGTGGAGTAAATGGTTTCAGTCATAGTTGTCATAGCATATAAACAATAGAATAATTAACATGAGTGAATTTGAGACATTTATTGATCTCCATTCATTATTTAAGCTCCTTGATAGGATTTGTGTTGAGATTTATCTAAAACCATTCAAATTTTACTACCCTTCAGTTACAAACTATCTTATTTTTGTCTTCAGTGGTTATGTTGAGGAATTGGTTCAAATGCTTCATCACTAGAAAATATACTTAATAAATTGTGGGTGAGACCATGTTGAGAAGCATTTTAGTTTGTGAATTTTGTCTGAATTAAAACATCTATATATAGGGGGGCTCATAATTTAAATATATTTATACATCTAGAGCTAGGCATGTTTCGAACATCATTAAGTATGACAACTTATTACAATCTCAAGAAATCATGAACTTATAAAATATTTCCAAAGTGTTAGAACATTTATGTTTTTTATCTAAAGAATTATATTGATTGCTCTTAATGAAAAAAAATCATTGTGACCAGGTTGAGGAGAAAAATAATCGGTAATTTGGGGCCAAGAAGATAATGTTCTTGTGCCATGTGTTCCATAACATATTCTAAAGGGGTGGTAAAAAATTAAGAAACAATCACCAGTTTATGTACTTTTCTCAAACACTTTTCATGTTGGCATATTTTACCTCATGCGTGCACCAAGATGGGATGTCATGGGAGGAGGGATCACTTATATAATTCCATTGATGACCTTAATTAACTTATTTATAGGAGGTTTGAAGTATGATTCCTAGTATACACACCAAATTGTAATTATAATAGCCATATCTACCTTGTTTCAATAAAGTTTTCCTTTCATTTTTGTATCAACAATGCTTTATACATGAACCCTCTCATATGTTTTGATATGCCTATATACAATGTCTATTTCCTTTAGTGACGTAATATTTAACTACTTGAAAGCATTGTAAATCTCCATTACATCCAAAACAAAATTGAAACATCTTATTTTGGAGGAGTTATTTTTTATAAAAAAATGCACTACTTAGATGTGCCATAGGGAATTTTACTAATCTCTAACTTTTCAAGATCAAAGTTTGTCAGCTTAGTAATGAACTTATCATCAAGGACATTTTCAAATACCATTATAGGTGTATTCCTAGTATTTAGGATGTGGATATGCTATAGAAAGAGTAATCCTAGTTGCAATATGTGGCCTCCACTTCTACATTAGATTAGCTTATCATCCCAGCAAAAAACTATTGATCATGAGTATATTTATGTTAGTTATGAATTCCTATGAAATTGAGTGGTGTTAATAGAAACTAATTTTACCCAAACCTCACATTGAGTTAGTTGATTACCAAGTTTACCTTGTGGGGAATAATTCCCTTAGAAGTTGAAGGACTCAGTTTCTACAAAAATATCATAGTCAAATCTTGTATACCTCATAGGACAATACCATAAGAGCTCCTCAAAAAACTTTTTCTTATCTTGTATTACTAATTCCCCAATATTACCCTAGCTTACATCCATAATAAAATTTATACATATCCTTAGGGAAGACCAATAATGATTAAAAGGTAGATGAAGATAGGAAATGAGTCTGCTAAAATTGGTTGATTGATCATTTTATTTGGATTATGAATTTTTTAATTAACAAATCATGTTTCATGTTTGTCATTTTTGTAGTTGAAACAATAAACAAATCATTATTAAAATAATCCTCCTTATATTTCTCAGATATATATATATATATATATATCTGAGAAATATAAGGAGGATTATTTTAATAATGATTTGTTTATTGTTTCAACTACAAAACTGACAAACATGAAACATATATATATATATATATATATATATATATATATATAGTGAGGATAGAGGACATATAGATTAGAAATGTCTCTTCAAAACCAACAGGGTGGTTCCTTTTCTACAACCAAACAATGGCACAATTTTATAGCCTATGATATTCAAGGCTAATGCAAATTTCCCTATATCCCACTAGATAACATCCTTATGGAAGTCACAAGGATCATCACTTCAGCTTCCAATAATCTCCATAATAAAGTTCCAAAACTTGAAAATATATTATTTTTAAGGAGTTGGTTGAAGATAATTTCCATTATTGAACATGATAATGGAATTTGAACTAGCCTCTAACTTTTGAAGACCAATTTTTTTTCACCTTGGTGGTGTACTTATCATCAGGAAGTGAAATTTTCAACCTTTAGATTAATGTGGAAAATGGAAAGAGAAATCCTAGTTGCATTATGCACCCTCTTTTGGTAATTTGGACTATTTTATGCCCCTATGAAATATCTATCATATACATTATTGTTAATCAACAACCTATGTTGTTATAATATATCATACCATGAAAATTATTTTTTTAAAATAATGGTTACTTTGTCAAATTTATAGTGTAATTATAAACTAGTTGTATTTAGCCCCTCCATATTGAGTGTATTGATGTAATACTCAAAAGCACTACCTTTTAAAGCATGTATTTTTTTAATGATTTTCTTAATGCATTACCATGTACATTGAAATGAAGCCCACAAGAATAATAGAAGTCTTCACCTTGAAGGGTAAATCACCAAATCTTTATCTCATGTTATAAATATTTAAAAGCCTAGCTCCTCAACAAAACATGATCAAAATATGTTTCAAACTAATACAAATTCTTAAGATTTAACCTTTTCTAGTTTGCCCAAATTTCACATAATTGATCATGTGAATAAATCTAAAATTCAGATGTATCAAGATGAATACCTAAATTTTATTCCATATCAGCTTAAGAGATTATTCAAATTCATTAGAGTAAATAATCTTAGTAACCTTGGACATGCATCCAAGGGTATCCCCACAGTCCAATATATCTCAATTTATCAAAATCTAATGGATGCCTCTACCCTAATATTGAAAATTTAGAACCCTTCCATGTATCCATTTATTGGGAAGATTAATTATGCCTAGGTACCTTTGGTTTCTTATCTTCAAAAGAGAATCAAAATGACTAACTCCTTATGGCAGACATTCCTATAACCTATGGATTGTTATTGAGCAAAATAAATTTGTAGAGATGTAGGAGGAAAAACACAAATGGATTCTTTTCAATCTATGATTCTGATGAAAGGGATAAAAAATAATAGAACTTGAGCTCAAAGCATATACACAGTACAAAAATTAGATGATACTCTTGATGATATTTTATATGAAGAGATATGACACGATAAATATATGATGATGCTAGAGGAGACCTGAATATTCCCAAACTCACTGAAGTCAATATCAATGATACATGGATGTAAAAGTTTGTTGGTAGCCATTTCCTTATTGGTGTAGGTGTTAGAGTTGTTTTTATTTGCCCTACTAATGAGTTATTTCCTTTTTCCTACAAGTTACTATTCTAGTGCACAAACAACATAGTAAAATATGAAGTTTTTCAAGTTTTAGAGGAGATGGGTATAAGGAATATAAGGGCCCAAGGTGATGATAAATTAATTATCAAATAAGTATGAAATCAATATCAAGTGAAAAATGACCATTTGAGGAACTTTTAGAATAAAGTGTGGGATTGTGTTGAAGTTGTTAAGGCCTTCTATGCAGTTGTATTATCTAGAGAAAATAATTCCAAGGCTGATGCCTTAGATGTATTTACCTCTTTGCTAATTCTTCACTTAAATATTGATGAGGAAAATTACACCATAGAACTTTTCTATGGACCAAATGTACACAATAATTCATAGCATTAACATGTGTTTAATAATGATGAATAGACCATAAGTTTCCATGAAAACACTAGTAACTTCAGAAATATATACTTCCAAGGGAGATATATAGCTTATAGAGAATATCCTTCTTATGCCAATAAAAACTAAAAAGTAATGAAGTTGGGGTCATAGTTAAAACTAAATATGAAGTCAAGGATGGAAAAGAGGATGATAGGGCTATCGAACTCAAGGGAAATAATATTCTTAAATGTTTGGTCTCACTTGAACAATTGCTCTATAAGCATGGCATGTACATCAAAAAGAGAATTCAATAGGAACCAAATGGATATCTCAAATATAAAAAGTAAACATCGGTAGTAAATAAGGGTAGATATCTATGAACATTGGAAAATGTTACTATAAAGAAGAAAGATAGGGATTTGTGAGTCTTTTCAACTTGTACTCAAATATTTTCACTTGGTGATATGCCAACTTGAAGTTTCTTAGACTTAAAGAGATGACGTGTAATATATCGTTAAGACCTAGTGTTAACCTTTATAAGAAAAAGAAAAGGCTTTAAAATCCCAAGGTCATTGGTAAGATCTATGAATAAATAAAGAATATTTCAAAAAAATTGACCATTTTACCAATCCATTGCTCAATCTGGGTAGCAAAGATTGTACCTATGAGAAATAAGAGTTGAGAAATTTAAATCCTTTCTGATCTCCATTACCTAAATTAGACATATGTTAAAGACAACTATCCATTGCATAAAATAGATCAGGTTTTAGAAGTACTAGATTGGTATAAAATGATTCTATGCTTGACAATTTATTTGGATACAATCACGTAGAAATGATTCCTAAAGGTCAACACAAGATTGTGTTCGCAACTTCATGGGGTACCATTTCATATAATTACATTTTTTTTTAATCATGTATATCGATGCCACATTTCATATGGGCATGGACCTATATTTGAGTGAAATGAAGAAAAACATCATGGTGGTATATCTCAAAGATCTCACATTATTTTCAAAAAAGTGAGATCATTTTGAGCACCTCAAGATGGATTTTGAAAGGTGTCGAGCTCAAGGAATATCAATGAATCCAAAGACGTCCATCTTATAAATTATTGAAGTAAATCCATATAATTTTAAAGGAAATAAGGACGATTCATTTTGAAATAATAAAAGCAATTCAACAACTATCTTTTCTTACCAGAAAGCTTGGAACATACTCCTCAATAAGGCAAATTTATTAAAAATATTTATACCTTATTTTTATGAACTTATAGACACATAACCTAGATGATGAGAGGTAATATGTATTTAAAATTGAGTGGTGATGTTAATAAATATTTTGATAAGATTAAAAATTCTATGCTAGGGTGACTAGACTTTAAGAAAGACTTCATTGTGTATAGCTACTATTTTTAACATATGTTGTCAACAATTTACATGAAAAAGAATGAAGAGGGTATAAAATAATCTATTAGTTTCATGAGATATTCTTTGAATGTTCACAAGCTCAAGTATTATCCCATCAAAAAATAAGCTTATGTTGTGGTCAAAGGTATGAAATATTTTAGATTGTACATCTTGAATTCCCACACATAGGTGATGTTACCATACATGGTAATCAAGAATATGTTGATGCAATAATATCTTGGTTCAAAAATGAGTGGATGGATTACAAAATTCCAAGAATATGACTTATAAATCAATTCCACTAAATGAGACAAAGGTAGAGGTTTATGTCAACTGATTGTAAAGGGAGTCGATGATTAGAAAAAGGCTGCATAGAAGGCCTTACCAAAGAACATTTTAAAGATATTTCATTGGTAATCTTCATTGTCTGTATTGATTAATGGTACTAAAATATTTCCTTATTATTGACCCATGGAGAGTGCCCAAGGCATCTAAATGCTAAAGAGAAAAGAACAATTAAATTGAGAGCCAATAGGTATGTAATCTATGATAATACTCTTTTTAAGAAAGGTTAATATGTTTTCTTTTTGAGATGTGTTGATAAGGAACAACATAAGATATTACTAGAAGCTTTCCATAATCAAGGATGTGGTGGTTACTTTTCTTTTCTTGTCATGACATTTAAGAATCTAAGAGCTCACCAATACTAGCCTATAATTCAAAAACTCTCAAGAATAGGACTCAATGTGTAAAGCATGCTCAAATTTTGTGAGAAGAATGAAACTTGCCCCACTTCACTTCAGACCTATAGTAATATAATATCACTTTTAACAATGGGGTTTATTCATTGGTACATTGAATATACATTCCAATGCAAGTCACACTCATGTCCTCAACACAATGAACTATTTCACAAAGTGTGTTGAGGCTATTCCTATAAAGAAGAATACATCTGAAGAGATGTAATTTCATTAAAGAGAACATTCTATTTAGATTTTGAGTACAAAAAAAGTTGATAAATAATGCTTCTAAATTATCTTCTTTCAAACTTATGGTTTCGTACTACAGCTATGTAATATCCTTATTCACTCTTCATATTACTACCCCCAAGAAAATGATAAAGTAAAATGAAGTAATGACAATGTTGTTACCATCATCCGAAAATTAATGGATGAAAATTAAAAGAATTTTATTGAGGATATTTCTATAAAGAAGACTACATTTGAAGTGATGTAATTTCATTAAAGAGAACATTCTATTTAGATTTTGAGTACAAATTTTTTTGATAAACAATGATTCCAATTTATCTTCATTTGAAATTATGGTTTCCTACTATGGTTATGTGATATCCTTATTCCACTCTTCATATTACTACCCCTGAAATGATAAAGTAAAATGAATTAACAACAATGTTGTTACCATCATCCACAAACTAATGGATGAAAATTAAAATAATTTGAATAAAAGGTTAGATGATGCATTGTGAGAAAATTGCACCACTTTGAAAAGAGTCATTGGAATTTCCCCATTTAATTTCTTTATGGTATAGATGTTATAGTTCCCATTTATTTGGAATTCCTTATTTTTAAACTAGTGAGATTGATAGAAGATGAGAATTTAATAAATACTCTAGATAAAAGAATCATGTACTCAATCAAGTTAGAGGAAGAGAGAATCATGGTTGTATACTAGATCCCAGAATCCCAAAGCAAAGTGAAGAAGCTCTTTGATAAGAAGGCTAGAGAAAGAGAATTTTATATTGGTGAATTGGTTGTCCTCTAGGATAAGAGGTAGAAAATTTTACTCACTATAGATGGGATTCTCCAAAGCCTATCCTTTTTATAGAGATGATACATATTATCTGTCTTATGGATATGAAACTCATCTCCCATTTCCTTGTAGTGATAAATCTATTAAATAGTTCAAGCAATGAGAGTAGGTTGTGGTGAAGTTCATAGTAGGGTTCCTAGTGCAGGGATGCCTTTGTCTATGGAACCATAGTCATACAACTTAAAACAACATACAATCTATGTTTATTCAATGAAATTGCCTTAATGACATCTACATTCATAGGGACTCTCTGTAACTACTATATCCATGTTTGTCTCTAACTCTAAGCCTTTAATTCTCTATTGCAGTGGTTCGATAATAAATAGGGTATCCAATTAATGATAACCTCTAATTATGTGATGCTTAATTAGGGTGCACACATACAAAATACCAACTCAAAATTATATTTGCAGACATTCAACACAAATAACACACTACATTTGTTGATTTAAAGACATTACAATTTTTAAACCAATAGACACACTATCAACTATATGCCTCAAAAAATTTAGAGTGTAAACATGGAAAAAATGATCACCAATGTAGTCTAACATCTGACTGGTTCATTTATTATTGCTTGCTTTTCTATTTTTTCTTGTAATTATTTTTTTCCTCTTTTGCATCACATTTTTATCCTCATCTCTTCTCCCCACTTCATGAGATTATTTCCTCAACCCCTTATGATACATACCATGTCTCTTCACATTCCTTTAAGTCCATAAAACACTCTCATCCCATGGTTTTTTTTCAAAAACCATTACATTTTGTTACCTATTCTATGTTATTTTGTTGTTGTTGATTCATTATTGAAATGTTGTTCCCAACTATTTATTTCTTCTTTTTATTTATTTTTTGGTTGATGCAAGATTGTTCAAACTCTTGGATGCTCCTACTTCAAACACTCAAGGTTTTTAAAATGTGAAAGCCTAATCACACAGATGAAATAAGTGGTAAAACTACTCTTTTGACCATGAATCATAATGGTCATGGCATTTTCTTCCAACATACTAAGTACTTATAGTATTATGTCAATCTTTCTCTTCCATTTATATCTCCTCCTTTTTGGTTTTAAAAATTATATCATCTTCTCCTTATCTCTTGTTACTCATCTTTTTATGGATTTAGACCCATCATAGTCTATCCTCCCCTTCTAAAGGTTTATCCTTTTTTTTTTCAATCTTTATGTGAGCTAAAACCCACCCTCATCTGACCACCTCCACCCAAATGCTCCTTCTAACATCTTAATTTCTCTTGGGGGAGGAAACACACCACTAAATGACCACCTCCTCCTAAAGCCTTATTAAATTTATTTACTCACTATCCAACCTATTATTGGATCCTTCATTATTCACTCTTAACTATTGCAACTCTTCTTCTCTCATGGCTATCATCTCCTCTCTTTCCACCATATTTATTATGCCTTATTCATTTATAAGAGTCTTCTTCTTTCTTCACATATTATTCACATGTTTTGATTAATATACAAATCCGTTGTTCCTCCTCTCTTTCTTGAGTGCATAAATTTGACATCTTGTTTCACCTCTTTTCCTTGGAAGGCCTCTATGAATGTTTCCTTTCTCTCTATCTCTACACTTTCACATAAAATATAGTCCCCATAGGTGCTTCATTGATCTTCACAATTTCATTGGCTGATATAATAATTAGCTTTGGATTCTTTTAATCTTTTTCATTTTTATTAGTTGATTCAGAAACTAGTTACTCTTCTTAATTTCTCATCCTCTTTATATTAGCTCTAGGATGATTGATTTCTTCTTATTTTTCCTCTTCCATGCCATATGAAAATAAATTTGAAATCTATGTGTCTATATAGGGACAATGCATACCTTCATGCATAATAGTTTCTTCTCTAATACCTATGTAGGATGCTACCACATATGCAACATCTCTTTTATTATTCATTCTTCTTGGTAGAAACAAATCCACCATCTCTATCTCCATCTTTTTTATAACTTCACATTGAATAAACACATTAATAGAATCAATAGTTCCCACAAATACATTTTTCAACTCTTCATCATGCCTCAAGGACATGTTGCCTAATGTTTCTCTGATACTAACATTTTCCTTGCTGATTTTTCTCTCATGATGGACTCTCAAATTCCCATTCTCAAAAACCTCCATGGTTGTCCTCTCCTCATTCTTCTTTCTATTTCCTTCTTCTTCAGATGGTTGATCTTCAACCATAATCTCCTTATGTGCATTAACTTGCATATCAATAATCTCTATTGTTTTCTTCATAGAATTTTGTAACTCCTCATGGTTTCCTTATTCATTCACATCTATTATTTCCTTCAAGGAAACATGTATCATTCCTTGGTTGTTCTCAACCCTTTTTCCCTCCAAAATATAAAATACAAATGCATTGCCTACAAAGGAAAATTCAGAATTTTACCACTTATGGGATATCATAAACTCAATCCCATCATCAAAAAATGGGTCTCCTTCTTCTATTTCAACAACTATCACATCTATATCCTCTTGCATGATGATTCCATCCTTTATGTACTACTCAGAAACCTCTATCTATTTGTTGTTTTGAAAATAAGATTTGAGTTTCTCACATAGAAACCTCACTCTCTTGTTGCCTTTCAAGACAAACTTATTCTCCTCACTTTTATCCATCTCCTTGCTACTTCTCAAAGTAGACTTGAACTACTCACATGAAAAATTTCCTCTCATATTAAATTTTATGTAAATCTTATTCTTATTCTCTTTTGTCTGAAGATTCAAGACATGAATCATATAAAATCATTCTACTTTCATTCTTGAGTGCACAACATGACCCATAAAGTTATAAACTATATGTCCCCAACTCCTTACCTTATTCTTTCCTCTCCTTTATCTCCTCTCTTAGAGATCTCTCCAATACACAACTGCAACTCCACTTAATCTCTTGTAATCTATACCCTCATGGGGTTTTTAATACACTTCTCTTAAAAATACATTTATAACTCCACTATCCAATTCATGAGCACATTTGGGCTCTCTTTACCAAAAATATTAATAGTGGGCTTACCTCTTTTCTTCACCTTGACCTTTATCAATCTCTTTCTTCTATTGGGATATTTTCCTCTGCCTGGTTGGTCTATATCCAAATCATCTATCCTTTCTTATAGGGACAATAACCCTATAATCATTTCTTCTTCATCCTCTATACTCACATCTGAAACATCTTCACTTTTTGCACCTTCCATCATGTCCAATATTTATTGGACTCCCTTCAATATATCAACCAAGTCTTCTACCTCTAGTGCCCTTCTTCCTTTATGTGTCATATCTTCCTCAAAAAGTAGACTTATATTTCACAAATAGACTCAAAAAATATTATATCTCACTTCCTCAACACATGCATGGCTTCTTTCACACCTGAAACAAACTTCTCCTCTCTCTAATGCAAGCTCTTTTTCACAACTTACTTTTCACAACCTACAATTGACTCATACAAGAGCCTCACACACCCAACTCAATAAGGAAATTTCTTGATCTAATACCAAATGGTGAAATAATAGAGAGAGTATACACATAAATAGCAACTCAAATTTTTATTTGCAAACATTTACCACAAAGAACACACTATATTCCTTGATTTGAAGACATTACAATGTTTAAAAAAATAAACACATTATCAACTATGTGCCTTACATGTTTTGGAGTGTAAAAATTGAGTAAAACATCAGCAACATAGTCCAACATCTGATTGGTTCCTCTATAGCTTGTTACTTTTCTATTTTTTTTTCTTACATCTCCTCTTTTCCCCCTTTTACATCATGTTTTTATCCTCCTCTCTTCTCCCCACTTCATTAGATTATTTCCATTACCATTTATAACATGTATCATGTCTCTTCACATTCATTTCAATCCATAAAACTCTCCAAACCCATGCATTTTTATTCAAAAATTATTAATTTTCATTTGTTGTTGTGTTGTTTCCATTACTATAAATTCTCTCTCGAATTTTTGTTCCCAATTATTTATCTTTTCTTTTTTTTTGGTTGATGAAAGATTAATCAAACCCTTGAATTCTCTTATATCATGAAAACTTTTCAACTTCTCTTTGATACCTCTCTTTTTGATCTCTATTTTGGCCCTTGTCTAGTCTATAGCTTCTCTACTTTGATATCGGTTCTTGATTTGTAAGTTTAAATCTCTAGGTCTTTCCTCAATCTTTCCAATTCCAACCTATTAATCATTCAATGTTGACCTTTCTAATGTGACTCTTGTTTTATATCTTGAACTCTCATACATCCCACCTGAAAAAATTCCTTTAGCAATATCATGAGATCACTTTCTTAATTTTATCGCTTTTCCCTTTTTGAAATTTTTCTTGTAATTTCTATTAATTCTCAAAAGATTTTTTTGTAACAATGGCACATATTTGGGTTAAATATTTCATGGTGACCACTAGGTAAATGTTCTCTTCTAGAGTTTTCCAATGAAACCTTAAATGCCTAAATTGGTGCTTTAACATGAAATTTGTGACCATTCGAAGATCTTCATGTTGTTCTATTATTGTGACCAAATTTGAAATTGTGATCATAGGTTGCATGTGATCGTGACAAGTGCCAAGATCATATAGCTCTTCGATAACAGGATCCAAAGCCTTTCACATGGTCTTCAAAGACTTCATGAACCCATGGATTTATTAAATTCATTTTATGATCCCTCATGCATTTTCCCCTTTTCATCATTGCCTCTCTTTATGTTTATAGACCCATTAATCAATTAAATCCATTTAAGTATTGTAATATATTTACACTATACTATGGTTATTAATATATCTTGTGACCCTCAATTATTATGACATGTGTTGTAGTCTGGGTTCTTAGAGTCAAGTGATTGTTTTGTGGATTGTTGAAAACTCATTAGAGTTATAAACTCAAATTTTAAACTAGTCACACATCCTCCCATGGTCCCTATCATGACTTAGACTTATGAACACACCAAGGCCTAAATATTAATTATGACTATGACACCTGACCACCATGGTCTTTGTGAACTTTCATGGTCCTGTGTATGAATCCCAAGGGTCTTGTGGACCTATTACAATTTATAAACCAATGTATATTTTGTTGGGTCCAAAAAGAAGTCTTAATTACAAAAATGAATATATGTAGACATATAAACTTAGGGAAATAATGTGGACCCTGATACATATATATATTGTATTCCCTATGGACTTAGAGACTTAAGAAATAATGTACACTTGGCCTCCAACATTGAAACTTAAAGTTGTGAGGGAAAATATCTGAGACCACCAATATAAAGAAACTTAGATGTGAGACATTGGATTATTACCATGTGACCTTGAGTGTGATCCATGTAATCCTTGGGACCTCAAAAACTACTGCAAATTCATGAACCAAAATTGGATCTCAAGATGTGACTTGAGAACCCTGTTGATTTGATAACTTTGTATTGAAAATATGTTTTGAAACTACACCAAATTATAAATATTCTTGGTGATGTAGGATTACCCTTACACCTTGGATTCTCTTGCATAAAACACTTGAAGTAGTTAAAAATTTGAGTATTGCTCACATAGATGGAATAAATGGAAAAATTGCTCTTTTGGCTACTAAGATTGATTATTATGGTATTCCTTTCTAGCACACCAAATATTTCATTTGTTATTCTCTCTCTTACACTTCCAACTTGTTGGATTACAATCCATCCTCTTTTACTAATATTCACTTTCTTCCCTTATGTGGAAATAGATTGACCATAGTTCCACCACATCACAAATTATTTATTTTTTCTTACCCATTATTTAGGCATAGTTTGTCCACTTACACCAAATCATTTGCTCCCCATTTTCATGTGGGATCGATCTCATCTTGTCCAACCATGTCCAACAATATTTTCTTTCTTGCATCATATTTTCTCTACTGGGCTTGAAACCATGGATATCTTTTGACCACCTACACCTAAAGACTTCTTGTCTTTATCCATTCACTATGCAACCTACTATTGGATTCTTCCATTTATCACTCATCTCTATTTTAAGCTCTCCATTTATAATATATGCCATCTCTTACTTTGATTTCCTTTGTTACATCACCATTATACTTGTAGCTCTTTTATTCATTACAGTCCTCAAATAAACTACTTATTTCCTTATTTTTTCACATGCTCTAGTTGAAGTAAAAAATAGCTATTCCACTTCACATTCTTAAGTGCATAATTTTTCACTCTAACATCACCTCTTCACCTTGAAAGGCCTTTTTGAATGCTTCATTTCTATTCATTTATGCATGTCATTATAGACCATAGCCATAAATTACCTTAAAAACATGAGAATTTATAGCCCCCATAGGTGCTCCATCCATATTCATATTATAAGCTTGATTTCCCCCAAGCTTAGTCTTATCAAAGCCTTCATCATTTTTTTTGATTATCAGAACAATACTTAGTTTTACTAGTGATAACACCTCTTTCTATTTTTCTTTGTTTCTTATCCCATTTTCATTAGCACAATGTTCATTTCATTCTCCCTCTTTCTGTTCTTTTGCTTCTATGCCACAATAATGACATTTTTCACCTATCCAATCTCCTTTTCAATTCTTCTCTCCCACATAAAATTTATTTAAGTGAAATATCTCTTTTTCCACTTCTTCATGTTGTTTCTTATGCATATGAGCACACTGGATCAAACCACAATTTATCCTCTTCTTTGTTATCTTCATCATTATTGGACCTGCACTTAAATCACCCACATTAAGAGAATCAATAGATCCCATAAATATTTTTTAGTTATTATTCATGCCTCAAGGACACATTATCCAACTCTTCTCTATTGCTCAAATTTTCCTCTTGGATTTCATTCACATGATAGACTTCCAAAGGACAATTATCAAAAATATCCAATACTATTTTTACATCATTCTTCAAATGATTTTCTTCCTCTATGGAGGTCTTCAACTACACACTACTTATGTGCATTCACTTGCACTTCCTTTACCTTCATTGTTTTCTTCATAAAAAACCTGAGCTTCTTCTTTGCAAAAGAGGAATATCAATTGTAGTACCTTTATCCTTAAATGATGATAACCTCTTCCCACATAAAGGATTCTGTAACTTCTTTCCCATCATCAAATAATGGGTTTCCTTATCTTGGTGAATAATTTATTACTTCCACATCCTCTTCCATGAATATTTATTCCTTTAAGGACTACTCAAAAATTTCTCTCTTTGATGCTCTTGAAAACATACTTGGGATTCTTACTTGTAGATCTCATTTTTTGAATTATTTTCAAAGCAACCTTATTCTATTCACACACATCTTTGAGCTTTTAATTTCAAAACATCATTTTTCTATTTCCTAAAGGCATTCTTCTTCACTTCTCTCTCAAATCTCAATGTTTGGAGCTTCTTCCACCATTCTCTCTACAATTTTGTATGCACAACATGATCTATAAAATTAGAAACCATATGCTTTAAACTATTCAACTTCTTCTTTCTTTTCTCTTGTATCTTATTTTGGAGTTCTCTCCAATACACAATTACATGTCCACATAACATCTTTCATGTAATTTTTAACCTCACAGTATCTACAATGTTTTCATCTTCAAACAAAACTTCTAACTCAATAATCCATTTCATGAGCTTCATTATCTCTCTTTATCACAAAACAAAAAAATATTTCAAGTGGACTTAACTCTTTCTTTCACCTTCACCATTATTGGTCTATTTTCTTTGTTTAGATCTTTTAATTCACTTGCATCTCTCTCCAAAGCATCCAACCTTTCTTATAGGGACAGCCACCCCATAATAATTTATTCTTCACCTTATTTACTCATAGTTGAAACATCTTCTCCACTTCTTCCATCACAATCTTTCATGTAATTAATTCAACATCTCTACTAGGTCTTCTACTCCTGTGAACTTCCTCTTTTATATGCCATTTCATCTCCATAAACAAGATTATCTTTCACAACTTGTAATTGATTTAAGCAATCTTCTCTTTCAAAACCTACATTGGACTCAAATATGAGCCTCTTTTCCACTACTTGTTTCATACTTACATGACTTCTCACACACTTGTGACAATCTTGCCCTCTATCAAATGCAAGCTTATGTTTCACAACTTGGCACCGATATAAGCAATGCTATTTTTCAAAACCTACAATAGACTCTATTGGGTGAATATTTTGTCACCAGCATACTAATGAGAAAAATAGGTTTGATCATCCATAGCAAATGAGATTGGTCATCCAAAGTCACAGGTTTACCACATCCAAAGGGGACAAATCTCTCCTCTCATCAAGGGGAGGTTCCCTATAAAATATGAGGAGCTATATACTATAGATATAAGCATAAAATAACACTCAAGGGTAGAGTATCACCATCCATCTCTCTTTTTTCAAAGATGATGCTCACAGACAAAGGATAAATCTTGGTGAAGACACTAAAGGCACTTCTCTTCTTTCAAAAGTGGTCTTACAGGGAACAACAAGAGTTCTTTCAAGTATGATAAGTAATAGGTAATAGAGTGTAATAACCATCAGGGTGAAATAGAACTCAAAGTCTCCACCTTAACTACCCAAAGATTGAAACACAAAGGATAATAGGGGTATAAATTCATCCTAGAATCCTTAACACAAAAAGAAACTAAAAACACACACTAAAAACAATTATGATAGCACAAAGACTAAAAGTAATTGGTTTTAGGACATCTTCCTTATCACTTCTACTAGTTCTACCTGTTAGTTTAAATAAACAAGAATGCATCTAGAAGACAGACATAAGAAAAATCTCCTAAAATGGCACAAGCTATAACAGCACAAAGTCTACAAGTAACTTGTTTTCTCATTCAGATAAAATGATATGAATAATAATCTAAGCTCAAAGTCTCAGTATTCACCTTTCAATTGGGATAGAGTTTTGCTTTTGTGATGAAAAAAGTTCTCCTTCTTATCAAAATAGAGATTACATTATATAGCAGCCAAGAAAGGTCTTGCACTTTGTTCTATGGAACGGCCCATGTTGCATTCAATGCCTTGAATGCATTTTTAGTTTTGTCAAGGAGGGCCATGCTGGAAATGAGTGGTTTCCTTAACTGTGGCATGTTGATTCATCTCAAATGTCTTCTCCTATGACTGAGTCATCTGGTCTGTAACCTGGTGTTTGCATAGCTGTTCACTTGATCCACTATTTCACCTACTGAAAATAACTCCCTTGTAGATATTTCTGATCTTTTGTATTGTTTTCTCTTTCGTACAGTAATTTAGACTCTCAAGCTCTCTTTTTAGCTGGTCACTTGGTTCATTTTTCAAATTCCACATCATATTTAAATTTTAATGGATATTTCATCACCTTAAATTTGACATCCATGGGGACATCATTGGTCACTACTTTGTTTGAACCATATTGAACCATTGAACTTTGAAGGCTCCTTTTCATCTAAGTCTTTCAAACCTTTTTTCTGCATCTTTATCAAGCCTTTGGAACATTCTAAAGAGAAGGTGTACTTTTGGGCTTTTCAAATGGTCTTTTTTTGAGTGTCAAGTGCCTCCCACAAGGGTACCTACCCTTCAAGATTTTTTGGGTGGCCTTTGGGCTTTATCCTTGATCTCCTTCAAACAAAATGTCTAAAGGAATTCCTTCAGACAATTCGTTTGAAGGAAATCTTCCTTGGCTTTGTCATTGACATCTGTCACAGTCCACTATTTTGAAACTTTATCAACTTATAGAAAATGGGACCCACGACACTTCTCATCTGAGTAGCTTTAAAATGGGAATGGGGATAGGTGGTGCTTTCCATTGATCTTAACAAGTGACACATGGCATCTTCTACTGTGAAATAGGTGAGGACACTTGGTAGCATCCACTTGACTTTAGGAACTTCATATACCTTTTGAGAGTTCTATAGATGATGACACGTGGTAGCTTTCACTGAGCTTCTAGAAACACTATAGAAATATTTGGGACTCATTTGGATTCACATGGATGATGACACTTGTCATGTTCTACTCATTTTAGTGACTCATCTAGGGCCCACAATAGTCTTTACTCAATAAAAAACAAAAGGGAGAAACTACAGATGTTGACACTTGGTAGCTTTCACCGAGCTTTACAAGGGACACGTGGCATGTTCTGATGCTTTTTAGAAACAAATTATAATGTGTCTCAACAGATGACACTTGGTAGCTTCCATTCCATTTTTAGAAAGGCATATTATAACCTTTCATAATTTCCACTTGGCACTCTCTATGGGACTCTGAGAGAAGCTTATTAAAAGAAGCTTTGAAACTTATTAGAAACTTGAAATGTGGATGTAGACACTTATCGCACTTCACTGAGCTAGAATGAGACACATGGCACATTCTGCATTTTGAAACTTTATTAGAAAATGTGTTCCATCAGATGACACTTGGTAGCTTCTACTTGACTTTAGCAACTCATCTGGGCCCCACGACAATCCTTACTAAATAATGAAACTAAAGGAAGAAGCTGTGCATATTGACACTTGGCAGCTTCCACTGAGTTTTATAAGGGACACGTGGTGACTTCCATTGCATTTAGAAATACATATTACAACCTTCCATTTTTGCCACCTGGCACCCTCCACAGGACTTTGAGATTTTAAATAAAACTTTAGGCAAAATGAAAACCTATGCGTTGAACCTTGGAACTATCAAACCTGTTGAACTAGCTAATTTCAAGCCTGCAGAGTCAGTAGTTTTGAATCTACAAAGTCTATAGAAAACTAAAAAGGCTTGAATAATAAAGCATTTGAAGGCTCAAAATAGTTTTTCGAGAAAGGGAGAGATAATTTTGGTCCTACAGGACCAAAATAGTTCATATGTTACCCCAAAAATGAGAAGTCTATTTTTGGGGACAACAGCTGGCTCCAGTTGGGGAACTTCCTTCAGATGAAAACTTGGAACAGTTGAGAGGAGTAGAAACTAGAATATCTAGTGCCTTTAAGTATTCCATTGGGCTATGGAGTCATGCTACCCCAAAAGAAAGGCTCCAAAAAATGAAAATGAATAACACACAATAGAAACAAAGGCTATACAAATATACATATGTACAGGTGAACTTATCTGATACTTCAAGAATTGAAGTGCTTCAAATGTTGCCCATTATGAGGTAGAGAAAAGGGTGTGCCATCTTGATACTTCAATAGGAAACTATTTTCATTGTTGAGTTGATGAATAGTGAAAAGGCATCTCCAAAGGGAATCAAATTTCCCATGCATTCCCTTTGGTTCTCTCCTTTTCTTCCATAGTAGAACTTGATCTCCAATCTGGAAATCATGGTCTTGTGTTTTTTGGTCAAAGAGTTTCTTCACCAGACTCTGATGGGAAGTAATTTGGTCTACCACCATAGTTCTTTGCTCATCCAGCTCAGTCAAGCACATGATCCTCTTATCAATGGAGCTTTCATAAGTTTGATCCTCAATTGCCTTAGCCAATTTCAATGCTGGTAATTTCAGAGTGATTAGTATCTCAGCATTGAGCCCATAAAGAAGTTGGAAAGGAGACATACCAATTACCCTATTTGGAGTAATTATATCTACCCACAAAGCATCAACCAATGCTTTATGTTGTGTCCTTTGGTTGTCATCCACCAGCTTCTTGATGATAGTCACCAGGTTCTTGTTACTTGATTCATCTTGTCCATTCCCTTATGGAAAGTAATCAAAAGAGTGAGACAGGGTGATCCCATAGTAAAAATAGAACTGAGTAATCTCTTGGGAAGTGAAACAAGTTGTGTTGTCTATGACAATCTTGACTGGGACCCCAAACCTAGAAATGATGTTCTCTTTGAGGAAATCGCACACTACTTATGAAGTAGCATGCTTGGTTGGGATAGCTTCCACCCACTTGGTGAAGTAATCTGTGGCTATGAGGACATAATCATGTCCAACACTTCAAGTTGGGTTTACAACACTAATGAAATTGATGCCCCATTGCTGAAATGGCTCTTTTATCACCACTGGCTTGAGAGGCAGGGCAACTAACTTGGGTCTTCTAACAAACTTTTGGCATAGGTCACACCTTCTTACCCATTTGTATGCATCTTGAAATAAAGTAGGCCAGTAATAACTAGCTCTAATAATCTTGTGGGTAGTCATAGGAGCAGAAAAATGTCCTCCATAGGCCAGATTGTGGAAGGACCTCAAAAGTTGGTTCTGATACTCTTTATCCATGCAGCGAAGGAACACTCCATCAAGGCTCCTCTTGTACAGGCCGTTGTCCTAGAGGACAAAACTAGCAGCTTTCAACTTGATAGTCCTCCTTTCCTTATAAGATAGGTGAGCCAAACATTCACCATAAGTAAGTAAATGAGTAATACCTGAATACCACTCATTCGTAGTGGAGACAAAGAGGACTATTGGCGTGTCTTCTTCTCCTAATTCTTCATGCTCTGTTCCCTTTGGCTTGTTATCAACAATTAATTAGCATAGGCCCTTTCCATGCACTAGCTTCATTGGTTTGATGACTAGATCAAACTCTTAGATTTTTGCAATCCAATTGCCTCTTTTCATCCCAAACTCTTGCTGAGTTAATATGGATTTAACTATGGTAGTAGGAACTAAGGCAGTAACGTGTGAATTTAGGATGTAGAAGCATAAATGCTTCACTACCTTTACCACTACATACACATGCTTCTCCATGTTTGAGTATTTTATCTCATGAGCTTTGAGAGGATGCTCATGAAAGAAATGGGAGATTCCACACCTTCTTGGTTCTACTGAACTAGAATTGCTGAATGTGTGTGTTCGAAAGCATAGCTATATATGGTGAATTCCTTGTTGTAGTTTGGACAAACCAAAATTAGGGTGTGAGAAATAATTCTCTTGATATCCTAGAATGCCAATTTGCCTTCTTCAGTCTAGCTGAAGATGGCCTTTCCCTTCATCATGTTTACAATATGTCAAGTTTTCTCAGCAAACTCGGGGATGAACCTGCTTAAGAAATTCACCTTTCCAAAGAAAGAGTGAACTACAGTCTTACTTGCGGAAAAAGTAAGCTCTTGGATGGACTTGACCCTTTCTGAGTCAATCTTCATGCCTTTTCAAGAAATAATGTGTCTAAGAAGTTTCCCTTCTGTTACCCCAAAAATAGACTTCTTGGGATTTAAAGAAATGCCATTCTAGCGGCAGCATTCCAGCACTTGTTGCAAGTGATGCATGTGATTTGGGTGATGCTTGGAAAAGATAGTCAAGTCATCAAGATAAACTATAATGAACTTACCCATTTTATCTTTGAAAGCAAGGTCCATTGCTCTTTGGAAAGTGGTGCCAGCATTAATAAGGCTGAATGGCATTCTCTGATAAGCAAAGGTGCCCCAAGGCATGGTGAAGGCAGTCTTATGCCGGTCTGCTTCATCAACTTCAACTTGATTGTATCTTGAGAAGCCATCTAGACTTGATAACATCTCAGAACCAGTCACTGTTTGAAGCACTTGATCCATGATGGGAAAAGGATAGCTATCCTTTAAGGATGATTGATTCAAGTTCTTGAAATCCACACAGAGGCAAATTTCACCATTCTTCTTCATCACAGGCACTATGTTGGCAATCTATGTGGAATGATGGATTGGGAAAATGATCCTACCATTCAACATTTTCTATATTTTAGATAGAATAGTACCTAATATTTTTGGATTGTACTGCCTAGATTTTTGCTTATAAGGCACTGAGTCAGGTTTGAGAGGAATGTCATGGCAGATTTCTTCAAGCCTAAGTGACTTCAGATCATCATAGGAGTATGCTAGGGCATCCATGTACTAGTAGAGTAAAGTAGTGAACTTGGATCTCTCCTCATGAGTGTAGCACTTCCCAATGTTCACCATCTTGGGATCTCCCTTGGTACCCAGATTTACTTGATCAAACTCCTGAGAGAAGCTTGAATCTGTTTGCTATTGTTTGATGAATCTATCATGTTTTTTAAATAGCTTTTCAAGGGAAACCAGGCCTTTTGGGATTTTATTCCCTTTGAGTTACAAGAACTCTTCACCTATATATGTACTTGACTTAGGGGCTAGTTGAAGCTTCTGAAGCTTATTGCCTTTGAAGTGCAGCTGTTCAAAGCTATCTTTTTTCTCCAAGAAGGCAATGATTTGGCTATCATAGTTAAACACTTGCCAATGATTGGAATTATTAGGTACACTTGGTCAAAAGACCATTTCAATAGTGTACCTATCTCCTTTGAAGTCAGGGTGAAGAACTAAGAGAGTTGTTGAAACCGCTAGTGCATCAACTCTGTCATTGAATTCCCTGGGAACTACAGAGATGCTAAAAGCATCAAAGTTTTCAATTTAATCCCAAATTAAATTACGGTAGTGGCATAATCTCTCATTATTATTTTGATATAGGTTTCTCACCTGACAAACCACCAGTTTAGCATCTTCTTTGGCATGAAGGAGTTTGATGCCTTTGTCTTTAGCGGCCTTCAATCTAAGCAAAAGAGATTCATACTCGACTGTGTTGTTGGTGTTACTAAACTATAATTTGTATGATGAAGGAAAAATATCTCCTTGAAGAGATATCAGCACAATCCTAGCTCCTAAGCTAGTAGAGGAGTAGCTGCCATCAAATTCAAAGATCCATACCTTGTTAGACATTGCTTTTTCTCTAGATTCTTCTTCATTTGGGGGGAAAGATCCTTCCACACTTGCATTGCACTCTACCAATTATTCTACTATTCTAGTTGAACGTATTTCAAGGTTGACACCTTCAAGAGCTTCAACAAGTGTTTCATGAACTTCTTTTGTGGTTATAAAGTAGTTACCCATGCCTGAAGACTCAAACATAATTTGAGCTTCAAGTGTTGATGATTGGGTGACCACATATTTTACTTCCTTTTCAGGGAACAATCTTTTCATAAAACCTTTGACCAAAATCCTTGCCTCAGATAAGTCCATGCTCAACTCACCTCCAACATCCTTGCAAAAATACCACCCAAGAAAAATGCCATATGATGGTGGAACGTTAGCCACTAAGACAATCATCTTGATTCTTTTGTCTGGGAATGTTGCAAATGCAAATTGAGCATCCTTGATTTGTCCCAGCAGTAAGACCTATTTGTTCTCCATGGAGAAACATCTCCCAAATGTCTTGGTCAATGTGAGACCAAGAGATTCTACCACTTTGGCAGGCATGACATTGTCTGAATCTCTAGAATCAATGATGCAATTGCTCAGCTTGTGACCATTTATCAATAGGGAAACATAGAAAGGCTCTATTTTCCCAGGGGTAGTAGGAGGAGTAATGACAAAGTTGTTTGGGATAGACATGTTCCTTGGGGGATCATAAGTTATCTTCTTAGCTTTTTATCTTGCTAGGATGGTTTGGTTCTTTACACATTGAACCAATTTATCCAACTGATCAAGGTTGGATGGAAAAAATTCAAATTTAGACATTTGAATTTTGGTTTTCTTTATATGGTCAACTATATCAAATGTTTGAAATGAACTTGGAATAGACAATGGGAGTTCATCCTTTTGATTTTTGGGAGGGAGAGGACTGGTCTATGAATTTGAAGTAGAAGGCATAGGGACGTTTGGTGTACTTACCTTTCTTGCAATCATTGGGTCCTTTGGCTGGAAAGGTAGAGTGGTTCCCCGCTTAGAAATTGAAACTAATAGCTATGGGTGATCCTCTGTCTTTTCTGTATCAACCTGTTGGGTTGACTGGTTCTTAGACCATGTGAAAATAGCGTATGATCCTTTAGCTATTTTACCTTCACTTCTAGGTTTATCCTGATAATTTAGGAAACCAATGCTGGAGTCACCAACTAATTCTTCTTCTTCCTCAGTGAAGAGATTAGAATCATTTCCAGAGTTCAATTTAGGCTGGAAGGAGAAATCTAATTCAGCCTCAAGATATCCAACTGCTGAATTGGTTGGAGGTGTTTTAATGGCAAGGTTCCCCCATGGGAGAGGAAGGCAATTTAGTTGTCCTTGATTCCTAGCAGCATTGTCTTGATATGATGGATTAGGGAATGTCCTCCTTGGTACATCTCTGTATGAAGGAGCGGATGACATCCCTTGTGCCATTTTATTTTTGAGAGCTAGCACTTCATTTGCTAGCTTTTACACCATTGGGTTAGTGGTGACTGTAGGTGAGTATTCAGAAGATAAAGAGGATTTACCTCTATTAGGATCTCTCCTTATCTTTCCTACCAAGATAAGGTCATCTTATACCTCAGTAGCCAAATCCTAAGTAGCATCAAGGTCTATGTGGCTAGCCTGTCTCAGGAGAAAACTCACTTTAGGTAGCTATGAGTTGATGAAGAAATATTTAAGGTTTTCAAGTGTTGGCTAGGCAATCATAGGAATCATGTTCCCTAGCTTGTCAAACTTTGATATGAAATCCCTCATAGGTTCATGAGGCTCCTTATTCATCTATGTGAGCTAGGACAGCAAGGCATGTGCATCTTCTATAGGCTTGAACTTTGCCTCAAATTTAGCTTTAAGAGTGTCCTAATCAATCACTGACCAAGTTTGTAGATGGTAGAACTAGTCTGCAGCAGTGCCTTGTAGTGTCTCTATGAATAGCCTGACTGTTATGTCTTCATACTCCACACCTATCATGCCACAAGATATGTTGAAGGCTACAATATGTTTATCAAGATGAACTTTCCCATCACCAAAGAATTTGGGGAAATTCTTTCTCGAGCTACATGGTAGCTCATGAAGGGGTGGAGTAAGATTGAGTGGACCAAAAGAGTTACCCTAGGGACCTTGAACTACCATGATTGGATTATGAAAAAGGGGGATAACAAATCTAGGTGGTGTATGTATGGGCAATGCTCTGCTAACAGCAGAAAAAGAACCTCTACCCTATATTGGTGACCTGGTATGGATGGGAAGAACACTCTTACATCATTGAACTTGAGCTTGTGGAGGAAGTAAATCAAAATTGCCTTGTTGCACCAACTCAAAGATAGGGTCAACAACACCTTGAACTTTTTAACTTCTAGTATAACGTGGAGTTGTCAGATTATAGGACAAAAATGGAAAAGAGTAGGACCTGCTTCAGCTTGAAGCTTGAGGGGCTTCAAATTGTTATTCTTCTCTAGTAGATCTAGTTTGTAGACCAAATTATATAATGAGAATGGATAAGGCTATAAATGGATAATGGGTAAGACCTAAATGGGAGTCACCAGAGTATATGATGGATAAGGATAGGAACTACTTTTTTGAAACCCCAGCGGAGTCACCAAAAAGTTGTTGGGTGAATATTTTGTCACCAGCATACTGATGAGCAAAATAGGTCTAATCATCCACAACAAGGGAGATTGGTCATCCAAAGTCACAGGTTTACCACATCCAAAGGGGACAAATCTCTCCTCTCATCAAAGGGAGGTTCCCTATAAAATACGAGGAGCTAAATACTATAGATATAAGTAGAAAATAACACTCAGGGGTAGATTATCACCATCCATCTCTCTTTTTTTAGAGATGATGCCCACAGACAAAGGAGAAATCTTGGTGAAGACACTGAAGGCACTTCTCTTCTTTCAGAAGTGGTCTTACAGGGAACAACAAGAGTTCTTTCAGGTATGATAAGTAACTGGTAATATAGTTTAATAACCAGTAGGGTGAAATGGAACTCAAAGTCTCCACCTCAACTACCCAAAGAGTGAAACACAAAGGATAATAGGGGCACAAAGTCATCCTAGAATCCTTAACATAGAAAGAAACTAAAAACACACACTAAAAACAATTATGACAACACAAAGTCTAAAAGTAACTAGTGTCAGGATATCTTCCTTATCATTTCCACTAGTTTTGCCTGTTAGTTTAAATAAATCAGAATGCATTTAGAAGATAGACATAAGAAAAATCTCCTAAAATGGCACAAGCTATAACAGCACAAAGTCTAAAAGTAACTTGCTTTCTCATTCAAATATAATAATATGAACAACAATCTAAGCTCAAAGTCTCAGTATTTGCCTTTCAATTGGGGCAAAGTTTTGCTTTTATGATGATAAAAGATCTCCTTCATATCAAAATAGAGATTATATTATATAGCATCTAAGAAAGGTCTGGTGCTTTGTTCCATGGAATGGCCCATGCTGCATTCAATGCCTTGAATGCATTTTTAGTTTTGTCAAGGAGGGCCATGCTAGAAATAGGCAGCTGCCTTAACTATGGCGTGTTGATTCATCTCAAATGCCTTCTCTTGGGACTGAGTCATCTGGTCTATCCCCTGGTGTCTGCATAGTTGTCCACTTGATCCACTATTTCACCTAAAAGAAATAACTCCCTTATAGATATTTTTGGTCTTTTGTATTGTTTTCTCTTTCCTACAGCAATTTGGACTCTTGGGCTCTCTTTTCAGCTAGTTGTTTGGTTCATTTTTCAAATTCTTTTCATATTTGAATTTTAACAGATATTCCATCACCTTAAATTTGATGTTTGTAGCGACGTCACTGGTCACTACTTTGTTTGAACCATATTGAACCATTGAACTTTGAAGGCTCCTTTTCATCTAAGTCTTTCAAAGCTTCTTTATGCATCTTTATCAAGCCTTTGGAACATTCTGAAGAGAAGGTGTCCCTTTAGGCTTTTCAAACGGTCCATTTTTGAGTGTCAAGTGCCCCCCACAAGGGTACCTACCCTTCAAGATTTTTTGGGTGGCCTTTGGGCTTTATCCTTGATTTCCTTCAGATAAAATGTCTGAAGGAATTCCTTTGGACAATTTGTCTGAAGGAAATCCTCCTTGGCTTTGTCTTTGACATTTTTCACAGTCTGTTGTTTTGAAACTTTATCAACTTATAGAAAATGGGACCCACAACACTTCTCATCTGAGCAGCTTTAAAAGGGGAATGGGGACAAGTGGCACTTTTTGCTAATCTTAGCAAGTGACACATGGCATATTCCACTATGAAAAAGGCAAGGACACTTGGTACCATCCACTTGACTTTAGGAGCTTCAGATACCTTTTGAGAGTCATGTAGATGATGACATGTGGCAGCTTCCACTGAGCTTCTAAAAACACTATAGAAATATTTATGACTCATTTGGATTCACACGAATGATGACACTTGTCACATTCTGCTCATTTTAGTGACTCATCTAGGGCCTGCCATAGTCTTTACTCAATTAAGAAATAAAAGGGAGAAATTATGGATGTTGACACTTCACAGCTTCCATCGAGCTTTACAAGGGACACGTGGCACATTTTGATGCTTTTTAAAAACAAATTATAATGTGTCTCAATAGATGACACTTGGTAGCTTCTGCTACATTTTTAGAAAGACATATTACAACCTTCTGTAGTTGCCACTTGGTGCTCTCCATAGGACTCTAAGAGAAGCTTATTGAAAGAAGCTTTGAAACTCATTAGAAACCTAAAACATAGATGTAGACACTTGTCATGCTCCACTGAGCTAAAACAAGACACGTGGCATGTTCCACATTTTAAAACTTTATTAGAAACTATGTCCCAACAAATGACACTTGGAAGCTTCCACTTGACTTTAGCAACTCACCCAAGGCCCACCTTAGTCCTTACTTAATAATGAAACTAAAGGAAGAAGCTGTGGATATTGACACTTGGCGGCTTCTGCCGAGCTTTATAAGGGACACGTGGTGACTTTTGTTGCATTTATAAAAACATATTACAACCTTTCGTTGTTGCCACTGGGTGCCCTCCATGGGACTTTGAGATTTTAAACAAAACTTTAGAAAAAATGAAAAACCCACGTGTTGAACCTTGGAACTGTCGAACCTGTTGAACCAGCTAATTTCAAGCCTGTAGAGTCAGTAGTTTTGAATCTATAGAGCCCATAGAAAATTGAAAAGACTTGAATAATAAAGCATTTGAAGGCTCAAAACAATTTTTTGAGAAGGGGAGAGATAATTTTGGTCCTGCAAGACCAAAATAGTTCATATATTGTCCAAAAAATGAGAAGTCTATTTTTGGGGACAATAGACTCAATCAAGAGTCTCTATCCCTTTCCCATAACTCTCTCTTAAAATAGTTTCTCTTACCTGAAAAAAATATGAGATTCTTTTTCACAACTTGTAGTTAACTAAAAGAAAAGAGTCTCATAATTTTATCACATGGATCTGCTTTACTTACAAGACTTTATCACATCTACAACAAACTCATGTGATTAGTCTAAGACAGTTTGGTACAATTCATGGTAAGGATTCCCAGTTTAGGGGTGCCCTTGACCATGTATTAAAGTCACATAATGTAAAACAATATGTAATCTCTATTTATTCAACGAAATAAAACCTTAAAAACATCTTCATTCATAGTGACTTTTTATACCTAATATATCCCTAATTATCTCTAACTCTAAGCCTCTATGGGATTTACATTCACTATCTATTATAGACTCTACAATTCTTCTCTTTTTGATCTCTATTATAGCCCTTTTATGATATGTGGTCCTTCTATTTTAATCTTTATTCTCCACTTGCAGGCTTAAAGCTCTACTTTTTGCTAAGATCTCCCTTCCTCAACCCTTTCAATATTTTCCTCCTGATCTTTCGATGTAACCTTTGTAATGCATCCTTATATGTTTTCTTTATGTCCCATATATACTACCTAGAAAATACCCTTTAACGATTGCATGATATCCTTTCATTGTGTTTCCCACTTTTTACTTTCTTGAACTTTCCTTATAATTATCGATGATTCCTAGAAGATATTTTATAATATTTACTACATGGTCATGTTAACTTTTGTGTGACCACTAACTGAAATTTACCTTGTACAGCTTTCTAATGAGACCTTGAATGCCTAAATTGGTGCTTTGATGTGAAAGTTGTGACCATCTAAAGATCTATATGTTGTTCTTTCACTATTGTGACCAAATCTAAAATTGTGATTGTAGGCTACACATGATAAGTGCCATGTGTCAAGATCATGGGTCCCTGCATAACCAGTTCCTAAGCCTTTCTCATGGTTTTCAAATTATCTATGAACTCATGGATTTATTAAATTTACCTTATGGTCCCTCATGCTTTACTCCTTTTTATTGTGGCCTTTCTTTATTTTTGTTGACCTATAAATCCATTGAAAGATTGCAATACATTCATTTTATAATTTTTCTAGTAATATATCTTGTGACCCTCATGATTAGGACACATGTTGAAATCTTAGGGTCCTAGATTCATGTAATTTCTATATGGATTGTCGTAGAACCATTAGAGTTATGAACTCCAATTTAAAAATGGTCATGTACCCATGACCCTGCCATGACTTAGACTTACAAACAAGATAGGGCATTTATGAATAATTATGACTATGACACTTGCATTTATACCCATTATACTTTGTAAACTAATGCATATCTTGTCGAGTTCAAAAAGAGTGTGTAGTTGTGAACAAGAATGTAGAAAATATAAATTCCTCCATGGACTTAGAAACTTAGTGATATAATGTGGCCACCAACATAGATATTATATAGTCCCTATGAACTAAATGACTTATTAAATTATGTGTGCATGGCTCCCAATAGTACAACTTAGAGTTATGAGGGAATATACATGTGACCACTAATACAAACCAACTTGGAGTTAATGTGATTGATGTGATCCCTATGATTTTAGAAAACTATTGTAACTCCAGCTAAACCAAAATTGGATATTTTATGAACCAAAAAAAAAAATTAACTATTAAATCCTCCCTAATAATTTTAATTAAAATTATGCCAACTCCTACCTTTTTTGTCAATTCAAGATTGCTCGTACACCTAGGATGTTCCTACATCAAGTTTTTCCCCACATAGTTAGGATTTTGGTTTGTTTCCCTTTTTTTGTTTTGTTTTATCACTCCTTCCTCATTTAATTATGTTAAATTCCATGTGTAATTACTTATTACTCTATTTTCTAATGGATAAGGCACTAGTTTAGAACTATGTGATTCTAGAGTCTAACCTATGTCCTTTTCAATTAAGGCTTTTCCTTAAGGGCACTAATCTAGAACCATATCATTCCCATTAGAGATTTTACATTGTTTTCACCTTATTCAAATCTTATTAATCACCCAAAACACTAATATTTAAATCCCCTCAATGCATAAAGCATTTTATTGCTATTATCTAAAAAATTTATCTAGTTTCAAGCATTTTAGTGTATTTCAGGTTTTTGGTGTGTTTTAAGCACTTTAAAGCTTAAGTTAGACTACGTGCCCTATTGAAATAGTTTAAATGGGTGAATATAATATATTTATGACCATGACATCCTCTTATTTACATTCACCTAAAAAAATTCTTCATTCTAACTATGCCTATCAAAACCTCATAAGCTTAAGGAAGTTGCCTTCCACATAATTAAGCCTCCAAAAAATTAAACACAAATACATGAGATTTAAATCCATATCCACTTTGGAGAAAATAAACCTAGAATTTGGTGATTCAAGGAGTGGTCATTTAGATTTGGAAGAGTATTAGAATAAAATGAACAAATATAAATGTTCAGTCACTGGTCAACACATATATGATAATGGGATTTTGTAAGCTATTGGTTTCTTAAATTCAATGTAGTATATAAACTTGGTCTTCACATATGAAAATTTTTAAAACCCCAATCATTGGAGGAGACTATAAAATATAAGGTTTACAAATTTACAAACTTAGTGTTCATTCTTTGAATGTGACCCTTGGGATTCCTTCCCAACAAACATTTATTCTATTCTTACATTCGCTCTTCACTTCTTCACTTTTTATTCATTTAATTGACTTGAATATTACAAAAAGGTAATACATTAAAAACCATAGAATATTAAAAAATTACAATGGGAAAATAGATTATGTTTTAATTGTGAATACTTTCCTTGAGAAAGATGCCCACTTTCAAGGTTCACTCATTATGTAGTCTACACAACAATACTTTGTTCTTCCCCCTTGATTAATTTAATTTAAAAAATTTGAACTTAGTTATAGCATAAAATATACTATCATATTTCAAAATCATTGCATTTCAAATGCAATTTCATGACCTTTGTCATTTCATCAACAGTTTTGCACAAGTTGAGAATTTTTTTGTCAAGTTTACAAAAGAGCACTCTATATGTTACTTATCTTGTTCATTATCTTTAGCTCTCTTGAAATGACTTCTAAGAGAAGTTCAAAATGAGATGTAACTTGATTCAGGAGGATTTGGTTCATTAGATCTTATTGAAGATTACCATTAATTCACATCCAAGCTTGTGCTAACGTCAATAATGTTGGGATTAGGTTCCATAGCTATATGTATATTTATTATATCCAATTCCACTTATGCATTAACACATAGCTCATACAATTTTAATATTTTAAAACCAAACTCATCTATAATTATATCTAGTGATGTCATCACACTTTTTAGGGTATGTGCATAGAGTTGGTGGATAATTTCATAGACACTTCTCATAATATAATTGCATTATTTAATAATGCTAGTGTGTTATTTAAATAACACGATCATGTTATTTAAATTATGGCTCGATAATTACCTATAAATAATGTGATTATGATATTAAATAACATGATCACATTATTTAAAATAAATAATGTGATTGTGTTAATAACGTGATTATGTTCCCTGTGTCACCCAAAAAATAAAACCAAATGCAAAAATTCCTCATTTTGCATTCATGATCTATCATTTCCTTCACTCTCTTCCACTTTACAATCATGTTTGTCCCTAGTGAGGCCAAACCTTGCCCTATTTCATCCCAAGAAGATATAGTTGAAGATGCTACCATGTAGAAGAGGTAAGTGCTAAAAATCTATTCATTATTTATCAATTTTATTAACATTTTTTATTTTCATTGTTTAATTGGTAGTTTATTTATTTTTAATAGCCCATCCTACTAACTATTTTATGACTTTTTCCTCTATGACATTTTGAACTATTTTAATTTTAGTGAGTTTTAAGGCCAAGGGAAAGGCTCTGTATAAGATCTACCAGGTGTACGACATACACCTAATTAACCTACAAAGATATATATCCAAAAGCCGCTTAAACCCAAAAATATCCTTTATAGTTCATAAGTTCATGGAGATTAACACTCTGCATGTACTTAGTTCATTCACTGATACACTCATTCAACATATGAGTAGGCTCTCAAAGACTAATGCTATAGATACAACACCTAGTGTGCATACTCAACCCTACCCTTGTATATCTTGTGGAGCTATATGCATTAGACCTTATGATGATGATGATGATGATTTTATTGGTTTAGATGGATTGGATAATATACTTATGAGTGATGATTTTTTGGTGCATATATTTGGTGTGTAGATATCATCCACTACATAAATACAAGTATATTTTATATAAGTGTCATGTTAAATTTATGTTATAATTGTAAATTTATGTCTTAGGAGGTGAGGGCACGTTCATCATCACAGTCAACATTTGTAACATTTGATTTGAAGAAGCCATTGTTTACATTTTTAGATCTAGGTATTGGCCTATCAACTACTGCATTTAGCTCTATTAGTATGACACCTTTTACTTATATAGAGGTAAAATTTTGAGTTAATATTATGATCTATGTAAATTTAGTCTATGTATATGTACCATCTAAGTTTAAGTTAAATTTATCTATCAATGATCTCAAAATTCAAGTACAGTGTTATTAAATATACTCTTGGTTTAATAAAAGAGAAAAACTTGCCATATATATCTTTGATACTTTATAGAAAAGTGATACCTTGTTTACATTCAGTTGATGACTCAAGTAGACACTTCTCCATCATTGTGAGCCAAGACAAACATAGTCATTACTACTACAATGTCATTTACAAAAGAACTGATAGAGGTATATCTTAACTTACAATTTTAAATTGTAAAAATAGGCTTGTTTTAATAATTTTACTACATACTTAGGGCAAAAATAAATTATGTGAATATTTTGTGTATGCAGGTTGTCCCATGACATCTGATAGTCCTATTCAAATGATTAGTAGGGAAACTTCTCATGTTTATTCCCTATTTCATATACCTATTCAAATATTTTAGCCTAACACTAACTTATTGGAGTGTCAAAAAAATATTGATCCTAACCATGAGCTTGCATTAAGTGCATGTTTAAATGATTTTTTATTCTAGTTTAAAATTAATTTCCTAACAAGTGGTTTAATGTAATTTATGTTAATTTTTTTATAATAATTGTATTTAAAAAGGTTCATCTATAAGTGAGCTATGAGTGTAGGACCCATATTCATACCTTGGAACAATCCAAGGCATTAGAGAGATCTCCATCTACCAACAAGGCATCCCAGGGAGAGTCTTCTTCAAGGAAGGCAAAGAGAAGGAGGTTATTTTATGATTAGGATGTCCTACATGATAAGTGCTTTATTGTATGCCTATATGTCAACATACACATTTTTGGCATTGTATATGTGTATATGGCATTCACCTAACATTATATACTATGTTGGTATATGTTGTAATTTTATGTATGCCAATCATGGAAATCTATATATATTGTTGACATTGTACATGTGTTTATATGATTTTTTTGGAATTTTCATCTAAATAATGTTAATCTATCTAATTTATATTCAATTTTAATTTAAAATATTATCATATAGTGTTGTTTTGATCTTCTAAATTATTATCTATCAAATCTCATATTTGATGTTGTACATAAATGAAGATTAAAAAATAATTATTTTAAATGCTATAAATATATGATATTCCATATTTTTTACATTAAAGTTTTTATTTTATTGTCTGTAGTGAAAATAAATGATGACACTCTTATATATTTTGCATTTGTCATCACCCATTTACAACTTTTAAATTAATCATTAACATGCAATTTGATTTCACTTAAGGCCCATACCCAATCATGTTCATACTTGTATAATGAAAATATTAACTTATAACTGACCCTAACTATAACCTCTTTAGTCTAAAAAAAGGAAACCTTACTGACTTGAAACAAAATATTCACTCATTAGACAATATCTTTGGCCAAAACCCTTTATCATCCCTAATACCTCTTAATGCATAGTTTACTCTTTCATGTTTAATAATTCTATGAAATTTTTATTCATATGCTCTAATATCATGAAGAATTACAACCTACCTTATCTACTCTTCTTCTAAAATTGATTCAAAATCCACTCACAAATAATCTTCTTTTAAACTAGTCAATTTCTCATTAGGTTTTCTCCTAACTAGTCACTAATCTCTCAGATCTGCTCTCCTTCCTTTAAATAATTATTATTTAAGACACTTTGGATAGGTCTTAGTAAAATTTAAGGATTTATGTAGGTTTAAAAAATTATAATAAATCAACCAACTATAGGTCTTTAAGAGATTGATCTTTCATTCTCAAATTCTATCTTTTTAAGTTTTTAGGTCTCTATACCTAGTTGTTGCTCCAATAGGTCAATTTATCACAATAGAGTTTTTATGCCTTAAAAATTATATTTATATAAGTATTTTATAAATTATAACATGTCCCAACCCTTACCCAAGTTTATAGAACTCAAATCAACCAAAAACTTGTCTTACCTTATGCACAACTTTCTCAAAAAAAGTCTTCTATTATTGTACAAAAAAATAGTCCTATGTACCTACAATTCAAAACCACCTATCAACCTAATGATATTTGAACTAATTTATAGGATCCATTCCACATCTGATTACAAATTTTTTGACCTTATTGTTCAATCATTTGAGTTTTAGAGGTGTTTTACTCATGAAACCCTTACTTCGGACTTACTCAAAAAAATTGTAAGTTGAGAGCTAATTATTGATAGTTCATAGAGATCATTGGGATTTTATATGATCTAACCCATTGTCTCGATTGATAAGCTAACCACCCATTCTAACCTCAAAAATTTCCTTCCCAATTTAATAAAAATGAATTTTTTAACCTAAGTTCAAACATGAGTAAAATAAAACTTGTAATTCATTTATGTGAGCTGGCATATCCTTTCCCTACCTTTTTAATCCCTCTAATTGCACCTTGAATCACTCAGGTAAAACCTTCAAGAATAGTTTGTTGGACAAATTGTAGTGATGGGTCCAAAAATGCAACTTTTTAACATTGAATAGGCAACTTATTGAGCTCCAACTTTCATTTTTGCCTCCAAGACGTACATGTCATATAGGCCAATTTAAAGGCTTTCCCCTTAGACTCGAGGTTGACTTAGGACCAAAATTAACCTAGTAATTGTCTAGTGATTAACATCAACATGTATGTAAGTTATACCTTATTCCCCATAACTACCTGGTGGTTACATTTACAAATAATTAAATTAAAAATAACCCCGTGATTATCACTTTAACACAAAATGTTTTGTCATGATCAAACTAGATATTATTGTATAACCCTTGTACACTAGAGTGTACATTTCCCACCTAAAAATTAATATTCCCAAAAAATCTTAGATCCTATGATCTTGCTCATAAACAAAGATAAACTTACTATCTTCAACAAAAGACTAAGGAATTTTTGTAATTAAAATAAACTTTCTTTCTACAATTGAATTTCAGTGTAGTAAATGGTTTCAATCATAGTTGTCATGTCATATAACCAATAGAATAATTAAAAAAAATTAATTTGATTAATATTTTCATATCCCTTCAATATTTAAGCTCCTTCATAAGATTTATGTTGAGATTTTTTGAAAACCATTCAAATTTTACTGCCCTTCAGTTACAAACTATCTTATTTTTGTCTTTAGTGGGTATGTTGAGGATTTGGTTCCAATGCTTAGTCACTAGAAAATATACTTAATAACTAATGGATGCGACCATGTTGAGAATAATTTTAGTTTGTTATTTTTTTCTAAATTAAAACACCTATATATAGGGGTGGCTCATAATTTAAATGGATTGATACATCTAGATCTAGGCATGTTTCATACATCATTGAGTATGACAACTTGTTACAATCGCAAGAAAGCATGAACTAATAAAATATTTCCAAAGTGTTGGAGCAATTAATTTTTTTATCTAAAGAATTATATTGATTTCTCTTAATTAGAAAAAACCAGTGTGACTAAGTTGAGGAGAAAAATAATGCAGAATTTGGGGTCAAGAAGATAATGTTCTTGTGCCATATGTTCAACTAAATATTCTAAAGGGGTAGTAATAACATAAGAAATGATCACCAGTTTATTTAATTTTCTCAAACCCTTTCCGTGTTGGCATATATCACCTTATTATGTGTGCACCAAGATGGGATGTCATGGGAGGAGGTCCCACTTGTATAATTCCATCGATGACCTAAATTAGCTTACTTATAGGAGGTTTAAAGTATGGTTACTTATAGATGAACCCTCTCATATTTTTTTATATGCTTACATACAATGTCCATATCCTTTAGTAATGCAATATTCAACCACTTGCAAGCATTATAAATCTCCATTACATCCACAACAAAATTTAAACATCCTATTCTCGAGGATTTATTTTTTATAACATATTACACTACTTAGATGTGTCATGGGGATTTAAAGTAATCTTTAACTTCTCGAGATCAAATATTGTCAATTTAGTAATGAACTTATTGTCAAGGAAATTTTCAAATACCATTATAGGTGTATTCATAGTATTTAGGATGTGGATATGTTATGGCAAGAGTAATCCTACTTTCAATATGTGGCCTCCTTTTCTACTTCACTTTGTCTTATCATCCCACTAAAAAACTATTGATCATGCGTATATTTATGTTAGTTATGAATTCCTCTGAAATTGAGTGGTTTAAATAGAAACTAATATTAACCAAACCTCACACTGAGTTGGTTGATTACCAATTTTGCCTTGTGGGTAATAATGGCCTTGGAAGTTGAAGGAACCAGTTTCTACCCAAATATCCTAGTCAAATCTTGTATTCCTCAATAGAACAATACGATAAGAGCTCCTCAAAAGGATTTTTCTTGTCTTGTCCTACTAATGCCCCAAGATTACCTTAGCCTACATCCATAATAAAATGTCTACACGTCCTTAGGGAATCCCAACAATGATTAAAAGGTAGATGAAGATAGGAAATGAGTCTACTAAAATTGGTTGATTGGTCTTTTATCGAGATTATAAAATTTTTAATTAACAAAACATGTTGCATGTTTATCATTATTTGCAGTTGAAACAATAAATAAATCATTATTAAAATAATCCTCCTTATATTTCTCAAATATTTTGATTTTATATATATTATGAGGATAGAGGACATATAGAATAGAAATGTCTCTTCAAAACCAGCAGGGTGGCTCCTTTTCTACAGCCAAACAATGGCATAATTTTATAGTCTATGATATTAAAGGATAATACAAATTTACTTCTATCCCACTAAATAACATCCGTATGTAAGTCACAAGCAACATCACTTCAACTACCAATAATCTCCATGACAATGTTCCAAAACTTGAAAACATATTATTTTTAATGAGTTGGTTGAGGATAATTTCCATTCTTGGACATAATAATGAAACTTGAACTAGCTTCTAACTTTTGAAGACCAAATTTTTTTCACCTTGGTGGTGTACTTATCATCAGGAAGTGAAATTTCTAAACTTTAGATTAATGTGGAAAATGGTAAGAGAAATCTTAGTTACATTATGCACACTCTTTTTGTAATTTGGATTGTTTTATGCTCCCATGAAATATCCATCATATACATTATTGTCAATCAAAAACCTATGTTTTTTCCATATATCATACCATGAAAACTATTTTTTTAAAAGAATGCATACTTTGTCGAATTGATAGTGTAATTATAAACTACTTATATCTAACCCCTCCACATTGAGCTTATTGATGTAGTACTCAAAAGCACTCTCTTATAAAGCATGTATTTTTTTATGATTTTCTTAAGCCATTACCATGTACATTGAAATGAATCCCACAAGCATAATGGAAGTCTTAACCTTGAAGGGTAAATCACTAAATCTTCATCTCATATTGCAAATCTTTAGAACCTAGTTCCTCACCAAAACATGATCAAAATATGTTTTAAACTAATACAAATTGTTAAGCTTTAACCTTTTCCAATTTTCCTACATTTAACATAATTGATCATGTAAATAAATCTAAAATTTAGATGTCTCAAAAAGAATACCTAAAGTCTATTCCAAATCAACTTGATAGATTAGTCAAATTCATTAGAGGAGATAATCCTAGTAGCCTTTGACATGACTCCAAGGGTATCCCCATAGTCCAATATACCTTAATTTCTCAAAATATAATGGTTGCCTCTACCTTAATATTCAAACTTTATAACCCTTACATGTTTCCCTTTATATTGAAGATCTCATGCTTAATAATTATATCATAGACTCTGGAGACTTTGATAATTTAATGTCCACTAAAGTTGTTCACGCTCTTGGGCTTACATGTACAAAAAAGTTTGGTTGATGTTTTTTTAATGGAGACCAAGATAGTACCTTTTATTTAGAACATTAAAAATGCCTAGGTACTTTTGGTTGCTTATTTTCAAAATAGAGTCAAAATGACTAACTCCTAATGGTAGAAATTCCTATAACCTATGCAATGTTATTAAGCAAAAGCTTTTGTAGAGATGTAGGAGGAAAAATACAAATGGATTGGTTTCAATTTATGATTATGTTGAAAAGTATTAAAAAAGAACTAGAACCTTAGCTCAAAGCACTTACATAGTATAAAATTTAGACGATCTTCTTGATGATATTTTATATGAACAGACATGACACGATAAATATATGATAATGTTAGAGGAGACCCAAATATTCCTAGACTCATTGAAGTCGATATCAATAATACATGGATGTTAAATTTTTTTGGTAGCCATTTATTTATTGGTGTAGGTTCTGGAGTTGTTTTTATTTCCCCTACTAATGAGTTATTTCCTTTTTCCTACAATTTATTGTTTTAGTGCACAACAACATAGTAAAAAATGAAGTTTTTCAAGTTGTAGAGGAGATGGGTATAAGGAATATAAGGGCTCAAGGTGATGTTGAACTAATTATAAAACAAATATTAAATAAATATCAAGTGAAAAATGAACATTTGAGGAGCTATTGCAACAAAGTGCGGGATTGTATTGAAGTTTTGAAGGCCTTTTATCCAGTCATGGTACCTAGAGAAAATAATTCCAAGGCCGATGCCTTAGATGTATTTGTATCTTTTCTAATTCCTCACTTAAAGATTGATGAGGAAAATTACACCATAGAACTTGTCTGTGGCCAAAATGTACCCAATAATTCATAGCATTGGCATGTGTTCAATAATGATGAATCGATCATAATTTTCCTTGAAAACAATAGTAACTTCATAATTATACACTTCCAAGTTAGATATATAGCATATAGAGAATATCATTATTATGAAAATAAATAAAAATTCAATAGTAATGCCAAAGTTGAGGTCAAAATTATAACCAAAGATGAAATCATAGATGAAAAAGAGGATGATGGGGCTATCAAACTCAAGGGAAATAATATTCTTAAAGGTTTGGTCTCACTTGAAAACTTGATCTATGAGCATGATATATACATCAAGAAGAGAATTGAAGAGGAACCAAATGGATATCTCAAATGTGAAAAATTAAACATCAGTAGCAAAGAAGGGTATAGATATATCAATGTTGGAAAATGTTGTTATAAAGAAGAAAGATAGGGATTTTTTAGTCTTTTCAACTTGTACTCAAATATTTTTGTTAGGTGATATGCTAACTTGAAGTTTCTTAGACCTAAAGAGATGAAGTGTAATATATCATTAAAACCTAGTGTTAACCTTTGTAAACAAAAACAAATTCTTTAAAATCTCAAGATCATTGGTAAGATCTATCAAGAAACAAAGAAGATTTCAAAATTTGTGATCATTTTACCAATCCATCCATCAATCTAGGTAGCAAAGATTATACATTTGAGGAAAAATTATTGAGAAATTAAGATCCATGTTAATTTCCATAATCTAAATCAAACATATCTCAAATATAACTATCCATTACATAAAATAGATCAAGTTTCAAGAGTAGTAGTTCAATTTAAAATGATTTTGTGCTTGATATTTTATTTGGATACAATCAGGTAGAAATGATGCCTAAAGATCAACACAAGATTGCATTCACAACTTCATGGGGTACCATTTCATATAAGCAGATGTTTTTTGTACTCATGTATGTTGGTGTTGGATTTCATAGGGGTGGACCTAGATTTGAGTGACATGAATAAAAACATCACAGTGGTATATCTCAAAGATCTCATAACATTTTCAAAAAAGTGAGATCATTATGAGCACTTCAAGATGGATTTTGAAAGGTGTCAAGCTTAAGGAATATCACTAAATCCAAATAATTAAATCTTATAAATTATTATAGGGAAGCCATATAATTTTGAACTAAATAAGTAAGATTTATTTGGAAATAGTGAAATCAATTCAACAACTATCTTTTCCTACCAAGAACCCTGGAATGCACTCCTCAATAAGGTGAATTTATTGCAAATATTTTTACCTAATTTTTATGAACTTATAGACACATCACCTAAATGATGAGAGGTAATGTGTCTTTCAAATGGAGTGGTGAGGGTAATAAATATTTTGATAAGATTAAAAATTCTATGATAATGCTTATATGCTAGTGTGACTAGACTTTAAAAAAGACTTCATTGTGTATAACTATTATTCTTAACATGTGTTGTCAACAATTTTGGTGTAAAATAATGAAGAGGGTATAGAATACTTGATTTATTTCATGAGATATTATTTTAATTTTCACAAGATCAAGTATTCTCCAATAAAAAAATAATCTTTTGTTGTGGTCAAAGGTATGAAATATTTTAGATTCTACATCTTGAATTCTTATACATAGGTGATGGTACCAGACATGGTAGCTAAGAATATATTGATGCAATAATATCTTGGTTAAAAAATGGGTGGATAGCTTTCTAAAGTGTAATAATACGACTTATAAATCAATCCCACTAAGTTAAACAAAGGTAAAGGTTTGTGTCAACTGATTATAGAGGGAGTTGATGATTCGAGGAAGCCTACACAAAAGGCCTTAACAAAGAATATTTTAAAGAGATTTCCTTTGTAGTCTTCATTATCTTTATTGATGAATGGTACTAAAATATTTACTTCTTCTTGACCAACGGAGAGTGCCCAAGGAATCTAAATGTTAAAAAGAAAAGAGTGGTTAAATGGAGAGCTGGTAGGTATGTAATCTATGATAATACCTTTTTTAAGAAATGTTTATATGTTTTATTTTTGAGATGTGTTGATATGGAACAACATAAGATATTACTAGAAGCTTTCCATAATCAGCGATGTATTGGTCACTTTTTTTTGCTTGTCATGACATTTAAGAATCTAATAACTCACCAATACTAGCCTATAGTTCAAGTGTAAAGCATGATAGAATTTTGTTGGAAGAATGAAATTTGCCCCACTTCCCTTTAGACCTATAGTAATATAATATCCCTTCTAACAATGGGGATTGAATTTCATTAGTACATTGAATATACATTCCAGTGCAAGTCACACTCATGTCCTAAAAAAATGGACTATTTCACAAAGTGTGTTGAGGTTATTCCTATAAAGAAGACTACATCTGAAGAGATCCAAATTCATAAAAGATAACATTATATTTATATTTTGAGTATAATTTTTTTTTATAACCAATGCTTCCAATTTATCTTGTTCTGAACTTATGGTTTCCTAATATAGTTATGAGATATCATTATCTCACTCTTCAGGTTACTACCCCTAAGGAAATGATAAAGTAAAATGAAGTAAGAACAATGTTGTTACCATCATCCACAAATTAATGGATGAAAATTAAAGGAATTGGAATAAAATGTTAGATGATACATTGTGAGAAAACTACACCACTTTGAAAAGAGCCATTGGCATTTCCCTATTTAAGTTATTTATGGTATAGATGTTGCAGTTCCCATTTCTTTGGAGTTACTTATTTTTCAATTGGTGAGAGTGATAAAAGATGAGAATTTAATAAATACTCTAAATAAAATAATCTTGTACTTAAGCAAGTTGGAGGAAGAGAGATTCATGGTTGTAGACAGGATCCCAAAACCCCAAAGCAAAGTGAAGAAGATATTTGACAAGAAGGCTAGAGAAAGAGACTTTCAAATTGGTGAATTAATTATCCTCTAGGATGAGAGGTGGAATTTTTGATTTCCTATGGATGGGATTTTCCAAAGTCTATCCTTTCTATAGAGACAATACATATTATATGGCTTATGGATATGGAACTCATCTCCCATTTCCCTATAGTGACAAATATCTCAAATAGTTCAAACAATAAGAGTAGGTTATCATGCAGTTCATTGTAGGGGTTCTTAGTGAAGGGATGTCTTTGGCCATGTAACCAAAGTCACACAGTTTAAAATAACATACAATCTATATTTATTCAATAAAATAATGCCTTAGTAATATCTACATTCACAAGGACTCTCTACAACTAATCTATCCCTCTCTGTCTCTAACTCTAAGCCTTTAACTCTCTATTACAGTGGTGCAAGAACAAAGAGGGTATCTAATTAATGATAATCTCTAATTCAGTGATGCTTAGTTTAGGTGCAGACATATAAAATACCAACTCAAAATTCTATTTGCAGACATTCACCATAAATACCACACTATATTTGTTGATTTAAAGACATTACAATGTTTAAACCAATAGACAAACTATCAACTATATTTAAAAGCCTTAGAGTGTAAACATGGATAAAATGATCACCAATGCAATCTAACATCCAACTGGTTCATGTATAGTTGCTTGTTTTTCTATTTTTTCTTGAAATTATCTATTTTCCCCTTTTGCATCATGTTTTTATCCTCTTCTCTTCTCCCCACTTCATGAGATTCTTTCCTTGACCCCTTATGATACGTACCATGTCTCTTCACTTTCCTTTAAGTCTATAAAACACTCTAATCCCATGGTTTTTTTCAAAAATGATTACATTTTGTTACTTGTTTTGTGTTGTTTTGTTGTTGTTGATTCATTTTTGAAATGTTATTCCCAACTATTTCTTTTTTTCTTTTTATTTATTTATTTATTTTTTGGTTTATGCAAGTTTTCTCAAAACCTTGGATGTTCCTACTTTAGACACTTAAGGTTTTTAAAATGTGAAAGCCTAACACATGGATTGAATAAGTGGTAAAACCACTATTTTGACCATAAAGCATAATGGCCATGGCATTTTCTTCCAACACACTAAGTACTTATAGTTTTTTGCCAATCTTTCTCTTCCATTTCTATCTCCTCCTTGTTCATCTTAATTATATCATCTTCTTCTTATCTCTCCTTACTCTTATTTTTATGGGTTTAGACCCACCATAGCCTATCCTCCTCTACTAAAGGATTGTCCGCTTTTATCTTAGTCTTCATGTCGGTTAAAACCCACCCTCATCTGACCACCTCCACCCAGATGCCCCTTCTAGCATCTTAATTTCTCTTATGGGATGAAACACACCAGTAAATGACCACCTCCTCTTAAAGCCTTCTTATCTTTATTTACTCATTATCCAACCTATTGTTGGATCCTTCATTCTTTAATCTTTGTTATTTATAGCTCCTCTTCTCTCATGGCTTCCATCTCCTCTCTTACCACCCTCTTTCTTATGGATTATTCATTTATAGAGTCTTATTCTTCTTTCATGTATTATTCACTGCTCCAACTGATATAAAAATTAGTTATTCCTCCTCTCTTTCTTTAGTGCATAAATTTTCACATCTTATTTCACCTCTTTTCCTTGGAAGGCCTCTATGAATTCCTCCTTTCTCTCTACTTTTTCACTTGCACATAAACTATAGTCATAAATTAGTTTAAAAATATATGACTTAATAGTCCCCATAGGTGCTTCATCGATCTTCTCAATTTGATTAGCTAATATAATAATTATCTCTTGCTTATTTTCATCTTCTTGATTTTTATTAGTTGATTCAAAAACCAATTACTCTTCTTCATTTCTCATCCTCTTTATATCAGATCTAGGTTGATTGTTTTCTCCTTGTTTCTCCTCTTTCATGTCTTTTGCAAATAAATTTTCACTCTCTTTGTCTATAAAAGGATAATGCATATCTTCACCCATAATAGTTTCTTCTCCATTACCTATGTGGGATGCTACCACATATGCAACATCACTTTTATTCTTCATTCTTCTTTGTATAAACAAGTCCACCATATCTATCTCCATATTTTTTAGAAATGCACATTAAATAAACACATTAATGAAATCAATAGTTCCCAAAAATACATTTTTCAACTCTTCATCATGCTTCAAGGACATGTTGCCCAATGCTTCTCCAATGCTCACATTCTCCTCACAACTTTTTCTCTCATGATGGGCTCCCAAAGGCCCATTCTCAAAAACCTCCATGGTTGTCCTCTCCTCATTCTTATTTCTATTTCCTTCTTCTTCACATGGTTGGTCTTAAACCATACTCTCCTTATGTGTATTAACTTGCATATCAATAATCTATATTTTTTTCTTCATGGAAATATACAACTCTTCATGCTTGACTTATTCATTCACGTCTATTGTTTCCTTCAAGGAAACATGTAGCATTCCTTGGTTATTCTCAACCCTTCTTCCTTCCAAAATAAAAAATAAAAATGCACTGCCTAACAAGGAAAATTTTAAATTTTCCCACTTGTGGGATATCATAACTCAATCCCATCATCAAACAATGGGCCTCCTTCTTCCAGTTCAACAACTATCACATCCATATCCTTTTGCATGATGATTCCTTCATTTATGTGTGACTCAAAAACCTCAATCTCTTTGTTGTTTTGAAAATAAGATTTGATTTTCTTACATGGAAACCTCGCTTTCTTATTGTCATTCAAGATAGCCTTATTCTCCTTACTTTTATCCATCTCCTTGATACTTCTCAAAGTAGACTTGAACTGCTCACATGAAAACTTCCATCTCATATTTAATTTTATGGAAATCTTATTCTTATTCTATTTTGTCTCAATATTCAAGACATGAATCTTATATAAACATTCTACTCTCATTCTTGAGTGCACAACATGACCCATAAAGTTAGAAACTATATGCTCCTAACTCCTTACCTTATTGTTTCCTTTCCCTTGTCTCCTCTATGGGATATCTCTAAAATACACAACTACAAATCCATATAATCTCTTGAAATTTATACCCTCATAGGATTTTCAATACACTTCTCTCCAAAATACATTTATAGATCCACTATCCAATTCATGAGCACATTTGGGCTCTCTTTACCATAAAAAAAACAATATTAATAGCGGTCTTACCTCTTTTCTTCACCTTGACCTTTATCGATCTCTTTCTTCTATTGGGATATTTTCCTCCACCTAATTGGTCTCTCTCCAAATCATCTAACCTTTCTCATAGGGACAATAACTCTATAATCATTTCTTCTTCATACTCTACACTCAGTTGAAACATCTTCACTTTTTGTATCTGTCATCATGTCTAATATTTATTGGACTCCCTTCAACATATCAACCATGTCTTCTACCTCTGGTGCCCTTCTTCTTTTATGTGTCATATCCTCCTCAACAAGCAAGCTTCTCATTCACAAATAGACTTAGAAAAGAGTCTATCTCACTTCCTCAACACATGCATGAATTATTTCACACCTACAACAAACTTATCTTCTTTCCAATGTAATCTCCTTTTTCACAACTTACTTTTCATAGCCTACAATTGACTCATACTAGAACCTCACACACCCAAATCAACAAGGAAAGATATTGATCTAATACCAAATGGTGAAATAATAGACAGATTATACACTTAAATATAAACTTTAATTCTAGTATGCTTAGTTTTAATGCGCACACACACACACATAAAGCGCAACTTAAAATTCTATTTCTAGACATTTACCTCAAGAAACACACTATATTCATTGATTTGAGGACATTACAATTTTTTTTTAAATAAACACATTTTAAATTATGTGCCTTATATATTTTGGAATGTAAACATGGAGGAAAACATCACCAACATAGTCTAACATCTAAATAATTCCTCTAGAGCTTGTTGTTTTTTATTTCTTTTATTGCATCTCCTCTTTTCCCCCTTTTGCATCACATTTTTATCCTCCTATCTTCTCCTCACTAGGTGAGATTATTTCCATTACCCTTTCTAACATGTACCATGTCTCTTCATAGTCATTTAAATACATAAAACTCTCCAAACCCATGCATTTTTCTTTAAAAACTATTAATTTTTGTTTGTTGTTATGTGTTATTCTATTATTATCAATTCGCTATCGAATTGTTATTCTCAGTTTTTTCTTTTTTCTTTTTTATTTGGTTGATGTAAGATTACTCAACCCCTTAGATGTTCCTATATCATGTAGACTTTTCAACTTCTCTCTGATACCTCTCTCTCTTTGATCTCTATTTTGTCCCTTCTTTGGTCTGTAGCCTCTCGTCTCATGATTTGTAAGTTTAAATCTCTGGGTCTTTCCTCAATCCTTCCAATGTCAATCTCTTGATCATTCAATATTGACCTTTCCAATGTGACTCTTATTTTGTATCTTGATATCCTTTATATCATTCTTAAAAAAAATTGTATAACAATAACATGAGATCACTTTCCTACTTTTTCCTTTTTGAAACTTTTTTTGTAATTGCTTATGATTCTCGAAAGATATTTTTGTAACAGTGGATACATAGTTGGGTTAACTATTTCACAGTGACCACTAGGTAAATGTTCTATTTTAGAGTTTTCCAATGATAAATTAAATGACTAAATTGGTGATTTAACATGAAATTTTTGACCATTAGAATATCTTCATGTTATTCCATTATTGTGACCAAATTTCAAATTGTGATCATAGGTTGCATGTGATCATGCCAAGTGCCAAGATCTCCTGGTTCCTAGATAACAAGATCCAAATCCTTTCTCGTGGTCTTCAAAGACTTTGTGGACCCATGGACTTATTAAATCCATTTTATGGTCCCTCATGCATTCTCCCCTTTTCATCATTGCCTCTCTTTATGTTTCTTTTTTAGTGATTGAGGGTGTTTGACAACTTTTATAGCACTACATTATCACCATGTTGGACCCAATAACCTAGAACACACTTAGCCAAGCTATCACAAGGTGAGTCCAATATACTAATCCCTAAATATTATTTTAATTCCCCACTTGATTCTCATGGTTCAATTAGGGCTTGAACCTATGACCTAGTGGTCATCGTTGTAATGGCTTACCATTGAGGTATAACCCTGGGGGTGCCTCTCTTTAAGTTTATGGACCCATTAATTAATTAAATCCATTTAAGGATAATAATAAATTTTCATTACATAATGGCTATTACTATATCTTATAACCCTCAATGATTATGACACATGTTGTAATTTGATTTCTCAGAGGCATGTGATTATTTTGTGGATTGTTACAGACCCATTGGAGTTATAAAATCAAATTTGAAATTGGTCACACGTCTTCCCATCATCCCTATCATGACTTATACTTATGAACACACTAAAGCCTCATGAGTAACTATGATTATAACACCTAAACTCCATGGTCTTTATGAACTTTTGTGGTCCTGTGCATGAATCTCAAGAGTCTTGTGGACCTGTTAGAATTTATAAACCAATGTATAATTTGTTGGGTCTAGAAAGAAGCCTTAATTACAAAAAATAATATTTGTGGCCTTATAAACTTAGGCAAATAATGTGGACCCTGATATATATATATATATATATATATATATATATATATATATATATATATATATATATATATATATATATATATATATATATATATATATATATATATATATATATTTAGTCCCTATGGACTTAGAGACTTAATAAATAATGTACACTTGGCCTCCAACATTATAACTTAAAGTTGCAAGGGAAAATATTTGAGACCACCAATACAAAGAAACTTAGAGTTGTGAGATTTAAATGACCATGTTACCTTGAGTGTGATCCATGTGATCCTTAGGACCTCAAAAACTACTACAAATCCATCAACTAAAATTGGATCTCAAAATGTGACCTAAAAACCCTATTGATTTGATAAATTTGCCTTGAAAGTAATTTTTGAAACTACACCAACTCTTACCTATTTTTGGTGATGTAAGATTACCCATATGCCTTGGATGGCCCTGCATAAAACACTTGAGGTAATTAAAAATTTGTGCTTGACTCACATAGATGGAATAAATGGAAAAATTAATCTTTTGGCCACTTAGATTGATGACTCTGGTATTCCCTTTAAGTATACCAAATATTTCATCTAATTTTATCTCTCTTCCACTTCCAACTTATTGGCTTTGAATCCATCCTCTTCTACTGATATTCACTTTCTTCCCTTATGTGTAAAATGGATCGATCATAGTTCCACCACATGAACAAATTATTTCTTTCTTCTAACCCACTTTTTGGGCATAATATGTCCACTTCCACCAAATCATGTTTTCCCCATCTTCATGTGGGATTGATATCATCTTTGTCCAACCATGTCCACCAAGATGTTCTTTCTTGCATTGTAATTTCTCTAGTGGGCTTGAACCCATGGCTATCTTTCGACCACCTAATCCTAAAGACTTCATGTCTTTGTCCATTCACTATCCAAACTAATATTGGATTATTCCTTATGTCACTCATCTCTATTTTTAGCTACCCTTTTCTAATATATGTCATCTCTTCCTTTGATTTACTTTGTTACATCACCATTTTGATTGTATCTCTTTCATTCATTAGAGTCCTCAAATAAACTACTTATTTCTCTATTTATTCACATGCTTTAGTTGAAGAATAAATAATTTTCTCCTCTTCACTTTCTTAAGTGCATAATTTTGCACTTTTGTCTTCACCTCTTCACCTTAAAAATCCTCTTTGAATGCTTCCTTTCTCTTCATTTATGCACATCGACATAGACTATAGCCATAAATTAGCTTAAAAACATGAGAATTTATAGCCCCCATAGGTGCTCCATCTATATTCATATTATGATATTGATTTCCCTCAACCTCAGGATTATCAAAGCCTTTATCATTTTACTTAGTTCTCAAAATAATGCTTAGTTTTTCTAGTGACAACACCTCTTCTATTTTTATTTGTTTCTTATCCCATTTTCATCATCACATGTTGATTTCATTTTCCCTCTTTCTCTTCTTTTCCTTCTATGTCACCAAAATGAGATTTTTCACTTATCCAATCTCCTTTGTGAGTCTTCTCACTCACATCAAACTGCTTTAAGTGAAATATCTTTTTTTCCACTTCTTCATGTTGTTTCTTATGCATATGAGCACACTGTATCAACCCATAATTTATCCTCTTAAGGGAATCAATAGATCCCACAAATAGTTTTTCCAGTGCTTCTTCATACCTAAAGGACACATTGTCCAACTCTTCTTTATTTCTCACATTTTCTTCTTGGATTTCATTCACATGATGGACTTCTGAAGGTCCAGTATCAAAAATATCCATTACTATTTTTACATCATTCTTCAAACTATTTTCTTCATCTTTAGTGATCTTCAACTACACATTCCTTATTCGCATTCACTTGTAATTCCTTTACCTTCATTGTTCTCTTCATCGAGAACCTACACTTCTTCTTTGCAAAAGATAAATATCAATTTTAGTACCTTTATCCTTTAATGATGATACCCTCTTCCCACTTAAAGGATTATAATTTCTTTCCCATCATCAAATAATGGGTTTCCTTATTTTGGTGAATAATTTATTACTTTTGCATCCTCTTCCATGAATATTTCTTCCATTAAGGGATACTCACAAGTTTATCTCTCTAATGCTCATTAAATCACACTTGGGCTTCTCACTATTAGATATTATTTTTTTATTGATTTTTAAAGAAACCTTATTCTACTCACTCACATATTTAAATTGTTCATTTGGAAACATATTTTTTTGATTGCCTAAAGGCAATCTTCTTCACCTCTCTCTCAATTCTTGGAGCTTCTTCCACCATTCTCTCTACAATTTTAGATGCACAACTTGATCCATAAAATTGGAAACAATATGTTTTCAACTACTTAACTTTTTCTTTCCTTTCTCTTGTCTCTCATTTTGGAGGTATCTCTAATACATAGTTTCATGTCCACATAACTTATTTCTTCCAATTTTTACCCTCAACAGATCTAAGATGTTTTCCTATTCAAAAAAAATTCTAATTCAACATTCCATTTTATGAGCTTCTTTATCTCTCTTTACCACAAAACAAAATAATATTTCAAGTGGACTTAACTCTTTTTTCACCCTCACCTATGTTGGTCTTTTTTATTTTTTGGGATCTCCTACTTCACTTACATATCTTTCCAAATCATCCAACGTTTCTTATAGGGACAACCACCCCATCATCATTTCTTATTCATATTCTTTACTCATAGTTGTAACATCTTCTCCACTTGTTCCATCCCAATCTTTCATGGAATTCCTTTAACATCTCTACTAGGTCTTCTACTCCTATGAAATTCCTTTTTTGTATGCCATTTCATCTCTAAGATTATATTTCACAACTTATAATTGATTTAAAAAATCTTATCTTTCACAACCTAAATTGGAATCAAATAAGAGCCTCTCTTCCACTTCTTTATTCACACTTCCATGACTTCTCACACACTTGTGACAATCTTACCCTCTATCAAATGTAATCTTATTATCAAATGTAATCTTAACTTCTATCACATAAATCTCTTCTCTTATAGGACTTTCTATTACCTACAAAAAATATGAGATTCTTTTTCACAACTTGTAATTGACTAAAAGAAAAAAGTTTCACAATTTTATCACATGGATCTTCTTCGCTTACAAGACTTTATAACATCTACAACAAACTCATGTGACTAGTCTAAGACAACTTGGTGAAATTCATGGTAAGGATTCCTTAGTGAAGGGGTGACCTTGGCCATGAAGTCAAAGTCACACAACGTAAAATAATATGTATTGTCTATTTATTTAATGAAATAAAGCCTTAATAACATCCTCATTCATAGTGATTCTTTGCACTTACTCTATCCCCATCTATCTCTAACTTTGAGCCTCTATGGGAATTATATTCACTCTCTCTTACATACTCTAAAACTCCTCTCTATTTTATTTCTATTATGGCGCTTTTATGATCTATGGCCTCTCTCTTTTAATCTTTGTTCTCTACTTGCAGGCTTAAAGATCTACTTTTTGCTAAGATCTCCCTTCCTTCCTCAACCCTTTCAATATTGACCTCCTAATATTTTGATGTTAACCTTTCCAATATGACCCTCAGTTGATTTATTTATTTCCCATATATACTACCTATAAAATCCCCTTTAATGATTGCATGATATACTTTCATTTCGTTTTCCCACTTATTACATTCTTCAACTTTCCTTATAATTGTTGGTGATTCCTAGAATATATTTTTGTAATATTTACTACATGGTCAAGTTAAAATTTGTTTGACCATGAACTAAATTTTCTCTTTCATATCTTTCCAATGAGACCTTAAATGCCTAAATTGGTGCTTTAATGTGAAATTTGTGACCATCTAAAGATCTATATGTTGTTCTTTCATTGTTGAGACCAAATCTAAAATTGTGATCGTAGGATGCACATGATAAGTACCATATGGCAAGATCATGGGTCCCTATATAACCAATTCCCAAGTCTTTCTTTGGGTCTTCAAAGTCTCTTTGGACTCGTGGATTTATTAAATTCACCTTATGGTCCCTCATTGCTCTGCTTCATTTCATTTTGCCCTCTTTTTATTTATGTTGGCATGTGAATCATTTAAATCCATTGAAATATTACAATGCATTCATGTTACATTATGTCTAGTAATATATATTTTGGCCCTTATGATTGTGAAAAATGTTAAAATCTCAAGTTCCCAAACTAATGCAATTGCTATATGGATTGTCATAGACCCATTTGAGTTATGAACTCCAATTTGAAATTGGTCATGAACCCATGACCCTTACATGACTTAGACTTGCAAACAAGATAAGGCCTTTATGAATAATTATTATTATGACACTTGTATTATATAACCATTAGACTTTGTAAACTAATGCATATCTTTTCAAGTTCAGAAAGAGTACTTAATTGTGAACAAGAATGTAGAAAATATAAAGTCTCCCATGGACTTAAAAACTTAGTGAAATAATGTGGCCACTAATAAAGAGATTATATAGACCCTATGAAATAAAAGATTTATGAAATGATGTGCACATGTCTCCAAAAATTACAACTTAGAGTTGTGAGGGCCTATACATGTGACTACCAATACAAACCCACTTGGAGTTGTGAGGGCCTATACATGTGACTACCAATACAAACCCACTTGGAGTTGTGATATGGGAATGTGACCACATGACCCCCAATATGAGAGATGTGATCTTTATGATTTTAGAAAACTATTGTAACTCCAAATAAACTAAAATTACATCTCATATGAACCAAAAACCCTTTTGAACTAATAAATATGCCCTAAGAATTTTAATTGAAACTATGCCAACTCCTACCTTTTTTTAGTGATGCAAGATTGCTCGTACACCTTGGATGCTCCTACATTAAGTTTTTCCCCACATATAGATAAGTGAGTTATGATTTTGGTGTGTTTCAAATTTTTATCTCTCCTTCCTCATTGCATTCTATTAATTCCTCATTAAATTACTTATTTCTCCATATTCTAGTGGATAAGGCACCAGTTTAGAACTATGTGATTCTAAAGTCTGACCTATGTCCTTTCTAATTAAGGCTTTTCCCTAAGGGCACTAGTATAGAACCATATCATTCCCATTATAAATTTTCCTTTGTTTTCACCCAATTGGAAACTTATTGATCACCCAAAACACTACTATTTAAATCCCCTCAATGCATAGAGAATTTTATTGCTATTATCTAAAAATGTAATCTAGTTTCAAGCATTTTAGTGCATTTCAAGTTTTTGGTGTGTCTCAAGCACTTCAAAGCTTAGGTTATACTATGTATCCACTTGGAATAGTTTCAAGGGGTGAATATAATATCTTTACTACCAGCAAATCCTCTTATTTTCATTCACCCAAAAAAAATCTTCATCCTAACTATGCCTATAAAAATCTTATGAGCTTAAGGAAGTTGCCTTCTACATAATTAAGCCTCCAAAAATGAAGCATAAATAAATGAGATTTGAACCCATATCCAATTTGGAGATAAGAATCCTAGAATTTGGTGATTCGAGGAGTGGTATATAGATTTGGAAGAGTTTTAGAATAAAATGAACAAATATAAATGTTCAGTAATTGGTCAACACATATATGATAGTGGGATTTTGTAAGCTATTGGTTTATTAAATTCAGTGTAATGTATCAACTTGGTATTCACATGTGCAAAATTTTAAAACCCCAATAATCAAAGAAGATTAGAAAACACAAGGTTTAAAATTTTCCAAACTTGGTGGTCATTCTTTGAATGTCACCCTTGGGATTCCTTCCCAACAAACATTTATTTTATTCTTATATTCGCTCTTTGTTTATTCACTTTTTACTCATTTAATTGAATTGAATATTACAAAAAGGTAATAGATTTTTATCCATAGAATATTATAAAATTACAATGGGAAAATATATTATATTTTAATTGTGAATACTTTCCTTGAGAAAGATGCCCACTTTCAGGGTTCTTTCCCTCTATAGTCTACACAAAAATACTTTGTTATTCCTCTTTGATTTACTTTATTTAAAACTTTTGAACTTAGTTATAACACCAAATATACTATCATATTTCAAAATCATTATATTTTAAATTCAGGTTCATGACCATTGTCATTTCATCAACAATTTTGCACAAGTCGAGAATTTTTTGTCGAGTTCATAAAGAGCACTCTATATGTTGCTTAGCTTTTTTATTATCTTTATCTCTCTTGAAATGCCTTATGAGAGAAGTAATTTATCATAAAAATGAGATATATCTTAATTCAGGTGGATTTGGTTCATTATATCTTACTAAATATTACCATTATTTCACATCCAAGCTTATACTAACATCAATAATGTTGGGAGTACATTCCATAACTACTTGAAAATTTGTTATATCTAATTCCACTTATACATTAACACATCACTCCTACAATTTTAGTATTGTAGTACCCAACTAGTCAGTAATTATATCTAGTTATGTCACCACACTCTTTAGGCTATGTGCACAGAGTTGGTGGATAATTACATGGACACTTCCCATAATGTGATAACATTATTTAATAATATGATCATGTTATATAAATAATGTGATCATGTTATTTAAATTATGGATCAGTAATTACTTAGACATAATGTGATTATGCTATTAAATAGCATGATCCCATTATTTAAAATAAATAATGTGATTGCATTAATAATGCGATTGTATTCCCTGTGTCACCCAAAAATAAAAATCAAACCAAACGTAAAAATTCCTCATTTTAGCTTTGCATTCTATCTTTTCCCTCATTCTCCTCCACTTTGTGATCATGTTTTTCCCTAGTGAGGTCAAACCTTACCCCAATTCATCCCAAGAAGTTGTTAATTGATGATGCCACCATGTAGAAGAGATAAATTCTAAAAATATATTCATTATTTAATTGGTAATTTATTTATTTTTAACAGCCCATCCTACTAACCCTCATATTCCTCTACCTAAGCCTCTTGTTCCTCTACCTAACCCTCTTCTTACTCAGCCTAACCCTCTTTTTCCTCATCCTAACCCTTAACCTAACCCTCTTATTCCTCTACCTATCCCTCCTCCTAACTCTCCACCTAACCCTCCACCTAAACCTCCTTCTAACCCTCCACCTAACCACCCTCCTAACCCTCCTACAGTTCCACAAAATTCCCCAAGTAGTCAAGAGATTCCATTTTACCAAATTATGGAGAATAAAATTGAAATTGAATAATTAATTAGGAGAATGAGGGATCACACTTCCACTAACACCCACTGCACCTATCTAGTTGATTCCCTAAAGACATTATTGGGTCAAATTGACTCTATAATGATTCAAATTAATAGATGAGCTTCATATCAGGATAGTTATAGGGCTTACTATTCTCATAAATTATCAACATGTGAGGTAAATAAAAAAGACATATAAAAAACCTCTATTTGTGCCTTCTTCATTAACCCAAAAACTAAAGCACCATTTCTAGTAGCTGCTAAATGTTCTCCAATCCATCATTGCCAACATAATTTAATCACAACCAATTTTTGGGAGTGATGATTAATGGTGTTTGATTATCTATTGTGTAACAACCAAGAGGTGCCATTATATTTTTTGATTAAACTCTACTGTGACTTTGTCATCTATGAAATTTTGAACTATTTTAATTTTAGCGAGTTTTAGGGTTGATAGAAAGACTTTACACGGGGTCTACTAGGTGCACATCATATGCCTAATCAGCCTACAAAGATTCATATTCAAAATCCACTTAATCTTTAAATATCCTCTATAGTTCAAGTCATAGATATTAACACTCTACATGCACTTAGTTTATTCATTGATATACTCGTTCAACATATGAGTAAGCTCTCATAGACTGATGTTAGAGATACACCATGTAGTGTGCATACTCAACCCTACCCTTGTATATCTTGTGGATGTATATTAATTATACCTTATGATGATGATGATGTTGGTGGTTTAGAGGGATTGTATAATATACTTATGAGTGATGAGTTTTTGGCATGTATATTTGGTGTGCAAATATCAACCACTACACAGATGCAGGTATATTCTATATAAATGTGATGTTAAATTTAAGTTTTAATTGTAAATTTTATTTAGCTAAAAATTAATTTACATATAAATTTAATAATATATGTGTCATTTTTTGTCTCAGGAAGTGATGGTGCCTTCATCATCATAGTCGATATTTTTAACATTTGATTTGATGAAGCCATTGTTTACATTTTTAGATCTAGCTATTGACCCATCCACTACTGCATTTATCTTTGTTATGATGACACCTTTTACTTATATAAAGGTAAAATTTTGAGTTAATATTATGACTATGTATATTTAATCTAGGTATATTTACCTTCTAAGTTTAAGTTAAATTTATCTATCAATTATCTCAAAATTCAAATACACTACTATTAAATACACTCTTGGTTTAATACAGGAGAAAAACTTGCCATATATATCTTTGATACTTTATAAAAAAGTAAGTGAGACCTTGTTTACATTAAATTTATGACTCAAGTAGACACTTCTCCATCATTGTGAGCCAAGACAAACATAGGCATTACTACTACAATGTCATCCGCATAGGCACTGACAAAGGTATATCTTAACTTGTAATTTTAAATTGTAAAAATAAATTATTTTAATAATTTTACTATATACTTGGGGAAAATATAAATTATGTGAATGTATTTTGTATATAGGGTTATCTCATGACATCTGATAGTCCTATTCAGATGATTAGTATGGCAACTTCTCATGTTTATTCCCTATTTTAGACACCTATTTGAACAATTGAGCCTTCCAATGACTTTTTTGAGTGTCAAAAAAAATTATCTTAACCGTAATCTTGTAGTACATGCATGTTTAAATAATTTTTAATTATTTTTTGAAATTAATTTCTTAAAAAGTGGTTGAACATGTTTATGTTAATTTTGCAATAATACTTGTATTTGAATAGGTTCAATTGTAAGTGAGATATGAGTGTAGGACCCATAGTCAAACCTTGGAGGAATACAAGGCATTATAGAGATCTCCATCTACTAAGAGGGCTTCCTAAGGAGAGTCTTCTTCAAGAAAGGCAAGAGGTTATTTTATGATTAGGATGTCCTACATGAGAAGTGCTTTTTTGTATGCCTATATAGCAAGGTACACATGTTTGGCATTATATATATATATATATATATATGTATGTATGTATGTATGTATGTATGTATGTATGTATGTGACATTCAGTTGACATTACATATTATGTTGGTAGATGTTGCAATTTTATGTATGCCTATCATGGCAATCTATGTATATTATTAACATTATACATGTGCCTATATGATTTTTTGGAAGGTTTCATTCAAATTATGTTAATCTATCTAATTTATATTCAGTTTTAATTTAAAATATTATCGTATAATGTTGTTTTGATCTTCTAAACTTTTATCTATCGGATCTCGTATTTAATGTTATACACAAATGAGGATTGAAAAATTATTCTTTTCAATGCTATAAATATATGATCTTCCATATTTTTTAAATTAAAGTTTTTATTTGATTATGTAGTGTAAATAACTAATGACACTCATATCTATTTTTCATTTGTCATCACCCATTTACAACTTTTCAATTGATCATTAGCATGCAATTTGATTTAATTTAAGGACCATATCCAATCATGTTCATACTTAGACAATATAGATATGAACTTCTACCTAACCTTGACTATAATCTCTTTATTCTGATAAAATCCATCCTTATTGACTTGAAACAAAATATTCACTCATGAGACACTATCTTTGGTCAAAACCCTTTATCATCCCTAATACCACCTAATGAACAATTTACTCTTCTATGTTTAATAAAGCTATACAAGTTATATTCATATGCCCTAATATCATGAATAATTAAAACCTCACTTATCTACTCTTATTCTCAACTCGATTCAAAATCCACTCTCAAATAATCTTCTTTTAAACTAGTCAATTACTCATTAGGTTTGCTCTTAACTAGTCACTTATCTCTCAAATTTGCTCTCCTTCCTTTGAATAATTATTATTTAAGACACTTTTGATAGGTCTTAGTAAAATTAAATGATTTATGTAGGTTTTAAAACTTACAATAAATCAACCAACTATAGGTCTCTAAGAGATTGAGCTTTCATTCTCAAATTCTATCTTTTTAAGTTTCTAAGTCTCTGGACCTAGTTGTTGCTCCAATAGGTCAATTTCTCAAAATAGAGTTTTTAGCTCTTAAAAATTATATTTTTAGTAGTATTTTATAAATTATAACATGTTCCAACCCTTACCCAAGTTTATATAACTCAAATCAACCAAAAACTTGTCTTATCTTATCCACAACTTTCTCAAAAATGGTCTTCGATTGTTGTACAAAAAATTAGTCCTATGTACCTACAATTTAAAATCTCTTATAAACCTAATTATACTTGTAATAAGTTATAATATCCATTCCCAAATTTATTACAAATTTTTATTCCTTATTGTTCAATCATTTGAATTTTAGAGGTGTTTTACTCATGAAACCCTTACTTCAGATTTACTCAAAATTTCTATAAGCTGAGAGCTAATTATTGATAGTTCACAGAGCTCATTGGGATTTAATATGATATAACACATGTATATAGTTCTATAAAAACATATTCAACTATTACAATACTCAAATTAAGCTCATATAATAGTTTCCACGTGTAAATAAGCCTCTAAAAATGACTATAACAATAAAAATATAGAATTCCTGAGGGTTTCACGAATATAACTAAGATTTAAGATTGCAATCACTATTAAAAGATTATAATCATTTTATAAAAGGATAATACAATGGAAAACATGTAATAATATTGAAAACTTTTTATTATGTTCAACAAGAAAACATTTACACAGTCCTCTTCCATTGAGATAGACCTATAACATATACTCTAACCTCTTCAAAAATGATGTTTTTTTGTCTTTTTAAGCTTTGTGGTTGATCTTGTATGGTTCCTCCTCATTATGATTTAGGATTATCACATTTTTATATTCTAAACCAAGAATTTTAATTTACTAAACTTGCTCAGATTCTCTCTTACTCATTCAAATTAAACTTTCTAAACTAACCTAGTTTATAGGTCTTAATAATTACCTAAGAATATTGTTAACATAGATTCTACATGTATTTGTTGATTCTCCTGCATTACCTTTACTATACCCCATGGTGACCCTAGTGGGGGGGGGGGGGGGGGGAGGGGGGGCGGGCGAGGCGGGGGGGAGGGTGTTTCCCCACCTCACACCCCAATTAGGAACTGGGCATTAAAATAAGATCAGGCTCTACCATCCAACATTAGAGTCATACAATACTCATAATTTACCAAGTGTTCTTAAATTAATCAGAAATATCTAAGAATCATATAATCTGGTTGAGAACCATGACACATGTTCACATTACACCATTCAACCATGGTTTTTTCATCTATCAAATCAACACCCTCTTTAAATTTCAACTCCTCCCTTTCAACAATGCTTTTTACACATGCTCTAGCACTGTCATGCTCCCCTTTTCCATGCCCAACCTCGGTGAAAATCTAAATGTGTTCTACACTAGTGTTAATGTGCATCTTATTAAACCAGTAACACATCCATGCATTTTTTAATTATGATTTTTAATTGTCTAACCAAATCTAATTTTGATTTAAAATAATGTTCCTCTGACTCAATTGTTCATAAAACTTCTAAAAATAACTTTGCACATACTATGAACAATGTAATCGGTCATCGTTGATATAGAAATGGTACTCCCTTAATATTTTATATTGTTACTCTGTACTATTAGGTGCATGCATGAATGTTATATGCATAAATATGACAACGTATGATGATTTATAATATTGTGATCAAACTTCTATTTGGGGTTTAAATGTGTAATTTTCAGCAAATTCAACTACTAAAACAAAAGAACCAAGTTAGAATGTATCCTTATTTATCTTGAAATGTTAATCCAACCATCTAGCCCTATGTGTGTGCCTTGCATACTTATAAATAAATTTATCCCTAAATTTGACCAAAAATTCAAAAATAGGTATATTTTTTATAATAAGCTCACACCTTTTAGATTCTTTGCCATATTTTACTTAATAATGTTAGAGTAGGGATTTTTTTCCCATATTTATTTATTATGTAATTTTTCCCCTTATTTGAAGTTTTCCTACTTTCATGGATAAACTTGATTAGGTTTACTGGGAGTTACATTTTAGCAAGATAAATAGGAAGTAACTCCCCTAACCAACTATTTCAGATATGGGAGTTACTCTTCTATTATTGGCTCTCTGACCACCTATCTTGAGAAGAGTTACTCATGCACTCCTATATGTACATCTCTCTTGGTGAGCTATTGTTCTATGGAAGATTGGATTTTCTCTTATTTTGTTTATGCAATATTCTCATATTTGTGATTTCATTTTCTTATATCTATTGTGTTGTGCACATGCTTGAATTATCCCTATCATAAACCTATGCATTTATTTGATCCAAAGATCTTAGCATTCACTCTGATATGGTATCAGATCCACTTTGGTATTTGATTGTCTAGTTTTTTATTATTATTAGTTTTATTTCAAATATTCATATTTGTTATTTAAAAATAAAAGTTAGTTTTCACAATCCATTTGTGGGAGTTTTTTTTGTCTTTGGTGGAGTCATCTTTTTTTCAAAATTCGTTCATTGGTAGCCATTACCATAGTTTTTGTTTTTATTTTTTACTACATATTCATTGTGTCTTGGTGTATTTTTCTATAAAAAAATTGTGTGCCTCTATATAGCCTCAAGTCTGGTCTCCTCTATTTGGTATCAACTTATGGTTGGCCTTAGTTGGTTATGTGTGTTCGACCCTAGTTTTTTATTTTTTTAGATGGATCATGATAACAACATTTTCACTTGTTAAGACTAATCTCATTGTTGACTAGTCAAAAATACCAATATATGTAGTCTCTATGCCAAAATCAGTTGGCTCAACCTAATGGTCTCACCACAAATAACCTTTGGTTTTAGTAGGAGGCTACAACCCACCACCCCTGAACCCCCCTGGCTAGGCCTTTAGCCATGCCTGATGCATGTGATTCACATGTGAGTTAGTAAATAAGCATCACAAAAGACTTTTACTATTTTAAAGGATTGAAATTTTCTTCCAAATCATGCTAAGTCTATTTAAGTTTTCCCTAAAAATATTTAGCATGTTAATAATTTTTAATAACTTGATTTAAAACAAGGGAAAATAGGCTACTTTTATTTTAATGCATAATTAATTCATAATAATATTGATCAAGTTTAGCATTGTTAGTAAATATTTTTTATTATTTTTTAAAAAATAATGTATTTTGGGCAATATTTAAAAATAAAGTGTTATTCATTTTTTTACTTTCTCATATTGTACTTGCTTCCTTAGACACACTATCGATTGAGTATGACATCTTTTGATCATGTATTTGTAGCATTTATTGGGGATTCACCATTTCATAGTGTAGGGGGCATATACTATGCCTTTTTGGTCTCTCTTTGCATTCTACTTGCACTTTCATTTTTGTAACAACTTCAACTTTCAATACTCCTACATCTCATTTTTGCACTAATGGACTCAAATTCAATCAACCCACTAACTCACTTTAACTATCACAAATGGAAAATCAAGATGAAAACCATTATAAGGATTAAGGGTTTGTATAAGATAATTATGGGTGATGAAACTAAACCTAACATAGATGCAGATATAGTTAAATGGTATAATCATAATGATGAAGCCTATGGGTTATTATATCATTCTATAGCACATGGTCTCTTATTTCACTTAAAGCCTACCAAATCACCTCAAGATGTATGGACCATTATGGGTAAACTATTTGGGGAACTTGATGTGATGAGAGGTCATGAGATTGAGAATGAACTCATTATCATAGGTCTTTGTAAATTTTACATCCTTCAATATTTATTCACTAAGTTTAAGTCCTTAATTTTATAGTTGAAATAATGTTGATAAATAAATAAGATGACCAACTTGTTATTTCTTTACTCTCTAAACTATGTCCTAACTATTCAATCTCTGTCTCCACTTTCCATGCCACAAAAAATGCTTTAGGCATTGCATGGAAAATGCCCTCTTTAGATGCTTTCATTGACAACTTAATTAGGGAACAAGACAAGTTGATTTATATGGGCACATTTAAGTCCACAAAACCTCAAGCCCTAATTATTTGGAATGGGAAAGTAAAGACTTTAAACAAAGAGGAGAAGAACAAGGACCAAGAGAAGAAGAAAGAATAAACCTCTCCAAAACCAACACTGAAGCCTCCTTTTCTAACGGCAAACTTAAGAAAGAGAAGGTTAAGTATGCCTACTATAAGAAAAATGGACATGATGAGAGCAAGTGCATGAAGAAGTAAAAAGATCACCTAACTTGTCTCCTAGAGAAGAACAACACAGGTCTTCCTGAGTTCATCAAGAAAAATTCACTACCCAAGATTCTACTAAGGCAAAGGTCAAGGGGAAAGAGAAAGAAAAGGGCAAGGCTCTTATGGTAATTGTAGATTCAAAATCTTCATGGGTCATTGACTTGGGTAATTTTCACCATATGGGCTATTCATTAGTTGATTTTTATTCCTTATAGACTTTTAACATGTTTTCTATTAGTTTGGGTGATGCCACTTTTGTACTAGTTATAGGGAGAGGGTCTTTTGAAATAGAAGGAGGAACATTCAATAATGTTATAAGTATCCCTTACTTTTCAACCAATCTCTTATTATTGTATAAAATCACTCATATCAGTAAAGGCATGAGGGTTGATTTTTTACCAGATTCACTTATCATCAGGGAGTTACATAGTGATACTAAAGTGGTAGTGGGTAGGGCAGATCATCAAGCTAAGTTATACACCTCATATTTTATACATTATTCTTCTTTGACAAAATTATTGACCCATTTAAATAGAATTAAAAAATTATGGTATAAACAGTTTATCCACCTTAACTACTACATCCTTGAACAACTTAGTAAAAATGACACGGTCATAGACTTGTCTCAAGTCTAATACTCTAAGGGAGTTTGTAAGGGGTTCTCTCTTGGAAATCATCTTAAAGAAAAATTTGACAAAGTCAAATCTTGGAGGGATTCACAAGCATTAGAATTAGTTCAAAATGATGTATTTGAGCCTTTTCCCAATCTATCTTTTACAAGGGCTAAGTACATTATCACTTTCATTGATGATTTTTTAAGATATACATGGGTCTACTTTCTTAATCAAATTTCTAAAGTGTTTGAATTTTTTCAATAATTCAAGGCACTTGTTGAGAAATAATCTAAGAAATCCATTAAGGTTCTTCAAACTAACAATGGAGGTGAATATGTTAGCAATAGATTTGAGCAATTTTGTATCATACAAGGGATTGATTTGTAGTGGATAGTTACTTACATTCTTTCATAGAATAAAGCTAGAGAATGCAAGAACAAGTCCTTGAAAGAAATGGCTAGTTATATTATTCACTCTAAGTCCTTGACACCTCAATATTAGGCCTAAGCCATTAATTATGCTTGTTATATTCAAAATAGGGTTCTTCACAAATATTTGAAAGGCATAACACCCTTTAAATCTTGGCATGGAAGGAAACCTAATTTTTAACATCTTAGGGTTTTTGGATCTCAAGTTATGACACATATACTAAAGAAGATACACAAATCTATATAACCTCAATCCAAGCACTACATCATTATAAGTTATCCAGATGGTGTTAAGGGATACCACCTTCTAAATATAACCACACATGAGTTATTCATAGAGAGAAGTGTTCAATTTTAGGAGAGTCCAAAGATTTAACACTTGACACTTATTCTCTTTCATTAGACTCACTTAGATTTGATGCTTCTTCTTCTAACTTAGATCATGCAAAGTAGGTTCTTGAGATAGGGACTTCTTCTTCTACCAATTCTAACAATGAGGGTAGTGATGGGAAGTCTTATCATCTACCTTTAGTCATGTTTTAGAGGATGGGGATTCAACACTTGACTCACCCATATCTAGGCCCCTTTGGGCCAAGTAGACACTTTATATTGTAATCACTTGGGTAGGGGATCTAGCAGATGATAGACGTACTCAAGTAGATTATCAGAGTGGTCCACATGTTTTATTTTATTCAATTTTAAATCCATATACATTTTGAGAGGCTAAAGGCATACCTGAGTGGGATAGTGTTATGCAGGAAGAATAGTCTTCCTTGATAAAAAATCACGCTTGGGATTTGACTTCACTTCCTAAAAGAAGGAAGATTGTTTGATGTAGGTTTATATATTGGACCAAGTTTGCAATAGATGGGTCAGTTGATAAGAATAAGGCATGATTGGTCACCAAGGGTTTTTCATAGGTAGTCAACATTGACTACTTAGAGACCTTTGCACTTATTACAAAGATGACTTTGATCCAACTCACATTAGCTATAGTTACAACACATGGTTGGGATGTGTACCAGATGGATGTGAAGAGTGCCTTTCTTTATGAAGACCTTGAGGATTAAATCTACATGGAGTAGCCACATGGGTTTATTCAAGATTCATCATTAGTTTTTAGACTTAGGAAATCTATTTATGGCCTCAAATAGGCCCCTTAGGCTTGGTATGCCAAGATGAATTTCTTCTTCCTTACTTTAAGTTTCACCAGGTGTCATTTAGATCAAAATGTATACTTTTTATATAAGGATGATTATTAATAAGATTCGTAATGTTTCTATAGTCCATTAGAATGAGTAGTGCTTATTTTTGGGTAAAATTGTGTGCTTTATTTTTGCTCGATACATTTTGAATCATGATCTATGATTCATCATCAAGAAAAAATTCATGATTTTTTATTGATACTAGTCTTTTATTTTGATGATATTTTGATCACTAGGATTTCCTCATCATCTATTGTAGTAGTGAAGATAGATTTACATGACATATTTGACATGATAGATTTGGTTATTTTGCATTACTTCCTCAAAATTGAGATTTCATAGTCTGATTCAAGGTTTTCACTTGCACAACGCAAGTATGATCTTGAGCTTTGGGATCGATTTCACATGGATGATTAAAATCCATATTCTACTCCTTTTCTATCAGGAGTCCAACTTGAGGCTTACTATTCTACACCTTTTATTGATGCCACTCGATATTGATAACTTGTTGGTAGCCTCATTTATCTAAATCATATTAGGCATGATATTTCATATCCACTATAACTTGTCTCTATATTCACATATAAACCCATGAGTTTCACTAAAAAATAACTAAGAGAATCTTACACTATATTCAAAGCTCTTATAGATTTAGGATTCAATATAGATTTGGCATAGAGGTTGACTTGGTTGGTTTTACAGATTTAAATTGGGTTGGTGATACTTAGAATCACAAGTCCACTTTAAGTTACAACTTTTCTTTGGGTTCTGGTCCCATTAGTTGGTCTATCAAGAAGCAAAATGTTATTGCTATGACATTCATATAGGTATAGTATAGGGGAGTTGTTAATGTAACTATTGAAGCTATTTAGATTCAGGGGATTCAAATTGAGTTTGTAATTCATTTCAATTAGTCCATCATCATCTATTATGACAACTAGAGTAACATACAGATATGCAGGAATCTGGTTCAACACTAACAAACCAAACACATTAGATTCACGTACATTTTATTCGTGAGCTTATTCATGGCCAAGTCATTGAATTGATATTTTTATAGTATTCAGAGTAGGTTTTAGATATCTTTATCAAACCATTCACAAAGAGAAAATTAATTTATCTATGGCCTATTTTTAGGGTGTGGCCTACATCAATAACAACATCATATTTAGGGTGGCCTTTTAGCCTCTTCTTTTCTTCTATGTCTCTCTTTTTGGGGGGAGTTTTTCTTATGGGTTTTCTCCCTTTTTCTACTTTATGAGAGATCACTTTGTATTGGGTACCTGATCAAGCCTAGTTGTCAGGACCCATTTCTTTTTTGTACACTACCCACCAAAGTTGTGTTTATGGGTAGTGTTAGGGTAGGGGTTTTATTTTTTCCCATTTTTATTTATTATGGGATTTTTCTCCTTATTTGGAATTTTCCTAATTTCATGGATAAGTTTGCTTAGGTTTAATTGGAGTTACATTTTGATCAAATGAATAGGAAGAACTCCCTTGATCAATTATTTTAGGTATGGGATTTACTCTTCTATTATTGGCTCTCTGACCACTTATTTTGGGAGGAGTTACTCTTGATCTCCTATATGTACATCTCTCTTCGCGAGATATTGTTCTATGTAAGAATATTTTTACTCTAATCTTGTTTATGCAATATTTTCATATTTGTGATTTAATTTTCTTGTAGCTATTGTGTTGTGTACATGCTTGACTTGTGCCTATCACAAACCTATGCATTCACCTGATCTAAAGATATTAACATCCACTCTGATAGATAAGTTAATTATTTACATTTTCTTAAACTAACTAATTAATGTCCAATTGCACTTTTTATCTTCTTATGGATATATTTTTTTAATTTTGGAAATCCACCACAAATGTTGCATTTTTTATTTAAACATGATTTGTTATTAAAAAAAATTATCCATCTGGTCTTTTACAAAAAATAGTTAGAATAAATTATTTGGATAATTTTGGTAGAAATTCAATTCCACACTATTTAGAATAAGTATATTTGATAAATAGAAATTTGTGGATATTTTTCCAAACACTTAGAGTACAATTGTGTTTGAGTCATATCTAATAAATTTTTTGGATGCAGTTCATGATTATGATAACCAGCTCTTCTTTTCACTATATCTCTTCCATTGGGCAAAAATTTTGTGATGTATTTCTAAAATTGAGAAAGTAACTCTTTGAGAGCATCAGCTATAGACTTGTCCTTTTCTGTAAGTCTACTAGAGAATGCTTAGAGATTTTTGGTATTAGGTTCATTAATTCTTTCACATTTTTCAATTAATTTCATTAATGTTTTTCTATTTATATTAAGTGTTCATCTTGTTTTTAAAAGCATTCATTTTTTCTCTCTTTGGCCACTTACTACACAAGTTATAAGTAAATGCTAAGCAGCATTATAATCTTGGGTGCATGATGTTAAGCCTATAGTATTATATGCATCATGTATATTTTCAAAATTTTCATTATTTTCATTATCCATGTTAGATGTTCTTACTCCTAATGTGTACAGTATATGTCTCATCTTAATCAATTTTATCAATGAAATAAATAATTGACATATTTGACTATCATAATCCAAATTATGAAAGAAATTATCCCAAATTTGTTGAGCCAGTCTTCTTGAATGGCAATCAAACATTTTGTTATGCATTAGTTCTAAACTATTTTCTTCAACTTCAATTAAGTACTAGTCTTTCCTACGCACAATTCTTGGAGGTGTTATTAATGGTGGAATTTGTTGAGAGGGTGTTTCAAAATTGTTATTACTTTCATTGTTTAGAGCTAGGATGGCATTTTATTCATTGTTTATTTATTCATTATATGTTTTCATAAAGTTTTATTGATTGTTTATTTCATCACTATTTGTTTCTATTAAATTTTCTTCATTCATTGGGGGTGAAGCATCATACATAGACTCATCATCAACAAAATAAAAAACTTAGAACTTTGGATGTAAACTTCCAACATTATCTAATTCATTATTGTCAATTTTATTATTATTCATTTCATTATGGTCAATTTCATCATTATTAAATTCATTATGGTCAATTTCATCATTTTTAATTTATTATTATCAATTGGATCATTATCTATGGCATGTGATTCATCAAGATTAAGGTTTGTATCTTGTCTACCATGAATTTTTTGCATTCGTATCTTGTGTTTCTCTCTCAAATCCTCTAATTACTTTAGTGTTTTTTCTTCAATATATTCCGCTTCTTTAAACATAATTTTCCACCCATCAAGTACAATTGACAAATTTTTAAAGGTGGGGACCAAAGTACATAGGTCCCATAAGTACCATACAGAATGTTTGTGGGGATAAAATTCTTGATCTAGGTTAAAATAGACATTGAAAATCAATTTTTGTCTATATTAATAATAATGTGATCGCATCATGTAATAACACAATCATGTTATATAATGCAATTAAGTTATTCAATAACATGATTGCATTATTATTAATACTCAATTTGAGTTAAACATATACTTTGAGAAGAGAGTTTTATCTATATTGAGAATAAAAAATCATGTTATACTTAATATAGATTAGGTATTAGGGATTAGGGCATTAGTGTATATGGTTTATGGATTAGGGCATTAGTGTATATGGATTAGGGATTAGGTCATTAGGGAATTAAGGCATAGGGATTATAATTTATGTTGTAGGTAAATTAGGGAATAGGGATTATAGCACAAGGTTTAGGTTTAAAGGTATATATAAGATCTAATCACTCTATTCCATGTGAACTTAATTATTAATATAAAGGATCTTAATTGGGGCTAAATTGATTGGTAAACAGGGAAATTTTAATGTTCATAATTTAGGGTATAGTGTTTAAGGTTTATGGTTTAGGGCTTAGGGTTTAATGTATATACAATTTAGGGTGTACATAGGGTCCACTATGTTTTTGGGCTCAATTATCCCCCACATCATCACAAATTGAGACAATTAGTCAATTGGGACAATGGTAATGTAACTCAGGCCAAATTAAGTAATGTATTTACCTAATTATTACTCTAAATGATGTTAATTAGTGTTAAACTAATTGATTGAGTTTAAATTACAAGGTACATAAGGTTTACCATTTAGGTTTGAGGTTTAAGACATATAAGGTTTAGGGTACATAGGGTCAATCATAAAGATAATTAAGGAGAATTTGAATCACTTAGACCTATTTGTGACTATAGAATGTATTTTTGGGTTGTCATTATACCCCATGCCATTGTGCAAATTGAGTGAATTAATCAAATGGGGTAATCAGTCATGTGATTTAGGCCAAATTGAGCCCTATGAATTTAATTCTTAGTCTAAATGATGTTAATTTAGGGTTTACAGAGTTTATATTTCTGGTTTAGAGTTTAGGGATTAGGGCTTAGGGTATAGGTTTTAAGGTATATAAGGTACAATCATGAAGGTAATTGGTGAAAATTTGAGCTCTTTAAACATAGATCTATGATTAAAGAATGTGATTTTAGGCTTAATCAGCCCCCACATCATCATAGATTGAGCCAATTAAGTCAATTACAGTAATGAGTGATGTGATTTTGACCAAGTTGATCCATGTGAACCTAATTCTTACTATAGAAGATGTTAATTGGGGCTAAATTGATTGGTTTAGGGTTAAAGGGTCAATAATTTAAATGGTTTGGGTTTTAGGGCTTATGGTGTAGGGTTTAAGGTAAATGGTACAAGGTTTAGGGTTTAAGATGTAGGATATAGGGTTGAATCACTAAGGTAATTAAAGAAAATTTGAGTTGTTTGTTCACCTATTTGTTACAATTGGCATCATGTTTGTAATTCTGATAAAAATAGGGTCAGTTGAGCCATACATGTTTTTTTATTCAGGTTAAAGGGGGATTTTTTTGAACTAGGGTCCTAGACTCTAGGATAAGTACAAACAAAAAAGGAACCATGATCTACTAATGACCAAACAAGAAACAAGACCAAATAGGCCCAGAGTTAGCTAAAGAACAGGGCTAGAGATAGCTAAAGAATAGGCCCAAAACCAACAAAGAATAATAAAAAAAGCTAGTCTAAATCTAAACTACCAGAAAAATCCTCCCAATAAGATTTCATCTTTTAAGGTTCGTATCAATCTAGAGTAACAATTTGTATTGGTCCATGCCATACTGAGATCCATTACCCTACCCCTTCTTTCCCTTCCCTTTGCCATTGACACTGGGCTCAAAAATCTCACTAAGATGAGCTTATAGGTTTTCAATGTTTTGTATGCCCTCATACATATCAATTTTACTACAATTCACTAAAAAACTTATGTTATTACAAAGTTTCTAATTATATTATTCTAATAGCTCCACCCTAAATGATAAACTCTAAAAAAATTTATCCTCCTCCTTAGCTGAAAAGATTTGACTCATCCTTGTGTTTTCCTACTATAGGAAGTTAACCTTACCTTTTAGCTCTGTGATCTCTAGTATAAACCACCGCATAATATATTTTTAGAGGTCAATCTCTATTAATTCATACATATTGCATATATTATATAATTTATTAATCCATAAATTTGGTTTAGGGGCTCAATTTTGCCCAAATCATGCCTCTAATTGCATAAATTAACTAATTAGATCAATTCATGATAGAATTGAGCTTAATTTTACCCTAAATCATATATTGCTCTTTAAGGGGTTTAAATTGGCCTCAAATGCCTACTTGATTAAATCAATCAACTCTTTAAATGGTTTATTATATATGACATGAAATTAGGTTTAATTTCACTCCAAATCACATCATATATGATTTAAAATTGGTTTATGTGGCTCATTTTGACCCTAATTAAGGATTAGGGCATTAGTGCATAAGTTTTAGGGATTAGGGAATTAGGGCACAAGGCTTAAAATTTATGTTTTAGGGAACTTATGAAATAGGTATTAGGGCATAGGGTTTAGGTTTAAGGGTGTATATAAGGTCTAAGCTCTTTATGCCATGTGAACCTAATTCTTGCTACAAAGGATGTTAATTGGGGCTAAATTAATTGGTAAATATGGAAATTTTATGGTTTACAATTTAGAATATAGTGTGTAGGGTTTATGGTTTAGGTCTTAGGGTTTAATATATATATGGTTTAGGGTGTACATAGGGTCCAATGTGTTTTTGAGCTCAATTAGCCGCAACATCATCATAAATTGAACCAATTAGTTAATTAGGACAATGAGTAATTTGATTCAGGTCAAATTAAGTAGTGTATATACATAATATTATTCTAATTTTTTTAATTAGTGTTAAACCAATTAGTTTATCATTTAAAATATAAGGTATAGGTTTTATGGTTTAGTGCTTAAGGTTAAAGACCTATAAGGTTTAGGGTTTAGGGTACATAGGATCTAATAACAAAGATAATTGAGGATAATTTAAATCCCTTAGACCTATTTGTGACTATAGAATGTGTTTTTGGGTTGTCATTATACCTCATGTCATCATGAAAATTAAGGGAATTAGTCAAATGGGGCAATAATTCATGTGATTTAGGCTAAACTAAGCCCTGTGAACTTAATTCTTAGTCTAAATGATGTTAATTTGCATTAAAATGATCAGTTTAGGGTTTAAAGAGTTTATATTTATGGTTTAGAGTTTAAGGATTATGAAATTTAGGGATTAGGGCTTAGGGTATATAATGTATAATCATGAAGATAATTGGGGAAAATTTGAGCTCTTTAAGCCTAGATCTATGAGTAAAGAATGTGGTTTTGGGCTTAATTAGTCCCCACATCATCACAGACTGAGCCAATTAAGTCAATTGCAGTAATGATTGATGTGATTTTGACCAAGTTGATCCATGTGAAACTAATTCTTACTATAAAGGATGTTAATTGGGACTAAATTGATTGGTTCAGGGTTAAAAGGTCAATAATTTAAATGGTTTAGGGTTCAGGGCTTATGTTTTAGGGTTTAAGGTAAATGGTACATTATTTAGGGTTCAAGGTATAGGATATAGGGTTGAATCACTAAGGTAATTAAATAAAATTTGAGTTGTTTGTTTACCTATTTATGATAATTGCTTTCATGTTTATAATTCTGATAAAATTAGGGTCAGTTGAGCCATACATGTTTTTTTTATTCAAGTTAAATGGGGTATTTTTTTGAACTAGGGTCTCAGACCCTAAGATAATTACAAAAAAAAGGAACCACGGTCTACCAATGACCAAATAAGAAATAGGACCAAAAAGGCCTCAAGACAACTAAAGAATAACCCCAAAACCAACAAAGAAAAACCAAAGAAATAGGTCTAAATCTAAACTACCAGAAACATCCTCCCAATAAGATTTCATATTTTTAAGGTTCATATCAATTTGGAGTAACAATTTATCTTAGTCCATGCCATACTAAGATCCACAAATATTCCCCTTCTTTCCCTTGCCTTTGACACTAACACTATGCTCAAAAATCTCACTAAAGTGAGCTTGTAGGTTTTCAATGTTCCATATGCCCTCATACATAGCATTTTAGCTAGAATTCACTAAAAACTTATGTAATTACAAAGTTTATCATTATTATGTTCTAATAGATCCACCTTGAATGATAAAATCTAACAAAAAATATCCTCCCTAGATGAAAAGATTTGACTCATCTTTGATTTTTTTATGTTGTCGGGAGTTAACCTTACCTTTCAACTCTGTGATCTATTGCATAAACCATCGCATAATAGATTTTTGGAAGTCAATCTCTATTAATCATACATGTTGTATGAATTATATAATTAATTAAGCCATAACTTTGGTTTAGGGGCTCAATTTTTTCCAAATCTTGCCCCTAATTGCATAAATTGACTAATTGGATCAATTATGAAAGAATCAAACTTAACTTTACCCCAAATCATATCTTTCTCTTGAAGGGATTCAAATTAACCTCAAATGCCTCCTCAATTAAATCAATCAACTCTTCAAATGGTTGATTATATATGACATGACATTAGGGTTAATTTAACTCCAAATCACATCATATATGGTTTAGAATTAGTTCATTGATAACTCCTTGAACCAAATAGGTTGAACCTTGTCCCCGCTTAGTGCGAGTGCACAAGTATTTTATTAATATTCAAAAAATCAATTACATAAGGGTGCCTTTACTCCGTTAACCCTTTTACAATGCAAACATGGATTTATATAGTTTTTACCAATGATCGGTAACCTATAACCAACTATTTACGGGGAAACAACCCATAAGGTAGTTCTAATTAATAAATATAAAACATGGAAACTACCTAAAATTAAACTAAGTTTATTTTATGGGGGTGTCTTTACTAAAAGATGCATGCCCCATTTACAATAATATTAATTAACCTACCAGAAATCTAACCTAATGTTAAGACTTTGGAACAAGTCCTAACAAACCCCCCTATGATCCAAAGTTAGGTATTTGGACACATACCAAGCATTTTTCTAAAATTTTCAAATTTGATTTTGTCAAGGGATTTTGTGAAGATATCAGTTGTCTGGTCGTCAGTTGGGCAATATATTGGATCAAGAGTTTTCTTTGCCACCAGCATTCACAGATAATGGTATTTGACATCCATATGTTTTATTTTGGCATGAAACACTGGATTCTTGGACATCTTGATTGCACTCTGATTATTAATGTATAGTTGTGTAGGAGCAAATTGAGAAACTTGAAGATCTTCAAGAATACGATGAAGGTAAATAATTTCTCTGGAAGCATCCCATGATGTAATATAATTTGATTCTACTGATGAATATGCCACTATATCCTGCTTCTTACAACACCAAGCAATGGCATCTGAACCCATATGCATAGTGTATCTTATGGTTGACACTCTGTCATCTAGACATCCACCAAAATCTACATCACAATATCCAACAAGTTTGAAGTTCTTGTAGTGGTGGTATTCAAGGCCATATGTTTTCATTCCCTGAAGGTAATGAAGTATTCATTTTACTACATGCCAATGAATTTATCTAGGCTCATGCATAAACCTAGATAAAATTCCAACTAAAAATGAAATATCAGGCCTGGTAGTCATCAAGTATATCAAACCTCCCACCAATTTTCTATATGTGGTGCCATCAAAAAAGGCACTGCTATCATCCTTAGACAATTTCAAGTTACTTTCCATGGGAGTGAGGGCAGGTTTGCAATCACTCATGCCAAACCTATCTAATAACTCAGAAATATACTTAGTTTGTGAAATGAAAATACTATGCTCTTTCTGAGTTACCTCTATGCCTAGATTGTAGTAAAGAAGTCCAAGATCTGTCATCTCAAACCCATCTTTTAATTCCTTATTCACAGACTTGTTATGGTTTTCATCATTTCTTGTAATAAACAAGTCATCAACATAGAGAACAAGTATCACCATTTTCTTACCCTGTACTCGAAAATAGAGAGTATCATCAAATTCACTGCAATTAAAACCAATGGATTTTAAGTATGAATCCATTTTCTCATACCAAGCTCTGGGTGCCTGTTTGAGTCCATACAAATATTTTATCAATTTACATACTTTGTGTTCAGCACCCACCTATTCAAAACCCTGAGGTTGTTTCATAAAGACTTCTTCCTATAAATCACCATTTAAAAAGGCACTTTTAACATCCAATTGATGTACTTTCCAACTATTTTGTGCTGCTAAGGCAAGTACCATATGAATAGTGTGCCATTTGGTAGTTGGTGCAAATGTTTCCTCATAGTCAATACCTTCTTGTTGCGCATATCCTTTTGCAATAAGTCATGCCTTATGTTTATCAATGGAGCCATCTTATTTATACTTAGTCCTATAAACCCATTTACATCTGATGGGTTTAACATGTGAAGGATCAACTAAAACCCATGTATTATTGCTAAGTATGGAATCATACTCACATTTCATTACCTGTTGCCAAACATGTTCAGTAGATGCCTCCTCAAAAGTGGATGGCTCAGTGGAAGAAGTAGTAACAACCATAGCATAGTTTACCTATTTTCAAGAATTCCTGGGCCCTGTTAAACCAACTTCATCTGTTTTCAAGTCAAAAAAAGTACTTTGAGCCCATTTTGGATACTTACTCAAATTATTCAAATCAGGGACTCCAAAATTCTCATTATGTGTATCATTTGAAGGGGGACTTAGAGAATTTTCAATAATTTCTAAGTCATAAACCTGTGAACTTGTAGATGAAGGCAAGGAAAGTGAAGGAATTTGAGTCTCATACCATAACTTCGAAGAGTTAGCCACATTATTCAAACCCTTATCTCTTTTTGTATTTTTCCTCTCTAATCTATCAAGTTGAGAATCAATCTCTATAGTGTTCATAGTCCCAAACTCATCAAATATTACATCTCGACTCACTATGAATTTGCTTGAATCCTGTGTAAGCAAATGAAACCCCTTTTCATCTTCAGAATAACCAAGAAAGATGCATTTTCGACTTCGTGGTTCCAACTTAGTTCTATGTTTAGTAAGAACCAAAGCAAAACAAAGACATCCAAACACTTTCAAGTTTTTAACCTTTGGTTTAAATCCATACCATGCCTCATATGGAGTTTGTCCCAAAAGTGCAACTGTGGGGGACCTGTTTCTCAAATACACTGCAGTACCAATGGCTTCTGCCCAAAACTTATCATCAAGTTATTTATAGTGCAACATGGCATGTGTTGTGCCCTCTAAAGTTCTATTCATTCGTTTAGATACTCCTTTTTGTTGTGGAGTATAAGCAATACTATATTGTCGATGAATACCATGTTCTTGACAATAATCTGAAAAATCATTTGAGGTATACTCATCTCCATTATTTGAATGAAGAGTGGCCAAATGTGAACCTGTTTCTTTTTCAAATAAGTGTAACCAATCAACAAACTTAGCAAAAACTTCAGATTTGTTTTTCATAAAGAATACCCAAGTCATCCTAGAAAAGTCATCAATAAACAAGATAAAGTCTCTACACCCACCAATGGATGACATTTTCATGTCACATACATCACTATGAACTAACTGTAAACATCTGTTAGCTCTCTAAGATGACTGTTTAGGAAATTTTTCCCAATTTTGTTTGCCTAAAACAAATGACTCACAAAGAATATTATCTTTGTGAAAAGTGGGCAACCCATTCACCATACCATATCTCTACAAATCCACTAAAGAGTGAATATTTAAATGTCTATAGCGGAGATGCTATAACCTCTATGTAGACATAGTACCTATACCTATGTCAATAACTGTCGCAAGTTCTATGTTGGGAGGAAGCACTTTACAATGCAATCTAACCAAGTTTCCATCTTCATATCCTGTATACATTGTTTTATAATCATCCTTCACTGAATTGATGTAAATGAACCCATTTTCAAGCACAATTTGATAACCTTTCTTTCGAATAGTTACCAAAGAAAGTAAGTGTTTCTTCAATGTGGGAGCATACCAAACATCCTCCAAGTATTCTATAGACCCATTAGGAAGAAGAATCTGAATAGATCCAAGTCGTAGTGGTGTATGCATAGAGTTATCTGCTAAGGCAACTAGAGAGAGAGAAGCTTCCTTAAAAGACCAAAAGAAATCTCTCCTAAATGTCATGTGTTTGGTTGTTCTTGTGTCTAAAACCCATACATCTGTGAGCTCATCTCTAGCCTCATATCTAATATAATCAATGTGCCCCAAAGTAGTGAATGTAGATTCATGGGCAACATTACTAGATTTATCATAGTCATGATCAGCATACTGAGCAGAGTTAGACTTAGTCACTTTTTGTGGCCTCTGAATTTTATCAAAAGGAATCCTACATTGTGAGGCAATGTGACCAAATTTTCCACATCTATGAAATTGAATGTCTGATCTACCTCAACCTCTGCCCCTATATGAGTTGAGACCATGTCCTCAATCACTTGTTTCATGTGAATGTGATTGGTTAGATTGTTGATTATTTGAATGACCCCTACCTCTGTTTTGATATCTGCCTCCTCTGTAACCTTGACCCCCTCTATAAATGTTTCCTCTATTGTTTTGATGCTCAGATGAAGATGAATGAGGCTTTGACTCTAAAACATGGGCTTCTTTAGTTTTCTTAGATTTCTTGGATAAAGAGAGGTCATGTTGGATGAGAAACTCAACCAACTTTTCAAAGGTGATGCTTGTGATCTTGTCAGAGACATGCAACATTTCAACAAAATTCCTATAGGACCCTTGTAGTCCTTTCAAAGCAGCAGTGACTATGAGGTCATCATCTAGTTTTCCAAAACTAGCCTTAGTGTACTTAGTAGTGATATTTTTTAACTTAGACATATATTCTCTCATATAATGACAAAGTAAACAACTACATATGAATATCTATCTTCTTATGCTTAAGTTTCTTATCATACAAATCTGATAATGTTTTCCATGCAGTGTAACTATGAGGAGAATTTTCATATGAACATAAGTATCACAAGTACAATAGCATTTAATGAGAGCTTAGGCCTTAGAATCATGCAAATTAAATATATCTAATTTAGCCTGCTCTATTGGCAATGTGAGATTTTCATTCTTAACAATATCCCATAACTCATTAAAAACTAGTGAAGCCTCCATCAATCGTTTCCAATCTAAATAATTGGAAATTGTTAATCTATCACCATCTGAAAGCAAATTTTGAATTTTCGGCATCTTGAAATGAAAGAAAGTGTAGTAGATAAAAAGTGTGACAAAATGTAAAAGAGATGAAAAAAATATCACACTCACTGCACAAGACACAACCTCTACGGGGTTTCGCACTTAACCTCCGCATAGAGCGTAAAAGAAAAAACAAAAAATTTTGATGAGTTTTGGACTTAACCTCACCAAAAATCAATGATTACACCCTTATTTTTCCAAATTACAACCTTATTCCACCAATTACACCCTTATCTCACCACAACAATGTAAATGAAATATGATTGAATTCCCCCTTTTTTATTTTAAAATAACACAATACAATAAGTATGTGTTTTACAATATTCAAATTTTAAAAGGGAATATTCCTTTAAAAAAAGTATATTCTAAAGTAAACAGAACTTTTTCCAAAAGAAGGGATTTGAACCCTTGACCTCTTCCTTTGCAAACTTCTTACAAAATAAGCTTAACCAATTGCTCTAAGAGCAATTTCAGAATATTACACTCAGAAATTTCTACTTATTCCAGATTTTTGTATGAGGGAAAATTTAAAAAAAATTACATGTGTGTAAATAAATTTAAATTTTTTCCTTTTTCAGCCTTCTCAAGCAAGCTTCCTCCCGTGGGACCCAAAGCATATTTTTTCATATCCAAAAAACTTTAGAAACAGCAAAAAAAAATTGAGTTTTATTGTAGCGCCATGTTTGCCTGGGATGCCATGGCTACTCCTGGTAATTTTTGCTTCACCTGTTCTCTCTCCTACATACCGTACAAATACGTATAAGCATGATAAAATGGATTTTAACTGAGTTTTGGCAGATTTTCAAGGTATGTTTTGTAGGGAATGGATTCAAAATGAACTCAGGGTATTGGAAGGCCATACAATAGGCCGTACAACTCCACAAAATTCCCAAATTTTTATTCTGAATGCAAAAAATAGGATTTTAATACCATTTGATCAAGATTGGTAGGTGTTTTAGCTTTTAAGATTCCTAAGAATGAATTGTAATAACAAAGGCAACCATGAATGGAAATTACAAAAGTTTTCAATAGAAAACAAGTTGTACAAGTTTGATTTTTGCAAAAAATAATGAATTTAATAACATTTAAATGTTAAAAATTTCATTTTTATGCCAGATGAGGAGGTTTGAACACAATTTTAATGGAGTATGAATGATCAAAAAGGCTAGATGGTGGTATATGAAAAACACAGGTTTAAATGTAAAAAAATATTTGAAAAATTAAAATAATTTAATAATTTTTCAAACATTTAAACCAATAAAAATTTAATATATGGCATACCTTATTTCATGCCAATGAAATCACGTGAATTTGAATTTTCACCTTGCTCCTTTCAAATTCACCAAGCTCCCAAAATTACCATGCTCTGATACCACTGATAACTCCTTAAACCAAATAGGTTAAACCTTGTCCCCACTTAGTGCGAGTGCACAAGTATTTTATTAATATTCAAAAAATTAAGTACATAAGGGTGCCTTTACTCCGTTAACCCTTTTACAATACAAACATGGATTTATATAGTTTTTACCAATGATCAGTAAAAACAATTAACCTATAACCAACTATTTACGGGAAAACAACCGGTAAGGTAGTTCTAATTAATAAATATAAAACATGAAAACTACCTAAAATTAAACTAAGTTTATTTTATGGGAGTGTCTTTACTAAAAGATGCTTGCCCCATTTACAATAATATTAATTAACCTACCAAAAATCTAACCTAATGTTAAGACTTTAGAACAAGTCCTAACATTCATGTGGCTCATTTTGACCCTAATTAGGGATTAGGGCAGAAGGCTTACAATTTATGTTTTAGGTAACTTATGGATTAGGGATTAGGGAATAGGGTTTAGGTTTAAGGGTGTATATAAATTCTAATCACTCTATGCCATGTAAACCTAATTCTTATTACAAAGGATGTTAATTAGGGCTCAATCGATTGGTAAATAGGGAAAGTTTATGGTTTACAATTTAGGGTATAGTGTTTAAGGTTTATGGTTTAGGTATTAAGGTTTAATGTATATATGGTTTAGGGTGTACCTACGGTCTAATGTATTTTTGGGATAAATTATACCCCACATCATCATAGATTGAGCCAATTAGTTAATTGAGATAATGAGTAATGTGATTCAAGCTAAATTAGGTAATGCATATACAAAATTATTACTCTAAATGATGGTAATTAGTGTTAAACTAATTATTTTATTATTAAAAATATAAGGTATAGGGTTTATGGTTTAGGGGTTGAGGTTTAAGACCTATAAGGTTTAGGGTTTAGGGTACATAGGGTCTAATAGCAAAGATAATTGAGGACAATTTAAATCACTTGGACCTATTTGTGACTATAAAATGTGTTTTTAGGATGTAATTATACCCAATGTCATCATGCAGATTGAGTGAATTAGTAAAATGGGGCAATAATTCATGTGATTTAGGCCAAACTAAGCCCTGTGAACTTAATTCTTAGTCTAAATGATCTTAATTAGGGTTAAAATGATTGCTTCAGGGTTCTAAAGAGTTTATATTTATGGTTTTGAGTTTAGGGATTAGGGTATAGCTTTTCGGGTATATAAGGTACAATCATGAAGGAAATTATGGCAATTTTGATATCTTTAAACCTATATATTTGAGTAAATAATGTGATTTTGGGCTCAATTATCCCCCACATCATCATAATTTTAGCTAATTAGGTCAATTACAGTAATGAGTGATGCAATTTTGACCAAGTTAATCCATGTGAACCTAATTATTAATATATAAATGATGTTAATTGGGGTTAAATTGATTATTTTAGGGTTTAAGGTCTATAATTTAAAGGGTTTGGGGTTTAGGGATTGTGTATTAGGGTTTAAGATAAATGGTATAGGGTTGAGAGTTTAAGGTAAATGGTACATGGTTTAGGGTTATATATATCAAATATAGGGTCCAATCAGTAAGGTAATTAAACAAAATTTGAGCTACTTGTTCACCTATTTGTGACAATTGCCTTCATGTTTGCATTTATGATCAAAGTAGGGTTAATTAATCCATATATTTTTCATACATTATACAATTTATTGAGCCATAATTTTGGTTTAGGGGATCAATTTTTCCAAAATCACACCCCTAATTACATAAAGTGACTAATTAGATCAATTCATGATAAAATCAAACTTAATTTTGCCCCAAATCATATCTTATAATTTAAGGGGTTCGAATTGGCCTCAAATGCCTCCTCAATTAAATTAATCAACTCTCTGGTTAATTATATATGACATGACATTAGGGTTGATTTCACTCTAAATCACATCATATACAATTTAAAATTGTTTCATGTGGCTCATTTTGACCCTAATTACCTCCATAATTGAACTAATCGACATTTTCATTCATTAACTAATGACTTCAAGTTTATTGAGCTCGAAACCACATTCTATACATGTAAAACTTGTGTATAAATAAATAATGTTTCTTTCCTTCAATCAAGTAAATGAAATTGAAGTCGATCAACCCCGAAAAATCACATTTTATAATCACACAATTAGGTTGAAGGGGCTCGAAATAGCCTAATTTATTTTAGATGCATAGTTGGATTGGTACTCTAAATGCTAAGTTTTATACATAGGTTTTAAAAAAAAAAATTATGACATCTCCTGATAAAATTAGTTATATCATAAAATGTATAATGAGTTACACCTTAAAACCAATTAATTATAAGTAGTCAAGTCAACATATTAAAATGCACATAAATTTTTTAAAGTCTAATGTGATACCCTAACACCTTAATTCACTATCCAAGGTTGGGTACCTTTCCAGTGTCACATTAAACAACACCACTATTAAGGAGATCAATAACATATAAGAATGTACATAAAATTTTAACTCAAGAGTAAAATGCATTTTTGGGAGTTATGAATATATAATGTGATTACATTATTAATGTGGTTAATAACATGATCGTGTTATTAACATGGTTAATAACATGATCACTTTATTAATACAATCATACTATTTGAATTTAAACTCAAAAACCAATCCTTTTGGCTTGGGAATGGCTTGGATTCTCGAGCTAGAGGCTTGGACCTGTCAATCTACAACTAAGTCTGAGAGTATTGATAAAAATAACAAAATTAAACTTTGATTACCAAATTAACTAATAATTTCAACATTAAAATTCAAAAACTTAATACCATTATGAGGAGCATGCTCTCCTCTTTCAAAAAATGTGATTTTTATAATTTTTTGATTAATTTAAGGTTTAAAGCTATGTTGATTTCTAACTATACCTTTTTTAGGCCACTACATGCTGCAAACATACATGCCTATACATGTTCATGTAATTTGGTTTTAGTTAATCCAAGTGTAAAAAAATTATATGGTCACAAACTAGGCATAATTATACACACATTCAAAAAAAACTTATTTTCATTTTGCTTTGAGGTAATTAGGCACGCTGCATGGGCGACTATCCATTTTTTTGTCAGTTTTAAGGATCTATTTACTTGAAAAAATCATTAAAAAAAGTATTCATTGAAAAACTATCAACAAATATAGGTCACAAACTAGATGATATTATCTAAATTTTCACCAAAGGATTGAAAATAATATTAAATGTTGCTCAAGAAATGGTGCATCGCACAGGCATATATCTACTCTATTTTCTTCAAAAAAATAGGAGTTCCTCTTCAAATTTAAGATGTTTGACCTAGTTATACTTAACCATTTAAAAAAAATAGTGTTTTGGAAACTAGACTCAAAATTATACATTTCATGTTCTTACACCATCTTGAAATTCAGAGTGTAGATATCTCCAATTATCTACAGAAGTTCAGATTTCTAAAATTTCAAGAAAATCATATCCACATGTAGGCCACTTTTTATCCCCCTAACTTTTTAGACTGACCATTTAATTATGAATATGTTGTTACCAACTATTATAATGGTTCAATTGATGTTTCCTATTCCTACATTTTATAATAATTTACACTTTCATTCTTTTTATATACAAAGATAAAGAAGAATGAATTTAGAAAGTACATAGAAACTAGATGTTTGATCCCTCAAATAATAAAATCTAGATTTTATAGTTCTACATTAGTTGTCATCTATTTCTTGTGTTATTTTCTCTTTGAATGCATTACACTTTCATTTTTTTCCATTCATACATTTGTTTCCATTCATAACCCTCTTAAATCCATTTAATTAGGTTGTTTATCGTGTCTCCTCTTAGGCCATGGATTAGTGGTATCAGAGAATACACAATTAATATGATATCTAAGTGGTATCATGGTGTATTTGAACTTCATCTATGTTTGTAATCCCATTCATATGATATCATGTCCCCTTTCCATAATTAATCCAATTAGAAGAACCGTATCCTATTCATTATTTCTCGTAGACTAAGGGATAGAGTTAGGGAAATAAATTAACCATAGTACTTTAAGTTGTTCTCAAGTCTAAGATCAAGTCCATGATTTAATAATTAATGGTACAAGCTAAAATTATGTTCACATTAAATTTTGAAGAACAAACCTTACAAATATATAAGCCAAAATGGTTATTCACTTCACAATCCCAAAAAGACTCTTCATATTCCTACATGAACGGAAAACAACTTATTGAATAAGGCAAAAGACACGTAGGATAATAATAAATATATACATTATTGTTACATTCCCATTTGTCAGACCAAACATTCCTCTAAAATTTTCATTTTTTTCTCATCAAAGCACTTTTGTCAAGATTTTTTCTAGTTGTTTTGTTGTAGGGCAATAATGAAATTTGACTGTCATCTTTCACATAGTGACGATTCAAATGAAATTTAGTATTGACATTGCCATCTTTCACATAGTGTCGATTAAAATGAAATTTAGTACTAACATTTCCATCTTTCACATAGTGCCATATTTCAATTGGAGAGTTGTTTGACTAGTTAATTATTATGTTTCATCATTCATACACTTAGTTGTAATTTATTCTCATTTTTAAACCTATAAATTATTAAAAAATTCAGATTTGATGTGTTAAATAAATTTATTGAATTTTTATATTTTTTGAGGGTTTCAATGAGGTTTGAATTTCATTTTCATGCCTAAGTAGATCTTTTCATAATTCTACAATTTTGGTTAGGGTTTCTACAAATTCTAAAATTATTTAATTTGGCCCTAAAACGGATATTTTAGTGGTATTTGAGCTTCCTCCTTGCTAGTTGTGGGGGATTAAGTTGTTGGAAGAGTTTCTTACATGCCAAATAGTGATATAGAGGTTAGGTATATGAAGATAAAATAAAAAGGGTCTAAAACAACAAAAAAAAGGGTTTGAGCAGCCATGGCACAAAGATATGAATGATTAAGATCATGTTCATTTTAATAAATATGCTCAAAACTAAGAGTGTGTGACTAATATGATGGTTAATTTTATTCACACCATGTGAGTCATGAGTGTAAACCACCCTCCCAATGGTTAGGGGAGTGATTCAAGAACCAATAATAACCCTCCTACATAGAGCACAACCATTGGAGCTTCAACTAGGCCATTCTAGCCTAAATTCATCCATAGAGAGGAAGTCATTTCTAAGGTGGAGTTTCATCATTCAGTGATGAATGATATCATTTCCAATTATGAAGAATGTATGACTCTTCCACCTATAATCAAGGGGGAAATGTCCCTTGATAACTTAATGTAGTTAAAGAGAAACAAATAGGGACCTAGGGCTGATCCTAGACATCAGTATAATCATAGGCATCTTCAACACATATCAGGAAAGCTCACTCTATCTACATTTGATGGATCTACAAGGATTACTGATTGAGCTTGGATCTAAAAGGTAGATACATACATTTTCCCATAACCTATAATGGAAGATGAATCCATCAATTTTTCTAATTTACATCTTAAGGGCATATCACATAAGTGGTGGTACCATGGTTTTATCACACAAGGGCACAACCTCATCCACTCTTATGATGTGTTCAACAGGAGGTTGATTCTCAATGTTTGATAGTGTTGATTTGTAATTCCATTTTAAAGAGTTAGAAAAGTTGAGACAAAAAAATATGTGAGTGATTTTTAGAGAGTTTTCATTATGGTACTAGATGTTTTTTGAAAGGATACTTGTGGTTTTGTTTATGGAAGGGTTGGATGATCCCCTAAAGGGGTTAGTAAAGGCTTTCAACCCTTATTCCCTCTAATAAGCCATTAAAATTCTTTTGATCTTGAAACAAAATCACTTAAAGGCAAATTTATGTATTTCAGACAACAAAGGACACCTTCTTTTGTATAGCTTAGTACTACACTTTTTAAGTAGCCAAGGATAACCCCATATGGATTAAAAAGAATGCATATCAAAAAAGGTAAGGGACAACAAAGGGAGATACCAAAGACAAACGAAGAAGTGGATAAATAAATGAGTTGAGGAAGAGAAATTTATGCTTTACTTACAAAGGTCCTTGGACATTGGGTCATCATTGCCTTGGCAAAGGGAAATTTCATTATATTGAGGTAGTATTGGATGGATAAGAAGAAGAATAAGAAGAAGGGGAAGCCCTTAATGAACATAAGTAATAAAGGAAAGAAGAGGGAGACCACATGGATGGAACCCTTTCCACATTGTCTACTGCTCCTATATATCACCCTTTTAGAGTGAAGAGTGTTGTAAGAAAGAAATTATTAATGTTAATTAATAGTGGGGTAACCCATAACTTCATTTATGAAGGCTTAGCATCTAAATGTGGGTTACAAGTTGTATATTTTGAAGGATTAAATGAAACCATGGTAGATGGATATACCATTCCATGTACAAAGAAAATTCAAAATATAAATATTATTGTTAGAAGGCATAAGATTGAGCATGATTTCCACGTGGTTAGTATTGGTGAAACTGACCTAGTCCTTGGGTTGCAACGACGACATTCACTAGGAGAACTCACTCAAAAATACCAAACTATGGATCTCAAGTTCAAATCAGTAGGTAAAGAAAGAGTGTTATGTGGTATGGATAATAGAGCCCCTATGGTAGTGATAGCAAAAAGGATGGAAAGGGACTTTCATAGAGGGTATATTACTTGGACAATTGAGTGTTTTGTGAGTTATACAAATCAAAATTTCAAATAATAGAAAACATCATAAGGATATTCATCCCATCCTTGATAAGCATGTCAAGTTTTTCATTGTCATTCCACATGGAATACCACAAAAAATGGGTTTTTAGCATATCATTAATTTGGAAACTAAAATTAAATTGATAATAACAACTCCATACTTCCATCCCATGTTGAATATTATTCTTGTTGTTGAAGTTTGGCATTGATGTCAAAGATTCTTAAGAAAGGGGTTCATGAGGTCATTGAATAATGTTCTTGTTTGATAGCATCATTGAGAGGTATCACATTGTCTAAGGATCATGTAAGACATATGAGAAAGGTATAAGATCATTAAGAAGTGTTTCAAGGTCGGTTGTCATGCTTCAAGAAGCCTAGTCATGACACTGGTCATTGCATGAAGAGACATTGTGAGAAGGTATGAGTTTGTTGTCCTAGTGATATGGATGAAAAAAGTCATAATAAGTTGTATGAGGTTGTTATATCATGAATATGAGGCATTGGATCACTCATGAGAGTCTCAGGGTGAGCCTATAATGTTAGGAACTATAGACCTAGCATGCAACTAAAATAGTTCTAGACTCTACCTAACCTAATGAGGTATCATGAGGTATTATTAAGGCATATGAAGATTTTAAGATAGTGTTTTATCATGGTAATATGTTTTATGACATGTATATGAGGTGTTTACATCTTGGATAGTGGTTAAAAGGTAAGTTTCAAGGCCTAATATAACTTGTAAATCAAGGCCTAGAGAGGAAAGAGATAGATGGTGAACAAATGGGGTATCAAGATCAATTTCCAAGGTAATAAGGAGAATGTGAGAATTTTTAATTATGTGATAGGTTTTTTTAGGTGTGTTGACCAATTTTGAGGTCAATTTATGCAAGAAAAGGCATGAAAAGTGGTTTTGAGGTTTCTCGAGTGCATAGAATGAAGGGTTCTCAACTCGAGAAGAACTTTCAAGATTTCATTGGAATGTGTAAAATATATATGGGAACCTAATATATTTATTATATGTGCATAAGGGTCCTATATAAGATCTCTAGGAATTATTTTTGTAAATGAGGGGTGATCCTTTATGAACAATCGTTAACACCAAAAATAGCGTTAACCCTCTCTAAAACCCTTACAATGACATGATGTGAAATATATTTTTATAAAGTGATAAAAATGGTTTGGAATGGATATTTAAGTTATCGGATAATGTATCCAACTCTCTCAGTCACTTCTAGGTATGATTGGTTTGTCAGGTGAGTGAGTGGACCCTACAAGAAAGGCCTTATTTCTTAGGAATTTGATGTAACAGCCAGAGTTGAAAAAGTAAAAGTTGTAAAATGGATGAAGGTTGAATATTGAGACTTATATTTTATGTCCATGGTGTTTTTTTTAGCATATTATATACCTCAAGAGTGTTAAACTAGTCTTATAATTTGACCAATCGCTAACATCCCTAATGATGCAAATAGTGAGAAACCCAAGCAGAAGTGAGAAGGTGATTAGGGATGTGTTATCATGGATTAAGGATGAATAAAAGTGCATGGAGACATTTTTCATGACCTATAATAAATGTTTATTTTATATATATGTTTTGTATATCAGTGAATAAGATGAAAATGTTGTTCATAAGTTGACCTATCTAGTTCATATAAGACAAGAAGATACAAGACTATGAGATTGATCTACAAGACAAATATTTCCATTTGACCATATCATATATCTATATGATAATATTGTAATGACCTCATAGTATCATATACATGAATTTTAAGTCTCTAAAATTGGTTTTATAGGTATTTTAGGTAATTGTTTCCATGACTGTATTTTGAGGCTAGTTGGCAGCTCTGAGTGAGCTACTTGCAGAGAAGGGTTTGAGTCCTTTTGCCTTAAGTAATGAAGTATAATAATCTTTGTAAAAAAATTTAATTCTATAAGGTTATATTTATATGATTTATTCCATGTTATTTGACAAAATTTTATTTTAGTGGGTTTGCACAGGCCTAATTGTGAACAGTGTTAATGACATGTTTCAAGTGGTGGTTGGATTTAAAAGGTGTCATGGACATAATATGAGAGTCATAGGGATATAATTGAGTTAAATATTATATTTTAATATTGTTTGAGTAGTTTTAAATTGTTCTACAGAGTTAAAAGTGTAATGTGTGCTAATGAAGGCCTAATTGAATTAGATCTCCTTAAGGCCTAAAAGAGGTTTTTAGTCTTATATGCTATGATCAACATATTTTAATGTTTGATTAATTTTTTTACATTAAATAAGTCCCATTTTATGGTAAATATAAATTTTTCACATGTGTATGGCCAACCAAGGAGTGTATGAGCAAGAACCTAGTATAAGAATAAGGCCTAATAAGCCTAATTATCTAGTTATAATTTGAGAGAGTTGAAGCGAATGAGATGGAACTTGGAAGAGTTAAAAAAAGGTCTTTTATACAATTATGAGGGTGAAAATAAACCATCATGAAGATTTTATATGTGTACTATATATTATTATCAAGGTCATACGGCCCAATCAAGTCAAGAGGAGGGTTAATTAAGCAAAGAAGGATAGAGACCAGTTTGAGAAAGATAGGAGTGTGTGAAGAGATGAAGAAAGAGATAATCATATTTTTCATGAGAAACATAGTATTCTAAATATGATCAAGGGTTTGAGTTGGTTGTTTTGGTGTTGAATCATCTAGACGGTTGGTGTCTTCTTGCAAGTGGGTGCTTGTTAAAGCCTAGTCAAGTTGGTGCTTGGCTAGTTGGGGTTGGTACTCCAAGTGAATTTGGTGCTTCAATAAATCTTGATGTTTGTATTATAAGACTATATTCCATTTTCATCATCAATGGGTTTTATTCCCCTTTAGGATTTTCCACTGTAATAACTGTTTTATGTGTAATGCTCTTGTCTCATGTTCATGGTTCTTAATGTGTTGCTAGTTCACTATATTGTTTTGATAGTTCATTAATGATAAATTAAAGTTGTAAAATTTTTGAATAATAATAAACCCACCCCTCTCAGTCATTATGATTCCAAAAAAAATTATTAGATCCTAGTCCTTTAAGGCAAGTCTAATAACTTAAAGGTGATCCTAAGAAGCACATGATTATCTTGTGATCAACTTGAATAAGATACCATGTATGATGAAGAAGTATGCTATAACAATGATGAAGAAGAAGATAAATTAGACCTTGAAGTTGAGATCATAAATACCCTTGATGATTTAAAACATCAAAAGAAGACTATCAAGGATCTTAGGAGTCAGTTAGAAGAAGTCAACATAAGGTGTAAGTCAAAGGAAGATAAGTATGACCAGTTGAAGATATATCTAGATTCCTTGAAGGTTGAGTATGAACAACTCATAGGTAAATTAATAAAGTTTGAGAGAGAGAATAAGAACTCCAAAAAATTCAAGATTACTAACATTAAAATACCAATCAGGCAACCCAAATCTATAAAGGATAAGTCATCATATAACTATGGTAAGTACAAAAATATTATTTTCTACATCTATCATAATATAGGACACATTACAAGCTTATAATATAATATAGTTAGAAGGTCCATAAGATTCAAAAATACATATGAAGATCCTATAATTCATAATAAGGATCAAACATTGGCATATAAACCAAATCAAACTATGATGGATCAGATTGAGCTCAAGAAGCAAGATGGACTATTTGCCAAAGAGGAATAGAAGACCAAAGAGGACTTTATACTAGATCAAACTACTTTTCATATTCAAGATGAAGGCATGAAATGGTATATTAATAGTGGTTACTCAAGCCACATGATAGGAGACATAAATAACTTCATCTCATTAAATAAGAATGATATAAGAATAGTGAGGTTTGGAGACAACACAACTAGTAATATAGTTGTCAAGGGTGTCATGAGTTTAGATGATGGAAAGACCAAGACACAAAATGTGATTTATGTGGAAGGTTTGAAACATAAATTGCTTAGTGTAAGTTAAATGTGTAATTAATTACACATACTAACCTTTAATAATAGAGGGTGTGAGATAAGGAGAGCCAAATCAGGAAGGCAAAATACCATTGCTAAAAGGACTGAGAACAACCTATATGTATTGAATGAGATCAAAAAGGAGAGATGTTTCATGAGAAAGATAGAATAAAGTTGATTATGGCACAAAATTTTAGGTCACCTAAAATTTGACAACTTGGTCAAGACAATCACTAAAAATTCTTTAAAGAACATCTTTAAGATCATTAAACCTACAAACATACTTTGCAAGGCATGTCAACACAATAAGCAGACTAGAAGAAGGTTCAAGTCTAAATAATACTCTAATACAAGATCTTTGGAGTTAATACACATGATCTATATGGGCCTATAAGATTTCAAAGAATTTAAGGAGATAGATACTTCATGTTACTCATTAATGATTACATGAAAATGACTTGGACTGCATTCATGAAAGAGAAATCATAATCTCTTGAAAAGTTCAAGGAATTCAAGGATCTTGTTGAAAATGAGAAGAATGGGAAGATCGAGTGCCTAATATATGATAGAAGAGGAGAGTTTTGGTCCAATGAGTTTGATGACTTCTATGAGGTTCATTTAATAAGGAGACAATTCTCAGCAACTAGGACACCTCAGTAGAACGGGGTAATGGAAAAGAAGAATAGGATAATTCAAGAGATGGCTAAAACTATACTAACTGAATCTATATTATATAATGGTTATTTTAAATATGTATTAAGTAATGGTATCTACATTTTGAATAGAGGATATAAAAATACTAATGGCAACAATACTCCTTATGAATTATGGAAGGGTAGATCTGCCAATGTCAAACACTTTAGAGTGTTTTGGAGTAAATGTTTCATCAAAAAAGATGATGAAAACTTGGGAAATTTTTATTCCATATATGATGAAGGCATATTATTAGGATACTAATCAATTATCTCAACTTATAAATTTTATAACAAGAGACTACAAAAGATAGTGGAAAACACAAATGTGAATATTGATGAGACAAGGAAATCTCACTCACAGACAAAGAAAATTTTAGAGAATCTAGACTTCAAGAATAAAGAGGAAACTATAGATGTTGATGAGGAATAATAAGAAGTTGAAGAGAGATAGGACTCAAAAGGATTCTCAAGTCATATTCAAAGAGATCATCCTGAATATCAAATCATTGGCAACAAGAATGCAGGTATGCAAATAAGGAGAAGACTTGTAATTAATCTAAATCAAGAGAATGTTGATTTATTATCTAATATTGAACCTAATAATCTTATAAAATAAATAAGGGATACATTTTAGATAGGTGTTATGAATGAGGAGTTAGACAAAATATATAAGAATGAGACTTGGGATCTAGTTCCTAGGCCTAAAGACAAGAATGTCATTGGCACAAAATAGGTGTTTATAAACAAGTTAAATGAAGATGGAGAAGTCACTAGGAATAAGTATAGATTAGTATGTAAGGTATATGCACAATTTGAATGGGTAGACTTTGAGGAGACCTTTACACTAGTAGAAATATTGGAGGCCATCAGATTATTTCTATATTATGTAGGACTCAAGGTATATTAGATGGAGGTCAAATCTACCATTTTGAATGGATATTTGGAAGAAGTTTACATTGAGCAACCTAAAGGGTTCTCACTATAAGATGATAAAGACTATGTTTGAAAATTTAAAAAGGCTCTTTATGGTCAAAATAAAGCTCCTAGATCTTGGTATGCTAGGTTGGACAAGTATCTATTGGATCAAGGATTTAAAAGAGGAGTTACAGATAATAATCTATACATCAAGACAAAATATGAACATTATTTTGGTAGTATTTATCTATATGTATGACATCATATTTGGTGTAAGAAATGAGAACATGAAAAATGCCTTTACAAATTTGATGGAGAAAGAGTTTGAGATGTCCATGCGAGGAGAACTATCATTCTTTCTTAGGTTAAAAATCACTCAATCTTAAAAAGGTATATTCATCTCATAATCTAAGTACATGAGAGAGATGTCGAATAAGTTTGAGATGGAGGATTGCAAGGTCGTTAGTAAACCCATGATAACATGATGTAAGTTGAGTAAGGAATATGATTCTTCAAAGGTAAATCAAACATCATATAGGTCAATGATTGGATGTTTGTTATACACACTACCTCTACACCTGACATCATGCAAGTAATAGGTCTTTTGAGAAGGTTTAAAGAAGATCCAAAGGAGAATCATATGAAAGAAGTCAAAAAGATACTAAAGTGTCTCACTAGGACTATTTAGTATGGATTTTGGTATCCAATAATTAAGGAGTTCAATTTAGCAACCTACACAGATGCAAATTAGGTAGGAAGTATAGATGATAGGAAAAGTACTAGTGGAGGAGCCTTCTTCCTAGGTGGGCACCTAGTTTCATGGATAAGCAAAAAGTAACCATTGTTAGCTTTGTCCAATTGTGAGGATTATTAAATTTTAATATATTAATGTTTCACTTAGGTCTTATGGATGAGACAAACCCTAAAAGACTACAAAGTGGAGTATGATGGTCCTAATCCTATCTATTATGATAATACAAGTGTTATAAGCATATCAAAGAACCCAATTATGAACTCAAGGACCAAACACATTCCCATAAGGTATAATTTTCTAAGAGATTAGGTAAGTTAACAAAGTGTCAAACTTGAATATGTTTCTACACATGATCAGATTGTAGACATCTTGACCAAACCACTTCCAAAGGTAACTTTTAACCACTTAAGACAGGTTTTGGGTGTAATTACTACCCTATAAATCATTTAAAAATTCAAATACTTATGGGGATATAATAATTCTCATTAGTTCCAAGAACAAGTGAGTTTTTCCAAGAAGGTATGTATGGATACTGGGGGGCATGTTTGTGTTATGTCTCATAAACTCATAAGTCTTGTATGCTGAGTATTTTGATTGCAAGGAGTGTGATCCAAGGAGTTACAAACATAAATTTGTTGTTTATGTAAAAGGGGGAGAATACAAGAATAGGTAGATAATAACAATCAACATATAGTATGTCTTTCCATCAATGAAAAATGGGGAGATTGTTTAGCATTGTTTCTATTATTGAAGTTTGGCATTGATGTCAAAGATTCTTAAGAAAGGTGTTCATGAGGTCATTGATGAATTTTCTTGTTTGATGTAATCAGTGAGAGGTATGAAATTGTATGAGGATAATTTAAGACACATAATCAAAGTATAAGAGCATCAAGAAGTGTTTCAAGGTTAGTTGTCATGTTTCAAGAAGCCTAGTCATGGCATTGATCATTGTATGAAGAGACCTTATGAGAAGGTATGAGTTTGGTGGCCTGGTGAGATGGATACATATAGTCATAATAATATATATGATGTTTTTAGAGCATGAATATGAGTCATTGGATCACTCATGAGAGTTTCAAGGTGAGCCTAAAGTGGTAAGACCTACAGACCTATCATGCAACTAGACTAGTTCTAGACTCTGCCTAACCTAATGAGGTGTTATGAGGTATTGTTAAGGAATATCAAGATTTTATGGTAGTTATTGATAATGGTAATATATTTTATGTCATGTATATGAGGTTTTGATAGCTTTGATAGTGGCTATAAGTTAAGTTTCAAGGCCTAATATGACTTGTAAATCAAGGCCTAGAGAGTCAAGAGAGAGAGATGATGACCAAATGGGGTATCAAGATCAATTTATAAGGTAAGAATGAGAATGTGAGACTTTTTAGTGGTTTTATATGTTTTATAAGGTGTGATTATTAAGTATAAGGTCAAATTTTTCAAGAAGAGGCATGAAAAGTGGTTTTGAGGTTTCTTTAGTGCATAGAATGAAGGGTTCTCAACCTAAAAAGGACTTTCAAGTGTTTATTGGCATGTGTAAACTTTGCATGAAAACTTTAGATATTGAGGAGATGCATAAGGATCATATAAAATATCTCTAATCATTGTTTTTATAAATGAGGGTTAATCCTTTATTAATAATCATTAACACCAAAAACAGTGTTAACCCTCTCTAAAACCCTAACAATGACTCGATGTGAAAGATATTGTTATAAAATGTTCATAATAGTTTTGTATGTCTATTAAAGTGATTTTATCATGTATTCAAATATCTTAGGCACTTTATGTGTGATTTATTTGCTATGTGAGTGAGTGGACCCTATAGGAAAGGCCTCATTTCTCAAAAGATTTGATGTAACAGTTAGAGTTGACCAAGTCAAATTTATTAAATGGATGAAGGTTGAAAATTAAGACTTGTATTTTATTTCCATGCTGTTTTATGAGCATATTATATCCCTCAATGGTTCTAAACTAGTCTTACAAGTTGACCAGTCGCTAATAGGCCTAATGATGTAAATAGTGAAAAACCCAGGCAAAAGTGAGAAGGTGATTAAGGATGTGTTATCATGGATTAGGTATGAATCCAAGTACATGGAGAAATTATTAATGACTTTTAATACATGTTAGTGTTGGATATATTTTTTTTTATTGATGAATAAGATAAAAATGTTACTCATAAGTTGACCTGTCTAGTTCAGATGAGACATGAAGATACAAGACTATGAGATTCATCTACAAGACCAATATTACCATTTAACCATATTATATATCTATTTTTTAATCATATAATGACATCATAGGATCATATAAAATAATTTTAAGTCTCTAAAATTGGTTATATAGGTGTTTTAGGTCATTATTTCCATGACTATGTTTTGAGGCTAGTTAGCAATTCTGAGTGGATACTTGCAGAGAAGGGTTTGAGTCCTTTTACCCTATGTAATGAAGTATAATAAACTTGAATAATTTGTTTAATTATTTAATTTTATATTTATATTATTTTTCTCCATGGTTTTTTAACAAAATTGTGTTTTTACTTCAATTGTTCCAGATAGACTTTATGGGTATGCACAGGCCTAATTGTGAACATTGATAATGGCATGCTTCAAGTGGTGGTTGGAGTTAAAAGGTGTCATGAACCTAAGATGAGATTTTTAGGGATATATTTGAGTGATTTATGATATTTTATTTCCATTTTATGAGTTTTAAAGTGTTATAATTACTTTAAAGGGTAACGTGTGCTAATGAAGGCCTAATTGAATTAGGTCTCCTTAAGGCCTAAAAGAGGCTTTTGGTCCTATATGCTATAACCAACATATTTTAATGTTTTTAAAATTACCTAAGGCAAATTTTATTATAAATATAAATTTTCAACTTTTCATGGCCAATTAATGAGTGTATGAGTGAGAGCCTAGTATAAGATAAGGCCTAATATGCCTAATTGTCTAGTTAGATTTTGAAAGAGTTGAAGCGAATGAAATAAAACTTTGAAGAGATAAAATAGGTATTGTATATCATTATGAGGGTTAATATAAACAATAATTAATATATTATATGGGTATTATAGATTATTATCAAGGTCATATGGCCTAATCGAGTCAAGAAGAGGGCTAATTGAGTGAAGAAGGCTAAAGATGAGTTTGAGATAGACAGGAATGTGTGAAGAGATAAAGAAGGAGATAACCACATTTTATATGATAAAAAGAGTTTTTTAAATGTGATTAATTTTTTGAGTTTGATGAGTTGGTGCTGAGTCATCTAGGGGCTTGACACCTCCTTGTAAGTGGATGTTTGTTAAAGCCTAGTTAATTTGGTGTTTGGCTAGTTGGGATTGGTGCTCCAAGTGAAGTTAGCACTTCACTAAATATTGATTTTTATCTTATAGGATTTTAATCCATTTGTATCATCATTTGGTTTTATTCCCCTTAAAGGTTTCCCACTCAAATAATTGTTTTATGTGTTATGCTCTTGTCTCATGCTCATGGCTCTTAATGTGTTGTTAGTTTACTGTATTATTTTGATAGTTCATAAATGATAAATTAAAGTTGTAATAGTTTTGAATATTGATTCACCCCCCCCCCATCTCAATCATTTTGATTCTAACATCCTAGATTCTACAAGGAAGATATTGAGAAATGCATCAAATAACACTTGGATATGGATCCTATAAGGCCTAGTTCTAGTCCTTTTGCTTTTTCATTTATCCTAGTGAAGAAGAAAGATATAACTATGAGGATGTACATAAACTATTGAAAAAAAATTTAATCAAAAATAGGTATCCCATATTAGGATTGATGAATTAATTTATGAACTACATGAGGTCTACTTTTCCAAGATTGGCTTGAGGACCGAATATCACCAAATTTGGGTAAGAGAAGAGGATGTTCAAAAGTCTACTTTTAGATGTCATTATGGGCACCATGAATTTTTGGTTATGCCCTTTTGATTAAATAATATAAATATTGTATGAATAATGTATTTATTAAACACTTAAGGAAGTTTGTGTTGGTCTTCTTTGATGACATCCTAGTGTATACTAAAACATGGGAGGAACATCTTCAACACTTGGACATAGTGTTGGGAATTTTGGGGCAGCAAACACTCTTTTTATAGTATTCTAAATGTGAATTTTGAATTTACAAAATTTTATATTTAAGACATGTAACTATTTCCCAAGGAGTCCATCTATATAAACAAAAAATCCAAGCAATCATGCATTGGCCTCCACCTACTACCATGATACATTTGAGAGGGTTTTTGGGTTTGTGTAGCTACTATAAAAAGTTTGTCAATGGAAATTTTTAGATTGTTGTTTTGTAGACATATTTAACCAAAAGGGGGACTTTCAATTGGCCTAAAATATCCCAAGTTGATAAATTCAAGGAGGTATGAGTTCGTGCTTGGTACTTATTATTCCAGATTTCTCCTTTCCTTTTATGCTAGAATGTGATGCTTTAAGGGAAGATATATGGGATATTTTAGTGAAAAAAGGGAACCATGTAGCCTTTGAAATCTTTAAAATAAAATAGGTATAGTTTAGGTGTTTCATTTATAATAAATAAATGTTGGGCATCATGTATACTTTTTCCAAATTCAGACAATATTTGATTTGTGGCAGGTTTGTAGTCAAAACAGATCATAATAGTATGAACTATTTTCTCAATCAAACTAATTTGACTGATAGGCCATATAAGTGGATAATAAAACTTAAATCCTATGACTTTTATATTGATTATGTCAAAGGGAAGGATAATGCAGTTGTTGATGCATTGTCTACACCAAAATAATAAAAGAAACAAAGGAACTAGAACTAGGTTGGATATGTCCCATCTCCAATAATTACCTAATTTATTTATCAATTTAATCTTTAAATTCTATTTGATGGATATAAGGAATAATCAATATACATTTATAACCTGATTCCAACTCAGTTATGTGATAAAATCCTCTATCTAGTGGCAATCCTGGAGGTATACACTAAATAATGTGTCATGCTTGTCTAAATAGACTGAATGACCACATGGTAGGATTTATTATCTATGTATGAATTTGTAATGTTCACCCAACAATGGGATGCCCAAGCAACAATTCCTCTGAAAATCTCTCTCCATCCTCTTAGTCATGGCCACTCTAGGAGCACCATTGGTCATGCCTTGAAGCACAACCTCTTTCCCATCTATTTTAAACTTTAGCTCCATAGTTTAATAATTTAGGGTGAATTATCCCAAATAATTTAACCATTTTACCCCAAGTATCACATATGTTTCTCCTATGCCTACAACATAGAAGTCATCACTTATTTTATGTCTCCCCAAAGTAAGATTAAGTTGTTTAATTATCTTGGTATATAAAAGGGTGTAACCATCAAATACAATCACATTGAACCCCTTGAAATATTTTTCTTTGAAACCCATCCTTGTTACCAATCCTTCATTAATAAAATTGTGGATTTCCCCATTGTCAATCAACACTGTGACCTTTTTCCCTTCCAAAACTCCCTGAACTCTATAAGGAGTATATATAAGAGCACCAAATAGTGTGGCAAGTGTGTCTCCTGAAGTACTTTATTCCTCTTTTAGATCCAAGCTCGAATGTTACTCTTGGTAAATCCATCAAATGTAGATAGAGTAACCTTTCCCACTATGTGTTGAAGATACTTCTAATTATACTAAGGGATAGGATCAGTCCTAGGTCCATTTTTATTTCTCCTTAGTTGCATGAATTTAGTGAGGGACATTTCTCCCTTGATTTCATTTAGAAAAGTAATGTATTCTTCATAATTGGAAATGATATCCTATATCATTAGAGTTGAAACTCCACCTCAATAATGCATTCTTATCTACATATGAAGTTAGGCTAGAAAGGCCTAGCTAAAACTCCAGTGATTGCCTTTTATGTAGGAGGAAGGTTATTGTTGATTCTTAGAGCACTCCCCTCACCATTGGGAGGATGATTTACACTTATGCCCAGCATGGTGTGATTAAACATAGTGATCGTATCAGTCATACCCTCTTGGTTTTGAGCAAATTTCTCAAACCAAACATGATCTTAATCATCCATATCTTTATGACCTGGCTAATAAAACCCTTATATTTATTGCTCTTGACCCTTTTTATTTTCTCTTTCATAATACCTAACCTCTCTATCACTTTTTAAGGATGTAGGTAACTCTACCAACAATTCAATCCCCCATAGCTGGCAAGGATATGATAAAAGAAAAAATACTAAGATCAAGTCCATGATTTAATAATTATTGGTGCAAGTCAAAATTGTGTTCACATTAAATTTGGAAGAAAATCCTTAGAAATATATAAGATAAAATGGTTTTTCACTTCACATTCCCAAAGAGACTCTTCATATTCTTATGGGAATGGAAAATAAATTACTAAATGAGGCAAAAGACACCTAGGATAATAACGAATATATACAATATTGTTACATCCCCCTTTATCAGACCAAGCATTCCTCTAAAATTTTCAATTTTTTTAAATAATATTCCAATATCTTATGAATAATGTCTTTAGGCAACACTTAAGGAGGTTTGTGTTGGTCTTCTTTGATGGCATCCTAGTGTATAATAAAACATGGGAGGAACATCTTCAACACATGGACATAGTGTTGGGAATTTTGGGGTAGCAAACACTCTTTCTATAAGAGTCTAAATGTGAATTTGGAATTTAAAATATTTTATATTTAGGACATGTGATTATTTCCCAACAATAAGCATATAATATTACAAAATTACAATGTGAAAATATATTATGTTTTAATTATAAAGACTTTCCTTTAAAAATATGCCTACTTCTAGGGTTTATTCCATCTTAGTCTACACAACAATACTTTGTTCCTCATGTGATTTATTAAATTTGAAAATTCATAACATAGTTATAGCACCAAGCACCAACTATGCTATCATCTTTCTAAATAACTATATTTGAAATGCGAGTTAACCATCTGTTTATGACCTTTGTCATTTCATCAACAATATCGCAAAATCTAGGAAAAAAAATTTGAGTTCACAAAAATCATTATGTACGTCGCTTAGCACGTCCATTGTCTTTAGCTCTCTTGAAATGTCTTTTGAGAGAATCAATTTCCAAAAGGATACATATGACTAGATATTACTGAAGATTAACACTATTGTACATATAAGATTATGATAACATCAGTAGTAGTGGAAATAGGTTATACACCTACATGCTAATTTGTTAGATCCATTTGAACTTTTACATTATCACATAGCTCTTATAGTGTCAGTATTGTAGCACCTAACTCATTAGTAATGATATCCAGTGATGTCACCACACTCTTTAGTTATGAAGTGATTATTACCAACTATTGTAATGGTTTAATTGATGTTTCATCTTCCTTCATTGTATAATATTGTACACTTCCATTATTTTTATATAGAGAGACCAAAAAGAATGAATTTTTTAAGTATATAGACACCAAACATCTAATCTCTCAAATAATAAAATGTTATTATTATATTTCTACATTAGTTGTCATTTATTTATTATGTTCTTTGTTCTTTGAATGCATTGCACTTTCATATTCTCTATCACTCATAAATTTTCTTTTGTTTATAACCATTTTAAATCCATTTATTTTGGTTATCCAATGGATCTCCTTTTGCATCTTAGATATGTGGTATCAAAGCATACACACCAATCATTTTTGAGTGGTATTTATTGTACCTAAATTTGTCTCTATTTATATGCCAACTCACACGAGGTCTAATTACATGAGGTTAGGACTCGATATTTAAGACCCTTAATTAAACCTTCCTTCATGTCCTCAAATGGGAGACAAATAGTTGATTCCAAATTCATAAATGTTCTATAAGATTATAAGGGATGCATTACAAAGACAACAAAATTTTTGGAAGAATGTCATGTACGTGACTGAGCAAGTATCATTGATCACTTCTCATTACTTCTCCAACCATTTGGTGGTCAAACTCCATACAATCTAAAAGTAAATCTAGACATCCTTATTTTGAAGTCAAAATAGATGCAGATACATGAGATAATTGACTTAAACCTATCTATTCATATTAAGTAGTCAGCCAATTCTCTAATAAAAGAAACATTATGATTGCTCTTCTAGAAAAATCATTATCAGTAAAGAAATTATGGGAAAACTACTACACTTCACATAAGAATCATGAATATGAAGTTAACTTAGACACATCTGTAGACACATAAAATAGTTTTGTAGAAACACTCAAAGAAACCTATTATCCTATCAAAAAATATGATGACAATACATCAAGTTCTCCTAGTTGTGCCCAAGGCAAGGAACAACATGTGCAACAATACATAAATACATTTCAAACTTTGGTCTCCAAACTCAGGATTCAAGATTAAAACCAAAACCTTATTTTAAAGTATAAGTTAGGCTTGAGACCACATAACCAATCAAATATAGATTTATTATAAATATATTTAATTGGAGAATCATACAGCTTTACTTTAAAGTTTGAAGCAAAGGCCAAGGTTAAGACTAAGAAAAAATATTCTAAATCTCAAACCAAGCAATAGTTTAAATCTTCTAAGCCAAACTCCAAACTAATAAACAAGACCAAACACCCTCCACAGAGGAAGCAACAATCATCAAATGATCAAAATAAGTAGTCTAAGGTGAGCAAGTGGTGTTTTGTTCCCAGGGAGACTCTATTTACACAACTTGAAGTAATATGTGTAGATACAACATCATTGGAGAAAGGTAAGCAAATCAGGGATTCTAAACCTATCACCATAGTGGGTATCATAAACATATCTACTACCCCTGTAGCAATAAAATAAGTAAAAAGATTGTTCCATTCTCAAATATGGATCAATACTCAACCAATACACTTCATTATTGACAATAGATGTTAGAATAACTTGATTTCCCCTAAATTAGTTCTCATATTGAAATTACAAATGATGCCTCACCCACAACCATACACTATCAAATGGCTAAGTGTGAGATTTGATAAATGTGTTACTTAGTAATGTCAATTGGTGTAAACCATCAAGACTTTCCAAGATATAGTCATTTATGATGTCTCATAGGTATGTGATGTTTTAATTAGTCAACCATATATTTATAATTGACATGAAATATATGGTGAAAATACCAAATGTGTTGTCATAGATGTTGGTAATAAGAGATATTGCATACCAGAAGTATTCCCTAAGTTATCACTCATCATCACCATGAAATGTAAGATGCTAGTCACATCTAGTAAGAAGTTTGTGATTTTGATGGTAAGGTCTAAATGTAGAAAAGTCTTTATGGCACCAATCCATACTGCAGTCCCTCCAATAATAGTAGTAGAAAACCTCAAAGTCGAGCCACTCATTGGAAGAATTCAAGGATATTTTTTAGCTACCAAGGGAAGTGTTTACACTATGTGGAAAAGCACACTATTGATTTTATCCTTGCACTAATTATAACTAATTCCTCTTTATACTATAGATCAGTTCTAAAGAATGAATTAATCAAGTGACAAATCCATGAACTTATGGATGAAGGACATATCAGGCCCAATTCATTACCTTTATGATAGCCCCATTATGATTATGCCAAATAAATATGAAACATGGAGGTTTTGAATCGATTAAAAGGCCCTCAACAAAATCATAGTGAAGAAATGTTCTCCTCTTTCAAGGATTGAATATTTGAGGGACCAGTCCAATGATGTAAAATATTCACCAAAATCAATCTTAAGTCTAGGTATCATCAAGTCCCTATTGAACCTATGGATACATGGAAACAACCTTCAAGGAAAAATAAGGTGTGTTTGAATGGTTAGTCATCCCTTTGATTTGACCAATGCACCAACTACACTCATATAGATATTGAATGAAATTCTTAGGCCATTCACTATGTTTGTTGTAGTCTTCCTTGATGACATCCTAATTTTTAACAAAATATGGGATGAACATATGTGCTATAAAGAGTAAGTGATTAACACTTTACAAAAACAAAATTTGTATGCAAAAATGGAGACATGTTCATTTCCTATATGGGAGATATAGTATATAGGATACATAGTAGATGCACAAGGAGTGCATGTGGATCAAACCAATATTTGAGTCATTTTTAAATGTACACAACTACAAAATCTCATAGAGCTTTGAACCTTCTTAGGAATGACAAATTTGTACATGAGATTTGTACTTGGTTTTTCTCATGTGACTTGGCCTTTGAACCAAGTTATCAAAGGTGGTGCTAAAGCAAAGGTCATCTAGGAAGCCACACAATAGAAATCATTTGAATAATTGAAATATAGACTTTGTTCTACACCAGTACTTATGTTAATAGATCTTAAACTACCAATTAAACTTGAGATAGATGCCTCTAAATTCACACTTAGAGTAGTCCTAACTCAATATAGTCATCTAGTTACTTACCATAGCAAAATATTCACTGCAACAGTAATAGAGTACCCAACTTATGATCATGAGCTTTATGCCATTATTCAATCATGTAAGCATTAGAAGAATCATATCTTGGAAAAGGAGATTTTGATCCACACAGATCATAATCCACTTCAATTTTTGTAGACTCAAAATAATTAATGGCAAGAATGAATTCAAAAATGGTCTTCTTATCTTTAGCAATTCCACCTAAACATCAGGCATAAGAAGGAAGGACCAACCCTATCATAAATTGTTTGAACTATCTAATTATTTTAGCTCACCTTTTTATACTTGATGAATGTGGCCATGAAGTTAGCACATGGTCATAATTTTATCTGGAGGACATGGATTTTATAGATACCTATCAAAATTTTCTCTGTGGTAATTTTGTTTTAGATTTCTACTTGCATGATGGACTCTTATATCACCATGGGCACTTGTGCATTCTACATGAGGTAGAGAGACACAAACTAATATGGGGGGATCATTTTAGAAAGTTTGTAAGACATTTTAGATTTGAATAGAATCTTTCAGTGTTGTAGAAGTAATTCATCTAGCCACATGTCAGGGATGATGTATTTAAATACGTCAAGTCCTTTACCACATGTGCAATACCTAATTTGGTTAACAAGAAGCAAGGATTATATGCACCTCTGCCAGTTATAAAAATATTGTGGTAATCTATTTCCATGGATTTTATCTAAATATACCCTACTATTAATCATGGTAATGATTGTGTTTATTTTGTAGTTGATACATTCTTAAAGATGGAATTTCTCATACCTTGTAATAAAGCAATATCGTCTCTAGAAATAGATCAATTATACTTTTAACATGTCTAGATCCACCTTGGAATCCCATAAAACATCCATTCTAATAGGGATATAATATTTTTGAGCCATTTTTGGAAAGTGCTTTGGTCTATGCTAGACATAAAATTAAATAAGTCCACCGCTTTCATCCATAAATTGATGGACAAACTAAAATTTTGCCTTTAATTTAGCATAGCTACAATAGATCTCTGCACAACTCTACTGCATATAACACTTTTTAACCCTACTTAGGTTTCCAACCTTTGGCACCCATTGACATAACTTATCCTATTCTCCATCAATAGTAGCAACTCCTTTGGTGCAAAAGGAAGTTAACAAAGTTATTCAATTCATTGATCACATTAAGTACATTTAAAAACAAGTGCAAACCATTTTATAATAGCCTTATGTGAAATATAAATAATTCCATGATAAACATTAGACATTACACACCTTTTAGGTTGGTGATCAAGTCTGGATCCTCCTGCAGAAGGAGAGATTGACAAGACCTTAGCTCAATATTTTTTTCACTTCAGTACAGGCCCTATACCATCACTAAGCAAGTATGAGATAAAACTTTCAAGTTTAATTTTCCATCTTACCTTGGCTTGCATCCAGTCTTCAACATAGAACTCTTGTGCCACTACATCCAACCTTGTTTGAGATACTACAGAGACTCTTTAGTATACATCAATCAATCCCCATTACAACATCCCAAAAAAATCATTTCAAGCTATTGATGCCCAGTTAAAAAGACACGTCGACAAAATATCCCTCTCTTCCAAATCATCAAAGCATGTCAAATGTGTTCCGAAGAAAAATGGTTTATAGAGGTTTAGGATGACAATTGATTTCCACATCTATTACTACAACTACATGTAATGTGGACCATTGTTCTTCAAGTAGGGGTCATTAGGCCTTATTAAAGATTATCACTATTGCACACACAAGTTTGCACTAACCTTAAAAACACTTGCAGTGGTTTCCTCACTTATGTGCCAATTTTTTAGATCCAATTCCACTTCTACAGTAATGCATAGCTCATGTAGTGTCACTACTATAGTACCAAGCTTATTAGTAATGATATCTCGTGATATCATTACACTCTTCAGTTATGAACCAATTTTTACCAACTATTGTAATAGTTTAGGAAATGCTTCATATTCCTTCATTGTATAATAATGTACACTTTCATTATTTGTATATAGAGATACATAAAATAATGTATTTAGAAAGTACATAGACACTAGACATCTGATCTCTTAGATATAGTACACAACTTAGCATAATAAAATATTGATATCACATTTCTACATTGGTTATCTCTTTCTTGCTTTATTTATTCTCTGAATGCATTACACTTTCATATTTTGTCATTCATAAATGTTGTTATGTTGATAACCCTCTTAAATCCATTTAAGTAGGTTGTCCACTAGGTTTCTTCCTACGCCCAGGGTCAAAGGCTTTAGATTTCTTTGCACTCCTCTCCACATTCCTAATTCCTTTTTGATGTCTTCAATAACTTTGACTCACTCAATCATAATTTTCACCCAATCCTTCACATTCTTGTCAATAAATTTCAGCCTATTCACTTATAGTTGTTCCACCCAAGTGTACATAGTTTTACTTTAACTATTGAATTTATTGATAGAGTTTATGTCTTCCTTATCAATGCCTACAATTCAATAGAATTTGAGAGTGATGATAACATGATGTAATTTAGGATGATATATGTAGTAAGTGTGCAAACATGTTCCTCAAGTTGTTCTTGGGTTAATTTATACTTTCTTTTTTCTTCTTGATCAATCTGGGAATATCTAATTAATTAAAAAGTAATTCTAATTATTTTAGGGTTAGGGTGAAATTGGAAAAGTGAGTTTTATAAAAAGACAAAGGGGCAATCATTATGGAAGATGATTGATTATTCACTTTTACCATTCATGATGGAATCTATAATTATTTTGAATTCCTGCATGAGGATGAAAACATTCCATTACAAATGGATTAGAGGATGAAACCCCTTCAATCTATTGAGTTAGCTCTATATAGGGGTTATAAGTGTGCAGATCAACAATATTATTTTTAGATTAGGATTGGATGGAAGACACCATTAATTTTCAATTTTAAGAGGAAAAATAGAACTATAAAACTCAGTTTCATCGTTGTTAGGGGTTGTCATAGTTGGGCATCACATCTAAGGGTTGGATCATTGCCCTAAGGCTAAGGTATCATACAAACAAGCTGAACTATCCCCTTTTAATGGAAATTATATCACATTGAGGTAAAATTTTGGGGAGTATGATAAATTACATCAACCCTTATGGAAACACAATAGATAGAAGACCTTCTCTGGCACCCAAAAACCACAACATCAATTATAGCAATTGACGCACCCTTTCTAGGGATGGGTGTCACATTTCTAGCATGTTGTACAATACCTAAATGCTAGCATCACATTTGATAGCTATTTCATTATTGTTATAGGTTAGATAATGACTTTGAAGGTCTTACTTTGACTTTCAAAGGGTTTTTTACCTAAAAAAGGCCAACTATATTGTTCAAGGTTATTTTGAGCTAGGGTTTGGTGGGAAGAATTAGAAATAAATTAGTATTTTATCTTTATTATGCAATCTAAATTTTCTAGAATTTATAAGGGTTTCTTTTCTAAAAGTAAATTACTATATTAATTTGAATTTATTATCAGTTATTCTATATGATCTTTCTAAACTAAGTAGAATTCAAAAAATAAAATTAAAAAAAAACAGAATTTAGGATTTTTTAAGAATTAATTTTACAAGGGATATTTCATTTTGATTCCTCGTTCTCTTATTATGCAGCCATCACCAGTTGTAGTTGATTGCAAATGATAGCTTGTTATGGGATATATTTTTATTACGAAGGTTGTACTTATGTTATTATTGGTCTTATGAATAATGTTTTACATTGTTGGTGGATAACAACTCAAGAGAAAGTTTATTATGTTATTGCTATAGGGTAAGAACAAAATGATAAACATATTATTTCTTTATCTACATATATCAAGGATATTTCATTTATCAAGATTCTCTTGCTTCTAGATAGTTGAAGGTCATCATTGACATTAGACCAATTGTGCCTCTTAATTTATTATAGTGTGAACCTTACATGATTTTCATTACTAGAGACATTTGAGATTATCTTGGATTATTGTTGCATGGTGGGGGCATAGACCATGGTAAAATACCCCTCTTGTTTAATGTGTAGAGGCTTGATTATAGAATCTCATTGATCATAAAGGCATAATTAAAAATAATCCTCAGTGCTATAATTAAACCATGAAATAAGGCTTTTGAGTAAAAAAAGATCATGTATAAACAATTATAGTGCCATTATGTAATTTTACACTATGAATAAATCCAGTCAAAAGGTTTTATATCATGGGAGAAACCTAATATTATGTTGGCACATAGCATATTTGGAGGAAACATAAATTTTTGGTTGGGATACTACTGAGTGTCACAGTAGGGTCTGTATGAGAGCTTGGGAGCTTGTGTTGGTAGTTGTCATGTGTTACATTAGATGATATTGGAACCATGGGTGCATCCATGGGAAGGGTTTGATACTTTTATTGAGAGGTATTATGTTCAAGCCTCCATTTGCACTAGGACACACCCTGTAACTTTTGGAAAATATTATGCAGTCATTTTACTACATGTGTTTAACTGCCATGAGTTGAATAAGGGAAGGAAAATGTGAAATGAGGTATGCATGGTAGGATACAACTTTAAATTCAAGCATGTTCACTTTCTCTTCTTCAATTCCTTTCTATACTTTGAGTCAAATGGCTAATGCAATAAACCCTTTTGTTGCTCTATGATATCTATTTGGGTATACATTTTAAAACATGTAAAAGCATTTATTTTAGTGAGAAATGGTTGTATTTGAGTGGTGTGATAGTTATAAATTATAAGATATCATCTTTCTTAGTTTGTTTGAATATTTATAGAAGTAGATTTTTTAAATAATATGTTCATTTTGAGAGTATATGACATGTATGTATTTAAAAAAAGGAAAAATCCAAGACAGGTTGCTTAGGAATCTATTGAATTTCTTTATAATCTCTTGGAAATTCAGTTTAAAGTTTGTTTTAATTAAGTTATCATTGTTGATTTAAAATCTTTGTTTGTATTGCATTTTACTATGGTGGAAATTGAATCTCTTAAGTAATAAACTTTACTTCAATAGAAATTAGAGTGAATTATTAATAACTTATTTGGTATATTTATAAAAGGATCTTTTCTTCTATAATGTAGAATGTTTGATTTGTGTATTCGCCTATATAGTATTATAGACTTATATTAGAAATAGATGGAAACTTAGTAACCTGTTCAATTAGGATCTATTAAGGAGTTGTTAGTTGTACATGGCTACCAAGATTTTCATAGTTGGGTAATTAAGTTCCCTGTATAATTTTGATAATACTTGGTGGAACAAGTGGAATAGTTTCTAGCCATGATTCTTTGATGTAATAGATGCTTGTGATGTTGTACAAAAATCATTAAGATGGGTTGTTATCTTTCAAATATTTTGAAATAAGGTTTCTAATACTTATGGACTCTCATACTTGTAACATTAGTTATCATTGTTTATATATTTTGTATTGGTCCATGTAGTTTTGTAATAAATTTAGTCGGGTATATGTTTTCTTTATCATTTGGTATCCTTGGGTTCAACCATTGTTTTTACATCTATCAATGTTATTTTAAGGTCTTAAAAATTTCCTTTTAATCATTAATGATGCATTATAGTATGATAAGTTATGTATCGCTAATACTAACATACTTAACCATTGAGTTGTCTTGAGCTATGTTGTGTTGGGCTATGTTGTTTTTACATCTCTCAATGTTGTTTCTTCATCTAGGTGATTTCCATCTTCTATATTTTATATGTAGCCATATGAGCTTATAAAAGGATTTTATGCTTCTTTCTTTTCAAAAAACTCAACATCCCTGCTAGTGTAGATTTTATGCACCTGACACTAGTTTCAGAGGGCTATCTTATAGATGTTGATCTCAGGCAATTTATTGGGTGAAGGCTTTGACTGATTATGGGAATGGTTGTAGTTTCTATTGTGTCTTTGGTAAGTGAAGTTAATTTTTGAAATTTCTACACTCGAGCTGTTGATTTGTCTTTGAAAACCAAGGAAGTCATTACTTATTCTTTGCACCATTCATTGGATGACATCCAAATCATTTTTGGTAGACTCCTCATGTATGCTCTAAACATTATTAGCATTTTATAGTGTTGTTTAATATGACTACAATTTTAGATTGTCCAACCAAAATTACCTCACTACAAACTACATGGCCCAACAAAACACTGAATGGTGTGAAAAATAAGCATTTTTTCAAATTTAATGCAATTTGTAGAGATTTGTAGCCTTCTAACATTAGTCACAATTTGGTTAGGTGATATTTGAATAAATAAAATATAACCCAATCATCTAAATAAATTTATAGGAAATCATGAATAAACTACTTGAAAGTAATCAGCATAGCCCTAGAAAATATAACTGGAGCATTCTTTAGACCAAATGACATTACTTTATATGTAAAATATCCCCATTTCAATTGTAAATATTGTCTTGCCCTGATCCTTTTCTATGATGGGAATTTGATGATAATCATTAAATCCATCTATAAAGGAATATACTTTATGTCCTACATCTGATTCTATAACCTCATCAATGAAAAGTATCAGAAAGGGATCATTGATGGAAGCCTCATTCAACACATGGTAATATTCACATGCCCTAATCTCACCTGAATTTTTAGATTGTACAACCATAAGACTAACGCAATAAACCTTTTTGACTAGATAAATGATACTTTCTTCTTGCATGTGATCTATCTTAGCCTTCACCATTAACTTCATGTTGGTATTCATTCTATATGGGTGCTTCTTGATAGCCCATGCACACTCTTTGAGTTTAATGTGCATCTCCTCCAATGATGGATCTACACCTTTCAACTCTAAAAATTTAGTGGTAAATCTTACACACACAAAATATTTTATTTTTTCAACTTGAAAAGATATAAAAAAAGTATTTATACATAACTATATGCCAAAACTATTCCATATATAATAGGGAAGGTATTATCCTAAGATCCCTATGAAATAGGGTTATAAATAATAATTATCCCAAATATGATGTGGGAATTGAAAAATACTTAAAATGAATAATATAAATAGTTAGAATAACAAATTAGATATTTGACCTACTATAATGAATAATAATAAATTACTCATTTATATTTATTTAATAATGGTGAGTTAATCACCCTTAGGTTAATGAAACTCCCTATCAACTACCAATATAGAGTTGCATTTACCTATGGTGATGGATATACTCGAGACAACTAAAGTCTTGTAATTGGTTTGAAATCCATCATGCAAAATTTATCGATCTTTGTCCTTGCATTTTTGAGCTAAGATACAAAGATGTGATTTTATCTTTGCCAAACTTCTAAACCAAGATAGTAACGTAGAAGTTCAAGATATGTCATGTCAAATGATCATTTTTTCTCTTTATTTGTTAACTCAATCATCTTTATTGAATTGTTAGTGATGACTAGATCATCGACATATATAAAATGATCATTATCTCCCAACTTATTATTTGAGGTAGAGATTGGGATCATATAGACTCCTTTTGAATCTATGTTTTAAGATATGATCATCAACTGTGACATACCATGCCTAGGGAGCCTACTTAAGACCATACAATGATTTTACAAGTCACAAACTTTATCTTATTTTTAACGTATGAAAAAACATTTTGGTTGAGTCATGTAGATTTCTTCCTGTAAGTTTCCATTTTCTAATTTGACAAATCTACAAACTTTATCTTGTTTGATAAGTATGATAAAACCTTATGGTTGAGTCATGCATACTTCTTCTTGTAAGTCTCCATTAAGAAAGGTACTTTTTATGTCTATTTGATGGAATTTCCAACCAAACTATGTAGCTAGAGAAAAAATCATCCTGATAATTTTGATCTTAATTGTCGGATCAAATGTCACCTCATAATCAATGCCTTCTTTATGAGTATACCCATTTATAACCAACCTTGCCTTGTGCTTATTGAGACTACCATCTACTTTATACTTTATTTTGAAGATCCATTTACATCTGATTGGATTCTTTCCTAGTGTAAGGTCTACAAGATGTCATGTTTTATTCTTTATCAGTGAGTTATATTATGTATCCATGACATCTTTCCAAGGTTTTGATTGTAGGGCTTCCTAAATTATAGAGGGCTTAACATATTCAATAATTATACTCATTAAGGCCAAATTGATCTCTCCTCAATCCATTCAATGAGTCCTTATTCCAGTAGTAGAAGTATCTATAACACCATTCCGTTTATGATCTTTTAGTGTACTTATATACTGTTTAAGAATATATTGAGTTTCGCCTGTGGGTGGTGTAGATGAACCATTAATCCCATTACTATCTTCATCTAGGGGATTCCCATCTTCTACATTTTATATGGAGTTAGATGAGCTTGTAGAAGAAATTTATGTTTCTTTCTTTTCAAAAAACTCAACATCCCTACTAGTGGATCCATTATTTTATAGGTAAGTGCTTATTCATTATACCATAAGAAAATATAGTTTTTTATCTTCATGTGAAGTTTAGTCCTCTCCTTTTTTAGAATGTGCATACTTGATTGACATCCAAAAATGAAAAGATGTGTTATATATGGATTTCACTCTGACCATGTTTTTTATGGTTTTACCCCATCAAGAGCTATAGTGAGAACTCGATTATGCAGATATATTATGATTTGACTGCTTTTACCCAAAATGCCTTTGTAATACTTAAATGATGTAGCATAGATCGTGCCATTTTCATGATAGTACGATCTATTTGTTGAGAAACATCATTTTATTGTGGTGTATGTGGAGGTTCCATTTGATGATGAATGCCATTTTATCGTAAAAATATTTTGAATTCATCATCGGTGAATTACCCCTAAGATCTAAGTGGAGGGTTTTAATTTTCTAACTAGTCTTTGTTTTAACCATAACTTTAATTTTTTTGAAAGTTTCAAAGGCTTGAATTTTTATTTTCAGATAGTAAACCCACATTTTTATGGAGAAATCATAAATAAAAGCATGACATACTTAAACCTAACATGACTAAGTGTCATCAGTTCACATAGATCAGTTGCACTAGATCAAGTTTTTCATGGGCTCGATATGTAGTTTTTTAAATAGGAGCTCTATGTTATTTGCATGCTAAGTAATTTTGAAATTTGCCTGTACCTTTTTAAAGAGGTTGTAACCCTCTTACCATGTCAAAACAATAGAGGTTATCAAGATATCAAAAACTAATGTGACCAAATATTGTGTGCCACAATTGTGTTGAGTTTATGTCCTTTACAACAAGTGCTTGATTATTTTTTTGAATGAAATCTAAATGGAACATTCAAGTCACATTGGATGCTCATGCAAAATGTTTTGAGTTTTTGGATTTATCTCTAATCAAACATGCTTTATTTCCACCTTTATAGTCAAATTCAATGATCCAGGGGATTTTCACCCCATGATTCTGATCAATAATAATAATATTTAATTATTGTTGCGAATGTAGATGGGGCATTATCTAGCCAATAATGACACACCTTCCACAAAGTTTATAATTAATTTTGAAAAATGGCTACCAATAAGATATATTTTAATATATTTATTATTTATTAATAAATATATTTTAATTAAGATATTTAAATTAATCTTTATATATTTTAATATATTTATTAAGAATTAATAAATATATTTTTATTAAGATTTTAATAAATATTTTTTATTTTAAAAAAAATTGTGCCATTTTATAAAGATTATGTTTAAAAGAAAGGCGAGTCTTTATTAAAACATGAATATTTAAATCTTTATTCAAAAAAGAATCCATGCATCTCTTACTTTTAACTCCATGAATATAAATCTTTTTAAAAGATTTTATGTGGGCACATGTTTTTAATGGCATGGACTTCTAAGCTTTAACACCAAAGTTAAATGTGGGGTAATATTCTTTAAAGAAGGTATTATTCAACATATTACCTATTAATATGTCAGAGAGTTTAATTATTTGATATTTATGATAGCATAGATCAGCGTTGGCACTAATTCTATGCCATTATCCATGCTCAGCTATATGCCAATGATGTTGAATTCCATTTTAGGATTTTGGTTTTGATCATTTACAAAGCAAAACCAAATACAGGTAGTAAGAAATCTTAGAGAACCAACACCATGCTATCAAAATGAGAAAAAAACCCAATTTAAGGAAATTGTTAGTATGCGGGGAAATTTGTTATTTCCTGGCCAACACCAAATAGCATTGAAAAATATATATAACTATAGGTTATTTTATAGGGTAGTAAGAGGATTTTGGCAGAGAAGCAGTAGATTTGCATAGAGGAAATTGCAGATAGAGATATCCAAATACAAAGGTAGTAGAACCTCCAGGAGGTTTATTTTATTGCACAGATAGATAACTGGTATGAAACTAAATTATTTACTTACAGAGATTTTTGTAATTAATCTTAAAGAGTATTAATAAGATCAAAACACTCATAGAGTGGACCCCAAGATGTAACTATTTAGTGAACCCTATGAACAAATCTTTTGTGTTATATTTTATTTTTAATTTCCTCTTTATGATCAGAAATCATTTCAATTTATTTTATTAAATTAGGGAATTTTTATAAATTAATTTTTTAAATTTATTAAAAGGAGAAATTAGAAATTAAAATATCTATTTTTTATTTAAAATCTGATCCAAGCAGACTATAAAAGTTTTTTATAACTTGGATTTTTAGATCACTTTGGTATCAGAGCCTATGATCAAGGCCATTTAACACATTGTCTGGCAAATACAATAGTCTTTTATGTTAACCAAGTCTCAATTAAGACATGGTAAAGGGGAACTTGTAGAGTTTGATCCTAAAATTGGTGCAAGACGTACAAGCCAACAATCAAGTATGGAAGCAGATATGTTTGAGGTAGAATTCTAGCGTGCCTTCCTTAACATGAAAAATATGGTTGAAGAAATTATAAGGAACACATAAATGGGAAAGAAGCAAAGGAAGATCAAGATGAAAGAGAATAAATTCCTCTTTCACCTTCATCTTCCAAGAAGGCTTCCTATCCTACATATGGTAAAACTATCTCACATTTGAAATTAGATGTTAAATTTGATTTGCCAACTTATAATGGTGAGCTCAGTACAAATAAATTTGATAACTGGGTCAAGAAAATTGAGATATATTATAGGATTTAGAACATTCTTAGTGAGAAAGTCAAGATTTAGTTGGCTACTCTCTATATGAGTGGCATAACACTCATCTGGTGGGAGAGTAAGATTCAGGAAGATCTCAAGCAACATGGTAAGTTAATCTCTTCATGGAATGATTTTATTTCTGAGTTGAGAAAGTAATTTTACCCTTTGTGTTATATGCAACAAGATACTATGGATTATCAGACTTTAAGATAGAATAAACGTCAGAGTGTTTAGGATTATACTCAGTAGTTTAGAAAGAAGGCATTAATGTTGGGCATTCCTTTGTATAGATCAAAAACATTGTTGAAGTATATTTGGAGTTTGCATAGTTATTTGACACATGTTATTCTCATGTTTAATCCTTCTAACCTTGATAAAGTCTATGTGCAAGCTACCCATATGGAATCTAGGGGTAAGATGACAAAGGAAGGCTATGGAGATAAATCTCATAATCTAGTTGAAAATAAAGGAAAAGGTAAAGGAAAGGGTAAGGGTAAGTCTACTTACACTGTTAAGAAAGAGGAAGGAAAACCTTTCTATAATCATTGCAAGAAGAATCACGATGAGGGTAAGTGTTGAAAACTCCATCTAGAACTCAAGCCAAGGAGGTTCCACAATAAAAAGGAAAAGAAGGCTAATGTTATAATTCAATAAGACTTGGGATCAAATTTTGGTGATGAAACAAAAATGACTGCTATGGATCTACAAGATTCAACTTCGTCCTCTTCTAACCCTAAACCTTTTTTTATTGCTTCATCTTCTAAAACTAAATTTAAACATGTTGAAAGAAAAAGAAATGAGCTTTTCCACATAAGATTCATATCTAAGCATACTAAAAAACCTGCTCTTTTTGATAGTGGATCACAAACTAATATTATTTCAGAAGAGGTTGTTAAAAAGTTAAGACTTAAAACTAAACCACATCCAAAACCATATCCTTTAGGATGGGTGTGTGATGATGCAAAAATACATGTCACAAAAACATGCACCTTGAAGTTTGTTATTACTTCTAAATTCATTGATGAAGTAGAGCTAGATGTAGTTCTTTTGGATATCTATGGAATTATTTTGGGATGTCCTTACTTATATGATAGAAAGGCAATCTATTATAGAAAATAGAATAAATATGTGCTTGTAAAAGATGGGATTGATTGCATAGTAAGATCCCATCGTGTCAAAACCAATTTGACACTTGTCTCTACAGGACAAATGAAAAGACTTGTAAACTCAAGTAGAATTTTTGTTCTCATGATTGTGAAAGCCAAGGATAGTGAAAAATCCAAGGCCTTAGAGGGTTGTGATCCTAAACATCAATTTAAAATAGAAAATATTATTTCTAACTAAATGATGTTTTTGAGGAACCACAATGTTTACCCCTTAAGAGGGAAATCCAACATGAGATTCAATTACAATAGGATGCCTCTCTCCCTAATATTGGCATGTATAAGTTGTCAGTAGTAGAGAATGAAGAAATAAAGAATCAAGTGATGGATTTACTTGAGAAATGAGTCATTCAGCAAAGTACCTCTCCATGTGGTTCACTGATTGTATTGGTACCAAATAAAAATGGTACATGGTAGATGTGCATAGATTTTTGAGTTTTGAATAAAATCATGGTCAAAAACCACTACCCTCTTCCCCATACTGATGATTTATTAGATCAGTTAAAATATGCAAAGTATTTTACTAAGTTATATTTGAGAAGTGGTTATCACCAAATAAGAATAAGTGATGGTGATAGTTGGAAAATCGCTTTCAAAACTAAGCAAAGTCTTTTTGAATTGCTTGTTATGCCGTTTGGGTTTTGTAATGCACCTACTACATTTATGTGGATTATGAATGATGTGTTAAGACCATTTCTTTATGATTTTGTAATTATGTACTTGGATGACATTTATTATTTATTAACACATGAGAAGATCATCTTAAACACATTAGGAAAGTCTTAGATACTTTACAAAAGGAGAAACTTTTCCTTAAGATATCAAAATGTGAATTTGCAAAAACATCTTTGGTTTACTTAGGCTATGTTGTAGGGAATGACTCATTAAAAATACACCCTGCAAAATTTTTAGCCATAGTATATTGACCAAAGCCTGATAATGCAATAGAAGTTAGAAGTTTTCTCAGAGCCGTTAAATTTTGGAGAAAATTTATTGCTAACTTTTCTTATATTGCATCTCCTTTACACGCTTTAATAAGTGTTAAACAAGTTTTTCAATGGGGAGGAAAGCATGAAAAAGCTTTCAATACCTTGAAAGAAAAGATAAATACAAACCCAATTCTTGCACTTATAGATTTACAACAATATTTGGAAATAAAAACTAATGCTAGTGGGTATGTAATGGGGGTAATACTAATGCAAAACCAAAAATTTATGTGTTTTCATTTAAAACCTTTTATAAGTGCAATTAAAAATTATCCTACTTATAATAAAGACTTGTATGATTTGGTGTGGAGTGTGAAAAAGTGGAAACATTATTTGATGGACAAAGAGACAATCATCCATATGGATCATCAGCCTTTACAATACCTTCAATCATAATCCAAGCTACAAGAATCACGACACTTCTGATGGTCTGATGGATGGGATTTTTGCAACAGTTCTATATTTTTATAAGGTACAAAAAGGGAACACATAATAAGGTTGTAGATATGCTTTCTAGACTTCCTATTGTAGCATCTACTATTTTGCAACATAGTCCTCTTGTTAATGAAAGTTATAAGGAACAATATGCTAGACATGTTGATTTTAAGGATGTCTATGAAAATTTGATAAATGGTAAATTAGTAGAAGCATTTGACTATCATGTGCATAACAAAATGTTATATCATCTTGAAAAAATATGTATTCCACAAGATGAAAGAGTTCACATGATTAGAGAAGCACACACTTCTTTTGTTTCAAGTTATTTTGGCATTGATAAAATAGTTGCATAGTTACAAAGATATTTCTATTAGCCCCATATGATAGAAAATATATCTAAATATATTAAAGGTCACATTATTTATTCCATAAGTAAATCTAACAACCAGAAGCTAGGATTGTATACACCTCTTCTTGTTCTTAACCATCCTTGGGAAAGTCTTTATATGGATTTTGTAGGAGGTTTATCTATGTCACGAAGAAAAAATGATTATTTGTATGTGGTTGTGGATAGGTTTAGCAACATGTGTATTTTGGTTCCTTGTACTAAATAGGTTACAGACAAGGATACTGCACATTTATTCTTCAAAAATGTTTGGATCCATTTTGGGTTACCCACTTCTATTATATATGATCATGATGCTCAATTTATTGGTGAGTTTTAATCAACTTTGTGGGACTTGATGGATACTAAGCTAAAAAAAATCACAACCTTTCATCCACAAACCGATGGATAAATAGAAGTGGTCAACCAAATAGTGGTACATTTACTCAAGATGTATTGTGGTAAACTTCCTAAATTAGGGGATAAACATTTATATTATGTGCACCATTCTTATATCCATGCTTTATATTATTCTACTTTAAAGTCTCTTTTTGAGAATTGTTTTGGTTATTTGCCTATCTCTCTTTTAGACTTTTCTTTTGAAAAAGAATCTAAATTAGTGGTGAATGGAAACAGTGATCTCGAGAAGGCTAAAAAGTTTATTCAGAGGATTCAAATGATTCAAAAAGTTGTTTAAGAACAGTTAGAGAAGAGCCAAACTAAATATAAGGATAGGCATGACAAACACAGAGCTGATCATCAATTAAAAATAGATGATCAGTTTTGGCTTCACATCAACAAAGAAATACTAAAAGGAGAAGGCAAAAAATTAAAACCAATAAGGTATGGTCTTTTTAGGATTTTGGAAAAGATTGGTATAAATGCTTTTCGATTGGATTTTCCTTCTTATATATAGATTTATTCAATGGTTAATGTGGAAAACTTTAAATTGTATGAACCTCTCATGGATCAAGATGAGGGTATTAAAATTCCTAATGTTGATGATTTTCCTTTTGAGTCTCTTCATGAGTTGCAGGAAGATGTTATTATTGACAAAAAAACCAAAACTACATGAAGGGTGATATAAAATATCTTCATGCAGGTTTGAAAGGGTTGCATCCAAATAAGGCAAAATGGATGGAAGTCAAGAAAGTGCAGGAAACATGCCCTCATCTGGTTGATAATTAAATTCAACTTTTAGAGGTCTAAAAGCTCTCAGTGGGGAGGAATGATCTAGAGATTTCCACCCAATGATTCTAATCAATAATGACAATATTTAATTATTGTTGTGAATGTAGGTGGCACATTATCTAGCCAATGATGCCACACCTCCACCCACAATGTTTATAATTAATTTTGAAAAATTGTTACCAATAAGATATATTTTAATATATGTATTATTTATTAATAAATATATTTTTATTAAGATATTTAAATTAATCTTTTTATATTTTAATATATTTATTAAGAATTAATAAATATATTTTTATTAAGATTTTAATAAATATCTTTTATTTTAAATAAATCAGTGCCATTTTATAAAGATTATCTTTAAAAGAAAGGTGATGGTCTTTATTAAAACATGCATATTTAATTCTTTATTTAAAAAATAATCCATACATTTGTTAATTTAAACTTCATACATATAAATATTTTTAAAATATTTTATGTGGGCACATGTTTTTAATGGCATGAACTTCTAAGTTTTAATGCCAAAGTTAAATGTGGGGTAATATTCTTTAAATAAGTTACGTGGCAATTATGGCATTGAAAATTTATGCATGAAACAATTTCAACGTGGTAATATTTTTTTGGAAATAAGAGTTGAATGTTTAATGAAACTCAAGTCTTTATGCATTCGAATCTTGATTCTTATTTTATCATGTGGTAATCTTGAATTAATCAAGAAATGCAAACCTTGTTCTTGATCTTGGTGTCAATATAGTTCTTGGTTTAAGGAATCTTGGCATGCACTTAGCATGGAATCTTTTTAAAGAATTATATGCAACACATTATTTCTACATTTAAGTGGGAATAATTATTATTATTACTACATTGGAAAATATGTGGTAATTTAATTCTTTAAAAGTTCTAAAAGATTTTTGATAGATATGGTATGCAAAAATATTGACGACAAAGGATTTATAGCTGGCAAAGATTATTCAGTAGAATACCTATTAATATGTGGGGAAGTTTAATTATTTGTTATTTATGATAGCGTGAATCACCTTGGCCAATGATGTTGAATTCAATTTTTTGATTTTAGTTTTGATCGGTTGCAAAGTAAAACCAAATACAGGTAGTAGGAAATCTGAAAGAGCTAATGCCATGTTGTCAAAATGAAAAAATCTCAATTTGAGGAAATTATTAGTACCTTAGAGAAATTTTTTATTTCCCAACTAACGCCAAATAGTATTGAGAAATATATAACTATAGGTTATTTTATAGGGGTAGTAAGAGGATTTTGGCAAAGAAATAGTGGATTTGTATAGAGGAAAGTGTAGACAGAGATATCTAGATATAGAGGTAGCAAAACTTTCGAGAGGTTTATTTTGTTGCACAGATAGATATCTGATATGAAAATAAATTATTTGCTTAGAGAGATTTTTGTAATCAGTCTCAAAGAGTTTTCATAAGATCAGAACACTCATAGAGTGGATTTGGGGACTTAGCCATTTGGTGAACCCCGTAAATAAATCTTCTATGTTACATTTTATTTTTAATTTCCTCTCTGTGATCAGAAATCCTTTCAATTTCCTTTATTAAATTATAGATTTTTTATAAATTAAATTTTTGAAATTATTAAAAGGGAAAATTAGAAATTAAAATATTCTATTTTATTTTAAATATGATTGAAGCAGACTGTAAAGGTTTTTATAACTTGGATTTTTGGATCATTCAATCTTTAGATTATGGTCTAAGAGTTGACTAACTGATAAGAGATTCTTGGTTAACCCAAGTACATATAATACATTTGTGATTCTACAAGTTTATGTACCAAGAGGTAAAGCAATATTGTCGATTTCTTGTACATTGTATGATATATCATTACCTAAAGAAACATTATTCTTGTTGGGTGTGTCCTTAGAAGTGTAAAACTAGTCTTTTCATCCTATCATGTGTTAGGTTGCACCCAAATCAACACACCAAATATAAATTTATCAGGATTATTTATGGAAATTAAAAGAGTACAAGAATTTTGCATCTTCATCATTGTCTTCATGTTTAACAATATTACCATGTGCTCTGTTTTCTTATACCAAATCTATTAATTCTATCCATGTGGTTTGATTTTACTTGATGGGGATAACTATTGGATAGCGATCCTTTGACCACTTGAATAACCCTTTTCTAATGTATTATACCAATAATATTTGATTTCATATCCCTTATGACCACAAATGAGACATTATTTTTATGATTTACTTCTTTGTGGATTCTATTAAGGACTCTATTTTGACGATGTATTTGAAGACTTGATGGGTTTAATGCTTTTCTAAGAAGCAAGAACATGTTCTTATTCTTGAATACTAAAAGACTCTTCTTATTTCAATATATTTACCAGTTTTTCAAAACTTGTTTTTTGTTATATGACAGTCAAAGTAGTCACAAATATTTTATATGAGGGTGGCAAAGCTCTCAAAATAATGGGCACAAGAGAGTCATATGAGGTTATTTCACCTAAGGATTAGAGTGATGCCCTTAAAGTTACAACATGTCTAAAAAAAACCTCTACTTTTTCATCCAATCTCAATTTAAGAGAGTGAAGTTGTATCTATAGATATAAAATAGTACTGTCTTTTTTGGCCTCATATACTATTTTTAGTTTGTCCCAATCTTATTTAGTTTTTTTGGTTTCACAGATGTGTGATTGCCCTTCATCTGATACCCCACACATTATGATCAATTTTGCCTTTTGATTTAGTTTGTCATATTTATGTTGATGGTCAATGTTGGATGCATGTTAGGTGTAGGAGCCATCTACAATAAGCCAAATTTATTCAAATTCTAGTTGAGTTGTGATCTGTCTTCCAAGTAGAGTAGTTTTTACCTTTTGAGTAACTAAGAATTTGATAAAAATAACTTTGGTGCTCGTACAACCATGATCAAGACTGTGGATGATGGAATGGTTCTTTATCACTCTAAGTATTTAGATCTCCCTTTATATATACCATCAGACCGATATACTAGACCTTTCTATATGCGTGCCCTTCCTATATACTCGTCAGTACATGGAAGAAACTCGCCCTTTCTATATTTTCATTGGTACATGAAATAGGTTTTAAAATATGTGAAAGAATCTAATACATAGTATCTATATAGTAATAAAAGGGGTTCATCCAATCATTATCACTTGATTATATATAATTCTTCATATGCGAGCGTAACTTCTCTATATACTTGGAAATTCCACTTTTAGGATTTATGCCTTTCGATTATAACAAACATGTAATGAATGGATGGATATGAGTACATGTTCCCTTATTACTCCCTAATTATTTATAGGTTCAATGCTCATATGTCATTGTTGTAGCTATATTAGGCTATGTATGAAATAACCCAAACACAATGGCTTTACCTGTAAATGCGAGTTGAAGGCATAACTTTTATTGAATGTTATGTTTGAGTTTAACACATTATTTTATGAAATACAATGAAAAAAAATAAAATGTAAGTGAAATATATGATACAATAAAACTTAAATTACATTATTTTGAATTTTTTTTAAAGACTTTCTCTCTAACTTTACCTAGTTACAACTAAATTTAGTAGAATTACCAAAGATAATAGAAAATAAAATTATACTAAAAGTTATTTTGGGGGAATTGAACCTCACACCTCTTCTTTGATAAAAAACAATCCTACCCTCGTGCATATGCATCATATCAAGTTTATAAGAGATAAAATGTAAATTTAAAGGCTTAAAAATCTTGATTTTTAATGAAAACCACCTTCCTACACACGACCACGAGTTTGGCAAATAAGTGGTTTTTGAGATAATCTAAAGCAAAAGTTTTATTTAATAGGTAGTTTTGAGATAGGAAATGGTGCTTTTAGAAAAAAAAAAAGGTTGTTTTGAATTTTGTACAATTTTAAAGTCCATAAACTATTTTTTTTTTAAATTCATGAACTAAAAACAATAGTAAAACCACCAACCTTGGTACTCTTTTATTTGAGGTGGTGCTCTTGGTTGGGACATTAGCTTTAGAACATAGACTTTTCCTTTGATTTTGGAATACACCCCTTTATAATGCAACTTAAAATATTAAATATCTACACATTTTTATGGACTGCATAGCTGTAGTATTCTGGTATGTATAAAAACATTAATAATAACCTTCCAATGCCAATCTCTAATGTCCTACGACATGTCTTTAACACAATCCAACACCATGGGTTATCTAGAATAGGTTATGTTTTTTTGAAAACATGCGTAGCTTTAAACTAGTCTAAGATTTATGGGATGTTTCAAAATGGTGTGGGAGTACTCAGGCTCCTCCCTCTTTTTTTAAACACCTCACAAGGTCAGAAATCTCTCAGGCTCTCATACTAGATCTTACAGACAAATAATATTTTATTTGTTTTACTTGAAAATATTTACAAATAAGTATTGATTGTGTAAAAATTAAGTTGGTCAATGCGTGTAGATGTTAATGCTTGCACAGGAAAGGGTAATACAAGAAACAAGTTAGGACTAGGATGCACCAAACTTGTGTGCATGATGCATAGGTTGATGAAGGACGTCAAATAATTACGTAGAAGTATTTATGTAAATAGATTTAGGAAGGCTAGTGCGTAGATGGAATAATTTGCATAAAGGTTCAAAATATGATCGTTGACAATGAGACTCTTAGAGATAGATAGGAAGGAATGCACCTGTCATATATGAGTTAGAGTGAAAGACATAATTGCCTTTGGGAAGTGTGGCAACTTGCATGAACGTTTATGGATATGAATTGACATGTATCATTTGGGAAAGGCTATATAAATGCATATAGAGCAAGGAAGAGGTATGGGAGGAGATATCAAGATCAAGAGGATTGTCTTTTTCATTCAAAAGTTCAACGAGAGAGTGATAAAAGGAGATCTAAGTAGAATTCATTGTAATAGCTAATAAGCTTGCATTTGGTAGTTTTTAATGAAGCACAACATGTAGCTTGTGCAATACAAAATTGTTGTGTATATAAACATTTGAGTTTTTTTTTTTCTATGTGTGTGTTTACTTGTTATTGGGTTAGGGCCTTCCTTTGTTGTAAAACCTGTCTTTGTGACTGCATCAGAAAATGCTAGTAAGCTTATTTATGACGTATTAGTTAATAAAATGGATAGCTCATATTATTTGAATCATATTTTCAAATTTTAATTGCTTGAAAAACATCATAAAATGATGTTAGCTCATGATATGATGTAATATTTGTCATTTTGCGAAATAAACACTCTCATTTGTCTTTAATATTGGATCAACATGATTGGGATGAATTTGGTTCTCTTGCTGCAAGGGAAATGATGTTGTTCACTTCACGCTATCATTGAATGCAAGGAAATTTTTCATGTCTTATTCACTTTTTTTACCATTTGATGTCGATTTGAGTGCTAGTTGGATCCTAAAATAAATTCATTTCATTTATAAATATATTTGAAAATGTTCACTATATATTTTTACAATTCTCATTACCTTAGCACAAAACTCAAATTTTTACCAATAAATTTTAACACTTAATTTTAAATATTTTAAAAATCAAAATATTCTTATGAATTTTTTTATCACTTATTAAATCTAAAATAATTAAATCCCATTTAATTAAATTAAATATAATTTCTTTAATGTTTTTGTATACGTTTAAACCAAATTCAACGTTAATAGATATTTGCGTTGCATGGGGGAGGGGCAATCTTATTTGTAGGGCATAGTTTAAAAAGCATATAAATATTGTGTACGGATAGATGGCGTGAACCACAAGCTTAATAAAAGCATTTTAAATCTAGTTCCAAACGGCTATGTCATTTCACCCCCATGACATAATGTGGGATTATATAATGTTTTAGTTTGCCTTGTGTTTTGTACGGAGCTTTTTTTTCATTTTTTCTGGTTAGGGCATGGGAAGGCAGAGGGAGCATCAAGAAGAGGAGGAAAGGTAAGGCGCAGCGCAGGGCATGGGAAGGCAGAGGGAGTATCCAAAACGCGCCCGGCATGTTTTATGCGGTATTTGATAACTCACCCCGTTGCAGGGGTGACTGCCCACATGGCGCTAGCCGTCATCTGCTGCTACAAGCTCTCCTCTCTCTATCTTTTTGATCTCGAGTTCCCACAGTCCGAATTGTGCATTAGCTGCTGTTGTTGTTGTTGTTCAGGATATTTATCAACTTCTCGAGTCCACCCGTGTGATGAGGATAATGGATATAACCTAAAATACTCTTAACCTGAGGCCTCATTTCCTCTACTACTGATTTTTCCCACTCGGCCGGGGTTCGAATCTGAGCCGCCATGCTCGCGTTGAGGTTAAGCGACTCGCCGTGGAAATTATACGGCGACTTCAGTGGAGCCGACATGCTTGAGCTGGAGCTGTGCATCGAGACGTTCAGAGTATGAAAGTTCGCCGGGATAGTTAAAGTGCCGGTGGTGGCAATCACCGTCGGCTCCGCCTGTTGCGGCAGCTGAAAAACCGACGCCGCGCAAGTTGCGGACATACAGATTTGCCGGCCGCGCCCGTCCGTCCTCTTTGGTATGACGATCCTTGGTGGATGCCCACTTCGCCGGCAGCAGGACCGGATTTACAACCGCGCCTCGTCCTCGGAACGTACGATTGCAGCATGTGTATTGTGGTTGGTACCCGTGCCATTACTGTTATTAATGTCTGCAAATAAATTACTATTATTGGGATTTATGTCATTGATGTCGGTGGGAGAGAGGGAACCCTGATTGTCATGTGACTTCGCCATGGGAGAGAGGGAACCCTGATTGTCATGTGACTTCGCCTTTACATGATTATATCCAGAAGACAAAGGAGGACCCAACCGTTGTACTTGCTGCTGTCTACGAGTGGAAGAAAGCCTGATATCTACAAGCTCATCTGCGCCACTGGAGAGTGCGTTATCATGAATGATCAATCCATATAGTATCTCGTGACGAGATAACAGAAATAGCGTCTCCGTCCTGTGTTTCCATCCACTGAATGCTCGTGGATTCTGACAGCAGAACGTTGCCACTTGCCAGCTATGCTTGGCTTACAGTCATGGATGTTTAAGCCGTGAAACATTTAATAGGCGGGTGCAGGGCCCGTTGTTGATGTGAACATTTGCCCCCTTTGCGTCGATAGACGTGTGGCTTGTACAAAAGAGGGGCATCTCAAGCTTTATCTCCATATCCCTGGCAAAAACTATCCATAGAGGACCATCACGAGTAACTCCGTATCTTAGAGTTCCAGGCAGCGGAATTGTAGGGTTGTCATTATCACTGGTGACTCTGTACATTTCTCCTCCTCTGCCTCCCTCGGCTGCGCTTCCAAAGCACACGGCACAATCTGAGAGGTTCATTCTGTTCTGTGCCCAATGCTGGTCTCTTCTCCAGCACTTATCAATGGCATTATAGGAGTGTCTTGAACAGACCTGGAAATGGAAATTCAGTAACGATATCATAATGGAGGCAGCCATAAAGAATCTCTGATCCATGGCGATGATTACAGACACCGAGTGCTACAATGACCAGATGCCTTTATCAATCCTATTAATTCCAAATAGTTTACTTGGCTTCAGAACTTGTCAATTGCATTGGGTTGTCCCTGGTTGGCATGGCGTAGAGCATTAATTACGTGAATTGAAAATATATGTGCTGGGGGGCAGTGCCACCTTTGGAATGCCTCTTCATCTTTGTGGCCATTACAAAAATAAATAATATTGCCACTGCCACGAACACTTATTGCCACGCCACTGCCACGAACACTTATTGCCTGTCAAAAAAGTGGTGTACCCTGCACGGCTTAAAATTTAACCCGTTCCACCGACTCGACTCAACCAGGTAAGTCTATTGAACAGATCGATATATCTATTATTTATTATTTACATTTTGAATGATACTATAAAAATGTTGTATGCTGTTTTAATAATTATTTAAATTATTAGATAGACGAATTTTATAAATAATAATTATTTTAATAATTTAAAAAAAAATAATAATTATAAATTGGAAAACTAATGTTATAGTTTATTCTTATTTTTTAATTTTTTTGATTGGTGGTAATCAGTTTATTATATTTATTTGAATTAAGTTTTTTAATTTTTTAATATCAGTATTTAATTAAGATTTTTGGTTGAGAAGTAGGTTTTGTTTTTGGTTTCAATTATTTTCAACATTTAAATAGGGCTTATGATGCTACTATAATTAAGAAATACATCACACTCGCCTTAAATAGTAATGACATTTCACTACTTGGATAGTCTCAATCACAACAAACATTACTACAACGTCATGAGTTAAGGTGGAATATAGAGCTCAACTAACCTGCTCTCTACATTGCCTTTTATGACAGACTTATCTCAAATTACAAGTGATCATGTTTTTGGTACTCAAAGTGTATTAAATAACTCGACATACTAGGTTTTACTTCAAAATGCTCTTCTTCTAAGTGTTTAGACATAGATTCAACAATACGAACAGCCACAAACCTAACAATATTAACAATATAATCTATTTCTTTATTTCCCTTTTCGAAACCTAGTTAGTAGAGGGTAGGCACAATGTACATCTTTAAGAGCTGCTACAATAATGTTACCACCTATCTTTTGCTACTTGTGAAATTTTGTACTGATTTACAACCTAAATAAAATGCCCATTCAATGTTTCCATTGATGCATCAATTGTACAATCTATTCGTCATATATGACATTCAGGTTATACAGTTAGTGGAGGGCATTTTTTTTTTCAATCTATAAATATTGTATTTATTTTAATATAAGATTTGCATAGAAAGATAAACACAAGAGTTCGAGCTCTACCTAACTAACTAGGAATCACCTATGGTATTTCATTTAATTTTTACTTATGTAAGCTATGTCTGGTTTGTAGGCTCAACTCGTAATGGAAGCAGTTAAATTAGTTGTGTTTCCTAACAAATTAGATCTAGTAAGGAGAACTTTATACAATCTTATTCAGATATCTAGTAGAATTTTAGATATGTACAACCAGACTTTGAACCAAAATTAATTGGGGAACGGGCTAGATAATTAGGCTCTAATATCAACTGATGTGAAACATAGTATCATGAAGTAAGAGAGAACAATAGAGTTGTTTAGAACTATATATGTTTTACATTATTCATAAGCACTAGTAAATAGAATACAATGATAAAAATATAGAATGTGAGAAGACATGCCATGCCACTTGTATAGAGGTGCATAACTAGAATATGTGGCATGTGAGCATGCATGGTATTAGAAGGTTTAAAAACCAAGTCTAGCATTAGTTACCTTGGGAAAGATAATTTTGCATTAGTCTTACTTGTAGATAGAATGCTGCTAAACAAATTTTAATAATTTTTAAAGATAAATGCTAAATAATTTTGCTATTGACTATTAGTTCTCATCAATGAACTTTATAGAAATTAAATTGAAAGCATTTTTACATTGTTTCCTTGTGAAATCTAATAGATCATTTGACCTAAATCATAAATTATACTGGAACGCTATATAAACACATGCTAAAATGGAGAGGCCACACCTTTTTTGTTACATCATATATGCAATTACAAATATACTTCGTTTTAAGGGACCAATGGCTTAGGAAGGGAGATATAAATGCTTGATGCTTTCATAAATTGGTCCATAGTTAAAAACCTATAATTTCTCAACAACACATTGTGATGGGAGATGGAAAACCACTCACTTCCTCAAAAAATATACTCTAAGATGCTTCTCAGTATTTTCAAGACCTCCTTATAGTTAAGGCCACACTTCAAGGAAACAAACCATAAACCATAACAAGGATTTGAAGCACACCCATCTCATATCAAAGAGGAAGATAATGATCAAATTGTTAGACCAATTTTCAAATTAGAATTGAAACATTTCATTTGTTCCTTTCACAAGGATAAAGCTTCGGGACTGGATGTTTTCTTGACCTTTTTCTACCAAATATTTTTGGCTTGTGATAAAGGAATACCTTTTTGCAGTTATTTGAGTAATTCTTAAAAAATGAATCTATTTTCAAAGCTATGAATGCCACTAAGTTGGACCTCATCTTGAAGGAAGCTCAAGATGTACAAATAGACCAAATCAAGCTTATAGCTATACGTAATATTACCTATAAAATTATATAAACTCATTGCTTTATGATTCAAACCTTTATTATAATTTTTTTAATACCTAGTTGACATTTGTGCATGAAAGGCAAATCATTGACAATATCCTATCCACATGGGAGATTCTACACTCGTTGAAGATCCAAAAAAGATAAGGAATCCTCATTAAGGTTGGCATGTCAAAAGCCTTTAACAGATGAAACTTAGATCTCCTTTTCTAGACTATGACTGCTTTTGGTTTCTCAAAGCATCTAACTAAATCGGTTAACATTTGTATCATAACATTGCCCCTTGTGGACATTAATGAGGACATTGACCTTTCATTCACTTACACTAGAGGCCTTAGAACAAGCGATCCGATAAACCCATACTTGTTTATTATATTGGGAGAATGTTTATGTAGGTCATTGCAACATGCCAAAATAAAAAGGGAAAAGTTGCATAGGACACTCTTCTTTTTTGATAAATCCTTGTTATTGAAGCTTGACACATTTGTGTTATATTTGACAACTTTCAAGAAGCCTTTGGTCAATAAATTAATAGGCACAAATCTAAGGCAATATTTGTTAATGTTTGCATTACCAAAAAAAGAGATATTAGGGATTCTCTAAAGGATACCTTCCCTTAACTTATTTGAGATCCCCTTTCGATGATAAATCTCATTTGACCTCTTGGCATATTCTCAAGTCATAGTTTGAAAAAAAAACTTTTCAAATGAAACCATAGTTGGCTTTCCTTTGCACATTGGCTTCAACTATTGAAGGTTGTACTCTAGGTGGTTTTGGTCTACACTCTCACTCTTCTTAAACTTCCTAGGTACATAGGGGAAACATTAACAACCCTATAATCTAAATGTTTGTGACAAGGCATGAACTAACAACACAATTATTACTTGGTTTCTTGGGATGAGATTTGTAGGCCGAAATGTTCAAGAGGATTAAATGTCAAAACAATTTGTAATTCAACAACGTTCTATCCATGAGATCAACTTGGAGGCTCAAAGTTTCAAACATCTCCTAGTGGAGTAAAATTTTATTTGGGGATTATCTAGATCCTAACCAATGTAAGACTCCATAGTCCAAAACTACCCAACACATTAAATTTGGTGCTAGGTCCTCTTATAAATGATAACATTGCAAGTTGGAAATGGGCACATAATACCCTACTGAGAATCAAGTTGGAATGACTACCCACCTCTCTCTTCATAGGTATTTGATTCTATCAAAAACATTTTACAATCTTGGGGAAACTTTATCATGCAAGCTACTATGTAAACCCCCCAAGCAGTGAACCCATTGGGGACCAAGCAACAATTGAAAAACACAGGTGATCATCCCTTGTCCAAGTCCAAATATTGATTGATGAGATCTCTAATCACTTGATATTTATATATTAGATATCCTTATTAAACATATTTAGTCCTCCCCAACTAGGGGACACTACAAAGTGGCCTTGGTCAATCTTAACCTTGAGTTAGTCAATGTAAAGTAGATATTGGAAAAAAGTAATTTCTGAGTAGGCTGGCCAAATATCATGCCATTGTGGTTCCCATTAAAATATATGATTCTCATGGAGAAAAAAATCAGTGTAGAAGTTCGATAAGGACCATTTAGCTGATTAAATTGTTAAAGGGAAGGGGAGAAAATAATTCACTAATTATTCTAGTGCCCCTATGCTTGTCAAATTTGGTAGATTTTAGCATAGTAGTTTTAAAGATTAAACATATGCTTCAATTGTTCTCCAAGTGGATCTTAATTCAAACTATGCTCAAAATTTCACTTCAGTTTTGGCCCTCTAGCGTATTTGGTCTAGAATAAATGCTAGTATTTTAAACAATAAGCAATTTGCTTTAATTAACATTTGAAAAATATCACTTCAAGTTAGAAGAATGACAATGGTTCGAGAGGGAAATAGCTTTGTAGCCTTCTCCTCACTCAATATGGAGGACCTCAAAACTTTCCAAATCTTTGGCTTGCCATTCCATTATAAATACCAAAGATTTATCAATATTTCCAAGCATGCCTAGATGGCCCCCCTCTAAAAGATCAACTTCAATGGATCTACCAGACAAAATTGGGGCACTACTAGTGGAATAGTTGCAATCTTGAAGAAACATTGGTTTTTTTTAATATGCAGAGATTTGGGCAAACAAATTACTAATTTCTCCCAACCCTTGTCCTTGTACAAGAGAGCTTATCTAGAAACAAAACACCATATTTCACAGTTGTTCATCAAAGGTGACTCCCAATACTATAATTATGGAATTCAACATCCAAAGCATTGAAAATAGTCGAGTCCAAAGTCCTCAAGTCTCCCTAAAAGTTGCTCCCAATTAGAAGATGGACACTATTTTAGATCATCTCTTCAAACAACTCTAGGAGTTCAAAGATACCCACCTCTTAATATTATACATGCAACCATAATCACATTGCAGACAAACTAGTTTGAACTTAGCTTGGGTTGCAACTTTCCTTATTTTCCTTTAGGACATCTTCAAAAAACAACTCTTTTTGTGCCATGTTCCTTGGTGCTCTATGGGCCTTATTTCTTTCGTGTGCTATTGTGCGAGCCTTTACTTTTACACCTTGCTTGTTATCCCTAGTGCGTTCTTATGTACTTTGCAGTTTTACATGTGTATTTCTTACTTTAGCCAAAACTTGTACCCCTTTCTTATTCTTCCTTGCACAACTCTCAACCATTCTTTCAACGCAAGTGGCCTCTTACATAGTTCAAAACAACCTTCCAAAATGTTGCATTATGCAATTATGCAAAACTAGAGTTGTTTTATTTCTCGCCTAATTGACTCTGTTTATGTCTGATGCAAGATTGTCAAATCCCTTGTGATGCTCCTACATCATACCCTCATGATAATTAAAATGTAATCTCCTGCATATAAGTAGGATTGGATTGGTAGAACCATTTTTTTAGTTTGCTGCCTCGACTATGGTGTTCCCCTGCATTGGATGTGGCACCTAAGTAGGCTCACTTGGCACTTTTTCCTCTATACCTTCATTGGGACATAAACCGTCCTCTGCCTAGATCCAATATCCTTCCTCTTCTTTCCATTTCTTCTTATTATGGGTTTGTGCCCACCTCTATTTATTCTTATGGTCATATGCCCACCTTTGTCTCCTCTGGGTCTACGCCCAGTTTCATCTCTCATGGTTCTGCACCCACTGTTGTCTCTCATGGGTGGTTACAACTTTCCTTGTTTTCCTTTAGGACACCTTCAATGAATAACTCCTTTTACGCCATGTTCCTTGGTGCTTTATGGGCCTCTGTTCTTTCGTGTGTTGTTGTGCAAGCCTTTACTTTTGCACCTTGCTTCTTATCCCTAGTGTGTCCTTATGTACTTTGCAGTTTTATACATGCATTGCTTACTTTAGCCAAAACTTGTACCCCTTTCTTATTCTATAACTCCTTGCACAACTCTCAATCACTTTCCTTCTGCACAAGTGGCCTCTTGCATAGTTTAAAACAACCTTCTAAAATGTTGCATTGTGTAACTATGCACAATTAGAGTTATTTTATTTCTCGCCTGATTGACTCTATTTTTGTCAGACCCTCATGATAATTAAAATTTAAGCTCATGTATACAAGTAAGGATTGGAATGGTAGAACCATTTTTTTAGTCGGCTGCCTCGACCATAGTGTTCTCCTGCATCGAATGTGGCACCTAAGTAGGCTCACTTGGTGCCTTGACACCATCATTGGGACATAAACTGTCCTCTTCTGCCTAGATCCAATACCCTTCCTCTTCTTTCCTTTTCTTCCTCTTATGGGTTTGTGCCCACCTCTATTTGCTCTTATAGTCCTATGCCCACCTTCGTCTCCTCTGGGTCTACACCTAGTTTCATCTCTCATGGTTCTGCACCCACTTTTATCTCTTGTGGGTGTATGCCCATTCTTGTCCATTCACCTCCACCAAAAGATTTTCATACCTTTCATTTCCTTCCTTTTGTGCACCTTTCAGTTCTTATCTGTTGCGCGCACTTTCTTCCTTTTGTCATCTACAACAAGTAGGTATACTTACATGCTATCCTTCCTCGTGTTTCTCACTGGGTACATATGTGCGGTTTTGCTACTACCTTTATCCATCATTTACCTTTGCGTGATGCCCTTAGTGGCATACAAGTCTTTATGGGGTCTGTTGACTCCCACCTTTTCTTCTTCCTCTATTATCATGCACTTTGTTATGTTTGCTTGGACATAGTGCTCATCATAGTGCTCTATCTGTTGACTAGCACCTTGAGTCTTTTACACCCTTCAATGTGAAATAGTGCTTGACATCCAATGCACTTCATTTCCTCAGGGCTTTCTTTTCTAGAGAACCTTTGCATTTTAGCTTTAAGCTAATTCTCGATTCGTATCAAAACCTCTGTGGCTTCTTTCCTCCCATGGTTCTCTTCTCGCTTCTCTATGGTATGTTTCCTCCCAACCATTTTTATTTCTATCCATGCCATCCTTTCCTGCTGCATCTGTAATATGGAGGCTATCTTCATTTTATTTGAGTTTTGTAACACTGGGTCATGTCTTGTTTTGGCTTCTAGCTGAGCCATCTTCTATGCTCTTCATTCTCTATTCATTTGCGTTTGATGGAGAACAACCTTTTCTGGCATCTTATACCAATAAGTTGATTAGAAGATGCTCTCGTACCCTAATTGCCTCACGTTTGATGATCTGTTGGCTTCTTCATTACTCTCACACTATTCATTATCAACCCACTTTTTCTTTTCATGTGAAGTGTCTCATGTTTGGCAATCTATCGGTGGTTTATGCTAATCTGCAAATCTAGACTATCTCACATTCGATGATCTGTTTGCATTCCACTTGGCTACCTAATTCTAGTAATCTATCGATGATTCCCCTCTATTTTCTAGTACAATGATTACCTCATGGTTAACCATCTATTAGTTCTCACACAACACTCCTATAGGTTGCTTACAACGTTGTAACTTCTTACACTACCTATTGTTGCACTTTCTGTTGCAATCCTATGTAGGCACTTTGCACTATGGAATCGCTCTAACAAATTCTCCCTTCGTGATCCTACGTATCCCGACCAAGTGTATTATTTCTTTATGTTCCACCCACTCACTATATACCTACCTCCCTCACGGTGGTGAATGATGTTCTACTAGCTGCCTCATGTTCAATAATTTGTTACCTTTGCTTTTTCTAGCTTGTATCTCGCTTGCAAGTTTATCTTTTCTTCTTACATCTCTGCAGGTTCACAACCTTGTTTTGATATCATATTGGTATTGGTCGAGATCAGGGGTCCTAGTGAAGGGATTCATTAACCATGTAGCCTTCATAATTCCACATAGTGGATCATGCTAATAAAGCATTTTATTCCTTAACTTCGGGTGTTCCAAGATAATATAAACTTAGTAGCTATATATTGAGCTCTCGGATCTACTTAGTCTAGTCCTCACACATAGATATAAGTATCTTTATTTTTATCTACTATGGTATCTTTGTAATACCGTCCATCCATGATTACGAGCCTTCACTTGTCTACAAAGTTCCTTTTCTCTTTGTCAAGCCTTAGACAATTTTTTTGTCCCTTATGGGATCACTCTAACAGAGTCTTTCCTTGGCTTTTGAACGTTACAAATTCTATATCGAGACCCCTTTTTTAGTTGCCTGAGCTTTAGTTACTTCATTGAATTCCCACACAATTGGTCAACTTCATTTAATATGGCTTTATGCAAGTCTTCAAACCTACTCTAGAAGTAACACAGCCTTTTACAAACCTTGAGTTGCACAAGTAGATCTTGTTAGTCCTTTTTATTGTCACATCATTTGCAGTATGAACTTATCCTTAAAAAAGGCTAATTGTAGGTTCTCACAACTAATTACTTATCTGTCTTCTACTTCCTCAGGCTTGCATCAAATGCCTTGGGCTTAGCTTTTTGTGCACCCTTGTACCTCAAAATCTCCTCCTTTTCATGCACCAACATCATCGTGCAATGGGTACCTTAGAGCTCAATCGTTGGTTGATTACATTTTAGTCGCATTTGATCACCCCTCAACTATGACTATGCACTACGCTAATGTTCTCCCTTGATAAGCCCAACTCTTTGTGTATTTATTGCTCAAGTTTGAACTCAACTTTGGTTGCAACTTTTCTTGTTCTTGTGAAATACACCTTCAATGAAAAACTCCTTCTACACCATGGTTCTTAGAACTTTGTAAGCCTCGGTTCCTTCATGCACTTTTGAGTAAGCCTTTACTTATGCACCTTACTTCCTGTCCCTAGTGCATCTTTATGTGCTTTGTAGCTTTGCGAGTGTGTTGTTTGGCTTAACCAAAACTTGTACCTCCTTTTTATTCTCTAACTCCTTGCATAACTCTCAGCCACCGTGCACAACCTTCCTTCCATGCAAGTGGACTCTTGTGTGGTCCGTGTTACCGTGCACAACTACAGTTGGTTTATTTCTCGTTTGACTGACTCTATTTTTGTCTGATGCAAGATTGTAAATTCGTCGATGATGCTCCTACATCAAACTCCCTAGATAATTAAAATATGAACTCATGTTTATAAATAGTGTTGGAGTGGTAGAACTATCTTTCTGATTGGTTATGTTGGCTACAGTGTTCCTATCCCCCTGATGTGGCACCTGAGCAGGCTCACTCGGTGCTTCCTTCTTTTTTAAATCCTCCTTGGGTCATAAATTATTCTCCTTTGCCTAGCTTTGATACGCTTCATCTTCCTTCCCTTGTTCTTGTGGTTCTACGCCCACCTTTGTTTATTCTTGTGGCCTTATGCCCACCTTCATATCTTGTGGGCCTATGCCCACCTTGTTCTTGTGGGTTTGCACCTGCTTTTGTTTCTTGTGGGTTTACGCCCATTCTTGTTCATCCATCTCCTCTAAAAGGTCTTCATACCTTTCCTTTCCTTATTTTTGTGTGTCTTTCGCTTCTCCTCTGTTATGCACACTCTCTTCGTTATGTAGCTTATGGCAAGTAGGTATACTTACGTACCATTCTTCCATGTGTTTCTCACGGGATATGTCTACGTGGTTCTTCCACTGCCCTTATTCTTCATTTCTCTTTGGTTGATGTTGTCAATGGCATAAAAGTCTCTATGGGGTCTGTTGACTCCCACCTTTTCTCCTTCCTTTATTATCGCACACTTACCTTTACGTGCTTGGATTAATATCCCCTTCAGTCATTGTTCATGGTCAGTCTCAGGATGATGGTGGCTTGCCTTACTCCTAATCAACAATAATCCCCTTTCCTTGCACATAATGAAAATTGCATTCCCTTGATCTGCTTCGTGTTGATTTTGGTTAACTTATCCTACTAGCTCCTACTAGTCGTGTGCAAACAATGTTGCGTCTTTGTTAGCTGCAAGCCAACTCTTTTCCTCTCTTTACCATATTCGAATGCCAGATGTGGAGTTACGTCTACTTGTCCTTCCCTTCTCACGTCTCTCCATGGCATAATGCTTTGTTATCTTTGGGATAACTTCGGCTCAGTTGCACATTACCTTTTTGTCTTAATCTCCTCAGGATTAAGGTAAATGCCTCCCACAGATAAACATGCACTCTTTCATCTCTCCATATTTATGCCTTTCGAAGGACACATCTCTTCTGCTTGGCTGCCCTGCTCGAAGTTATCCTGTGTAGCTTCTCTTTTGCCTTCTTCCTTCTTTGGTGCAATGATGTTTGCATTAGTACTCATGCTTTATTTAATGAGTGCTCGCTTCAGTGCCTCTATTTCCTCTGGCGTACCTTTGAACCCATGTGCCTTACTCTCATTTTAATTGCACTCAACAACTCCCAATTGTTCTCTATGTAATTCTTCTCCTTTTGTAGCATCTCCTGTTACTTCTTCCTTTAGTGTTTCCTTGAGGGAAGTTTCTCTTGGTCAAAGGTCCTTTAAAGCCTCTCCTTTCTCAGGGTCTTTTTCTTGTGTATTGGGCTTAAGTTTGTCTTTTGGCCATCGTCCATTACTTTATGGGGATATAGGGTTCTCAACCCTTCCCTTGGTGCATCCTCCACTGTGAGCACAAAAACACCTGTGATCTCTTTAGGGTTCTTCTTATGTGCCCATGTATTTGTGCAGACTGGTGCTATACCTTCCACACCTTCATGCACTCTTACTGGCTCATGTGGAATGATATCCACTTTTCCTTCACTCATTTCACTCCACTACAACTGGGTTTATTCTTGGTTTCACTCCTCTATTGTTGCTTCCATGAAATAACCTTCTTTTCCTCTGCTTCTTATGCATCTCCTTTATTCAACCTTTTCCACAATGCCTTTCGAGATCAGCATTAACTCTTACTCTTTCATCTTCTCAAAGGGCTCTTTTTGACCTCCGTATTGATCCCATGTTGGCTCCTCCTGTGCATTGCCTTTCATGGCAACATTTTCTTCTTTACTTTGGGAATGAGGCTTTGAAGTTTACCTTCAATGGCTTTCAAGTCTTCTCCTCCAATTGAGATGGCCTTCTGGGTGTATTACTTGTTCTATAGTTTGGAAATTATATGTTGCCAAATTTTCACCATCTTATTTCTTTTCTTCTTCCTTTTTTGTTGCGTACTTCACTTTGTATGCTTGGACTGATATCCCCTTCAAGTGTTGTTCCTAGTTAAGTTTAAGCTGATGGCCTCCTTCCTTGCTCCCAATCGGTAGTGACTCCTTTTCTTTCCGTGTAATGAAATTTGCACTCCTTTGATTGGCATCGGGATGATTTTGGCTAATTCCTCTCGGTAGCTCATCCATGTCATGTGTAAATAGTGTCTTATTTTTGTTATCTACATATTGACTCTTCTCCCCTCTCCATGCATCTTCAGACTCCTTTTATGGAGTTATGCCCACCTTTCCTTCCCTTTGCATGTTTCTCCATAACACAATGCTATATTGTCTTTATGACAACTTAGGTCTCATTGCAAGTTGCTACCTCTTTCTCTTCTTCCCCTAATGCCTTAGGCAAATTTCTACCATAAATAGACTTGCGCTCTTTTGCTTCTCTATGTCTGTGCCTTTTGAAGGACATGTCTTTTTTGCATGGCTATTGTACTTGAATTTCACTCGTGCAACTTCTCTTTCACCTTCCTCATCCATTGACATAATGCTATTTACATTGGCGCTCAATCTCTCTTTAGTTAGTGCTTGCACCAATGCCTCTATGTCCTTTGGCGCACTTTTGGACCCATGTGGCTCACTCTTATTTATGCTTCTCTGAACAACTCCCATTTGATCTCTAGGAAACCCTTCTCCTTCAACATCTCTTGTTGTTTCTTCTTTTGGTACTTCTTTCAGGGAAGTTTCTCCTGGTTGAAGGTCCTTTAGAGCCTCTCCTCCCTCAGGCTCATTTTGCTCTGCATCCAGGGCTAAAGGTTATCTTCTATCCATCACACATCACTGCATATGGACAATTTCTCCAACATTACTCTATGTTATTGTTATGAATCAATCCTTTACTTTATGGGGATCTAATGTTCTCAACACTTCCATCAGTGTATCCTCCACTTTGAGCATAATAACAATTGTGCTCTCTTAAGGGTTCTTCTTATGGGCCCTTATCTCTGTGTAGGCTGCTCCTACACCTTGTGCACATTCTTGCACTCTCATTGGCTCTTGTGGTTTGATATCCGCAATTTCTCTAACATCCCTCTCTATAATTGTTGTTATGTTACAACCCATTGCTTTATGGGGATATAGGGTTCTCAACCCTTCTTTTGGTGCATCCTCCACTATGAGCACAAGAACCCCTGTGCTCTCTTTAGGGTTCTTATGTGCCCCATTCTTGGTGCAGACTGGTGTTATACCTTTCAAATCTTCGTGCACTCTTACTAGCTCATGTGGAATGATATCCACTTTTCCTTCACTCATTTCACTCCACTACAACTAGGTTTATTCTTGGTTTCACTCTATTGTTGATTCTATGAGATACCTTCTTTGCTTTGCTTATTATGCATCTTTTTTATGCAACCTTCTCCTCAATGCCTTTCGAGATCAATTAGCTCCCACTCTTTCATCTTCTTAAAGGGCTCTTTCTAACCTCCGCATTGTTCCCATCTTGGCTCCTCTTGTGCATTGCCTTTCATGACAACACTTTCTTCTTTATTTTGGGAGTGAGGTTTTGAAGGTTACCTTCAATGTCTTTTGAGTCTTCTCCATTTGAGATGGTCTTCTCAGTGCACTACTTGGTTTTATAGTTTGGAAATTTTTTGTTGCCAAATTTTGATCCTCTTATTGCTTTTCTTCTATCTCTTTTATCATGCACTTCGCTCTGTGTGCTTGGACTGATATCTCCTTCAAGCGTTGTTCCTAGTTAGTTTTAAGGTGATGGACTCTTGCCTTGCTCACAATCGGTAGTGACTCCTTTTCCTTTCGTGCAATGAAAATTCACTCCTTTGATTGGTATCGGGCTGATTTTGGGTAATTCCTCTTGGTAGCTCATCCATGTCATGTGCAAATAATGTCTTGTTTTTATTAGCTACATGTTGACTCTTTTCCTCTCATGCATATTCAGATGCCTTTTATGGCGTTATGCCCACTTTTCCTTTTCTTTGCTTATCTCTCCATGGTGCAATTCTTTATTATCTTTATGACAACTTAGGTTCCACTGCAAGTTGCTTCCTATTTCTCTTCTTCCTCTAATACTTTAGGCAACTTTCTACCACAAATAGACTTGCACTCTTTTACCTCTCTATGTCTATGCGTTTTGAAGGACACATCTCTTTCGCATGGATGTTGTGCTTGAATTTCACTCGTGTAACTTCTCCTTCACCTTCCTCATCTATTGACACAATGTTGTTTGCATTGGTGCTCAATCTTTGTTCAGCCGGTGCTTGCACCAATGCCTCTATCTCTTTTGGTGCACTTTTGGACCCATGTACCTCACTCTTATTTATGCTTCACTCAACAACTCTCATTTGATCTCTAGGTAACTCTTCTCCTTCTGCAATATCTCTCTCTTTCTTCTTTGGGTGCTTCCTTTAGGGGAGTTTTTCCTAGTCGAAGGTCCTTTCAAGCCTTTCCTTCCTAAGGCTCATTTTGCTTTAGATCCGAGGCTAAAGGTTATCTTTTATCCATCACACACCACTGCATATGGACAATTGCTCCAGCATTAGTCTATGTTGTTGTTATGAACCAATCCTTTGTTGTATGAGGATCTAGTGTTCTCAACCCTTTGGTGCATCCTCCACTTCGAGCACAATAACACTTGTGCTCTCTTAAGGGTTATTGTGCATCTTTATCCTTGTGTAGGCTGCCCCTACACCTTGTGCACCTTCTTGCGCTTTTGCTAGCTCTTGTGGAATGATATCCACAACTACTCTAACATCCGTCTCTATCGTTGGTGTTATGCTATAATCCATTACTTTGAGGGGATATTGGGTTCTCAACCCTTCCTTTGGCACATCCTCCACTATGATCACAAGAACACCCGTGTTCTTAGGGTTCTTCTTATGTGTCCCTGTCTTTGTTCAAGTTGGTGCTATACCTTCCACACCTTCATGCACTCTTGTTGGCTCATGTGGAATGATATCCACTTTTCCTTCACTTATTTCACTCCACTAAAATTGGTTTTATTCTTGGTTTCGCTGCTCTATTGTTACTTCCATGAAATAACCTTCTTTTCCTTTGGTTCTTATGCATCTTCTTTATGTAGCCTTCTCCTTAATGCCTTCCAAGATCAGCATTAGGTCCCACTCTTTCATCTTCTCACAGGTTTCTTTCTGACCTCTGTATTGCTCCCATGTTGGCTCGTCTTGCACATTGCCTTTCATAGCAACACATACTTCTTTACTTTGGGAGTGAGGCTTTAAAGGTTACCTTCAACGGCTTTCAAGTCTTCTCCTCCATTTGATATGGCCTTCTTGGTGCACTATTTGGTTCTGTTGTTTGGAAAATATCTACTGCCAAATTTTCACTCTTATTACTTTTCTTCTTCCTCTTTTGTTGCGCCCTTTGCTTTGTGTGGTTTGATTGATATCCCCTTCAAGTGTTGTTCCTAGTTACTTTTAAGCTGACAACCTCTTGCCATGCTCCCAATCGGTAGTGACTCCTTTTCCTTCCGTGCAATGAAAATTGCACTCTTTTAATTGGTATTGGGTTGATTCGGGCTAATTCCTCTTGGTATCTCATCTATGTTGTGTGCAAAAAAAAGTCTAGTTTTTGTTAGCTACATGTTAACTCTTCTCCTCTCCTCATGCATCTTCAGATGCCTTTTGTGGAGTTATGCCCACTTTTCCTTCCCTTTGCGTGTCTCTCCATGGTGTAATGCTCTATTATTTTTATGACAACTCAGGTTCCACTGAAAGTTGCTCCCTCTTTCTCTTCTTCCCTTAATGCTCTAGGCAAATTTCTACCACAAATAGATTCGTGCTCTTTTGCCTCTCTATGTCTGTGCCTTTCGAAAGAAACATTTCTTTTGCATGGCTCTTGTGCTTGAATTTCACCCGTGCAACTTCTCCTTCGTCCTCCTCATCTATTGAAACAATGTTGTTTGCATTGGCATTCAATCTCTCTTCAGCTGGTACTTGCACCAACGCCACTATTTCCTTCGGTGCAGTTTTGGACCCATGCGTCTCACTCTTATTTATGCTTCACTCAATAAGTCCAGTTGATCTCTAGGTAACTCTTCTCCTTCTGCAACATCTCTTGTTTCTTCTTTGGGTGTTTTTTTAGGGAAGTTTCCCCTGGTCGAAGGTCCTTTAGAGCCTCTCCTTCCTGAGGCTCATTTTGCTTTGCATCTGGGGCTAAAGGTTATTTTCTATCCATCACATGCCTCTGTATATGGACAATTATTCCAACATTACTCTATGTTGTTTTTGTTGTGAATCAATCCTTTGCTTTATGGGGATCTAGTGTTATCAACCCTTCGATGCATCCTCCACTTAGAGCACAATAACACTTGTGCTCTCTTAAGGGTTCTTCTTGTGAGCCCTTATCTCTATGCAGGCTGCTCTTACACCTTATGCACTTTCTTGCACTGTCATTGGCTCTTGTGGAATGATATTCACAATTGCTCTAACAACCCTCTCTATCATTGTTTTTGTGCTACAATCCATTAATTTATGGGGATATAGGGTTCTCAACACTTCTTTTGGTGTATGCTCCACTGTGAGCACAAGAACACCTATGCTCTCTTTAGGATTCTTCTTATGTACCCCTGACTTTGTGTAGACTGGTGCTATACCTTCACACCGTCATGCACATTTACTGGCTTGTGTGGAATGATATCCACTTTTTCTTCACTCATTTCACTCCACTAAAATTGGGTTTATTCTTGGTTTTGCTCCTCTATTATGGCTTCCATGAAATAACCCTCTTTTCGTTTGCTTCTTTATGCAACCTTCTCCTCAATGCCTTCTGAGATCAGCATTAGCTCCCACTCTTTCATCTTCTCAAAGAGCTCTTTTTGACCTCTGCATTGCTCCCATGTTGGCACCACTTGCGCATCGCCTTTTATGGAAATAATTTATTCTTTACTTTAGGAGCGAGGCTTTGAAGGTTACCTTCAATGGCTTTCGAGTCTTCTAGTTCATTTGAGATGGCCTTCTCGGTGCACTACTTGGTTCTGTAGTTTAGAAATTATCTATTGCCAAATTTTCACTCTTATTGATTTTATTCTTCCTCTTTTGTGGTGCACTTCGCTCTGTGTGTTTGGACTAATATCCTCTTCAAGTGTTGTTCTTAGTTTTAAGTTGATGGCCTCTTGCCTTGCTCCCAATCGGTAGTGACTCTTTTTCCTACTATGCAATGAAAATTACACTCCTGTGATTGGCATCGAGCTGATTTTGGTTACTTCCTCTCAGTAGCTCATCTATGTCATGTGCAAAGAATGTCTTGTTTTTGTTAGCTACATGTCGACTCTTCTCCTCTCCCCATGCATCTTCAGATGCCTTTTATGGAGTTGTGCCCACTTTTCCTACCCTTTGCGTGTCTCTTCATGGCACAATGCTCTATTATCTTTATGATAACTTAGGTTCCACCTCAAGTTACTACATCTTTCTCTTCTTTCCCTAATGTTTTATGCAAATTTCTGCCACAAATAGACTTGCAATCTATTGCCTCTCTATGTTTGTGCATTTCGAAGGAAACATATCTTTTGCATGGCTATTGTGCTTGAATTTCACCCTTGCAACTTCTCTTTCGCCTTCCTCATCCATTGGCACAATGATGTTTGCATTGGTGCTCAATCTCTTTTCAGTTGGTGATTGCACCAATGCCTTATTTCCTTTGGTACAATTTTGGACCTATGCGCCTCACTATTATTTATGCTTCACTCAACAACTCCTACTTGATCTCTAGGAAACTCTTCTCCTTCTTCAACATCTCTCGTTTCTTCATTGGGTGCTTCCTTCAGGGAAGTTTCTCCTGGTCAAAGGTCCTTTAGAGCCTTTTCTTCCTCAGGCTCATTTTACTTTGCATTTTGGGCTACAGGTTATCTTCTATCCATCACACGGCACTGCATATGGATAATTGCTCTAGCATTACTCTATGTTGTATATGGACAATGGGGATCTAGTGTTCTCAACCCTTTCTTCAATGCATCCTCCACTTCGAGCATAATAACACTTGTGTTCTTTTAAGGGTTCTTCTTGTACACCCTTATCTCTGTGCAGGTTGCTCCTATACCTTATTTTGTGCTCTCGTTGGCTCTTGTGGAATGATATCCATAATTGTTCTAACATCCCTCTCTATCATTATTATTGTGATACAATCTATTATTTTATGGGGACATCATGTTCTCAACCCTTTCTTTGTTGCAACCTCCACTATGAGCACAAGAACACCTGTGCTCTCTTTAGGGTTCTTATGTGCCCCTGTGTTTGTGCAGACTAGTGCTATACCTTCCACACCTTCATGCACTCTTGCTGGCTCATGTGGATTGATATCAACTTTTCCTTCACTCTTTTGAATCCACTACAACAGGGTTTATTGTTGGTTTCGCTCCTCTATTGTTGCTTCCAAGAAATAATCTTCCTTTCCCTTACTTTTTATGCATCTTCTTTATGCAACCTTCTCCTCAATGCCATCCGAGATCAGCATTAGCTCCCACTCTTTCATTTTCTCAAAGTGCTTTTTCTGATTTCCGTATTGCTCCCATGTTGGTTCCTCTTATGCATCACCTTTCATGGTAACACTTTCTTCTTTACTCTGGGAGCAAGCCTTTGAAGGTTACCTTCAACAACGTTCGAGTCTTTTCCTCCATTTGAGATGGCCTTTTGGGTGCACTACTTGGTTCTATTATTTTGAAATTATCTGTTGCCAAATTTTCACCTGTTTATTGCTTTTATTCTTCCTCTTTTTTCACACACTTCTATTTGTGTGCTTGGACTGATATCCCCTTCCAGCATTGCTCCTAGTTAGTTTTAAGTTGATGGCCTCCTGCCTTGCTCCCAATCAGTAGTGACTCCTTTTCCTTCCGTGCAATGAAAATTGCACACCTTTGATTGGCATCAGGGTGATTTTGGCTAATTCCTCTCGGTAGCTCATCCATGTCGGGTGCAAACATATCTACTCTTCTCCTCTTCATGCATCTTTAGATGCCTTTTGTGGTGTTATGCTAATTTTTCCTTCCCTTTGAATGTCTCTCCATGGCATAATGCACTATTGTCTTTATGACAACTTAGGTTCCACTACAAGTTTCTACCTATTTCTCTTCTTCCACTAATGCTTTAGGCAAATTTTTGCCACAAATAGACTTGCGCTCTTTTGCCTATCTATGTCTTTGCCTTTTGAAGGACACATCTCTTTTGTATGGCTATTATGCTTGAATTTCACATGTGTAACTTCTCTTTCACCTTCCTCATCCATTAACACAATGTTGTTTGCATTGGTGCTTAATCTCTCTTCAGCTGGTCCTTACCCTAATGCCTCTATTTCCTTTGGCGCACTTTTGGACCCATGCACCTCACTCTTATTTATGCTTCACTCAATAATTCCCAGTTATTCTCTAGGAAACTCTTTTCCTTCTGCAACATCTCTTGTTGTTTCTTGTTTGGGTGCTTCCTTTAGGGAAGTTTCCCCTGGTCGAAGGTCCTTTAGAGCCTCTCCTTCCTCACACTCATTTTGCTTTGCATCTGGGGCAAAAGGTTATCTTCTGTCCATCACACACCGCTGCATTTGGATAATTGCTCCAACATTACTCTATGTTTTTGTCATGAAGTAATCCTTTACTTTATGTGGATCTAGTGTTATCAACCCATCCTTCGGTACATCCTCCACTTCGAGCACAATAACACTTGTGCAGTCTTAAGGGTTCTTGTGCATCCTTATCTCTTTGCAAGCTGCTCTTACATCTTATGCACCTTCTTTGGCTCTCACTGGATCTTGTGGAATTATATCCACAATTACTCTATATCCACAATTACTCTAACATTTATCTCTATCGTTGTTGTTCTACAATCCATTACTTTATAGGGTTCTCAACTCTTCCTTTGACGCATCCTCCACTGTGAGCACAAAAACACCTGTGCTCTCTTTAGGGTTCTTATGTGCCCCTATCTTTATGCAAACTGGTGATATACCTTCCACACCTTCATGCACTCTTGCTGGCTCATGTGGAATGATATCCACTTTTCCTTCACACATTTCACTCCACTACAACTGGGTTTATTCTTGGTTTCACTCCTCTATTGTTGCTTCCATGAAATAACCTTCTTTTCCTTTGCTTCTTATGTATATTCTTTATGCAGCCTTCTCCTAAATGCCTTTTGAGATCAACATTCACTCCCATGCTTTCATCTTTTCAAAGGGCTCATTCTGACCTCCGCATTACTCCCATGTTCACTTCTCCTGCACATCGCCTTTCATGGTAACACATACTTCTTTACTTTGGGAATGAGACTTTGAAAGTTGCCTTCAATGACTTTCGAGTCTTCTCCTCTATTTAAGATGGCCTTCTGGGTACACTACTTGGTTTTGTAGTTTGGAAATTATCTATTGCCAAATTTTCACCCTCTTATTGTTTCTCTTCATCCTCTTTTGTCATGCACTTCACTCTGTGTGCGTGGATTGATATCCCCTTTAAGCGTTGTTCCTAGTCAGTTTTAAGTTGATGACCTCCTATCTTGCTTGCAATCGATAGTGACTCCTTTTCTTTCCGTGCAATGAAAAATTCACTCCATTGATTGGCATCGAGCTGATTTTCACTCATTCCTCTCAATAGCTAATCCATGTCGTTTGCAAACAATGTATTATTTTTGTTAGCTACATGTCGACTCTTCTCCTCTCCTCATGTATCTTCAGATGCCTTTTTTGTAGTTATGCACACTTTTCCTTCCCTTTGGGTGTCAACTTAGGTTCCACTGCAAGTTTCTACCTCTTTCTCTTCTTCCCCTAATGCTTTAGGTAGATTTCTACCACAAATAGACTTGCGCTCTTTTATCTGTCTATGTCTGTGCATTTCGAATGACACATCTCTTTTGCATGGCTATTGTGCTTGAATTTCACCCGTGCAACTTCTCTTTCACTTTCCAAATCCTTTGACACAATGCTGTTTGTATTGGCGCTCAATCTGTCTTCAATTGGTGCTTGCACCAACACCTATATTTCTTTTGGCGTACTTTTGGACTCATGCGCTTCGCTCTTATTTCAGCTTCACTCAACAATTCCCAGTTAATATCTAAGCAACTCTTCTCCTTCTACAACATCTTTTGTTGTTTCTTCTTTAGGTGCTTCCTTCAGGGAAGTTTCTCCTGGTCGAAGGTCCTTTAGAGCCTCTCCATCTTCAGGGTCATTTTGCTTTGCATCTGGGGCTAAAGGTTATCTTCTATCCATCATGCACTGCTGCATATGGACAATTACTCTAGAATTACTCTATGTAGTTGTTGTGAACCTATCCTTTGCTTTATGTGGATCTAGTGTTCTCAACGCTTCGGTGCATCCTCCACTTCAAGCACAATAACACTTGTGCTCTCTTAATTGTTCTTCTTCTGCACCCTTATCTTTGTGCATGCTGTTACTACACCTTGTGCACCTTCTTGCACTCTCATTGGTTTTTGTGGGATGATATCCACAATTGCTCTAACATCCCTCTCCGTCATTGTTGTTATTCTACAATTCGTTACTTCATAGGGATGGTTATTGTCACGACCTCTCTTCCCTCATTGTGTACTAGTGCTCATACTTTAAGTTGATTTGGACTTTATTTAGTATTTTGTGTCAAGATAAGTTGATTTTTAAGATAACTTAATTCTTGTGATAATTTCAAAAGTCTATCAGGTCATTGATGGGATTTTGCGAAAAAACAAGGTACGATTTAATTTCATTTTCAAATTCCAAAAGAGTAAGAAATCAAATTCTAAAATATTAAAGTTATTTCTTTACATAGAAATATATGCAATGTAGTCATAATTTACAATTGTGAATGAGGAGAAATTTAATGGGATGATCGTTAGTCTTATCTTAATACTCACATTTATAATGAATGAATTTAATATTTACGTATTAATATTTAGAAATCACCAAAGGTTATTTTAATTAATAGAGTTTTTCTTTTATTGTTGATTTTAAAATTTTCAATAAATTATATTATCGTATAGAATTTTAGATTATTAATTATTTTTAATAAACCACTATTCAAAAAAATATATAAATACAATCTTCTATTATTATCATGCAAATCTGTTAGCAAAGGCAAGCCCTGTGGATGAAGCTTCTGTCAAAATTGTGGAAATCAACTAACATTGAAATTCAATCATAACTTTCTATTCTAAAATATCTTCTTTCCATTTAAATCTACCCATTCCACCTTCCTAAGTTCTACGCCCACCTTAACTCATGCTTCGACCATGCAAAGAAAGGGATCATTGCCACGTCACCACCACATAAGTAATAGTTAATAAACCATTAATGGAGGAAAATTTGCATGAAAGAAATTATAAATCTGTGAAGATCAACGCTTAAGGAAAGGGGGTAGTGGATTGGGAGAGCAAAAGAGAGGAGATCGATGCTGAAGTTGGAGAAGTATCAATGCTTTGAATGAGTGGAACGACCCGTGGAAGGGAGAGGAGGAACTGACGCTTGGAAGGAATAAGGGAGTGGGATTGATACCTAGAGTAGATTGATGCTTGAAGAGGGTAGTAGACCGATGCTTAAATAAAAAAGGAGGAAAGGAGGAAAGCAATGACGTTTGAGTAGAAGCTTCAACGAGCCGAGGGGAGGCATCAGGTACCAAGTCAGTAACTTCCATCCATTTAAGCATTTCAAGATCTGCCTCTAATTTTTCCGTGTTTTCTCACCTTGAGCTCTGCCTTGAGATGAATTTTTGTTCAATAAATCCCCTGTTGGAATGTTTCTCAGATTTTCTACCGTATGTGTGGAATTAATTTTCGTTGAATTACCATAACTCATAATTTTATGTAATATCATTAAAGTATGACTATTATATTAAACTAGTTCACTAAATAAAATATTAGTTGTTACAAATGTATCAGATTTTTAATTGTTAACTAACAATATATTATATTAAATAAATATTGATCCGAAGATCAATTCAGAAAAGGTCCTAAAGAGGTCGAAACCTACACCATTGCATAGGGCCCGTTGAGACCTTTCCAATGGTATATAAAATGCAAAAAATAGAACTCGTATGCTCCTTGTATAGCCAGTCAAAGTTTTACTCAAAGTAGGTCAAAATTGGTCAAATTGCAGAGAATGACCATTATAGAACAATTTGAAAACAGTTTCACTATGAACTCATCATGATCTTTCTGGCACAATTTATGGTTCGTGAAACGGAGTTCGTATGTGCAAGTTATGACCAGTTAAAGTTGTGGTCAAACTTGGTCAACGGGGTGATGTGGCAAAATGAGGACCAGTAAAAACGTGACGTCGCAATCAGCTCGTGCAGGAAAATAGTGGGTTTCAATCATTTATCTTTGACAGGTGAATATAGTCATCTTCAACAGGCGTAATGTAACAGGGCAAAAAAATTGGTTTTGGAAGGAACATTTAGTTGGAAGTCGATAAATGGCAAGTGGTCGACAATTGGCGAGTGGACGACAAATGGCGAGTGGAGATTGGACCACGTGGTGGGTCCTTAAGCCACCATGTGGCTTGCCACTAATTAATTACCATGGTCCAATTTCATATTATTTCTTGAATGTTCCAAACAAACCATATATAACTTACCATACATGCCACGTTACATCCACGTACATGCCATACTCATGCCACCATGTCCATGTGAAAACCTCACCAAACCCACATTCCATCCACAAACCTAAAAAATAGCCAACATGTCACCACATTCCTTCCACATGCCACCATATACTTACCAAACCCCACGAAATGCATGTTAATACCAAACACTTGGCATGTTAAACCACAAACTCCGTTATTAACATCCCAAGCGCCCCCCCCACTTACCCATGTGGGACTAAGGATATGCTTTGACTACTGAAAACGTTGAAAGTGGGGATCGAACCAAGCAATTTTGGGTAAAAGATAAACGTCCCCACCGTCATACCCATGGGACGTAGCACTATATAAAGTGCTAAGACTTGTATTTAAAAACATCGAAAGCAAGCAAGTTTGCTAGAAGACTATAACAAAGGAGTTCGTGTGGCTCGCAGAGGGTGCTAGAGGCAAAATTAACAAAAAGTCCAAAAAGAGACTAGCATTATTTTTGCCCATAGAATAATTTTGCAGTTCATTTTTCAATTTAGAGATGTTTGTAAGTACTTTTCAAACATTTTTCCTAATACATCGATCGATATAGGACCCAGAGACATAAGTCTTCGTGTCAAACTTTTTTATCAAATTATGTGTTGAATGTTATGAATTATTTTGTTAAATTCATGTTTTATAAGTTAATTTTTTTAATTATTCTATAATTAATATTGTAAAGCAAAATCAAATTACGTTAGCATAATATTGCTTAAAGTTTACATATCAGTTTGGTATCAAAGCAGTTAGTGTACTGGGTTAACGTATGTATAAGCATTGCTCTGAAACATCAAGTTTGATATCAGAACTAGATTTGTGGGTGAATTTGTGATTTTGTTGTTTTAACAATGGATCCAATGCTAGCTCAGATTCAGTTGTTACTGAACAACATTATCACTACGATAATGCAATACTTGCAATTCCAAGAGAAAAGTCAACAAGTGGCAAGAGCTGTAAATCGAGAAGTTCCAACAGAGCATTGATGCACTGCGAGTAGATTTGTAACAGGTACGTCGATAAAAGAAAAAGATGCGTGAAGATGTAGAGATTTACAGACATGGTGCCCGCCAAGGTCATACTGCCAAGCAATGTTGGATACTACATCCCAGTCAGTGTCCATTATGGTTCAAGAAGTAGAATGCGCTGAGATGCAAAGCAAAGGAGAAGGCCCCTGTCAGAAAAGTTGCAAAGCCCAGTTCTCCCAAGCATCAAGCAGCAGATGAAGGATTCATCCAAGAGATGTTGCCAAGCCAGACTACAAAGGTACATTCTGGTTATAGCAGTGATTTTTCTAATTCATATATTCCTGCTAGTCCTATTAATGAGAATGATGTTGGAAGTTTGGAAGCAAATAATACTCTGATTATTAATGAATCCTCTGATGTATATACTGAAGATGAAAATAATGAAATCAACTCTTCTGGCTATATTTACAATGTTAGGGAAACTGAATGTACTAACCCTAAACATTCATCAAGTTCATGTATTGATACATTTGAAAAGCACACAAAGGGAATAGGTTCTAAGTTGTTGGTTAAAATGGGATTCGAAGGAAAAGGCCTTGGCATTAATGGTCAAGGAATTGTCTAGCTTATCCAAGTGGCAAAGAGACCACTCTGTGCAGGATTAAGATATGGAGACAAAGGATAAATATCCCAAGAAGCTGAGCTAGAGGGTTACTCAAGCAACAAGTCAGAACACCCTGAAGAGTTGAAAGAAGCATTATCAGAAGATGAAGCAGTTAAATTTGATGAAGCATCTTCAGACGACTTATCGAGGTATAAAAAGAAGAAATACTCAAAAAAAAATTTAATTATGCCTCAGAAAGCCCTAGAAAGATGCTTAAGAGACATGTCAAGAAGTTACCTAAAAAAGACATGAAGTTGGGTTTTTACTTCAATGCTAAGGGGCAAATGCTGAAAGAAGATAAACAAAGTTATCCACAACCTAAGGCAAAGGTTGTAACTGCATCTTCAATCAAGTAGAAGACAAAATCTAGTCAGTGAGAACCTGAAGTAACATCTGCAAGGGAGACGACATTCAATGAGAAGTTGACAGTTCAAAAATTGTCCCCTTAGAAAGGTAAGCAACATTTCTTTAAAAGAATAATTATCAAGCATTGTAAGATAGATGTTATTTTTGATAAGAATTATAAAAAAAAATTGATCTCAGAAGATGTTATAGAAACCCTAGGTTTGGAAACTAAGCCACATTTCCAACCCTATTCTCTGGATATAATAAATGATGGTAATGGTGTACATGTAAGTAAACCCTATAAATTAGGGTTTGCGATTACCTCCCATTTTGTAGATGAAATTGAATTAGATGTGGTTCCACTTCAGTTTAGTGGCATTGTCATAGGTAAACCATATTTATCTCTGAGAAAAATAACTTACTCCAAGAAGGAAATTCAGTATAGCATTGTAAAAGATGGAATAGAATATCTCATGCGAGCACATTGATAGTAATCATTACAGGTAAATGAAGCCTTCAGTGTTTTTATACCTATGTATGTTAGAAACACTGCAGGACAACATGAAAATGCTGCCATGAGAAGCATTGAGAATAGCTCGAAAATAGGTTGTATAATTTAATCTGTATAGAGTGCGCAAACATGCATACATATTTCTTTCATGTTTGTAAGACCTTAATATAGGCATTGTTTATAAATGCATAACCCAAGTATGGGCAATGTTTGTAATTGTTATGTACAGTTATAGTGTTTGTAAAGACCCAAGAAGGGCAACGTTTGTAAATTGTGTTGCTATGTAAGACCCCAGGAGGACAATTGTAAAATGGTGATTGTTATAACATCAAGTGACATGCAACATTTTCACAGTAGTCAGAGCCATGTAAATATCCTCACATGAAGTACTAGGTCCAGTACTAGTTTTTTGAGGACAAAAAACTTTCTTAGTGGGGAGGATTGATCCAGAGGTGAATTTAGAAAAGGTCTTGAAGCAGATCAAAACCTACACCATTGCATTGAGCGTGTTGAGACCTTTCCAACTGTATGCGGAATATGGAAAACAAAGCTCATATGCTCCTTGTGTAGCTAGTCAAAGTTTAGTCAAATTGGTCAAAATAGGTCAAAGTTGGTCAAATTGCAGAAAATGACCATTATAGAACAATTTGAAAATAGTTTCACTATGAAGAACTCGTCACGAGCTTTTTGACATAATTTACAGTTCATGATATAGAGTCTATATGTGCAAGTTATGATCGGTCAAAGTTGTGGTCAAACTTGGTCAACAGGGTGACGTGGCAAAACGAGGACCAGTAAGAATGTGACGTGGCAGTCAGTTCATGCGAGAAAATATTGGGTTTCAATCATTTATCTTTTACAGGGGAATATAGTTATCTTCGATAAGTGTAATCTAATAGGGCAAAAAATTTGGTTTTGGATGGAACATCTAGTGGGAAGTCGACAAGTGACGAGTGGTCGACAATTGACGAGTGGACGACAAGTGGCGAGTGGAGATTGGACCATATGGTGGGTCCTCAAGTCACCACGTGGCTTGCCATCAATTAATTACCATGGTCCAATTTCATATTATTTTCCGAATGTTCCAAACAAACCATATATAACTTACCATACATGCCACTTTACACTCACGTACATGCCATGTTCATGCCACCATGTCCACGTGAAAACCTCACCAAACCCACATTCCATCCACAAACCCACGAAATAGCCAACATGTCACCACATTCCTTCCACATGCCACCACATACTTACCAAACCCCATGAAATGCATGTTAATGCCAAACACTTGGCATGTTATACTGCGAACTCTGTGGTATATTAACATCCCAAACGCCCCCCACTTACCAATGTGGGACTAAGGATATGCTTCGACCACCAAATACATTGAAAGTGGGATTCAAACCAAGCAATTTTGGGTAAAAGATAAATGTCCCCACCATCATACCCATGGGACGTAGCACTATATAAAGTGCTAAGACTTATATTTAAAAACATTGAAAGCAAGCAAGTTTGCTAGAAGACTATAGCAAAGGAGTGTGTGGCTCGCAGAGGTGCTAGAGGCAAAATTAACAAAAAGTTCGAAAAGAGACTAGCATTATTTTTGCCCATAGAACAATTTTCTAGTTCATTTTTCAATTTGGAGACATTTGTAAGTACTTTTCAAACTTTTTTTCTAATACATCGGCTGATATAGGACCTAGAAATGTAGGCCTTTGTGTCGAACTCCGTTATCAAATTATGTGTTGAATGTTGTGAATTATTTTGTTAAATTCATGTTTTATAAGTTATTTTTTTTTATTATTCCGTAATTAATATTGTAAAGCAAAATCAAATTATGTAAGCATAATATTGCTTAAAGTTTACGGATCAAATATGAAAGTAACATGAACAATATATCATGCACATAATGTTACTTATCACTGTGTGTAATGGTAGTATTATTAACGTATCAGTCACTTTTAAATATCTTAATTCATTCATTCGATTAATAATATTAACGGATATAAACATAGATGTCCAGATAAAATATTTGACCACATTTGTGTCTTCATAACTTAATTATTATGTTCTATAACAATTAATATGTGATGTAATTATCTTAATAATATATATTTGATGTTTTTTTTTAGCTATCTATGATTAGATGATAAAATTACGAAATTCATATTTATAATTAGAATGGTAATCTATTTTTAAAAAAAAAAAAAAACTTTCATCATGTTACTTAGAATAAGTTTAAATTTCTTATTTATGATTAGACGAATATTCCAATCAATTTTATGATGTTACGTAAAGAAATAAATTTCAATTCCATCTTTATAATTAAATGATATTCTAACCTATCTTATGTTGCGAAACAATTCTCAATTCCATAGAGGTGTAAATAGAAGTTATTTCTTTTTCAAAATTTCAACAAATTCCTTAGAGATTCGTCATAATTGATTTTATACTTGTGTACATAGAAAAATATTGAAAATTTTTATATTTATAATTACACAGTTGGAAAAATCTTTTTTTTTTAATTTCGTTCTATATTGGAATTAAAATTCTTGTTTATTATCATTGAAAATAGCATAACTATTCTTCATTTTAGGTTTGATCTTTCAATTTCAAAACCCTCCTTTCAAACGTATAAAAGGATTTATTTAACATTAAATTCAAGTTCAATATCACATTCTTAAACTCTGTGTATAAGTTATTTTTTAGAAATGCTTACTTAAGTAGACTAAAGGTATAATTGTCAAAGGAATATAATGTTGTTGAAAATCGACATGATGACTAAACTAGGAGATTATGTTACAAAATTAATTTCTACCTTTCTACTTAAGAATTTGCTTTTGAAATATAATGCATTAATTCACTTCAAGCATTCTTTGCTTTTTAAATCTCAATTTAGATCAAGAATTTAAGGTTAAACAAAACTACGCAGCGTTCGGTATAAGCAGTGCCTCTGGGTCACGTTTACGGGTAATGCCGTCGCGCTTGAGCTACTGCATCCGTAGCCTAATACAGCTGCAACAACGATGTCTGGGCATCGTCCCTATAAACTATCGGGGAGAAATAAGGACCATGTCGTGTCATTAAGACCAAGGGGTGGGATAATCCCTTTTGGTCAACAACAATGATTAAGATAAATAAAAGTGGAAAAAAGATGTAGCTTACAAATGTTAATTTCTAATTCTTGTTTAGATTTAAGGTTAGTTTAGTTAAACAAGTATTCGGTTACTTAAACTAATACTTTTTACTCTCTCGTTTGGGTAGCTATCACAGAGAAACTGTCTGGGGCACTGGGCCCTATAAATAGTTGCATACACAAACCTACAGTTTACATGAAACATAGAATAGGGAACATAACTACATGCACACAACACCTTGATCCTATTCGGAAGTAGGTATCTAGGCAGTCTGAAAAGTGAATGATGCTCCCAGTACACAGGTGATTAGGATGGGGTTGGGGTTGTTCGCTAAACAAGATTAAAGTTAAATGAAAAGACAAGATCAGTATAATAAGACCCTCGTTTAGATAAACAAAGCAAAGATAAGAACTCCATGATATACTCAAAAGGAAACTATTTGGATCGTCACATTTTTGAGGCTTTAGGCTAAATTCTGAGGTGGAATGTGATTATTTGTTATATGTTTTATACACCTGTCATGACGACTTCGGTGCTTATCCAGTAGAGATGAGCGGTGAACAGTGAGTGACACAAGATCCAGTTGATCTCGATGATTCAAATCTCTGGCCAGAGCATAACATATTCATGTGTAGATGCCTAACCCATATGGTTAGATGCTTGCCCGTTTGGCAAACGATATTTGATAGGATAAAGTATACTCGAGTTATATTCATAGACAAACATTAATTAAACAAAAAAAATACCTTCTTTTTTTCTGCTTCTTATGCATCTTCTTTATGCAGTCTTCTCCTCAATGCCTTTTGAGATCAGCATTAGCTCCTACTCTTTCATCTTCTCAAAGGGCTCGTTCTGACCTCCACATTGCTCCCATGTTGGCATCTCCTGCGCATCGCCTTTCATGGTAACACATACTTCTTTACTTTAGGAACGAGGCTTTGAAGGTTGCCTTCAATGGCTTTCGAGTCTTCTCCATTTGGGATGGTCTTCTGGGTACACTACTTGGTTCTGTAGTTCTCCTACTCTTTCATCTTCTCAAAGGGCTCGTTTTGACCTCCACATTGCTCCCATGTTGGCATCTCCTGCGCATCGCCTTTCATGGTAACACATACTTCTTTACTTTAGGAACGAGGCTTTGAAGGTTGCCTTCAATGGCTTTCGAGTCTTCTCCATTTGGGATGGTCTTCTGGGTACACTACTTGGTTCTGTAGTTTAGAAATTATCTGTTGTCAAACTTTCACCCTCTCATTGGTTTTCTTCTTCCTCTTTTATTGGGCACTTCGCTCTGTGTGCTTGGACTGATATCCCCTTCAAGCATTGTTCTTTGTTTTAAGTTGATGGCCTCTTGCCCTTCTTTTAATTGGTAATGACTCTTTTTTTCTTTTGTAGAATGAAAATTACACTCCTTTGATTGGTATTGCACTGATTTTGGCTAATTCCTTTCGATAGCTCATCCATGTTGTGTGCAATCAATGTCTTATTTTTGTTAGCTACATGTTGACTCTTCTCTCCTCATGCATTTTTAGATGTCTTTTATGGAGTTATACCTACTTTTCGTTCTCTTTGCGTGTCTCTCCACGGCGCAATGCTCTATTATCTTTATGACAACTCAGGTTCCATTGCAAGTTGCTACCTATTTTTGTTCTTCCCGTAATGCTTTAGGCAAATTTCTGCAACAAATAAACTTGCGCTCTTTTGCCTCTCTGTGTCTTTGCCTTTCAAAGGACACATCTCTTTTGCATGGTTGTTGTGCTCGAATTTCACCCATGCAACTTCTCCTTCGCCTTCCTCATCTATTAACACAATGTTGTTTACAGTGGCACTTAATCTCTATTCAGTTGGTACTTGCACCAATGCCTCTATTTTCTTTGGCGCACTTTTGGACCCATGCGCCTCACTCTTATTTATGCTTCACTCAACAATTCCCAATTGATCTTTAGGTAACTCTTCTCCTTCTACAACATCTCTTACTGTTTCTTTTTTCGGTGCTTCCTTCAGGGAAGTTTCTGTTGGAAGGTCTTTTAGAGCGTCTCCTTAGGCTCAGTTTTCTTTGCATCCGGTGCTAAAGGTTATCTTCTATCTCTCACATACCATTGCATATGGATAATTACTCCAGCATTACTCTGTGTTGTTGTTGTGAACCAATTCTTTACTTGACGGGGATCTAGTGTTCTCAACCCATTCTTCGGTGCATCCCCCACTTGAGCACAATAACACTTGTGCTCTCTTAAGTGTTCTTTTTGTGTGTCCTTATCTCTAGGCAAGTTGCTCCTACATCTTTGTGTATTTTCTTGTGCTCTTGCTGGTTCTTATGGAATGATATCCATAATTGCTCTAACATCCCTCTCTATCATTATTGTGCGATAATCCATTACTTTATGGGGATATAGGGTTCTCAACCCTTCTTGTGGCGCATCCTCCACTGTGAGCATAAGAACACTGTGCTCTCTTTAGGGTTCTTCTTACATGCCTATTGTCTTTGTGCAAACTAGGGCTATACCTTCCACACCTTCATGCACTCTTGTTGACTCATGTGGAATGATATCCAATTTTCCTTCACTCATTTCACTCCACTACACTGGGTTTATTCTTGGTTTGGCTCCTCTATTGTTGCTTCCATGAAATAACCTTATTTTCCTCTACTTCTTATGCATCTTCTTTATACAGCCTTCTCCTTAATGCCTTCCAAGATCAGCATTAGCTCCCACTATTTCATATTCTCAAAGGGCTTTTTCTAACCTTCGCATTGCTCCCATGTTGGCTCCTCTTGTGCACCACATTTCATGGAAACACTTTCTTCTTTACTTTGGGAGTGAGGCTTTGAAGGTTACCTTCAATGGCTTTTGAGTCTTCTCCTCCATTTGAGATGGCCTTCTAGGTGCACTACTTGGTTCTGTAGTTTGGAAATTATCTGTTACCAAATTTTCGTCGTCTTATTGCTTTTCTTTTTCCTCTTTTGTCACGCACTTTGCTCTTTGTGCTTGGACTGATATCCGCTTCAAGCATTGTTCCTAGTTAGTTTGTAGCTGATGGCCTCCTGCCTTACTCCAAATTGGTAGTGGCTCCTTTTCCTTTCGTGGAATGAAAATTGCACTCTTTTGATTGGCATTGGGCTGATTTTAGATAATTCCTTTCGGTAGCTCATCCATGTTATGTACAAACAATGTCTTATTTTTGTTAGCTACATGTCGACTCTGCTGCTCTCCTCATGCATCTTCAGTTGCCTTTTATGGAGTTAAGCTCACTTTTCCTTCCCTTTGTGTGTCTCTCTATGGCGCAATGCTCTATTATCTCTATGACTATTTAGGTTCCACTGTAAGTTGCTACCTATTTCTCTTCTTCCCTTGATGCTTTAGGCAAATTTTTGCCACAAATAAACTTTCACTCTTTTGCCTCTCTGTGTCTTTGCCTTTCGAAGGACACATCTCTTTTGCATGGCTGTTGTGCTTGAATTTCACCTGTGCAACTTCTCTTTCACCTTCTTCATCCATTGACACAATGATGTTTGCATTGGCACTCAATCTCTCTTCAGCGGGTGCTTGCACCAACACCTCTATTTCCTTTGGCACAATTTTGGACCCATACACCTCACTCCTATTTATACTTCACTCAACAACTCCTAGTTGATTTCTAGGCAGCTCTTCTCCTTTTGCAACATCTCTCGTTGTTTCTTATTTGGGTGCTTCTTTCAGGGAAGTTTCTCCTAGTCGAAGGTCCTTTAGAGCCTCTCCTTCCTCGGGCTCATTTTGTTTTGCATCCGTGGGTAAAAGTTATCTTTTATCCATCACACATTGCTGCATATGGACAATTGCTCTAGAATTACTCTATGTTGTTGTTGTTGTGAACCAATCCTTTGCTTTATGGGGATCTAGTGTTCTTAACCCTTCCTTCGGTGCATCCTCCACTTCGAGCATAATAACACTTGTGCTCTCTTAATTGCTCTTCTTGTGCACCCTTATCTTTGTGCAGGCTATTCCTACACCTTGTGCACCTTCTTGCGCGCTCATTGGCTCTTGTGGGATGATATACACAATTGCTCTAACATCCCTCTCTATCGTTGTTATTGTGCTACAATTTGTTACTTTATGGGGATATAGGGTTATCAACCCTTCCTTCGGTGCATCCTTCACTGTGAACACAAGAATACCTATGCTCTCCTTAGGGTGCTTATGTGCCCCTGTCTTTTTGTAGATTGTTGCTATACCTTCCACACCTTCATGCATTCTTGCTAGCTCATGTGGAATGATATCCTCTTTTCCTTCACTCATTTTACTCCACTACAATAGGGTTTATTCTTGGTTTCGCTCTTTTATTGTTGCTTCCATGAAATAACCTTCTTTTCCTTTCCTTCTTATGCATTTTCTTTATGCAGCCTTCTCCTCAATGCCTTCTAAAATCAGAATTAGTTCTCACTCTTTCATCTTCTCAAAGAGCTCTTTCTGACCTCCGTATTACTCCCATGTGAGCTCCTCATGCACATCGCCTTTCATGGAAACACTTTCTTCTTTTGGGAGCTAGGCTTTGAAGGTTACCTTCAATGGCTTTTGAGTCTTCTCCTCCATTTGAGCTGGCTTTCTCAGTGGACCTCTTGGTTCTGTACTTTAGAAATTATCTATTGCCAAATTTTCACTCTTATTGATTTTTTTCTTCCTCTTTTGTCATGTACTTCGCTTTATGTGTTTGGACTAATATCATCTTCAAGCATTCTTCGTAGTTAGTTTTAAGTCGATGGCCTTCTGCCTTGCTTCGAATCATTAGTGACTCTTTTTCCTTCTGTGCAATGAAAATTGCACTTTTTTGATTGGCATCGAGCTGATTTTGGCTAATTCCTCCCAGTAGCTCTTCCATGTTGTATACAAATAATGTCTTATTTTTGTTAGCTACATGTCGACTCTTCACCTATCATGCATCTTCAGATGCCTTTTATGGAATTATGCCCACGTTTCCTTCCTTTTGCGTGTCTCTCCAAGGCATAATGCTCTATTGTCTTTATCATAACTTAGGTTCCACTGCAAGTTGCTACCTTTTTCTCTTCTTCTCCTAATGCTTTAGGCAAATTTCTGGCACAAATAGACTTGTGCACTTTTGCCTCTTAATATCTGTGCCTTTGGAAAGAAACATCTCTTTTGCATGGTTGTTGTGCTTGAATTTCACCTATGCAACTTCTCTTTCACCTTCTTTATCCATTGACACAATGTTGTTTGCATTGGTGCTCAATCTCTCTTCAACTGGTGCTTGCACCAATGCCTTTATTTCCTTTGGCGCACTTTTGGACCCATGTGCCTCACTCTTTTTTGTGCTTCACTCAACAACTCCCAGTTGATCTCTAGGCAACTCTTTTCCTTCTGCAACATCTCTCACTATAATTTTTCTTTGGGTGCTTCTTTTAGGGAAGTTTCTCGTAGTCGAAGGTCCTTTAGAGCCACTCCTTCCTCTGGCTTATTTTGCTTTGTATCTGAGGCTAAAGGTAACCGTCTATCCATCACACACCGTTACATATGGATAATTGCTCCAACATTACTCTATGTTGTTTTTGTGAACCAATCCTTTGCTTTATGGGGATCTAGTAATCACAACACTTCCTTCAGTGCATCCTCCACTTCGAGCACAATAACACTTGTGCTTGCTTAAGGGTTCTTTTTGTGCGCCCTTATCTTTGTAGAGGTTATTCCTACACCTTGTACACCTTTTTACGCTCTCGCTAGCTTTTAAGGAATGATATCTATAATTGCTCTAATATCCCTCTCTATCATTGTTATTGTGCGACAATCCATTACTTTATGGGGATATAGGGTTCTCAACCCTTAATTTGGTGCATCCTCCACTGTGAGCACAAGAACACCTGTGCTCTCTTTAGGGTTCTTATATGCCCCTATTTTTACGTCACAAATAGACTTGCACTTTTTTGCCTCTATGTCTTTGCCTTTCAAAGGACACATCTCTTTTGCATAGTTGTTGTGCTTGGATTTCACTCGCATAACTTCTCTTTTGCCTTCCTCATCTATTGACACAATACTGTTTGCATTGGCACTCAATCTCTTTTCAGTTGGTGCTTGCACCAACACCTTTATTTCCTTTGGCGCACTTTTGGACACATGCGCCTCACTCTTATTTATGCTTCACTCAACAATTCCCAGTTGATCTCTAGGTAACTCTTCTCCTTCTGTAACATCTCTTGTTGTTTCTTCTTTGGGTGCTTCCTTATAGGGAAGTTTCTCCTGGTCGAAGGTCCTTTAGAGCCTCTCCTTCCTCAGGCTCGTTTTTCTTTGCATCTAAGGCTAAAGGTTATCTTCTATCCATCATACACCATTGCATATGGATAATTGCTCCAACATTAGTCTATGTTGTTGTTATTGTGAACCAATCCTTTGTTTTATGGGGATCTTATGTTCTCGACACTTTGTTCGGTGCATCCTCCACTTTGATCACAATAACACTTGAGCTCTCAAAAAGGTTCTTGTGTGCCCTTATCTCTGTGCAGGCTGCTCCTACACCTTATGCACCTTCATGCACTCTCGTTGGCTCTTGTGGAATGATATACATTATTGCTCTAACATCCCTCTCCATCATTGTTATTGTGCATCAATCCATTACTTTATGGGGATATAGGGTTCTCAACCCTTCCTTTGGCACATCCTCCACAGTGAGCACAAGAACAGTTGTGCTCTCTTTAGGGTTCTTCTTATATGACCCTGTCTTTGTGTAGACTGGTGCTATACCTTCGACACCTTCATGTACTCTTGATGACTCATGTAGAATGTTATCCACTTGTCCACTCTTTTCACTCCACTAGAACTAGTTTTATTCTTGGTTTTGCTCCCTTATTATTGTTTCCATAAAATAACCTTCTTTTCCTTTGCTTTTTATGCATCTTCTTTATGTAGCCGTCCCCTCAATGCCTTTCGAGATCAGCATTAGCTCCCACTCTTTCATCTTCTCAAAGGGCTCTTTTTGACCTCCACATTAATCTCATGTCGGCTCCTCCTATGCATCACCTTTTATGGCAACACTTTTATCTTCTCTTTGGGAACGAGGCTTTGAAGGTTACCTTCAACGGCTTTCGAATCTTCTCCTCCATTTGAGATGGCCTTTTGGGTGCACTACTTGGTTCTGTAGTTTGGAAATTACATGTTGCCTAATTATCACCGTCTTATTGCTTTTCTTTTTCTTCTTTTGTCGTGCACTTCGATATGTGTGCTTGGATTGATATTTCCTTCAAACATTGTTCCTAATTAGTTTTAAGGTGATGGCCTCCTGCCTTGCTTCCAATTGGTAGTGAATCCTTTTCCTTCTTTGCAATGAAAATGTCACAACTTTGATTGGCATCGGGCTGATTTTGGCTAATTCCTCTCGATAACTCATCCATGTCGTGTGCAAATAATGTCTTATTTTTGTTAACTACATGTAGACTCTTCTCTTCTCCTCATGCATCTTTAGATGCCTTTTGTGGAGTCATGCCCACTTTTCCTTTCCTTTGCGTGTCTCTATGGCGAAATGCTCTATTATCTTTATGACAACCTGGGTTCCACTGCAAGTTGCTACCCTTTTCTATTCTCCCCTAATGGTTTAGGCAAATTTATTCCATAAGTAGACTTGTGCTCTTTTGCCTCTCTATGTTTGTGCCTTTTGACGGATACATCTCTTTTGCATGGTTGTTGTGCTTGAAGTTCACCCGTGCAACTTCTCTTTCACCTTCCTCATCTATTGACACAATGTTGTTTGCATTGGTGCTTAATCTCTCTTCAGCTGGTGCTTTTACCAATGCCTCTATTTCCTTTGGCATACTTGTGGAGCCATGCATCTCACTCTTATTTATGTTTCACTCAATAACTCCCAGTTTATCTCTAGGCAACTCTTCTCCTTCTGCAACATCTCTCATTGTTTCTTCTTTGGGTGCTTCTTTCAGGGAAGTTTCTACTGGTCGAAGGTCCTTTAGAGCCTCTCCTTCCTCAGGGTCATTTTTATTTACATCCAGGGCTAAAGGTTATCTTCTATCCATCACACACCACTACATATGGATAATTACTCCAACATTACTCTATGCTGTTATTGTGAACCAATCCTTTGCTTTATGGGGATCTAGTGTTCTCAACCTTTCTTTCAGTACGTCCTCCACTTCAAGCAAAATAACACTTGTGCTCTCTTAAGGTTTCTTCTTGTGCGACCTTATCTCTATGTAGGCTGCTCCTACACCTTGTGTACCTTCTTGTGCTCTTGCTGGGTCTTGGTATCCACAAATATTCTAACATCCCTCTTTATCGTTGTTGTGCTACAATCCATTACTTTATGGGGGTATAGGGTTCTCAACCCTTCCTTTGGCGCATATTCCACTATGAGCACAAGAACCCCTGTGCTCTCTTTAGGGTTCTTATATGCCCTTGTCTTTGTGCAGATTGGTGCTATGCTTTTCACTTCATGCACTCTTGCTGGCTCATGAGGAGTGATATCCACTTTTCCTTAACTCATTTCACTGCACTACAACTAGGTTTATTCTTGGTTTCACTCCTCTATTATTGCTTCCATGAAATATCCTTCTTTTCCTTTGCTTTTTATGCATCTATATTTATGCCTTTGGAAGGAAACATCTCTTTTGCATGGTTGTGCTTGAATTTCACCTGTGCAACTTCTCTTTCACCTTCCTCATCCATTGACATAATGTTGTTTGCATTGGTGCTCAATCTCTTTTCAGCCGATGCTTGCACCAATGCCTTTATTTCCTTTGGCGCACTTTTGGACCCATGCGCCTCTCTCTTATTTGTGCTTCACTCAACAACTCCCAATTGATCTCTAGGTAACTCTTTTCCTTCTGCAACATCTCTCACTATTTCTTTTTTGGGTGCTTCCTTTATGAAAATTTCTCCTAGTCGAAGGTCCTTTAGAGCCTCTCCTTCAGGTTCATTTTGCTTTGTATTTGGGGCTAAAGGTTACCTTCTATCCATCACACACCATTGCATACAAACAATTGCTCCAACATTACTCTATGTTGTTGTTGTGAACCAATCCTTTGCTTTATGGGGATTTAGTGTTCGTAACACTTCCTTCGGTGCATCCTCCACGTCGAGTATAATAATACTTGAGCTCACTTAAGGGTTCTTTTTGTGCGCCCTTATCTCTGTGGAAGCTACTCCTACACCTTATGCACCTTCTTTCAATCTCGTTGGCTCTTGTGGAATGATATCCATAATTGTTCTAACATCCCTCTCTATCGTTGTTATTGTGCTACAATCCATTACTTTATGGGGATATAGGGTTCTCAACCCTTCCTTTGGTGCATCCTCCACTGTGAGCATAAAAACCCCTGTGCTCTCTGTAGGGTTCTTATATGCCCCTGTCTTTATGCAGACTGGTGGTATACGTTCCACACCTTCATGTACTCTTGATGGCTCATGTGGAATGATATCCACTTTTCCTTCACTCTTTTCACTCCACTACAACTGGTTTTATTCTTGGTTTCACTCTTCTATCATTGTTTCCATGAAATAACCTTCTTTTCCTCTACTTATGCATTCTTCTCAATGCCTTCCGAGATCAGCATTAGCTCCCACTCTTTCATCTTCTCAAAGGGTTCTTTCTGACCTCCACATTGTTCCCATGTTGGTTCCTCCTGTGCATCGCCTTTCATGGCAACACTTTCTTCTTTACTTTGGGAGCGACCCTTTGAATGTTACCTTCAATGGCTTTCAAGTCTTCTCCTGCATTTGAGTTGGCCTTTTGGGTGCACTACTTGGTTCTATAGTTTGGAAATTATATGTTGCCAAATTTTCACCCTCTTATTGCTTTTCTTCTTCCTCTTTTGTCGCACACTTTGCTTTGTTTGCTTGGACTGATATCCTCTTTAAGCATTGTACCTAGTTATTTTTAAATTGATGACCTCTTGCCTTGCTCCCAAACGGTAATGACTCCTTTTTCTTTCTTGTAATGAAAATGGCACACCTTTGATTAGCATCAGGCTGATTTTTGCTAATTCCTCTCGATAGCTCATCCATATTGTGTGCAAACAATGTATTATTTTTGTTAGCTACATGTATACTCTTCTCTCCTAATGCATCTTCAGATGCCTTTTATGGAGTTATGCCCACTTTTCCTTCCCTTTGCGTGTCTCTCCATGGCACAATACTCTATTATCTTTATGATAACTTAGGTTCCATTGCAAGTTGCTATCTCGTTCTCTTCTTCCCCTAATGCTTTAGGCAAAAGTCTGCCACAAATAGACTTGTGCTCGTTTGCCTCTTCTATGTCTATGCCTTTTGAAGGACACATTTCTTTTGGATGGCTGTTGTGCTTGAATTTCACCCATGCAACTTCTCTTTTGCCTTCCTCATCTATTGACACAATGGTGTTTGCATTGACGCTCAATCTCTCTTCAGCTGGTGCTTGCACCAACGCCTCTATTTCCTTTGGTGTACTTTTGGACCCATGCGCCTCACTCTTATTTATGTTTCACTCAAGAACTCCCAATTGATCTCTAGGTAACTCTTCTCTTTATGCAATATCTCTCATTGTTTCTTCACACACTTCACTCTGTGTGCTTGGACTGATATACACTTCATGTGTTGTTCCTAGTTAGTTTTAAACTTATGTCCTCCTACCTTACTCCTAATAGGTAGTGACTCTGTTTCCTTCTGTGTAATGAAAATTGCACTCCTTTGATTGGCATCAGGTTGATTTTGGTTAATTCCTCTTGGAAGCTCATCCATGTCATGTGCAAACAATGTCTTATTTTTGTTAGCTATATGTCGACTCTTTTTCTTTCTTCATGCATCTTCAGATGCCTTTGATGGAGTTATGCCCACTTTTCCATCACTTTGCGTGCCTCTGCATGGTGCAATGCTCTATTATATTTAGGACAACTTAGGTTCCATTGTAAGGTGCTACCTTTTTCTCTTCTTCCCCTAATGTTTTCGGCAAATTTCTACCACAATGCTTGAATTGCACCTGTACAACTTCTCTTTTTCCTTCCTCATCCATTGACACAATGTTGTTTGCATTGGTGCTCAATCTCTATTCAGTTGGTGCTTGCACCAATGTCTCTATTTTCTTTGGCATACTTTTGGACCCATGTGCCTCACTATTATTTATGTTGCATTCAACAACTCTTAGTTGATCTCTAAGCAACTTTTTTTCTTCTACAACATCTCTCACTGTTTCTTCCTTCAAAGAAGTTTCCCCTAGTTAAAGGTCCTTTAGAGCCTCTCCTTCCTTAAGCTCGTTTTGCTTTACATCTAGGGCTAAAGGTTATCTTCTATCTATCACACACCACTACATATGGATAATTACTCCCAACATAACTCTATGTTGTTGTGAACCAATCCTTTGCTTTATGGAAAACTAGTGTTCTCAACGCTTCCTTCGGTGTATCCTCCACTTCGAGCACAATATCACTTGTGCTCTCTTAAGAGTTCTTGTCCACCCTTATCTCTGTGCAGGCTGCTCCTACAACTTGTGCACCTTCTTGCGCTCTCATTGGCTCTAATGGAATGATATCCATAATTTCTCTAACATCCCTCTCTATCATTATTGTTGTGCTACAATCCATTATTTTATGGGGATATAGGGTTTTCAACCTTTTCTTTGGTAGATCCTCCATTGTGAGCATAGGAACACATGTTCTCTCTTTAGGGTTCTTATGTGCCCCTGTCTTTGTGGAGACTGGTGTTATACCTTACACAACTTCATGCACATTTGCTGGCTCATGTGGAATTATATCGACTTTTCCTTCACCCATTTCACTCCACTACATTTGGGTTTATTCTTGGTTTCGCTCCTCTGTTGTTGATTCCATGAAATAACCTTTTTTTCCTCTACTTCTTATGCATCTTCTTTATGTAGTCTTTTCCTCAATGCCTTACAAGATCAGCATTAGCTCCCACTCTTTATCTTCTCAAAGGGCTCTTTCTGACCTCGACATTGCTCCCATGTTGGTTCCTCCTACGCATCTCCTTTCATGGCAACAATTTCTTCTTTACTTTGGTACCAAGGCTTTCGAAGTTACATTCAATGGCTTTCGAGTAATCTCCTCCATTTGAGATGGCCTTCTAGGTGTACTACTTGGTTCTATAGTTTAGAAATTATTTGTTGCCAAATTTTCACCCTCTACTTGCTTTTTTTCTTCTTTTGTCGCGCACTTCGCTCTGTGTGCTTGGACTAATATCACCTTCAAGCCTGATTCCTAGTTAGTTTTAAGTTGATGGCCTCCTGCCTTACTCGCATTCGGTAGGGACTCTTTTTACTTATGTGCAATGAAAATTGCATTCTTTTGATTGGCATCATGGTTATTTTGGCTAATTCCTCAGGGTAGCTCATCCATGTCATATGCAAATAATGTCTTGTTTTTGTTAGCTACATGTCGACTCTTCTCCTCAACTCATGCATCTTCAGATGCCTTTTGTGGAGTTATGCCCACTTTTCCTTCCTTTTATGTGTCTCTGCATGGAACAATGCTCTATTATCTTTATAACAACTTAGGTTCCACTGCAAGTTGCTACCTCTTTCTCTTCTTCCCGTAATGCTTTGGACAAATTTCTGCCACAAATAGACTTACGCTCTTTTGCCTCTTTATGTCTGTGCCTTTTGAAGGACACATCTCTTTTGCATGGCTATTGTGCTTGAATTTTACCCTTGTAACTTCTCTTTTGTCATCCTCATCCATTGACACAATGTTGTTTGCATTGGCGCTCAATCTTTCTTCCACTGTTGCTTTGCACCACTGCCTCTATTTCCTTTGGTGCACTTTTGGACCCATGCACCTCACTCTTATTTATGCTTCACTCAACAACTCCTAGTTGAACTCTAGGCAACTCTTCTCCTTATGTAACATCTCTCGTTTCTTTTTTAGGTGCTTCCTTCTGGGAAGTTGCTCTTGGTCGAAGGCCCTGTTGGCCATTTTTTTGGCCCATATACCGAATTGTGCCTAGATGGATCCGGTTGCTAATGGATGAGCAGATGTTCTAGGTGAAATGAATGGACCAGAGAGTTTTATAGTGCTAACAAAGCTTTTGAAACACCTTAAGATTGCTTAAAGTGTAGTTTGTCAAATTCTAAGGGACAAGTCTGTAGAGCCAAAAAACGGTTCTTGAGCATTTTTCATGACGAACCAAGCAGTGCAAGCATTTCAAGCATGACTCCATCAGAACTACAGACTCCATTAGTGGAACTACTTTGCTTAAATTGCCTTATAAGCTACAAGTCTCAAAGGGTCAAAGTGTTTTGGGCCTACTTCCAATTTAAAATCGGGTTTTCCATGTGTTAAGTCTTCTTGCTCAAGAAACCCGAGTTACTCATTGTTCCTCTCTAGAACAAATTGGGTTTTCCGTGTTGCTTGTCTTATAAAGTTTTATGAGTAATAAGTTATTCCCCCTCGCAAACCCGATTTACTCTTTCTTTTGCTAGTTGGGTTTTTGGTAGGGCTTGACTTATAAAGTTTTCACAAGTAGTGCGGGTTCGAAAACCCGATTTGTTCTCTTCATTGTTAATTGGGTTTGCCAGGGTGTAAGTCTTCTTGTCCCAAGACTCCGATTTGTTCTCTGCAGTGTTAATTGGGTTTTCCCTTCGTGAAGACTTCGAACTTTCTGAGGCACATAACATAAAACAGAGCTTTATGAGTAATCAGTTGCACAAAGTCCGAAGTAATGGACCAGTAAAAGTTTGAATTACTCATAGTATTGCAATTCGGGTTTCCCAAGTAGCATGACTTCATAAGTAGGTAAGTAGAAATCAGGTATAAACTCGAGTACCAGCAAGTAAGTTGTGAATTATGGAAACCTTGGTGGTCAGGCAAATAGTCCAAGTGGCTGGTAGATGGAATTTAATGAAGGCTTTCATCCTTCAACGTGGCTCCCTCTCCCAACAAATGGTCGTTCAAACATAAATGCAACATGGCTAGAACAAATTAAAACACATGGAGGCCTCATTTTCTCTTGCAGGACACATGAAAATGAAAGTGACCTTGCCTTTTTAAATGCAAAATTCTTTTCGGCCACAAGGGAAGCGATGTTCCAGCTACTTATAACATGGCTCCTGAAATGCACCAAAGAGAGACTTGAATATACAGGAAGGGCTCGAGAAGATCTGCGGCTATCCTGAGCAGTGCATTTAGTAGCACAAGGGAGGATGATGTCAGAGTCCCAGCCATCAGTGACCTCTTCTTTCTTCCCTTTCTCCCCCCTTTTTTGATGTAAATAAGAGGCCTTGGAGCCAAGAATGGATCCCCAGATTGGTGATAGAATTACTCTGCAAAAATCTTTGTATAAGACTCTTTTGAAGCAATACAAGGAATGCTTTTCTATTTCTGGTTAAAACAAGTGTGCACATTTGGTTTCATTTTCAAAATGTATGTCATTCATCAACTACAATTTTTTTCAATACCTTGCTTTTGATCCTTTAGGTTTTATGCAGGATTACGTGAAGTGTCTGTGTGTCGAGCTCTCTTTGAAGTGTTACCAGTTCATAGTGTCTTTTGTAGACCTATTTTTGTTATCCTCAAAGCGCAAGGCTTCCCCTCAACCTCCACACAAAAGCTCCATGCCTACGGCCTTGAGATAGAACCAGAATAACATGTCCTGTTTGGGTTCATCAGTAGTTGGCACTTTTCCCAGACCAAGTGGATCACTTATTTTTGGTGTATCACCGCCCTTAGCTTAGATTTATTTTCAATCATCCTCATACCCCTTTTCCTTAGCTAATATTAGATTATAGTGTGGTAATCAAGCTCTGAAGTGAAGCACCTGAGGAACTAGCCTCATAAAAAACCCTAGAGGTTCAACCTCACCATAGGATACTCACATCCTGAGGTTGTCCCCATGCTTGTCACTGGAAAGTGAGAGAGCCTGAAGAAATCTCGCACAAGGGTGCAATTCCAAGCTATAATAGGTCCTTTAGAGCCTCTCCTTCCTCAGGATCATTTTGATTTGCATCTGGGGATAAAGGTTATCTTCTATCCAACATTACTCTATGTTGTTTTAAACCAATCCTTTACTTTATGGGGATCTAGTGTTCTCAACCCTTCCTTTGGTGCATCCTCCACTTAGAGCACAATACCACATGTGCTCTCTTAAGGGTTCTTCTTGTGCACCCTTATCTCTGTGTAGGATGCTCCTACACCTTGTGCACCTTCTTGCACTCTTGCTGGCTCTTGTGGAATGATATCCATAATTGCTCTAATATCCCTCTCATTGTTGTTTTGCTATAATCCATTATTATATGGGGATATAGGGTTCTCAAATCTTCCTCTGGTGTACCCTCCACTGTGAGCACAAGAACACCTATGCTCTTTTTAGGGTTCTTATGTGCCCCTGTCTTTGTGCAGACTAGTGTTATACCTTCCACACCTTTATGTACTCTTGCTGGCTCATGTGGAATGATATCCACTTTTCCTGACTCATTTCACTCCACTACAACTAGTTTATTTTTGGTTTCGCTCCTCTATTGTCGCTTCCATCAAATAACCTTCTTTTCCTCTGCTTCTTATGCATCTTTATGCAGCCTTCTCCTCAATGCCTTCTGAGATCAGCATTAGCTCCCAATATTTCATCTTTTGCTTTATGGGGATCTAGGGTTCTTAACCTTTTCTTTGGTGCATCCTCCACTCCGAGCACAATAACACTTGTGCTCTCTTAAGGGTTCCTGTTATGCGCCCTTGTGTCTGTGTAGGCTGCTCTTACACCTTGTGCACCTTATGCTTTTGCTGGCTCTTGTGGAATGATATCTACTTTGACTTCACCTATTGCATTTTGCTACAACCGAGTTTCTTCTCGGCTTCACTCCTCTGTTGTTGCTTTGGTACAACCTTTTTTGCCTTTGCTTTTCATGCAACTTCTTTACCCGATGTTCTCCTCAATGCCTTTTGAGATTGGTATTGGGTCCCCCTTTTTTATTATTTTTAATGTTGTCATGAAGGGATCTTTCTGACCTCCGTGTTGGCTCTTGTTGTGCTTCACTCTTCATGGAAACATTTTGTTCTTCACTTTGGCGACGAGGCTTTGCAAGTTACTTTTTATGGCTTTCAAATCTTCTTCATTTGAGATGGAATTTCAAATGCACTACTTGGTTCAGTAGTTTGGAAGCCATTTGTTCCCAACTATGCACCCTATTCTTGCCTTTCCATCTCCTTCTCTAATAGAGATCTCTCTATCCATCTTTGGAATGATATCCACCCTTCCTTCACCCATTTTAATTCATTGCAACCTAGTTTCTTCTTAGCTTTACTCCTCTGTTGTTACTTGGGCACAACCACCTTCTTTGCCTTGCTTCTTATGGAACTTCTTTACCAAGCCTTCTCCTCATCACCTTTCTATATTGGTGTTTGGTTCCACTTTAAATCATTTTAATGTTGGCTTCTACTTTTTTTACTTATTTCAGGGAAGCTTCTCCTAGTCAAAAGTCCCCTAGATCCTTTCCTTCCTCAGGCTCCATTTGCTTTGTCTCTGGGGCTAAAGATTACCTTCTGTCCATCACACACTGCTATACATCGATAGTTACTCCAACATCCCTCTCTATCGTCATTATTGTGCTACAATCCACTATTTTATGGGGACTAGGGTTCTCACCCGTTCCTTTGGGACATCTTCCATTGTGAGTACAATAACACCTATGCTCTCTCCAAGGTTCTTCTTATGTGCCCCTTTATCTATGCATACTGCTCTTACACCTTGCACACCTTCATGTGTCTTATTGGCTCATGGAATGATATCCACCTTGCCTTCTCATTTTACTCTGCTGTAATCGGCTTTCTTCTCGGCTTCACTCTTCTACTGTTACTTTTATGAAATAACCTTCTTTGCCTCTATGTCTTATGCATCTTTTTTGTGTAGCTTTATCCTCAATACCTTCTGAGATCAGCATTAGCTCTTGCTCTTTCATCTTCTCAAAGGGCTCTTTCTAACCTTCACACTGCACCCATGTTGGCTCCTTCTGTGCATCACTTTTCATGGCAACACTCTTTTCTTTACTTTGGCACTGAGGCTTTGAAGGTTACCTTTTGTGGATTTCAAGTTTTCTCTTCCATTTGAAATGGCCTTCTGAATGCATTACTTGCTTTTATAGTTTGGAAACTATATGTTACCAACATTTCACCCTTTTATTGCCTTTCTATCTCCTATCTCGGAGGTCTCTGCAGCCATTTACTATGTTATCACTGAGTATTTTTTGTGCATACTCTAACTTTATGGATTTCTTTACATCTTTCAATGCAAAATAACATTCGACATCTAAGACCCACTCCATCTACTCATGGCCTTTTTTTTGGAAAACCTTTGCATTTCGGCTTCAAGGTTATTCTCGGCATCGCTCAGAGCCTCTGTGGGCTCTTTCCTCTCATAGGTCTCTCCCTGCTTATCTTTGGGATTCTCCCTCCCAATGGCTTTTCTTTCTGCCCGCACCATCCTTTCCTACAATGCTTACAACATAGAGGCTATCTTCATTTTCTTTGAGACCTGCGACTCTAGGTCATGTCTCATTTTTGCTTTTCGTTAAGCCATCTTTTGTGCTCCTCATTCTCTATCCATCTGTACTTGATAGATAACAACTTTATTTGGTACCTTCTACTCAATACACTGATTGTAAGATGCTTGTGCACCTTGACTACCTCACAGTTGATGATCTGTTGGCATCATCATCTATTACACTTGATTCATTGTCAACCCATTTGATCTTTGCCTATAAACCATCTCACGATCCATAATTTGTCAGTGTTTTCTCGTCATTCGTGCCTCTGGACTGCCTCACATTCTATGATATATCCTCATTGTGATTGATTAGCTCACTTACAATAATTTATCAATGCTTCACATCTCCTTTCCAACAATGACTGCATCAAGGTTGGTGATCTCTTAGTTCTAACACATCACTCCTATATGTTGCTTACAACCTCATAACTTACACTACCTATTTGTATATTCTCCATTACAATCATATGTAGGTGCTTGAACTTAAGATCTATTGTCACAAAGTCTGACTTTATGATCCTATGTACTCATCCTTTCTAAGGGTTCTCTTTGCTTATCTTCCAGCTGCTCACTCTTTACCTACCTCCCTCACATTGGCAAGCGATGTTATGCTAGTTCCCTCACGTTCAACCATCTATTGGTTTTTTCTTTGCTACTTCATATCTCACTTGTAGGTTTATCCTTTCTTCTTGCATCCCTGAAGGTTCACCACCTTTTTTTGATATCAAACTAGTGCCAGTTGAGATCAGTTATCTTGGCGAATAGATGCATTAACCATGTAACATTTAGAGTTTCACACTGTGGATCATGCTAATAAAGGCTTTTATTCCTTAACTTCATGTGTTACAAGATAATATAAGCTTTGCAAGTATGCATTGACATCTCGGCTCTTCTTAGTTGAGTGCTTTAAGTGTCTTTCTCTACTATGGTGTCCATAGACTACCATTTGCTCATGACCATGAGCCTTCACTTGTCATGTGAAGCTCCCTTTCTATCTGTCTAGCCTTAGACAAATTTTTCTTGCCCCTTTATGGGATCAGCCTAATAAAGTATTTTTCTTTGCTTTAGAGTGTTAAAAATGATAGACCAAGACCCCTTTTTTATAGTTGCTTGAGCTCTGGTTACTTCTCCTCTTTCCCACGCAATTGGTATACAACTTCATTTAATGGGAGTCTATGTAAGTTTGTAGACCCTAGAATTATCATAGCCTTTTGCGAACCTAGAGCCACTCAAGTCTGAGTGTTGTTAGAAGATATCCTCACAAAGTAGATCTTATCAGTTAAATGCCCTGTGCTTAGCTTTTTACTTGCCCTTGTGTTTCAAACTCTCTTTTCACACACCATCATTATCACACACTATGCACCTTAGAGCTCCTTCGCTAATTACGTATGTTGTAGGGGCATTTATGTGCCCCTCAACTGTGACTGTGCACTGTTCTAATGTGCTTCCTTTTAAAGCTTAACTCTTTGCACCTCATTCATACAAGTTCAAACCTTACTTTGGGTTCAACTTTACTTGTTCTTTTGTAACACACCTTCAATAAATAACTTCTTTTATTCTATGTTCTTTTATGCTCTATAGGCATTGTTTCCTTCGTGCATTGTTGCACGAGCCTTTACTTCTCCACATTGATGCCTATCCCTAGTGCGTCTTTATGTACTTTGCAACTTTATGTGCACGTTGCTTAACTTAATAAAAAACCATGTACCCCCTTCTTATTCTCTAACTCCTGATGTAATTCTCAATCATATTCCTTCCATGTAGTCTATAACAACCTTTAAAAATGTTCTGCCATTTATCCTGCATAGCTACAGTTGGTTTATTTCTAGTTGTTAGACTAGGTTTTTGTCTGATGTAACATAGCCAATTCACTTGGGATGCTCTTGCATTAGACTCGCAAGGTAATTAAAATGTAATCTCCTTCTTACAAGAAGGGCTAGAGTGGTATAACCACCCATCTGGGCAGTTGCCTCAAGGTAATTAAAATGTAAGCTCCTTTCCCTTTATTCCTTTCTTGTGATGTGCTTCACTCTGCATGTTTGGACTGATATCCCCTTCAAGCATTTTTCCTAGTTAGTTTCAAGCTGATGGCCTCCTGCCTTGCTCCCAATTGGTAGTGACTCCTTTTCCTTCCTCACAATGAAAATTGCACTCCCTTGATCAGCTTGAGGCTGATTTTGGCTAACACCTCTCGATAGCTCATCCATGTTGTGTGCAAACAATGTTGTATTTTTGTTAGGTACATGCCGACTCTTCTCCTCTCTTCATGTATATTCGAATACCTTTTGTGCAGTTATGCCCACTTCTCCTTGCCTTTGCATGTCTCTCCATGGTGCAATGCTCTGTTGTCTTTGGGATAACTTAGGATCTGCTGCAAGCTGCTACCTCTTTCTCTACTTCCCCTAATGTTTTAGGCATATACCTACTAGAAATAGACTTGGGCTCTTTTGCCTCTATGTTTTTGCCTTACATAAAACACCTTTCTTATGCATTGTTGTTATGTTTGAATTTCACCAATGCAACTTCTCTTTCGCCTTCCTCATCCCTTGGCATAATGTTTTTTGCATTGGCACTCAAGATCGCTTTAGTTGGTGCTTGCACCAATGCCTTTATTTCCTTTGGTACACTGTTGGACCCATGCATCCCACTTTCATTTTTGATTCTCTAAACAACCCCCAATTGCTCTCTAGGCAACTCTACTTCTCCTACAACATCTCCCGCTTCTTTTTCAGTGCTTCTTTTAGGGAAGTTTCTCTTGGTCGAAGGTCCTCTATAGCCTCTCCTTCCTTAGGTTCATTTTCCTTTGCATTAGGGGTCCTAGTGAAGGGATACATTAACCACATAGCCTTCAGGATTCCACATAATGGATCATGCTAATAAAGTATTTTATTCCTTGACTTCAGGGGTTACAAGATAATATAGGCTTCATAGCTGTATATTGAGCTCTCAACGCTACTTAGTCTAGTCCGCAGACATAGATATAAGTATCTCTCTTTCTTTAGACTATGGTGTCCTTATACTACCATTTGCTCATGACTATGAGCCTTCACTTATCTATGAAGTTCTTTTTCTCTTTGTCTAGCCTCAGATAATTTTTTTATCCCTTTATGGGATCACTCTTACAAAGTTCCTCCTTGGCTTCTGAGTGAAACAAATTCTAGACCAAGACCCCTTTTTATAGTTGCCTAAGCTTTGGTTGCATTGCTGAATTACAACGTAATTGGCCAACTTCATTTAATTTAGCTTTACGCAAGTCTACAAACCTACCCTAGAAGTAACATAAGCTTTTATAGACCTCGAGCTGCACAAGTAGATCTTATCAGTCCCTTTTATTGTCAGTTCATTTGCAGTACTAACCTAGCCAAAGGATAGGCTATCTATAGGCCCCCATAACTAATTGCTTATCCAATTGTCTTTTACTTATGTAGGCTTGCATCAAATGCCCTGTGTCAGAATTTTTGCGTGCTTTGTACCTAAAAATCTCCTTTTGACATGCCATCATCATTGCACATTAGGTACCTTAGAGCTCCTTCGCTGGCTGATTACGTTCTAGGCACATTTGAGCACCCCTCTACTGTGACAGTGCACTGCTCTAATGTGCTCCCTTGATAAGCTCAACTCTTTGTGCATCTGTTGCTCAAGTTCAAATTTGGCTTTGGTTGCAACTTTTCATGTTCATGTGAAGCACACCTTCAACGAACAACTCCATTTATGCCATAGTTCTTGGAACTTTGTAGGGCTCGGTTCCTTCATGCACTGTTGAATGAGCCTTTATTTTTGCACCTTTCTTCCTATCCCTAGTGCATCTTTGTGTGTTGTTTAACCTTGCGAGTGTGCTTCTTGACTTAGCCAAAATTTGTACCCCCTTTTAATTCTTTAACTCCCTGCACAACTCTCAACCACCTTCCTTTCACATAGGTGGACTCTTGCATGGTCCATGTAACCGTGCACAACTAGAGTTGTTTATTTCTCGCTTGACTGACTCTATTTTTATCTGATGCAAGATTACAAATTCACTTGTGATGCTCCTTCATCAAACTCCCTAGGTAATTAAAATGTTAGCTCATGCTAATAAATAGTGTTGGAGTGGTAGAACTATCTTTTTGGTCTGTTATCTTGAACACGGTGTTCTCGTCTACTCAATGTGGCACATAAGTAGGTTCACTCGGTGCTTCCTTCATTTTCAGACACTTCTTGGGCCTTAAACTTTCCTCATCTGCCTAGCTCTTATATGCTTCATCTTCTCGCCCTTTCTTCCTCTTGTGGTTCTGCACCTAGCTTTGTTTACTTTTGTGGGCTTATGCCCACCTTCGTCTCTTAATGGGCCTATGCCCACATCTGTTTCTTGTGGGTTTGCACCCACATTCCTCTTTCATGGGTTTTTACCATTCTTATTCGTCCATCTCCTCCAGTGTGTAGGTATAATTGCGTGCTATTCTTCTGTGTTCATGAAGAATGTCTACATGGTTCTTCGACTACCCTTGTCCTCCATTTCTCTTTGCTTGATGCACTCAGTGGCACGAAAGTCTTAATACGATATGTTGGCTCCCACCTTTTCTTCTTCCTTTTATCGTGCACTTCTACGCACTTGGATTGATATCCCCTTTAGATGTTATTCATGGTCAGTTTTAGGCTGACGGTCTCCCACTTTACTCCCAATCAGTAATAATTCCTTTTCCTTGTGTGCAATGAAAATTGAACTTCCTTGATCTGCTTCATGCTAATTTTGGATAACATGTCATGGTAGTTCCTATGGGATGTGCACAAACAATGTTGCACTTTTATTAGCTACAATTCGACTCTTTTCCTCTCCTCACACATCATTAGATGTGTTATTTAGAGTTATGTCCACTTCTCCTTCGCTCTGCTTGTTTCTCCACGGCGTAATGCTATATTGCCTTTGGGATAACCTAGGTTCGGTTGTGCCCTACCTTTTTATTTTGATCCCCTTAGGATTTAGGTAAATGCCTCCCACAAATAAACTCGCAATCTTTCATCTCTCCATCTTTGTGCCTTTTGAAGGACACATCTGTTTTACTTGGCTACTATGCTCGAATTTCTCCTGTGTATCTTCTCTTTTGCCTTCTTCCTTTCTTGGCACAATGTTGTTTGCATTAATGCTTATACTCTCTTCAGTTAGTGCTCGCTCCAGTGCCTCTATTTCCTTTAGCGCACCTTTAGACCCATGTGCCTCACTATTATTTCAACTACACTCAATTACTCCCAATTGTTCTCTATGTAACAGTTGTCCTTTTGTAGCATATCCCATTACTTCTTCCTTTAGTGCTTCCTTCAGGGAAGTTTCTTCTGGTAAAAGATCCGTAGAACCTCTCATCCCTCAGGCTCCTTTTCCTTTGTCTCTAGGGCTACATGGTGTCTTTTGTCTATCTTGCACTACTGCATATCGATAATTTCTCAAACATCCCTCGTTATCGCCGTTGTTGTGTTACAATTCATTACTTTATGGAGTTTTAGGGTTCTCAACCCTTCCTTTGGTGTATCTTCCACTATGAGCATAAGAACACCTGTGCTCTCTTTAAGGTTCTTCTTACGTGCCCCTATCTTTGTGTAAATTGGTCCTACACCTTTATGCACTCTCATTGGCTCATGTGGAATGATATACACCTTGATTTCACTAATTTCACTCTGCTGTAACTAGTTTTCTTCTTAGCTTCGCTCCTCCATTATTGCTTCTGTGAAATAACCTTCTTTACCTCTACATCTTATGCATCTTCTTTGTGTAGCCTTCTCAATGCCTTCTAAGATCAGCATTAGCTCTTGTTCTTTCATCTTCTTAAAGGGTTTTTTTTACCTCTATCCTGCTCCCATGCTGGTTCTTCCTATGCATCGCCTTTCATGATAACACTCTCTTCTTTACTTTAGGGGTGAGGCTTTGAAGGTTACCTTCTATGGCTTTCAAGTCTTCTCCTCCATTTGAGATGGCCTTCTGGATGCACTACTTGGTTTTGTAGTTTGTGAACTATTTTTGCCAACTTTTCACCCTCTTATTGCCTTTCTATCTCATTCTCTCTTGGAGATCTCTACAACCATTTATTGCGTTATAGAAGATCATTTTTTATGCATGTTCCACTTTGATGGATTCCTTTACATCCTTCAACGCAAAATAACATTTGACATCTAAGACCAACTCCATTATTCGGTCAGGGCCTTTTTTTTGGAGAACCTTTGCATTTCAATTTTAGGGTTATTCTTGGCATGCTTCAAAGCCTCTGCAGGGTCTTTCCTCCCATAGGTCTCTCCCTACTTCTCTTTGGGATCCTCCCTCCCAATGGTTTTTATTTTCACCTGCGCCCTATTTTCCTACCGTGCTTACAATGTAGAGGTTATCTCCTCCATTTTCCTTGAGATCTGTGACTCTAGGTCAATTCTCGTTTTCGCTTTTTGCTGAGCCATCTTCTTTGCTCCTCATTCTCTATCCATCTGCACTTTATTTGTATGTTCTACCCAATACACTGAATGGAGGATACTTGCACACCCTAACTACCTCACGATTAATGATCTATTTTCACTTGATTCATTGTCAACCCATTTGATTTTTGCTTGCGAACTACCTTATGATCGATAATTTGAAAGTGCCTTCTCCTCATCTGCACCTCTAAACTGCCTTACACTCGGTGATCTATCCTTGACTACTTTATTTATAGCAATTTAATGATGTTTCACCTCTCCTTTTTAGTAATGACTACCTCAGGGTGGGTGATCTCTCAGTTTTCTCACAACACTCCTTTGGGTTGCTTATAACCTCTCAACTTCTTACACTACATGTTGCTACGCTCGCCATTATAATCCTACATAGGTGCTTGAACTAAAGAATTGTTATTGTAAAGTCTACCTCTATGATCCTATGTACTTATTCTTTTTAAGGTTTCTCTTTTCTTATCTTCCACCTGCTCGCTATCTACCTACCTTCCTCATGTTAGCAAGTGCTAGTTGCCTCATGTTCAACCATATGTTGGCTTTTTCTCTACCAGTTCATATCTCTCTTGTAGGTTTATCTTTTCTTCTTGCATCCTTCAAGGTTCACGACCTTGCTTTGATATCAAACTAGTATCAATCAATATTAGGAGTCCTACTGAAGTGATGCATTAAGCATGCAACGTTCATAGTTCCACTTAGTGGATCATGCTAATAAAGGCTTTTAGTCTTGAACTTCGAGTGTTACAAGATAATATAAGCTTCACAAATGTACATTGACATCTTGGCTTTACTTAGTCTAGTCCCTAGATATAGATCTAAGTGTCTCTCTCTACTATGGTGTCCATATAATTCCTTCATGACTATGAGCCTTCACCTATGATGTGAGGCTCCCTTTCTATTTGTCTAGCCTTAGACAAAATTTCCTTGTCTTTTACCGGATCACCCTACCAAAGTATCCTCCTTGGCTTCAGAGTGTTAAAAATGCTGGACCAAGACACCTTTTTATAGTTGCTCAAGCTTTGGTTGCTTTGCCTATTTCCCACGCAATTGGCATACAACTTCATTTGATTGGAATCTTCACAATTCTATAGACCTACCCTAGAATTAACATAGCCTTTTTACAGACCTTGAGCTGTGAAAGTCTGAGTGTTGTTAGAAGATATCGTCAGAAAGTGGATATTGTCAGTTGCCCTTCAAATATCCTTACAATAAGGGCTGGAATGGTATAACCACCCCTCTAGTTGGTTGCCTAGACCACGGTATTGCCCTCCACCCGATGTAGAACTTAAGCAATCTCACTCAACGTTTCCTCCTCCTGGCCCTCGTCCTCCTGTGCCTAGCTCCGATACCATTCCTTTTTATTTCCTTTCTTCTTCTTGTGGATTTGCACCCACCTCTATTTCCTCTTGTGGGCTCATACCCACGTTTATCTCTCATGGGTTTGTGTCAACATTTATCCCTCATGGTTTTGCATCCACTTTCATTCCTTGTTGGTCTGCGATAAATTTTGTCCCTTATGGGTTTGTGCCCACTCTTGTCCATCCATCTCAATGAAAAAGGTCTTCATACCTTTCATTTATTTTATTTTCTGTGCCTTTTGCTTCTTTTTTATCTGCACTTTCTTCCTTGTATTGCTCATGACAAGTAGGCATACTTGCACACTATTCTTTCATGTATTTATCATGGGGTATGTCTGCATAAATCTTCCATTGCGATTGTCCTTTTCCATTTCCCTTTGCTTGTTGCCTTTAGTGGCATGCAAGTTTCTACGAGTTCATTGACTCCCAACTTTTCTTCTTCCTCTATTTTCCATGCAGTCTATTATGCCCGCTTGGATTGATATCCTGATCAGTTACTCCTCATCAATATTAGGCTGACGGTTTCCTGCCTTATTCCCAATTGGCAGTGACTCCTTTTCCTTGCTTAATGAAAATTACACTCCCTAATCATCTTCGGGCTTATTTTGGCTAACACATTTTAATAGCTCCTTTAGGACGTGCGTATACAATGTTGTATTTTTGTTAGTTTCAGGCCAAATCTTCTACTCTGCTTGCACAAATTTAGATGCCTTTTGTGGAGTTATGAACACTTCTCCCTCTCTTCTCACATCTCTCCCTGGTGCAATGTTGTGTTGTCTTTGGGGCAGATTAGGTTCAGCTACAATCCGATACCTCTTCATCCTTTTATTCTTAGGGGTTAGGAAGATGCTTTGTGCAAATAGACTTGCGCTTTTGTATGTCTCCATCTTTATGCCTTTTGAATAACAAATCTCTTTTGCTTGGCTATTGTGTGCGAGTTTCCCATGGTGATTATTGTTTGCATTAGCGCTAAAGCTCTTTTTAACTAGTACTTAGTGCAGCTCCTCTATTTCCTTTGGTTCACCTTTGGACCCATGCGCCAAAGACATGCGGGAGGATGATGATTTATTATTGTAGAGGAATTCATGAGGGGATTGAAGCTACGAAGGTGACAAACACTGCAAGGAACTCAAAGGAACCACGAAGTGATGCGAATATGCCCTAATACAGTGATATGGCCACGAAGGGTTGTGGATTTCCTATAAACACTTAGCTCGAATTTCACTTGTGAGTAGTTAGCTTAAATTCAGATTTGCAAAACCAGAACAATAATTCGAGTGATAAAACCAAGCTTGAATTTCACTTGTTGATCTTAGCTTAATTTTAGATTTCCAAAACCACAACAATAATTCGAGGTATAAAAGCAAGTTAAAACCTTCATAGTATGAGAAATAAACCAATAATCAACTTAAGGTCAAAAGAGGGTCCCCGTTTTAAAAAAGGAGAATGGGGCATGTTGGCCACAAAAAAATTCCCTTCAATCTTTTTTCTTACTCGGCTTCATGCTGACAGTCTCCTACCTTGCTCCCAATCGGTAGTGACTTCTTTTCATTATGCAAAATGAAAATTGCACTTCCTTGATTGGATTTGGGCTGATTTTGTGTAACCCCTCCTGGTAACTCCTCTAGGCTATGCGCAAACAATGTTATGTTTTTGTTTGCTTCAATATGATTGTTCTCCTATCCTTGTGCATCTTTAGATGCCTTATTTGGAGTTATGCCCACTTCTTTCTTTTCGTTCGTCTCTCCATGGTGCAATACTGTGTTGTCTTCTAGATAACTTAGGTTTAAGTAGGCAGATACCTCTCCATCTTCCCATAAAGATTTAGGCAAATGCTTCTCATAAATAAACTTGTACTCTTCTACCTATCCATCTCCGTGCCTTGCGAAACACATCTCTTTTGCTTGGTTGTTATGCTCGAATTTATCCTGAGCAACTTCTATTTTGCCTTCCTCCTCCTTTGGTGTAAGGTTGTTTGCATTGGTGCTCAAGCTCTCTTTACCTGGTACTTGCTCTAGTTCCTTTGTTGTTTCTAGCACACCTTTAGACCTAAGCGCCTCACTCTCATTTAGGTTTTACTCAGCATTTCCCAATTTCATTCTAGGCAACTCTGCTTTTCTTTCTTCAACATCTCTTACTTTTACTTCTTTTGGTGCTTTCTTTAGTGAAGTTTCGCCTGGTCAAAGGTCGTCTAGAGCCTCTCCTTCTTCAGGGTCCTTTTCTTCTAGGGCTAAACGTTATTTTATGACCATCACACATAATTATATATAGATATTTGCTTCAACATCCCTCTTTGTTGTTTCTACAGTGCAAGAATCCTTTGCTTTAAGGGCATCGAGGGCTCTCGACCCTTCTTTTGGCACATCCTCCATGTTGAGTACAAGAACACATGCTCTCTTTAGGGTTCTTGTGTGCTCTAGGATATGTGTATCCTGCTGCTACATCTTGTGTTCCTTCTTATGCTCTCGCTAGATCTTGTGGAATGATGGCTACCTTACCTTCACCTATTACACTCCCCTGCAACTGGGTTTCTTCTTGGCTTTACTTCTCTATTGTTGCTTCCGCACAATAACCTTCTTTGCCTTTGTTGCTTATGCATCTTCTTTGTGCAACATTTTCATTAATGCCTTCCAAGATTGGCATTCGCTCTCGCTCTTTCATTTTTTAATAGGGCACCTTTTAACCTCTCTGTTATTCCCATGCTGGTTCCTCCTTTGTGTCACCCTTCATCATAACCCTATCTTCTTTAATTTTGAAGCGAGGCTTTGTAGGTTCCTTTTTGAAACTTTCAAGTCTTCTCACCCATTTGAGCTGGCCTTTTGGATGCACTACTTGGTTCAGTAGTTTGGAAAAAATCTATTCTTAGCTTGGTAACTCTATACCCTCTTCTCGCCTTTCCATCTCTTTCTCTATTAAAAATCTCTCCAGCTTTCTATTAGGTTATCACATAATATTTAATGTGTATACTCCACCTTCGTCTTTTGTGGGCCTATGCCCACCTCCATCTTCCATGGGTTTGCACCCATTCAAGTTTATCCATCTTCTCCAAAAGGTCTTTATACCTTTCCTTTCCTTCCTTCTGTGTGCCTTTCACTTCTTCTCTATTATGCACACTCTCTTCTTTATGTCACCTTTGGCAAGTAGGTATACTTGCGTGCTATTCTTCCATGTGTTTCTCATGTGGTATTTCTGCGTGGATCTTCGACTGCCCTTATCCTTCATTTCTCTTTGTTTGATGCCCTCAATGGCATGGAAGTCTCTATGGGGTCTATTGACTCCCACATTTTCTTCTTCCTTTATTGTTGCACACTTCTATGTGCTTGGATTGATATCCCCTTCAGTCCTTTTTCCTAGTTAGTTCAGGTTGACGGTCTCCTACCTTGCTGTCATTCAGTAATAACTCTTTTTTCTTGCACTAGTAAATAGTTTTAAATTATTCATAAGCACTTGTAAATAGAATATAATGATAAAAATATAGAATGTGAGAGGACATGCCATGCCACTTGTATAGAGGTGCATAACTAGAATATGTGGCATGTGTGCAGGCATGGTGTTAGGAGGTTTAAAAACCAAGTCCAGCATTAGTTAGCTTCGGAAAGTTAGGACTTACATGTAGTTAGAATGTCGCTAAACAAATTTTAATTATTTTCAAAGATAAATGCTAAATCATTTTGCTATTGACTATGTTTTTCATTAGTGAACTTTATAGAAATTAAATTGAAAGCATTTTTACATTGTTTCCTTACGAAATCTAATAGATCGTTTGACCTAAATCATAAATTATACTAGAACACTATATAAACAAATGCTAAAATGAAGAGGTCACGCCCTTCTTGTTACATTATATATGTAGTTATAAATATAATTAGTTTTAAGGGACCAATGGCTTAGGAAGGGAAACACAAATGGTTGATGCTTTCATAAATTTCTCCATAGTTAAAAAACTATAGTTTCTCAACAACCCATTGTGATGGGAGATGGAAAACCACTCACTTCCTCAACAAATATACTCCAAGATGCTTCTCAGTATTTTCAAGACCTCTTTATAATTAAGTCCCCACTGCAAGGAAACAAATCATAAACCAAAACAAGGATTTTAAGCACGTCTATTCATATCACATAGGAAGTCAATGATCAAATTGTTAGACCGATTTTGAAAGTAGAATTGAAGCATTTGATTTGTTCCTTTCACAAGGATAAAACTTTGGGAACAAATGTTTTCTTGATCTTTTTCTACCAAATATTATTGGCTTGTGATAAAGGAATACCTTTTTGCAATCATTTTAAGAATTCTTAAGAAATAAATCTATTCTCAAAGCTATGAATGCCACTAAGTTGGACCTCATCCTAAGGGAAGCTCAAGATGTACAAATGGACCAATTCAAGCTTATAGCTCTATGTAATATGATCTACAAAATTATATAAACTCATTGCTTTATGATTCAAACCTTCATTATAATCTTTTTTAATACCCAGTTGACATTTATGCATGAAAGACAAATCATTAACAATATCCTATCCACACAGGTGATTCTACACTCATTGAAGATCCAAAAAAGGTAAGGAATCCTCATTAAGTTTAGCATGTCAAAAGCCTTTAATAGATGAAACTGAGATCTTTTCTAGACTCTGATTGCTTTTGGTTTCTCAAAGTATCTAACTAAATTGATTAACATTTGTATCACAACACTGCCGCTTGTGAACATTAATGGGGATATTGACCTCTCATTCACTTACACTAGAGGCCTTAGACAAAGCGATCTGATAAGTCCTTACTTTTTATTATATTGGGAGAATGTTTATGTAGGTCATTGCAACATGCCAAAATAAAAAGGGAAAAGTTGCATACAACACTCTTCCTCTCTAATAAATCCTTGTTATTGAAGCTTGACACTTTTGTGTCATATTTGACAACTTTCAAGAAGCTTTTGGGCAATAAATTAATAGGCACAAATCCAAGGCACTATTTGTTAATGTCCGCATTGCCAAAAAAAGAAATATTATTCAGGCTTAGGGATTCTCTAAAGGATACATTCCCTTAACTTATTTGAGATCCCCTTTGGATGATAAACCTCACTTGACCTCTTGGCGTACTCTCAAGTCATAGTTTGAAAATAAAAACTTTTCAAAACCATAGCTGGATTTCCTTTGCACATTGACTTCAACTATTGAAGGTTATACTCTAGGTGTTTTAGTTTACACTCTCACTCTTCTTAAACTCCCTAGGTACATAGGGGAAACATTCACAGCCCTACAATGTAAATTTTTGTGACAAGGCATGAACTAACAACACAAGTATTACTTGGTTTTTTAGGATGAGATTTATAAGCCCAAATGTTCAGGGGATTAAATGTCAAAAATAATTTGCAATTCAACAACGTTCTATCCATGTGATCAGCTTGGAGGCTCAATGTTTCAAACATCACTCGGTGGAGTAAAATTTTATTTGGGAATTATCTAGATCATAACCAATGCAAGACTCCATAGTCCAAAACTACCCAACACATTTAATTTGGTGCTAGGTCCTTACATAGATGATAACATTGTAAGTTGGAAATGGGCACACAATACCCTACTGAGAATCAAGTTGGAATGGCTACCCAGCTCTCTCCTCATAGATATTTGATTCTATCAAAAACATTTTGCAATCTTGGGGAAACTTTATCGTGTAAGCTACTATGTAAAGCCACCAAGTAGTAAAGCAAGCAATAATTGAAAAACATAGGGGAGCATCCCTTATCCAAGTCTAAATATTGGTTGATGAGATCTCTAATACCTCCACATTTATATCTGATATCCTTATTAAACATGTTTAGTCCTCCCCAACTAAGGGACACTGCATAGGGGCCTTGGTCTATCTCAACCTTGAGTTAGTCAATGTAAAGCAGACATTGGAAAAAATTAATTTCTGAGGAGTCTGGCCAAATATCGTGACATCTTGGTTCCCATTAAAAAATACAATTCTCACAAAGAAAAGTTACAGTGTAGAGGTTAGATTGGGACCATTTCGCTGTTCAAATTATTAAAGGGAAGGGGGGAACATGGTGCACTTATTCTTATAGATTGGGACCATTTATGCTCGTCAAATTTGGTGGATTTTAGCATAGGAGTTTTAGAGATCAAACATATGCATCAATTATTCTCCAAGTGGATCTTAATTAAAACTGTGCTCAAAATCTCACTTCAATTTTGGCCCTCTAGCGTATTTGGCCTAGAATAAATGTGCTAGTATTTTAAATGATAAGCAATATATTTTAATTAAGGTTTGAAAAGTCTCACTTCAAGTTAAAAGCATAACAATGATTCGAGAGGGGATTAGCTCTGTAGCCTTCTCCTCACTCAGAATGGAGGATCTCAAAACTTTTCAAATCTTTGGCTTGCCATTCCATTACAAATACCAAAGATTCATCAATATTTCCAAGCATACCTACATGGGCCCCCTCTAAGATTCACAAGATCAACTTCGATGGATCCGCTAGACAAAATTTGGGCACTGCTAGTGGAATAGTGTGGAATCTTGAAGAAGCATTGGTTTTTTCCAATATAAATTTTTTTGGGTAAGTAAAATACCAATTTCTCCCAACACTTGTCCTTGTACAAGAGAGCTTATCTAGAAACAAAACATCATCTTTCAGAGTTATTCATCAAAGGTGACTCCCAATACTACAATTGTGGAATTCAACATCCAAAGCATTGAAAATAGTTGAGTTCGAAGTCTTTAAGTCTCCCCAAAATTTGCTCCCAATTAGAAGTTAGACACTATTATGGATCGCCTCTTCAAACAACTCTAAAAGTTCAAAGATATCCACATGTTAACATTCTCCATGCAACCATAATCACATTGTAGACAAACTAGTTTAAACTTAACTTTGGTTGCAGCTTTACTTGTTTTCCTTCATGGCATCTTCAATGAACAACTCCTTTTGTGCCATGTTCCTTGGTGCTCTATGTACCTCGATTCTTTTGTGTGATATCGTGTGAGCCTTTACTTTTGCACCTTGCTTCTTATCCCTAATATGTCCTTATGTACTTTGTTGTTTTACACATGCATTGCTTACTTTAGCCAAAACTTGTACCCCCTTCTTATTCTCTAACTCCTTGCATAATTGTCAACCACTTTCCTTCCGTGTAAGTGGCCTCTTGCATAGTCCATAATAACCTTCCAAAATGTTGTGTCGTTCAACTTTGCACAACTAGAGTTGTTTTATCTCTTGCTTGATTGATTCTATTTATGTCTGATGCAAGATTGTCATTTCCCCTGTGATGCCCCTGTATCAGATCCTCGTGATAATCAAAATCTAATATCTTATATACAGGTAGGATTAGAATGGTAGGGCCATTTTTTTAGTCGGTTGCCTCGACCATAGTGTTTGCCTGCATTAGATGTGGCACCTAAGTAGGCTCACTCGACGCCTCCTCTTATACACCATCATTAGACATAAACCGTCCTCCGTCTAGATCTAATACCCTTACTATTCTTTCCCTTTCTTCCTGTTGTGGGTTTGCACCCACCTCTATTTGATCTTATGGTCCTATGTCCACCTTTGTCTCCTTTGGGTCTATGCCCAGTTTCATCTCTCATGATTCTTCACCCACTTTTGTCTCTCGTGGGTGGGTAACTTTCCTTGTTTTCCTAAAGGGTACCTTCAACGAATAATTCCTTTTGCGCCATGTTCCTTGGTGATTTTTGGGGCTTGGTTCTTTTGTGTATTATTGTATGAGCCTTTACTTTTTCACCTTGCTTCTTATCCCTAGTGTGTCCTTATGTACTTTGTAGTTTTACACGTGCATTGCTTACTTTAGACAAAACTTGTACTGCTTTATTATTCTCTAGCTCCTTGCATAACTCTCAACCACCTTCCTTTTGTAGAAGTGGCCTCTTGCATAGTACAGAACAACCTTCCAAAATGTTGCATTGTGCAACTGTGCCTAACTAGGGTTATTTTATTTCTCCCCTGATTGACTCTGTTTTTGTTTGATACAAGATTGTTGATTCCCCTGTGATGCTCCTGCATTAGACCCTCGTGATAATTAAAATGTAAACTCCTACATACAAGTAGGATTGGAATAGTAAAACCATTTTTTTAGTCGACTGCCTCAACCATGGTGTTCTCCTGCATCAGATGCAGTGCCTAAGTAGGCTCACTTGGTGCCTCGTCCTGTACACCATCATTGGGACATAAACTGTCTTCCTTCACCTAGATCCAATATCCTTACTCTTCTTTCCCTTTCTTCCTCTTGTGGGTTTGTGCCCCCCTCTATTTGCTCTTATGGTCTTATGCCCACCTTCATCTGCTCTGGGTCTATGCCTAGTTTCATCTCTCATGGTTATAAACCCACTTTTGTTTCTCATAGGTGTATGCCCATTCTTGTCCATTCACCTCCATCAAAAGGTTTTCATACCTTTCATTTCCTTCCTTTTGTGCACCTTTTTCTTAGATTGATATCCCCTTCAAATGTTATTCCTCATTAGTTTCAGGTTGATGGCCTCCTGCCTTGCTCCTAATCAGTAGTGACTCCTTTTCCTTCTGCACAATGAAAATTGCACTACCTTGATCGGCTTCAGGCTGATTTTGGCTAACCTGTCTCTGTAGCTCATCCATGTCATGTGCAAATAATGTCACATTTTTGCTAGCTACAACTCGACTCTTCTCCTCTCCTTATGCATCTTTAAATGCCTTTTGTGGAGTTATACCCGCTTCTCCTTCCCTTTCTATGTCTCTCCATGGCACAATGCTCTCTTGTCTTTGGGACAACTTCGGTTCCACTGCAAGACACTACCTCTTTCTCTTCTTCCCCTAATGCTTTTGGCAAATGCTTTTCATAAATAGACTTGCACTCTTTTGCTTGTCTATGCCTGTGCCTTACCAAGGACACATCTCTTTTGCATGGCTATTATGCTTGAATTTCACCTATACAGCGTCTCTTTCACATTCCTCATTCCTTGGCACAATGTTGTTTACATTGGTGCTCGAGCTCTCTTCACCTTGTGCTCACACCAATGTCTCTATTTCTTTCAAAACACTTTTGGACCCCTGCGCCTCACTCTCATTTCTGATTCACTCAACAACTCCCAATTGCTCTCCCACTACTTCTTTTAAGTGCTTCTTTTAGGGAAGTGTCTCTTGGTCGAAGGTCATTTAGAGCCTCTCCTTTCTCAGGTTCGTTTTCCTTTGCTTTCTACGCAACTTTGTACCTCAAAATCTCCTCCTTTAGTGAACAACTCCTTCCGTGCCACAATTCTTGGATCTTTGTAGGCCTCGGTTCCATCATGTACTATTGAAAAACCCTTTACTTCTACACCTTACTTCCTATCCTTAGTGCGTCTTTATGCACTTTGTAGATTTATAAGTGTGTTGCTTGGCTTAGCCAAAACTTGTACCCCCTTTTATTCTCTGTCTGATGCAAGATTACAAATTTGTTTATGATGCTCCTGCCTCAAACTCCCTAGTTAATTAAAATATGAGCTCTTACTTACAAATAGTGTTGGAGTGGTAGAACTATCGTTCTAGTCGGCTGCCTTGACCATGGTGTTCTCGTCCATCCTATGTGGCACCCGTGCAGGCTCACTTGGTGCTTCCTTATTTTAGGTTGACAGTCTCTTGCCTTGTTCCCAAATAGCATTAACTCTTTTTCCTTGTGTGCAATGAAAATTGCACTCTCTGGATCTGCTTCGTGCTGATATTGGCTAACCCATCATGCTAGCTCCTATCAGCCATACACAAACTATGTTGCCTATTTGTTAGCTGTAGGCCAACTCTTCTCCTCTCCTCATGCATCTTCGGATGCCTTATGTGGAGTTATCTCCACTTCTCCTGCCCTTCTCGTGTCTCTCCATGGCATAATGCTATGTTGTCTTTGGGATAACTTAGGCTCAGTTGCACACTACCTTTTTATCTTGATCCCCTTAGGATTTAGCTAGGAGGGTTACAATTCTAGAAATTATGGCAAAAATTAAGTCGTGTTTTGATGTTGGATTTGAAATGTGATGATCTTATTATTGAAATGTTTCAACATTTCCTTGTAGTTGTCAATGAGAATCATGTAGAAAATTTTGTAACTTCTATGCAAACAATTATGACTTTGACTCTAAATGAGAGTGATAATATTTCTCAATAATTATTATCTTATGGGTTAATGTGAGGCAAGAACAATTTTTTTTTTCTAGTTGCACCTATGTTGATTGAAAATGTTGTTAGAAAATATGAGAAGTTGAGGCCTTATTTGACATTAGAGCAAAAAAAAAAAAAAAATATTGAGTTCCAAGTAATTGTGAAGGGGAAAGATAGAGGGTTGAAATGAAGGAATCTGAAAACAAGAGAATTCAGTTGTGAAAGGGGTTAGTGAACAGTTCATAGAGGCATCTACCATACCAAGGGAAAGTGGGAGAAATATCCCAATCCAAGAGGAAGAATTTATGCCCCTTGAATAGCAGAAGTTTAGCACTTTAGGGCCCTCTGAACAACAAAAGCACAACACTTTAGGGCAGCCTAGAGCTGTAATTTCAGAACAAAAAAAATTAGTCACTTTGGGGCAGCAGGAGCGCTATCAGTAGGGTTTGGGGCGGCAAAAGAGATGTCAAAGATGGATAAAAATGAAGAATAAAGGTCAACATCAAACATTAATGAGGTTCTTACAGACCTTGAAATGGAGAAAAAAGAACACTCGAAACAACCCTATGAAGTAGAAATATTTCCAATTTTGTGTGTGCATTTATATGCACTTTGCACAACTCTCAATCGTCTACCTTATGCATAGTGTATAACAACCTTTAATAATGTTTTGCCATTTAAGATGCATAGTTTATTTCTCCCTTGTTTAACTATGTTTTTGTTTGATGCAACATAGATAATTCACCAATAATGCTCTTGCATCAGATTGCCAAGTTAATTAAAATGTAAGCTCCTTACAAGAAGGGTTGGAGTGGTAGAACCACCCTTCTAGTCGATTTCCTCAAGGTGATTAAAATATAAGCTCCTTTCCCTTTCTTCCTATTATGGGTCTATCTCTACCTCTATTTGATCTTATGGTCCTATGCCCATCTTCATCTCCTCTAGGCCTACGCCTAGTTTCATCTCTCATGGTTTTATACCCACTTTGTCTCTCGTGGGTCTATGCCCACTCTTATCCATCCACCTCCACCAAAAGGTCTTCAACCTTTCATTTCCTTCCTTTTGTTCACCTTTTGGTTCTCCTCTGTTATATGCACTTTCTTCTCTCTATCACCCACGACAAGTAGACATACATGTTATAGTTCCATGTGTTTCTTACAAGGTACGTCTACGTGATTTCTTCAATGCCCTTGTCCTTCATTTACCTTGATGCCCTTAGTGGCATGCAAGTCTTTATGGGGACTGTTGACTCCCATATTTTCTCTTCCTCTAGTATCGTGCACTTTGCTCTATGTGCTTGAACTGATTTCCCTTTCAAGTGTTGTTCTTGGTTAAATTCAGATTGATGGCCTCTTGCCTTACTCGTAATCAATAGTTATTCCTTTTCTTTTCGTGTAATTAAAATTGCACTCCCTTAATCGGCTTTGGGCATATTTTGGCTAACTCCTCCTGGTAGCTCATCCATATCATGCATAAATGTTGTTGCATTTTTGTTAGCTTCAAGTCACTCTTATCCACTTTGCATGCATCTTCAGATGCCTATTGTGGAGTTATGCCCATTTCTCCTTCCCTTTGCATGTCTCTCCATAGTGCAATGCTCTCTTTTTTTTGGGACAACTTAGGTTCCGTTGCAAGCTACTACCTCTTTCTCTTCTTCTCGTAATGCTTTAGGAAAATAAATGTCACAAATAGACTTGCACTCTTTTACCTCTGTTTGTGCCTTACAAAGGATACGTTCACCTGTGAAGCTTTTCTTTCACCTTCCTCATCCCTTGGCACAATGTTGTTTGCCTTGGTGCTCAGGCTCTCTTCAGTTAGTGTTCGCACCGTTTCTATTTCCTTTGGCGCACCTTTGGACCCATGCGCCTCACTCTCATTTTTGATTCACTCAACAACTCTTAGCTGCTCTCTAGGCAACTTTTCTTCTCCTTCTATAACATCTCTCTCTGCTTCTTGTTTCAGTGCTTCCTACAAGAAAGTTTTTCCTGGTCGAAGGTCCTCTAGATCCTCTCCTTCCTCAGACTTATTTTCCTTTGCATCTAGGGCTAAAGGTTATCTTCTATCCATCACACACCATTGCGTATGGGCAATTGCTCCAACATCCCTCATTGTTATTGTTATTGTGTAATAATCCTTTGGTTTATGGGGATCTACGGTTCTCAACACTTTCTTTGGTGCATACTCTACTACAAGCACAATAAAACTTGTGCTCTCTTAAGGGTTCTTCTTATGCGCCCTTGTCTCTCAGCACGCTGCTCCTACATATTTTGCACCTTATTGCACTCTTGTTGGATCTTGTGGAATGATATACACCCTTCTCTTGTTACACTCTGCTATAATCAAGTTTCTTCTACACTTCTCTCCTCTGTTGTTGATTTGGCATAACAACCTTCTTCGCCTTTGCTTCTTACACAACTTATCTACCCAACCTTCTCCTCAACGACTTTCGAGATAGCTGTTGGCTCCCACTTTTTAATCTTTTAATGTGGCCATGAAGGGCTCCTCATGACCTCTGCGTTGCTCCCATACTAGCTACTCCTATGCGTTACTCTTCATGACAACTTTTTATTTTTCACTTTGGTGAATAGGCTTTACATGTTACTTTTTGTGGCTTTTGAGTGTTCTCCATTTGAGATGGCTTTCTGAATGCACTTCTTGGTTCAGTATTTTGGAAGCCATATATTCCCTATCTAGCCATCTGTTACTCTATCACGGAGTCTTTTTTGTGCATACTCCACCTTTATGGAGTTCTTTACACCCTTCAACGCTAAATAGCACTCGACATCTAATCCACTCCATCAATTCCTCAGGGCCTTTTTTTCTGGAAAAACTTTTGCGTCAGCTTCAGGCTAATTCTCAATTCGCATCAGAACCTCTATGGACTCTTTTCTCTCATGGGTCTCTCCATGCTTCTCTATGGAATGCTTCTTCCCAACCATTTTTCTTTTTGTCCATGCCATCCTTTATTGTAGAGTCTACAACATGGAGGCTATCTCTATTTTCTTGAGTTCTAAAAATTTGGGTCATTATCATTTGGCTTCTAGTTGAGCCATCTTTTGTGTTCTTTGTTCTCTATCCATCTGCACTTGATGGAGAACAACCTTTTCTGGAACCTTCTTCCCAATACGTTGATTGGAAGGTGATCAAACACCTTAACTACCTCATGTTTGACGATTTGTCAACATCTTCATTACTTTCATGCGATTCATTGTCAACCCACTTTTTTTAGCATGTGAATTGCCTCATGGTTAGTAATCTATTCTTGGTTTCTCCTAATTCATGCATCTGAACTGCTCGTATTCAATGATCTGTCTGTGTTCTAGTCAACTACCTCATTTCTAGTAATTTTTTGCCACTTCACCTCTCTATTCTAGTGCAATGATTGCCTCATGGTTAACCATCTATTAGTGATCACACAACACTCCTTTGGGTTACTTATAACCTCGTAACTTCATACACTAGCTAGTGTTATGCTCTTCATCATAATCCTACGTATGTGCTTCATAATATGGAATCACTTTAGAAAATTCTCCCTTCGTGATCTTATGTAGCTAATCCCTATTGAGTGTTCTCTTTACTTATGTTTCACTCCCTCACTATCTACATACCACATACCTCCCACATGGTGTTGAACGATGCTCTACTAGGTGCCTCATGTTCAATGATATGTTAGCTTTACATCCGTCAGTTTTTATCTTGCTTGCAAGTTTATCTTTTCTTTTTACATCTCTCAAGGATCACAACCTTACTTTGATATCATACTGGTGTTGGCTGAGATCAAGGGTCCCAGTGAAGGGAAACATTAACCACACAACGTTCAGAATTCCACGTAGTGGATCATGTTAATAAAGCATTTTATTCCTTAACTTCAGGGGTTACAAGATAATATAAGCATCACAATTGTATATTGAGCTCTTGACTCTTGATGGGTTCCCTCCTGGTTCTTCCTTCTTAGGGATCATCCTCGTGCTCTCAATGTTTACAAATTCTTGGAGATTGCTCATTTCTTTTACTCCCTTCTTTGGACCTGAGTGTGGTTGGGTCCTTTGGTGGTTTGGCTCTGAGCGTGGTCACTCTTTACTTGTTTTATACTATTTCTTTCAACATTGTTTTTTCTTGTTTCCAGAGACCTTTTTGGTTTGTTGTTTTTCCCTGACATATTTCTGTAATCTACAGTCCCTTTGACCTAATTTTGTGGTCATTAGTTGGATATTAATATATTTATCTTATCTTATCTACTTATTCTAGTCCTCTGACATAGATATAAGTATCTCTCTTTCTCTCTACTATGGTCTCCTTAGAATACCATTCACTCAAGACTACAATCCTTCAGCTGTCTACGAAGTTTCTTCTCTTTGTCTAGCCTCAGATAATTTATTTTGTCCCTTTATGGGATCATTCTAACAAAGTCTCATCTTTGGCTTTTGGGCATTATAAATTTTGGACCAAAACACCTTTTTATATTTTCTTGAGCTTTGGTTGCTTCACTGAATTGCAATATGATTGGTCAACTTCATTTAATGTGGCTTTATGCAAGTCTACAAACATAACCTAGAAGTAGCATAGCCTTTTATAGACCTCGAGCTACACACATAGATCTTGTTAGTCCCTTTTGTTGTCACATCATTTGTAGTACCAAACTAGGGAAAGGCTACTTAGAGGTCCTTACAACTAATCGCTAATCCAATTATCTTCTACTTCCTTGGGCTTGAGTCGAATGCCCTGCACTTGGCTTTCTGTGCGCCCTTGTGCCTCAAAATCTCCTCCTTTTCATGCACCATCGTCATCGCACACCAAGTACCTTAAAGCTCTTTCATTGGTTGATTACGTTCTAGGTGCATTTGAGCGGCCTTCGACTGTGACTATGCACTGCTCTTATGTGCTACCTTGATGAGCTCAGTGCTTTGTGCATCTATTACTCAAGTTCGTACTTAGCTTTAGTTGTAACTTTCCTTATTATTGTGAATCACACCTTCAGTGAACAACTCCTTCCACGCAAAGGATTTGGAACTTTGTAAACCTTGGTTCTTTCATGCACCATTGAGTGACCCTTTACTTTTGCACCTTGCTTCCTGTCCTTGGTACACTTTATGCGCTTTGTAGCTTTGCAAATGTGTTACTTGGCTTAGCCAAAATTAGTATCCCCTTTGTATTGTCTAACTCCCTATGCAACTCTCAACCACCTTCCTTCTAAGAAAGTGGACCCTTACGTGGTCCGTGTAACGATGCATAACTAGAGTTAGTTTATTTCTCACTTGACTGACTCTATTTTTCTATTCACCTATGATGTTCCTACATCAAACACCATAAGTAATTAAAATATGAGCTCCTGCTTACAAATATATGTCCTCTCCTCTCATGCATCTTCGGATGCCTTCTGTGGAGTTATGTCCACTTCTCCTTCCTTTCTTGCATCTCTCCATGGAGTAATGATCTGTTGTATTTGAGACAACATAGGTTTAGTTGCACACTACCTTTTTATATTGATCCCCTCAGGTTATGGGTAAATGCCTCCCACAAATAAACTTGCACTCTTTCGTCTCTCCATCTCTGTGCCTTTCGAAGGACACATCTCTTTTTTTTTACTGCTATGCTTGAATTTATCCTATACAACTTCTCTTTTGCCTTCCTCTTTCCTTGGCGCAATGTTGTTTACATTAGCGCTCATGGTCTCTTCAACTGGTGCTTGCTCTAGTTCCTCTTTCTTCTGGCGCACATTTGGACCCATGTGCTTTTCTCTCATTTCAACTGTACTCAACAACTTCCAATTATTTTCTATGCAATTATTCTTCTCCTTTTGTAGCATCTGCCATTCCTTATTCCTTTAGTGTTTCCTTTAGGAATGTTTCTCCTAGTCAAAGGTCCCCTAGAGCCTTTCTTTACTCACGCTCCTTTTCCTTTATCTCTAGGGCTAAAGGTTGTCTTATGTGCATTGTGCACTGCTGTATATCAAAAATTGATCAAACATCCCTCTCTATCATTGTTGTTGTGCTAAAATCCTTTACTTTATGCTAACCTAGGGTTTTCAAACCTTCTTTTGGCACATCCTCCATTGTGAGCACAAGAATACTTGTGCTCTCTTCTAGGTTCTTCTAATGTGTAATTGTCTCTGTGTAAACAACTCCTACACCTTGCACACCTTCATGCACTCTCGCTGGCTCATGTGGAATGATACCCCCCCTGCCTTCACCCATTTCACTCCGCTATAATCAGGTTTCTTATTACTTTCGCTCTATTGTTGCTTCCATGAAATAACCTTCTTTGCCTCTACATCTTACACATCTTCTTTGTGCAGCCTTCTCCTCAATGCCTTTTGAGATCAACATTAGCTCCTACTCTTTTATCTTCTCAAAGGTCTATTTTTGACCTTTGCAAGATGCCCGTGGTAGCTTCTCTTGCACATTACCTTTCATGGTAACACTCTCTTATTTACTTTGAGGGCGAGGATTTGAACGTTACCTTCTGTGGATTTTGAGTTTTCTCCTCCATTTGAGATGGCCTTCTGGATGCACTACTTGGTTTTGTTGTTTGGAAACTATTTGTTGCCAACTTTTCACCCTCTTATTGCATTTCTATCTCCTCTCTTGGAGATCTATGCAACCATTTATTGCTTTATCACAGAGCCTTTTTTGTGCATACTCCACCTTTATGGATTGTTGTATATCCTTCAATGCGAAATAATGTTGGACATCTAAGACCCACTCCATCATTTACTCAGGGCCTTTTTTTTGGAGAACCTTTGCATTTCAGCTTCAAGGTTATTCTCAGCATGCCTCAGACCCTGTAATGTCCCATTTGGGATAGAATTAGAAAGATTTGGGATTCCCAACAAATCCTAAAATAAATGCAAATTTTTTGATTTTCTTTATTTCAAGCCCTAACCATAAAAAAAATTAGAATTTTGGAAATACACATTTAGGGCATAATTTGCAATATTTTTCACTCAAATAATCACCAAATAATTCAAAAATAATATAACCTACTGAAATACCATTAAATCTGATTTTTATTATCAATTCAATGGCTAGAAAATATAGTAAAAATACTAGGTAAATATGCATGCCCTACAAATTAGGCTTTGTTTAGCCTTGTAAATTACAGTCCCAAACCATAAGGGGGGTCATTGCCCTAACAATGAGTCTTTTACCTTCTTCAACCACTTTTTTGCGCTTCTAGGGTTTCAAACTAGCTCACTGCCCTTTAGATCAGTTGCATCCTTCAAATTGTCTTTCTTTGTCATGCCAAATCTATAATTATTTTCAAAACACCTCAAACTGTCAAATTATGCTCAATACAACCTTTGAATTAAGGCTGCCAGCTGTTAGATAAGGGTTTTCATCCTCACTACAACCAAACCAATGAGGGTTTTTGTCCTCAATTGCATGAAGTTCAACAACTCATGCCAAAACTCTGGAATTTCAAATATAAAAAATAACATAACCCTCTTCAAATGGACCTCCTCTTTATTTTTATAACCTTTCCCACTCAAACCCCAAAAGAGCTCCTAACTAAGGGTTGACCTACATCACAATATAAATCCACCTTCTTTATGAAATATCAAATTAGAAAAGGAATTTATGACATATTCACTTTTGGCATCTAAAGCATATTATGACTTTTATTCAAAGTTTTTAAAAATACTTTTTATTTTAATAATAATATTACTTTATTTTTAGAAAAGGGGACACTACAGTTCACCCTTCCCAAATTTATTTTCCCTCAAACAAATTCAACTTTCCTCAAGTTCGAACCTAGCTTTGGTTGCAACTTTGATTATTCTTGTCAAGCACACCTTCAGTGAACAACTTCTACGACACGGTTCTTGGAACTTTCTAGGCCTTAGTTCCTTCATGCACTGTTGAGCAACCCTTTACTTCTGCACCTTGCTTGTTGTCCCTAATGCATCTTTATGCGCTTTATATCTTTGCAAGTATGCTGCTTGGCTTAGTCAAAACTTGTACCCCCTTTTAATTCTCGAACTCCCTGCGTGACTCTCAACCACCTTCCATGCAATTGGATTCTTGCATGGTCTATATAACTATGCACAACTAGAGCTGGTTTGTTTCTTGCTTAATTGACTATATTTTTTTTTCAATGCAAGATTGCAAATTCACCTGTAATGTTCTTCCATCAAACTCCTTAGGTAAGTAAAATGTAATCTCTTTCTTTCCCTTTCTTCCTCTCTTGTCATGCACTTCGCTGTGTGTTTGGACTGATATTTCTTTCAAGTATCGTTCCTAGTTAGTTTCAAGCTAATGGCCTCTTGCCTTGATCCCAATTAGTAGTGACTCCCTTTCCTTCCTTACAATGAAAATTGCACTCCCTTGATCAACTTCGGGTTGAATTTGGTTAACCCCTCCCAGTAGCTCATCCATGTCATGTGCAAACAATGTTGCATTTTTGTTAGATATATGTCAACTCTTTTCCTCTCATGTATATTAAGAAGCCTTCTATGGAGTTATGCCCAATTCTCCTTCCCTTTGCGTGTCTTTCCATGGTGCAATGCTCTGTTGTCTTTAGGATAACTTAGGATCCGCTATAAGCTGCTACTTCTTTCTCTTCTTCCCCTAATGCTTTACACAAATACCTGCCACAAATAGACTCAGGCTCTTTTGCCTCTCTATGTTTGTGCCTTACGTAGGACACCTCTCTTTTGCGTCGTTATTGTGTTTGAATTTCACCTATGCAGCTTCTCTTTCACCTTCTTCATCCCTTGGCATAATATTGTTTGCATTGGCACTCAAGCTCTCTTTAGTTGGTGCTTGCACCAATACCTCTATTTCCTTTTGCCTCACTCTCATTTTTGATTCACTGAACAACTCCTAGTTTCTCTTTAGGCAACTCTACTTCTCTAGCAATATCTCTCGCTTCTTTCGGTGCTTCGTTCAGGGAAGTTTCTCCTGGTCCAAGGTCCTTTAGAGCATCTCCTTCTTTAAGCTCATTTTCCTTTGCATTAGGGGTCTGAGTGAAGGGTTACATTAACCACGAAACCTTCAGAATTCAACATAGTAGATCATGCTAATAAAGCATTTTATTCCTTAACTTCGGGTGTTACACGATAATATAAGCTTTTTCGCTGTATATTGAGCTCTCAGCTCTACTTAGTCCAGTCTTCAAACATAGATATAAGTATCTCTCTGTCTCTGTAGTATGGTATCCTTAGACTACCATTTGCTCATGACTATATAAGTATCTCTCTTTCTCTGTAGTATGGTATCCTTAGACTACCATTCGCTCATGACTATGAGCTGCACAAGTAGATATTGTCAGTCCTTTTTGTTTTCATGTCATTTGTAGTACTAACCTAGCCAAAGGAAAGGTTAATTATAGGTCTTCACAACTAATTACTTATCCAACTATCATCTACTTATGGAGGCTTGCATTGAATTTTTTAATCTGGCTTTTTGCGTGCCTTGTACCTTAAAATTTCCTCTTTTAGATGTGTCATCATCATTGCACACTGGGTACCTTAGAGCTCCTTCATTGGTTGATTACATTTTAGGCATATTTGAGCACCCCTCAATTGTGACTGTGCACTACTCTAATGTGATCCCTTGATAAGCTCAACTCTTTGTGCATATGTTACTCAAGTTCAAACTTAGCTTTGGTTGCAGCTTTCTTTGTTCGTGTGAAGCACACCTTTAGTGAATAACTCTGTTCGTTCCATAGTTCTTGTAACTTTGAAGGGCTCGGTTCCTTCATGCATTATTGAATGATCCTTTATTTTTGCACCTTTCTTCCTATCCCTAGTGCATCTTTGTGTGGTTTTTAACCTTACGAGTGTGCTTCTTGGCTTAGCCAAAAGTTGTACCCCATTTTTATTCTCTAACTCCCTGCACACATCTTAGCCACCTTCCTTCCATGCAGGTGGACTCTTGCGTGGTCTATATAATTGTGCATAACTAGAGTTGTTTATTTCTCGCTTGACTGACTCTATTTTTATCTGATGTAAGATTACAAATTTGCATGTGATGCTCCTCCATCAAACTCCCTAGGCGATTAAAATGTTATCTCCTACTTAAAAATAGTGTTGGAGTGGTAAAACTGTCCTTTTGGTCCGCTATCTTGACCATAGTGTTCTCGTCTACCCAACATGGCACCTAAGTAGGTTCACTTAGTGTTTCTTTCTTTTCTAGACCCTTTTCGAGCCTTAAACCGTCCTCCTCTACAAAGCTCTTATATGCTTCATCTTCCTTTCCTTTCTTTCTCTTATGGTTCTGCGCCCACCTTTGTTTTCTCTTGTGGGCCTATGCCCACCTTCGTCTCTTAGTGGGCCTATGCCCATGTCCGTCTCTTGTGGGTTTGCACCCACTTTTGTCTCTCATGGGTTTGCACCCATTCTTGTTCGCCTGTCTCCTCCAAAAGGTTTTAATACCTTTTATTTCCCTTTGTGCCTTTGGCTTCTCTATTTTGTGCACTCTCTTCCTTATGTCGCGTACGACAAGTAGCTATAATTTCTTACTATTCTTCCATGTGCTTGTCACGAAGAATGTCTACATGGTTTTTCAGCTGCCCTTGTCCTTCATTTCTCTTTGCTTGATGCACTCAGTGGTACGGAAGTCTTAATGGGGTCCATTGACTCCCACCTTTTTACTTCCTTTATTATCATTCACTTCTTTCTACATGTTTGGATTGATATCCCCTTCAGTCCTTATTCTTGGTCAATTTCAGGTTCACGATCTCCCGCCTTGTTCCCAATCAGCATTAACTCATTTTCCTTGTGTGCAATGAAAATTACACTCCTTTGATCTGCTTTGCATTGATTTTGGATAACCGGTCACGGTAGTTCCTACAGGACATGCACAAATAATGTTACATTTTTGTTAGCTATAGGTCAACTTTTCTCCTCTACTCACACATCTTCAAATGCATTATTTGGAGTTATGTCTAATTCTCCTTCCCTTTGCGCGTCTCTCCATGGTGTAATGTTATATTGTCATTGGGATAGCTTAGGTTTAGTTGCACACTACCTTTTTATCTTGATCCCCTTATGATTTAGGTAAATGCCTCCCACAAATAAACTCACTCTTTCGTCTCTCAATCTTTATGCCTTTCAAAGGACACATCTATTTTTCTTGGCTATATGCTCGAATTTCTCTTGTGTATCTTCTCTTTTGCCTTCCTTCTTCTTGGGTGTAGTGTTATTTACATTAGTGCTCATGCTCTCTTTAGTTGGCGCTCGCTCGAGTGCCTCTATTTCCTTTGGCTCACCATTGGACCCATGTGCCTAACTCTCATTTCAACTACACTCAACAATTCCTAATTATTCTATGTAATACTTGTCTGTTTGTTGCATATCTCGCTGCTTTTTCCTTTAGTGCTTCTTTCATGGAAGTTTCCCTTGATAAAAGGTCTATAGAGCCTCTCATTCCTCAAGATCCTTTTCCTTTGTCTCTGGGGTTACATGTTATCTTCTATCCATCTTGCACCATTGCATATCTATAATTGTTCCAACATCCCTCTCTATCATGACTGTTGTGCTACATGTTGTCTTCTATCTTTTAGAGCCCCTCCTTCATATGGCTCCTTTTCCTCTACCTACAGGGCTAAAGGTTGGCTTTTATCCATCACGCACCGCTACATATGGTCATTTTCTCCAGTGTCCCTCTCTATTTCTTATGTTGTGTAACAATCCTCTTTTTTTGGGGATGTAGTGTTCCTGTCCCTTCATCTAGTGCATCTTCCATACTGAGCACAATAACACTTGTGCTCTCTTTATGGGGATGTATTATTCTTAGCGCTATCTATGTGTATGCTACTCCTACACATTGTGCACCTTCTTGCGCTCTTGCTGGCTCTTGTGGAATGATATCCACCTTGTTGTCACCCATTGTGCTCTGCTGCAACTGCATTTTTTGTTGGCTTTGCTCATTTGTTATTGCTTTTGTAGAATAACCGTATTTACCTCTATGACTTATGCATCTTTGTCCAGTCTTCTCCCTAATGCCTTCTGAGACTAATGTCGGCTCTTGCTCTTCCATCATTTCACTAGGCTTCTTTTGATGTCCATTTTTCTCCAATAATAGCTCCTTTTGCATGTTCCCTTCATGTCAAACCTCCCTCACTTTGGTGATGAGGTTTTGTAGGTTTTCTTCTGTGCCCTTCGAGTCTTTTCCATTTGAGCTGGCCTTCTAGATGTAGTACTTGGTTCGGTAGTTTGGAAACCATCTATTCCCAACTTTGCACCCTCTTATTGCTTTTTCATCTCTTTCTCTCTTGAAGATCTCCCCAACCATCTGTTGCGTTATCACATAACCTTTTTTGTTCATACTCAACCTTTATGGAAGTCTTGTACACCCTTTAGTTCGAAATAATGCCCGACATCCAAGATCCATAACATTATTTCTTCAGGGCTTTATTTTCTGGAGAACATTTTTGCTTTAGCTTCAAGTTGACTCTTGGCCTATTTGATAACCTATGCAGACTCTTTCCCCCCATGTGTCTCTCCTTGCTTCTGTGGGAATCTTCCTCCCAATAAATTTTATTTCTGCATGCATTTTCCTTTCCCACAACGCCTTCAAGATGGAGGCTATCTTGTCCATTTTCCTTTAGATTGGTGACTCTGAGATACGTTTTGACCTAGCTTCTCCCTAAGCCATCTTATGTCCTCTTCATTCTCTACCCATCTACACTTGATGGAGAACAACCTTCTTAGGCACCTTCTACCTAATATGCTGATTGGAAGATGCTCCCCCACCATCATCCATTTCATGTGATTCATTGTTAATCCATTTGTTCTATGCACACGAACCACCTCATGGTTGGTGATATGTCAATGCTTTCTCCTCATTCACGACTTTGGACTGCCTCACATTTGATGATTTGTTTGTATTTCACTTGTCTACTTCCCTTTTGGGCATCAATCAACTTTTCAATTCTCTTTTCCATAAAAATGACTGCCTCATGGTTGGTGTTTTGCTAACTCTCACATAACACTCCTGTGGGTTGCTTGCAACCTCACAACATCTTACACTATGTACTATTGTGTTCTCCATCACAATACTACGCAGGTACTTTGAACTTAGGAACTATTGTCACAAAGTCTCTATTCACAATCTTATGTAACTCGTCCCTACTAGGTATTTTTTTTGCTTATCTTTCACCTGCTCACAATCTACCGATATCCCTCATTGTAGAGAATGATGCTCTATTAGTTTCTTCAAATTCAACAATCTACTAGCCTTCCTTCTGCTAGTTCATATCTCACTTGCAGGTTTATCCTTTCTTCTTGTATCTCTCAAGATTCGGGACCTTGCTTTGATAGTAAACTAGTGTTGGCTGAGATCAAGGGTTCCATTGAAATGATGCATTAAAGTATTTTATTCGTAAAATTTGGGTGTTACAAGATTCTTTAACGTTTGAAACTATACATTAAGCTCTTGACCCTATCTAGTCTCAACCTCAGACATAGATCTAAGTCTCTCTCTCTCTCTTTCTACTATGGTATCCTTAGACTACTATTCACTCATGCCTACAGGACTTCACTTATCATGTGAAGTTGCATATCTCTCAGTCTAGCCTTAGATTTTTTCCTTGTCCCTTTAAGAGATCACTTTGACAAAGTGTCATCCTTGGCTTTTGAGCAGTACAAATTCTAGCCGAAGACCGCTATGAATGGTTAGCTTGAGCTCTGGTTACTTCGTTGAATTCCCATATACTTAGCCAAAAACTACATTATTGGGGCTCTACGTGAGTTTACGGACTTGCCCTAAAAATAACATAGCCTTTTCAAGACCTCGAGCTGCACAAGTCTTAGTCTTATCAAGAGATATCCACACACAATAGACCTTGTCAGTTGTCTTTTCTATTGTCATGTTGCTTTTGGTACTAAGAAACGACTAAATGTAGATCCTCACAACTGATTTCTTATCCATCTATTTTCTACTTCATCGGGCTCGACGTAGAATGCCCCATGCTTTGCTTTATGCATGCTTTTGTGCCTTGGACACTCCTTTCTACGTGCCATCATCTTTGCACACTGGGTACCTTAGAGTTTATTTCCTGGCTGTTTACACTCTAGGTGCATTTATATGCTCGTCGACTATGATGATGCACCGCTTTGAGTGCGTCAGTCGTGAAAGTTTTAAACTAGCTTTGGTTGTAACTTTCTTTGTTGTTATACAACACATCTTCGACAAATAAATGCTTATGTGTCATGTTCTTCGGTGCTCTGTAGGCCTCGGTTCCTTTGTATGCTTTTGTGCAAGCCTTTACTTATGCACCTTATTTGCTTTCCTAGTTTGTCTTTATGTGCTTTACAGTTATATGTGCACGTTGCTTGCCTTAGCAAAAACTAGTATCCCTTATTTTGTAACTCGTGCAATTCTAAGCCACTTTCCCTCTGTTCAAATGGACTCTTACCCAGTCTAGAACAACCTTTCAAAATGTTTCCCTATGTAACTGTGCATAGCTAAAATTGGTTTATTTCTCGCCTGACTAATTTTATTTCTATTTGATGCAAGATTGTCGATTTGCCTAGGATGCTCATGTATTAGAATTTTAAGGTAATGAAAATGCATTCTTCTTCTTACAAGTAGTGTTGGAGTAGTGGAACCACCCTTCTGGTCTATTGCCTTGACCACAATGTTACACTCCACTCGATGTGGCAAATTAGCAGGCACACACAATGCTTCCTCCTTAACTAAACTCTCCTTGGGCCATAAACCACCCTCCTAGATCGAATACCCTTTCTCTTCCCTCCCTCCCTTTTGTGGCTCTATGCCCACCTCTGTTTGCTTTTGTGGGTCTGTGCCCACTTTTGTCTCTTATGGATCTGCACCCACTTTTGCCCCTTGTGGTTCGATGCCCACTCTTGCAAATTCACCTCCAACAAAAGGTCTTCATACCTTTCATTTTGTTCCTTTTGTGAACCTTTTGCTTCCCCTATGTTATGTGCACTTCTTCCTTCTAACATCCGCGATAAGTGGCAATACTTGCAAGCTATTCTTCTATGTGTTTAACGGGGCACATCTGTATAGTTATTTTATTACACTTGTCCTTCTCCATTTCCCCTTGCTTGATTCTCTAAGTGGCATGCAAGCCTCTATGGGGTCCATTGACTCCTCATGGCCTTTTTTCTGGAGAACCTTTGCGCTTCAGCTACATGCTGACTCTCAGTACGCCTTAGAATATGTACAGGCTCTTTCCTCCCATGCACCTCTCCTTGCTTCTCTGTGGGATCCTTCCTCCCAAATTTGTTTCTTTCCATTTGCACCATATTTTCCTATAACGCCTGCAACATTGAGGCTCTCTTTCATTTTCTTCAAAATTTGACTTAGGGTCACGTCTTGTCATGGCTTCTTTCTAAGCCATCTTTTGTGTTTGTCACTATCTATCCATCAACACTTGATGGACAACATCCTTCTTTGGCACCTTCTACCCAATATGATCATGGTTGATGAGTTGTTGGCACTGTCATCCCTTTCACATGATTCATTGTCGACCCTCTTATTCTTTGCATGTGAACTCCCTCACAGTTGGTGATCAATCAGTGCTTTATCCATATCTACGACTCTAGATTTCCTCATATCTAGTGATTTGTCCACATTTTGCTTGATTACCTCGCTTTCAATGATCTGTTGATGCTTCATCTCTACTTTTCAATGTAATGACTACCTTAGGGTCGACAATCTATCAGTGGTCATACAATAATCTTACAAGTTGCTTGAACTACTTAATGTTGCATTCTTTGTCTAAATCATGTGTATGCCCTCTTGTCTTAGGAATCGCTGTCCCAAATTCTCCCTTCACAATCTTACGTATCACATCCTTATTGAGTGTTATCTTTCTTATGTTGCACCTGCTCGTTATGCACCCACCTCCTTTATGGTGGAGAATGATGCTCTGCTAGCTACCTCATGTTTAGCGATCTGCTAGCCTTCCTTTTAGTAGTTTGTATCTCACTTGCAAGTTTATCCTTTCTTCCTACATGTTTCAAGGTTCACGACGTAGCTCTGATATCAAACTTGCGTCAACTAAGATCAAGGGTCCTAGTGAAGTGATGCTTTAACCATGTAGCCTTTAATGTTTGATGTAGTGGATCATGCAAATAAAGCCTTTTATTCCCTAAAATTACATGTTATAATATATTATAAGCTTCATAGCTATACATTGAGCTCTTAGCTCTATTTAGTCCAGTTTTGTGACAAATCTATGTCTTTCTCTATACTAAGGAGTCCTTAGACTACCATTTACTGATGGCTATGGCCCTTCACTTATCATGTAAAGTTTCCTTGCTTTCTATCCAGGCTTTGACAAATTTTCCTTGTCTCTTTACAGGATCACTCTAACAAAGTCTCAACTTATGAGCGTTACAAATTTTGGTCTAAAACCCTTATTTATAGTTGCATAAGCTTTAGTTGATTCATTGAATTATCATACAATTGGTTGGCAACTGCGTTTAATAGTGCTCTGTGCGAGTTTGCAAACCTACCCTAGAAGTAGCATAGCTTTTTATGGACCTCGAGCCGTGCAAATCTGATTGTTGCAAGAACATATTCGCACATAATAGATCTTAATAGTTACCCCTTTTGATATTGCATTGCTTGCAATATTGACCTACCTTAAGGAATGACTAAGTGTAGATCCCTTTCAATAGATTGCTCATCCACTGTCTTCTACTTCCTCGGTTTTTGTGTCAAATACCCTACTCCTGCTTTTTGTGCAACCTTGTGCCTTGGACTTTCATTTTCATGCATCATTATCATCGCACACTAAGTACTTTAGATTTACTCCGTTGTTTGACTACACTCTAGGTGCATTTGCACACATGTCAATTGTGACTGTGCACTTCTTTGATGTGCTACATTGATAAGCTAAACTCTTTACGTCTCAGTGGTGCAAGTTTAAACTTAGCTTGGGTTGTAACCTTCCTTATTCTTAAGCAACACACTTTCAAGGGATAACTTCTTCTATGCCATGTTCCTCGGCATTTTGTAGGCCTCAATTTTTCTTTTGTGCCTTGTTTTCTATCCCCAATTCATGTTTATGCGCTTTACAGCTCTGTGGATGCTCTGCTTAGCTTAGCCAAAACTTGTACCCCGCTATTATTAATGAACAACACAAGTTTTTTGAGTGCAACCAACAAGTTCATGTAATGTCCCCATTTCTAAATTAAATAAATAAAAAGACGCAAAGCCTATCTTTATTTCCCATTGGCTAAGGGGAATTAATGAGGGAAATAATCTAATAATAATTCATTTAAGTTATCCTAAGTTACTTTATGTTATAATGCATAAAAATGACACTTAGGTATTATTATTATTATTATTATTTTTAAAAACCAAAATTATATTATAGAAAATTCAAAATGTATAGATTCTAATGTGCCAAGCTTAAAAGCTAATAGTCCAAGCCTGGGTAGTAAACAGAAAAGAGAACATGTGAACATCAATTGATTCAAATCTAAATCGAGAATGTTCCTCAAATCTATTGGCAACTTGGACGACCACTAAAAAGGAGGCAAGCCATAACATACAATGTTATGATTGTCAAGATCCAAGTTGGCCAAGCCATCGACTACTTTATTCCTTTCTCTGGGAATATGGCCAAAATGGAAATATTTATTAAATGGCCAAAAATGTAATAATTTGCATAAAAGTGATTTAAATGCTATTAGGGTCAGGGTGAAATTGAAAAAGTGAATTTGTAAAAGGACAAGTGGGGCCAAAAAGAAATATTGTTGATTATTGATTATTCAATTTTCATTATTCACGATTGAATTTAGAATTCTTTGATGATAGAAAGCATTCATTGCAATCAGATTTGAGGATGAAAATCCTACAGTAAACGAAAAAGAGAACATGTGAATATTCATCGATACAAATCTAAATCGAGAATGTTCCTCTGATACATCAGAGATAAATAAAACAAAAGAAGAATATGCACGAACTTTGCTACAGCAATAACCTATTTTATTGAATCTGCTTTTTTTTTTAATTCACTATATGAGAACAACGATCCTAGATTTACATAAATAGAATTAAATCTAAATTAAACTGAAACTAAACTAATGTTTATTCATCACTAAACTGCTGTAACTGAAACTGATGTTCATGCAAACTGCTTGCATGATGGAAACTAACCATGCGAAGTGGAGAAATTAGAACTGCAATTCTAACACTCCCCCTTAATTTTTACCACTAACTACTTCAACATTTACAATGCTTAAATTTTGTTTTAGATAATCAAAACTCTCATTTGCTAATGCCTTTGTGAATATATCTGCCAATTGGTCTTCAGATCTGCAAAACTTCAAATGAATTTCTCCATTGTTCACTAACTCTCTGATAAAATGAAATCTTGTATCAATGTGCTTGCTTCTCTTGTGAAAAACATGATTTTTTAACAATGCAATTGCTGATTTGTTGTCACAAAAGATTGGTGTTGACTCCTTCTGTGCTTGCAATAAATCTGTCAATATTCTCATCTAAATTGCTTGACATGTTGATGTGGCTGTTACATACTCTGCTTCAGTGGATGAAAGTGTCACTATGGGTTGCTTTTTGGATGCCCATGTGACCACCCCTGTTCCAAAATGAAAGGCATGTCCAGAAGTACTCTATCTGTCATCAATGCTACTTGCAAAATCACTATCAATATAACCAATGAAACCAAAATCATTAGTTGTGGAATATAAAATTCCATATTTTGTTGTTCTTGCCACATATCTCAATATTCTCTTTCCAACTTGCCAATGTGAGTATTTTGGTGACTCCATGAATCTAGAGATTACGCTGACCTCGTACATGATATCTGGTCTTGAAGCTGTAAGATACATCATACTACCAATTAGTCTTTTGAATGTTGTAGAATCAACATTAGGCCCTTTGTCTTCTTTGCTAATTTTGGTCCCTGTAGCAATTGGTGTAGGTGCTGATTTAAAATTCAACATGTTAAACCTCCTTAACACATCCTTTGCATATTTAGTTTGACAAATAAAAATTCTCTTCTCTGATTGTACAACTTCAATGCCCAAAAAATACTTCATTAATCCCAAATCTATCATCTCAAATTCTTTCTTCATCGCTGATTTAAATGTGTCTACAGACAAATTTTCAGTGAAAATCAAATCATCAACAAACACAATCAAAATCTGACTTTTGTTGATTTTTGTGTACAATGTAGGCTCACTATTGCTTCTGTTGAATCCATTGTTTATTATGTATGAATCAATCCTGCTATACCATGCTTTTGGTGCTTGCTTGAGACCATAGAGGGTCTTCTTCAATCTGTAGACCTTTTCTTCATGTCCATGCACTTCATAACCTGGTGGTTGTTTCACATACACTTCTTCATCTAAAAAACCATTCAAGAACGTTGATTTGACATCCATTTGATATACTTTCCAATTATTTTGTGCAACTATTTCTAAAACCATTCTAATAGTATCAAGTCTAGCAACTGGAGCAAATGTTTCATTATAATCAATTCCAAGTTCTTGTGCAAAACCTTTTGCTACTAACCTTGCCTTGTGCTTTTCATTCTTACTATCTATATTAAATTTGGTTTTATAAACCCATTTGACTCTTATGCAATCCTTACCTTCAGGTAGATTAATTAGATCCCATGTTTGATTTCTCTCAATAGCATTCATCTCTTCATCCATTGCTTTTATCCAATGTTCGTCATTAACTGCTTCATAATACATAGGATCATGAGAGAAAAAGACAAAATTTGAACACAAATCTAAATTCTCTTCTTCTTGATCATAAATCTCATTCAAGTTTCTCATTTTCTTATCTTTAAATTTTGATCTTAAGGTGGCAAGAGTTGGGTCTGATTCATCACTTGTGAATTAGGAGTAGGATGATATGCATGACCAGATGATTCACCTTGTGCTAAGTTCCTAGGTGTTCTTATTGGAGTGCTTGTTCTTGCTTGTGGAGAAAATTGATCACCTTGTAAATTTTGTTCTTCATATTCTTCTTCATTTTGAGGAATTGGTGCTTGAATTGTGATGGTTCTATCAATGCTTCCATCCCATACTTCTTCCTTAAATTCCACATCTCTGCTAATAATCACTTTCTTTGAAATGGGGTTATACAACTTATAAGTCTTTGATTCTTCACTATAGCCAATAAAAATGCATTTCTCACCTCTATCATCAAATTTTCTTCTCAATTTAGATGGTATAAGAGATTATGCAATACAACCAAAAATTCTGAAATGATGTACACTATGTTTCTTATCACTCCAAGCTTCTTGTGGAATTCGATCTTTGACACTCTTTGTTGGGTTTCTATTTAGAATATATATTGCACATGCTACTGCTTCTGCCCAATATTTATTTGACAAATGTTTGGCCTTCAGCATGCTTCTAGCCATCTCCATGATTGTTCTATTCTTCCTTTCTGCTACACCATTCTGCTGTGGTGTGTACCTTGAAGTCAGTTGCCTTTTAATGCCATGATATCTGCAAAAATCTTGAAATTCATTAGACATATATTCACCTCCTCCATTTGATCTAAGTACCTTGATGTAAAGGCCACTCTGCTTTTCAACCATAGCCTTGAATTTTTTAAAGGCTTCAGACTTTTTCTTGAGAAAATATATCCAAGTCTTTCTGCTAAAATCATCAATGAATGTTAGAAAATAAGAACTACCTCCAAATGATGGAGTTTGCATTGGTCCACATAAATCACTATGAACTAGCTCCAATAATACCCTTGCTCTATATGAAGCTCCTACTGCAAAGCTCTCTCTACGTTGTTTTGCCAAAATTCAAGTCTCACATGAACTTCTTGGTTGCTCTATTGGTGGTAATCCCTTCACCATATTTTTCTTTTGTAACAAATTCAAACCTCCAAAATGTAAATGTCCATACCTTAAATGCCATAGCCATGATTGGTCTAGATGCATGGTTTTGAAATGGGCTTTCTCTTCTCCTTGGATGCATTGAATTCGAAGAGGGAACATCCGATTCTTGGTCATCTCCACTTTTTTTATCAACCTGTCATTTATAAATTTGTCTAGTATTGTGCAAACATTCTCCATAAAAGATACTCTGTAATTTTTCTGTACTATATGTCCAACACTCATAAGATTATGCTTTAGTCCAGGTACAAAATAAACATCAGTAATAAATCTTCTTTGACCATTTTTTGCCAAAACATTTATTACTCCTTTACCTATTACATCCACTTTATTATCATTTCCTAATTTCACTTCAGATTTGACGGAATCATCAAGACTAGCAAACAATTCTTTATTCTCTGTCATATGGTTACTACATCCACTATTTAAAAACCAAATATCTCTAGCATTTTCTTGAGCAACATGACAAGTGAGGAATAAGATTTCGAAATTAGAATTAGATTCATTTGTGTAATTAGCATTCTGCTTATCGACATCTCCATGTTTCTTTCTGCATTCACTTGCATAATGTCCATATTTTTTGCAGTAATAACACTGAATGTTAGATTTATCAAACTTTTGTGAATTTTGCTGGAAGTGATTGTTGCCACGTTCTCTATTGTTGTAGTTTTGATTATTGTTTTCACTTTGATCTGGATTGTTCCTTCCATTTCTGCGTCTGCCTCTTCCTTTGAAGTTTGACCTTCCTCTTCCTCTTCCTCTTCCTCTTCCTCTGCCAAATGATACCTGAGACTTGAAAGCATTCTCAAAAGAAGTATTGTTATTCTTATTCATTCTGGATTCATGTGTTAACAAAGATGCCATTAATTCATCTACTGATAATTGTTCCAAATCCTTGGTTTCCTCAATAGCTACAACTATTGCATCAAATTTGTTGGATAAACTCCTGAGAATTTTTTCTATGATCTTCTGATCTGTTATTATTTCTCCATTAGATTTAATTTGGTTCACAATATTCAATACTTGACCCATAAACTGGTCTATGGACTCCAAATCATTCATTTGCGAATTTTCAAAATTTCTCCTAAGAGATTGCAATTTAGTTACTTTCACCTTTGTATTACCTTTATAGGTAGTCTCCAAAATTTTCCATGCTGACTTGGATCTCGTTGCTGCTGCAACTCTAGAAAAAATGGATTCATCCATTCCCTGTTGGATTAGAAATAGAGCTTTTGCATCTTTTTTTTGTTTTCTTTAAGCTCCTCCATGTTGTGCTCGAGTTAATTGCCCAAAAATCATAATTCTTACCATTGAAAACGAGAATCTGGGGCTGAGAAATGTTGTTATTTGTTGCCATGTCTCAAGCTGAACTTTTTAATAAGAACAACTTTTTTAAATTTCTACTCAGCGACTAATTTGTGACTCTTTGACTTCTTCTACCAATGGGTATGCTGGCCCTCTGCAGGGTCGGATCTCCTTTCCAAGCAACGACACAAACTACTACAGCTTCCCAAGATTATATCCTTGGGCTTTCACGCCGGTTCTTTTAACCAGCGTCTTCACAGCATCAATCTCCTACGATCTGGGTCTTCTCCAGGCTGCAGCGACTGCTTTTGATCTTCCACTGACCAAACAACGACTTCTGCACTTCTTTTCTGATACCAATTTGTGACGGTTGAAAGATCAATACACTGGTCTCTTCTTTTATGAATCTTTTCCGTCACTCTTCTCTATTCCGTCCTTCTCCTAGGTCGTGTTCCTCTGCTGCACTTTTCTCTCTTAAAAACAATCTTTTCCTGCCCTCTATTATTGCGCAGCAAACAAAAACAAAAGCAATTCTCCTCCCTGGGTCTTGTTTCCAACGCTCTGATACCAATTTGATACAGCAGAGACAAATAAAACAAAAAAAGAATATGCACTAACCTTGCTACAGCAATAACCTATTTTATTGAATCTGTTTTTTTTTAATTCACTGTATGAAAACAACGATCCCAAATTTACATAAATAGAATTAAATCTAAACAAAACTGAAACTAAACTAATGTTTATTCAGCACTAAACTGCTATAACTGAAATTAATGTTCATGCAAATTGCTTGCATGATGGAAACTAACCATGCGAAGTGGAGAAATTAGAACTGCAGTTCTAACATCCTCAAATCTATTTGCAACTTGGACGACTGCCAAAAATGAGGCAAACCATAACATACAAGGTTATGATTGTCAAGAGCCCAGTTGGCCAAGCCATCGACTACTTTATTTCTTTCTCGGGGAACATGACCAAAAAGGACATTTATTAAATGGCCAAAAATGTAATAATTGCATAAAAGAGATTTAAATACTTTTAGGGTCAGGGTAAAATTGGAAAAGTGAATTTATAAAAGGACAAGTGGGGCCAAAAAGAATTATTGTTGAATATTGATTATTCAATTTCATTATTCATTATTGAATTCAAAATTCTTTCAACTTCTATTTTTGAGGATAGAAACCATCCATTGCAATCAGATTTGAGGATGAAAACCCTCCAGTTTTTAGAGGTGACTCTATACAGGTGTTGTAATTGTTCAGATTATCAAGATTACATTTAGACTTGTGTTGGCCAGAAAACATAATCAGTTCTACGGTTTCATGAAGACGTGAAGGGCAATAAAACTTAGAATTTCAGTATTCTAGGGCTTCCATATTGAAGTGTTACACTTGGAGAATAAAATTATTAGCGTTCGGGTAGAAGCATTATTCCTAGTTAGTTTCAAGCTGATCTCCTCTAACCTTGATCCCAATCGGTAGTGACTTCATTTTATTCCACGTAATGAAAATTGCACTCCCTTGATTGGCTTCAGGCTGATTTTGGATAACTCCTCTTGGTAGCTCATCTATGTGCAAATAATGTTGTATTTTTGTTAGCTACATGTTCATTCTTCTCCTCTCCTCATGCATCTTTAAATTCCTGTTGTGGAATTACGACCACTTCTCCTTCCTTTTGCGTGTCTCTCCACGGCATATTGATCTGTTGTCTTTCTCTTCTTCCTCTAATGCTTTAGGTGAAAAAGACTTGCAATATTTTGCCTCTCTATGTTTTGATTTACGAAGGACACATTTCTTTCACCTTCCTTATCCCTTGACACAATGTTGTTTGCAATAGCGCTCAAGCTCTCTTCAACTGGTGCTTGCAGCAATGCCTCTATTTCCTTTAGTGCACCTTTGGACCCATACACCTCACACTCATTTCTGCATCACTCAACATCTCCCAATTGCTCTCTAGGAAACTCTTTTTCTCCTTCTGTAACATTTCCTATTGCTTCTTCTTTTGGTGCTTTCGTCGGGGAAATTTATCCTAGTTAAAAGTCCTCTAGATCCTCTCCTTCCTCAATCTCGTTTGACTTTGCGTCTAGGGCTAGAGGTTATTTTATATCCATCACACACCGCTACATATGGATAATTGATCCAGCATCCCTCTATGTTGTTGCTATGAACCAATCCTTTGATTTATGTGGATCTAAGGTTCTTAACCCTTCCATCGATGCATCCTCCACTTTGAGCACAATAACACTTATGCTCTCTTAAGGGTTCTTATGTGCCCTTGTCTCTAAGGAGGTTGCTCCTACACCTTGCAAACCTTCTTGTGATTTTGATGGCTCTTGTGGAATGATATCCACCTTGCCTTCACCTGTTCCATTCTACTCTAACCAAGTTTCTTCTTAGCTTTGCTCCTTTGTTGTTGCTATAGCACAACAACCTTCTTCACCTTTGCTAATTACACAACTTTTTTACCAAGTGTTCTCAATGCATTTGAAGATTGGTGTTGACTCCCACTTTTTAATCCTTTTAATGTTGTGATGAAGGGCTCCTTCTAACTTCCGTGTTGCTCCCATGATGGCAACTCCTGTGCATCACTCTTTATGGAAACATTCTCTTCACTTTGGTGATGAGGCTTTACATGATACTTTTTGTGGCTTTCGAGTCTTCACCATTTGAGATGGCTTTCTGAATGCACTACTTGGATCAAGAGTTTGGAAGCCATCTATTCCCCACTGTGAACCCTCTTCTTGCCTTTCCATCTTCTCTAATAAAGATCTCTCTATCCATCTGCTACGCTATGCCTTTTCTATGCATACTCCAACTTTATAGAGTCGTTTACACCCTTCAATACAAAATAATGCTTGATATCCAATCCAATTCATCATTTCTTCAAGGCCTTCTTTTCTAAATAACCTTTATACTTCAACTTCTAGCTAATTCTCAAATCACATTAGATATTTTGTGAACTCTTTCCTCTCATGGGTCTCTCCCTGCTTCTCTATGGTATGCTTCCTCCAAACTATTTTTATTTTTGTCAATACCATCCTTTCCTGTAGTGTCTGTGATATGGGGGCTCTCCATTTTCCTCAAGTTTTGCAACTCTAGGTCATTCTCATTTTGGCTTCTAAACTAGGCTATCTCCATTTTCCTAGAATTCCACGCAGTGGATCATGCTAATAAAGCATTTTATTCCTTAATTTCGGGTGTTACAAAATAATATAAGCTTTATAGATGTATGTTGAGATCTCGGCTCTACTTAGTCTAGTCCTCAGACATGGATATAAGTATGTCTCTTTCTTTCTACTATGGTGTCCTTATACTACCATTCGCTCATAACTGTGAGCCTTCACCTATCTACGAAGTTCATTTTCTCTTTGTCTAGCCACAAACATATTTTTTGGTCCCTTTATGGGATGATTTTATAATGCCCCCTTGGCTTCTAAGCATTACAAATTCTTGAGCAAGACCCCTTTTTTATAGGTGCTTAAGCTTTGGTTGCGTCATTGAATTACCACACAATTGGCCAACTTCATTTAATAAGGATTTACATAAGTCTACTAACCTACCCTAGAAGTAGCATGGCCTTTTATGGACCTCGACTTGCACAAGTAGATCTTGTTAGTTGCTTTTATTCTCATGTCATTTACAGTACTAACCTAGCCTAAGGAAAGGCTAACTATTGCTTATCGATCTACCTTCTACTTCCTTGGGCTTGCCTTGAATGCCCTGCGCCTAGCTTTTTACACACCCTTGTACCTCAAAATCTCTTTGCATGTGCCATCATGATCACACATTGGGAACCTTAGAGCTCCTTCACTGGTTGATTATGTTTTAGGCACATTTATGCACCCCTCAACTATAAATGTGCACTGCTCTAATGTGTTCCCTTTATAATCTTAACTCTTTGTGCATCTGTTGCTCAAGTTTGACTTGGCTTTGGTTGAAACTTTCCTTGTTCTTATGAAGCACACCTGTAGTGAGCAACTCCTTCCATGCCACGGTTCTTGGAACGTTGTAAGCCTGAGTTCATGCATTGTTGAGTGACCATTTATTTTTGTACCTTCCTTTGCCTAGTGCATCTTTATGTGCTTTGTAGCTTTGCAAGTGTACTGCTTGGCTTAGTCAAAACTTGTACGCCCTTTTATTCTCTAACTAACTGTCTGATTCAATATTGCAAATTAGTCTGTGATACTTCTGCATCAAACACCCTAGTTAATTAAAATATGAGCTCCTGCATACAAATAGTGTTGGATTGGTAGAAATGTCTTTCTGGTCGACTGCCTTGACCATGGTGTTCCCGTCTATCTAATATGGCACTTGCGTAGGCTCACTCGATGCTTTCTTATTTTTCATACCCTCCTTGGGACATAAACTATCCTCCTTTGCCTAGCTTTGATATGCTTCATCTTCCTTCCCTTTCTTGGTCTCGTGGTTTTGTGCTCACCTCTGTTTAGTATTATGGGTCGATGCCCACCTCCTTCTCCTATGGGTTTTCCCCCACTTTTATTTCTTATGGGTTTGTGCCCATTCTTGTTCATCTATCTCCTCCAAAAGGTCTTCATACCTTTCCTTTCCTTCTTTCTATGTGCCTTTCACTTATCCTCTGTTATGTGCACTCTCTTCCTTATATCGCTTGTGGTAAGTAGGTATACTTATGTGTTATTCTTTTGCATGTTTCTTTGGGGTGTCTATGTGGTTCTTTCACTGCCCTTGTCCTTCATTTCTCTTTGCTTGAAGCCCTCAGTGGCATAAAAGTCTCTATAAAGTCCATTGACTCCTACCTTTTCTTCTTCCCTTAATGTTGTGCACTTCCCTCTACATGTTTGGATTGATATCCTCTTCAATTATTGTTCCTAGTTAGTGTTAGGTTGACGATCTCTTGCCTTGCTTCTAATCAGCAATAACTCATTTTCCTTGTGTGCAATGAAAATTGCACTTCTTTGGTCTGCTTCATGCTGATTTCGACTAACCTATCATGGTAGCTCCTACGGGCCATGCACAAACTATGTTTCATTTTTATTAACTACAGGCTGACTCTTCTCCTCTCACGCATCTTCGGATGCCTTATATGGAGTTATCTCCACTTCTTCCTTCTTATGTCTCTTTATGGCGTAATGTTGTGTTGTCTTTGGGATAACTTTGTATCAGTTATGCACTACCTTTTTATCAGGATCCCCTTAGGATTTAGTTAAATGCCTCCAACAAATAAACTTGCACGCTTTTGTCTCTCCATCTTTGTGCCTTTCGAAGGACACATCTCTTCCACTTGGCTGCTATTATCAAATTTCTCCTATGCAACTTATCTTTTTCCTTCCTCCTTTGGGGAAATGTTGTTTGCATTAGCGCTCATGCTTTCTTCAGCTAGTGTTAGCCTTAGTGCCACTGTTTCTTTTGGACCCATGTGCCTGACTCTCATTTTAACTACACTCAATAACTCTCAATTGTTCTCTATGCAACTCTTCTCCTTTTGTATCATCTCTCATTCCTTTTTCCTTCAGTACTTCGTTCAAGGAAGTTTCTCTTGGTCAAAGGTCCCCTAGAGCCTATCCTTCCTCAGGGTCCTTTTCCTTGTCTCTGGGGTTAAAGGTTATCTTCTATCTATTGTGCACTATTGCATATCGACAATTACTCCAAATCCCTCTCTATGGTCATTGTTGTGCTATAATACATTACTTGATAGGGGTCTAGGGTTCTCAACCCTACCTTTGGCGTATCCTCCACTGTGAGCACAAGAACAAATGTGCTCTCTTTAGGATTATTTTTATGTGCTCCTATCTTTACGCAGACTGGTGCTGCACCTTCCACACCTTCGTGCACTCTTGTTGGCTTATGTGGACGGATACCCACTTTTCCTTCACTCATTTCACCCCACTATAACTGGGTATATTCTTGGTACCTTGCACATCTTCATGCACTCTCTTTGGCTCACATTGAATGATATCCACCTTGCCTTCACTCAGTTAAGTCCTGCGTATCGCCTTTCATGTCACACTCTCTTTACTTTGGGGGCAAGGCTTTGAAGGTTAATATTTATGGCTTTCAGGTTTTCTCCTCTATTTGAGATGTCTTTTTGGATGCACTAGGTTTTTTAGTTTGGAAACAATCTATTGCCAACTTTTCACCCTCTTATTTCTTTTCTATCTCCTCTCTTGGAGATTTTTGCAGCCATTTAATGCATTATCTTAGATCATTTTTTGTGCATACTCCACCTTTATGGATTCCTTTACATCTTTCAACGCGAAATAACATTCGAAATCTAATACCCACTCCATCATTTACTCAGGGCCTTTTTTCTGGAGAACCTTTGCATTTTAGCTTCAGGGTTATTCTTGGCGTGCCTCAGAACCTCGAGGGGCTCTTTCCTCCCATAGGTCTCTCCCTATTTCTCTTTGGGATCCTCCTCCCTATGGTTTTTACTTCCTTTCCTACAGTTCTTGCAATGTGGAGGCTATCTCCATTTTACTTAAGATATGTGATTCTAGGTCACGTCTTGTTTTTGCTTTTCACTGAACCAACTTCTGTGCTCCTCATTCTCTATCCATCTGCGTTTGATAGAGAACATCTATATTTTATACTTTCTACCCGATACATGTATTAGAATATGCTCGTGCACATTGATTTCCTCATGGTTAATGATTTGTCAGAGCCATCATCCATTTTACTTGATTCATTATCAACCCATTTGATCTTTGTGTGCGAACTGTATGATCGACAATTTGTCAATACTTTTTCCTCATCAGCACCTTCTAAGGGTTCTCTTTTCTTATCTTCCACTTGCTCGATATGTACCTACCTCCCTTGTATTATTGAGCCATGCTATGCTAGTTACATCATGTTCAACTATCTGCTAGCTTTTTCTCTACTAGTTCACATCTCGCTTGCAAGTTTATCCTTTCTTCTTGCATCCCTCAAGGTTCATGACCTTGGTTTGATATGAAACTAGTGTTGGTCGAGATGAGAAGTCTTGTTGAAGGGATGCATCAAAAGGGATGTATTAACCATGCAACCTTCAGATTTCCACACAATGGATCATGCTAGTAAAGGCTTTTATTCCTTAACTTCAAGGGTTGCAAGATAATATAAGCTTGACAATTGTACATTAAGCTTTCGACTCTACTTAGTCCAATCCTTAGATATAGATCTATGTTTTTTTCTCTTTACTATGGTGTCAGACTACCATTCGCTTATGACTACAAGCCTTCACCTATCATGTGAAGCTCCCTTTCTATCTCTCTAGCCTCAGACAAATTTTTCTTATACATTTATGGGATCATCCTAATAAAATCTCTTTAGCTTCAGAGTGTTAAAATGCTAGACCAAAACCCCTATTTATAGCTGCCTGAGCTCTGGTTGATTCACTTATTTCCCACGTAATTGGCATACAACTTCATTTGATGAGAGCCTGTGTGAGTCTACAAACTTATGCTAGAATTGTCATAGCCTTTTACGGACCCTAAGCTGCACAAGTCTAAGTGTTGTGAGAAGATATCCTCATAGTGTAGATCTTGTTGGTTGTCCCTTAAGTTATTGTGTTAGTTGCAATAATGACCTAGCCTAAGGAAAGGTAAGTGTAGGTCCTCGCAACTAACTAGTCATCCAAGTTTATTTTGCTTCCTTATGTTTTGTGTTGAATGCCTTGCACCTGGCTTTTTGTGTGCCTTTGTGCTTCAGACTCTCCTTTGACAAACCATCATCATACATTTGTACCTTAGAGCTCCTTCGCAAGTTGATTATGTTGGAGGCGCATTTGCATTCACTTCAACTGTTATTGAGCACTGGTTTAATGTGCTTCCTTGAGAAGCTCAACTCTTTGCATCTCATGTGTTCTCTATGTAGGTTCCTTACAAAGGACACATCTCTTTTGCATGGCTATTGTGCTTGAATTTCAATTGTGCAGCTTCTCTTTCACCTTCCTCATCCCTTAGCAAAATGTTGTTTGCATTTTCTCTCAAGTTCTCTTCAACTAGTGCTTACAACAATGCCTCTTTTTCCTTTAGTGCACCTTTAGACCAATGCACCTCACTCTCATTTCTGCTTCACTCAAAAACTCCCAGTTGTTCTTTAGTTAATTCTTCTTCTTCATTTGCAACATCTCCTGCTTCTTTCGGTGCTTCCTTTAGGCAAGTTTCTCCCAGTCGAAGGTCCTCTAGAGCCTCTCCTTCCTTAGGCTCATTTTCCTTTGCATCCGAGGTTAAATGTTATCTTGTATCCATCACACACCACTACATATGGACAATTATTCTAGCATCGCTCTATGTTGTTTCTATGCAATAATCCTTTGCTTTATGGGGATCTAGGGTTCGTAACCCTTACTTTAGTGCATCCTCCACTTCGAGCACAATAACACTTGTGCTCTCTTAAGGGTTCTTATGTGTCCTTGTCTTTGTGCAGATTATTCCTACACCTTGCGTACCTTCTTGCACTCTCACTGGCTCTTGTGGAACGATATCCACCTTATTACAATTGAGTTTCTTCTTGGCTTTGTTCCTCTGTTATTACTTTGGCATGACAATGTTCTTTACCATTGCTTCTTATGAAACTTCTTTACCCAATGTTCTCCTCCACACCTTTCAAGATCAGTGTTGTCTCCCACTTTTAATATTTTTAATATGGTCAGGGAGGGTTACTTGTGACCTCTATATTACTCCCATCAAGGCTCCTCCTGTGTGTCACCCTTCATGACAACATTCTCTTCTTCAATTTGGCAGCGAGGCTTGACAGGTTATTTTTTACAACTTTCAAGTTTTCTCCATTTGAGATGGCCTTCTAAATGCACTACTTGGTTCAGTAGTTTGGAAGTCATCTGTTCCCAACTCTGAAGCCTCTTCTTGCCTTTCCATCTCTTTATCTAATGGAGATCTCTCCATCCCTTTGTTATGTTATCACGGCCTTCTTTTCTATAGAACCTTTGGGCTTCAGCTTCAAGCTAATTCTCGATTCACATCAGGATTTTTGTGGGCTCTTTCCTCCCATCGGTCTCTCCTCTATGGTATGCTTCTTTGCAACCATTTTCTTTATGTTTATGCCATCCTTTTCTAAAACATCTACAAAATGGAAACTATCTCCATTTTCCTTGAGTTCTGCAACTTTGGATCATGTCTCGTTTTGGCTTCTAGCTGAGCCATCTTCTGTGTTGTTCGTTCTCTATCCATCTATGCTTTATGGAGAACAAGATTTTTTGGCATCTTCTACCCAATACATTGATTAGAAGATGTTCCCACATCCTGATTGCCTCACATTAGATAATCTATCGGCATCATCATTGCTTTCAAGCGATTTGTTGTCAACACACTTTTTCTTTGCATGTGAACTACCTCATGGTCGGCAATCTATCGGTGGTTTCTCCTAATCCATTCATTTGGACTACCTCACATTCGATGATATGTCTATGTTTTACTTAAATACCTCTCTTCTAATAATCTATTGATGCTTCACCTCTCCTTTCTATTACAATGACTGCCTCATGGTCAAAAACATTTGTCAGTGCTTAGACAATACTCCTGAGGGTTGCTTACAACCTCATAACTTCTTTACCCTATTGAGGGTTCTTCTCATATGACCTTGTGTCTGTGCAGACTACTCCTACACCTTGCACACCTTCATGCACTCTCATTGGTTCATAGAATGATATCCACCTTGCCGTCACTCATTTTACTCTGTTACAATCAGGTTTCTTCTCAGGTTCACTCTTTTATTGTTACTTTTGTGAAATAACCTTATTTGCCTCTACATCTTACACATCTTTTTTGTGTAGCCTTCTCCTTAACACCTTCTGTGATCACCATTAGCTCCCGCTCTTTCATCTTCTCAAAGGGCTCTTTCTAACCTCCGCACTGCACCCATGTTGGCTCCTCCTGTACATCACCTTTCATGGCAACACTCTCTTCTTTACTTTGGGGGCGAGGATTTCAAGCTTACCTTCCGTGGATTCGAGTTTTCTCCTCCATTTGAATGGTCTTCTGGATGCACTACTTGCTTTTGTAGTTTGGAAGCTATATGTTGCCAACATTTCACTTTTTTATTGCCTTTCTATCTCCTATTTTGGAGGTCTCTGCAACCATCTACTATGTTACCACAGAGCATTTTTTGTGCATACTCCACCTTTATGGATTCTTTTACATCTTTCAACATAAAATAACATTTGACATTAAGACCCACTCCATCTACTCGAGGCCTTTTTTTTAGAGAACCTTTGCATTTCAGCTTCATGGTTATTCTCAGCATGCCTCAGAATCTCTAGAGGCTTTTTCCTCTCATAGGTCTCTCCCTACTTATCTTTGAGATCCTCCCTCCTAATAGCTTTTCTTTTTGCCTGCACCATCCTTTCCTACAGTGCTTGCAACATGGAGGTTATCTCCATTTTCATCGAGACCTGTGACTCGAGGTCATGTCTCATTTTTGCTTTTTGTGAAGCCATCTTTTATGCTTCTCATTCTCTATCCATCTGCACTTATTGGATAACAACTTTATTTGGTACCTTCTACTCGATACACTGATTGGAAGATGCTCGTGTACCCTGACTGCCTCACTATTGATGATCTGTCGACATTATCATCTATTTTACTTGATTCATTGTCAACCCATTTAATCTTTACCTGCAAACTTCCTTGTGATCGATAGTTTGTTAGTGTTTTCTCCTTATTCACGCCTCTGAACCACCTAACATTCTATGATATGTCCTCATTATGATCGACTATCTCACTTACAATAATTTGTCAATTCTTTATATATCCAATCTAATAATGACCACGTCAAGGTTGGCAATATCTCAGTTCTCACACAACACTCTTGTGTGTTGCTTACAACCTCACAACTTACACTACCTATTTCTATTGTCTCCATTGTAATCCTACATAGTTACTTGAACTTAAGAACTATTATCGTAAAGTCTCACTTTGTGATCCTATGTACTCATCCCTTTTGAGGGTTCTCTTTGCTTATATTCCACCAGCTCACTATCTTCCGACCTTCACATTGGCGAGTGGTGCTATGCTAGTTGCCTTATGTTCAACCATCTACTAGCTTTTTATTTGCTACTTCATATCTCACATGTAGGTTTATCCATTCTTCTTGCATCCCTCAATGTTCACTACCCTTCTTTGATATCAAACTAGTGCCAATCGAGATCAGTTGTTTGGTGAAGGGATGCAATGACCATATAGCCTTTAGAGTTCCACGCAGTGGATCATGCTAATAAAGGCTTTAATTCCTTAACTTCAGGTGCTACAAGATAATATAAGCTTCACAAGTGTGCATTGATATCTCGGCTCTTCTTAGTTGAGTCCTTTAAGTGTCTCTCTTTACAATGGTAACCTCAAGGTTATCCTTTTCCTTTATATCTAGGGCTGAAGGTTGTATTTCATGCATTGTGTACTGCTGTATATAGAAAATTGATCAAACATCCCTCTCTATCATCATTGTTATGCTGCAATCCATTAGTTTATGGTGGCCTAGGTTTCTCAACCCTTACTTTGGCACATCCTCCATTGTGAGCACAAGGACACTTGTGCTCTCTTCCAGGTTCTTCTAATGTGCCCTTGTCTCTGTGCAAACAACTCCTACTCCTTGCACATCATATCAAGGACATATGATATCCCATTTGCCTTCACTCATTTCACTCCGCTGAAATCGGATTTATTCTTGGCTTTTCTCTATTGTTGCTTCCATGAAATAACCTTCTTTGCCTCTACATCTTACACATCTTCTTTGTGCAGCCTTCTCCTCAATGCCTTTTGAGATCAATATTAGCTCCTACTCTTTCATCTTCTCAAAGGTCTGTTTTTGACCTCCACACGGCACCCATGCTGGCTCCTCTTACACATTGCCTTTCATGGTAACACTCTCTTCTTTACTTTGGAGGCGAGGATTTGAAGGTTACCTTCTGTGGCTTTTGAGTTTTCTCCTCCATTTGAGATGGCCTTCTGGATGCATTACTTGGTTTTGTTATTTGGAAGCTCTCTATTGCAAACTTTTCACCCTCTTATTGTACTTCTATCTCCTCTCTTAGAGATCTCTGCAACCATTTATTGCTTTATCATAGAGCATTTTTTGTGCATACTCCACCTTTATGGATTGTTGTACATCCTTCAACGTGAAATGACATTCGACATCTAAGACCCAGTCCATTTACCCAGGGCCTTTTTCCTGCATAACCTTTGTGTTTCAACTTCAGGGTTATTCTCAGTGTGCCTCAGACCCTATATTGTCCCATTTGGGATAGAATTAGAAAGATTTGGCTTTCCCAACAAACCCTAAAATAAATGCAATTTTTTTATTTTCTTTATTTCAAGCCCAAACCATAAAAAAAAAATCAGAATTTTGGAAATACACATTTAAGGCACAATTTGTAATATTTTCCACTCAAATATTCACCAAAAAAATTAGAAATAATCAGCCTATTGAAATACCTTCAAATCTAATTTTTATTATAATTTCAATGGTTAGAAAATATAGTAACGATACCAACTAAATATGCACACCCTACAAGTTACGCTTTGTTTAGCCTTACAAATTGCATTCCCAAACCCCAAGGGGGGGTCGCTGCCCTAACAATGAGTCTTTTACCTTCTTCAACCACTTTGTTGCCCTTCTAGGGTTTGAAACCAGCTCACTACCCTTCAAATCAGCTACACCCTTATTTAAACTGTCATTCTTTGCCACATCAAATCTGTAATGGTGTTCAAAACACCTCAAATTGTTAAATGATGCTCAATACAACCTTTGAATTAAGGCTGTCAGCTGTTAGATAAGGGTTTTCATCCTTACTACAACCAAACTAATGAGGGTTTTTGTCCTTAATTGCATGAAGTTCAACAAATAATGCCAAAACTCTAGAATTTTAATTATAAAAAATAACATAACCCTCTTCAAATGAACCTCCTCTTTATTTTTATAACCTTTCCCGCTTCAACCCTAAAAGAGCTCTTAACTAGGGGCTGACCTACATCACAATAGAAAGCCCTCTTATTTATGAAATATCAAATTAGAAAAGGAGTTACCGACATATTCACTTTTGGTAACTAAAGCATACTATTACTTTTATTTAAAGTATTTAAAAATACTTTTTATTTTAATAATAATATTACTTTATTTTTAGAAACAGGGACACTATAATTTGGCCTTCCCAAATTTGCTTGCTCTCAAGCAAATGCAACTTTCCTCAAGTTCGAACTTAGCTTTGGTTGCAACTTTCCTTATTCTTATCAAGCACACCTTTAGTGAATAATTCCTTTCGCAACACGGTTTTTGTAACTTTGTAGGGCTCAGTTCCTTCATGCACTGTTTAGCGACCCTTTACTTCTGCACCTTGCTTCCTGTCCCTAATGCATCTTTATGTGCTTTGTTACTTTGTGTGTTGCTTGGCTTAGCCAAAACTTGTACCCATTTTTATTCTCTAACCCCCTGTGAAACTCCCAACCACCTTCCTTCTACGCAAGTGGATTCTGCATGGTCCATGTAACTGTGCAAAACTAGAGTTGGTTTGTTTCTCTCTTGATTGACTAGGTAAATTGCCCTGTGATGCTCCTCCATCAAACTCCCTAGGTAATTAAAATATGAACCCCTACTTAAAAATAGTGTTGAAGTTGTAGAACTATTATTCTGGTTGGTTGCCTTGACCATGGTGTTCCCATCCACCCAATGTGGCCCCTAAGTGGGCTCTCTCGGTGCTTCCTTCTTTTTGAGACTCTCCTTGGGCCATAAACTGTCCTCCTTTGCCTAGCTCTGATATGCTTCATCTTGCTTCCCTTTCTTCCCCTTGTAGTTTTGCACACACCTTTGTTTACTCTTTTGGGCCTATGCCCACCTTCGTCTCTTGTGGGCCTATGCCATCTTCCGTCCCCTATGGGTTTGCACCACTTTTGTCTCTTGTGGATTTGTGCCCATTCTTGTTCATCTGTCTCCTCTAAAACGTCTTCATAGCTTTCCTTTCCTTCCTTCTGTGCACTTTTCGCTTCTCCTCTGTTATGTGCACTCTCTTATGTCACCTGCAACTAGTAGGTATACTTGCATGCTGTTCATCCACGTGTTTCTCACAAGGTATGTATGTCTGGGTCTTCTATGGCCCTTGTCCTTCATTTCTCTTTGCTTCTTGCCCTCAGTGGTATGGAAATTTGTATGGGGTCCATTGACTTCCACCTTTTATTCTTCCTTTATTGTCGCACAATTCCTTCTACGCACTTGGATTTATATCCCCTTTAATCATTATGCCTGGTCAGTTTCAAGTTGCCAGTCTCCTACCTTGCTCCCAATCAGTAATAACTCTTTTTCCTTATGCGCAATGAAAATTGTACTGACCTGATTAGTTTCGAAGTAAATTTGACTACCCTGTTATGGTAGCTCTTTCGGGTCGTATACAAACAATGTTACATTTTTGTTAGTTGCTGGTCGATTCTTCTTCTCTCATGCATCTTCGGATGCCTTCTATGGATTTATGTCCACTTCTCCTTCCCTTCTTGCATCTCTCAATGGTGTAATGCTATGTTATCTTTGGGACAACTTAGGTTCAATTGCACACTAGATTTTTATCTTTATCCCCTCATGATATAGGTAAATGCCTCCCACAAATAAACTTGCACTTTGTCATCTCTCCATCTTTGCGCCTTTGAAAGGAAACATCTCTTCTTCTTCACTGCTATGCTCGAATTTTTCCTATGTAGCGTCTCCTTTGCCTTCCTCCTTCCTTGGCGCAATGTTGTTTCCATTAGCGCTCATGCTCTCTTTAATTGGTGCTCACTCCAGTGCCTTTATTTCCTCAAGTGCGCCTTCAGCCAATTCGCCTACGATACTCCAACATAAGACTCCATAGGTAATTAAAATGTAAGTTCCTTGTTACACGAAGGGCAGGATTGGTAGAACCACCCTTCTAGTTTATTGCTTCAAGGTAATTAAAATGCAAGCTCCTTCTTTCTCTTTCTTCCTCTTGTGGGTCTGCGTCCACCTCTATTTATTCTTGTGGTCCTATTGCCACCTTCATCTCCTCTGGGTCTACGCCCAGTTTTATCTCTCATGGTTTTGCACCCACTTTCATCTCTCATGGGTTTATGGCCACTCTTGTCCATCCACCTCTAGCAAAAGGTCTTCATACTTTTCATTTGCTTCTTTTTGTGAGCCGTTCGATTCTCCTCTGTTATGTGCACTTTCTTTCTTCTATACCCTGTGGAAAGTAGGTATACTTACATGCTATAGATTTTCATGTTTATCATAGGGTACGTCTGTGCAATTTTGCCACTGCCCTTGTCCTTAATTTACCTTTGTTTGATGCCCTTAGTGGCATGCAAGTTTTTATGGGGTCTATCAACTCCCTACTTTTCTTATTCCTCTATTGTCGTACACTTCACTATTTGTGGTTGGACTAATATCCCCTTCAAGTGTTGTTCCTAGTTAGTTTCAAGCTAATAGCCTCCTGCCTTTCTTCCAATCGGAAGTGACTCCTTTTCCTTTCATGTAATTAAAATTGCACTCCCTTGATCGACTTTAGGCTGATTTTGGCTAACCCCTCCTAGTAGCTCATCCATGTCATGTGCAAATAATGTTGTATTTTTGTTAACTACAGGTCAACTCTTCTGCTCCTCATACATCTTCAGATGCCTTTTATGCAGTTATGCCCACTTCTTCCGTTTGCGTGTCTCTTTATGGTGCAATGCTCTGTTGCCTTGGGATAACTTAGGTTTTGCTACAAGCCGCTACCTCTTTCTCTTCCTCTAATGGTTTAGGCAAATGCTTGCCTCATATACTTTCACTATTTTACCTCTCTATGTATGTGCCTTACGAAGGACATATCTCTTTTGCCGAATTGTGCTTGAATTTCACCCGTGCTACTTCTCTTTCGCCTTCCCCATCCCTTGGCATAATGTTGTAAGCATTCGTGCTCAAGCTTTCTTCAACTAGTACTTACACTAATGCCTTTATTATCTTTGGCACACCTTTGGACTGTTGAACACACTATCTACTGAGAAGGGGGGTGAATCAGTAGATGAGCTATAATCTGGTTCTTAGAACTTTTAATCAAGATACTCAAAGTATATGCAAAGTAAAGAATAAAACATAGATCACACACACACACATAAAAATGCTCAACACCAGATTTTAATGTGGAAATCCAGAGGAAAAAATCACAGTGAGAAAAGATGCTAGAAACTACTGTTCTAATCCAGCGTCACAGAAAAAAGTCTCACAAACAAACCTCACTGGTTACATTCAAGAGTACCCACTCTAAGGAAGCATCAACTTCCTAATTGAGCACCAACTCAATTTTTCTGATGGCACCAACCTATCAGAGAAATGAAGCTGCAACTTCAAAAATACAAAAGAGATTCAGAATGAATCTTGTACACTTTTCTGTTACAAGTCTATTTTGTAACTGCACCTTAGCTATGTGTCTTCTCGGCTTCTCTGCATTTATCTCTTTATGTCTGAATATCTCCTACTTTGACATACCTTATTTTCTTTGCCCCTTTCACGCTGTCTGCATATGTCCTCTCTCAACAATTTTGAGTTAACACTACTTATTATTATAGCAGCAGTAAAAAGACAACACCGTTCAAATGATCTGTTCGTAGCATATATAGATAGATGCATCTTAGGGTTATCTCTCTGTAAAGTGTTCACACTTGAACTAAACTTACCAATTCAAGATTTTGATCCGTATTCAATTCAAAGTTGACTTTATGTCTTGATTCATGCTTCACTCGGTAACGTTCAAAATTTTCTTTACTGTCCTTGGTATCTGCACTTTTATTGCACTTAAATGCACGGCTTCCTTGATCACTTCTGGTCTGCATTCAATATGACTTTGACTTCATGTCTTGATTCATGCTTCAAATGGTAACTTTCAAATTGCTTTACTGTCGATGGCATCTGCACTTCTACTGCACTTAACTGCATCGCTTCCTTGATCACTTGTAGTCTGCATTCAATGTGACTTTGACTTCATGTCTCGATTCATGCTTCAAACAGCAATGTTCAAATGCCTTTACTATTGTAGGCATCTGCACTTCTACTTAACTGCACCTCTTCCTCGATCACTTTGATTAAAATATCTCGATCTCTATGAAGATATATCGAATTCATCACCAGTTCTAGTTGTTCCTATACAGACAGTTGGAAGACATTGATTGTGAGCTTTCTCAAATTCTTTTGTCGCATCAAGATCACATTTTTTTCTTTGTCAAATCTTTCTTTATGACTTTTTGACACTTGTCAAATGTGCGTGCTCTCAGAGGATCATTTGAGTTTGCTTTGCCATTAACCATTGAGCTCCTTTTCTTCTCTTTTTGCATCTCGCTGCTTTCTATACCATGGGTTCGCTTTCGCTCCTTTAGATTATCCTCGATATGCTCAATCTTTATCCTTTGTATTTAGCGTTAAACTTCAGCTTGTTGATGTGATCTCATTTTCTTTAGCATTCTTTTAATGCTTTTGCATCGTTGATCTTTGTAGACTTACTCGATCTTTAAAATGCCTTGTCCCTTTGAGAATGCCCTATAAGACTTCCACACTTTATCTTCGACGAAGTTGCGAGTGACCTTTCTCTTTGGATAATTTGTTACAGGATTTTTGTCAAGGGCATTTCGAGACAATTTCCGTGGACTTTTTGTCCGGGAGGCATGTCTTCGGACTTTTTGTCCGTAAGGCATTTCTTTAGACTTTTTGTACGCAAGGCATTTCTTCAGACTTTTTGTCTACAAGCCATTACTTCGGACTTTTTGTTCGCATCATTTCTTCGAACCTTTTGTTCATGAGGTATTTCTTTAGACTTTTTATCTACAAGGCTTCTATTCGGGTTTTTGTCCGCAGGCAATTACTTCAGAGTTTTTGCAATCTACCTTTTGATTTTTCTGCAAGTGTCTACATGCCCTTTGCAACGTTTAAAAGATACCCTTCGGACTTTTTGCAATCTACCCTTCGGCTTTCCTGCAAGTGTCCACATGGCCTTTGCAACATTCAAAAGATACCCTTTGGATTTTTTGCAATGGTCCACTTGCCCTTTAGACTTTTTGAAAAGGTCCACTTGCCCTTCGAAACTTTTGTAACGGTCCACATACCCTTCGGCATTTTTGAAAACATCCCTTCGGAAGCTTTGAATGGTCCACTTACCCTTAGAAACTTTTTCAACGGTCCACATACCCTTCGGCATTTTGAAAAGATCCCTTCGGAAGCTTTGACGGGTCCATTTACCCTTCGGACTTTCTGAAAAGATCCCTTCGAAACTTTTGTTTGGGATAATTTTTCCAAACGAATTCTCCAAGACACTTTCTCCAAAAGAATTCCAAGTGGTGCTCATTTCCTTCGAAAATTTTGTTGCAAACAATTTGTGTGAACAAATTCTCCAAGACACTTTCTCCAAAAGAATTCCAAGTGGCGCTATTTCCTTCGGAAACTTTGTTGCAGATAATTTGTCTGACAACGACTTAGTCAATTTTCTTGAAAGAATTGCCTTTAACATTTTCCCAAAAGAATTCCCTTCTTAGCTGCAGACAGTTTGTCTGAGAAAATTATCTTTACCAATATTTCCGAAAGAATTTCCTCAATCAAATCTGCCCAACTCAAGTCTTTTTGACTTATCCCAATTGCCTCTTCTGAGTAAGAGCACTTCACAAACGTGATTTACTCCACAAGTCTGCTCAATTCAACCTTTGGCATTAATGCATGATCAATTTCAATCTCAATAACATCAAGGACATTAACCTTTGACATCAATGACAATTCCATGATGCCCTAGATAGAAATGATAACTATTCAGTGCTCAGACTGCTTTTTGTATTTTGATATCAAAGCTGTCAACTGTCTTTTTGCTCAAATTTTCAACAATCTCCCCCTTTGTCATTTATGGCAAAACATCCTCAATGGGCAAAGACATTGTCAAAAGTCCCTTTGCATTTTGCTTGCTTGCTCTTATTCTGATTTTCCCCCTTTGACATTAATGATAAAGAGTGTTTGTTGAACTAATAAGACACACTGCTGCTGAGTTGTTCTGATCTTTGAACCTGTTTGGATAGAGCATTATGAAAAAGACTCCCCCTCTAATAATGCACACCGACGTGAACTGTTCCTATGATTCTCTAGGCTTTCATATGCTTCAACCGATCTTGGATATAGCATTGGTCTGAAAGACCAATCAATAATAAATGAGCATAGAAATCTAGATCCAACATACCTTAGTTTGTTCCTTAACATCAGATGACAAATGATATGTAAGGTACATAGTAGATTGCCTTTACTCTTAATCTAGGGGCTTAATAAGATCCCTGCAATGCTCCCCCTAGACTTCTAACTTATCACAAGAGGCTAATGATATGAGGTGGGAGCTACAACTCCCAACTTCTCTCTCAGATACTTGAATTGGTCCTTGGGAAGAGGCTTAGAAAAGATATTTGCAATCTGATCTTTGCTTGACACATATTCCATTGTGATCTCATGACGTGCTATTTTTTCTCTCAAAAAATGATATTTTATGGAGATATGCTTGGTTCTGGAATGCATCATTGGATTTTTGGATAGATTTATGGCACTTGAATTATCACAATAAATAGAGATAGGTGCTTGATATTCTACCTTTGTCTTTGAGAGTTTGCTTCATCTATAAGACTTGAGTGCAGCAAACAACTGCTGCGACATACTCTGCTTCAGTTGTAAAGAGCGTAATCGATTCTTGCTTCTTGCTTAGCCAAGACACAAGTCTGTTACCCAGAAAAATGCACCGCCACTTGTGCTTTTTTTGTCATCCACACTTCTTTCCCAATTAGCATCAGTATATGCAACCAAAGATCCTTGCTAATTGGGTACTACAACCCAAACTCTATTGTGCTCTTGATGTACCTGAAAATTCTTTTTACAGCATTAACATGTGATTTCTTGGGGGCTTCTTGATACCGTGCAACCATGCATATTACTTGCATGATGTCTGGTCTTGATGCTATTAGATACAACAGGGTACCAATCATTGATCTATATAGCGTATTATTTACATCAGGAGACTTGTCTTCCTTAGCTTGCAGCCAATCATCATGGGAGTACCAACTAGTTTGTTGTCCTCCATTCTAAATTTCTTGAGCATCTCCCTTGCATACTTTGCTTGAGATATGAATATCTCTTCATTAGTTTGTGTAATTTGTAATCCAAGGAAGAATGAGAGTTCTCCCAACATTGATATTTCAAACTCATTTTGCATTTGTGTGGCAAATTCTTTGCACATGTTACTATCACCACCTCCAAAGATAATATCATCCACATATACAACAACAATCAACATACGCTTACCTTCTAATTTAAAGTACAGATCATTGTCTGCGCATCATTTTTTAAAACCTTATCGTTGCAGGGATTGATCCAATCATGAATACCATGCTCTTGGTCCCTGTTTCAGACCATACAGAGCTTTTTTTAGTTTGCATACATAATTTTCTTCTACTAACTAAAATTCTTCTGGTTGTTCAATGTACACCTCTTCTTCTAAGTTCCCATTTAGGAATGTTGACTTCACATCCATTTGATACACTTTTATTTCACTTCTACTATTTTGTTGGCTTCCTCAACTTGAGTTTTTAGCGTTACAATCATTTGGTTAGCCTTTTCAAGCTCCTTCTCATGCCTCTTCTGCGTTGAGTTTTCTTCTCTCAGATTTTTTATTTCTTCAAGAGCACACACCAGTTCACCTTCAAGATTTATCTCACCTTCTCCTTCATCACAATCTTCAAATTCATTTTGTTCTTGATTCAAGGAAGTGATTTTTTCTACCATAAATAGGAACTCATTTCCCTCAGCTAAAAAGACACAGTCATTCTCATCGTCAGAGCTGTCATTGTTACTTTCTCCTACTGAGTCACTTTTTTCTTTTGTATATAACCCCTTTTTGTTCTTGAAGAAGTTTTTCTTTTTAGCATAATGCGGTTTTACCTTTTTGACATTTTCAACTTGCTCGGCATTATCCTTCTTATTGAATGGACATTTTGCAACGAAGTGTTCTACCTTGCCAGAGTTAAAACATTTGAATGGAAGTTTTTCTTTATACTTGATCCTCTCTTCAATCTTCTGACAAAATTTGCTTCTTCACCATCAGTGTCCTCAGAATCAAGCACAGAGGTTTCTTCTTTTGTAGATTTTACTACTTTGAAGGTTGCTTCTCTCTTGACTGTTTGTCTCCCCCATCCTCATTTTGTATGCTGTAAACATTCCATTTAGTTCATCCATGGTAAGCTTGTCCAAATTTCCCACTTCTTCAATGGCCAAAATTTTGGAGTCATAGCTTGATGGAAGGGATCTCGGAACCTTCTTGACAATAGTCGATTCTTCTATTGTTTCTCCAAGTCCTCGTATGGCATTGACTATCTCATCTACCCTGAAGAGGTAGTCTGCTATCTTTTCTTCTTCATTCATTTTCAAGCTTTCAAACTATATTTTGTGCATTTGCAGCTTGGCCTGTTTCACTTTAACATCTTTTTCATAGATACATTTCAACTTATTCCAAAAGTCTTTTTCACTCTGACAGTGCATAACTTTGACAAACTCAGAGTTTGACAACCCACAAAGAATAGCATTCTTGGCTTTGGTGTTGTTTTCATAAAACTTTTTAGCCACTTGATCAGCAGGAGTTACAACAGGAGTTGTGTAACCATTTACCACTGACATCCATACATCAAACCCTAGGAAAGACAAATATGCTTCCATTCTTATGCTCCAAAAAGTATAGTTGGACCCATCGAACAGAGGAGCCTTGTTTGATGAAGATCTTTTTTGGTAGGGCATTATGTTCACCAACCACGATCTACCTAAGCCAATTAAGCTTCTCCTAAGGAACCTGCGCTCTGATACCAATTGTTGAACACACTATCTACTGAGGTGGGGTGAATTAGTAGATGAGCTAAAACTTGGTTCTTAGAACTTTTAAACAAGATACTCAAAGTATATGCAAAGTAAAGAACAAAACAGAGATCACACACACACAAGAATGCTCAACACCATATTTTAACATAAAAACTCAAGAGGCAAAACCACAGTGAGAATAGTTGCTAGAGGCTACTGTTCTAATCCAGCCTCACAGAAAAAGGTCTCACAGACAAACCTCATTGGTTACATTCAAGAGCACCCATTCTAAGGAAGCGTCAACTTCCTAACTGAGCACCAACTTATTTTTTTTTATGGCACCAACCTATCATAGAAATGAAACTGCAACTTCAAAAATACAAACGAGATTCAAAATGAATCTTGTACACTTTTCTGTTGCAAGTCTAGTTTGTAACTGTGCCTTAGCTGTGTGTCTTCTTGGCTTCTTTGCCTTTATCTTTTTGTGTCTGGATATCTTCTACTTTGACACACCTTATTTACTTTTCCCCTTTCACGTTGTCTGCATATGTCCTCTCTCGACAATTTTGAGTTAACACTAATTATTATTGCAGTAGCAATAGAAAGATAGCACCGTTCAAATGATCTGTTTGTAGCATATATAGACAGATGCATCTTAGGGTTGTCTCTCTGTAAAGTGTTCACACTTCACCTGAACTTAACCGGTTCAAGCTTTTGATTTGCATTCAATGCGACTTTGACTTTGTGTCTCGATTCATGCTTTACTTGGTAACGTTCAAAATTTTCTTTACTGTCTTTAGCATCTGCACTTCTACTGCACTTAAATGTGCCATTTCTTCAATCACTTCTGGTCTGCATTCAATGTGACTAACTTCATGTCTCGATTCATGCTTCAAACAACGTTCACATTTCTTTACTGTCTTTGGCATTTTCACTTCTACCGCACTTAACTACGCTGCTTCCTTGATCACTTATGTTATGCATTCAATGTGACTTTGACTTCATGTCTCGATTCATGCTTCAAGTGACAACGTTCAAATGCCTTTATTATCATAGACATCTGCACTTCTACTTAACTGCGTCACTTCCTTGATCTCTTCGATTAAAATATCTCAAGCTTTGTGAAGATATAACGAGTTCATCACCAGTTCCAGTTGTTCCTATACAAACAGTTGGAAGACATTGATTGCAGGGTTTTTCAAATTTTTTTGTCATGCCAAGATCACGTTCTTTTCTTTGTCAGATCTTTCTTTATGACTTTTTCATACTTGTCAAATGCATGTGCTCTTAGAGGGTCATTTGAGTTTGCTTTGCCATTAACCATCGACTTTTTCTTTCTTTTTTGCATCTCGCTGCTTTCTATACCATGGGTTCGCTTCCGCTCCTTTAGATTATCCTTGATATGCTTGATCTTTATCCATTGTATTTAGCGTTAAACTTCAGCATGTTGGTGTGATCTCATTTTCTTTGGCATTCTTTTAATGCTTTTGCACCATTGATCCTTGTAGACTTGCTCGATCTTTAACATGCCTTCTCCCTTTGAGAATGCCCTATAAGACTTCCACACTTTATCTTCAGCAAAGTTGCAAGTGACCTTTATTTTCGGACAATTTGTTGCAGGCTGTTTGTCATGAGCATTTTGAAATAATTTTTACGGATTTTTTATTTTGGAGGCATTTATTCGGACTTTTTGTCCGCAAGGCATTTCTTCGGACTTTTTATCCGCAAGTCATTACTTCGGACTTTTTGTCTGCATCATTTCTTCAGAGTTTTTTTTTGTGAGGCATTTTTTTTAACTTTTTGTCTGCAAGGGTTCTCTTTGGGCTTTTTGTTTATAGGCCATTACTTCGGACTTTTTGCAATCTACCCTTCGGCTTTTCTATAAGTATGCATATGCCCTTTGCAACGTTAAAAAGATACCCTTCAGACTTTTTGCAATCTACTCTTCAGCTTTTTTGCAAGTGTCCACATGCCCTTTGCAACATTCAAAAGTTACCCTTAGGAATTTTTGCAATGGTCCACTTGCCCTTCGGACTTTTTGAAAAGGTCCACTTACCTTTCGAAACTTTTGCAATGGTCCACATACCCTTCAGCATTTTTGAAAAGATCCCTTCGATAGCTTTGAACTGTCCACTTACCCTTCGGAACTTTTGCAACGGTCCACATACCCTTCAGCATTTTGAAAAGATCCCTTCAGAAGCTTTGAACAGTCCACTTACCCTTCGGACTTCTGAAAAGATCTCTTCAGAACTTTTGTTCGAGAAATTTTTCCGAACGAATTCTGTAAGACACTTTCTCCGAAAGAATTCCACGTGGCGCTCATTTCTTTCAGAAACTTTGTTGCGGATAATTTGTCTGAATGAATTCTCCAAGACACTTTTTCTAAAAGAATTCTAAGTGGTGCTCATTTCCTTCGGAACCTTTGTTGTGGACAATTTGTCTGACAATGACTTAGTCAATTTTCCTGAAAGAATTACCTTTAACATTTTCCAGAAAGAATTCCCTTATTAGCTGTGGGGAGTTTGCCCGAGAAATTTTTTTTTACCAATATTTTTGAAAGAATTCCCTCTATCAAATCTGCTCAACTCAAGTCTTCTTGACTTATCATGATTGCCTCTTTTGAGTAAGAGCACTTCACAAATGCGATTTACACCACAAATTTGCTCAACTCAACCTTTGGCATTAATGCATGATCAGTTTCGATCTCAATGACGTCAAGGACATTAACATTTGACATATATGATAATTCCATGATGCCCTAGATGGAAATGATAACTATTAGGTCCTCAGATTGCTTTATGTATCTTGATATCAAAGCTATCAACTGTCTCCTTGCTCAAATTTCTAACATGGACCCATGCACATCACTTGCATTTCTGGTTCACTCAACAAGTCCCAGTTGATCTCTAGTCAAATCTTCTTCTTCTTCTACAACATGTCTTGTTGCTTATTCTTTCAGTGCTTCCTTCAGGGAAGTTTCTCTTGGTCAAAGGTCCTTTAGAGCCTCTTCTTCCTCAGGTTCATTTTCCTTTGCATCTGGGGCTAAAGGTTATCTTCTATCCATCACATGCCATGGCATATAAACAATTGCTCCATCATCCGTTTATGTTATTGTTACTGTGCAACAATCTTTTACTTTATGGGGATCTAGGGTTCTTAACCTTTTCTTCGGTGCATCTTCCACTCCGAGCACAATAACACTTTTTCTCTCTTAAGGGTTCTTCTTGTGTACCCTTGTCTTTGTGCAGGATGCTCCTATACCTTGCACACTTTCATATGCTCTCACTAGCTCTCATGGATTGATATTTACTTTGGCTTCACCTATTGCATTTTGCTGCAACCGAGTTTTTTCTCGGCTTCGCTCCTTTGTTGTTGTTTTGGTAAATCAACCTTTTTTGCCTTTGCTTCTTACGTAACTTCTTTAGCCGGTGTTCTCCTCAATGCCCTTTGAGATCAGTGATGGGTCCCACTTTTTAATCTTTTTAATGTTACCATGAAGGGCTCCTTCTAACCTCTGTGTTGCTCCCATGTTGGCCCCTGTTGTGCGTCACTCTTCATGGAAACATTTTGTTCTTCACTTTGGCAATGAGGCTTTGCGGGTTTCTTTTTTGCAGCTTTCGAATCTTCTCCATTTGAGATGGCCTTTTGAATGCACTATTTGGTTCAGTAGTTTGGAAGCCATTTGTTCCCTACTTTGCACCCTGTTCTTGCCTTTCCATCTCCTTCTATAATAGAGGTCTCTCTATCCATCTGTGGAATGATATCCACCCTTCACCTATTGTACATTGTTGCAACTGAGTTTGTTCTTGGCTTCACTCCTTTGCTGTTGCTTTGGCACAACCACCTTTTTTGCCTTTGCTTCTTATGGAGCTTCTTTACTCAGCCTTCTACTCATCACCTTTCGATATCGGTTTTGGCTTCCACTTTAAATCTTTTTAATGTTGGCTTCTATTTTTTAAGCTTATTTTAGGGAAGCTTCTCCTTGTCAAAATTCCCCTAGAGCCTTTCCTTCCTTAGGCTCTTTTTCCTTTGTCTCTAGGGCTAAAGGTTGTGTTCTGTCCATCACACACTACTGCATATCGACAATTGCTCCAACATCCCTCTCTATCATCATTATTGTGCTACAGTGCACTACTTTATCGGGATCTAGGGTTTTCACCCCTTCTTTTGGCACATTTTCCATTGTGAGAACAAGAACACGTGGTTTCTAGGTTCTTATGTGACCCTGTATCTGTGCAGACTGCTCCTACACCTTGCATACATTTCACCCTTTAATTGCCTTTCTATCTCCTATCTTGGAGGTCTCTGCAACCATTTATTGTGTTATCACAGAGCATTTTTTGTGCATACTCCACCTTTATGGATTCCTTTACATATTTCAACGCAAAATAACATTCGACATCTAAGACCCACTCCATCTACTCGGAGCCTTTTTTCTTGAGAACCTTTGCATTTTAACTTCATGGTTATTCTTGGCATGCCTCAAAATCACTGTGGGCTCTTTCCTCTCATAGGTTTGTCCCTGCTTATCTTTGGGAACTTTCCTCCTAATGGCTTTTCTTTTTGCTTGCACCATCCTTTCCTATAGTGCTTGCAACATGGAGGCTATCTCCATTTTCATCGAGACCTGTGACTCGAGGTCACATCTCATTTTTGCTTTTCGCTAAGCGATCTTCTATGCTCCTTATTCTCTATCTATCTACACTTATTAGATAACTTTATTTGGTACCTTCTAGCCGATACACTGATTGGAAGATGCTCGTGCACCCTGACTGCGTCACGGTTGATCTGTCGACATCATCATCTATTTCACTTGATTCATTGTCAACCCATTTGATCTTTACCTACAAACTGCCTCGTGATCGATAGTTGTTAGTGTTTTATCCTCATTTGTGTCTCTGAACCACCTCACATTCTATGATATGTCCTCATTGTGATCAACTATCTCACTTACAATAATCTGGCAATGCTTCACATCTCCATTCCAATAATGACTGCGTCAAGGTTGGTAATATCTCAGTTCTCACGCAACACTCTTGAGTGTTGCTTATAATCTCACAACTCACACTACCTATTTCTGTTGTCTCCATTGTAATCCTACATAGGTGCTTGAACTTAAGAACTGTTGTTGCAAAGTCTCACTTTGCGATCCTATATACTTATCCCTTCTGAAGGTTCTCATTGCTTATATTCCACCTGCTCACTATCTTCCTACCTTCACGTTGGCGAGTGAGGCTATGCTAGTTTCTTCATGTTCAACCATCTACTAGCTTTTTCTTTGCTACTGCATATCTCGCTTGAAAGTTTATCCTTTCTTCTTGCATCCCTCAAGTTTCACCACCTTTTTTTGATATCAAACTAGTGCTAGTTGAGATCAGTTGTTTTGGTGAAAGGATGCATTAACCATGCAGCCTTCAGAGTCCTATGCAGTGGATCATGCTAATAAAGGCTTTTATTCCTTAACTTCAAGTGTTACAAGGTAACATAAGCTTTGCAAGTGTGTATTGATATTTCAGCTCTTCTTGGTTGAGCCCTTTAAGTGCCTCTCTCTACTATGATGTCCATAGACTACCCACTCATGACCATGACCATCAGCGTAATAAAGTATCCTTCTTTGCTTTAGAGCATTAAAAATGCTGGGCCAAGACCCTTTTTTTATAGTTGCCTGAGTTTTGGTTGCTTCGCTTATTTCCTACGTAATTGGTCTATAACTTCATTCAATGGGAGTCTACACAAGTTTTTAGACCCTAGAATTAACATAGCCTTTTACGGACCTCGATCCATGTAAGTCTAAGTATTATTAGAAGATATCCTCACAAATAGATCTTATCAATTGAATGCCCTGCACCTGGATTTTTGCTTGCCCTTGTGCTTCAGACTCGTCTTTCACGCGCCATCATCATCGCACACTATATACCTTAGAGCTCCTTTGCTAGTTGAGTACATTGTAGGGGCATTTATGTGCCCCTCAATTATGGCTGTGCATTATTCTCATGTGCTCCCTTTTAAAGCTCAACTCTTTGCACCTCATTCGTGAAACTTTCCTTGTCGTGTAGCATACCTTCAATGAATAACTTCATCTGTTCCATGTTCCTTTACGATCTATAGGCATCAGTTCCTTCGTGTATTGTTGAATGAGCCTTTACTTCTCTACCTTGATTCCTATCCCTAATGTGTCTCTAAGCACTTTAAAACTTTGTGTGCACGTTGTTTGCCTTAATAAAAATAGGTACCCCTTCTTATTCTCTAACTCCTTGCACAACTCTCAATCATATTCCTTTTGTGCAGTCTATAATAACCTTTAAAAATGCTCTGCCATTTAACCTACATAGCTATAGTTGGTTTATTTTTAGGTGTTTGACTTTATTTTTGTCTGATGCAACTTAGCTAATTACCCTGGGATGCTCTTACATTAGACTTGCAAGGTAATTAAAATATAAGCTCCTTCTTACAAGAAGGGTTGGAGTGGTATAACCACCTGTCTGATCGGTTGCCTCAAGGTAATTAAAATGTAAGCTCCTTCTTTCCCTTTCTTCCTCTCTTGTCATGCACTTCCCTCTGTGTGTTTAGATTGATATCCCCTTCAAGTGTTGTTCCTAGTTATTTTCAAGCTGATGTCCTCCTACCTTGCTCCCAATTGATGGTGACTCCTTTTCCTTCCGTGTAATGAAAATTGCACTCCCTTGATCAGCTTCAGGCTGATTTTGGCTAACCTCTCCAGGCAGCTCATCCATGTCGTGTGCTAACAATGTTGTATTTTTGTTAGGTACAGGTCGACTTTTCTCCTCTCTTCATGTATCTTCAGATGCTTTTTATGTAGTTATGCCCACTTCTCCTTCCCTTTGTGCATCTCTCTATGGCTCAATGCTCTGTTGTCTTTGGGAAAACTTAGGATCCGCTGCAAGTTGCTACCTCTTTCTTTTCTTCCCCTGATGCTTTAGGCAAATACCTTCCACAAATAGAATTGGGATCTTTTTCCTCTTTAAGTTTGTGCTTTACGTAGAACACCTCTCTTTGGCATCATTGTTGTGTTTGAATTTTGCTTGTGTCGCTTCTCTTTTGCCGTAATCATCCCTTGGCACAATATTGTTTGCAGTGGCTCTCAAGCTTTGTTTAGTTGGTGCTTGTACCAATGCCTCTATTTTTGTTGGCACACTATTGGACCCATGCACCTCTCATTTTTGATTCACTGAACAACTCCCAGTTGGTCTCTAGGCAACTCTACTTCTCATGTAACATCTTTCGCTTCTTTCATTGTTTCATTCAGGGAAGTTTCTCCTGATCCAAGGTCCTCTAGAGCCTCTCCTTCGTTAGGCTCATTTCCTTTGCATAAGGGGTCCTAGTGAAGGGATACATTAACCACACAACCTTCAGAATTCCACGTAGTGGATCATGCTAATAAAGCATTTTATTCCTTAACTTTCTTTGTTCTTGTGAAACACACCTTCAGTGAACACCTCCTTCCGTGCCATGGTTCTTGGACCTTTGTAGGCCTTGGTTCCTTCATGCATTGTTGATTGACCCTTTATTACTGCACCTTCCTTCTTGTCCCTAGTGCATCTTTATGTGCTTTATAGCTTTGCAAGTGTACTACTTGGTTTAGCCAAAACTTGTACACCCTTTTATTCTCTAACTATTTGATACAAGATTGCAAATTAGTTTGTGATGCTCCTACATCAAACACCCTAGTTTATTAAAATATGAGGTCCTGCTTACAAATAGTTTTGGATTGGTAGAACTGACAATCTGGTTGGTTGCCTTGACCATGGTGTTCCTATCCATCTGATGTGGCACCTACACAGGGTCACTCGGTGCTTTCTTATTTTCAAGACCCTCCTTGGGCCATAAACTATCCTCCTTTGCCTAGATCTAATACACTTCATCTTCCTTCCCTTTCTTCCTCTTGTGGTTTTGCACCCACCTTTGTTTACTCTTATGGGTTGATGCCCACCTTCGTCTCTTGTGGGTTTTCCCCCACTTTTATTTCTCAAGGGTTTGTGCCCATTCTTGTTTATCCATCTCCTCCAAAATGTCTTCATACCTTAACTCTCCTTCCTTCTATGAGCCTTTCACTTATCTTCTGTTATGTGCACTCTCTTCTTTATATCACTTGTGATAAGTAGGTATACTTATGTGTTATTCTTCTGCGTGTTTCTCAGGGGTGTCTGTGTGGTTCTTCCGCTGCCTTTGTCCTTTATTTCTCTTTGCTTGATGTCCTTAGTGGCATGGAAGTCTCTATGGAGTCCATTGAATCCCACTTTTTCTTCTTCTTTTAATGTCGTGCACTTCCTTCTACATGCTTAGATTGATATCCTCTCAGTCATTGTTCCTAGTCAGTTTCAGGTTGACGATCTCCCGACTTGCTCCCAATCAGTAATAACTCATTTTCCTTGCGTGCAATGAAAATTGCACTCCCTTGATCTACTTCATGCTTATTTTGACTAACCCATCATGGTAGCTCCTATGGGCCATGTGCAAACTATGTTGTGTTTTTGTCAGCTACAGGCTGGCTCTTTTTCTCTCATGCATCTTCGGATTCTTTATGTGGATTTATCTCCACTTTTCCTTCCCTTTTCATGTCTCTCTATGGTGTAATGCTATGTTGTCTTTGGGATAACTTTGGATTAGTTGTGTACTAACTTTTTATTATGATCCCCTTAGGATTTAGCTAAATACTCCCAACAAATAAACTTGCACTCTTTCATCTCTCCATCTTTATGCCTTTTGAAGGACACATCTCTTCCACATGGCTGCTATGCTTAAATTTCTCCTATGCAGCTTCTCTTTTACCTTCCTCCTTCCTTGGGGCAATGTTGTTTGCATTAGCGCTCATGCTTTCTTCAGTTGGTGCTGGCCCTAGTGCCTCTATATCCTTTGGCGCACCTTTGAACCCATGTGCCTCACTCTCATTTCAACTACACTCAATAACTCCCAATTGTTCGATATGCAACTCTTTTCCTTTTGTAGCATCTCTCGTTGCTTCTTCCTTTAGTACTTCATTCAAGGAAGTTTCTCTTGGTCAAAGGTCCCCTAGTGCTTCTCCTTCTTTAGGCTCCTTTTCCTTATCTCTAGGGTTAAAGGTTGTCTTCTATCCACTGCATGCTACTGCATATCAACAATTGCTCCAAACCCCTCTCTAGAGTCATTGTTGTGCTATAATCCATTAGTTGATGGGGATCTAGGGTTCTCAACCCTTCCTTTGGCACATCCTCCACTATGAGCACAAGAACACCTAAGCTCTTTTTATTGTTCTTCTTATGTGCCTCTGTGTTTGTGCAGACTGGTTCTACACCTTCCATACCTTCATGCACTCTTGTTGGCTCATGTGGAATGATATCCACTTTTTCTTCACTCATTTCACTCCATTACAACTGGGTTCATTCTTAGTACTTGGCACACCTTAATGCACTCTCGTTTGTTCACGTTGAATGATATCCACCTTGCCTTCACTTAGCTCACTCCTATGCATTGCCTTTCATGTCACACTCTCTACTTTACTTTGGGGGTGAGGCTTTGAAGGTTAATTTCTATGGCTCTCAGGTTTGTTCTTGCATTTGAGATGGCCTTCTGGGTGCACTACTTGGTTCTGTAGTTTGGAAACAATTTGTTGCCAACTTTTCACCCTCTTATTTCCTTTCTATCTCTTGCTCTCTTGGAGATCTCTACAGCCATTTACCATGTTATCATAGAGCATTTTTTATGCACATACTCCACCTTTATGGATTCCTTTACATCCTTCAACACAGAATAACATTTGAAATCTAATACCCTCTTGATCATTTGCACAGGGCCTTTTTTCTGTAGAAGCTTTGCATTTCAGCTTCAGGATTATTCTCGGCCTGTCTCAGAACCTATGAGGGATCCTTCCTCCCATAGGTCTCTCCCTATTTCTCTTTGGGATCCTCCCTCCCTATGGTTTTTCCTTCCTCCTTCCTTTCCTACAGTGCTAGCAACGATATGCGATTCCAAGTTATGTCTTATTTTTATTTTTCATCGAACCAACTTCTGTGATGCTCTTTTTCTATCCATCTGTGCTTGATTGAGAACATCTTTATTTTGTACCTTCTACTTGATACACGTATTAGAATATGCTCGTACACATTGACTGCCTTATGGTTAATGATTTGTTAGCCCCGTCATCCATTTTACTTGATTCATTATCAACACATTTGATCTTTGCATACGAACTACACGATCAATAATTAATTTGTGCTTTCTACTCATCCACACCTTTCGACCACCTCACATAAGGTGATCTATCCTTTTTGTGCTCAACTACATCACTTATAACAATTTGCCATTGCTTCACCTCTCCTTATGATGATGTCAAGTTTAGCTATCTCTTAATTCTCACACAACACTCCTACGGGTTGCTTACAACCTCACAACTTCTTAGACTATATGTTGTTACACTCTCCATCGCAATCTTATGTAGGTGCTTGAACTTATGAACTATTATCGCCAAGTCTCCCTTCATGATCCTATATACTCATCCCTTATGAGGGTTCTCTTTTCTTATCTTCCACCTACTCTATATCTACGGGTTGCTTACAACCTCACAACTTCTTAGACTATATGTTGTTACACTCTCCATCGCAATCTTATGTAGGTGCTTGAACTTATGAACTATTATCGCCAAGTCTCCCTTCATGATCCTATATACTCATCCCTTATGAGGGTTCTCTTTTCTTATCTTCCACCTACTCTATATGTACCTACCTCCCTCACGTTGATGAACCATGCTATGCTAGTTACCTCATGTTCAACCATCTGCTACCTTTTTCTCTGCTAGTTCGTATCTCACTTGCAGGTTTATCGTTTCTTCTTGCATCCCTCAAGGTTCATGACCTTGGTTTGATATGAAACTAGTGCTTGTTGAGATGAGGAGTCCTGCTAAAGGGATGCATCAGGAGAGATGCATTAAACATGTAAGCTTTAGATTTCCACGCAATAGATCATGTTTTTAAAGGCTTTTATTCCTCAACTTCAGGTGTTACAAGATAATATAAGCTTCGTATTTGTACAGTGAGCTTTCGACTCTACTTGGTCCAATCCTTAAATATAGATCTGTGTTTTTCTCTCTTTACTATGGTGTTAATAGACTACCATTCGCTCATGACTACGAGCCTTCACCTATCATGTGAAGATCCCTTTCTATATCTATAGTCTCAGACAAATTTTCTTTATACCTTTACGGGATCTCCCTAATAAAGTAACCTCCTTGGCTTTGGAGTGTTAAAAATACTACACCAAAACCCCTTTTTATAGGTGTCTAATCTCTGGTTGCTTTGCCTATTTCCGATGCAATTGGCTTACAACTTCATTCGATGGGAGGTTATGCGAGTCTGCAAACTTATGTGATAATTATCATAGCCTTTTTCAGACTCTAAGCCGTACAAATCTGATCTTGTTGGTTGTCCCTTAAGTTATCGTGTCAGTTGTAGTAATGACCTAGTCTAAGGAATGGTAAGTTTAGGTCCTTGTAATTGACTGGTCATCCAAATTTATTTTGCTTCCTCAGGGTTTGTGTTGAATGCCTTGCAACTGGTCTTTTGTGTACCTTTGTACTTCAGAGTCTCCTTTCACAAGCCATCATCATCACACACAATGTACCTTAGAGATCCTTAGCAAGTTGATTATGTTGTAGGCACATTTGTGTGCCTCTCAACTCTGACTGCGCAATGGTCTAATGTGTTTCCTTGATAAGCTCAAATCTTTGCACCTCATGTGCTCTCTATGTTTGTGCCTTACGAAGGACACATCTCTTTTGCATGGCTATTGTGCTTGAATTTCAACTTTGCAGCTTCTCTTTCACCTTCCTCATCCCTTAGCACAATGTTTGGATTTTCTCTCAAGCTCTCTTCAACTGGTGCTTGCACCAACGCCTCTTTTTCGTTTGGTGCACCTTTGGACCCATATTCCTCACTCTCATTTTTGCTTCACTCAACAACTCCCAGTTGCTCTTTAGGCAACTCTTCTTCTTATTCTATAACATTTCCCACTGCTTCATCTTTCGGTGCTTCATTCAGGGAAGTTTCTCCTGGTCGAAGGTCCTCTAGAGCCTCCCCTTCTTCAATGTCATTTCCCTTTGCATCTAGGGTTAAAGGTTATCTTGTATCCATCACACACCACTACATATAGATAATTACTTTAGCATCTCTCTATGTTGTTGTTGCTATGCAAAAATCCTTTGCTTTATGAGGATCTAGGGTTCTTAACCCTTCCTTTAGTGCATCCTCCACTCTGAGCACAATAACACGTATGCTCTCTTAAGGGTTCTTATGTGCCCTTGTCTTTGTGCAGGTTGCTCCTACACCTTGCACACCTTTTTGCACTCTCGCTGGCTCTTGTGGAATGATATCCACCTTGTTGCAACCGAGTTTCTTCTTGGCTTCGCTCCTCTGTTATTGCTTTGGGATGACAACCTTCTTTACCCTTACTTATGAAACTTCCATACCCAATGTTGTCCTTTGTGCCTTTCGAGATCAGTGTTGTCTCCCACTTTTAATCTTTTCAACGTTCTCTCAATGTCTCATGTGGAATGATATCCCCTTGCCTTCACTCATTTCACTACACTAAAATCAGATTTCTTCTTGGATTTTCTCTATTGTTGCTTCCGTGAAATAACCTTTTTTGCCTATACGTCTAACACATCTTCTTTGTGTAGCGTTCTCCTCAATGCCTTTTGAGATCAACATTAGCTCCTACTCTTTCATCTTCTCAAAGGTCTATTTCTGACCTCCACATGGCACCCATGCTGGCTCCTCTTGCACATCTCATTTCATGGCAACACTCTTCTTTACTTTGGGGGCGAGGATTTGAAGGTTACCTTCTTTGGCTTTTGAGTTTTCTCCTCCATTTGAGATGGCCTTCTAGATGCACTACTTGTTTTTGTTGTTTGGAAGCTATCTGTTGCCAAGTTTTCACCCTCTTATTGTGCTTCTATCTCCTCCTCTCTTAGAGATCTATGCAACCATTTATTGCTTTATCACAGAGCATTTGTTGTGCATACTCCACCTTTATGGATTGTTTTACATCCTTCAATGTGAAATAACATTTGACATCTAAGACCCACTCCATTTATGCAGGGCCTTTTTTTTGGAGAACCTTTGCATTTCAACTTCAAGGTTATTCTTAGCATGCCTCAGACCTTGCAATGTCCCATTTGGGATAGAATTGCAAAGATTTGGGTTTCCCAACAAACCCTCAAATAAATGCAATTTTTTTATTTTCTTTATTTCAAGTGCTAACCATAAAAAAATCAGAATTTTGGAAATACACATTTAGGGCACAATTTGTAATATTTTCCACTCAAATATTCACCAAATAATATAGCATACTGAAATACCTTCGAATCTTATTTTTATTATCAATTGAATGGCTAGAAAATATAGTTAAAATACCAGCTAAATATGCATGCCCTATAAATTAGGCTTTATTTAGCCTTACAAATTGCAGTCCCAAACCCCAAGGTGGGGTAGCTACCTTAACAATGAGTCTTTTACCTTCTTCAACCACTTTGTTGCACTTTTAGGGTGTCAAATCAACTCACTGCCCTTCAAATCAGAGGCACCCTTCTTCAAACTATCTTTCTTTGCCATATCAAATCTGTAATGATGTTCAAAACTCTTTAAACTTTCAAATAATGCTCAATACAACCTTTGAATTAAGGCTGCTAGCTGTTAGATAAGGGTTTTCATCCTTACTACAACCAAACCAATCAGGGTTTTTGTCTTCAATTGCATGAAGTTTAATAAATCATGCCAAAACTCTAAAATTTCAATTATGAAAACCAACATAACCGTCTTCAAATGAACCTCCTCTTTATGTTTATAACCTTTCCCACTCCAACCCCAAAATCGATCCTAACTAAGGCTGATGTATATCACAATAGAAAGCCCCCTTTATGAAATATCAAATTATAAAAGAAGTTGCCGACATAATCACTTTTGGCAACTAAAGTATACTATTACTTTTATTTAAAGTATTTAAAAATACTTTTTATTTTAATAATAAAATTACTTTATTTTTAGAAATGGGAACACAACAGTTCACCCTTCCCAAATTTTCTTTCCCTCAAGCAAATGCAACTTTCCTCAAGTTCAAACTTAGCTTTGGTTGCAACTTTCCTTATTCTTGTCAAGGACACCTTCAGTGAACAACTCCTTCCACAACACGGTTTTTAGAACTTTGTAGGCCTCAGTTTCCTCATGCACTGTTGAGAGACCCTTTACTTTTGCACCTTGCTTCTTGTCCCTAATGCATCTTTATGCGCTTTGTATCTTTGCCAGTGTATTGCTTAGCTTAGCCAAACCTTGTACCCCTTTTTATTCTTTTACTCCTTGCGAAACTCTCAACCAGCTTCCTTCCACACAAGTGGATTCTTGCATGATCTACGTAACTATGCACAACTATAGTTGGTTTGTTTCTTGCTTGATTGATTATATTTTTTTTTGATGCGAGATTGTAAATTCCCCTGTGATGCTCCTCCATCAAACTCCTTAGGTAATTAAAATATGAGCTCCTGCTTAAAACTAGTGGAGTGGTAAAACTATCTTTCTGGTCATCTGCCTTGACCATGGTGTTCTCATCCACTTGATGTGTCCCTTAAGTGGTCTTGTTCAATGTTTCCTTCTTTTCGAGACTCTCCTTAGGCCATAAACTGTCCTCCTCTGCCTAGCTCTGATATGATTCATCTTCCTTCCCTTTCTTCCCCTTATGGTTTTGCATCCACCTCTTTTTACTCTTGTGGGCCTATGCCCACCTTCTTCTCTTATTTGCCTATGCCCACCTTCGTCTCTTGTGGGTCTATGTGCACTTCTATCCCCTATAGGTTTGCACCCACTTTTGTCTCTCGTAGGTTTGTGCCCATTTTTGTTCATCCATCTCCAAAATGTCTTCATAGCTTTCCTTTCCTTCCTTTTGTGCGCCTTTCACTTCTCTGTTATGTGCACTCTCTTATGTCACCTGTGGCTAGTAGGTATACTTGCGTGTTACTCTTCCATGTGTTTCTCATAAGGTATGTATGTTTGGTTCTTTCGTTGCCCTTGTCCTTCATTTCTCATTGCTTCTTGCCCTCTGTGGTATGGAAATCTATGTGGGGTGTATTGACTACCACCTTTTCTTGTTCCTTTATTATCTCATAATTCCCTCTATGTGCTTGGAGTGATATCCCCTTTAGTCATTGTTCCTGGTTAGTTTCAGGCTACCAGTCTCCTACTTTGCTCCTAATCAGTAATAACTCTTTTTCCTCATGTACAATAAAACTATACTGCCCTGATCAATGTCGAAGTGATTTTGACTAACCTATCACGGTAGCTCCTTTGGGTTGTATACAAACAATGTTACATTTTGGTTAGCTGTTCAATTCTTCTTCTCTCCTCATGCATTTTCAGATGCCTTCTGTGGATTTATGTCCATTTCTCCTTCCCTTCTTGCATCTCTAAATTGGCATAATGCTATGTTGTCTTTGGGACAACTTAGGTTCAATTATACACTACCTTTTTATCTTGATCCCCTCAGGATAGAGGTAAATGCCTCCCATAAATAAACTTGCACTCTTTCGTCTCTCCATCTCTGTGCCTTTCAAAGGAAACATCTTTTCTTCATTGCTATGCACGAAATTGATATTGAATAACTGCATCATCAAGTGACTTTATTTCTTGGGAAGGCATCCCTAGGCCATAAATGCATAAAATATAAGGATTATGGGTCTCCCATGCCTTTTTAATGCCTCCCATGCTTCATCAATGCTTCTCATGCCTCATAAATACCCCTTATTCTCAAATCATGATGAGAATATTTATGGATTTTATTTGCATAATTATATTAATTCATGGACACATATCTTCATCTTGAGATGGACGATCATGGTTGATCCAGCGCCTTTTGAAAAATCTATAAATACATGGCCTCACAACCATAATTTTAAGCTATCTTGGTGCAAAGTTATAATTCTAAATTGATTCCAAAGCTTCATGCAAATTAATATTCTCAAGCCAAATTGTTCAACCAAGCCAAAGCAACAAGCCACATGGTGCCAAGAGGAGGTGGAGGATAGGCAAACTCCATTGCAACAGACCTTTTGAAGCACAAAGCCGAGCAAGCCACTTCAACAAGCTATTTGGAGCATACAAAGAAGGTGAAATATTTTTTATCTTTGCATTTTAGTTGTGTTTCTCATTTGGTTTTGTTAATATGCTCTCCCCTTGAGATAGGCTTAGGGTTTTAGCTTAGTGTGTTCTTTGTTTGAATTTGATTTTATTCACTAACACTATACTAATCTCCCCCTATTGTAATCCTATGTTCACAATTATATGCCTTAAAAATCATTACAACATTCACTAAAATTTATTCTAAAGTTTCACAATTTATTTCTAGTAATTTATGAGTTTTCGGCATCTAGGGTTTGGTTGGAAAAATAAAAAAATATTTGTCTTGGTTAGGGTTTTGCATAAATTCTAGATTTTAGTAATATAACCTATTTTTGGATATTTCAATGGTATCAAAGCCATATCTTGGCTAGCCATGGGTTTCCAAAGTAATACATTCCCAAGGGTGACAAATAACTAAGGTATTACCCTAGAAGCAAGAAGAAGGTTAAGTAAAATCAACAAGAACCAATGGCTCCCTTGGATCAGCCAACGAATGATGCTAAAAATAGAGAGAAGCAAATGTTTGATAGAGACACACAAGCTCAGGAATAGATGACAGCTATGATGATAAAATTTGTCCATATTATAAAGGAAATGAGGGGTGACAAACCATCCATTGGGGATGGTAGTGCTTCTGGTAGTCAAAACCTCACACATCAGCTCTCTAAAAGGTATGGAGGAGCCACACGTAGGCTTAACCAACTTAATTTTTTACAAAAATAAGTTTACATTTCGGAAAGGGAAGAGCAACCCATCTTGAGAGATAACTTATTGAAGGATTATAATGAGTACATGACTTATCCTGCTCCTTTCAAGGATCAAATGGAATTTTTTGCATTCACATCTTGGAAGCATGGGTAACATGGTGGTAATAGGGCTGCTCAAAGGCATAGGGGCAACCAAGGAAGACCTCATCATGCCTTGGGAAGGCTTTCAATTTCCAATTTTGATGGTTCTTCCACTAGCTCATATAGGGCTTGGATTTAGAAGGTAGACACCTACTTTTCACTTAGGCCTATGATAGAAAAGGAGGCTATTTAGTTTGCCACCTTACATTTAAAAGGGGCTACCCATGAATGGTGGTATCATGGGTTAATCACCCAAGGACATCAACTCATTCAATCTTATGAGGAATTTAGTAAAAGGATCATTGAGAGGTTTGATAGGGTTGATCCAGAATTACACTTCATAGAGTCGGCTCAATTGAGGTAAAATGGCACAATAGAGGAGTATGTGACATAATTTCAGAGGCATTCCATCATGGTAACAGATGTTTTATAGAGGAGATTGATAGTTTTATTCATGGAAGGATTGGTTGATTTCATTCAAGGTTTGGTCAAGGCTTTTGACCCTTCTCTTCAAGGAGCCATTCAAAAGGCCCTTGATCTTGAGTCTTAAACACCCCAAGGTAAAATTATGCCTTTTGTTCAACAAAAAACTAACTTTTTTGGACCTTTGGGACAGTAAAGAGACAATAAATAGAGGCAGCCAAGGGGAATATCTTTTGGGCCGCAAAAACTAACTCCTTTTGGGTAGTTTGATAGGCCAAATCTATAAGGTTTGGGGCAATTTGGTAAGCCAAACCAACAGGGTTTGGATCAACGAAGGGATTTGCCAAGATGGAATAATGAGACAAGGAATGAGCTAAGGAGGAAAAAACTTTATTTTGATTATAGAGACCCTTGGAAATTGGGTCATCATTGCCATGGTAAGGAGCAAGTGCAGTCAGATGGAGAAGAAGAGGAAGAGGCAGCCACCCATGAGGAAAAACATTCGGATATCTTTTGAGAAGAGGACATGACTGGCACCTTTGATTCATTATCAGGGACTCCTAGATACTACCCTTTTCGTGTGAAGCAAAAATTGAAAGGTAAAGATGTTACTATTCTCATTGATAGTGGGGCCACCCATAATTTCTTTGATAAAAATTTGATTATTGCATGTGGGCTTCAACCTATAAAATTCAAGGGTTTTCGTATGACTGTGGTGGATGGATTCACCATCCTTTACACCACCAAGGTTCCCAAGCTTAGCATCATGTTGGAGACACACTCCAATGAGGATGACTTTTATGTGGTTGGCATTGGAGAGACCAACTTTGTCCTAGGCATCCAATGGTTACACTTCCTTGGAGAGTACACACAAATTTACCAAACTATGGAGCTTAAATTCGAAGTGGATGGAAGGAAAGTTATCTTACATGGTTTGAGTGATAAGGTACCTTTGGAGGTGACCTCAAAGACAATGGAAGGAGTCTTCCCTAAGGATAATTTAGTAGGGACAACAAGAAAAAATGTTTCTTCTAATGTGGAACAACCACTAAGGTATGCAAAAGAATGTTTATTTCCTTATTTGTTGAGCCTAATAAATTCTAAAAATGAAGATTCTAAGCAAGTCCATGAAGAGGGTAAATTTCCATTTATAAGAAAAGTAGATCTGAATTTTGCATTGTGAAAAGGCCTAGGGTACACTAAAAAAAAATCAGACCTTTGTTGCTAAAAAAAATCAGAATTTCGTGAGAAAAATTAGAATTGTTGTTGCTAAAAAAAATCAGTAATTTATGTGAATAATCAACATTATTTATACTCAGAAAATTCCAAGTCTTTCATGCCAAATCTAAATATGGCACACTCAAAAAATTCATGGAAAAAGGTAAGTTACAGCCCCTCATAAATTCTTGAAATGCAAAAGAGAGTTGGCTTTTTCCTTGTGATAGGGAGTTGAAGTTTGAAAAAGAAGGGCAATCCTTCCAAGAGCCTACAACGAAAGAAAGAATTTAGAATTGTGACACAAAAGGTATGTGTCCAATGTTGTTCCAAGTTGTTTTCTTAATTCAAACCAGTGATCCATATTTTTGGTTTTATAAAGAAGTGTCAAGGCATGATAAGGGCCGTAAAGGATATTGGGTTGCATTCCAAGGGAACCCATGTTCCAAGGTACACATGCAAAGGAGAAATATCATAAGAGGTAGCTTTAGTTATGGCAGTCCCAGCTCTTTTAAGGTGGTACATAGCTTCACTTTGACCTCTCTTGGAATTGTAAATGTGGTAGGTTCATCATGGAGCAAGTTGGGAGTAAAAAAAATGATTTTTTGGGACACTTGCAAGGCTGTAATGTTCAAACACACCCCTCAAAACATAAGGTACATGTTTCTTTTTGAAGTAATTCTCTCTAAGGTAAGGGAACATGTGAGTTTGAGGCATGAAATTGTGAGTTTGAATATTTTCATAAGTTTGGAAAAGATTGATTGCATAATGTTGCCTCCTAAGGATGAATTGTGGAGGAAAAAATTCTTGTTTTGGAGTCATAAGAGTTCTAAAATTTCCACACACAACCAACTAATCAAGAGAGAAGTGGTTGGTTCTACCTTTTTTTTGAAGTATATGGACGTGTTGGTGGTCTTTTGTTGAAGGGTGGATTTCAAGCATGATAAGAACACTTCCATCTCCTCTAGTGGGAAGATTTCTAAGTCTTGAGGTCACTTTTGGGTGTGTGGGTAGCATGAACATCCCTTCTATGTTCTTAAAGGCAGCCACACACAGGTTTCCAATACCTTCACACATGGAGGGCATTATCAAATATGCAAATGTTGAAGAGAAGTGAAGAACTCTTGTTTTGACTAATGTGTTTGTGTCTTGTATAGGTGCTGATCTAGGGGTAATCAAAACCCAAAAAATTGAATATTTCTTTACTAGAATACACTTTTCCATCCATCACAATGTTATCATTTCAGATAAGTTGTTTCCTTTTAGCATCTTTTTGGCACATCTGAGGTATGGGACCTCCATGAAAGGGGAAAGGAAGGTTGGAAGTCGCTGTTATTTTATTTTCAAATTGTATAAGCAGCGAAAAATCTTCATATGCAATAGCAAAGAGCTTCATCAAGGGGTTTTATTCCCATGGGAAAAGTCAAAGATTAAGAATTGCTTAAAGCCTATGGTTAGGACAACCCATTGGTTGTTTCAATTACTTGAGGACAAGAAATTTTGGGCAGGTAGGATTGTCTTGCCCCCTTTTGGACATGACACTATTGAAGAACTTTAGCCTTGCCTAGTTTTCCAAGGGTTGAGGGAAAAAGAAAGAAAAGAAGGGAAACATTTAGTTTTATTAAGATCACTTGTAAAAGCACTTTATTATTATAATTTCACTTAAGTTGAGGCTTTTTTGAAGGTCATGGGTATAAATCTATTTAAGTGGATTATTAGAGGTGTTCTTTTTATAAATTGAAAAAAAAAAAAAAATCGAAATAGTATTTCCCTCCAAATTGGGCGCTTCACTTGGGAAGGAGTATAAAAGCATTTGAGGGTTCATTTGAAAGGCATCTTGGATCAAATTTTAAATTTACAGTTTTGAGTACAAAAAAACTTGGGTTTTTGAATTGAAGATGAAAACCTTCAAGCAAAGAGATTGAGGACGCAAACCCTAATTCATTCCATGGGGTAACTTCACCTTGGAGCTGCCATAGATCATCAAGTGTAAAAAAAGACAAAAAAGAGGGTTTTCAATTTGGGAGATTTGCTTGGGAGGTTAGCGAATTACTCTAGGAGAGTGGTGACTAGGGTTTGGAGACCCAAAGTCAGATTTTCAGATTTGAAGACCCCTAATTTTAGGGTTGTGTTAGATTTAGGGCTGAAAATAATTAATTCCAGTTAGGGTAACTTGATTGGGGAATAATTTGAGAGGGTTTGAGAGGCTATTTCAAGCCTATTTAATATTCTGAATTTTCCTATACTTATTTATGTATTTATCTTTATTTCTAAGGATAATTTCCAACATCTTTACTTTAAAAAAAGCATTAAAAATCAACATTTCATTCGTTGTAATTTTCTGTATAATTGGTGCCAATGTGGTTGAGTTTATTGAGTGATTTAATGCCCTAAAAATGATTAAATCATTCAGTAAATTTTATTCTAGGGTTTCACAATTTATTTTCAGTAATTTATGAGTTTTTGACATCTAAGGTTTGGCTAGAAAATCAGAAAATGTCTTGGCTAGGGTTTTTCAAAAATTCTAGATTTTAGTAACATAACCTATTTTTGGATATTTCATCTGGTCTAATCAAGCCTAGGCTCTTTTTATTCATGGTCTAATTGAAAAAGTTATTGATAAGTTACAGGGTTGACATTGCATTGGCTTTACTCTTTGAGTAGGTCTGAACTTAAAGTATCCAATGTGTGCATTTGGTTTTGAAGTATTTTGGCAATTGGATTTGTATTGATTTAACTTTCAAATTTTGTTTAAATCTGATAAGTCTTGGTCTATTTTATATCATGTTTTACACTGCACTAAAGTTATCTTTTTAGGCTATTTCACCTCATATTTCTACAGCTTAATAATTTTAGAGCTTTGCTACTTATTTTCCCAAACAATTTGGTCCATTTGTACCTAATTTCCATCTAAAATGGCTACGTGTTCATATAATTTCATTCATTTACTTAGTCATTTGTCATAAAATTGGGCTTAATTGGCTTTGGGATTGATCCAATGTTCTAGTCTTTGCAAAGTTATTCAGACTTAGTCAATTTTGGTTAAAACATCTTAGCCATTTATTTTTCAAATTCATATTTTATTATAATAGCTATTTGATTTCCTGTAGGCCAATTATTATCTAAATTTCTTTGTGAGTCTCTCGGCAAGCTTGGAGTGACTAAGTGTTGCTCATTCACTTTCCTGAGACTCTTTTGCCTTAGCCATTTCTATGTAACATTTTTAAGTCCTTAGGATTATGCCAAGTGGCACGATCCCATTTTCTATGCTTTCCTGTGTCCCCTTAATTTTCTTAATAGGCCTTATACCCCCTAGATGGCATGATCCCATGTCCTTGGGCCCTTAGAGCTGGTCTTTATGTTTTTTATGTTCGTCAATCTCTAGATGTCCAGGATCATGTCACGTGGCACAATCCCATTTCTACAAACCCCCAAGCTGGTTTGTATCTTTGCAAGTCTCCTGTTAAGCATCATATGATCAAGATCTAGATGTGTTAGATATCATTTCATCACAAGCTTATAGGTCATCAGTATAATTATACACCCAAGTAGACCCAAAGTGATTGAATGGATGCCACATGGCATCAAATGCCAAATGGAAAAAGCACTGACACATGTCAACTTTTCACTTATTTAAAATTGATGGTCGTCTATCCCATTAAGATAATCATAGACTTGACATGATTTCTCATTTGGACCTAATTGTTTGAATGTGCTAACATCTTTGGATTCTAAGTCTAATTTGATTACTTAAAAGGATTGAAAGATCCAAAATTGATGAGTTTTTTTGTTCTTTTGATCCAAAAGACCTAATCATTTATCTGATTGAAAGGAATAATCATGTTAGTGGAAAAAATCCCCTTCTAAATTGATATTTTTACAAGTCTTTTATTCAAGTTTTTGTGCCTTATTCAATTTTCATAGAGTATCTAATGGTTAGTCTATGAATTTAAACTCTAATGGCTAGTCTTTTTATTTGAAATCTAACGATCATTTTATATTCGCATGTCTGGATTTGCCAAGCGGTCATCACTTGTCAACATATCAAAGCTCTGTAACTCTAGAAGATGTTAAACATAGATCCAAGCCCTTTGACCCTCTAGATTCTCAATATCATGCCTCGTGGTATGATCTTGCTTCTTTAGGCCCTCGTGATGGTCGAGACAAAGTGAGTAGGCAACAAACTTCCAAGATAAACAAGATGATGTCATATGGAATTATCCCTCTTCTCCACACCTTTGGATTAAACAAGGGCAGTAGAATAAAGCATGGATTAGGCGAGTCCTCGAGATCATGCCATGTGGCATAATCTTGGGACTCTAGGTCAATCAAGAGATGGAACAGAGACTGAGGGACCATGAAGCTTTGAGTGACATGGATCTTACCACTTCCCAAGATCGCATTGCAACATGTTTAAAGAAAAGTCAAATGCTCAAGCAACAAGCTACAAAATATAGATAAGTTGACATGTAGTAAGACCTTGGCCTCCTCAAGTAATGATAAATGGACACATAGGGCAGCGTTCCTAAGGCTGATACATGGACCTCTATGAATAGATTCAAAAGCTAATTTTCAAATGATGCTCATTTTGGCTTGTCTAGCCCATTAGAATTTGGGGATTGGACTATGAGTCCAATCAAATTTATGTAGTTATTGAATATCTTATCACCTAGTACAAATAGATGATGGAAGTGGATACCAAAATAAATCAGATACTAGTCTAAGTCATACAATAGTGTGCCTATCAGGATCAAGTGAGCCAAGCATCACAAAAAGATGAAGAATGTTTGCCCTTTGCATTTAATATAGTAGTACTACATCAATTATAGTATAATTCAATTTAATCATGTCTCAGTCAAAATAACGCATTAGTCCAATATTGTCGTATTATCAATGATCTAATGAACAAAGTTGTTATCTTTGAGTATAGGCACACATTTAATTTGTGCCTTAGTTGGTGCCTGCATTAAATATTTTCAATCACCTAGATGTTGGGTGAAGACTATTGGAAATCTATATAAGGTTAGCCACGAGACTGAATTAGGGCTAGTTTATTAGTGTTAGAATATAGTATACAACCATACATCTTTTCTTGCAATTTATTTATTTCTTATATTAGATTTTATTTTAGCATGAGTGAGTTGAACTCAATGATAATAGTCTAGCAAATAGTGAGTTGAATGTTAGAAATAGAAGGTTGCAAGGTCCATTCCTTGGGATGACCACTCTTTATTGTTGTTCTCACACTAAAATACAATAGAGCAAAATCTGATAAATAGAAAATTAAATAGAAAATTTATTCATAATAATAATAATAATAATAATAAATAGTTTGATATTGAACTCAATGATAATAGTCTAGCAGAGAGTGAGTTGAATGTTAGAAATAGAAGGTTGCAAGGTCCATTCCTTGGGATGACCACTCTCTATTGTTGTTCTCACACTAAAATACAATAGAGCAAAATCTGATAAATTAACCTGTAAATAAAATATTAAAAAATTAATTATTTTTATATCATAATATACACTATCTAATATAATTACTAATTTTATAATTGATTAATAAAACAACAATTAATTTGATTATAATCTACGTAGCTGATATGGGTATGGGTATGGGTACAAGTATTGGGTACGTGGATATGGGGGATTTTTTAGGGGTTTGGGTATGGCTGGGTATGGTCATATAAAAATATAGCCATATAAGCAAAATTAACCACATAATTTGCATAGAGGAAACATAATAAGTTAAATAACCAAAAAAAATACTAATAATTCAATGCCTAAATATCATAATATTCAATTATCGAACGTAGATTAGTCTTATTACAAGTACACAGTGCAAATGTTACAATGTATGGACAAAAATAAAGACAAGAAAATGCACACTCTGCAGTTTGGTGAAGATTACAATGAGATGACCTGGTGTTAAATCAACTTAAGACCATGGCATATTCTCTTCTTTGAGATTTTTCATGAGTTGAGCTTTTGTAATATACCTATGCAAATGATCTTACTGTATGTACTGCAGAAAAAGAGTCTTGGAGAACCATATTTTTGGGACATAGAGGATAAGCAAAAAAAAACATTATTGATTTCAACCTCTCCCTCATCTTGATCATGTTCCATAAATTTATTCTCTTTATTTTGGCAAGGCTGAAACACGATCAAATAATTGGAAGACTTGCTAACTTGCTCTGGCAAAGCTTCATAGCTGTTATATACAACCCTAATAAAGAAGATACCAATGAATCGACTGAGGCTCATGTTTTGAGAACACATCCAACCATTGAAACAGCAAGAGTGAACAAATATGCAATGGGAGGTAAAAATGTAATGAAAGGTAAACGTGTTGTTATCTTTTGATAAAATGAGTGTGATTCATGCTTTTAGGGTTGCAAATGCACTTTAAAATATTTTTAAATGTTTTTGAGGTCCATATTTGACTGACTGGTAAAATAAGGAGGAAAAAATAAAAAAATACACTTTTTTTCAAGGGGTACGTCATCCCTACACCCAGGGTATGCCCCAGTCTCTGCAAGGACGTCTGCCATACCTGCAGGGGCTGGGATGTACCTTGGGCATAGGGTTGATGTACCACCCCTCGTACCCATACTAGCTAGGGCTTACAGGGGTATCCGGTAACGTAGATTATAATCACAACATCATCATCCAACTTTTATTAATATAAAAAAAAATAGATTGCAAAACGAGATCTTTTGAAAAAATAAAAAAATATAAAATTATAAAATAAGTTTTAAAAAAAATTCAGTTTCAACACTTTTTCTAGATTATAAATTTTATTTAAACTTCATTAAAAACAAAGGAATTGAAACAACCATTTCTAATCAACTTCAAATTTTTAAGTTGTAATCATGTTAACTCCAATTACATTTTTAAATTCAACGTTTTAAGATAAACCCCTTGCAACATAATAAAAGGATTTTTTTATTTGAATAGACCTACTGCTGAAAGGATCTTAAAAGATTCTAAAATCATAAAATGAACTCTAACATGAGACCCACAAAATCTCTTTATAGGATGAGAGTTCATGATTTTACAAATCTGTATAAAACTAGTAGTTATCAATTAATTGTAAAAGTTTAATAAGTGACACACTTCTTCCAGAGATAATATGGCACTACTTCCGAATATAATTGACACAATTGAGGGGTGTTCTTAAACTTCCATTGTGGTCTATCCAGATTTTATTTAGCCGAACGATTGCAATCATACTAAGACGTTTAAAAAGAAATTATGTGTTTGGATGTTTTATGATGGAATATTATCTATATAAAAGAAGCTATTTCTTTCAACATAGTATGTTGAATTGAAGAGGCCCATTTCAGTAATCGCAGAAATAAGCAAAAAGCCGTTTTCTAGTATTAATCATTTTATTTCTAGTGCAACTGAATAGGAGGGCTTGTGTAGGTGCATATCAAGAATCAAATCAAAAGGTATTGATTTATGAAGAAAAGGTTGGATTATACATGGATTAATCTAAACAATATCCTATTCCAATGTATGGTTTCATGTAAATTTTAATTATAAATATTTTGTTTAATTAATGCTTACTGATTAGAAAATTTATTTAGATCTTGAATTAGCTTCATATGGTGTATTTGGGTGAAATTCCATCCAATGTTGAAGGAGAATTCCACACAGTTGCTGTTGCATCTCACATTGATATGTTCTAGTTTGTTCTTAGAAGGTAAGATTTTTTTTTAATAATTTTAAAAATAAATTTTATTTAAATATTTTTAATAAATATATTATTAAAGTCTGATACATCTTTTCAATATTTATTGAAATTGATTTTATAATTTTAAAATTTTAATTCATTCATTCATTTTATTTATTTCTTGAAATTATTTCTATAATTTTAAAATCTTTATTCATTTATTTATTCAATTTATTTCTGATGTTACTCTACACAATTTGATGCATCCAATAATTTAATTCCCATTTAAATGATCTATTCAAAAAATCTCAATAAATAATTTATATTCTGCTTATAAACTTAACCATTGCACCTAAAAATGATATTTCCAGACTACAATGGCTGGCCTAGTTATAGCATATATAGGTAAGATTAAAGATACAATCACCATGTATAATAAGTTTCATAATGTTATTTACAGCCATGAAGTAGCACAACAATGTTTGACATACAACTATAGGAAGAGTTTTCATGGATTTGCAACTTGGCTTAGTCCATCTAAAGTAGAAGAGATTTCAGGGGTGACTATATGGAACTGACCATTATGAAACCTCAAAAATTTAAAGCAATTCTTGTTTTGTTTGTTGATAAGTAACTTCAATATGCATTGAAATAAGGTAATAGCAATGAAATAATAGCTTAATAAACTCAACAACTGATAGACTTTTGTTTGGTTATTTTAAAAATCATAAAATATAACTTTAAGTTTTAGATTTCATTTGTTTAATAATAAGTTTATTAAATATATACAATCAAAGGTTTCGGTGCTTACAATATTTTGAATTGGCTGGTAATAGGATGATGTAAATGTAAATATTTTATAATACTGACAATAATACTGTTTATTCAAAAGTTAGTGTTTAAATGATTTTTAGAATATATTATAGATTGAATCGACTTTTCAGGGATTTTAGATGATATATTTCAATGTATTTATTATTATTTTTTGGTTAAAGATTTTTTTTTCCAAAGAACCATAGACATTCTTTTTTATTGAAGAAACTTTTTTTTGTTTGAAATGTAGACATAGAAGGAGTCATCTCTGTATTTAAAAACAAAGAAAATATACTTTTTACAGCAAGATCATGTGATTTTATAGACTTTCCGCAAACTGCTAGGAGAAATTTGTCTTATAAAATTGGAGTTATTGTTGCACTCTTGGATATAGGTATGACAGTTATTTCAATTTAATGATGGTATTTTCATATATACTCTCTTTACTTTAACATCCCCTTTGAATAATTTATTATAGTTAACACTTGTATCATGTAAAATAGCTTTCATATGAATGTATTTTATAGGAATATGGCCAAAATCATAGAGTTTTGATGGTTTGGGATTCAGGGCAGTTCCATCGAAATGGAAGGGTAAGTGTCAAACCACATCAGAGTTCAAACCCTACAATAGGTTAGTTTGTTTTCTTATGGAACAAATTCAACTATTTTTTTACTCGAGTCTTTTTTTTTTTTATATGAACACCATCAACTTTACATATGAGAACCATCAGCGAAATTTTACAGAGGTAAGTGAAAAAATTGAAATGAAAACTAAATATATTGATAGTTTAATTGTGAATTAGCTCTCATCAATTTAGGTGTAAGATGGAGAGATAGACAATCTCAAAGGAAGAATAAGAAAAGAGAATATGTATATTTTGTAGTTCAAGTTATTGGAGTCAGAGTGACATTAATAGTATAGAATGTTTAATTTATAGAGGTATTAAAATCAATTATATGGACAAACTAAAATTGACTCATTATTTACTTTTTTTAAATAAATTAAATTTTCTTTTTATAGAAGGTAAACATATTTTTATATGAATCGGGAAAATACTTTTGACTAGAGCTATGACCCTGCTTTGGGACACAAATAAGTAGCCCAATCTCTAGAAGAGCCTAAACCACTGAAAAATACAAAGGACCAACTAAAACAATAAGGACGAAGAGAAAACCCCAACCATAGAAGAAATACCTATAAAATAGGCACTGAAATAACCAAAATCATAAAGACGAAGAGAAAATCCCAACCATAGAAGAAAGACCTAAAATAAAAACAACAAAAAATATGCGCTGAAATAACACCTCTATCATGAAGCCAAAGAGCAACACAAAGACAACAAACTTCCAACAACCAAGAGATAAGACAAAGGGGAAATCTATCCCACCAAAGACCAAAGTGCCTCAAGCTAAGGAGCAGAAGTTAACTGCGGGCAGTAATCAATCCTCTCCCTCATTAGGGTAGGAGATCCTCTATCATCTATTGAAAGCCATATTTCACCATTTTCTTTGCTTCCAATCTCAACGTTTTTTCTCTTCGTCTTTCCCTTTTAGTCATAGAGCCCAAGTTAACTTTTGGTCTTGCATCTATCCGTTGAGAAGGGGTGGAGACTTTCCCAACAATCCGAAAAGAATTTGGGTTGACTTTAAAGATAGAGACTTCCTTCGAAGGATCCAAATTATTAACATAAAAAATTCTCACCAAAATTAATACTAAAAAGGGTGGCCTCATTAAAAAATTGACTTAATATTATATAAAAGTTGGTCATTGTATATAAGTTTTTTTGGGAAAGGCTTCAAAAACGAACAATGGTATCACATCAGACCTTAAAATTTTTACCTATTTTAATATATTTCCTTAACTACTTATAATTAAGATTTGAAGGTCTGACTAATTATACATTTTAAGATATAATCAATATTATGATGAGAGGGCATTACGTACAATTTTTAAGCTGTGATCAAAACTTGATTTTTGAAATATCAATACATGACTTATGGAGTTCCAATATTTAAATCTTATGTATAATTATATGATTGATTACTTTAAATTATTATCAAGTATTGGATAAGTATTAGATACTGTATGATCACAATAAAATATTATATATTAATATGTTACATCAATAAACCACACTTTAACAATAACACTATTCAATAATTGAAATATACCCAATATCTAAAACTCTTACCTTAAACAACATTAAAATATTTTATTCATTCCAATTAAACAAGGGATTTGACACCTCCATGAAAATTTTAATTATCATTAACCTTGAAAATCTCTCCCCACAATGTTTTCCTTTTAGCCCATAACCCTTTTGATACAACGGATATTATTAAAATCTTCACTTTAGGAGAGTGATTTCACACTCACCATTTATGTTTTAATCTTGTTGTTGGTGATCATAATTTATGACCATTAATCTTGGAAATCTCAATGCACACAAATGGGTCCACCTATGATGTTAGCACAAACTGTCCAGCTTATCTGTTGTTATTATGTGGCAGCCTAGTTTTAACATTAGGTTGATCATAGGATAGATTTAATGGCACAAAAATGAGTCCACCTATGATGTTAGCATAAACTGTCCGGCTTATCTGTTGTTACTACATGACAACTTAGTTTTTTTGTTAAGTTGATCCCAAGGTTTAATGGCACCAGCTTGGCCTTACCAAATGGCAGCTTGGGTTTCACCTATACAAACTCCCGAGCTTATCTGGTGTTGCCACATCCCCACCCACACTTAGTTTGGAGATATGTGCATTTAGTTTAGGGATATTTCTCAAACATGTATTTACCCAAGATAAGTTAAGAGGAATAAATCTTCTTAAAACCTTGGAAAAGCATTCCAGATATGGAGGGTGAATGGGTGTCATCATCCATAGTGTTTATAGAACTGAGACTAATAGCAGGATAGATGATAAGGTAATACTTTGTAATTCAAATTCTTATTTACTTGGGGATGTTTATGATGATCCATACACTTCATATTTCTGCAAGAATGTAAGATTTCATTACTTATTAATGGACTAACAAAGTGAATTGCCAAATCTCAAGCCCACAGTAATGATATTTCAATATAGAAGCTGATATTTACTTAATTGCAACTATCATTACACAACCATTTCAAATAATGCTATTTTGGCAGAAAAATTATTGGAGCAAGCTTTTACAACCGAGGGATGTTTGGTGATCCATCAGAAGATTTTTTGTCACCACGAGATGGTCATGGTCATGGATCTCACACATCATCCACAACAGCTGGGAATGTTGTGAAAAATGCGAGCCTTCTTGAAGTGGCCCAAGGAGATGCCCGTGGAGGGGTCCCTGGTGCAAGGATTGCTATGTACAAAGGTATGTTGGGCTCCTGATGCAAGATGCCAGGGTGCAGATATTCTTGTTGCATTTGATGATGCCATTCATGATGGAGTGGATATCATTTTTGTTTCGCTTGGATGGCCACGAGCACGTTTGGAATATTTTGAAGATACTATTGCAATTGGGTCATTTCATGCCATGAAAAAAGGGAGTTTAGTATCAGCTGTAGCAGGAAACTCAGGGCCTCATCAACAAACTCTTGAAAACTATTCTCCCTGAACTTTGACCATGGCTGCAAGCACAACTGATCGTCAATTCATATCCCCACTTCTTCTGGGGAACAATGTCTTTGAAGGTAAGCAACCCTCAGTTACAATATTATCAATTTAATATTTCGACTTGAGGAATTTGTACCATAGATTAGAATCAAATAGAATGCTTTCTTTACATCCATGGTAGACTTTGTAGGATCTATGACAGTATAAAAGATGCAATAGACTTCATATAGCTGTCTTTTTGTATCTTAGCTTTCATTTAGAACAGATTAGTATCACTTAGTTAATTTATGTTCTAAAACATCCTTAGTTAATATTACTATTCAAATCTTTATTGAGTGCTTCTTGACTTACTAGCTCATACATACAACAATGTAGTATCGCATGCCACTCATCCTCAATTTCTCATTACTTGCAAAGAAAAAATAGACATCTACTCATCTCCTCCCCCCAACCCAAGGGAACCGCAACCATACCATACCCAGAGGAAACTATGCAACCAACCAATTGCCCCCTTAGCAATGGGGCAGATTCACTCCCTCATTCTAGTAGTCTGGTTGCTGCGATAGATGAGAGGACAATCAGTCAACCAATTAGGTTGTTGCTACCATACATACCATACCCCACCTCATCATAGGCTCTACATGGATATCCATAGACCACAATAATATGCATACAATATGAGGCATAATATTTGCAGATTAACTAATTTCATCTTCAAAGTATTCTCATCTGAAATTTCAAGATTTAATTGATTGGAAAAGAAAATAGGAATTCTATCATTCTAAGAAAATTGAAGTGTTTGTAAGAAACAATGATAATTCATTATATATTGAAGTAGTTAAATTTAGCTTCTGAATGTGCCTCCATCAGTAGCAGCTAGATCAAAATTTCTCCAACTCATATGATAGCAAGTTTGAGATATGTAAAAATAGAGAGAAATTAACAATAGAAGGATGTTACAAGGTCATCTTCAAATACATTTTGATGCTAGAGCAAACTTGACAACTATCATTTTGATCTTCTCTAAAAATTTTGGCACTACTACAAAAGGGGTCTTTTTGAGACAATAATTATAATTTTGTCTTTAATTATTTACCTCCATGAATTTTTTATAATAAAAAATTAACTTTAAAAAAAAAAGCCAAAAAGTAGGGCTCTTTTTATGGGGGGCAAAAATTATGGTTTTAATTTGGGGTTGGGTGAATACGCAGAGAAAAGTTAAAAGAAAATTGAGGAAGACAGTAGGACACAACTGACAGAGGCCTTGTAAGGGCAATACAGTGATTTTTTTATTTTTTGTGGTAATATTGTATTGCCATTTTTGGGACGTTTTTTTAATTTCTGAGTTTTGTGATGCTGCAAGAGGTTTATGATGTTGCAGACAGGGTTTGCAGGGACACGACATGACAGGTTTTGTAGGGACACATCGTGGACACCCATACAGATGATAATGGCTGCCCATAAATTTCCACGGCTTCCATTCCATTGCTATCAGATGCTCCTGCCCTACGAAGAGGAAGAGGAAGAGGAAGCTTACGAGGATGAAGAAGAAGATGTTCCTATCAGATATGAGTCTGCGCTTGATCCTGTGAAGACCGAGTGGACTGAGAAACTGATGCGGGTCTATGATGATGGCATTTATGATCTCTTTCACTTTGGGCATGCACAGTCTCTCGAACAAGACAAAAAATTATAAGTATTGGTTCCAGATTTTGATGCTTTGGTGATTCATGTTAAGAACAGGGGATCTCTTTTTACTTCATGCTAACTATTAATTTGAGTGGTTAGGTATCGATCTTGCTTTAGTTATATATTATACTAAAAGAACCAACAAAGGCAATGGATTCTCTACTCCATGTTAATCTCTGACATGTTAATAATTCTGTGAGGATTTAGATTAATAACCCCCACTTCATTGGACCCTAGTCTTTGCTTTCTAATGATGTGTTATTTGGATCATTGTTACTAACTATAGCACTATGCACTATGTATACTTTAGCACCTATGGCCTATGTGACTATTTATTGATTTCTTCTAAACTCTTTGATTAACCTGGCACAACACTAGTAGCAGCAACATGAAAGAACTAAATGTCGTTTAACATGGAAAAACAGTTCTTTTAAACGGTCACATGAACAGGGGATACTTTGTCTTTCCATAAGTCTTAATAATATGTAGCAAAAAACAACCGTCCTTGTGCCAATACCCGTACCCCCACATCTCCAGGTAACTATGGAACTTAAAATTTAAGGAAAATGTGAAGTAACTAACCATATAGATATAAGCACATAAAAATTCTAGGATTATCATGGTACATTGCATCAAATGTATACAGTAATTCAATTTATTTAAGCTAATTCATGAACAATAGATATATTGGCCTAAGCAACTGCATGGGTTTCAATAATGTAAACATGAACATGCAGATTGTGACTGAAGAATTTGCTCATAAACAAGACTATTTCATAGTTTGATCATTCCGAGCTATGTTTTTGTATAATTTAAGACTTTGACTGCATATTTGGTATAGGAATATGTCCTCTGCTTTATTGAAACAATCAGAGGAAATGGATATTGCCAAAGTTCCTGTAATTAACCATTGTACAAAAAAGTTATTTGTGGCTAACTTTGATAGAATCTATGTGTGCAGGGGGATCCTTTTTATTAAAATGAACACATAGACTGCTTGGTCTGGCATATGTCATAGACTCTTTCATCACTTTATCTATACTCCTTTTTGGCCTGGTGAATTCATTTGTGATTTTTGACATATAGAGTTTGGATCTCGAGGCAGAGAATAACTGTGCGAAAGAGATTGGTGTTTGTCTTGGGTTGGGAAGAGATGCAGTCTACTGAATCCCAAGGATCAATCGAGGTAGCAAATGGTTAGTTTAATAATGTATGATATGTTCCACATAACTACAAATTTGCTTTCCATTTATCAATGGACGTTGTTGCAGTAAACACATGGGAGCTGTGACCATCATCCTCCGGTGGACCATAATTTTTGCTAATGCTCAACCTGGTGCTGTATTTATTTCTTATTTTATAAATAACTTTGGTTTCTTTGTCAATAGACTTTGAGGGACAAAGAAATTCGATTTATGTGATCAGGATTTCGGAGTATCGACTACAGTGGAGAAGGAAATCGTATTGATAATGTAACAAATATTTCATGGGTTACTGATGATTATTTCATATCATACTACGAGGACGACAACTCTGATGAATTTTACCTAGGAATCCTACGGGTGTTCCCCAAGCCGCTCAGTAAGTCTTGCTATGAGTTACCCCTCGAACCGAATCTTCCCCACCTTTTGAGAGTGTCATTTCTTGATGCTAATTCGAATGAATCTCGAGGCTTCAATTACTCTATTGAGGCACCACCGGATATGTTCTACATGGAAAATGTGACATTTGACGATGACGACCCGTTGGTAGTGAAAGAGAAGATTCTGGTCAGTCAAAGCAAAAAGGTGCATATATGCTTGATCCAAACCTCAGAATGTTATGATCCATTTATATCCGCTATCGAGTTGAGAAAACTTGAACAGACATGTATAATATGACTCAACCAGGAACCATGTTGGATTTGATAGGAAGATATGATTTTGGAAGTGAAAACAGGACCAGGGAAACTTTCTCACATTTTTCAGCAATCTTGAAATTCTTATACTTCCATAATTATTTTATATCTTTTAACGGTTTCATAATTAAATGTTTAGGTCTCCTCAAGACCCATTCGACCACCTGTGGAAACTTGGGTTATTGATGGAACAGAGATCTTAACTTCTAAGCAGAACATTTCGGTAACCAACACCCAAAACCATCCTCCACTTAATGTGATGCAAACAGCCGTTGTCAGAGAAATGACGGACATCATATATTTTTACCTCGAAGCGCCCACGACCAACATCTCTATAGTGATATTGTATTTTGTAGAGCTTAATCAGTCGGTGACCAGAGGCTTTTCCGTTGGTATAAACAACAGCATCCGAGCTGAAAAAATTAATCTACAGGACTTTCGAGGCCTGCAGCTTCTGGTGTTATGTATACAGATGAAAATGCAAATAGACACAATGCTTTTATGACAAGGAAGACAGGAAGTGAGATAATAATCTCAGCAGGTGCTCTTGGAAACCCACAGCAGCTAATGCTGAGCGGAGTTGGACCAACAGATCATTTGGCATCTTTTGGAATCCCAGTGATGGTGAATTTGCCTGTAGTGCGAAAAGGCATGGCAGACAATCCAATGAATTCAATAAATGTTCCATCCCCGACCCTGGTGGAGGCTTCTCTCATATAAATTGTGGGTATCACAAAAGTGGGAAGTTACATTGACGCTGTCAGTATAGACTATACTTCCTCTGCTCGTAGAAATTATAGGCTTATTGAATCAACCTTTACTTTATCTGTAATTCTCTGGTTTATCCCACAAATCTCTAGGTGGTTTCGTAGATTATTAGAAAGTAAGTTACATTAAAGCTTTAACAAAATCTCCCCAATCTTTTGTATCATTCAAATTAAACTTCATGTTACTCATGTAACCACTGGATTTATATCATGTTTGTAAAATCATATTCGTTAAATCCAAATCCTCCTGCCAAGCTTCTCTAGCATGTTCTAATTGTGTGCTAAGTAGTTATTTGATTTATCAGAAAAACATACCTCTTTAATACTCTATATGTTTTTCCATCATCTTTTCTTCAATGGCAATCATTACATGATATAAAAGCGTTTTGAACCAAGGAGCTGGCAATGCCTATTGTAATCAGTATGGCTAGCATAATCGAGGTAGCAAAAAATGTTAATGGCAATAATATAAGTAGGAGTGTAAAAACTACTCAGGAGTCCTGTGGAAGTTCCTCTATAAATGTTAAAGCAAAAACAAAACCAAACTAAGCTTAACCATAAGGACTATAACCTAAACGTTAGAAACAGTAATGCTAGGGGTAAAATATAAAATGTCCCAGGCTTATGAAAATACCCAATAAACCATAACCAAACTCTTAACAACCATAGAGATTGTTGCTTTAACCAGAACCGTAGAAAATATTTTTGGCCTATGACAGCGCTCAACATGAATGAACCGTAACCAAATTAAGCATTAATGAGAAAGATCGAAAACTAGAAATAAGAGAACTAAGACCATGATGGGGTAACACTTAATTATGGTCATTCCCATGAAACACTGGATAAGGAATCGCAGTTTCAAGTGATTTCCCATTAGAATAAGATGTTTTGTAAAAGAACCAATAAACGGGAGAATCATTGCCTCCAATACCTCAATAGCCTCTTCTATTATAAATGTTTATGCTCTCAGGGCCTGGAGAATATCATAACTCTTGGCAGTTGTAGTAGTTGTCATTCCTATTATATTGCATTTTCTTAAAATATGGAGACATCTTAATATCTATCAGGAGTCTTTTGACTGCATACATCTTCATTAGCGTCTGTTGAGCCCTTAAATTCCTCTTCAGTTTTTTCTCAAATTTGATCCAACCAGTATTGAAGAAGCCTCTTTCTTGATTTTTAAGGTAAAATCCACATATCGTTAGAACCTAAAATTTCATCCAAGGACACATCAGTGGTAAATTCATATGAATGAATAGGCGCCTCATCAATAGCAATATGGTTGTTTTATTCATTCCACCTTTTAAGTTTTAACTAGTTTAAAATATTGATGTTTTACAACTTAATAGGGATGTTGAGTTCTTGTATTGTTTCAATTTGATTTTCATAATGATTCAGGTAACTTTCATCTTATACTTGATTGAGATAGAATCAAACTTATTTTATGTTTCTGCCGTGGTGGATTTATTTTATATAGGGCTCTAAATTTCTTATTTCTTGTAATAATTTTTTTCAATAGATGAGTCTAAAATAACATTGGTGCTATATATGTGACTGATTATGTGTTTCTTGTATTAAGTTTTTCCAATATATGAGTCTAAAATAACACGTTAGTGCTAGATATATAGGGCCAATTGAGGAGGGAAGGCAGGATTGGTCCAGTGAGTTTGTCTCTGGACCAAATGTAGACAGTATTTAGCTTATTTAAGTTACCCAATTCGGGAGGAATGGGCCCTGTGAGATTATTTGTTGATAAGTGCAAGTGAGTCAATGCCGAGAGGTTTCCTATGGAGGAGGGTATGGTGCCTGACAAGTTATTTGTAAAAAGTGAGCACCTCTGTAATTTAGTGAGCATGCCTATGTCGGTAGGGATGGGGCCTATGAGATTATGATTGAGAGCATTTGTTCTCTAGTTGCACAAAATAGTGTGTAAACTAATGGGCTATGTAGTCTAAGATTGTTCTTCAATGGAAACCCTAACCACGATTGCATCACTTAATCCAGTTCCTTTATTGTTTACATCGGTAGGGATGGGGCCTATGAGATTATGATTGAGAGTGTTTGTTTTCTAGTTGCACGAAATAATGTGTAAAATCATGGGCTGTGTGGTCTAAGATTGTTCTTCAATGGAAACCCTAAACACGATTGCATCACTTAATCCAGTTCTTTTAGTGTTTACATAAGCATACTCTATTTAACAACTTGGGTAAGTGTGCATTCTTTCAAACCAAGGTTTAGTAACTTGGGCATATCATCTTGTGCAAGAGCATCTCAATAGATACCTTGATGATTCAAGCTATGGGGTAGCAACCTGTAGCCACCATTGTCGCTAATGTGAGGAGTTTTATGTGTTTACTTGGGTTCTATCACAGGTTTGTGAAAGGATTTTAATATATAGTGAACTCCATTATTTCTATTTAGAGGAATGGAAGAAATTTGAATGAATAAAAAAGTGGAGAGAGCCTTCCAAACACTTATATGGCGTTCCATGCCCTTCCCTGACTTATCACCTTCCAATCAGTAATTACTAATACTCACAAAAATGTGCTCTATAAAATCTTGTTTTTTCTTGTAACCATGCAGGCTGCACACAACCACCAGTGAGAATGTCTGTTATCAGAGATGTTAATTGCCCTAGAAGAACCAGTGGCTGGACTCCATATTCATCTATTTATCTAATGGATCTCACAGTGCCCAAAGTTTCAACTGATAAAATGAGGCCGAGCAAAGATATCGGTATTTCATCAGGCACTAGACCTACCTATGATTTGAAATCAAGAGTAGTCTTCAAATAACGAATTATTTTTGAACTTTTCAAAACCAATTATTTTAATATTTGAAAGGTACTATGATAACAGATGAGCAATTTTAATTTGAAAAAAATATATGTTAGTTGTGTCCTAATCACTTGCATTTGCAATGAATTGTCACACAAGTAGAGTGAATGCTCACAATTTGGTTAACCATTGATTTAGTTACATTTATCCCGAGAAGGCTCAATTCAACTAGTGTGATCTCAACATCCCTTAAGGATCCATCTGCCTTTGCAGTGATCAAGTGCAAAGCATCCTCTTCAATGTCAACACTCTCTGCAGCTGCAATCATCTCAAGTTTGGAATATATATCTGCATCTCTTAACTTCATGAAATGAAACTTTTGACATCTAGATAGTGCAATCCTTGGTAACTTTGATGCATCTATTGTGATCATAATAAATGCTGCAGAACTAGACATTTCTTTTAAGCAATTCAACATTGCAGTCCAAGCTTTTGGTGTCAATATGCAAATACAGTGCGGAATCATGACTCTATTTTCAAGATGCTCTCTGTATCCTTGTTTAGGGAATAGTGGGTAAATAAATACAGGTAACAATGGTTTATAGTAATATTAATTAAGGTTTGATCATTTAATGTCATTCTGAGTCTAAGCTGCTATCTGTGGCTGTAGATAGAGAAGATTTATAGTGGAATGAAAACCTCTAAGATGTAGATAAAGAATAATATAGTGGAACTGAATCCTCAACTTATGTGACATACCATTTTGTTTGTAAACAGCAGTATTAATACAAAACTATATGCTCAACTTATGCATGATTATGCCATTCTGTTTGTGAACAACAGTACTGGCAAGTTTTTTTAGTACCGGTAGTGCCTTGTAAACCATTTCTTCCTCAATGCTGTTATACATGACCATTGGCGATAAATAGCATTGTTGTAGTGTTGATATAGTGCCCCTATTCTTGGTGGCTTTAAGTGAGAACTTAACTTGTAGTCTTGCTGATTTTGCAATTGACACAAGGCTGTAGTTTTCCTACATTATTTTATTTTGGGTAAAACTTGTGTCCTCTTATGTCAAACTAATTCATAATAACCAGATATTTATGGCAGCCACCATTTTTAGACAGCCCTGGATATTAGAACCTTTGGCTTTAGAGAAGAAACTGATGTTGCAAGGAGAGATGGGCTACTACGTGTTAGTGATTATGTTGTCAAGCTAGTCCCATCTTATATGACTCTCCAAATGGTAGTAGTTTATATGTAGCGACTTAATCACTTTCCTATGTGTTTAAATGGCCATTCCAATTTGATGTTCAGGTCTGAATTTGACATGTCTATTTAAAGTGCAAGTGGTGCTTACAAATGAGTGAATATTAATGTTGTTTTTTATGTCACAGGTTATGGTAAGCAAGCGTGTCTTTATATCAATCTTCTAGCCTTGTGTAAACTTGATGCAATGATCCTTGTATGGTTTATCACCTCCTTCACTGACATTCTTCATTCGTGATAGTTTCCACCATCATGAATGTCACTGTTTGAACCATGTATGTTATTTGTTTTGCAAGAAACGTTAGAAAGTTTCAACGATACCCAATCAGTGTATGGGAATACTTATTATTGGTAATACTTATATACATGGCTTCTAGCTTTATTTATATCTTTAAATATCCTTTTAATTCATAATGTTAAGATGTTCATTCATTCAGTGTATACATGTATATATGCAGGGGAATGATGGAATACAAATACTGAGAAAGTGCTCAGTAAGGCTCTTCAAAATGGAGGAGGACCCAATGTCTCGGATTGCTACTCTTTTAATGGACATCGTAGGCCTCTTTGCTACTGCTCAAACAAAAATGGTAGGATGCCTATTATTATTTGAATAATAAAAAACATTAGTTAGCATAACTCTACAAAGCAAAATAATGTTTTATTTTTGTTTCTGACTTTATGAGTGAGAATTCAGTGTGTGTAAGATTGTGAGTATTCCGGAATCAACTGTCTAAATAATTTCAGGTCTAACATTTCAGGTCTCACACATCAAATTAATGTTTTATTTGCTTAAATCTGAAGAAACTATTTCATACTCTCAACGCATGGCCATTAAACTTTCTTTGAAGCAACCTATTCACCAAAAAAATATACTTATATCAATCACACTCCAATGGGCATTATTTCATCATTTATTATTTTGATTTCCCATCTCAGCCTTGCCATTAAAAAGGGTTTGCTTGAAAGATCATGTTTGTTTCATATTTTGGTTGTTAATCCCTACAATCAATAGCCAAGTTTTCTTAGCAGCTAACGTCTCATTTTAAGTAAACATCTATTTATATTCACAGGCACATTGATGGGATTTTGCTTATATGCCAAGCTCTTGAGATCATTCATGAAAGACGGGCTCTTCTGATCCTCATTAAACATTAGGATATTGGCAATTAATGACTTTCTATTAGCCTAGGGTACATTCCATTCACTGTTACATTGGTGGAAATTTTACAAACCTTTGTGATAGCTCTTATTTGGCCCTTTTAATGAGTCATACAAATAATGAGCAAAGTAAATGCTTACCCCTTGTAATTATTTTCACAAATGACTTCCTCGTAATACGATAAAATGTTGGACTTTGATCTCTTTCATTCTTTGTTAATCCAATGATAAATTAGTAGACAAGTTATATTGGACTATTCAAACTTGTGATATCAACATAGCTATAAAAAATATTAGCTTGATATCAACATAACAACTAATTTATTTTAAATAAAAAATGATAATACAGGGTAATGCATCACTGTTAAAGACTTTTGAAAACAAGTATGCAGAGAGCTTTTATATTAAGCTTTGGATAACACTCAGTAATCCATTATCAAGATTAATGATAAGACTTCTTATTAATCTTGATGATGGATCACAAGAGTGTGATCCAAAATATTGAATAAAAACTATTTACATGATTATTTCCAAAAGTCTTCAACCCGAATATTATGGACAGTAAATTTTTTGTCTCTCTAAACAATGCAATGCTAAATGCATATAAACTTAAGTTTTTGGGTGTTTTACAGACTTTAAACTCCTAGAATCTGGATGTTGCTCCCCCTAGCCACATTGCTAGCAAGTGGAGGACAATGCAAATGAATAAATAGAAGTAGTTTAAGAACTTTTGGTCCATGGGGTTTCTTGAACTTTAACTATTTTCCATTAGAAAAATTCAAACAAGACACAAAATCAAAGAAACTTATAGGGACTATGGCTAGATTGACATGACATTATCTAAATGGGTGGAGCTTCATAGTGGCCCAAAAAAATCAGTGAGGATGGGAGTGTCAATCAGAACGAGCTGTACATGTAATATTTTGGATTGTGTAAAATTTGTAGGACACTAGTGAGGAATAAGGTTTGTTCATTGATTACCACTCTATCCAAAATTTTATCAAAATGTACGAGAGATCCAAGCATACAGGCTATGTAGACCATTGGGTCTACGTACACCTCTTAAGTTGTACAAGAATTGGATTCTACGTGAATGCCGCATGGAGGCAGTTTACCATTTTAGTGAGTAATATAGGACGACATGCTGAAATTTGTTCTTTATTTTTTAACATGCAACCTCATCTTCCTTATTTCTTCTTTTAAATTTGTAAGAATTAACGAGCCGAACAATGTCAGCCAGGCTGAAAGAAGAAGCGACCTTGTTGTTTCTACATTTAATTTCAACCTAGAAACTCCATTTGGGCAAAGTATTCCCTTGCCTTCTCAATATGGTCATGGAAACACCATAGGGGTTCCAACTCTGTTGCAACCTCATTTTCCTTATTTTTCTTTTGAAGCGGCCATGTTTCTTTGTCAAATTCCAGCCTACAAACAGTTTCGGGGTAGAATATTCCTTTCCCTTCTCAGTGTGGTCATGGAAACACCATACGGGATTCGACTCTATTGACAGATGGGGATAATTTTAGCACCTGGGATAATTTCAAAAATTTGACATATTTGATATTATAGGAAAATATTAAACGTTGGGAAGAAACAATTCTCATCAAGTTCTGTAAAAAGAATATTTTATTTCTCATTATTTTAAAATTTTCTATAATATGCAATAGTTAAAGAAAATTTTGACAGTATTTATCCCCGTAGATGAATGTACTCATTAAATTTTGATCTTTATATTAGTCTAAAAATACATGCTTACTTAAAATCAACTCTATTTATCCGGCTGCATCAACCTCTGCGTGGTCAGCCTGACCGATTCTACTGGAATATAAATCTTGCTTTTGGCATTCAGACTACTGACAATTTAATTAGTCCTTAAAGACAACCAAGCATGGGTACCAAATTTGCTTTCAAATGCAACAAGGTTACCCTGTTTTCTCTCATTGATCCACATCGACAACAATTTCATCTCGAACAATTTCTCATTATTTTAAAATTTTCTATAATATGCAATAGTTAAAGAAAAATTTGACAATATTTATCCCTATAGATGAATGTACTCATTAAATGTTGATCTTTATATTAGTCTAAAAATACATGCTTACTTAAAATCAACTCTATTTATTGGGCTGCATCAACCTCTGCGTGGTCAGCGTGACCGATTCTACTGGAATATAAATCTTGCTTTTGGCAGTCAGACTACTGACAATTTAATTAGTCCTTAAAGACAACCAGGGATGGGTACCAAATTTGCTTTCAAATGCAACAAGGTTACCCTGTTTTCTCTCATTGATCCACAGCCACAACAATTTCATCTCGAACATTTTTTATAGATAGCCTTTTAAGATGCTTTCAGAGGTCATTCACAACAATTTCCATAACGGGACTCCCTGCATTTGCCTCCTACTGTTAACACCCTGAATGATTTGACATTTTATCTAGAACTATTTTAGTATCAATCTCAACATGTTATCAATTTACCATCACCTGTTAGCTTTCAAAATTTTAATTCCAGCGTTGATCCATAACAAATACTATTTCACTCATAACAACAATTTCTTTGTATACCGTCTCGTGCTCATTTTAGGTTTCAGAGTTGTTCACATAAATTTCATCAATAGGATTGCCTCATGTCAATAGTTTGAATATAGTGATGGCATAAACAACTTCAGAATCAACATCAACACAATGTCAGTTTGTAGTGCCCTGTTGAATTTTCATGATGTCTCCATGGTTGATTCATAACAATTTCAGCAACAGCTTGATACCCATTTGATGCTTTATGATGAAGTATTCTTCAACATCACAAACTACCACATGAAAGTCATAGAAGTGGACATGTTATACACCAAGCCATTTGAGACTCAAGCAATAGTCACTGCTCCTTCAAAAACAAAAATGCTCTGCTTCACATAAACAAAATAATATAATATAAGTTATAATAATATAATGCCATTGTGTGTGTTACTCAATACGGGATGAAGAGGATACATATATTCCAATTAGTAACAGATCTATCTCATTTCACCCACAAATAGATAATAAAATAGAAGTGGTCATTAGCATATTTATGTTGTTCTTGAGATAATACAATAGGAATACTTAGAGATTAGAATTTTGTATACATTCAACATTGTTAGAATAGGGTAAATAAAAGCAAATTTACAATCTATTTTTACTGTTTACCTCCTAGTCCACTTGATATTGTATGGAGACACCCATTGATAGGAAAACGAAAAAGTGGATTTGGAAATACGAACGCTGGGATTCAACATATTCACATCCAAGTGTAAGAGATGATAAGAGAGTCACAAGCTAAGTCCAAAGAAAGATATGATTAACAAAGTGTTAAAGATAATTTTATTGTTGGAACAACTTAAGGTTGCAAATAAAGTTCTCAAGGTAAAACTAAGAAATTCCAGTCTCTTTGATAGAGAGCATATATAACTATGGAACAAGCGGACAAGAATACTTTTAGATTGAATCCGGCTCCTTATATGAATTATTTTATTTTATTTTTTTTCCTCTTCCATACTAGATGATCAATAACGGTCTTTCCTACATTGTATAGAAGATCTTTCTCTTGATATCTAGGAGGAGTTTGGATAAAGATTTCTATTGGAGAAGAGTGTTAAACCACACCTTCCTACAGGGTTGTAGGTGCGTCACCACACTGTTAATTACATAACTAAATGCCCCCTCACTTGAAGTCTACTTGATCTAAATCTTCGCTTCTGTCCCTGATCATCAAATAATCATAATGCATTTTGTGATTTAAATCACACTGTCTTGACTTGATTTCAATTTGAGCGTAGTTTCAACAATTGCGATGCCATGGTTGAGGAATATCGATGCAGAATTTGTTCCGTAGTCTTCACAATGAGTAAGGATCTTGGAGGACATCTAATAGGAGGTAATTATAAAAGACATTTCTATGGTGTATTTATGAATATCTTGTCACAATTAAAATTGTCTTTAATTTGTGTATTTATGATGGATATCCTTAAGCATAAATTGAAAATTCATTTACTTCATATCTATGGTATACCATTGTCTCAATTTATATTTGTAACTTTGAAGAAGCTTAAATCCTATTATCTCATCTTTAAAATTGTTGATTTTTAAAAATGATAAAACGCCTACCATATTGCAGATATTGAACTTAATCCTTAAATTCACATGGCTGCAAACTGTATTACACTTGAGTTTTGAAAGTGTGCATTACAGGGTTACAAGTTGCGCTTCTCTTGAAGTCATTCGAAGGGGAATCTGGAATTTCTATAGGTAATGGCATTTTTTTCCCCTTATAACCATCTTTCTCTTGCTACTTGAAATGCAAATTGCCTCTTTAGGTATGCATGTTGCACTTAGATTTCCAATATTTGTTGAATTGTAGCAAACAAAGATGGTCCCAAGTGAATTTTGCATCTTGTAGGTATGTTCATTTTATTTGTGAGGATGTTAAGTTTCTATTAAATCTCTTTCAATTGTTTGCATTATCTGTTGCATAGTAATAGACAAAATAGTGGCTTTACATAACTTTTGTGTCTTATAGGGTGGGTTATTATTATTTGCAAGAATGTTGGGTTTCTATGCAAACCTCTTTGGGCATAAAACCAAATTCTCCTTCCTATGGGAAGATATATAGGAGTTAAATGAGTTGACTCCTTCCTTGGCATCAATGGGCAATCTATCTCTAGTCATCTTCCTTTGCAAAGGTAGGGGCCTTGATACCATCCATGGTGGAAAGTACATAGATGACAAAGGGAGGCTCAAGTTCCATTTCTAATCATTTGTTTCGTACAATGTCACTTGCAGGCGTGTATTCAGTATTTTACATGGATTGAACAAATTACATAAGGGTTATATGTGCATATTATTATAAAAGCAACTTTAGCTTTGCCTTTTTCCATGAAATAATAATATCTTACATATCAATCAGGACAATCATGGCACTATGGAGGAATAGAGCTCTGAGCCTTGAACAGAAGATACAAATAGTAGATAAGGAGGAACCAACAGAGTCAAGAGACCACTGGAATGAAGATTTTGGACATTTTCTGGGAGTGGAAGAGGCCAACGTGACTAAGGTTCATTTAGGGACTCTGCCTTTTATTGTGAGTATCTAAATTCATGAGGTGTTCCTCTACCGTACATTATTTCCAACATATGGTGGTTTTTGGGCTATTTATAACAAATTGTTATTGTTTATTTCCTAATAGCATGCTAGCTTAGTGATTTAATGGACCATGAAACTTAATGCTTGTTATAGTCAGTGGGAAGCAACAATTATTTAATTGGTTCAATTTTCTTGGTCAAAAGCCTTATTTGCATAGTTTTACAATTGCTACTTTGAGAGGTTGATTCACTCATGGAGTTGTTTGAGGGGACTCTCTTAGACAAGAAGATAACTGAGAAATATGGTTGCTTTAACTACAAAACTACACCTTGGGAAAACTTACAAGCCAGATGGATATTAGAGATAGTGTTGACCTACAAGTTCAATAAATATTTTAGGGTTTGGTGTGGGGGTCACAAGTACTCGACAAAAGTTAATTATTGATAATGGAAATAGATGGGTTATTGAGGGAGTTCTAACCCTTCATGGTGTCCCATTTGGTGACCATTTTTAGGTGTTTCATATAGATTTGCACAAACTCTCAAGTTCCACCTACTAACCCATGACTTAGATATTATGAGAGGACTAACAGACTTACTATTTCATTTGATTTGTTACTATCACATAGTATGGAAATTTTGGTTTGAAAGAAATGTGACATTCATTTTTTATGTCTTTGCAGCTCCATGTAAGGAAAGACGTTGAAAACAGTATTTGTATCAAAATAATGCAACTTTAGAGTGTATGTGGGCATTTCATGGCTTAAGAGTACCAAATTTCAAGAGAGGATTACATAGAAATCTTTGAAAAGTTTACCGACCATTTGAAGGAAACCATACATATAGCAGAGAAAGAGATTCTTGGAAAAAAGCATCAAGGTTCTGGCACTTAAAGGACTGAAAGCAATGTTTGGGAAGTATTTGGTACGACTGTTGCTGCTATACAAGTTACAACAAAAGGTCAAAGAAATGGTTTTGCACCATTGGTTTTGCTTGCCTTTTTTTTCATTCAAAAAAACATTTGAATGAATCATTTCTTTTATATTAATGCAGTCATTGGCCCCCTTCGAGAGTAATATTAACGTGTGGCTCCTATCAATGTGGCAAAGTCCATGTTATATGTCATATTTAATAGAATCAAGTATCAACAAGTATCAACAAAGGAAGAAGAGTAGACTTTTCGAAGTGATGACACAGAAAGTTGAGACAACAAGATTAAAAAACCCTGAGGATCATGGAGTGTTGAGATGAATCACATAGATTTAGGAATGGATTTTGCTGAAATATATTGAAGCTCATCCTTCTACCATTCTAAAGGGTTAACAACATTTAGGCACCCTTTTTGTATTTTTTTTTTTTTTTTTTTGCATAATAAAATGCTTGTAGACCTAAAAGTTGTGGTCACAAGATTATTCTATCCAAATTGTTTTCTAATTTTTTTATAATACTAATCACTAGATGTTTTGGTGTCAATGATGATATTTATTGATTGGTTGAACTAGAAGAAATTTATTTATTATTATTATTATTATTATTATTATTATTATTATTATTATTATTATTATTATTAATTTTTCATTAAATTCATTTTGTCTTTTGAAAGATAAAGTTTGGATTAAAAAGATATCGTCTCTAGAGAAACAAAAATAATATTGTCTTTGAAGAGACAAAAATGATATTGACTCTTGAGAGACAATAAACATTATTCTATATTGTCTCTAGTGAGATAATAATTAGAGACACCCACTTTGAGACGATATTAAAGATAATACATAATTTTTTTATCTCAATTTGAGACGATTTATTTAAGTATTGTCTCTAATATTATCTCAAAACACCCTTGTTGTGGTGTGGTAAGCAAACATTACATAATTGACACTTAGTAAGAAGAGCTGTCGAAACTTTCTTTGAACCCAAAAATTGATTAGTAGATGCCTCACAAAGATGGTACTTGCATCGTATCTATCTATACCAATTCCTAACCATAGTTAAGAAATAATTAAATGGCATTCAATTCTAACCAGTTGTAGAGATGCTCAAGATAAAAGTAATAAAATGGTGGACCAAATTGTGACAGTCCACTGCTAATAATTGAGAAAGTCATTATTAGAAGTGTTCATGTCTTATCTGTTACTTGACAAATTGGGTGTATAGAACATTGATTTCCACCCTTGCTAAATATAAAAAGCTTTGCAACAGATTTACCAGTTAAATAAATTTCTTTTATAAAAGCATATTTCTACTATATTCACTTTCAAGTGACTTGAATCATATTTTAAGGTTCTAAAACATGTTTAATTTAATTAGCTAGTGGCATAGCAAACAAAGCTTAGTAAATTAGAAGATTGTTCTCATTGTGCTTAAGAACCTTCCTTTCTCATACTTATTAAAGTATTATTTTTTTCATTCTTGTCTTCTCCTTTGTTTCATAGCATACAAAGACATGACTAGCTGGGGACAGAGACATTCCATTTTGTTTGATCTATATGTTAGATGAACATATTTGATAGGTGTTTACCCTGAGCTGACAAATTAAATCTGGGTTTATTATAGGGAATGGCTATAAATACTTATTATATGTGACAACAATTGTATCCTTTAATATATGCTGGCAATACCCCCAATACCTTTGGAGATTATTCTTCAAAGGAGATAAGGTGATACACTAGTCAATTTCCGTATGTCAATGTTTTTAGTCTTCATGATTTTTTTTAGAATTAGTTTGTCATTTCTAGAATCAATGGTAATAAAATCATAGGACACATTAACCCCAGAAAATAAAAATAAAACACAGTTGATAAACTTCCTGCCTTTATAGTTGTCTGAAACACTAAAATACTTTTCAAGTAGTTGGGATGTATTTTTCCTGAAACCAGAACTCCGGGTTTTGTTGTGTGTATTTCTCAGCCAATGTTTCCCAAATTCTTTGGATCCCATCAAAGTTAAAGGAAAGATAGTACTTTATGACGAGATGGATGATGATTCAATAGTGCTCTCAGCTGGGGGTGTTGGTGTCATATTCAGTTGGTTTTACACTCAGATTGTTGAAATGTTCCTTCTTATTGCAATAGTATTTCCATCTACAGAAGCAAACACGATCAAGTCCTACATTAACTCTACGAAGTAATTGCATTATCCAATCTCACTCTAAACAATTTTGAACTAGGTTAAAACTATAATGAACTTAATGCATCCCTTAACTAACTACTAAGAAGTAAAATGCCACACCATAACTGAAGTAAGTTCTTGCATGTGATAAAATAGTAATAAATGTTGGTATAGCCCAATCTTGGGGCATATGAATTTATGTACTATTTGCTTAGAATTTTACTAAAAGACTAAACCAGGTGTTTAAAGAGGTCAGTGATTGCATAGTAAAGCCAAAAATTAAGTATTCTAAATAAAATTAAATACTCCACCTAATTGGTCTGATAGAGGAGGCGATTCAAAAAACTCATATTGTTCTAAATTTGTAGTTAGAGTTTTCTCGAGTCTAATTATTATAGATCTCTAGCCAAAGATAATATTGAGTTTTACACCATAAGTCAGGGTTCTTCCTCAAAGGCCCCTGGGCACCTTGCATTAGCCAAGAAGACATTTAAGGTACGGGCCCTATGAGTAGATAGAGGTTATGTAATTGAGGTTTGTACTTCCTTAAAAAGAATTGAATAATTAAACAAAACCTTTTAAAAGATCTATAAAATGAATGGTTCATGTATTTCTAACTAAGGTTTTGCAAATAGATTAACAAGTTACCCTGACTATAAGAAAACTTGGGTCTGGCTAAGTGGGCTTGAGCTTGAACAAAAGTTATACAAGGATGGTTTTTAAGAATCATAGTATACCTTATATTTGTAATCACATTAGAGATTTATGCCATGGACCACAACACTCTAGAATAACCCACTCTTATAGATCCCGATGAAAGTAATATTATCATCAATATGTTATAATGAAAGTTAAATAATTGTCAATATGTTTTGTAGCGCATCCTTTGAATGATAAGATCAATGGAAATGAAGATGCAGAATTCGGATATGGCTCCAGCCTCATTGATCCAGTGAGGGCCATGGACCGAGGGATTATGTATGATGCAGATGTAAATTCTTACATCAATATGATGTGCAGCCAAGGTTACAACACTACAACTTTGTGATTAGTGACAAGGGATAATAGTGCCTGCTCCTCCAATGTGACTAAGAACAAGATTAGAGGAGTGAGGCAACTCAATTATCCTTCCATGATGGTTCTTGCTAAGGCAGAAAGGCCATTTTCTATTGTATTTCCTAGAACGGTGACTAATGTTGGACCAGCAAAATCTGCATATGAGCTTGTGATAATTGCACCCTCTAGAGTGGATGTGGAGGTAACACTAGATACTCTATCTTTCACATCCTTGAACAAAAATTTGTCTTATACCATGAAAGTTCAAGGTAGAGGTCTACCTGAGGAAACTATGCTAGCAGGGGCATTAACTTGGAACTATGACAAGTATAATGTGAGAAGCTCAATTGTTGGATATAACCCTTACATTAGGGGCAGGGAAGATGAGTTTGTAGCATAATGCATTGTTGGTTATGTTAATCATTATGGTTCATCCTAATGATGGGTCACAAAGATTGACTCTAAACTTGATATTTTATGCAGTCCCGTTCATACAAAGAATTCCTCATGTAACAATTTATGGATTGCAAAGATGATCATCTAATATAGCAATAACAACACTTCTTCGTATGGGATAGAAAGTACATGTTAAATTCACATCTTCCACATGTTCTCTCATCTTGAAGTTTCTACAAACAATTTCTTTGCCTCATTATTTATGTCATTAGGAAAAATAACAAAAATTAATGACACCCAAATTTTTCTATTGTAATTACTTTCATTATATTCAGTAATTACAAATAGAATCTCTGGTTGTATAGCTGCCATACATTATTCCTATAACCTTGGTCTCCCAACTTAGAATCACAACCAAATATTAAAGTATATATCTTAAAGGATGGGTTAATAAAGGAAAGGTTCTTTTAAAGAAAAAAAATGCTACATTTTAAGTTTGTTTTAAAAAGAGGTTGCAAGTTTACAAGAATCACCAATGTTTCTAGATATAACACTGATCTAAAAAGATGAAAACTATGCTATTACTTTTTTTTCTAAAAGAGGTCACAACTAACAACATATTATTTTTTAGAATATACCAGCAACTCGATGAACACAAAAGTGGTTTTACAAGTTAGAAAATAGAATATTATAGTAGAACAAAGTCTTCAACTAAAGAGAGATATAAGTTGAGAAAGAAAATAATAATAATTGATACTTCAACCTACTTAAAATGCTCCCAATTAAGTGAATAGGGCAAAGAAGTGTGGTTGAAAAAGAAAGTTTGATGGCACATAGATATGTTTTTCTAATGATCCATTTCATATTGATTGAGGTAATATTCTATTTCGATGACATGTTGTTTAGGGTTCATTATGTCTAATGAGTGATGAAGAAGCTTCCTAAATATGGACTCCGTACCTAAGGTTGAAAAATATGTTTATAGGATTTAAAATAAAAATTGCCCTCTTATATGTACCACCTTACAAGGTGACATGACATAGTTCCCTTCTGTTCTTGAGATGGACTTAATCCATTTAAAGAATATTATGATCAGATGCACACCTACTACCACCTTACAAGGTGACGTGGCATAGTTCCCTTCCGTCCTTGAGATCTACTTAATCCATTCGAAGAATATTATGATCAGATGCACACACCCTACTTCATTAGAACTCATAGCAATCACTTAATCAATAGAATTGATTTGGATTATTAAGTTTGTATCCATAGATTGCTTTTAGGTAGTACATAAAGTGTCGATGAAAACCACTTGCATCTCCTTCTAGCATCTTCAACCTTACTATTTTCATGGGTTTTCCTTGAGCTTTGCAAGCTTTATTTGCTTATTTTGAAACCATGTCTAAGCCTTCTCTCTTTTCACATTCTAGAAGTGTCCTAAGGGTTCTACATCATTTCCATGACCTTGTTTCTCAGTTGTTTTTTCATTTCTAAGGTGTCTTTATCTCAAACTTATTTGTATTTGGCATCTAAACTACATTTTCTTTTGTTCTTATCGTCTTTCTTTCACTCTGGTAATTTCTCTTAGCATATGCTATGATAGATCTTTGTTTCCATCCTCCTTGCCTCTTGAGACTTCCATACATCCTATTTTTTCTTATATCAGTTTGTAATTTGATTTGTTTCCCCTCCCTTAGCCTATATTGGATTCATTGGTGGTTGTTAGGATCATAGTAGAAAAATACGGGAACTGCGGTTTGTCGATAGCCAAAAATTGTGACCTGTACTTGAGACTCGATAATTACTCAACACTTTTATTGCCACTTTAAAAAAATATATAAATTCATAAAATATAGCGAAATATATAAGAAAATGAAATAAATTTAGAGAAATGATTGTAGAGATTCAGAGAAGTGAGAACACATAACTCAGAGTCATAAACATGTTTTATATTAGTTTTTAAGAAAATAAGAGTACAATGTGAATGCCAAATGCTTTATTTTAAACCAAAAAAGAGTAAAATGGCTCATGGAAGTTCTTTTCTCCAACTCCTCTGCTGCCCCTAAAACTAGAAGGTAAACACTGCTCCATTAGAACATCATCCACAAGCATATCATCTAACTCAAATCCTCATCAACCCCTCCAAATGCTTATGCTTCCCCTACTGCTATAGCTTCTTCTGCTTCACTCTCTAAATCTGTGACCTCCTCAAGAAACATGGGCTCCTAGGGCACATCATTAGACTCAATGATCTAATCTAAATATGGATCAATATCATCCAAATCTATTGCCTCTGACTATCTATCACTTCCACTTGTTTCACATAGAGGCAAAGATTGTACCACATAAACACAAGGTCATTGAGGCATTGTGTTGTCAGCCTATTGCATTATTTTATGTGAATGGTCTCAAATATGCTCCAATTTATTTCACACCTAGAAGCACTATGTGGTTGGGACAAGATGTAGATGGCTATTTTTTGAAGATTTGGCGTCCTTGTACCATAATCTTCTCACCACAAATCTGCAATGAGAGATTTATAACTTTGTTAGTCAACTAGGCGTGCATTTATAAATAAATAATGACTTTACAATGATACAATGATAATTAATTACAATGATATAATGACAAGCATAAATGATTAAATTTGAATTTATTTTTTTACCTAGGTGATGGATCGTTCTCCTTCGAATGCATAGAGGTGAGAAAAAAACCTCTTTTATGCACTCTTGTAAATATATAGTTCATCCAAAATTATGTCTCTAGTGGTTTCATCAACCACCATCCTTTCTATGCATGTATTTAGACCATCCATGACCTCATCATCCGCTCTAAATGAATCCATAAAGAAAAAACTTGGAGTTCAAATAGGACGTTGTTGCATGTATATATCGATGGAGCTACTTGTTCCATCTACAATCAATCAAGAGCCAAATGGACTCATGTATTTTTTTATTTTGCCCATAAAAATTTGCTATGCTGTCCTTGACCATGTCCATGGCATCATACAAATAACTCATCAGATTCTTTTCTCAATCCACCAAACAGATAACTCTAACTAGAGGCTCTGACACCTAAAAACAACTAACGCATAACTTTAAAATTTAAATTAAGATAAATTTGAGTTGTTTATTTAAAAATAAATAAATCTTAACTAAAAAAATTCAATTCCAAAGTTGCCTTTATGACCTCATCCATGGTTTTTTCAAAGCCATCACAAAATTTGGTCTTCTTAACCTTTTGTCCATCGACGTTCTTACTATATGGAGATTCTATCCAGCGTGTGCTCACATATATTTGCTTAAGAGATGTTAGGGACGCTGAAATACTTTGATATGTGATGAAGTGTGTAATAAATCTCGTGACCCCTGATCGCACAAACTCTTTTCAGTTGGTATGTTCTCTCATCAAACTTAGCACCCAAGGATGATTATAGATGTTACATCCCGATTCCTCTCCAGATAAACTTGCTAGATTATTCGTGGATAGTCACAATTAATAAATTCGGATTTGGATATATTTTTTACCAAGCTTGAGATTTATGCTCTTTTGGGATAATAAAATGTTGCTTAGTTAGATGTTAATACATGATTACTTATTGTGAACTAGTTTATGTTTGCACTTATGTTTTAAGTACATTAATGTTGTGTTTCAGTTATATATATTGTTGCTTATGATTATAATGTGTGAAGAATCTACTTGTTTACATATTATGAGGTAGACATAGGGGAATTCTTCCCTCGAGTGTACTGGAGGGAAAGCATCATCGAAGATGGTGTTATAGATAGAGATATCGCAAGTCAAGAGAGCACTGGTGGAACCCTGCACACACACAGTAGTTATTTATGATATAAATGCATTTAATTGATTATCGTGTGTTTAATTTTTCTTTAGAATATTATTTTTTATGGTTTTCTAGTATAGGTAAATGTTGTGCCATTAATACACATAAATGTAAAAATTTAAAATACGGAGTATTTATACTTCAAAAATTGCCATTTAATTACTTAGAGATATTTAAATGTTTAATTGGGGCATAGTGGGCAAGTATTATTTGAGTTCGGGTTACCAAATATGTTTATCTGAAATTCCAAATTATTTTAAAAACTAAATAAATAGACAAATAATTATTTTTCATGAAATAAAATTAAAAAACTAAACTAAAGATTAAATATAAAAAGAAAAGATAAAAGAAATAAATACATTTAAATGATTAAAATAAAAATACAGAATAAATAAATAAATAAAAGAATTGTTTTAAAAAAAAAGGAAAAGTATAAAAATAAATAAAACTCTCTTAAAAACAAAAAGGAAGGCTTACACCTATCATATATATGTGGAGAGTTAAGGGGGAAAAAATGATATAGAAGGAAAAATAATAAGTATCGAAAATGAGAAAGGAGGAAGAGGTGAGAGAAGAGGGATGCAACTTTGGAGAGGAGACCAGAAAGGAAGCAAGTGACAAGGTTTCTATAAGAAGATAGGATTATTATGTAGGTGTTGTAAATTGATTTTCAATTAATCACTTAGTCCATTAATTTTGTGCTTAGCATAATGATTGAATGTTTTCTCACTGCATGTTTGAGTAGAAAATAAAAATAAATACTTAAACTTCATTAAGTCTGTAGCATATATTTTCCTTTGTTCCCAGGTGTCGAACTACCAGCTCATAGATTAAACTTTTGGTGAGAATTAACCTGTAGAAAACTGACACCACCATAAAGAAGGTGGATATTTAAATTAGATTCTAATGATTAAAAGAATTTTTGAACTATTATTGAACATGCCTTAATTATATTAAAGTCTGTTAATAATATTAGTTTGCCCAAAACAGCGATAGCGTCATCCTTTTGAGACATGGTCTAAGAAATTAATAAACAACCATTATTTTTATAGGGTCGTATATCTGTAGGCATCCCCTGATATATTTATATCTAGTCAGCGAGTGAATTTGTAATTGAGGCGTCAACCCATATACATGATTTGGCTATTGTCTTTTGCTAAACGTTGGAAGTTTCCTACATGGTATCCCCTAACTTTACCTTTTCCAGCGATATAGATGGCGTCACACTTAAACTGGTCTATATATTTTATCTAAGGTGTCATTCTATTGTCTGATCTTTTATTTTTTAGCACATTGAGCATTTTAGACAATTATTAATATATCTATTTATTTATATTAATGCTCTTATTTGTTAGAAGGTGTCACCCTTTACCTTAATGCTAGGACTTTCAGAACAAATAGACCGTTTTTATTCCTCTTTATTAGTGCTAAGAGTAAATTGTATTTAGTTACATAGCTAAATTTTTTGGAATAAATAAATCAAGTTTGCTTTATCATTGAGTCTCTGATCAAAATGCCTAATTATATATAAACTATATACACATTAGAGTGCAATCTCCTCTTTTAATATTGAAATGTTTATATATATATATATATATATATATATATATAGCTAATAGAGGATTGCTAAATTATGAATCCATGGATTTCAGAATAACTATGTTCAAGTGCTAACCGAAAATTATGGACGCTGTAATATATATAATGTTCTCCATCTGTTGTATAATGAAAATCGTGAATAACAAATTGTTTTGGTATAGAACAAAATGGTTTATGGAAGAATATAATTGGGTCTAATATAGTATACCAATATCCAATATAGATTTTATATAGGTAACTAACATATTTTAAACAATGGGTAAATATATACTAATCTATATATTTTAATATATATAGAATTACGGAAGAATATAAGTTATGTATATATATTAATAAAGTTATTAATATGTATATTGTATTAATATGTTATTAATATCTCACTATGATATATATATCCATCAAGAATTTTATTGGACTTATCTTTTTGAGAATTATTCTACCATCGGAGTTGGTCATAAATTTGGTATATAACAAGGCATGTATGTTTAAATATATTTCCGTTAAAATATATGTGTATTTTATCGATATCTAATTTGACATATTTCACTAGATTAGTTATCACTTGAGATATAAAAGAATCGTAGAACATTTCAATCCATGAAAGTTGATTTCATAAATTAGTTTTGTCAAACGTAGAGTGGATAAACCTTAGAGTTGAACGGTTGAACATAATTACCCTCTATTGAAAGTTAAGCCTTGAAGAGCTTTTAAATATCTTATTTATTAAAAAAACTGTTACTTAAAGTTTGACAATATATCAAGTTATGTGTTTATGACTTATAGTACAATCAAAATGTGGGGTAGATTCTTTTAATTAATATTCTTGGATGAAATATTAACTAGAAAATTTAAAGGATCAGTTGAAATTAGTTTAGCAAAATGATTGCTTGTAAATCCCCAATATAAATTGATTGTGAAACTAGATTACTTGTGTTTCAGAAAAATGAAGTTTTGGTTCTTCTAGATGTGGTATGCAAAGTACATTTTATGTATTTATAACTACTTCATTTGTTGATTTCTATGCTTAGTAGTTACAACTAAAATGTTAAACCGTGGTTTAGAAATTGCATGGTAATAGAATATTTATATACAGTGCACATTAAGATGTGCAAGTACTAGCATATAGGGATTAAACATATAATTTATTAGATGATTTTAAAAAGTTATTAAGTTTCATAAGAATAAAGAACTGTGACCCTTGGAACAATCTCTTAGAAGCAAATGAGTTAAATAAGATAACAATTTTATCTAACTCACTATTAGTATTGTGAAACACTATTAGTCATATGCATTTAGAATGGAATACTTGTGAGAATTTCATACTATGAGTGTTAAATATATAGTTATACTCAGTAAATAATGGTGTATCATGATTCATATTTTTATGTTGAGATACCCTTATATGTTTGTATGTAGAATATACCCGGGTGGTGTAATACTTTACTGTTTGTTTATTATTTGCATGGACGAATTGAGTCTTGAAATTCGTAAGTTTGGTTTATGTGTTATGTAGTTAGGAACCTATGATAATATGGAATATCATAAGGTACTGCAAGATAAATGGATGTTGTACTCAAGTGACACTTACTATAGTTATTATACCTAACTCATATCTACATTTGTTTGTATACTGCATACACACTAGTTATTATTGTGGATAGCGTGTGTTGTTGTAGTAGGTAGACTTGTGTATGCGTGCATGCAAACTCTGATAATTTAACAAATGTTGTTTTGAAATGTTATTATGTTAAGTGGGAACAATGGCTTGTTTTATTATATATAGTTACTGATATAATGCTTGTGCTTTTGTGCATTTGAGATACTTCATATGATTGATTGTGGAAAACTGGTAGTTAAATTTTAGAACACCAAACTATGGTAATATTGGTTACCACAGGGTGTAGATAACTGGAAACCAATTACATTGTTTGAATTATATAATTAAATTGTATGTTTATCTGGGTGATATATTTGTAATTATTATTTTTAGTATGGGATAGAATATAATGAAAGATTCATGCATATGTTAAACGGACTTAGTGTATGATGTTGTTACTCCTATGTATAAGCATGTCATAGTAGGATGTAAGTTGATGAATCTTGTGGTTGAATTTGTATTTGATCAATCTGCATTGCTAATGTGGAGTAAGGAGTGAGACGGACTTCACTGGCATTGCAATGTTAGATGAAAGCGGTCCTATCAAATGGTGTTTATGAACTTGATTGATTTAGATCATTTTATATTATCTATAAAACTTTAGGCCAAAGTATGTTTAGTGAGACATTATCATTTCATGAATATGGTTTATATGTATGTGTGATATCTTGCAATATATCAAGTTTTCTATGATACACTACATGTTTAATTAGTTAAAAATCATATAGCACACAGGTACTAGCTTCTCTCTGGATTCTCGTGCCATCACTATCTACTCATCCATGAAGGGAGGGCCATAACCTGATCGGATTAGTGTAGGGGATCATTGGTCTATGGTTGGTATAGAAAAATGTTCGGATGATGCTCTCCATCCCCACAACAATACTACTTGTCGAGACAAACACTTACGATTATCATAGATACTGAAAGTCTAGGGAACTCGTGCTCCGAAGAACCAGGTGTCTAAATTATGTACATTGTATTAGATTGAATATGACTTGAATATTATCATGAAGAATTATAACTACTTATTATTATATATTGACAGTGGTGATTGCAGAGTTGTATCAATCGTTGAGTTGCTGCATTACTTTCTATATCCATTTTATGAAGCATTGTCATGACATTAGAGTTTTGTGATATAAAATGTAATGTGTACTTATTTTTATCACTCGATTAGATATGTGATTTCTATTAGACTTTCAGAATGTAGTCTACTTGTATATATACACTTTATTTTAAAAAAATTATGCATGTCTGTCTAACCCAACAAGGTTATTACAGTAGATATACTTTGTGATATATTTCATCTTTTTTACCATATATTTTACCCATGACATATTTCCTATGTCTTCAACTATGATATCAATGCAATGTGTTGAGCATGGGCTCCAAAAAAGTGATGGGTGTCTCTCCTCAATAAGTCTCTCCTCTGTTATATACGTTGTTTCATTATCGATCATAATTTAGATGGCATTCTCCACACCCACCTCTATGACCACCTTGTACAACATATCACACAAAGTTTGTGCATTTTTCACTTTGTCAAAAGCATCAATGGACTTCAATAACATTAATTATCCACTTGAAGCCACTCAAAAATTAATCAAGGTGTGGTTCTTTCCATCCGTCTACTTATCAGATAAAATGTTACAACCCTTTTTGTGTCATACTCTTTTTTGCTCATCTACAATGAACTCTGTATCTTTCATAACATCCTCTAACAGTGGGTCTTTCAAATCATGAGGAATAGAGGCTTTGAACCCCTTTCCAATAACAGTGAAAGCAGTTACCAAATTCTCCTAGTATGGGCTTTTCGCCACATTGAATGGAATGTTATTATAGTACCAAAATTTTGCCACTACCACCCTTGATTCATTATATAGTTCCTTATTCTAAACTATACCTTCGAGTGAAGGTTGTGCTCCAAGAGTATTCTGAGGAACCAAAAAACCAATAAATGTGAACTTACACTATCTCCACTAGATGAAGACCATCTTCAAATCACCCTTCAGGTAATAGAAGACCCATAGATTCCTAACTCATCAGATTTTGCTCTTGTGGCCCCTTATTTGATATGGTTGGAAGTGCATTAGCAATGTTTTTTTTTTCTCCTCATACATTATTATGACAACAACCATCTCCATTTGAACCTCATGTGATGCTTTATCACATAGCCACATATCATTTTTGGAATCTGTGTTATGTGGTACATGAGGCGATTCACCCATGCGCTCATCTTAAACCCATGGTAATTACATATCACATAGTTGAGTTCTGGGTGGTACTTGAGGCGATTCACCCCTGCACTCATCTTAAACTCATCAGATTTTGTTCTTGTGGCCCCCTATTTGATATGGTTGGAAGTGCATTAGCAAATTTATTTATTTATTTTTGCTCCTCATACACTATTATGACAACAACCATCTCCATTTGAACCTCATGTGATGCTTTATCACATAGCGACACATCATTATTTGGAATCTATGTTATGTGGTACTTGAGGTGATTCACCCTTGCACTCATCTTAAACCCATGGTAATTACATATCACATAATTGAGTTATGGATCGTCAACAGAATGTTTTTGGGTTGGATCATCAGACTTCTTAAGATAACTACTGCCATGAGAATCAGATGCGATTTTGAAGTTAAAGTATGTCAATATGAAATTTCAAACAGTCTTAGAAGTTGGAGCTCAAACCTAGCAAGTTATAATAGTATACGATTCGGATTGGTGATTACGAAGTTACAGTATGATAAAATATTTAATTAAATACTCAACTTTCAAAACTCGAGAGAATAAGATAACAATATGATAAAATGTGATGACTTTATATCTAATGTATTTTGAAAAATACATTATTGAATTATCATTGATTTATTTACTTCCTTTTTTTTTTGACAATCAGTGGTTATTACAATCCTTGTATCTAGTATTTAGTGTTTATTATGTATTATTTGTCATTTGATATAGAATTTTAGTTATAGAATTATCCAAGAGTCAAATTGATTAGTGGTCACTGCGTTAAAGAAATTATAAAATTATTAAACAGTTTATACGGGGCTAAAAATTATAATATAAATTTTAAAACATATATATCTCAAAGGTCATAATAGTGGAATGCAGAAAATTCATAAATGGTTAGACAGTCAACGGCCCCTAACCTACTAGTGGTGGTTGTTACATTGTTGATTACACCCAAATCTAAGGGCCAAGGCCACGATGAGGCTTGAGCTACGAGCAGGATGGGTATTATGGGCCACAGCAACCAGTAGCAATATTTAACTTTTTGAAACCCTCAAGCTTCAACTCACAAATGCATATGTTCACAACAGACAAGCAGAGTAGAAGCAAGAAAAAATTGATGGAAATGAGACAAAATGTGACATTTTTTTTTAGTTTTGATATGTTTTTACATTTGGTGGTTAATGGCCTATTAATAGATCAAAAATCATGGTTAACAACAAGTAACGACTCACCGTTAACTGCATTTTTTGGCATATTAACAGGGTCACGATTAATGGGTAATCTAACCATTTGGAAAATGTTTACAGGGTTTTCATGGGTACCCATTAGGTACCCACATTTTTTAATACACAGGTTAGGACCTCTCAAGGTGGTCTTCCCTACTTTATATATTTGATTTCACATCTTCTTTGTTGTGCTTACATTCATATCAACCTAAGGATAATTTTTTTTTTTTGTCTTCTCTTGATTCTATTATTGCACATTTTGCTTCTTCTAGATTCTCATTTTATCCTTGAATCTTTGAGTGCATATCTTGTGAGTTTCAATTTCATTGACATATTTGATCCCTTATATTGCATATATAATCCACATTTTCATAGTAAAACATTGAATTCTTGATTGTGATAATTTTGGTGATTTTTACATTGATTTTAGTCACAAGCTTGATTTTGATTTTGTGCATCACTATTTGTACTTTCATCATTTTAGTGATGTTTGCATAACTCTTAAATTGTATATCTACGTTAATAATACCATCATTCTAGCTATATGTGCATATATCTTGCTTCGTGATTTTCATGTATTCTTAATTGCATCCATTTTGGTTTTACATCAGTTTAGACATTGCATTAGTGTTATTGCATCATCTACACATAAATCGATCATGTTCATTGATTATATGCTTGTTAGCTTCACTCACAATCTTGCACATAATATATTTTCTTAGCTTTAAAAGAATCTTACCATCACTTACAATTTCATAGATCAAGGTGTATATCATATATCTTGATGGTTTAGTCTCTATTGGCATTCATCATAGCTCTATTGTCTATAATATAATTCTATTATTATTTTGAACTATTCTTTTAGTACTTTAAAGTTATTATAGTTGTTCTTGGAGACATTGGGCAAACTCAAGTAACTAGCGTATCAATAATGGATTACTTGGATTCTTATAAATATAAGAACTAAAACTTCCATGTACATCTTGGTACCCTCCTTTGTCATTTCAACAAGTAGATATAGGATTATTTGTTGCTTGATTAAATTTGAGGCATAGCTTAATCACACATTTTGTTTGTTTCTTTTCTTTCATTGTTTTAATTAGTAGCTAGATAGGTTTGTTGTTTGTTTACTCTTACTGTAGTTTTTTGGGGTTCTTTGTGGAGTGTTTGTGTGTGATTGATTATTGCTTGTTTAGGTTAGTCTTTATTCACATATTAAGTTTAATATTTGGAGGCACAAAGTTATTCTAAGCACAAGCTACTCTTCCCATTATCCTACATCTTCTAGCCTATTATTTTGAACCTATTTTTTGGTAGGATTTGCCTAGATTGCCTCCTTTCTTCTTATATCTTCTCCATTCTCTTATTTCTTGGTCATTTTATGACCGTATCCAGTCATGATCAACATATCAAATATGGGCATGTCTCATTTGTTATGCAACCCCTCCTTGCATCCTCAAACTAAAATTCCCTTGATCCACCTTTAAAACTAACCTCTTTATTCTCCAATTCCAAGCTCTTGATGAATACAATGATGCACCTAACAAATCTTGGGAATAAAGAGCCTATGAGAAGCACTAACTCCAACAACAGTAACATAAACAACAAGCTCAAAAAAACCAAAACAATATAAAGTTTTTGATCCTTTGGCTATTCTAACACGACCTTTTAAGGAACATTATAGTAAGTCACAAGATTAGCTAATGGGTTTTTTTGTTTACTGACATATCCATAAAAGTGGGGGCCCACGCTTGTGCTTAGTAAGTGGGTTTAATGTGACACTTGTAACCCTTTCCTAAGTGATGGTTAACCACTTAACCATTTCTTTGTAAGGTGTGGGTCAGACGCTTTAATTTTATTTTGCATCTTGTTGTTCCCAAAATCTATCACTCATTTTTGGGATAACATATGAACTATTTTGGGCCTGCAGGCTGAAATTATCTCTTCCCTTCTCAAAAATTGTTCTGAGCATTCAAATTCTTCATTATTTAAGCTTTTTCAGTTAAGGGATTAGCAGATTCAACAGGGTCAATGGCTTTAATAGGTGAGCTCTCTCAAAGAAGCAAGTTTCTAACACTTAGGCAATTTCAAGATTGGTTCAACGCTTCGGTTCAACCAAAAATGCTCATCGACAAGCTTCAAAGGAAGGATTAAACCATTGAACCATTGAACCCCACTTCCAAAAGGTTCAACGGTTCAACGAGTTCAAAGGTTCAACGATGTCTGCAAGCTTAAATAGTTAAGCGCTTTGTCAAAGGTTCAAAGTTCAACTGCTTCAGTAAGTTCAATTCTTTCAAAAGACTTAGTGAAAAACAAAGGAATGAACCGTTGAACCTTGAACCAAAATGGTTCAACGGGTTCAATGTGTTTGAAGAGATCAAAACACTTAAAAGAAAAGAAGGATTCAAACGCAAGATTGAACCATTGAACCGTTGAACCAAAGTTGGTTCAATCGGTCGATTCAAAGGACCGCCCCAAAGCCGAAGGAACAAGTGCCCTTGCAGAGGACAGTGAACTAAAGGCAGTTGCCCTTGCGGAGGGCAGGCAACATTGGTTCAAAGATTAAAAAAGAAGGCTGAAAGGGTAAGGTTTTATTCAAATTTTTGTCCGAAGAAATTACTAAGTAAAGGAACCCAAAGAATTCTTTCGAAAAGATTTTCCTCGAAAAAGTGAACAAGACAAGCCTTCAGACTTTTTGTCCAAAGGAATTCACTCGAAAGACAAAGGCCTGACGAAAAAAGACAAAGCCAATGAAAGATTTCCTTCAGACAAAATGTCTGAAGGAATTCCTTCAGACATTTTGCCCGAAGGAATAGTTAAAAGCCCGACGGAAAAATGGTTAAGGCAAGCGAAGAATTCCTTCGGACAAAATGCCCGAAGGAATTCCTTCAAACATTTTGTCCAAAGGAAATGAAGGATCAAGGCCGCCTGAAGAAATTAACCCGAAGACCACCCGAAGGACCCCGAAGGGCAGGTACCCTTACGAGGGGCTCTCGGCACCCAGAAAATGGACCTTTCTCAGAGACTCAAAGGGACACCTTCCCTTCGGGGTGTTCCAAAGACAAAAGGCTAAAGGAATTTTAAGGCTTCAAGGGACTTAGAAAAATAAAGAAAGAAACGGAACAAAGGATGAACCAATGAACCTTGAACCGAAAGAGTTCAAAGTTCAATGGTTCACAGGTTCAACAGTTCAAAGGAAGCTCCAGACAAAGGAAGGAAGCAGCAAATGGAAGATTCCAAAGACCAGTTCAAAAGGATGGTTCAAGCAAAGAGCAAGGAAGTGATTGAAGCAAGGAGCTGAAAAAGATCCCTTGAACCGTTGAACTATTGAATCAATGAACTTTCATAGGTTCAAAAGTTCATGGTTCAAATAGCCAACAACCATTGACGGCCCTGTGGATGTCAAATTTAAGGTAATGGAATATTTGTTAGTTTTTGAATATGGCACGAAACTTGAAAAATAAACCAAGCGATCAGCTGAAGAAGAGAGCTCGAGAGCTCAAATTGCTACAGGGACGAGAGAACAATACCAAAAGATCAGAAATATCTACAAGGGAGTTATTTCTAGTAGGTGAAACAGTCCACCAAGTAGACTTCTAAGCACACCCAAATCAAGGATGTGGCCTGTTTTTCTTCCATGAAGTGAAGGCAAAAGTGGACAGCTGCGTAAATGAGGAGAAAAAGATCAGACAATTTATACTTTGAAAGAGACATATTAGATGAATTGGCGCACCACAGTTAAGACCGATGCATTGTTCCAAGCATGGTCCCTCGACAGAACTGAAAATGCATTCAATGCATTGACCGCAACATGGGCCGTTCCATGGAACAAAGCGCTAAGCCTTCCTTGATTGCCATATATTGTAATTTCTTGTCTTATGCAAAAGAGAGATCTTTCTATTAGAAAAATGAAACTTTGTCAAAATTGAGAGGCGATTACTGAGACTTTGAGCTCAGATTTTTCATCATATTTCTTTACTTGAATGAGAAAGCAAGTTACTTTTAGACTGTGCATTGTTATAACTTGTGTCACTTTAAGAGATTGTTCTTATGTTTGTTTCCTGAATGCACTCTTGTCCATTTTATTGAAATAAGCATAACTAGTGGAAGTAATCAGGAAGGTGTCTTGAAGCCAATTGTGGAAAGACTTTGTGTTGTCTACAATTGCCTTTAGTGTGTTTGTCTATTTTCTGTTTCTATGTAAAGGACCTTGAGATGACTTTGTGCCCTTATTGTTCTTAGTATTTCACTCTTGGGCAGTCAAGGTGGAGACTTTGTGCTACATCTCAGTCTGCTAGTTACTATGCCTTGTTATCAGTTACTTGTCACTACTTGAAAAAACTCTTATTATTTTCTGCAAGGTCACTTTTGAAAGAAGAGAAGTGTCTTCAGTATTATCACTAAAGTTTTCTCCTTTGTATGTAAACATCATCTCTAAAAAAAGAGAGATGGATGGTGTAATCCTATCCCTGAGTGTTATTTTCTGCTTATATAATTAGTATATAGCTCCTCATATTTATAGGGAACCTCCCCTTGATGAGAGAAGAGATGTCCCCCTTTGATGTGGTAATTTGCACATCTGGCCGACCAATCTCCCTTACTGTGGTTGATATGACATATTTTGCTCCTCAGTTAGCTGATTGACAATATATTCATCCAACAATTTTTTGGCAACTCCGTTGGAGAAAAGCACACAGTTTTAAGCTTCAAGCTGAAGCAGAGCCAGCTCTTTTCCATTTTTGTTCTACAATCTGGCAACTCCATGCTATACCAAAAATCAGAGAGCCCAAAGTGTTGTTGACCTTATTTTTGAGTTGGTGCAGTAAGGCAATTTCAATTTGTTCCCTCCCCAACTTCAAGTTCAACGATCCAGGGGTGTTCTTCCTACCCATACCAGGTCACCAACATAAGGCATAGCTTCTTTTTCTGTTGTTAGCAGAGCTTTGCCTATACATATTCCACCCAAATTTGTTATCCCACTTTTACATAACCAAATCATGGCTGTTCAAGGCCCTTGGGGTAACTCTTTTGGTCAACTAAATTTAAACCCACCTCTACATGAGCTTCCACACAGTTCAAGGAAGAATTTCTCTAAATTCTTTGGTGATAAGAAAGTTCATCCTGATGAACATATTGCTACTTTCAGCATACATGTGGTGTGATAAGCGTGGAGTATGAAGACGTAATAGTCAGGCTGTTTGTGGAAACATTATAAGGTGCTATTGCACACTGGTTCTACCATCTACAGGCCCAGACTGTGACTGACTAGATCACTCTTAAAGCTAAATTTGAAGCCAGATTCAAGCCTGTAGAAGATGCACATGCCTTGCTAGCCCAGCTCACAAAGATGAAAAAGGAACCTCATGAACCTGTGAGGGATTTCATTGCCAAGTTTGACAAGCTGAGGAACTAGATTCTTACAATTACTCAGCGAACACCTGAGAACCTTAAATGCTTTTTCATCAACTCACAGCTGCCTGAAGTGAGTTTTCTGCTGAGACGAACTGGGCACATAGACCTTGCTACAGATCATAATTTGGCTACTGAGGTAGAATATGACCTTATCTTGGCAGGAAAGATAAAGAGAGATCCTAACAAAGGTAAAGCCCCTTCATTTTTTGAATACTCATCTACAGTCACCACTGATTTAATTGTGTAGAAGCTGGCAAACGAATTGCTAGCTCTTAGAAAGTAAATGGCTCAAGAGATGTCATCTGCTCCTTCATACAGAGATGTACCAAAGATGACATTCCCTAATCAGTCATACTAAGGCCATGATACCAGAAATCAAGGGTAGCCAAATCGTCTTCCTCCCCCTCAATAAAAATTGGCCATTGAAGCACCTCCAACTAATTCAACAATTAGATATCTTAAAGCAGAATCAGATTTTTTCTTCCAGTCTGAGTTGAACCCAGAAGATGACGATAATCTCTTCACAGAAAATCAAGAAGAATCAACTAGTGACTCCAACATTAGTTTTTTAAATTACCAGGATGAACCCAGAAGTGAAGGTAAAGTAGTTGAGGGATCATACACTATTTTTACCCGGTCTAAGAACTAGTCAGCCTAGCAAGTTGATAAAGAGAAGACAGAGGAATAAACTCACCCTGTAATTTTAATTGCTAAGCAAAGAACCACTCTGCCCTTCCAGCGAAAGGACTCGGTGACTGCTAAAAAAGTGAGCACCTCAATTACGCCTTCACCTCCAATTTCAAATTTGCAGACCAATCCTCCTCCTAAAAATCAAAAGGATGAACTCCCATCCTCTGTTTTTAGTCTATTTCAGACATTTGACATAATTGACCATATAAAAAAAATTCATATTCAAATGTCTGAATTTGAATTTATGAAGTCTAACCTAGAGTAGTTGGACAAGTTGGTTCAATATGTAAAGAACTAAACTATCCCTTCAAGACAAGATGCTAAGAAGGTAACTCATGATCTTCCAAGAAATATGTCCACCCCAAACAATCTTGTCATTACTCCTACTGCCTCTGGGAAAAAAGAGCCTTTCTATGTTTTTCTGTTGATAAACGGTCACAAGCTGAGCAATTGCATCATTGATTTTGGAGCTTCAGACAATGTCATATCTGCCAAAGTGGCAGAATCCCTTGGTCTCACATTGACCAAGACATTTAGGAGATGTTTCTCTATGGAGAACAAACAAATGTCATTGCTGGGACAAATCAAGGATGCCCAATTTGCATTTGTAGTATTTACAAACAAGAGAATCAAGATGACTGTCTGATGGTCGATGTCCCAACATCATATGGCATCCTTCTGGAGAGAAATTTTTGTAAAGATGATGGTGGTGAGTTCAACATAGACTTATCCGAGGTGAGAATTTTAGTCAAAGGTGTTATGCAGAGATTGCTCCCTGAGAAAAAAGTAAAATACGTGGTCACTCAAAAATCAACGCCTGAAGCTCAAATTTTGTTTGAGTCTTTAGGCATGGGTAATTACTTTTTATCTACACAAGAAGTCCATGAGGCACCTGATGAAGCTTCTGAATGTGACATCCTAAAAATGGTTTCAGCTAGAACAACAAAAGAACTGGTAGAACGCAATGCAAGTGTAGAAGAATCTCCCCCTCCAAATGAAGAAGAATCTAAAAAAATCAGAGTTTGATGAGGTATGGATTCTAGAATTTGATGGCAGCTACTTCTCTACCAATTCAGGAGCTGATTTTGTATTGATATCTCCTCAAAGAGATATTTTTCTTTCTTCATACAAGTTGCAGTTCAGCAACACCAACAACACATCTGAGTATGAATCTCTATTGCTTGGATTGAAGGCTGCTTAAAACAAAGGCATCAAACTTCTTTATGTCAAAGGAGATGCTGAACTGGTGGTTTGTCAAGTAAAGAATTTGTATCAAATCAAAAATGAAAGATTGTGCCATTACCGCAATTTAGTTTGGGATCAAATTGAAAGCTTTGATGCTTTCAGCATCTCTATCATACCCAGGGAATTCAATGACAGAGTTGATGCATTGGTTGTTTCAGCAACTCTCTTAGTTCCTCACCCAGACTTCAAAGGAGATAAGTACACTATCGAGCTGGTCTTTCAACCAAGTGTACCTGATAATGCCAGTCATTGGCTAGTGTTTAACAATGACCACCAAATCATTGCCTTCCTGGAGCAAAAAGACAGCTTTGCACAGCTGCACTTCGAAGGCAATAAACTTCAGAAGCTTGAATTAGCCCCTGAATCAAGCACAGACTCAGCTAAAGAATTTTTACAACTTAAAGAGAATAAAATTTTTAAAGGTCTGATTTTCTTTGAGATGTTGTTTGACAAACATAACAGGTTCATCAAACAGCAACAAATAGATTCAAGCTCCTCCCAAGAGTTTGATCAAATAAATCTGGGTACCAAAAAAAATCTCAAGATGGTAAACATTGAGAAGTGTTGTACTCATGAGGAGAGATTCAAGTTCACTTATCTGCTCTGCTAGTATATGGATGTCCTAGCATACTCCTATGATAATCTGAAGTCACTCAAACTTGAAAAAATCTGCCATGATATTCCTCTCAAAAGTGATTCAGTGTCTTATAAATAAAAATTTAGACAGTACAATTTAAAGATATCAGGTATTATTCTGTCTGAAATACAAAAAACACTGAATGCTGAGATAATTTTCTCAATCCATCATTCCACATGGATTGTAAACAGTCCCTATGAGGAAGAAGAATGGGAAAATTTGCCTTTGTGTGGATTTCAGAAACTTGAATCAATCATCCTTAAAAGATAACTATCATCTGCCTATCATGGATCAAGTATTTCAGACAGTGACTAGTTCGAAAATGTTATCAATGCTGGATGGCTTCTCAGGGTACAATCAAGTTGAAGTTGGTGAAGTAGACCAGCATAAGACTACCTTCACCACACTTTGGGGCACTTTTGCCTATAGAAGAATGCCATTTAGCCGAATAAACATTGACGCCACTTTTTAGAGAGAAATGGACCTTGCTTTCATGGGTAAGTTTATTGTGGTATATCTGGATGATTTAATAGTCTTTTTTAAGCATCGCCCTGATTATGTGCATCATTTGCAATAAGTACTAGAATGATGCCGTCAAAATGACATTTCTTTAAATCTTAAGAAGTCTATTTTTGGAGTAACAGAAGGGAAACTTTTTAGGCACATTATGTCCTGAAAAGGCATAAAGATTGACTCAAACAGAGTCAAGTCCATTCAGGAATTTACTCTGCTCACAAGTAAGACTGCAGTTCATTCTTTTTTCAAAAAATTAAATTTTTTACGAAGATTCATCCCTAAGTTCGCTAAGAAGACTCACCATATTGTAAACATGATGAAGGGAAAGGCCACCTTTAGTTGGACTAAAGAAGGCAAATTGGCATTTCAAGACATCAAAAAAGCGATTGCCCACACCCCAATTCTGGTTTGTCTAAATTATACCAAAGATTTCACCATATATAGTTATGCTTTTGAACACACACTTTCAGCAATTTTGGTTCAACAGAACCAAGAAGGTATGGAATCTCTCATTTCTTTCATGAGTTGTCCTCTCAAAACTCATGAGCTGAAGTACTCAAATATAAAGAAGCATGCTTATGCAGTGGTAAAGGTAGTAAATCATTTTTTATTTTACATCTTGAATTTACACGTTATTGCCCTGATTCTTGACACCACAATTAAATCCATATTAACTCAGCAAGAGTTTAGAACTAAAAGAGGGAATTAGATTGCTAAAATTTAAGAGTTTGATCTAGTCATCAAACTAACGAAGCTGGTGCGGGGAAAAGGCCTATGCCAATTGATTGCTGACAACAAACTAGAAGAAACAGAGCATGGAGAAGAAAAAATTGAAGACATGTCAACAGTCATATTCGTCTCCACCACGAATGAGTGGTATTCAAATATTGCTCATTTTCTTACTTATGGTGAGTGTCATGCTCACCTGTCTCATAAAGAAAGGATGACTGTCAAGTTGAAAGCTATGAATTTTATTCTGTGGAACAACGGCTTGTATAAGAGGATCTCGGATGGAGTGTTCCTTCACTGCATAGATAAAGAGTAGTAGAACCAACTTTTGAAGTCCTTCCATAATCTAGCTTGTGGAGGACATTTTTTTGCTCATGTGACTGCCCATAAGATTCTACGAGCCAGGTATTACTGGCCTACTCTCTTTCAAGATGCATACAAATGGGTACGTAGATGTAAATTTTGCCAACAGTTCCTTGGAAGACTCAAATTGGCTGCTCTGCCTCTTAAGCCAGTGGTGATAGAAGAGTCATTTCAGCAATGGGGAATCGATTTCATTGGTGCTGTAAACCCATCTTCAAGTGCTGAACATGATCATGTCCTCACAACCACAGATTACTTCATCAAGTGTGTGGAAGCTATTCCAACCAAGCAAGCCACTTCAAAAGTAGTGTGTAATTTCTTCAAGGAGAACATCTTTTTCAAGTTTGGGGTCCCAACCAAGATTGTCACAGATAATGCAGCTTATTTCTCTTTTTAGGAGACTACTTAGTTCTGCTTTTATTATGAGATTACCCTCTCCCACTCTTCTAATTATTTCTCACAAAGGAATGGCCAAGCAGAATCAAGCAACAAGAACTTGGTGACCGTCATCAGGAAGCTGGTAGATGACAACCAATCAACATGGCATAAAGTATTGGTTGATGCTTTGTGGGCAGATAGAATTACACCCAAGAGAGCAATTGGTATGTCACCTTTCCAATTTTTTTATGGTCTCAATGCTGAGATACCAATCACCCTAGAACTACCAGCATTGAAATTGGCTAAGGCAGTTGAAGATCAGACATATGAAAGCTCCATCGATAAGAGGATCATGTGTTTCACTGAGCTAAATGAGCAGCAAACTATGGTGGTGGACCGAATTGCTGCGCATCAAAGTCTGGTGAAGAAGCTCTTCGACCAGAAAGCAAAAAATCATGATTTTTTTATTGGAGATCAAGTCTTATTGTGGGACAAGAGAAGAGAATTAAAGAGAATGCATGAAAAATTTGATTCCTTTTGGAGAGGCCCATTTACTATCCATCAGCTCAATGGTGAAAATAGTTTCTTGTTGAAGTATCAAGATGGCATGCCCTTTTCTCTACCTCATAATAGGCAACATCTAAAGCACTTCAATTCTTAAAGTATCAGATAAAATCTTCTATACATATGTATATTTATATAGTCTTTAGTTATATTTTGTGTTTCATTTTCATTTTTGGCACCTTTCTTTTTGGGTAGCATGACTCCATAGCCCAATGGCATACTTCGAGGCACTGGAGATTCTGGTTTCTACTCCCCTCAACTGTTCCAAGTTTTCAACTAAAGAAAGTTTCCCAACTGGAGCCAGTTGTTGTTCCCAAAATCTATCACTCATTTTTGGAACAACATATGAACTGTTTTAGGCCTGCGGGCTAAAATTATCTCTTTCCTTCTCCAAAATTGTTCTGAGCATTCAAATTCTTCATTATTTAAGTTTTTGCAGTTAATGGATCAGCATATTCAACAAGTTCAATGGCTTCAATAGGTGAGCTCCCTCAAAGAAGTAAGTTTCCAACACTTAGGCAATTTCAAGATTAGTTCAACGCTTCAGTTTAACCAAAAATGTTCATCGGCAAGCTTCAAAGAAAGGATTGAACCATTGAACCACTGAACCCCACTTCTAAAAGGTTCAACGGTTCAACGAGTTCAAAGGTTCAACGACATCGGTAAGCTTAAAGATTTAAGCGCTTTGTCAAAGGTTCAAAGTTCAATCGCTTCAGTAAGTTCAATTCTTTCAAAAGACTTAGTGAAAAACAAATGAATGAACCGTTGAACCATTGAACCATTGAACCCTTGAACCTTGAAACAAAATGGTTCAACGGGTTCAATGTGTTTGAAGAGATCAAAACACTTAGAAGAAAAGAAGGCTTCAAATTCAAGATTGAACCATTGAACCGTTGAACCAAAGTTGGTTCAATCGGTTGGTTCAATCGGTCAGTTTAAAAGACTGCCCCAAAGCTGAAGGAACAAGTGCCCTTGTGGAGGGCAGTGAACTAAAGGCATGTGCCCTTGCGGAGGGTAGGAAACATTGGTTCAAAGATCAAAAAGAAGGCCGAAAGGGTAAGGTTATCTTCGAATTTTTGTCCGAAGAAATTATTAAGTAAAGGAACCCAAAGAATTCATTTGGAAAGAGTTTCCTCAAAAAAGTGAACAAGACAAGGTGAATTCATTCGAACAAAAGTCTGAAAGAATTCCTTCGGATTTTTGTCTGAAGGAATTCGCCCGAAAGATAAAGGCCCGACGGAAAAAGACAAAGCCAAGGAAAGATTTCCTTTGGACAAAATATCCGAAGGAATTCCTTCAGACATTTTGCCCGAAGGAATAATTAAAAGCCCGACAGAAAAAGACAAAGCCAAGGAAAGATTTTCTTCGGACAAAATGTCCGAAGGAATTCTTTCAGACATTTTGCCCGAAGGAATAATTAAAAGCACAACAGAAAAATGGTTAAGGCAAGCGAAGAATTCCTTCGGACAAAATGCTCGAAGGAATTCTTTCAGACATTTTGTCCGAAGGAAATGAAGGATCAAGGCCGCCCGAAGAAATTAACTCGAAGACCGCCCAAAGGACCCCAAAGGGCAGGTACCCTTGTGGGGGGCTCTCGACACCCAAAAAATGGACCTTTCTCAAGCAAGCGAAGAATTCCTTCAGACATTTTGTTCGAAGAAAATGAAGGATCAAGGCCGCTCGAAGAAATTCACCTGAAGACCGCCTGAATGACCTTGAAGGGCAGGTACCCTTGCAGGGGGCTCTCGATACCCAAAAAATGGACCTTTCTCAGAGCCTCGAAAGGACACCTTCCCTTCGGGGTGTTCCAAAGACAAAAGGCCGAAGGAATGTCAAGGCTTCAAGGGACTTAGAAAAATAAAGGAAGAAACGGAACAAAAGATGAACCAATGAACCGATTGAACCTTGAACCAAAAGAGTTCAATGTTCAATGGTTCACAGGTTTAACGGTTCAAAGGAAGCTCCAGACAAAGGAAGGAAGCAACAAATGAAAGATTCTAGAGACCAGTTCAAAAGGATGGTTCAAGCAACGAACAAGGAAGCGATTGAACCAAGGAGTTGAAAAATATTGCCTTAATCGTTGAACTATTGAACCAATGAACTTTCACAGGTTCAAAGGTTCATGGTTCAATATAGTTCAAACAACCAACAACCATTGACGGCCCTGCGGACGTCAAATTTAAGGTAATAGAATATCTGTTAGTTTTTGAATATAGCGTAGAACTTGAAACATAAACCAAGAGACCAGCTGAAGAAGAGAGCCCGAGAGCTCAAATTGCTACAGGGAAGAGAGAACAATACCAAAAGATCAGAAATATCTACAAGGGAGTTATTTCCAGTAGGTGAAACAGTCTACCAAGTAGACTTTTGAGCATACCCAAATCAAGGACACAGCCTATTTTTCTTCCATGAAGTGAAAGCAAAAGTGGACAGCTATGCAAATGAGGAAAGGACCAGACAGTCTATACTTTGGAGGAGACATATTAGATAAATTGGTGCGCCACAGTTAAGACCAATGCACTGTTCCAAGCATGGTCCCTCGATAGAACTGAAAATGCATTCAATGCATTGACCACAGCATGGGCCGTTCTATGGAACAAAGTGCCAAGCCTTCCTTGGTTGCCATATATTGTAATCTCTTGTCTTATACAAAAGAGAGATCTTTCGATTAGAAAAGCGAAACTCTGCCAAAATTGAGAGGCGATTACTGAGACTTTGAGCTTAAATTGTTCATCATATTTCTTTACTTGAATGAGAAAGCAAGTTACTTTCAGACTGTGTGTTGTTATAGCTTGTCACTTTAGGAGATTGTTCTTATGTCTGTTTCCTGAATGCGCTCTTGTCCATTTTATTGAAATAAGCAGAACTAGTGGAAGTAATCAGGAATGTGTCCTGAAGCTAATTGTGGATAGACTTTGTGCTGTCTACAATTGCATTTAATGTGTTTGTCTATTTTTCGTTTCTATGTAAAGGACCTTGGGATGACTTTGTGCCCTCATTGTTCTTAGTATTTCACTCTTGAGCAGTCGAGGTGGAGACTTTGTGTTACATCTCAGTCTATTGGTTACTACGCCCTGTTATCAGTTATTTGTCACTGCCTGAAAGAACTCTTGCTATTTTCTACAAGATCACTTTTGAAAGAAGAGAAGTGTCTTCAGTATTATCACCAAGATTTTCTCCTTTGTCTATAAACATCATCTCTGAAAAAAGAGAGATGGATAGTTTAATCCTACCCCTGAGTGTTATTTTCTGCTTATATATTTAGTATATAGCTCCTCATATTTATAGGGAACCTCTCCTTGATGAGAGGAGAGATTTGTCCCATTTTGATGTGGTAAACCTGCACATCTGGCTGACCAATCTCCCTTGCTGTGGTTGATACGACTTATTTTGCTCATCAGTTCGTTGATTGACAAAATATTCACCCAACACATCTGACTATAATATGCAATAAATAGAAGGAATGAGTGACTTCATTTGTATCACCATTATCTATACGTAATTGCTTTGTCTATCAATGCCAATAAAGATTGGACAATTGCTATGCTTTTAATTTTATTTGTAAGGTAATTGTTGATTACCTTTTACATGATAGAATAAATCCGTTGTTACATTCATCCCTCAATGATGTTTTTCTAGGGCTAACTAAATCTAAAATTATCTTCCAACATGGTATCAAAATATTTGGGTTAGCCCCTAGGAATTTGAATTGTTTTTGTAAGGTCAACAATGATAAAAGACACAAGCATAGATTTTGTCACCTTTTTCATATTTGGGATCTTCGTCAAAATTCATATATGGAGGTTATTATAGAGGGAATTTCCATAAAGATAGGTTATTATAGAGGGAATTTCCATAAAGATAGGTTATTATAGAGGGAATTTCCATAAAGATAGGGTTCCAATGATATGACCCAACTCATCTTGATTGAGAGGTGATTTTAGATCTTGTTTTTTTTATAAAACCCCAATTTCAAGAGCTACAATAAAAAAAAATCAAATATAATTCTAGATATGGAATGCTTGTGCAATCAATGAAAGAAGTTTCACACTTTTTCCCATTTTTTCATTTACTCCCTCATTTTTACAGTCAAAATGTTTCCTAATTTTCCTCCAAAAAAATATATTTCAAAATTCAAAATTTTAAAATTGGAATATTCCAAGGAATTTTTGAAGAGCAAACCTTTGTTAATGGAATACCAACAACACGAAGGATTACAAGCTTGCATTCGTAAGCAAAGAGGGTGGAAACCATATCCCATAATGTTAGTTGGTGGTGACATATTAAGCCCATGTGGTAGAGCTTAACCCCCTCATCGAAGGGGTTTCAATGGGCTACATAGCGACAAGAAATTCTAACACAACTTTATTAATGGAGGGTCGATACCATTTAATAAAGTTTGGCAGTCCCTTCTTCAATATATATAAGTGAGCTAACCCTCTTGGCTACCCCACCCCTCCTAAGACAGTTAGCCTTGGATGTCTTGGGGTTGGATTCCCTTGAGTTGATCTAAATTTAATAGAAAATCCGATGGACAATACTCTAAATTGCATAAATTAGTTATATGTTAATAAAAAAAATATTTCAACAAAAAAAAATGAAACCAAAAAACTCAAATAATATATATTAAAATGCAATTACACCACCCTCCTTCACCACACTACCCTCTTTAGAGTGAAACATCCCATTATATACAACCAAATTATAATAAGAAATGAAATCACTCAAAAGGGAAAATGGAGTAATCCACCTTGGAAGTCTAATAATTCATCTATTACCCTTGGATGAGGACAAACCAGATTGGCGGATATGGACAAATAAAGTCAAGCATGAATACCCAAATTTCGATTATAATTTTGATTTTCCATTATTATACCTTAGAAATCTAAAATTCCAATCTTTTCAATAATTCATTGGGGGGTCATTTCAAGCTATAATTTTGAAGAAACTTCTATTTTTGTTCAATGTTTTCCAATAATTTTATCTCAAACTTACACCTTCATCATGGGCCCTCTTCATACAATGAATATAGTTCTAACACATGGCAATAGGCGATTGGATTTATATGATACAATGATGAACAAAAAATTCAAAAATTGCATAGAGGCTAATCATTCCAAGTTGTGATTGGATTTTAAAATATCCATGAATTCATAGTATTGAATTAGGATGTGCTACTAGTTGAGGCTACATTGGATATGATTTTTATATTGAAAAACAATTTTAAAGTTTAAATTAAAATTATTTAAGGTTTATATAAAAATATTTCAATAGCCATAATTTGAGTTTATATAATTAATTTTTTAAAAAAATTATGTCATCAAGAAGTTTTAAATAATGCTTACCCAATGGAGCATGCTTGAAAACATTTTGGAATGGTTTTTTGGGAAAACCTACTTCATCAAAAAATAGCCTCTTTTCTGATTCTTATTATTTGGAATGGGTAAGACTATCTAGTTGTTTAACCTTAAAATTTAGATAAGGGGAATCTAAGATTAAAGGGGTAGAGATAGTTTAGGGTACAAGGATGGTATATTATCTTTAAAGTAGGTCAATTATTTATGAAACATAGATAAAATATATATTGAATTTATTATGTTGATATATGTTAATAAGAGAAAGTATAGCTATGTTAAATATTGCAATGATAATGAACACAAGATACTTAGTTGGTTTTGATACTAACACAGTTTTGGATTTGGAATAGATAGCAAGTGGACTAAATTTGGATTCTGGAACAATCCTCTGATTCTATAAATTATATCTCTATAGTTGCAAACACTTTCATTGATCTAGGATGGTTACATCGACACTATTATCTAACTTAGATGCAGGTGTCTAATAGAAAATACATGGTAAAACTAGGTGCGACCACCTAGATGCTTCTAGGTTTTGTGTTGCCTTTGTTCTGGTGCTTTCAAATTTGGGTCATAGACTATCACTCATTGTCAAATAACAAACCCTAGTTATTTATCTTCATAGTGGTTGTGAGAAAAATGGGTTAGTAGGTACATAATGTCGAGCTGCCCTGAAGACCCCTTTGTAAATGAGTGTTGCCTACATATTTAATACTCCAAAGAGGGCCTCAAACGTGTGTAATTCTCCCTTACATGTTGGATTATGTGTGAATCATATAATGTGTGATAAACAAGTAAAATAATGGCCTAGCTTGCAACGTAGAAAATGTGGCTCATGGAGTGTTCCTTCAGTCCTTCAGACCTATAGATATGTTGGCCCTATGATTGATATGTAAATAGAAGAAAATAGGGAAGCTTTACTCTTGCAAGTGCTTAATTGAATGCTTTTGATAAGTTGCCTTGTGAGTTTATAGGTATTTTCCAAGTGAGGAATGAATGAGGGTTGATCTAGTATTTATACCAATCCCTTTGGAAAAATCTTGCATTAAAGCACTTAGGTCAACCATAGGAATATGTTTTATTTATAAATTAGATGATTTTATGGCATTATACACATACATTGGGATATGACACTTACATTGACATAAGCATCTGATTGGGATGCAAGTGTTGTAGTTAGAAAATAGGTGTGAGTCTAGAACTTGCAAAGATGGAAGATAAATATGTTTATAACATACTAGGTGAGATAGAAGGTCCGAGTCATCAAAATAACATTGGTCGGACTAAGAGATAATCAATTAGGTACAAAAAGATAGTGTGTGTGAGACTTTTGGCAGTAGGAAAGGTCTAGAATTTGAAGGTATATCCATGATATGTATTTACCGAGTGTGCAAGACTAAGGTGATAAATAATTCAAAAATAATGTCTACATTTTCCTCCTTTAATGTAGTAATAAAATTATTGGTTTAAAGGAGAATAAATGTGTACCTAGGTGTGTATAGGGCACTATGTCTTTGCTTAAGTCCAACATGAGTGTTTTGTTGGTGATTGACATACAATCAAGAGCATGTTACAATATATAATCAGTGCATATAATTTGAATTTGAAAAACATTGAAATGATTAAAATTAAAAGAGGTAAGATTTAGGAGTACATCTGTGTATTGATGCAACTATCTTGCCTTTTGATAATTTGATTTAAAAGATTTATCATTATAAATCACTGAAAATGAGATTAGGACAAAATATAAAATTTGAAAAGTGTGTATAAATAAAGATATAGAGAGAGAGATTGGAGGACACATGCCCCCAACTTTGAAGAAAAGGCGAGTTGCCACCTGACAATTGAGATGAGCTCAACCATGCAACCTAGTCATACTTATAACTTAGTGAGTGTGAGTGAACCAAGTCAACTCACACTATAAAACTGGTGAGGCTAGATGATGAAATCAAGTCCAACCTATAAACTTGGAAAGATTGAGTGATTTAATCATCTCAACCATACCAAAAAGTGAACTGACTACTACAATAAATTGACTCAATACAACCCATAATAGTCCAACTTGGTGGGTGGTGATAGTTCTTAAAAGTGTTGGAAATTTGAAATTGATTTGATTTTAACAAATTAGGAACACATTGCATAGCATATGCATCTTAGATACATCTCATGCTGAAACTGTGTACAATAATGGTACCAATTTATAGAATTCTACCAAAAATATGTATATGGATCATATAAGTATGTAGTTTAGCCAATTTAAAATTGTGTATGGAGAATATGTTTCCAAAACATGTCCCCAATATAATAAGAAACCTGATATAAAATATGACTGTAGTCGTGAAACAAAAATAGTCGTCGGGATTCGTAGAACCCATCGCTGAATAGTCTAGTTTTATTTAAAACAACAGTAATAAGAACATGTGCAGGTGATCTAGATATCTAAATATTGTGCAAAATATGTAAGGATTTTAGAAAGCCCACTATGGATCTCTAATGCAAAGGTATCTCAAGTATTGGCTACCTAGTAAAGGGAATTACCTATTGCTTACTCTTTTTCGGAGGACTAACCATAAGAGGTTTGATAATTAACTATATGGATATAAATTTATCTTGTTTAAGAGGATGTTCATATGGAATTTTGAAAACTGAAATTACATAATTGACATGAATGTATTTAACACACCCATGCATTGTATAAGGTATTGTTCAAAGTTTATGTATTCAAGGTCATCCCAATAACATATTAAAGACATCCATAGAAGTTATAACTAAGAAGTTAGTAAAAACATATGCAAGACCCACCTGTAAAGGTAAGTCAATCTCACCAAGAACCTGTTATAATGTCCCATCAAATACTCTAATTGATTTTGTCAAAGGATGTAAATCATGATTTATATAACCCAATTCTTAATTAATGTCATGGTACAAGCATTTTCGCTTGCACCATCATTGATCATAACATTGTGTATAGGTTGGTGGTCAAGGTATGAATGAATAAGGAATGAAAATCTAATTCATAATCCATAATTTGATTATCATTGAAAGTAATGGAGGGTCTCTAAACCATAGGAGGTGTATGCCACGTATAGGTACCAATAATCTCATCCAATGGGTGCTCATGATGAGATGGAGGAGGGTACGTATTATATGCCATTTACATTATTGGATCCTTCTTTGAAAGAGCTTATAAAGGATTATTAAATATTTTTTGCTTGTGGTGGTCACTACGTTGTGAATATGATTCCTTTGGGGGATCATCAAATGTAATCTTTTGGTCATTGATGAGGTCTTGGGTCTTATGCTTCAAGGTAAAACATCTATTTATATAATGCCTAGGGACTTCTTGATAACTACAATAATCATGTGCATCATACCTTTTGGGTAGAGGTCTACTCATATCAACCTCTATAGGATTAGGGAAAGATATATTATGACACTCTAAAAGCCATGGGAATAATGAAGTATGAGACTCAGGTAAGCATGTAAATTGTTTTCATGGTACATTGGATAAGACAAGACAATTAAGCTATGACACCACATTAACCACGGTGGTTGTTTATTTTTTAGAGACATGAGGTTTTACCTTATAACTTGGCTTGATAATAAACTTAGTATTAAATGTAGATGTAGTTGGTTTATTTTCTACATACTTAAGTTTATTTAATGAGATAAGTTTCATTTCATGATCGTAAACAATATAACATAAGTCATCAAAAGATTTGAACTTTTTAAACACAATGGACTCATGTAAAGGAGGAAGCAAACTTTACTTGAAAATATCTTGAATCTCTTTATCTACCATAGGATTGGTCATTTTAACTAACATTATTTTGTATCTTAAGACATATTCATTGATAGGTTTATTGGTTCCTTGTTTTATTTTTACAATTTGGGCGTAGGAAAAAAATTTAGTGATGTTATAGAGAAGTATGATATAAAAAAATGATCTACAATGGGTTTGAAGGTATTTATTGATTGAATTGGTAAATCATAAAACCACTTTAAAGAATAATCTTGTAAACTCCTTGGAAATAATTTGGTCAAAAGTTTATTATTGGAGGTATAATCACGGCATGCCACATATAAATATCAAAGATGTTTAGGATCACCCTTTCCATTATAAAATGTGAACTTAGGTGCAATAAAACCAATTAGCAAGAGGTGTAAAGAATATCTAGTGCAAGAGGATTATGCAACACCTGTCATGAATCAATAACACAAGGAGATTTCATAGAATTTTGTTCAATATATATAACCTTAGTTTTCAAAAGTTTTATAGTTTAGATAATGGATTGCACCTCTTGATCTTTTAGGTTAGACATTTGAGAAGTCACCAAAGGAGGTGTACTCATAGGTTGGGTAGATATAGGCATTGAAACTAGTATTTGAGTTGAAGGATTTAGGTTTTTTAGGGCAAATATAGAAATACTAATTTCAGGAAACAAAGGTTGAAATACATTACATGTGCCCCCATTAGAAGTATGAAGCAATAATGTGCTCAAGGGAAAGGTTATTTGTACATGGGGATGACCCATAGTTTGAATAACATGATCAATAGATGGATCTGCTTGTTCATCCATGCTTTTTCTTTTTTAGTTTCTATTATGGTTATTAGCTTTTCATTAATATCTTTAGGGTTTTGAAGAATATGATCATGAAACATTGCAATTTGTTGCACTTACTCATGATATATTTGCTCATGTTCATTGGTTTCATTAGACTCATGGTTTTCATTAACAGAATCTTCTTATATTATAACCTCATTAGTGTGTTTTTCATTCTCGATATTGGTATCATCATGATCCATATGATTAAGTCATCATTGGTTCTAGTTGTATTAGGTGGTAGAATGGGAAGCTCAATGTGTTTAATAGGAACATCTCCTAATCTAGGGCTATGCCTAGGTTGTATGCAAAATAATATAAGCAAGAACTGAAAAATGGCAATAATCTAAAACCTTAGTTGACTAGAAACCCTAGGAATCAAAAAAGTTACATTCATACAAATCAGGTTCACCAAATATTTAACCTTAAAATATATATATGGGGAATCTAGGTTTAAAGGGGCAAGGATAACCCAGGGCACAAGGATGGTAGATGATCTCTAAAATAGATCAATTATTTGTGAAACTCAAATAAAACATATATTAAATTTATTATGTTGAGGTATGCTAAAGATAGAAAATATAGTTATGCTAGATATTGTAATGGTAATGGACACAAGATACTTAGTTCTGATGCTAACATAGATCTAGATTTAGAATAGACATAAATTGGACTAAATTTTGATTTTAGAATAGTCGTTTGCCTCTATAAATTTTACTTCTATAGTTATGGACACTTGTGTCTACTTGGGATGGTTCGTCGACTCTATAGTTTGACTTAGATGTAGGTATCTAGTATGAAATACTTGCTGAAATTGGATGTGACCACCTGGATGCTAATGGGTTCTATGTCACCTTTGTTCTGTTGCATTTAGATCTGGGTTATGGACTGTCACTCCTTGTCAAATAGAAAAATCTTATTTTTTTATCTTCATAGTGGTTGTGAGAAAAATATGTTAGTGTGCACTTAGTGTCAATCTATTCCAAAGACCGCTATATTAATGAGTCTTGTCTACATATTCAATACTTTGAAGAGGGTCTCAAAATTGCGTAATTATCCCCTACATGTTGGATTGTGTGTGTCAATCATGTAATGTGTGATAAGTAAGTTCAACAATGACCTAGCTTTTAACTTGGCAAATATGGTTCATGGAGTGTTCCTTCAGTAATTCAAACCTGTAGATATGTTATAATTATGATTGATATGGAAATAGGAGAAAATAAGGAAGTTTTGCTCATGTGAGTGCTTGATTTAATGCCTTTCATAAGTTACCTTATGATTTTGTAGGTGTTTCCTAGGTGAAGAATGAAGAAGGTTGATCTTGAATTTATATCAATCCTTTTGGAAATTATCCCACATTAAAGCACTTAGGTCGACCATAGGAATATGTTTCATTTACAAATTGGATGGCTTTATGGCACTAGACACTTGCATTGGAATATGACACTTGCATCAACATAGGTGTCTGATCGAGACACAAGTGTCCTAGCAATTGGAAAATAGGTGTAGGTTTAGAACATGCAAAAATGGAAGATAAACATGTTTATAACATTTTAGGTGAGATAAAAGGTCTGATTCATCAGAATTACATTGGTCAGACTAAGAGATAAGCAATTAGGCATAGAGAAATAGTGTATGCAATCCTTTTGGCAGTAGGAAAGGTCTAGAAGTTGAAGGTGCATCATTATGTTTATTTTCCATGTTTACAAGTCTAAGGTGTTATAAAATTTATAAATAGTGTATAAAACAACAAGGGAACAATACATGTATTGGTAGGATTATTGAAAACTAGAGGCTTTTGGTGTATATCTCAAGTGAAGGAACCTAAACCAAAATATGAGGATAAAATGATCAAATTCAAAAATAAGATGGATAAAATCTATGGGTGATTAATTCACACATTTAAAAAGAGCTAATATTTATTTCAACATACCAATTTTGCATTGTCAACATGGTTTAAGCTTTGTAAACTCTTTAGTCAACTGATGAGATCTAATCTAGGTGTATTCTCATAAAACATTTCTAGTAATACTGCCAAGCCCATTTTCATGGCTTATGGTTCATGCTCTATGTCGACCCAATACTTTTGAACCACCTCTAGAGGTTTGTGATATCTTAAATATCATCAATCTACCTCCACCAAATATCACATATACTTCTTATGGTGGCCCAATGTAGTGTACGAAAATCACACATGGTTCAATGCATGTGTGTATGAGACCTTATATGGTCTTCATTGATGGATTTTTCATAGTATCATACACCAATAAAATAAATTGCTAAGGTTTACTCATATTGTGTAGTACCTTTAAGTGATGAGAGATTTTTTGCCTTCATTCTTTAATGGGTGGATCCCCCCATATGTCTTGAAATGTTGTATTGTCCCTTTTAGGACATAATCAGAACAATTTGAGTTTTCCAACAAACCCTAACATAAACACATGCAATTTTTGATTTTATGATTCAAAAAAGTAAGAAAATAAAATTTAGAATTCTATATATGCCAATTTTAGGGCACAAATATAATATTTCATTCACCAAAACACTTTCCAAAAATGATTGAAATACACCCATGTAAAAATATCTCAAATCAAATTTTTTTGAATTATTTTAAAGTCTAAAAATTACAATAAAAAATACCAGTTGATAGAATGAATGCTGAAACACCATGAAAACATCCAAAGCAGCCCTAAAGCTACAATTTTGTCTTCCCAAATGGATTGCTACCCTTGGAGGGCCTTCCCAAGCAATTCGTTCATCAGAAAGGGCCTCAAATGTGGATTGTTTCCCTAGATAGGGTGGATAACAAACTTGCCACACTTCACTAATCCTCCTAGTTTCTTTGTTTTATTAAAATGATGCCCTAAAAGTTTGAAACCACCAATTTTTACTTAAATATGACCTCTGAATGAAGTCACCTAAGGAGTGGTTGGAAGTTTTCATCCCCAACAGTTATCTAATGAGGGTTTTAGTCCTCAATGGTTGCTAATCCAAACAATCGTGTTTAAATTTTTTATTTTAGTGATAAAAATAACATGCTCCTTCAAATGAACCTCCTCTTTCCTTTTTACAACCTTTCCTCCAAAAAGACCTTCCCAAAAGGGAGTGCACCACTTAAGAGGGGAATTCAAATATGCTAAAAAGCAACTTCCTTATAAGATCACTTAAGGGCTAACTATCCCATGACCCATAAAGTCCCCTTCTTAAGTCAAGATTAGAAAAGGGTTATCAATGACTCTAAACTCGAAAAGGGGACATTATAGTCCTCCCCTCTCAAAATTGTTTATCCTCAAGCAATATTGTTTCAACTCCAGTCACTCCATATCGAACCCCATGTGAATCCCTGGATCCCAAATCCATCTTTGAGAATTGTGATCGCATGATCTAAAAAAATTATTCCTTACTATTTTCTTAGAGAATCTAAAACTAAATTTTAATACAACTCTCATGAATTTGGTGTGCTTGCCAATTTATTTCACCAAACATATTCCCCTAACCATGCAGGAGGGGGAGTTTATTATTGTTCCAAGATTTATCATTATGATTTCTTATTCAAGAGCATCATACCTACTTGAATGCACCCCAGTCATCACACTCTTATGATCATAACAACTAGGTCCCATAGTGTTATTATGGGATGGTCCCGTCATTTTTAGTTTTAATTTTTCATCCATAAAAAGATGTTAATTGAGTGAGGTTATTTACTTTGATGATGTGGTTGGAAACCTCACACTAACTTTAGCCCTATGTATGCATTCAATAATTATTTTGAGCCTAAACATGCCTCCATCTAATAAGTGATGGGTGTTGTCAATCCCTTCATTGAATCAACTAAGTTTAGCTAATGTCATATCAAACTAGGGATGGTGTCCAATAGGTGTATGCAATAAGGTATGCAACATACATCAATTTACCTAAAGGAATTTTGGACGCTGATGCATCTTCCCTCCTAAAAAAAATTATCATCTGTAAATTCATGGGCCTTTGGCCTAATGAAACTGGATTATGGAGATGGATCGAAAGATATTGGAAGGTAAAAAAAGGTGAAACCATAGTATACATACTCATCAAGGACTAGAGGAGCTTGAAACTATATATATATATATATATATATATATATATATATATATATATATATATATATATATATTTTATTATACTTTAAGTTATATTTAATATATACATTTTCAATATGTTTAAGAGTAGTTTTTGAACTCTAGGAGCTATGATGCAAATTCTTGATTTTGGAGAATCTTATCATATTTCAAACATAGATTTCAATGTTTTAGAATTTCAAACTTGGCCATATTTTAGGGTTTTAAGATTTCAAATTTTAAACTATGATAAACTATATAAACTTACCAACAAATCACTTAAACTATATAAATAAACATATTTGAGATAATGACAAAATTATAAAATTTATAATGACAACATAACTATTGTAGCATCAATTTGCACCCTTGGAGAGGGTTCTTTAGGGTCTCTCCAATTGAGCTACACTATGGGAACAACCCCAGGCTGTGGGTATCCTATAATAGGGTTGAACCTCTAGAGAAGGTAGACTTTGTTTTGATGAATCACCTAAACTAATGTTGCCACAAGGAAAAGGGTTAGAAAGGGGAAAAAATATCCTAAAAAGGTTAAAAAATGATGCACCAAATAAAAGGGGAGACTCCCATAAACTCGAACCCATACTAGATGTGCAAAAGATAATACTAGCTCACACAACCTTAAAATCAAGCTAATTGCATAAGTATTTCATAGACTAGGTTCAGGAAGCAATGAATGCAAACAAAGAGTTCTAAGACTCACTGAGAGCTTACATTAATGGTAGAAATAACACTAACCCAAACCTGTAAACAACTTGAAAACACCCCAAAAGAGGTCAAAAAGGAGGACAATGGATGAGGAAGATTCTTCTTCACTATGCCATCATGCACAACTCACTCAACCAGATCTAAGGAAAGAGATAGGTAAATAAAGTCTTTTATTGCATCAAGAGGTAGTTCTTACAAATGCTTGGCATGGTTTAGCCTAATCAAGATGAACATATTTTACAATATCTAAGAGAGTCCCTTGCTCTTCAATATCAAAGAGTCCTTGTGAGAGTTTAGAATCCGAGAGAGAGTGAGAGTTACAAATGGAAAGAATGGGTGATATAGAGAAAGGGAGAAGAGAGAAGAGGGAGCACATTCACCAAGAATAATCAATTAACTACCACCTTTTAATGAATGCTCCACCATCTTTTAATCAAATCATCACCAATTCACTATTAACAATCTTTTTTTTATCCCAATAGCCCCCTAATCTTCTCATTGGCTGAGAAAAATGCACTAGAAGACAATAGTTTGCCAAAGATGATGAGTATGTTAGGGATAACCTAAAATTAGTGCTCACATTTTTGTTTTTACTGTTAGGTAAATTACTATTTACTGAATAGTAATTATCGTATAGTAAATCAGTGGTTAGTTACATTGATATATTAATAATATATCACGTATAGTTAGTTTGTTAGTAAAATATATTGTTTATATAAATAATGTATTTTAATTAAACCCATATCTCTATTAATGGGTTTATGGTTAGCTTGACTTCCTATTCTATAGGAAGTGGTTAGTCAGTCTTAGCTATTTAATAGCCCATGTATTATTCAAAATAATCTGAGCGTGAATAATATATTTTGTGTGTTGAAATATTATTTCTATTGTCTGTGTTTTAGCTCTATCATTCCAATATGTTATTTACTTAATCTTGTACGAACTCTGATAAACCCCATCATCTAGTATCAGTGCAGGGGGATCTAGTTATGAGAGTCAATAAAGGGATCCTTGTGCTATTATGAGAGAAATTTAGCAGAATCTAAGTTTTTAATGTTATTAGATGTAGGTCTTGAATGAAAAGTTGTTACAGCTCACTAAAAACCTAAGTTCCAAATAAAACTAGTTTTTATAACTACAATGCTCAACCCATAGTGTGTGCAAAGACCTGCATTTATTTGTTTGACATTGGTTATTTAATCAATTTTTAGAATGCTAGTAAATAGCAATTACAAAGTTAAATGTGTGGAGACTTCATTAGATTTTGTAGTGTATTTAGTAAAGGAATCAAAGCATACTGATAATTTATGCTTGGTCTAATTTCTTTGTGCTCGTTTAGCTATTTTTCCTCAATAAGGATCATGGATATCTACCCGTATGGCTCAGAGACATCCCTACATTTGATCCATAAAATGAGCAACACATATGGAGCAGGGTTAAGTTGAAGCTTTAATTGAAGTTTCTATGTTGAATAAGAACCTAATCTATTATTTGAATTCATGCTTATATCACCTTGTTGTGTGATACATGTCACATTGTATTTGTGTGACAATTGAGGCATAAATACATATCTACTGAGTAAGTTTATTTTGGACTTTACATGGTACTCATCCTATCTATATTGCATTACTTTGAAGATATTCACAATATTTAAGACTTGGCCTGCATTGTAAAACGGCTTCATTTACATTGGCATAGCCTAACTTTATCCTTCATGTAATATGCACCTTTGTACAATTTTGATGCAACATATAGTCTTTCATTGACTGTATAGTCCAGATGGCCCTCGTCCCATGGCAATCACGGATCCTTCCATGGTGACTCGCCCCAATTCACTAGCTGACACTTGGCATAGTCATGAAGATAACTCTACCATATTTTTTGTGTTTATTCATGTCACCATTTCTAAGTCCCAAGCATACATTTTGTTCAGTATTTTGTGCCTCCAAATCTATTGTGCATGCTTAATTGGTAGAAGTTATTAGGCCATATTTAGTTTTTGGCTATTAGTAATTTGCTAAGCTTTAGGTCTTAAATTCAAGTCAAGATGTTTATTAAGTGTTTTTTAAGTTGATATCTTTATTTAAGTTAGCATATTAAATTGGTCAAACATTTATTATTTAATATCTTATCGTTTCCAAGTCGTTGATAATTCGAGCGACATTAAGATATTGTCAAAACTAGTTTAATTAGAAATTCATAGGTTAGTCTATCTTTTATAATTTAATGTTTTTAGAATTAAGGTGTCTATATCAAAATAATCTTTTTAGGTCCTTAGTCAATATAAATATTTGATATTTTTTCTAAAGCATCAAAATAATGTAATGAGTCAAGTGTTAGTATTAAGAGTCATAAGAGTCATTTTTATGTTAATAATGAGTCAAAATTCAAAAATTATTGAGTCATTTTTCGTAAAAGGGTGTGTCAAATTTTTGAAAATAATTTCTATGTCAAAGTCAATAATGTAGACACCTAAAACTGGCTATCAATTACCTTCAATCAAGCTTTTGGCTAGTTTCTATCTAAAACGTACAATTTGGCCTAAAAACACTAAAACACACAAAATGATGTGAATATGATATATTCAAGTGTCAATTTTGACCAGGGTATCCTTAAATAGGGCAATGCAATTTATGGGCTAGCTAACTTTGATTAAATCATTTCAAATCATAATGCCAATTTTGCACCTAGGTGCTCTAGATTGCTTTCTTATCAAATCTTCTGCACAAGACATGTACATTTGTTATTTATTATTGGCAACATCTTAAATAGAAATACGGTTCCAACACATCTGACGTAGACTTCTAATTCTAATCCATTCAAATTTAGGACCAATAACAAGACATTTTAATCAATTTGGGTAATTTATGCACAAAGTGCTTAATCATGCTTAAGAGCTAATTAACCCAAATCAAGGCCGAATAAAAAATTTCATGAAAAATTATAGAATACTTATTTTTGGAAATGAATATTGAATATATGTATCATTAGGTGACCTCATTTTTTGGGAAGACATCCCTAGACCATAAATGTCACAAATATCAGGATTCATACCCTCCATGCCTCATCAATGCTTTTCATGATGCCCTCCATGCCTCTTAATTACCCTTTTTTCCAATGCCATGATGAGGATAATTACAAACTTAATTTCAAAATTTAATTTAATCCTCAACCACACATCACAATCTTGAGATGGACGGTTGAGGTTGATTCTGATCAAATCCAAAAATCTATAAATAAGAGGCCTCATAACATCATTTCTAAGCTTATGTTAGTGCAAAGTTATAATGCAATATTGGTTCTAAAAGCTTCAAACAAATAGTGTTATAATGCCAAATTGATTCCAAGCTAAGCCAAGCCACAAGCCAAAAGTGCCAAGGAGAGATGGAGGTAGTTAAGCTTCCATTACCAAGGACTTCATGAGCACAAGCCAAGCAAGCCACTACTACAAAAGCATTTGGAGCATCCAAAGAAGGTGAAGGAACTCTTGTCTTTGATTCCTTGCTTTTTAGTTGTGTTTATCATTTGTTTTTGTTAACTAAGATTTATTTAGTGTCTAGGCCTAGAGATGTTATGCTATTAGTGTGTTTATTCCATTTTGTTTTCATTTTGGAACTAACACCATACTAACCATCCTCTCTTGAGTCAAATTATTAGATCATAGATAAGTTTTATTGTATTTATCAAAAGTATACATCATATAAAATATTTTTTGAGTCGTTAGTCAAAATAAAAAAGTCATCTATTATCAAAAGTTGAAGTGTCAAAAATAAAAAATTGTTTGTAAATGATGCATTATTATTTGTACATGACATGTTGAGTCATACATCCAAACTATGGAGAGGGATTTCTCCTCAATGAAATCATGCAAAAATTGAGCTTCATCGATATATCGGCTAAGTTGTAGATACTGGATGGAGAAAATTGAGGTTGGAGGTTTCATAGCCTCTCGTTAGTCATCACAATGGGACCCAAAATGATTTGGTGACATATATAGTATGGTGTGCATTTTCATATTTTTTTGTTGTGTGTGCAAATAAGAATAGAAGTACATACCTATTAAATTATTGAAATGAGTAGCTATTTCTATATTTCCCCTTGAAGTAAAAATTATGATGAGGACTAATAGAATGTTGTAGCATGATGTAGGTTGTGGGTTAACCTATAAAACCTTCAAGATGTTTTAGTTGTTGGTTAACCACATGTAAACCCATCCTTTGTATGTAGTTTAGTGGTAAATCGAGCGTAAAACCATCTGTTTATAGGTTATTGATAAATCGAGCGTAAAACCATCCTTTTATAGGTTATTGATAAATTGAGTGTAAAACCATCTGATGTTTGTAAGTTGGTGGTTATCCAGGTGAAAAACCATCATGTGAGTTTTTTTTAAAGTTATAATATAGGATTATGTCTTCTCCATGTTCTCACTACGCATGGAATTTTAGGGATAGCCTAACGTTAGTGCTCACATTTATGTTTTTACTATTAGATAAATTACTATTTACTAAATAGTAATTATCGTATAGTAAGTCAGTAGTTAGTTAGGTTGATATATTAATAATATATCACATATAGTTAATTATTCCATAAAATATATTTTTTATAGAAATAATATATTTTACTTATACCCATATTTCTATTAACGGGTTTGTTGTTAGCTTGACTTCCTATTCTATAGGAAGTGGTTAGTCAGTCCTGGCTACTTCATAGCCCATGTATTATTCAAAATAATCAGAGTGTGAATAATATGTTTTTAGTGTGTTAAAATATTATTTACGTTGTTTGTCTTTTAGCTCTATTATTCCAATATGTTATTTGTTTAATCTTGTACAAACTCTAATAAACCCCATCAGAGTCATGACCTTGTTATGAAGAAAAAAACCTTAGGCACCTTAAAAAATTTATTAAATGCTCCAACTAATTTCTCTAATCCCCAAATCCTTTTATTTTAAACTTTTACGCCACCCTCCACTTGGCTTTACTTTGAGGATAAAGTCCTCATACCCATGGCCCTGATAGAGCCATGATCATGTCTACTTTTAGCGACGGTATGTACCTACTTTATCAAGAAGATGATTGTTTAGAAGATGGGACACTACATAACCATTCATATCTACCCCTACTTCAATATCTAAACATAGGTCTACTATAGATGAAAACCAATCTATTTATTGGTTTTTATATAGCTATAATATCGATGAAATGAAGCTTGTTAGGTGTTTGACCTTGTTTCGACAAGTTACCACCATTTTGTCTATATTAGGTCTAAAAGACCTATTCTATTGTTGTCAATCAGACTTGCACCTTTATAAATGTAGTTTCAAGGCTTAACAATCTGTTGAAATGTAAAAACAATCCTAGGCTATGGATGACCTAATCAGTCGATTGAATCTCTAGATTATAAAGGCTAGCTCCCTTTGGTGTATCAATTAGGACCTTTGCTATACGCTACAAAATGTCGAGAAAAGAAAGAAAAACTTAAACAAAAATCCTATTTAATGATGGTGATACACATGTATTTTTTATTGATCCACTCAATTAGAGCTCCTAAAACACTGATTTAGACAAGAATGTTGAACTTTCAACTCCAATTGACTAGTATGCATAAGTATTTTACATAAAGGTTTGATCTAGTAACTAAAACTTGAGGGAAATGAAAGAATAAGCCCGATTGAAGGCACTAATTAGCCACTTGCATCCACTAAAATTCCAACCAAAAGACACTTAAACACAGAGCATGACCTATATAATTTGACCAGCTAGTAACTAGGTAAGAATCAAGACTTTGCAAAGAAGAAAAACTCTATCACTTATGCAAATCAATGACATAAATACACTATACCAGCAGTTGAAATTTGAAAATAACAGTCCTTCTATTAATCTAAAAAAATGTTACAACTCTATCTTTGGTAGAATTTTGTCTTGCCAAAGAGAGATGGATATTACAATGGCTGGAAAATCCCTCTTATATAGAAAAAGATACAATATCCATGAGGTTGGCGTTGAAAAATAGAAGAAGAGGACAACTCCCACTTCAGCCCAAGTCCAATTTGTGTTATCATAACCTTCTAAATTTGTCTTTACTTGTCTTTTGTCTTGCATGGAAAACCCCTTGGCATTGAAAATAGGCAATGGGATCAAGCTTAGACTAATCTTCCAACATGCATAATGCTATGCCAATCTTCAAAAATGGAACTCTTCTTAATCTACTAAAATGTTTGAAAGGTTTTCCTTTGCATGAAAACAACAAGTAGATATGGCACTTGACAATTAATCAACTAGATCTCAAGACTAGTCAACCTCCAATGGTCTATACTTGAACTGCTAGAACATTGCAAGCTTGAGACAAACGAGAGTGCATGTATGGAATTTCTTGTTGAGATCTCCAATGTTAAACTCCTAAATTTCTTCATTTAAAGTAAGCCTCCATTTTAGAACTGAAGGTGTCGTGTTTAAAATGGTTACACATCTTGGACATGTCTAATCCTGTTTATCGTTGCTTGCATGTTTATTAACCTATTTATTGATTGTTGAAATCCCTCGCTTTATCTGGCTCTTTATTTTTGTGCATGTTCTTTAATTGTTTATCTATATCTTTTTCCTTGACTTTCCCTTGCATGTATTTGTCTCGAGTTTATTCTTTCAGACTTTTCCTTTCGGGCTTGTTCTTTTCATTTTCCTGTGGCTTTATTTCCAAATTATTTCCTTCATTTATTTTTATGGACCTTTATTTGTCAGTCTTGTGCTCCTCTTCGGACAAAAAGTATGAGACTTTTCTCCTTGGGTCTCTCTTTGCCTTTAGACAAAAAGTCCAAAGAAATTATTTCAGGTTTCTATTTTGTCTTTTTCCCGCGACAAAAATTGTCTCTAGCTTATCCTTTCGAGCCTTTCTTTCTGTACATTTTCTCAAGTAAATCTTTGGAAGGAATTCCTTCAGACTATGTCTTTGATTTATTACTTTCAAAAAATCCCGAAGGAATTACTTCTTTGGTCTCTTTATCCCACGAGCCTTATCTTTGTTTCTGGTAAAGTTGTGAACTGGACCTTTTTGAAGGGCACATACCCTTTGAGATTCTTGCCAATGTCCTTTTTCGAAGGTCAAATACCCTTCAGCATTATTGGTAGTGACTTTCTCGAAGGGAAAGTGCCCTTTAGCACTTTGAAACTGACCCTTCGGCAAAATGTATTTGGCGACCTGCCCTTCAGACTTTTGTTTATGCACCCTCCTGAAAGACAACCCTTCAACATATTTGTGATGAACTTCCCTGAAGGGTTAGTACCCTTCGGGATTCTTGTAATGTCCCTCGGTCATTTTGAAATGTCACTTTCTTGAAGGGTACATACCTTTCAGCTTTTTGTTTTGAACCTTCTTGAAGGGTTAGTACCCTTCAGGATTTTTGTAAATGAACCATTTCCTTTCCTTCAAATAAAAAGTTCGAAGGAATTAAACCTTCTGGAACTTTTCAAATTGCCTTTTGGGCTCCTACGAATGGTCTTTTTTCCCTTTTAAAAAGTCTTTCAGCTTTCCTATAATGGATAATTCCTTCGAAATTGTCCAAAGGAAATTACCCTTTGAAACACTGCAAAATGGACCTTTCATCTAAAAACAACCCTTCGGGCTTCCCAAGTGACTCTTTGGAAGAGTGAAATAGACCTTCAGATTTTTTGAATTTGTCCCATTATCTTTCAAAATTATTGAAACTGTCCTTTCCCACAAAATTTGAAAATCCCTTCGGATTTTTGTTATGAACCTTGGAACTTTTGGAAAAGACCCCTCAGAATTTATTCGAAAAAATTGGCAAGCTCTTTAGAAAAATTGCAAATGGTAACCTCCAACACTTAAACAAAAATCATGATTATGCAAAATTTTGAATAGAAAAGGTTGCAATTTTGACCTATAAGGTCAAAATTGTCAACATTTTTGGTGACTCTGCTATGAAGCATGCTTGCTATGCTTAAGAAACTAACCATATACATGGTATTGAACTCACTACAATAATGGTAACCCTGGTCCATGACTATAAATCTCCTTTGATCAAATATGAAATAACCTTCATCCTTCAAAATAAGAAGGGAAACACATGAAAATAAGAAAACTAACTAAGAAGTAAATGTGCACACAAGCACTTATTCAAACAAAATAGAATGAAACTACTGTGTTTGAACAACACTTGGAGGAAAGCAAAATAAACTATGTACAAGGAGCTTTACTCTTCAATCAATGTTTTAGATGTATCCCATTGATTGGGATTGGAAGCCCCTCACCATCCAGCTTTGCAAGTTAGAAGGCATTATGGGATTTGTAGCTAGAAATTGTGTATGGGCCACTCCAAAGAGAATCAAAATTGGTGTGTCTTCCTAGTTTAGCTCTATCTTCATCCTACTTGAGAACCAAATCTCTTTCTTTAAAACTTTGTAAAGAAGCTCTTTTGTCAAAAGTTCTCTTCACCTGTGCTTGATGAATTTACATAGCTGGCATACACTGATTTCTTGTCTCTTTCAACACCATAAGCTCGACATACCTGATTTTCATAGGATCATTCTCCAACAACTCAAGCTAATGCATTAGTTCCAAAGCGAAAAATTCAAAAAAAATAGGTAACCTTGCTTTCTTACCATATACCAGCTTGTATGGAGAGTTGACTATTGATCTTTTGTGGGTGACCCTATCAGCCCATAGAGCTGACTTCAACTTGAGATGCCATGATCTCTGATTAACTTCAATAGCCCTTATGATCCTTAATAAGTTCTTATTAGTAGATTCAGTAAGCTCATTGCCTTGTGGATAATAGTTTGATGAAGTGCTGAGGTAAATTCCATGTTGGACAGCCCATTGATTGATCTTAGATCCTACAAAAGCTATTGTATTATCAGAAATAATAGTTGAAGGAACTCCAAACCTAGAAATCAAACATTCATAGAAATCAAGAATATTAGTTTCATTTCTTTCAATGCTATTACTTCTGTCTAACGTGTGAAATAATCTGTAGCAATGAGAATCTATTTATGTCCTGAACTTGAAGGAGGATTAATGAGGCCAATAAAGTCCAATCCTCATTGGACAAAAGGTTGATCTGCCGCTATTGGCTGAAGAGGTAAAGCTGCAAACTTCACTTTTCCTACAAACATAGCACATTATTTGCACTTTCTAACCCATGCATGGTAATCACCAAATAAATTAAGCCAATAGTACCCACCTCTCATGATCTTAAGCGTTGTAGTTATTGGAGAGAAATGTCCTCCACCATGTCCATCATGGAATTGTTTAAGCAATCTCTGAGTTTGGCTTGGTTGTATACATCTTAGCAACATGCCATTAATATCTTTCTTGAACAAAAAACCATCAATAAGCAAAAATAGAATTGATTGCAATTTGAAATATCTTCTTTTTGAAGCACTAAGATGAGAGGGATAAATACCATATTCGAGATAGCTTACCAAATCATGAAACCAACTGGAAGGTGATGTATGACTCGCTGCAACCTATTCATCATTTGACACTAAAACAAACTCATTATCCTCCTACAAGTCTTGTGCTAGATGTTCACATAGTCCTTTGCTTCTAATCAGCTTTATGACCTTAATTTCCACATCATACTTTATTACCTTAGTCATCCAACAAGCTCTTTTCTCATTTATATCTTTATTCAAAAAGAACTGCTTGACGCTCAGATGGGCAACCATTAGGTGTATCGTATCGTTAGACAAGTATCTAAACTTTTTAAGAGACCTTATGACTGAATGTACATGCTTTTCAATTAAAAAATGCATCATTTCATGCTCTTCCAAGCCTTGACTGAAGAAGGCTATTGGGTGCTCCAAAGCCACATGATTCTGTTGCATAAGAATGCCTGAAATGGTGTCCATGTTAGCATAAGTGTATAAAATGAAATCTTTTGTGAAATATAGATTTATAAGTGTAGGAGCTCTAGATATGGCCTTCTTAATATCCTCAAACCCTTTTATTTCTTTTCTGGACTAGTTGAATTTTTTATTCTTCTTTAGCATGGTTGTAAGTGGCTTAGCTAAAATGGCAAAATCTGAAATATATCTCATGAAATTAATTTTTCCAAAAAAGTTTTACAAAGCCTTTTTATGCTTAGGCAAGGAGAGTGCAAGAATAGTTTGAATCTTTTCAGAATATATGCTTAAACCATGCTTTGAAACAACATATCCAATAAGCTTACCTTCATGAATCGAGAAAACACACTTTTTAGGATTTAGAGATACCCCAAATTGCCTACACCTTTCGAACACTTGCTTGAGATGAACCATGTGATATTCTGCATTCTTTGAAAATATTATTATGTCATCCAAATATATAAGTACAAATCTGTTAAGAAGGCCTTGGAATGCCATATCAATGGCTCTCTGAAAAGTTGTTCCAGCATTAGACAAATTGAATGGCATCTTTCTGTATGCAGATGTCCCCCACTTAGATGTGAAAGCTATCTTAAATTGGTCTTCTTCCTTGACCAAAATTTGATTGTAGCCACTATATCTATCTAATAAAGAAAACCTCTCTGAACCTACAATAAGCTATAAATTTTGTTTCATTGATGACAATGGGTAGTGATCTTTAAGTGAAGACCTGTTTAAATCATGAAAGTCAACACACAAATGAATCTCACCATTATTCTTTCATATTAGAACAATATTTGCCATCCAAGTCGAGTGCTTGATTAGAAATATAATAGTTGATTCTATGAACTTGTGAAGCTCATCTGTTATCAAAGGTTCAAGTTTAGGATTGATGGGCCTTTGTCTGTCTCACTGGTTTAGTTTCCTCTAACTCAATGGTGTGTTGAGTCAAACTTAAATCAAAACCTTTGAGATCGCTATACTGCTATGCAAATATATTAGTAAAAATTATGCATAACTTAATAAAAGCTTTCTTTTATAAAAGAGTGCATACCTTACCCAACTTCAAAATTTTACCTGCTGTAATCTCTACATTGGCATAGTGCTCTTCTTTTATTGACAAGGATGACTTCTCAATGTTCTCAAGTGTGACCAATTCTTTAGGCAGCTTATTCATTTTTAGTTACACAATCTGATCACCATACTACTTAAAGTGCTTTGATTGGTTTCTTGAAGAAAACTCAACCTATTCTTGCAAGAATCTCATAATTTGATTGTCATCTTTGAACACCTGCCAATTCTCATGATTATCTAAAATAAAAGGCCTTACAACCCCCTTTATATGTGACTAAATTTTTTCACTTTTTATATCAGTTGGGATACTGAATTGTGACCCAACAACAGCCAACCTATCAGCATGTTTATTCTTATTTCTTGGTATTGCCAAAATATTAAAAGCTTAAAAATATTCAAGTAAATCCCAAATTGTATGCTTGTGAGATTTAAACAATAAATTTTTACATACATTCAAACTTCTTACTTGGTGGACTACAAGCTCACTATCTCCAAACACTTGCAAAGAATTGACTTTCATCTTCCTAACTCACTGCAAACTGTGATCTAGTGCTTCATAATTAGCAACATTATTTGAATAGCCAAATTAAAATTTAATAGAAGAGAAATGCCTTTGCTTTGTTGGAGAAACCAACATCATTCCTGCTCTAATTCTATGCTTATTTTGTGATCCACCAAAGTACAATTTCCATAAACTCATTAGACTCATCTTCTTTGATCATGGTTGGAATTGGTGCATCATTCTCATGAAGGCAATACACACCAAGACCCTCTTCTTCAATAAACTTATAAAAATCATGCTCATGCAAGGTAGAAGCCCACTCATCAAGAAACAAATCTAGAACTTCATCCAAAGGTGATTCACTTTCTACTTCACTAGCTTCTAGTACTTCATCTGAGATGATACAGTTAGTATTCACAACACTTGGCATATATGGCTCCATATGAAAATGTTCAATAGGATCAGAATGAATTGTTACTTTGGTACCATACATGATTTTGAACAACAAATAATTCCAATCAAATGATAGATATCCCCCAATATTTGAGGTGAAGTCTCTTGAAAGGCACATAGCAAAGTAAAGAGGCAAGTCCACCATAATAACATCCTATTGAATAGTAACATTAGGACATGCATTTAGTGTCAATTTCAAATCCTTGATGATGTCTACCATTTTTGTTGAGGACGCATCTAATTTCAATACTACTTTAGTGTTTGGCTCATAAACAAGTCCAAGCTTGTCTGCAATCTGTTTAGGCATGACTGTAATACTAGCTCCACTATCCACCATATAATTATGAACCAAAGTATCACCTACTATCAAAAAAATAAAAAAGATGATTTTTTTAATTTTTACTCAATTTTATCCACTTTGCTATCTCATTTCCCTGTTTACCTATTACTTTGTTGATTGATCTGAATTAGTCAAGACAACACTTTCTTTCTCAACCAATTTTGGAGATAATTCAAGAGCTGAAAGCTCTTGGATGAGTTTATCCTTTTGTCCTAGAATTGAAAGAGAATCCCACATGCTAATTATGATATTAGATTTCTTCATTTGATCCACTATAATGAAATGAGACCCACTAACCTTTGACTATACTTTCTAAAGCACTGACTGTTCACGAACTAGAGGTAGTTGATGAACTTTATTAACCTCTGTATTCTAATTTTTTTGAGTTGTAGGGGTAGCAAGCTATTCCTTTGTACTTTTAGAAACAACCCTAAGAGTACTTGAAGCATTTGTCATCTCTTGAGCCTCTTCAATGGCTCTTCTTTTAGCTCTAGTTACAGCTGCAACTTGACCACTTAAATTATTAGTTTTAACACCTTGAGTAAAAGCAACATGATCATCCACTTGCCAATTTACATTAATGACATCAGGTTATCCTTGAACTTTTGTTTTTCCTTGTGATGCCAAACATATATCTTGATACTGAACTCCTTGAAAAGAAAACTCTTCATGTGTCATTTGTGGTATAGTGATGTTTTGTGATACCAAGGCTTGGTTTTGAGCATCATTGAGATTTGAGGGCTGCCAACCTGAAACCTGCATCATGTTGTTTTGAGGTGGGGTGGGAACAATAACCTTTGAATTGGAAGGAACATTAGGATCAAGGGTAGCATATGGCTTAGCTGGAGTTATGACTCCTTGTGCTTAATAAGGTGGTCTATTCTCTCTGAAACCCTGATAAGGAGGCCTTTGATTTTTGAAGGGTTGATAGGTGTTCTAATTTTGTTGTTGATCGGGCCTATTTGACTGAAATTGTTGTATTTTGAGCTACACTATTTCATTCCCAAAAGATTGTAACAAGATTTTCAACTCACCTATCTCACTAGCTTGGCTAGTAGGGGTTGTACTTTGAGCTTGAGGTGCTGGAATAGGAGCTAAAGATGTCATTTGAGGAACTTGAGAGGTTGGTATAGAATTTATTTCTTAAAATATAGGCATTAAAGGTCTTGGAGAAAGCTTACCAACTTGTATGAAACTATTTTTTGCCCTTATTGCAACCTCATAAGTATTTGGCAAGGTAGTACCACCCATTGACTGTATCATCACACTAATGTCAAAATTAAGAGCTTTCAAATAATATAAAAATGCATATTCAGAGGATGGCCTTATCAACACAAGTATTTCGGTCCATATCTTTTAGAATCTAAAGTTAAAATTAGACATGACCTCATGAAGAGCCCTTGTTATGGCAGTTAATTACTCAATTAAATATACGTGATCAGATTTATCTTCAAATTGCTTGACCAAGGCTACACCTAATTCATCCTAGTTAGAGATGGAATTAAGTGGTAGATTTTTATACCACTGCAATGTTTTTTCTTTGGAGGTAACCAACAATCTAATAGCGACATTATCCTGAACCATATTATGGACTGAATGAAAATTAGCAACATCTTGGATATGCTCAATAGGGGTTGTTTGATTTTCTCCTAAGAAGAATGGGATGCTGTTGAGGGTAGACAATAGAATGTCACAAACCAGGCCAAATTCAGTGGGATACCTCTATTGAATGGAGCAAACACTTGATTTTTGACGGCCATTTGGATAGTGGGGATTGTGGTGCTTAAAACAATAAGTTGAGCAGAAGGCAAATATTGTTTTTGAGGATATGGTTTTTCCCTCTTAAACCTTTGTTTCTTATATGATAAAAATTCAAAAGTACCTTTACTTGATGACCTTGTGGTGACTTTTAGCATGAAAGAGCTGCCTAAATGATGCTATAAGCTCTACAATTGGATGCTATCTTTTTTTGTTGCAAAACTTCTTCAGATATACAAAGAATTTCTTCATGGTCCCATCGAGCATGCTAAAAACTATTGTCAATTAGACTTTTACCCATGTGAATGTAGTTTCAAGCCTTCACAGTCTATTAAAACATGGAAATAATCATATGATGTCGGTGACCTAATCAGTGGATTAAATCTCTAGATTATAAGGGATAGCTCTCTTTGGTGTATCAATTAAGAGCTTTTCTCTACGCTACAAACTGCCAGAAAAAGAGAGAAACTTGAATAAAAATATTATCTAATGATGGTGATACACCTGTATTTTTTATTGATCTACTCAATTAGAGCTCCTAAAACATTGATTTAGATAAGAAGGCTAAACTTTCAACTCCAATTAACCAATATGCATAAGTATTTCATGAAAAGGTTCGATCTAGTAATTAAAACTTAAGGGAAATGAAATAATAGCCCTGATGGAAGGTAGTAATTATCCACTTGCATCCACTAAAACTCTAGCCAAAAGACACTTAAACATAGAACATGACCTGTATAATTTGACCAGCTAATAACTAGATAAGAATGAAGACTTGGCAAGGAAAAAAAACTCTATCACTTATGCAAATCAATGACATAAATACACTATATTAGCAATTGGAATACAAAAATAGCAATCCTATTAATTTGAAAAAAGGTTACAACTCAATCTTTGGTAGAATTTTGTCTTACCAAAAGAGGGATGGATATTACAATGGCTGGAAAAGCCCACTTATATAGAAAAGATACAACAGCCAAGAGGTTGGCATTGAAAAATAGAAGAAGAGGACAACTCCCACTTTAACCCAAGTCCAATTTGTGTTATCACAACCTTCTAAATTTGTCTTTTCTTGTCTTTTGTCTTGCATGGAAAACCCCTTGGCGTTGAAAATAAATGGTGGGCTCAAGCTTGGACTAATCTTCCAACATACATAATGTTATGTCAATCTTCAAAAATAGAACTCTTCTTGATTTTTTAGAATATTTGAAAGGCTTCCCTTTACATGAAAACAACTAATAGATGTGGCACTTGACACTTAGTCAACTAGAGCTCAAGACTAGTCAACCTCCAATGGTCTACACTTGAACTGTTGGAACGTTACAAGCTTGAGCCAAATGAGAGTGCATGCATGGATTTTTTTGTTGAGATTTTTAACATTAAACTCCTTGAGTTCTTCATGCAAAGAAAGCCTCTATTTTATAACTGAATGTGTCATGTTTAAAATGGTTACACATATTAGACATGTCTAATCTTATTTACGGCTGCTTGCATGCTTATTACCCTATTTATTGACTATTGAAATCCCTCACTTTATCTGGATCTTTATTTATGTGCATGTTCTTTAGCTGTTTGTCTATATCTTTTCCCTTGACTTTCCCTTGCATGTATTTGTTTCAGGTTTATTCTTTCAGGCTTTTCCTTGCGGACTTGTTCTTTTCATTTTCCTGCGACTTTATTCCCTACTTATTTCCTTTATTTATTTTTAACAGACCTTTATTTGTCATTCTCTTGTGCTCCTCTTCAGACAAAAAGTCCAAGACTTTTCTCCTTGGGTCTCTCTTTTCCTTTGGAGAAAAAGTCCAAAGGAATTATTTTAGGTTTCTATTTTATCTTTTTTCCACATATAAATTGTCTGTGGGAAGTACCGCTGACTTATCCTTTCAAGACTTTCTTTCTGTACATTTCCTCAGGTAAATATTATGAATGAATTCCTTTGGATAATTTATCTGAAAGAATTCGTTCGAACTATGTCTTTACTTGATTTTCTTTGGACAAAAAGTCTGGAGGAATTACTTCCTCAATCTCTTTATCCCACAGGCCTTGTCTTTCTTTCTGGCAAAGTTGTGAAGTGAACCTTCTCGAAGGTCACATACCCTTTAGGATTCTTTCCAATGTCCTTTTTTTAAGGGCACATACCCTTCAGCATTATTGGTAGTGACTTTCTTGAAGGGAAAGTGCCCTTCGGCTCTTCGAAACCAACCCTTCGGCAAAATGTATTTGGTGACCTGCCCTTCGGACTTTTTTTATGCACCCTACCGAAAGACAACCCTTCGGCATATTTGTGATGAACTTTCCTGAAGGTTGGTACCCTTTGAGATTTTTGTAATGTCCCTTGGCAATTTGAAATGTCATTTTCCTGAAGGGCACATACCCTTTGGGTTTTTATTTTGAACCTTCCCGAAGGGTTAGTACCCTTTGATATTTTTGTAAAGAACCATTTCCTTTCCTTTGAATAGAAAGTCCAAAAGAATTAAACCTTTCAGATCTTTTCATGTTGCTTTTTGGGCTCCCATGAATGGTCTTTTTCCCCTTTTAAAAGGTATTTCAACTTTCCTATAATGGACAATTCCTTCATAATTGTCTGAAGGAAATTGCCCTCTAGAACACTACAAAATGGACCTTTCATCTGAAAACAACCCTTTGGGCTTCCAAAATGACCATTTGGAAGAGCAAAATAGACCGGATTTTTTGAAATTATCTTTCAGAATTATTGAAAATGTCCTTTCCCGTAAAATTTGAAAAGCCCTTCAAATTTTTGTCATGAACCTTGGAACTTTTGGAAAAGACCCCTTGGAATTTCTTTGGAAAAATTGGCAAGCTCTTCAGAAAAACTACAAATGGTAGCCTCTGACACTTAAACAAAAATCATGGTTATGCAAAATTTTGAATAGTAGAGGTTGCAATTTTGACTTGTAGGGTCAAAATTATCAACATTTACCTCCATGGAGATCTAATAGTAATGCTCAATCCCTAAAATATCCATTCTAGTTCAACCTAGTACGTCTTCAAACTTGGCTCCTATGCATTTGCTTGCTTGGTTTGAAAACAACTTCATCGACCTCTATCAAAAGTTTCTTGGGCTCACCTTTGTTCATTGTCTGTCAACTTATTGATTTAGGACTATCAAATTTAGACACTTGGCACCCTCGCACTTGACTTCTTGACTTCTTGACCTTGCTCGCATTGTTTATTTTTCTCTATATGAATGAACGTGAGCCATAGATCTTCTGTCAGTTTAACATGCTTAAGGCACCTGTCACCTGTGTATTTATTTTTAGGTTCTATTGACCTTTTGACCCACTGTTCATCATTGATTTTCGATCGCATAATTAAACATGCACCATAGATCTATTTAGACCCGCTAACATCATCCTTGCCCACTCGTTATTGGATATTTGATCTAGTCACCTGAGATTTTGACATAGGTTAGCCACATGTTCATCCTTTTGAATCTAAATGGCTATTTCATGAGGCTTGAACTTGACGTCTGTGTACATGTCTTACTTATTAAGGATTTTTAAATCCAAACAGTAAATTGTTGTAGCTTTAACTTGATGTTACTGTACATGTTTCATTTTGCTTGTCCAACTTTGAGGACTTAGATATTGAGATAGACAACTTAACAAGACATGAAATTTGTAGAGGATAATATAGACATGAAATACATCATGTCCATGCATTCTTTTGGCTCTGGTTGACCCCCTAAATGCATATATCAAATATCCAATTCGACTGACCTGTCAATTTTTGCATGATGTTTGATGATGGTTTAGTCCATCTTCTTCACTTGCTCAAGTCATTTGATCATTTGGTCAATCAGGAACTCTGCTCAATTGATCTATCGAGATAGAAGCTTTGTATGTGGGCCAAATTTGGCTAACACTAACACTATTAAAAATCCTATTAAACATATCCAATATAGCTTGCTAAGACTAGATGTATTAAAAAACTACTTGAATGCTAGCTAGTGTGGACTATATGGCATGAAGAGCACAAAGACATTCATAGCATCACCCACCAGTTGTACTACACTGACAAACCTTGAAAGGCATATATTGTAATGTAGTCAAACAATATTCTCAAGTTGACAAAGATCTCAAGAAAATAAGTGAGGTTCCTCTGGGTGGCAGCAAGGGTGACCTCAGCGGTGTAGATGGGAACAATGACTAGGGTGTACCCAATGAGGTAAATTAAATTATGTGAGCTGATTAAGATATGTACCTGCATGTCATTTGTGTGTAGGTCTTTATAGATGAACAAAATGACCCCACTCATCACTCCAATATCATAACCCAATAAAATTGAGTTGGTGGAAGCCAGTATTACAAAAGTTATGACAAACTTGTTCCTCTTAGGCTTTAAATTTTCCATGATCATCACTTATTTAACAACCATGGCATCTATCTTTGGTGAGTTTTGAGCAACCAAGGTATCTTTAAGAATATTCTTTTATTCCAATTACCCTATTTTTGCCTTCCAAATACAAATATACTAAAATTACTAGGCATGACTTGAGCACCCAAACAATGTCCTAATTGGCCATCATCTCACACTTGTGTGTTATTTTATGAGTCAACCCCTACATTCTATTGTCATACACCTACAAGAACATCATTATTTATTTCAAACTTGTTAAATATATTATACATCCCTAGACTCTCATAGTAGTCTACCTATACATGGGTAAATTTTGATGGTACAATCATTATGGCTAGTTGATAACGACCCATGCTAGATGGAACTGTCCTCATCCCAACAATGACTATTTTATAAAATCAAACCCATCCTTAGGGTTGGCCTATAAGCATTATCTGTCAATGGCATGATGAATTATTCAAATGGATCGATATATAAACAAATCAAGACCTCATTTCAAACCCATCTAATATATATCTTACATTTATCTATTACACATACATACACTATCACACATTTAGCAAGTCTACCCTAATCTTCCCAATTTGCATATTATTCACTACGAGCAATCACAAGCCAAATTTGAAACAATTAAAAATTAGGTAAAAGAAAGGATTGGCAAGTACCAAAGCCAATAATTAGTTACATTCACATAGCAAAGGAGCACAATTGCATGATCACAATGAGTGGAAGAACTACATATGGCTTGATTTCCCTCCTTGGAGTATTGGATATGTAGGGAGTGACCAATCATCAGATGTGAGTGATTAAGGTCAGCACAACCCATTACACTTCCTCCATTTTTATAGGTTTCTAGTCGTCATAAACATATTTAGGGTTTAAAAGCAAAGGAGGTTGGTCTTTGGATCTACATGCATCATCAGGTTTTGGGATTGAAACCATAGAGTAAGAAGTATCTACCTATTGTATTGAGTCAATCCTATGTAACTGACCCAATATAGGCAGTGGATAAGTTCTTGACCAAAGTGAACCATAAGCATGTTTATCCTTGATTTCCACTTCCAAAATACAATCATAGTTAGACAATCAACCATAAAATTTAAAGTATCATGATCTCTTTAATACTTTCCATATTTAGCAGGAACACTTACGAAATTAGAAGAATCAATTATCGATCTCTTAAATTAAAATATATTCTTGAATGCCATATCTTATAATCCAAATTCTATTTCAAAGTTTTAAATTAATCTCACCCATTAATCTAAATTAAGGTCAAATAATAATTAAGTCAAACCTCCTTTAATGGATAAATCAATTATTCTTTTGTATAGTGATGTTTGAAGAGGTTCAAAATAATCTCTATTGCTTTATGTCTTGCAAGTGACTTATAAGATAGTACTAAGGAAGGTTGATTAGATTATAGTTATATTTGGAAAGCAACAATAATGTAATGGTCATGGTTATAGTGGTATTGCTTTTATTTTACGGTGTTAATATCTTCACCATTGAGGTAATCACAAGAGTAAGAATAGTCAAACCAATTTCAAAAATATAGCATCTTAATGAAAACCATCCATGGACTCCCATGATTATTGTATATCATCCTTCGCACCAATCTACTCAACATAAAAAGGTCTTCTTTCATTAGATCACGGGTCTAGGTAGCACTTTATTCCATGTTTTATCATGGAATACAAAATTGTAAATCCTTCCCCATTTCCCCCATTGCCTCTGCGACATACATTATTAGTTGTGTTGGGTAGAACTTAGCAATGTAGATTCCCTATATTCCACCACACCCCCAATTGCCTCAGCAACACAATGGCTTGGGTCTTGATAATCTATTACTAGTTCTACTAGTCCTCATTAACTAATTTGTAGTAAATAAGCCTTTTATTATGGCCCTAACTATGAAAATATGAAGGCATGTTCATTTTATATACTTATGAAAGTGGTTCACAAGCCCTTTGACATTCCCCCCTTTTCTTATTGTATTTTAATTAGTTTTTTGTCAAATTTTATTGTCTTAAATCATTAGCATATTATTTATTAGCATAAATACCCTATTTTGTTGAGAGAAGGCATTTTATCTTGTGCCACATTTTCATATAACCATATTAATATATTATTTTAAAACAAAGCATGCACTTTCAAATCACATACATTACGTAAAATCTAGTTCATTAAGCCTATAATGGAGATCAGGATTGATGAAACATGGTATAGTATTCTTACTTAGATGTTAATTCAATATAATGTGCAACACCATTGCTACTCATTATTGTGCGTTGAGTGACCATGAATCTCTGATAGTTGGAGTCATTATTGATCTTTAATTATTCACTCCCCCAGCGCATAAAACTAATTTACGTCTTCTATGAGAATTAGATTATCCTCATAGTAGTTTAAAATCATATATTATCTGAGTCACTTTACCCTATGAAATTCTCTTATTTTTAAAGGCTAGGAAAACTCTTGTTGAAAGACTTTGACTCTTTTAGTTCTAAGAAGGCCATTTCATCTTGGGTAAGTACATATCATATCCTTTTAATTTTTAATTGGCCACATATATTCTCTACATCCTCAAAAGTTGTATCAATAATTTCCATGATCTATTAATATTTGTAGCACATGATGTGATGTGGTGATAATTTTAAATGTCTCATTGTTTTAAATGCCTTTGAAGAAACCTAAAAGGAGCAATATTGGTCTACCCACCGCATATTTTCCCAAATAAACTAAGTAAATTTATAATTATCAACTAGGATGTTTTTGGCATGTAAGTTATGGTTGGAGCATCTTTGATGAAGTTATTTGGTTTCTTGATAAAAAATCTAAAGTTTAGGGTAGACGAATATTGGAAATAATATTTATTGACATATAACTTCAAAGTAACAATATAATTTAATTAATATTTATTTTCAATTACTTTTTAAAATAAAATGATGCATGGTTTTTAGAGAATTCTAATATTTTTATTATGAAATTTTTAATCAAGATTTATTGAAATAGGAGAAAGTTTAGTTGTAAGCAATAGTAATCATTTCATATGTTATAAATGAACTCTGGGCATGGATTTTTATAATTTAATTTGAAAGGGGCCTAAACCTTATAAGTTAAGGGAAAATGTGGTTGGAACACTATGCATAGACTAGTTTGGTTTCTTGTCAATAAGGTTGTAACTTAGTATAGACCATTGCTGAAAAAATAATTTATTGGCGTGTAACTCCATATTAATAATATAATGTTTTAAATTATATTATTTTAATTTATGATGTAGGTTTTTAAAAAAGTATTACGGGTTCATAATTGGTTTGTTAAAGTTAATTTTAAGGTAATTTTATTGTGACATCAAAATTGCTCCCCATTTTGCATACATCTTATCACAATTCATTAAAGGCTTCAAGAATTTATGCTCAAAGCAAAGTTTTTCATGATTTGTTGGCCCACTAAAATAGTTGATGAATACTATTAAATTAGTGGGTTTTATAATTGGTATGCCTAATTGAGACTTTGTATCATATGTAAAATCTTTTTTTAATAGTGAAACTCATTTCAATTGGTTGCCAGCTTCATTGGAGACTAAATGAAGCATATTCCATATTCTTGCATGCAAACTCTATACGTAAATAATAATCATTTGGGTTATAAAACCACAGTTGAGGAATTTGAGTATGATGACTAACCAAAAAATAAGTTTTGGAGGAAGAGATGCTAGAAATATTACAGGTGAAGAAAAGTATAAGAGTTATTTGGGAGATAAATAGGGTGTTATAAAATTGCAAGTTAGGAAAAGGATGTGGATTAAAAGGGAAAATTATATACCTACATATAATTTTTCAAGAGAGTTATGAAGATGTTGACAAAAATATTGATTATAATATGGATTGGATGTGTGATTATTGACTGAAATTCAAAGCTTAAAAGTGGAAACGAGAAACTATAAGCATGAATTAATAACAAAAAGATATTAGTTACAAGTTGCAATCTTATTTAGCAAATGTCTATTGTAGAAGTTAATTGATTTCCTTCAATCATTATCCATGCTTCTAAATATCAATTATTTTTTAATGGGGGGACTACGAAGGCCATTTGTAATGGCATTGGACATCAATGGCAAAGAACACAGTAAAATTTGTCTAATCTTCTTCATTAGGTTCAATTAGCAATGTTCAAATTTGTTTACTGAGATTGCTATAATTATCTAATTTAATATTTGAGTCATATTTACCTGATTTGTTAGTTTATTAGACGTTTATTTGTATATTGATGTACACGAATAATAATAATTTATTTTTATCACCCACTATAATAGATTGCTTCGCAAGTATTATAGGACATTTAATTCATAGAGGTTTTATATTTTTGTGATATAAGTAGACAAATGATATTGTGATAGTTGTTAAAATGGCTAGAAAGTTTAGAATGCATTCAAAATAGAATAATGATGAATAATGAATTTATTTTAAAGTTCTCTTCTTTGAATTTCTGAGACATTTATTTTAATAAAAGTAATTAAAAATAGTACTACTTATATAAGAGCATATATAAGTTAATGCCAAAGGCAAGGGAAAAAACATGACAAAACCTATCTAGTATGTTATATTCGAATAAAAATATCAGTTTGTTGAATGATTTTGATATTTCTATGTGAATCCAAGCATGAACAAGATCCCTATAATAACTTGGAAGCTTTTCTATGAAATATTATTATATAATAGTGATTAAAATTTTTACCTTAGTTCAATGAACTAAATCTGGGCTAACGACATTGGTAGTGGAGTAAAATACACCTAAATCTAAATGAAAAGAATCAACAATCAAGTGATTAGTTTATAATGACTTTGAAAATAACATGATTCAACGTGAATAATCATCCATTTTAAAACATTTCTTTCTTTTACATAAAAAATATTCATAAATATTTTGGCGTAGTTTACTCCGCTCTCAAACTTTAATGGGTTATGATAGTTTTGAAATGGTATTGGCCATTAAGTATAACAGAGATGTCATGTATCTATGACTTCCCTTTCATAAGAATAAAACAATATGGTTTGTAAGTACACTATACTAATTAGACATGAGCCGAAATGAGATCAACAAGGTTGTAAATAATAATAACAAATGGCCACATCAAACACCTCTCTATATCATAGGGTTTTAAAATAAATTTTTAAGTTGTTTCAAGTATTTCTCCAGTAGATGGTGAATTAATTGTAAGTTCCAAATGCTTTCACTTATTGTTTTATGTGGTTGATAGGTGAATGGTACTTGGTTAATTTATAAAGACACAATTTTATTATTTTTAATGTTAGATATTGATAGGTTTATTATAAGATTCGTATTTGAAGTTAATATTTAATCTAAATAATTCGATTATAGAATTTATGTTCGGCTATTTGATTAATTTTTTTATATTAAATATAATTGTTATGATTTGCTCTAAAATTTATAGGTTCTTTAGTTTGTAGTATAACTATAATTGATAATGTAAAAGGCGCATGATTCTTGTAATAAGACATTCACTTAATAGATAAAATTTACAATTTTATACATATATTTCCCTATAGGTAGGTTGTCAAATTATTATTTAAAATTTTACAATAAGTTATCGATATTGGTATGTGTATTTATATACATATATTAAAATATTTGTCGAGGATTAATGATTCATAGGAACCCTCTTTTATTGTTTATTTTTCAATATAAATAAAATACTTGCTTCCCACCTAAGTGCATGGTGATAAACAATTGAAAATCCAAACATAGAGAGTTCTCAATAATAATCCTTCGTTTATATATTCAATAGAAAAGCAAGCACACACACACACACACACACAGACACACAGGAGAGCCTGCTCCTATATCCAATGAGAGTGAATCTCTATAAATAAATAACTCTGACAACTATACACTATTCTACATGATTTTTTGTAACTCACATAACTAATATTGTTATATGAGTTATATATTCAACAACTCTAACAATATTTAAATTTCCTATTTGTGTGAGTAATTCTCACGTTATTACAAACACATAATTAGCAATATTAACACTATACAACTCTAAAATTCACTTTGTGAACATTATTAATTCCTAGCATACGCCCCCTTAATGTGAACATGGAGAAAACATCAATTCTGTATCTGCATCTATGCTCATGATTTCGTGATTTTCTTAAGATAACCATAAATGTTAATGATGGTTTTGCATATGGCTTACCAACAACCAAAAAAAGATGGTTTTCAAGTGATTTACCAACAACTACAAAAAGATGGTTTTGTAAGTGGCCTACCACCAACCACATCATGATGTGAAATACTTTTATTAACTCTCTTCACTATCCTACATCCAAAGAAAATACAAAAGAATGTTCATCTCACTTGTTACAAATATGAACAAAAATATAACATTTGTTCATATTCATACACAACTCAAATCAAACACACAACTGAAATAAAATGTCCCACCAAATCATATGGACTTCTTCGTTAGTCACTAATGAAAGGATCTGAAAACCTCCTTCCTCCATTGCTTTCGACCTCTAATAGGTGAAATTGTTTACTCAGTGAATGTGTTGATGAAGCTCAACCTTTGCATGTCATTTTTTATGACGACTCCCCCACATACATAACTAACACTTTTGATACAAGATGTCATATCCACCTAATAATGTATCCGTATGAAAGATATTTTTTATTTTAAAAAATTTAACACATTTTATTGACATCAAAATGACTCTTAATTTTAACACCCAACTCACTTTATTTTGACATTTTTGACTTAAATTTTTTATGATTGACATGTAACTTTCAGTTATAATAGGCATTAACTACAACTATATAGCTCTAATCATAAACTATGAATTATGAACCTAAATTCAAAAACTCAACTCTAAATTAAAGACTATTTTAATGTATAGACTTATCTAATACCGAAGAAATAGACTCTATCTATTATTTACTACACACTACTAATCAAGTTATTAGACAACTAATAATCGAGGTATAAATGACATGTACATGTATACAAAAGACTAATCTCCTTGTCAAAACCTGACAATCAGAATGCATAGATTTGTAGACTTGCAAGTGTGGAATGATGACAAGTCAGACTAGCCTCACATGGTGGCAGATTTGATGAATAGAACTGTAGATTTTGTTAGGAATAAATTTGATAGCAATGACAAGCGTACAAAGAATGAATGTAGATTGTAGAAGGCTCAAAATTGTTAGTGTTGGTTATTAAGGATGACAATGATAAATGTGTGCTACTACTCCAACCGTTTATGCTATTACTTGGTATATCTTCACTACCTAATTAAATAGTGATCATCTAAACACATCTCAGACTTATGGGTAGGCATAGATAAGACTTATGGGTAGGCATAGATCATAGATTTCCAAACTTTGTGGAAATGTCTCAGGCATAAGACACATTTCAAATCTAAATACTTTATGTGCCTAGCTAGTTGAATAGATATTACTTCATTCAAAGCGCTCCTCTCAGATTGTGAAGCAACCTTGTACCCTTTAATATTCAAGCATTCCACGCGTTGCTATAATTCTCACAAAATATCTCACTTTGGCATTAATGACAACGTAAACAACTTCAAATTGACTCCCATGTTCTCACAAGATTTTCCTTACTCTGATATCACTGATAAATAATTAAAAAGCCAAACATAGAGAGTTTTGTATAATAATTCTTTGTTCATATATTCAATAGATAAGAGCTCACACACACACACACATAGGAGACCCTACTCCTATATCCAAGGAGAGTGAATCTTCATAAATAACTCCTACAATAAATCTACACTATTTTACGTGAGTTGGTATAATTCACACAACTAATATTGTTATATGAGTTGTTTATTCAATAACTCTAACAATATTTTCATTTACTATTTAGACGAGTAATTTTCATGTTATTACAAACACACAATTAATAATGTTAACACTATAAAACTTTAACCCAAGCAAGTTTCTTTTGAATAATTTGTATTATCAATTTTTTTTAAACATTAAATTTTCTCTAATCGTGAATATTATGCAAAAATAAAATATTTTTATTAAGAAATATTTAATATTTAATATTTAATATTTTTATTATATAATTTAGTTTTAAAAAAAAATTGATATATATACACACACACATATACAATCAACCATCTTTTGATCAATATGCTTATTCTCTACCTCAACATCACACTTATCAAGCAAATAATGTTTATGTATTCCTCTCAAGTGGCCCTCAAATAGCCTATCAACCCTATCATGGCCTTTGTCCTCCTCCCACCCCTGCATATGACCAAGGTCAGTGTCCTTTGCATTTAAATCAGTCCTCTAATTCCCCTTGTCGAGACCAAGGTTATCCTGTTATATCCTTGTAAAGATTCAAGTAAACATTATTAGGTTTTATTGAGTTGATAAGGGAAATTGGTAGGGGTTTAGAGTTTTCTCCAATCATCCCTATCTATGTTCTACAAGAGGCAAAGAGTGCTCTTCAATTGGTCAAGAATAGATGGTCAGTTTATGAAGGTGAACAATGGTCATCTTGTAAGAATGAGGACATAGTAATGATGAAAAGCATGATCCAAAATGTAGACAGTGTTTTGATATCGTATGAAGAGCAGTAGGCTCATTTGGATCAGTCTTATGTGTCCTCTCCCCTCCAAGATCCTCAAGCTCAATCTTCAAGAGTACCTTATTAGCCCCATAGTCAACCTTTTCAAAACTCAGAGAGGCAATACTGGACCAAGGCAAAATAATCATGAAAATCAATGAGGGGGTTAAGCTTAAACAAGAATTCCCCATTCACGCTATGGAGGGGATAAGGATATTCTTGTAAGATATATATATATATATATATAAGGTGTATTGCATACTTAAAAGACATTAAAAATGTCGTGTGTGTGTGTGTGTGTGTGTGTGTGTGTGCCCTCCTATATTATATAACATTATTTTAGATGTGAAATGAACTTTTGGTATATCTTATATATATGATTAAGTGTATTTTGTCTTATGCCATATTTTTAATGTCTTTTAAGTATGCAATACACCTTATATATATATATATATGATTAAGTGTATTTTGTCTTATGCCATATTTTTAATGTCTTTTAAGTATGCAATACACCTTATATATATATATATATATATATATATATATATATATATATATATATATATATATATATATATATATATATGATTAAGTGTATTTTGTCTTATGCCATATTTTTAATGTCTTTTAAGTATGCAATACACCTTATATATATATATATATATATATATATATATATATATATATATATATATATATATATATATATATATATATATATATATAAAAGGTGTATTGCATACTTAAAAGTCATTAAAAATATGGCATAAGACAAAATACACTTAATCATATATATAAGATATACCAAAAGTTCATTTCACATCTAAAATAATGTTATATAATATAGGAGGGAACGCACGCGCGCGCACACATACACACACATATATCCTTATCCCCTCCATAGCGTGAATGGGGAATTACCTACTAAACCTCTATGGATGTATGTTGGGTTTGTGACTAATGCATGTTAGGTTTACATGGTCCAATGGTATACAACAATAAATCGATGCATGATTAATTTGAATGGTGCTTAGTGATAGACCATTGTAATTTGGGAATGCATGGTGTGCAATTTTTTATTGATGTATTAGGTTTCATGTAGAGTGATACCAATAAAAGACTTGTTTAGTGATCATGAGGAGTGTATAAAATTATCGATGTACCTCAAGATTACATGGTATGGAAAATAATAAGATGTAATTTATGTTCACATGGTGTGCAACAACTAGCAATTTGTTTTGGGTTACATGGTGCACTATGAGATATTAATGCACTTAAAGGTTGTATGGTGCATAATGATCAACTGATGCATTTAGGGGTCAAATGAAATATAGAGGTTGATTGATGCACTATATAGATGTGTGTGAGCTCATTTTTCACATTATGCAGTGATTGACCAATCAAGATTTGGTTTAAATATTGTATGAAACTCAACTAATGTACACTTGGTTTATATTGTGCACATTAGTTGACTAATCAATGTTTGTCTTGCATAGTCAATGTTGTGCACAATAATCGATTAATACATATTGGGTCATGTCATACTTATTGGTCGAATAATGCACATTATATTTGTATAATTCACAATTATCAATCAATGCATATTATTGATTAATGCACAATATGATAACAAGGTACTTAGAATCATGCCAGTGCATGTTAGGTTCACATGTCTTGTAGTGGTAAACAAATGTGTACTAGTTTTGTAGCTTAGTTGAACTATGGACTTTGGGATCACATGGCATGCAACATTTCATTAATATACTTTGAGGTTACATCGTGTGCAATATATGATTGATGTAATTGGAGGTCATATAGCACACAATACCTGATCGATGCACATCAAGGTCACATGGTATACAATGATCAATTGATGCACTTCAGTGTCATATGGTGTGTAAAATACGATCAATGATAATGTGGTGTGTAGTGATAAGCCATGAATTCAAGGTTGCAGTGTATACTGTGACATGTCAATGCACTTTGGGGTGGCATGACTCTCAATAATGAACAATGCACTTTGTGGTTTCATGGCACATAATGAGTGATTAATGCATTTATGGGTTAGGTGACCAATGGATTATGGTGTTATAAAATGGATCTTGAGGTTATGTGACATGCAATGCTTGAAAAATGTGTGTTGACTCACATCATCTTATTGGATTGCATGGATCATAATGGATGAATAATGCATATCGAGGTTGCATCATATTTCATGTTCAAATAATACACATGGTTTGTATGTGACACAATGGTCCAAAAATATAGGTTGAAGTTACAAGGTGAGTATTATTTGAACAATACACATTGGGGTTGCATGTTATGTTGGTCAAAATATATAATAGATGGCATCATCAAACATTAGATTTAGTAGTGGATCCATGCACTCTTGATGACTAAAAATACATGTAAAGTTTGCACAACTTTTAGGGTGGACCAATGCATAACAAAATCCCATGCCACACATTAGTTAAATAACATACAATAAGGTTTCATAATGTTTAGTGGTTGAATAACACATTATAGAGTTGCACAATGCCTAGTGGTTGAGTAATACATGATGTGGTCCCAAAATGTACAAACATTAGAATTAAATGATGTATTGTGATTAAATACTTGTGGTCGTACAAAATTGCACATAAAAATACATAAAAGTTATAGGGATAAAATGATGCACACATGTGATATTTAAATAATGAAAAATGGGGTTGCATGATGTAAAGGGTTTAACAATACATTATGAGTTCAAATGATTCTGAATGGTTTAGTAATGCATGTTGGGGTTGCACAATGTGTGATTGTTTAGATTGTATGATGTTTAGTGGTTGAACACCTGTAGTGGTAAAAAAATGTATGACAGGGTTACATACTTTGTAGGAATGGAATAATGCACTTATGTGGTGGTTGAGTAATGCAAGATGAGGTCACATGATTTTAAATGGTTTCACAATACACGATGGGGTCACAAACTATGTGATTATTCATTTTTTATGACAAGACTCCCCCACATGCATAACTGACACTTTTGATTCAAGATGTCATATTCGCCCAATAATGTATCCGTATAAAAGGGATTTTTGATTTTGACAAATTTAACACATTTTATTGACATCAAAATGACTCTTAATTTTAATACTCAACTCACTTTGTTTTGACATTTTTGAATTAAATTTTTTATGATTGACATATAACTTTAAATTATAATAGACATTAACTACAACTATATAGATCTAATCATAAACTATGAAATATGAACCTAAATTCAAAAACTCAACTCTAAATTAAAGACTATTTTAATGTATAGACTTATTTAATATCTAATAAATAAAATCTATCTATTATTGACTACACACTACTAATCAAACTATTAGACAACTAACAATTGAGATATAGATGACACGTGCATATATACAAAAGATTAATCTCCTCAAAAACTGGCAATCAGGATGCATAGATCTATAGACTTGCAAGTGTGGAATGATGATGAGTTAGACTGGCCTCATACGGTAGCAAATTTGATGAATATAACTGTAGGTTTTGTCAAGAATAAATTTAACAACGATGGCAGTTGCACAAAGCATTAATGCATATTCAAAAAGGCTCAAAATTATTGGTGTTGGTTATTAAGGATGACAATGATAAATGTGTGCTACTACTCCCATTGTTTGGGCTATTACTTGGTATATCTTCAGTACCTAATTAAATAGTGATCATATAAACACGTCTCAGACTTGTTGGTAGGCATAGATCATAGATTTCCAAACTTTGTGGAAACATCTCAGGCATAAGACACATTTCAAAACTGAATACTTTATGTGCCTAGCTCTTTGAATAGTTATTACTTCATTTAAAGCGCTCCTAAGGAGCATGTATAGGTGTAATATCTATCACTGTAGTATTTGTGATGCTCTATGTATGTAAAATATGACTATAGTCATGAAATAGAAATAGTAAGAGTAGGGATTCGTAGAACCCATCGCTAAATGGTCTACATTTTATTTAAAACAACAGTAATAAGAACATGTGTAGGTGCTCTAGATAGCTAAATATGGTGCAAAATATGTAAGTATTTTTTGAAACCCACTGTGGATCTCTAATGCAAAGGTATCTCAAGTATTGGCTACCTAGTAAAGGGAATTGCCTATTGCTTACCCTTTTTCAGAGGACTAACCATAGGAGGTTTGATAATTAACTATATGGATATAAATTTCTCTTGATTAAGAGGATGTTCATATGGAATTCTAAAAACTGAAATTACATGATTGACATAAATGTATTTAACACACCCATGCATTGTATAAGGTATTGTTTGAAGTGTATGTATTCAAGGTCATCCCAATAACATATTAAATACACCCATGGAAGGTATAACTAAGAAGTTAATAACCACATATGTAAGATCCACTTGTAAAGGTAAGTCAATCTCACCAAGAACCTGTTATGATGTCCCATCAAATGCTCTAATTGATTTGGTTGAAGGATGTAAATTATGATTTATATAACCCAAATTATTAATTAATGTCATGGTACAAACATTATCTCTTGCACCATCATTGATCATAACATTATGTATAGGTTGGTGGTCAATGATGTTTGAATGAATAAGGAATGAAGATATAATTCATCATCTATAATTTCATTGTCATCGAAAGTAATGGAGGGTCTCTGAACCACAGGAGGTGTATGTCGTGTATAGGTACCAATAATCTCATCCAATGGGTGCTCATGATGAGATAGAGGAGGGTACATATTATATGTCATTTACATCATTAGATCCTTCTTTGAATGATCTTATAGAAGATTATTAAATATTTTCTACTTATGGTGGTCACTAGGTTGTGAATATGATTTCTCTGGGGGATCATCAAATGTAATCTTTTGGTCATTGATGAGGTCTTGGATCTTATGCTTCAAGGTAAAACATCTATTTTTATAATGCCTAGGGACTTGGTGATAGATACAATAATCATGCACATAATACCCTTTGGGTAGAGGTCTACTCATATCAACCTCTATAGGATTAGGGAAAGATATAATATGACACTCTAAAAGCCATGGTAATAATGTAGGAGACTCAGGTAAGCATGTAAATTGTCTTCATGGTGCATTGGATAAGACAATATAATTAAGTTGTTGTGACACCACATTAACCATGGTGGTTGTTTATTTTTTAGAGACATGAGGTTTTACCTTATAACTTGGCTTAATAATAAACTTAGTATTATATGTAGATGTAGTTGGTGTATTTTTTGCATACTTAAGTTTATTCAATGAGATAAGTTACATTTCATGATCGTGAATAATATAACATAAGTCATCAAAAGGTTTGAACTTTTTAAAAACAATGGACTCATGTAAAGGAGGAAGCAAACTTTACTTGAAAATATCTTGAATCTCTTTATCTACCATAGGATTCATCATTTTAACTAACATTATTTTGTATTTTAACCTTAATAACAATCTAAAACCTTAATAATAATAATAAATTACATTCATAAAAATCAGGTTCACCAAATGTTTAACCTTAAAATATAGATATGGGGAATATACGGTTAAAAGGGCAGGGATAACCCATGGCACAAGGATGGTAGATGATCTCTAAAGTAGATCAATTATTTTTGAAACTCAGTTAAAACATATATTAAATTTATTATGTTGAGATATGCTAAAGATAGAAAGTATAGCTATGCTCGATATTGTAATGGTAATTAATAAAAGATACTTAGTTTTGATGCTAACACAAATCCAGATTTGGAATAGACATAAAGTAGATTGAATCTATAGTTTAGAATAGTTGTTTGACTCTATAAATTGTACCTTTATAATTACGGACACTTGTGTCAACCTGGGATGGTTGTGTCAACACTACAGTTTAACTTAGACATAGGTATCTAGTATGAAATACTTGCTAAAACTAGATGTGACCATCTAGATGGTTATGGGTTCTATGTCACATTTGATCTGGTGCATTTAGATCTGGGTCATAGAGTGTTGCTCCTTGTCAAATAACAAAATCATATATTTTCATCTTCATAATGGTTGTGAGAAAAATATGTAAGTGTGCACATAGTTTCAATCTACCCAAAAGACCCCTCTATTAATGAGTCTTGTCTACATAGTCAATACTTTGAATAGGGCCTCAAAATTGCATAATTATCCCCCACATGTTGGATTATGTATGTGAATTATGCAATGTGTGATAAGTAAGTACAACAATGACCTAGCTTTTAACTTGGAAAATGTGGTTCATGGAGTGCTCCTTCAGTACTTCAGACCTGTAGATAAGTTATTCCTATGATTGATATGAAAATAGGAGAAAATAAGGAAGTTTTGCTTATGTGAGTGCTTGATTTTATGCCTTTGGTAAGTTACCTTATGATTTTATAGGTGTTTCATAGGTGAAGAATGAAGAAGGTTGATATTGAATTTATATCAATCCCTCTGGAAAATATCTCATATTAAAGCACTTAGGTCAATCATAGGAATATGTTTCATTTGTAAATTGGATGGCTTTATGGCGCTAGACACTTGGATCGACATAGGTGTTTGATTGGGACACAAGTATCCTAGCAATTGGAAAATAGGTGTATGTCTAGAACATGCAAAAATGGAAGATAAACAAGTTTATAACATTGTAGGTGAGATAGAAGGTATGAGTCATCATAATAACATTGGTCAGTCTAAGAGATAAGCAATTAGACATAGAGAAATAGTATATGCAAGCCTTTAAGTAGTATGAAAGGTCTAGAAGTTGAAGGTGCATCCATTATATGTATTTACCAAGTGTATAAGTCTAAGATGTTATATAATTTATAAATAGTGTCTACAACAACAAGGGAATAATACATGTATTGGTAGGATTATTAAGGACTAGAGGATTTTGGTGTATATCTCAAGAGAAAGAACCTAAACCAAAATATGAGGATAAAATGATCAAGCTCAAAAATAGGATGGATGAAACCTATGGGTTGATTAATTCACACATTTAAAAAGAGATAATATTTATTTCATCATACCAATTTTCCATTATCAACATGGTTTAAGCTTTGGAAACTCTTCAGTCAACTTATGAGATCTAATCCAGGTGGATTATCATAAAACATTTCTAGTGATACTGCCAAGCCCATTTTCATGGCTTATGGTTCATGCTCTATGTCTACCCAATACTCTTGAACCACCTCTATAGTTTTGTGATATCTTAAATATCATCAATCTACTTCCAAAAATATCACATATACTTCTTATGGTGGCACAATTTAGTCTACAGAAATCACATGTGGTTCAACGCATGTGTGTCTGAGACCTTATATGGTCTTCATTAATGAATTTTTCATGGTATCATACACCAATAAAATAAACTGCTAAGGTTTAGTTATATTGTACAGTCCCTTTAAGTGATGAGAGACTTTTTGCCTTCATTCCTTAAGGGGTGGATCCCACCATATGTCTTGAAGTGTTGTAATGTCCCTGTTAGGACATAATCAGAACAATTTGAGTTTTCCAACAAACCCTAACATAAACACATGCAATTTTTGATTTTATGATTCAAACCCTAAGCAAATAAAATTTATATTTCTATATATGCAAATTTTTGGGTATAAATACAATATTTTATTCACCAAAACACTTTCCAAAAATTATAGAAATACACCCATGCAAAAATATCTCAAATCTGATTTTTTTGAATTATTTCAAGGTCTTAAAATTACAATAAAAAATACCAACTGATAGAATGAATGTTGAAACACCATGAAAACATCAAAATCTACCCTAAAGCTACAATTTTGTCTTCCCAAGTGGGTCGCTACCCTAAGAGGGCATTCCCAGGCAATTTGTTGATCAAAGAGGGCCTCAAATGTGGATTGTTGCCCTAGATAAGGTGGATAATATATTTGCCACACTTCAATAATCCTCCCAGTTGTTGTGCTTTATTGAAATGATGCCTTAAATCTTGAAACTGCCAATTTATACTCAAATATGACCATTGAATGAAGTCACGCAAGGATTGGTTGGAGGTTTTCATCCCTAACAGTTATGTAATGAGGGTTTTAGTCCTCAATGGCTGCCAATCCAAACAATTTTGCTTAAATTTTTTAATTTAGTGATAAAAATAACATGCTCTTTCAAATGAACCTCCTCTTTCCTTTTTATAACCTTTCCTCCAAAAAGGCCTTCCCAAAAGGGAGTGCTCCACTTAAGGGGGAATTCAAATATGCCAAAAAATAACGTCCTTATAAGATCACTTAAGGGATAACTATCCCATGACCCATAAAGTCCCCTTCTTAAGTCAAGATTAGAAAAGGGTTATTAACGACTCTAAACTCAAAAAGGGGGCATTACAGTCCTCCCCTCTCAAAATTGTTTATCCTCAAGCAATATTTTTCCAACTCCAGTCACTCCATATCGAACCCCATGTGAATCCTAGATCCCAAATCCATCTTTGAGAATTGTGATTGCATGATCTGAAAAATTTATTCCTTACTATCTTCTTAGAGAATCTGAAGCTAAATTGTAATACAACACTCATGAATTTGGTGTGCTTACCAATTTATTTCACCAAACATATTCCCCTAACCATGCAGGGGTGAGCTTATTATTATTCCAAGATTTGTCATTATGATTTTCTTATTCAAGAGCATCATACCTGCTTGAATGCACCCTAGTCATCACACTTTTATGATCATAACAACTAGGTCCCATAGTGTTATTATGGGATGGTCCCGTCATTTTTAGTTTTAATTTTTCATCCATAAAAATATGTTGATTGAGTGAGGTTATTTTCTTTGATGATGTGGTTAGAAACCTCACAATAACTTTAGCCCTATGTATGCATTCAATAATTATTTTGATCCTAAACATGCCTCCATCTAATAAGTGATGGGTGTTATCAATCCCTTCATTTAATCAACTAAGTTTTGTTAATGTCATATCAAACTAGGGACGGTGTCCAATAGATGTATGCAATAAGGTATGCAACATAAATCAAGTTACGTAAAGGAATTTTGGATGCTAATGCATCCTCCCTCCACGAATAAATTATCATTTGTAAATTCATGGGCCTTTGGCCTAATGAAATTGGATTATGTATATGGATCGAAATATATTATAAGGTAAAATGAAGGTGAAACCATAGTATACATACTCATCGGGGACCAAAGGAGCTTGAAATAAACTATATATATATATATATATATATATATATATATATATATATATATATATATATATATATATATATATATATAGTTTATTTCAAGCTCCTTTGGTCCCCGAAGGTGAAACCATAGTATACATACTCATCGGGGACCAAAGGAGCTTGAAATAAACTATATATCTATATATCTATATATATATATATATATATATATATATATATATATATATATATATAGTTTATTTCAAGCTCCTTTGGTCCCCGATGAGTATGTATACTGTAGATTAATTTCCTACTCTACGTCGTATTTAATTATTTTTGATTTGAGCACTACAATTTTGGTTCTTCGGGCGAAGTGGCAGAATTTTGAAGCAGAGGGCCGGTTCATTTTGCCCAAGTGTTGAGATGCAGCGGAAGCTGCCAAGTGTCACCCTCCGAGTAGGTCTTTTTCCCCTTCTTGTTTCCTTTGTCTCATTTTTGCCCGAGTATTAGTTCAAGTGGATGCTGCCAAGCGTCACTTTTCGAGAGACAAAGCCGACAGTTGGCGTCCCCCGAGTTGCCTTTTTGTAACCTTCAAGAACCGCAGATCGTGCCACATATCCAAAAGCAGTTAAGTGGAATGCACCACATGTTAGCATCCGCATTTCATATCGACGTCCGCACTTCATTCAGAGACTTTCACCATAAGGCAGCAGAGAAGACGAAAAGTGCCAAGTGGTAGTTGCAAAGGCCCTAAAAAACCTTTTTGGAGAAAAATCGCAAGCCACCACGTGTCGGCATTCGGGAAGCCATGAGTCCAATGCTTTCCATTCAACGCACAAAGGCGTCATTTTATTTTGCTTAAGCGCCACAAAGCAGCGGATGCTGCCAAGTGTCACTCTCTGGGTCCCCCTCTACTCCATCCATAGAAGAAGTGGAAGATGCCACTTATCTTCCTTGAAGCCACGAAAGTCTCCACATGTCAACGCCCGAGAGAATCATCGCCAAGCTCTATTAACAAATATGAAATGACAGTGGGTCCTGGGTGTTACTTTAAAAGTCTACGGAAGCTACCAAATGTTGCCATCCATAGGAGTCTAATATATGCCCCTAATGATACTACAGCATAGCCAAAGGGGAGCAGAAAGAGCCACGTGTCTTCGATGAATCAAGCGGAAGGCGCCAAGTGTCATTTTTTGGTGTATTTTAGGTGATCAAGGGGATTTTCAGAAAATTGACTAAGTGTCCTCTCTTATTTCAAACATAGCAGAGTGTTCCGTGTATTGGTTGCCAAAAGTGAAATGGAGGGAAAATCGGCTGGAGTTAATTCGAGTAGATGAAACAATTCATCAAGTAGATTTTTGGAACCACCCACAGCATTGAAGGCCCCATCTGTTTGTCCCCTATGAGCGAAGGATGGAGAAGATTGCGCGAGAAAGAAAGTATAGGGAGACATCCGGGGATATAAAAGAAGAAGAATTGTAAAATCTAAAAAAGAGGAGGAATTCTCATAGTTTTAGACTTCCAGAGTTTTTGACCAATAATATCATTTGCTTTTGTTACATTTTCCTGAGTTGAAAGGTTTATATGACTGTGTGTGTTTTTGCATCTTTTGTATGACTGGAAGATTCAATAATAAAATTGAACACTATGCCCTTGTTGATGTCATATGTGTCATTTGCAAAGTAGTCTATGATGTAGATTTTCTAGTGTTGTGATTGGAAATGTTATTTGCTTCTGTCCCATTTTCTGGAGTCTGAATTTCTACATAACTGTGCGTGACTTTTGCGCCTCTAATGTGATTGGAAGATTCTATTAAGAAGATTGAACAATATGCCTTTGTTGACAATTCCTGTATCTCAACAAAAGACTCCCCTGTTGTGAGCCTCTGTTTCTGTTATTCCAATCTTTTACATTGATCATGCACTTGTCTGCTCTTAAATGTGATAGAATCACATAATAGTTTCACTGTGCTTAGGTTAGGATTAGGATTACTCTCAGGCGCATCACCATAGTTAGGTTTCAATTTCTGCATTTTGCATTTCTGTTTAATCTCCTATCCCTTTTCCCCAACACCCAATACAAAAGAAGAGACCAGCTTCTTTAAAATTTGGAGGTTGTTTTCAAGCCGCATTGTCCCACAGCTTGAAACTTCCCATTGTTGTTGATTAAGATCTAGTGCCATTTTAAGACATCAACTATTTCTGACATGCCCGGTGGGACCAATATTTCAAGGAGTTGAAGAATTTTGGTGTATTCTTTAGCCAATCTACCTTTGGAGGTTTTTATCGACACCAACAACGACTCTGCATCACTGGCCAATCAAGCAGTATCATCAAGAAATCCCTTTGGTATGTATAACTCTATAACTCATAGCTATGAGTCTTATTCTCCTTCAAATATGTTTTATCAATAACAAGCTTCTCCTAGAATCATGTCGAGTAATGAGGATGCATATTGTTATGAGCCACATCAGTCTTATGCCCAGTCCCCCCAATATGTCTCATCCCATGTTGAACCTAACCTTATTTTTACTTTCAAAAAAGCATTGTTGGGATTTAAAAAATATGTGTTAGAGCTTGATAACAGAAGGGGATGTGGTCAAGAAATTCCTTGTCAGGTCATCTATCAAGTGAGGGAGGCAATAGACCTGATCAAAAGTGAGTGGGATCCCATTGAAAGGGCATATTGGCAAGAGCTTACATACAAAAGATTAGATGTGTGTGGATTGATTGCATTTATAGAAGAGAGGTTAGGCGTTCATGAGAACCAGCCTTATCAAATCTACCAAACTTCATAACCACCACCACAAATTCAAGATCAGGCATATGCCACCCCTATTCATGGGGAAGGTCAAAATTGTCAAGGTCAATTCCCCAATAATGCAAAGCCCATGTTAGCAGCAAGTCAGGATGACCCCGGACCCTCACTTCTTTGTCAACTCTCCCCCACCATTCCTCAAAAGGCTCCTCACTTTCATGAAAATTCCTATGAGCCCGCTTCAGAAGAAACTTCTTATACCACTCCCTAGATCTTTAAGCATGATGACGAGTCTCTAAGTTGGATCGAAGAGGATGATGAAGCAGCTGAAAATTTTGCAGAGGAGTGTGTTCAATTCATGGCTAGTCAAGAGGATTTCATTAGTACAGAGGAGGAGGAGATCACCATAGACTCTCCTTTTGATGAGCAAGAGGATAAGCCGCAAGCTTTTTCTTTAACTTCTGATGAAGAGATCATTTCTGATTTTTTCCTCACTCTGTAAGAGGATATGGAGGAACATGGACACTCCCTTGACCAAGTCATTGAGATAGGAGGCATTGAGCTGGTTTCAGATGAAGAAGAAAGCCCTGAGATTCAAATGAGTATGCAGAAGAGATGCCAGCCTTTTAATTCATTCTTGCAAGAGGATGAATTCATCAAAGAGCATGATGATGAAATAAAGCTGGAATATGAAGAAGATGTGCCAAAAGATAATGGATCTCAAAAGGCACAACATGAAGAACCAATAGCCCATGATTTCTTGATGACACCCGACAACATGAAGAACTAGTATTCGACGGGCATTCAAGGACAAGAAGAGTTCATAGGTGTCGAATACACATTTTGCTCAGACTTGTTCGAGTGCAGGCAGACCTGTGTGGCTGGTGTAGAGAACATTCCATCAACGACATATCCGTTGCAATCACTGGTATGGCAATGCAAGTTGGCTTGTCATAAAGAGGATGTAGGAAAGTTCATTTTTGATCTCGAAGGAAAATAAGGATTTGTAATCAATGTAGTTAGGTAGTTTCCATTCCCGCATTGCTTTGTTTTATTTTTATTTTTCTGCTTTTCCTTTAAAATAAGTGTTTTAAACGCAGAGTCGGCATCTTAGAAATTCTTTAATTTTTTATTTTTTGCCACAATAAATGCTTCCCCAAATCTTTTGAAATCTCCAAGGTACCTTGCACTGCATAATGTGTTCACCTCGCTATTTCCCAAAGATTGAGTAGGATTTGCTAACGGTCGCCTTAATTTAATGTTATTTGGGACTTGATAGGCGCATAAAAATCCCTTAGCAAATTTTAACGTTTACAAACTCTCAAGCATTCTTGTGAAATTATCTTGCTCATTGTGATTGTGGTACCTAGTGAAATTTGTTGCAACAAGCGTGTTTTTATCTTACAAAAGGTTCATACCAGGTTATTATACAAGAGATTTAGAGATGGCAGGAACATCAGAAACACCCAAGAAGAGAGGAAAGGTGCAGTCCCAATTGGACCCAAAAGAGGAAGAACAGCCTTCACGACGCCCAGTGCAAAGCACTGCAACTTCTCCTCAAGTAGGAATTACTCCCCCTCCTCCCTCTCAATTCATGCCTCCACCCAGTCAAATGACACCTCCTACCACTGTTGTCATTCCCATTTCACAATTCACTTCATCCTTGATGCCTCAAGCCTTAACATTACCCTATTTCTCCCCCTCCGTTCCCAAAAAAATGCCCTTTCAACTCACCCCCAGCCAGCCAATGGTTCTCCAATACAGCCTGCCGCAAGGATTTCCCTTCGCAGGGGGGATATATTACATCCCTTTCCACTTTTCAGACGCAGGCTGATGCTACAAGGAAGGCAAGAGAAGCTCGATTAGAGAAGAAGAGGAGTAAAGTGAATAAAGCATCAGCGATGCCACATTTGAGGTCACAATTTGACCCCATTCAACAGCAGTTGATGGTGACCCATTTGTCGCGCAACATTGCCAAGCTGAGCAAACAAATGCAGCTGGAAGACTACACCATGAATGCAATGGCCATCGACATGTCCCTATTCAGGCCTCAAGATAGAGTCGAGCTCATGATTGAATCCACTTCTACGGTCACAGAAGATTATTTGAGGATATTAAGGAGATTGCAGAAAACAGAGGCCACCCTGGCCACAGAAAAGGCAAACTGCAATAGTTTGGCCGAACAAATAAACTAGAAAGATAATGAGATAGCTAGTCTGCAAAAATAGTTGCAAGATATTGTTTCCCTCCAGACTCAATGGGCAATTCAGGCCCAAAATGATTCTTTGAAAGTAGATCTTATACTTGTTAAGGGTGCAGCAACAGCTCTAAGATGAGAAAACGCAACATTACAAGTAAGAATCGAAGGACTCCAACTGCAGGTTACCTAATCACAGCAAGGGTTGCTAGAAGAACAGAACAAGGGTGTGGATTTTCAAGCCGAGCTCCAGGCCGAGCAGCAGCGGACCGCACAACTAGCAATTGAGCTGGCCAATAGGCCAAGAGGTATCAGAATGGTGCAGCTGGTGAAGGAACTCTACAAGTCAGCATGAGAGAGAATCTATTTAGAGATTCTCTAGCTTATGCCACTTTTCACCTTCTTACGCCACACGCAACAGCTATGTGAGATGGTCAAGAATTTGGTATAGAGCTCTTTGGCCACGATCTCTCAGAGAGTCACAGACTCTCATTCTTTACTGGAGAAGCTCTACAGCTCAAGGGATGCAACATTGGCAGTCGTGGGGATTCCTGACAAAATGGCCACTGCAAAACGGGTCAATGAGGAGCTCAGTCGTAATGCCACAGCCAACAACTGCAGAAGCTGTCTCGATGTCGTCGAAGAAGGCATCAGTGAAATGAGGCAACACATTGAAAATCTAGTGCAACTGGGCCTTCCTTCCCTATTTCCAGATGCAAGGACGGTGCTGCTGGTGGATCAAATCCAACCATTGATGTTGGCTAGGCAAAGGGATCAAATAGTTTTTCAGAGCTTGCGAGATGATTCTCCAACCTCTGAGGTCAAAAATGTTCTAATCCCTATTTTCTGGCTAGAATCCAAGCTGAAAGCCACTGCCCAGATCCTACAAACCTTTTCGCACAAGGATCTCATTAGCTTGGATTTGGCTTTTGACGAGTTGCAGAGAAAGGAAGGATTATCCGACCATGAGTGGTCTATCTTCCAGACAGCTCTTTTGAAGCTGTAAATTTTAAAATTTTGATCGAGTGGGAGTCAGGTTCTTTTTGAGCAGGCTCAAAAGCCCTGATGGTCACCAATAACTGTAGAGTAATTTCCTACTCTACATCGTATTTAATTATTTTTGATTCGAGCACTGCAATTTTGGTTCTTCGGGTGAAGTGGTAGAATTTTGAAGTAGAGAACCGGTTCGTTTTGCCCAAGTGTTGAGATGCAGCGGAAGCTACCAAGTGTCTCCCTCTTAGCAGGTATTTTTCCCCTTCTTGTTTCCTTTGTCTCATTTTTTCCTGAGTATTAGTTCAAGTGGATGCTGCCAAGCATCGCTTTTCGAGAGACAAAGCAAACAGTTGGCGTCCCTCGAGTCGCCTTTTTGTAACTTTTAAGAACCACAGATCATGCCACATACCCAGTAGTAGTTAAGCAAAATGGACCACGTGTCAGCATCCACGTCTCATATCAACGTCTACACTTCATTTAGAGACTTTCACCATAAGGCAGCAGAGAAGATAGAAAGCACCAAGTGGCAGTTGTGGAGGCCCTGAAAGACCTTTTTGAAGAAAAATCGCAAGCCACCACGTGTCGACATTCGAGAAGCCATGAGTCCAATGCTTTCCATTCAACGCACAAAGGCGTCATTTTATTTTGCTTAAGCACCACAAAGTAGTGGATGCTGCCAAGTGTCACTCTTCAGGTCCCCCTCTACTCCATCTATAGACGAAGCAGAAGATGCCACTTATCTTCCTCGAAGCCACGGAAGTCTCCACATGTCAACACCTGAGAGAATCATCGGCAAGCTCTATTAACAAATATGAAATGGTGGTGGGTCTCGGGTGTTACTTCAAAAGTCTATGGAAGCTGCCAAATGTCGCCATCTGTAGGAGTCCGATATATGCCCCTAATGATACTACGACATAGCCAAAAGGGAGCGGAAAGAGCCGCGTGTCTTCGATGAATCAGGTGGAAGGCGCCAAGTGTCATTTTTTGGTGTATTATAGGTGATCAAGGGGATTTTCAAAAAATTGACTAAGTGTCCTCTCCTATTTCAAACATAGCAGAGTGTTTCATGTATCGGTTGCCAAAAGCAAAATGGAGGGAAAATTGGCTGGAGTTAATTCGAGTAGATGAAACAGTTCATCGGGTAGATTTTTGGAGCCACCCACAGCATTGAAGGCCCCGTCTGTTTGTCCCCTATGAGTGAAGGATGGAGAAGATTGCGCGAGAAATAAAGTATAGGGAGACATACGTGGATATAAAAGAAGAAGAATTGTAAAATCTAAAAAAAATGAGGGGGGAATTCTCATAGTTTTAGACTTTCAGAGTTTTTAACCAATAATATCATTTGCTTTTGTTACATTTTTCTGAGTTGAAAGGTTTATATGACTGTGTGTGTTTCTGCATCTTTTGTATGACTGGAAGATTCAATAAGAAAATTGAACACTATGCCCTTGTTGATGTTATCTGTGTCATTTGCAGAGTAGTCTATGCTGTAGATTTTCTAGTGTTGTGATTGGAAATGTTATTAGCTTCTGTCCCATTTTCTGGAGTCTGAATTTCTACATAACTGTGCGTGACTTTTGTGCCTCTAATGTGATTGGAAGATTCTATTAAGAAGATTGAACACTATGCCTTTGTTGACAATTCTTGTATTTCAGCAAAAGACTTCCCTATTGTGAGCCTCTATTTCTGTTATTCCAATCTTTTACATTGATCATGCACTTGTCTGCTCTTAAATGTAATAGAATCACATAATAGTTTCACTGTGCTCAAGTTAGGATTATGATTACTCTCAGGCACATCGCCATAGTTAGGTTTCAATTCTTGCATTTTGCGTTTCTGTTTAGTCTCCTATCCCTTTTCCCCAACACCCAATACAAAAGAAGAGACCAACTTCTTTAAAATCTAGAGGTTGTTTTCAAGCCGCATTGTCCCACAGCTTGAAACTTCCCATTGTTGTTGATTAAGATCTAACGCCATTTTAAGACATCAACATATACTATGGTTTCACCTTCATTTTATCTTATAGTATATTTCGATCCATATACATAATCCAGTTTTATTAGGCCAAAGGCCCATAAATTTACAAATGATAATTTATTCATGGAGGGAGGATGCATTAGCATCCATATATATAAACATTTGAGTATATCTAGTTTATTATACTTAAGTTATATTTAATATATATAGTTTTAAGATGTTTAAGAATAGTTTTTGAACTCTAGGAGCTATGATGCAAATTATTGATTTTGGAGAATCTTATCATATTTCAGAGTTAGATTTCAATGTTTTAGAATTTCAAACTTAGCCATATTTTAGGTTTTCAAGATTTCAAATTTTAAACTATGAAAAACTATATAAACTATAATGTCTAAACTTACCAATAAATCACTTAAACTATATATATAAACATACTTGAGATAATGACAAAACTATAAAATTTATAATGACAACATAACTGTTGTAGCATCAATTTTCACCCTTGGAGACGGTTCTTCAAGATCTCTCCAATTAAGCTACACTATGGGAACAACCCCAGGCTATAGGTACCTTATAATAGGGTTGAACCTCTAGAGAAGGTTGACTCTCTTTTGATGAATCACCTAAACTAATGTTGTCATAGGGAAAAGGGTTAGAAAATGGAAAAGGGCTCTTAAGAAGGTTAAAAAGTGATGCACCAAATAAAAGGGGGGACTCCCATAAACTTGAACTGACACTAGATGTGCAAAAGACAATACTAGCTCACACAACCTCAAAATCAAGCTAATTACATAAGTATTTCATAGACTAGGTTCAAAAAGCAATGAATGCAAACAAAGAGGAGTTTTAAAACTCACTAAGAGCTTACATAAATGGTAGAAAGAACACTAACCCCAACTTGCAAACAACTTGAAAACACCTTAAAAGAGGTTACAAAGGAGGACAATGGACAAAGAAGATTCTTCTTCACTATGCCATCATGCACAACTCACTCAACACAGATCCAAGGCAAGAGATAAGTAAAGAAAGTATTTTATTACATCAAGAGGTAGTTATTAAAAATACTTGACATGGTTTAGCCCAATCAAGATGAGCATATTTTGTAATATCTCAAAGAGTCCCCTACTCTTCAAGATTAAAGAGTCCTTGTAAGAGTCTAGAATCTAAGAGAGTGTGAGAATTACAAATAGAAAGAATGGGTAATATAGAGAAAGGGAGAAGAGAGAGCACGCTAACCAAGAACAATCAATGAAATGCCACCTTTTAATGAATGCTCCACCATATCTTGATAAAATCAGCACCAATTCTCTATTGACAAGTTATCTTTCCTTTGTCCCAATAACCCTCGAATCTTCTCATTGGCTAAGAAAAATGCACTAGAAGACAATAATTTGCCAAAGATGATGAGTCATGATCTTGTTATGAATAAAAACCCTTAGGCATCCTAAAATTTTATTAAATTCTCCAACTTCTTTCTCCAATCCCCAAATCCTTTTGCTTTGAACTTTTATGTCACCCTGCACTTGGATTTGCTGTGAGGATAAACTCCTCATACCCATGGACTTGACAGAGCCATGATTATGTCTGATTTTAGCGATGATAAGTACCTGCTTTATCGAGAAGATGACTATTTGAAAGATGAGACGCTCCTTCATAACCATTCATATTTGCCCCTACTTCAATATCGGAGAATAAGTCTACTATAGATTAAAACCAATCCATTTATTGGTTTTCATATAGCTATAATATTAATGAAATGAAGCTTTCCATGTGTTTGACCTCACTTTAACAACAAATTACCACCCTTTTATCTATATTAGGTCTAAATGACTGATTCTACCTCCATGGAGCTCTAATGGTGATTTTCAATCCTTTAAATATCCATTCTAATTCAATCTGAATCATCTTCGAACTTGACTCTTATGCATTTGCTTGCCTAGGTCAAAAATAGCTTCATCGACCTCCATCAAAAGTTTCCTAGGCTCACCTTTATTCATTGGATGTCAACTTATTGATTCAATACTATCAAATTTAGACACTTGGTAGCCTCACGCTTGATCTAAGCTCTATTGACTTCTTGACCTTGCTCATACCATTGATCTTTTTCTATACAAATAAATGCAAGCCATAGATCTTCTGCTAGTTTAACGTGATAAAGACACTTATCACCCACACATTTTCTTTTAAGATTCACTGACCTTTTGAACCACAACTTTTGATCTTTGATCACATGATTAAATGTACACTGTAGATTTTTTTGGGCCCACTAACGTCATCCTCTCCCACTTGTCATTGGATCTTTGATCCGATCACCCAAGATTTTGACACTTTTCAACCGCATGTTCATCTTTTTAAATCAAAATGTCTATTTCACGAGACCTAAACTTGACATTCACATGCACATATTACTTGTTAAGGATTTTTAAATCCAAATGGTTAATTATTGCAACTTTATCTTGACATCCCCGTGCATGTCTCATTCTACTTGTTTAACTTTGAGGACTTATATCTTGAGATAGACAATTCATCAAGACATGAAATTTGTAGAGGATGATCTAGGCATAAAATACATCATGGCCATGCATTCTTTTGGTTCTAGTTAACCTCCCAAGTGCATATATCAAATGTGTAACCAGATTGCCCTATCTATTTCTCTATGATGTTTGATGGTCTGGTTCATCTTATTCACTTTCTCAAGTCATTTGATCATTTGGTCAATCAAGAACTCTAATCAGTTGATCTATCCAGGTAGAATCTTTATATGTGGGTCAAATTTGGCCAACATCTTTGGTGATTCATAGGAAAGCATGCCTGTTATGCTTTGAACCTAGACTAGTTACATTTTCTGATCCATTGGGTATGGAGTCATAAGCTGATCTAAATTGAGTAAGGTTGTCCCTTTCTTGAAAACACTCTCTTGAAGCAACAAGGACCAAAACAAGCAAAATGAAACAAAGTGCCCAAGTCACTTTGGAAAATGAAACACACAATATAAAAATAAACTAACCTAAACAAAGTAAGAAAAACTAACCTACTAAATAAATGTGCACATAGGCACTTAGATAAAAGCATAAAATATACTCTAATATATACAATATTGTACATCAATTTACAAGTACCTCCCTCTTGGGTCCAATGGAAAAAAAATAGTATCATTCACTTGTAAGAAACTAAGATGAAAAAACCTTGATTTGGAGGTACCAAAAATGGTGAATCAAGCAGCTTGATGGTCAATCCTTTTGATATGCTCTCTAACAGATGAAATGGAATAAACATGTCTCCAATGTAGACATACTAGTCCAAGTCTTCCAAGCTTGGTTCATGTTGGATTGTAGGAACACTTTCTTGATGTTGATCATCACTCTTGAGAAAGCCTTGCATGAAGACTTCATTTAGGCTCTTGAGAGCAATTGCACTTGGTTCACTTGATGGTTCAAAAAGACCATATCCTTCCCCCTTATCCTTATGCAAATTAGGGCTGATCATTCTTAGAGAAACATGCTCATAGGTTCTTGGAAGAAGGACATGTTCCTTAATCTCTTCTGAATATTTAGTTATGGCATTGAATTGTTGACACAACCCTTTAAAATTTTCATTGATATGTTCATTAAACTACATCTCTTGATCATTTTAAATGTCTCTTTCATCAATCTCACACAAGATTTCATCTTGATATTCAACTGTAAATGAGAGTTGACTTAACCATCCAAGGTTTGAACTAAGACACTTGTCTTGCTCAAGCTCTAATTTGTTTTCCTCTTTCTCCAAGATTTCATGTTCAGCTTGAGGATTGTCTTCTTTAGGCAAGTTTGCAACACTAAGTTGTTCCATTTCACTCAATAAATCCAAACATAAATGTTTCCATTGATCTTCTAAGTCACTTGAGCTTCCCTTGACCTCTATAATAGGTTCATGAAGGCTATCCTATTGCTTATCATCAAGCTCTTGCAACTTGAAAGTTGAAACATGCTCCTCCCTATGAAGTGGGGTGCCTATCATGATTTCTTTCTCATAGGAACTTGCATTGTCCTCCTATGGATCACCTATGACTGCAAGCTTCTCTTTTATCCTATGTAAAATAGATTTTTTCTCCAAGAGGGAGATGGTGGAAGGGTGAAGAAGTTCACTCCACTTGTAGCTTAAGAGAGTGTTTTTCTAGCTAGGTACCTTAAAGGGTCTTTCTGGTGGCTCTTGAGGAAAGGAGAGAGAGTCTCAAAACTCTTGTACACCAAGCTCATTGAGATGAGTTATGGTTTTTTGATTAGTTTATTACACAACTAACTCCTTTTCTACCAAAATTGGTTCTTAGACTACCTCAACTAACACCTCTTCCTTCTTCTTTATGCCTTTCTGAACTAATTTTCATGATGGAAATGATTATAGAACAGAAAATCTTTCTTCCTTTTCAACGGTTATAGGAGAGGGTGGTCTTACAAGTGAGGGCATGGCATAGCCAGCGTTAAATGTTTTGGAGAAGATCCATGATGGGATGGCTTCATGTTCTTGAATGGGAATGGGCATTGGGATACAAGGGCAAACTGATTGGTTCAAGTTTAACATATATTTTTTCCCACTGCTCAAAAACCTTTTCAATGTATAATACCCACATTTTCAATTCTTGCTTCTCAACCTGTGGATAGTCATCTTCTTCAATGGATGCCCAAACATTCCATAAATCTTGTAATAATATCCTTATCCCCTCCATAACATGAATGGGGAATTCTTGTTCAAGCTTAACCCCCTCATTGATTTTCATGATTTTTCTACCTTGGTCCAGTATTACTTCTTTGAGTTTTGACAAGGATGGACTTTGACAAGGTTGACTATGGGGATGATCAGGAACTCTTGAAGGTTGAGCTTGAGGATCTTAGAGGGGAGAGGACACATAAGACTGATCCAAATGAGCCTACTGCTCTTCATAAGATATCAACACAATGTCTGCATTCTAGATCATGATTCTCATCATTACTATGTCCTCATTCTTATAAGATGACCTTTGTTCACCCTCAAAAACTAACCATCTATTCTTGACCAATAGAAGAGCACTCATTGCCTCTTGTAGAACATGGATAGGGATGATTAGAGAAAACTCCAAACCCCTACCCATCTCCCTTATCAACTCAATATAAACTGATAATGCTTACTTGACTCCTGATAGGGATATAGTAGGATAAGTCTAGTCTTGACAAGGGGAATTAGAGGAATAATTTAAATGAAAAGGAGGCTGACCTTAGTCATATGTAGGGGTGGGAGGAGGAAAAATGCCATGATAGGGTTGATAGGCTATTTGAGGGCCACTTGGGGGGAATACATAAACATTATTTGCTTGATAAGTATGATTCTTAGGTAGAGAATAAGCATATTGATCAAAAGATGGTTGATTATACATACCAGATTATGATGATTAGGAACTTAGTTAGGCTTATTAGACCAACTGATAGATGCTCAGAGTCACCATTAATATTTGAATACGTGCCTCCAAAGGCTTATTGATGAAGAGAACACCAAAATTCTTCACCATTGAACAATGTATAAGTCCTACCAGGCATGCCAAAAACTATTGTAACATCAATTTTCACCCTTAGAGAGGGTTATTTAGGCTCTCTCTAATTAATATACACTATGGAAATAACCCTAGGCTATGGGTATCCTATAATAGGGTTGAATCTTTGGAGAAGGCTGACTTCTTTATGATGAATCACCTAAACTAATATTATCATAGGAAAAAGGGTTAGAAAGAGGAAAGGACTCCTAAGAAGGATAAAAAGTGATGCACCAAATGAAAGGGGAGACTCCCATAAGCTTGAACTCACACTAGATCTATATAACATAATACTAGTTCAAACAACCTCAAAATCAAGATAATTGCATAAGTATTTCATAGACTAGGTTCAAGAAGCAATGAATACAAACAAAAAGGAGTTCTAAGACTCACTGAGAGCTTAGATTAATGGTAGAAAGAACATTAACCCAAACCTACAGACAATTTGAAAACACTCTAAAAGAGGTCAAAAAGGAGGACAATGGACGAGAAAGATTCTCCTTCACTATGTCATCATGCACAACTTACTCAAAACAGATCCAAGGCAAGAGATAGGTAAAGAAAGTCTTTTATTACATCAAGAGATAGTTCTTACAAATGCTTGGCAGGGTTTAGCCTAATCAAGATGAGCATATTTTATAATATCTTAGAGAGTCCCCTGCTTTTTAAGATCAAAAAGTCCTTGTGAGAGTCTAAAATTTGAGAGAGAGCGAGAGTTACAAATGGGAAGAATGGGTGATATAGAGAAAGGGAGAAGAGAGAAGAGGGAGCACATTAACCTAGAATAATCAATGAATTGCCACCTTTTCAATCAATGCTCTATCATATTTTGATCAAATCAGCACTAGTTCTCTATTAACAAACTATCTTTCCTATTTCCCAATAGCTGCCCAATCTTCTCATTGGCTAAGAAAAATGCACTAGAAGATAATAGTTTTCCAAAGATGATAAGTGTGTTAAGGATAGCCTAACTTTAGTGCTCACATTTATGTTTTTATTGTTAGGTAAATTACTATTTATTGAATAGTAATTATCATATAGTAAATCAGTAGTTAGTTACGTTGATATATCAACAATATATCATGTATAGTTAGTTGGTTAGTAAAATATATTGTTTATATAAATAATATATTTTACTTATACCCATATCTCTATCAATGGGTTTGTTGTTAGCTTGACTTCATATTCTATAGGAAATGGTTAGTCCTGAATATTTAATAGCACATGTATTATTCGAAATAATCAGAACGTGAATAATATATTTTTAGTGTGTTGAAATATTATTTCTATTGTCTGTGTTTTAGCTCTATTATTTGAATATGTTATTTTCTTAATCTTGCACAGACTCTTATAAACCCCATCATCTGGTATCAGAGCAGGGGGATCTAGTTATGAGATTAAATAAAGGAATCCTTGTGCTCTTATGAGATAAATTTAACAGAATCTAAGTTTTTAGTGTCATGAGATGTAGGTCATGAATGAAAAGTTGTTATAGCTCACCAAAAACCTGAGAAGTTCCAAATAAAACTAGTTTTTATAGCTACAATGCCCAACACAAAGTGTGTACATAGACCTGCATTTATTTGTTTGACATTGGTTATTTAATCAATTTTTAGAACACCAGTGAATGCCAATTACAAAGTTAAATACATGGAGACTTTATCAGATTGTGTAGTGTATTTGGTAAAGAAATCAAAGCATTCTGCTAATTTATGCTTGGTCTAATTTCTTTGTGCTCGTTTAGCTATTTATCCTCAACAAGGATCATGGATATCTACTCGTACAGCTCAGACACATCCCTACATTTGATCTATAAAATGAGAAACACATGTGGAGCAGGATTAAGATGAAGCTTTAATTAAAGTTTCTATTTTGAGCAAAAAGCTAAGCTATTATTTGAATTCATGCTTCTATCGCCCTATTGTGTGTTGCATGTCACATGGTATTTATGTGAAAATTGAGGCATATATATGTGTCCACCGAGCAAGCTTATTTTGGATTTTACATGGTACTCATCCTATCTATATTGCATTACTTTGAAGATATTTGCAATATTTAAGACTTGGCCTGCATTACAAAACTGCATCAATTACATTAGCGTAGCCTAACTTTGTCCTTCATGTGATATACACCTTTATATGATTTTCATGTAGCATATATGCTTTCATTTACTGTATATTCCATATGGCCCTCGCCCCATGGCAATCACAGATCCTTGTACGATGACTCACCCCAATTCACAAGTTGACACTTGGCGGACTCCCGAAGATAACTCTACCACATGTTTTGTGTTTATTTATGTCACCATTTTTAAGTCCCAAACATACATTTTGTTCAATATTTTGTGCCTCCAAATTTGTCATGCATGCTCGGTTGGTAGAAGTTATTGGGTCATATTTAGTTTTTGGTGATCAATAATTTGCTAAGCTTTAGGTCTTAAAGTCAAGTCAAGATGTTTATTAAGTGTTTTTTAAGTTGATATCTTTATTTAGGTTAACGTATTAAATTGGTCAAATATTTATTGTTTAATATCTTATCATTTCCAAATCGTTGATAATTTGAGTGGCATTAAGATATTGTCAAAACTAGTTTATTTTAAAATTCATAGGTTAGTCTGTCTTTTATATTTTAATGTTTTTAAGATTAAGGTGTCTGTATCAAAATAATATTTTTAGGTCCTTAGTCAATATAAAAATTTGGTATTCCAAAGTGTCAAAATAATGTAATGAGTCAAGTGTTAGTATTAAGAGTCATTTTTATGTTAAAAATGAGTCAAAAGTCAAAAATTATTTTGAGTCATTTTTTTAAAAGAGTGTGTCAAAATTGTCAAAATCATTTCTATGTTGAAGTCGATAAAGTTTATCATATTTATAAAAATTCTACATCATATAAAGTATGTTTCGAGTCATTAGTCAAAATCAAAAAGTCATCTATTGTCAAAAGTCAAAGTGTCAAAAATAAAAAATTGTTTGTAAAGGATTATCACTTGTACATGACATATTCAGTCATACATCCAAACTATGGGGAGGTATTTCTCCTCGATGAAATCATGTAAAGATTGACATTCGACACATCGACTAAGTAAGTTGTAGATATTGGAAGAAGGAAAAAATGGAGGTTGGAGGTTTCATAGCCTCTCGTCAGTCATCAACGATGGGGCCCAGAATGATTTGGTGACATATATAGGATGGTATGCATTTTCATATTTTTTTGTTGTGTGTGTGCAAATAAGAATATAAGTACATACATATTCAATTATTGAAATAAGTGAGCATCTATTTCTTTATTTCCCATTGAAGTAAAAATTATGATGCGGATTAATAGAATGTTGTAGCATGATGTAGGTTGTGGGTTAACCTATAAAACTTGTAGGATGTTTTGGTTGGTGGTAAACTGAGTGTAAAACCATCCATTGTTTATAGGTTGTTGGTAAATTGAGTGTAAAACCATCCGACATTTTTATGTTGGTGGTTATCTAAGTAAAAAATCATCATGTGAGTTTTTGTGAAAGTTACAATATAGGATGATGTTTTCTCCATGTTCTCACTAAGGGTGGAATGTTAGGGATAGCCTAATGTTATTGCTCACATTTATGTTTTTACTATTAGGCAAATTACTATTTACTGAATAGTAATTATCATATAGTAAGTCAGTATTTAGTTATGTTAATATATTAACAATATATCATGTATAGTCAGTTGATTCATAAAATATATTGTTTATAGAAACAATATATTTTACTTATACCTGTATCTCTATTAATGGGTTTATTGTTAGCTTGAATTCCTATTCTATAGGAAGTGGTTAGTCAGTCTTGGCTATTTAATAGCCCATGTATTATTTGAAATAATCAGAGTGTGAATAATATATTTTTAGTGTGTTGAAATATTATTTATGTTGTCTGTCTTTTAGCTCTATTATTCCAATATGTTATCTTCTTAATATTGCACAGACTCTGATAAACCCCATCAAAGTCATGATCTTGTTATGAATAAAAACCCTTAGGCACCCTAAAAATTATTAAATGCTCCAACTACTTTCTCTAATCCCTAAATCCTTTTGTCTTGAACTTTTATACCACCCTTCAATTGGCTTTATTGTGAGGATAATGTCCTCATACCCATGGACCTGACAGAGCCATGATCATGTCTGCTTTTAGTAGCGGTAAGTGCTTGCTTTGTCAAGAAGATGATTGTTTGGAAGATGAGACATTCCTTCATACCCATTCATATCTACCCCTACTTCAATATCTGAGCATAGGTTTAATATAGATGAAAACCAATCCATTTATTAGTTTTCATATAGCTATAATATCGATGAAATGAATCTTGCCAAGTGTTTGACCTCATTTTGACAAGTTATCACCCTTTTGTCTGTATTAGGTCTAAAAGACCTATTCTACCTCCATGGATCTCTAATGGTGATGCTCAATCATTGAAATATTCATTCTGGTTCAACCCAAATCATCTTCAAACTTGGCTCCTATGCATTTGCTTGCTTGGTTTGAAAATAACTTCATTGACCTCCATCAAAAGTTTTTTAGGATTGCCTTTGTTCATTGTCCATCGACTTATTGATTTGAGACTATCAAATTTAGACACTTGGCACCCTCACGCTTGATCTAAGCTCCATTGACTTCTTGTCCTTGCTCACATTATTGATTTTTCTCTGTATGAATGAACATGAGCCATAGATCTTCTGTCAGTTTAACATGCTTAAGACACATGTCACCTATGCATTTATTTTTAGGATCCATTGACCTTTTGACCCATCATTCATAGATGATCTTTGATCGCATAATTAAACATGCACCATAGATCTATTTAGGCCCACTGATATCATCTTCGCCCACTAGCTGTTGGATATTTGATCCAATCACTTGATATTTTGAGACATGTTATTTGCATGTTCATTCTTTTGGATCCAAATGGCTATTTTATGAGGCTTGAACTTGACGTCTATGTACATGTCTTACTTGTTAAGGATTTTTAAATCTAAATAGTTAATTTTTTTAGCTTTAACTTGGCATTCCCACACATGTTTCATTCTGCTTGTTCAATTTTGAGGACTTAGATATTGAGATAGATAACTAAACAAGACATGAAATTTGTAGAGGGTAATCTAGTCATGAAATAAACCATGTCTGTGCATTACTTTAGCTCTGATATACTTCCCAAGTACATATATCAAATGTGCAACCAGAATGACCTATCCATTTTTTCATAATGTTTAGTGATTGTCTGATCCATGCAGCAATTTAAGCGACAATTTGGGTGACAGTTCCACCCCAATTGATGACAGAACTTCTAGGAGTCATAACTTTTGCACCGTAGCTCCAATTGACTCACCGTTTGAACCGTTGGAAAGATAAGAATGAGGAGAACAATATGAGATGGAATAGAGCTTTTCTCAATGAAGTTTAACTCCCTAAAATCCAATGGAAGTGCCATAAATTTTAATTTTAGTAGTGCAGTCTAAAAATAGTAATTTTTTAAATTTTGTACTATTTTAAAGCATGGAAGTCGAACCAATTAATCTCTCTCGAGATTGGTGACCCTCCACATCCTCCCCTTCTTTCAAAATAGGTATAAATGAAGATGTAACTCGAAATGGAAAATCAGACATCTCTTCCCAGAGATAAATATATAGTTGTATTACAATCTTGAGTAATAATACATCTCTTCTCAAAGAATTCATTGTTACTATGTTATTTTTGTGTTCTTGAATTATTTATCAACCAAAACTTTTGAGTTTTGGATCAATGGTATCAGAGCGGTTTGTCTTGAGAATGTATGATCCTGAAGACAAGGTCAAGCTATAAGAAGCTTAGGTGGAAAACAACAAAGCTTCCAAACTATCCACCTATTCACTCCAAATGACTTCAAATGGTGGATGACACCGAGCAATTTGATCATTTCAAGGAAATAGTGAATGAAGCCCTCCAACGGTAACAAGCATAGATGTTGCAATAATTTTTCCAAATTCTTCAACTCTCGATGGAAAATTCTAGCTCCTCAGCTACACTTCTTGGCTCCTCATCCATGGAACATCCTTTCAGTGCCCCAATACCCTTCAAGATTCAGGTGAATTTTGATATTCTTAAATTTGAAGGCAAAATCAATGCTGATGCAGTAGAAAATTGGTTAGATCAATTATCTTCCTACTTCTCTGTAAATAAATTCATCGATGGAGAAAATATCACTTTTGCTCTTTTAAAAGCATCATTACCCATGAAAAACTGGTGGGAAGTGTACAAAAAGAGGTTCAGTACAGATAAAATTGACCTTGAGGTGGAGCCTACCTGGGATGATTTTGTGGAAGCAGTGAAAGAATAATACTATCCCATTGGAGCATATGATGATCTGTACATACAGTGGCAACAACTTCACCAAGGTAAGGACCAATCTGTTCAAGATTACACAGATATTTGTTATTCTTTGTCTGCAATATTGGGCATCCAAGAAAGTAAGAAACATAAGACTCTCAAATATCATGGTGGACTACAATGGTACATACAGGGGGAAATGGAACTCTTCAATTTGGAAACCCTCAGTGAGGCATACAAATTCATAGTGAATATTGAGCAAAAACATGGCAAAAAGAATACAAAGAGTCAGCCCTCAAAATAGAAAAGTAACAAGGAAGGTCAAACACAAGCCCAAAATTGGAAGTAAAAGGATTTTCAAGATAAGAAACCCTAGAAGGGGAAGGTTGGAAAATGGTGTGATTACCACAAAATTGGAACTCACTCCAAAGAAGAATGTTGAGCCATCAAGTCACTGCTTTCTGAGTCACAATACTCAACATCTAATACTCTATCTCAACCCATAGTCAAAAAGGATGAAGAATAAATTATAGACATTGAGCCCAACACCATCATCGCTTCATCACAGACCTGTGAGGAAAGGACAGATGACAAGAAAATATTATTTCACTCCAAATTATGGGTAAAAGGTAAGCCTTTGCAATTCATTCTTGATAGTGGGAGTCAAAAGAATTTAATCTCTGCTAAAGTTGTGAAAAGTTTGAATCTATCCATGAAGCCTCATCCAAAGCCATACTGTGTCACCCATCAATGTCTTCTTTCATATGTAATAAAACCTTTCCAAGATGAAGTCTTGTGTGATGTGGTCAATCTAGATGTTTGCGATATACTCCTTGGTCGGCTGTTCATGTATGAGCGACATGGCATCTATGAATCATGAACTTGAAGAATCACCCTCACTCTTGGAACATGATGCTATAGGGTACCAGAGGTACCACCTCCCACATATGTCTCCTTGATCAGTGCTAAGCAATGCAGGAGATTGTTGGAGAAGACAAAGCAATTTGTTCTCATGGTGGTCAAACCACAAAAACCCAAGAAGGTCGATGTTTCAGTCCTGACTACACAATCAACACAACAAAAAAAGTAGATAGGATGAATCACAAGAGAATATGATGACTTATTCAAGTCACCTATAGGAGTTCCACTGCATTTCTAGGTAAAACATTCTATCAATTTGATCATAAGATCACCTTTGCCTAACAATCCTATGTATCACATATCAGTTTTGGAGAATGATGAGATAAAAAGATAGATTCAAGAATTGATCCAAAAGGGTCACATCAAGCCAAGCTCTTCACCCTGTGGTAGCCCAATTGTCTTGGCACCAAAGAAAGATAGAACATGGAGGCTTTGCATTGACTACCGAGCCCTGAATAAAATCACTATGAAGAATCACTACCCTCTCCCCAGGATTGATGACCTGTTAGACCAACTCCGTGGTGCGAAGTTCTTCACCAAAATTGATCTCAAATCTAGCTATCACCAAATTTCCATCAATCCCACCGATGTCTGGAAGACTACATTCAAATCTAAGGAGTGTTGGGATATGAAACCCCCGGAAGCACACAATTGATTACCAAGCAACTTAATATGTGGAAATACCCAGAATCAACAAGTAACTAGAATTCAGAAATAACACAAGATATGAGAGACAATACACAACTTGTATTAATACTCATACAAAAAACAATACAATAAAGAAGATGCCACTTCTTCTCCACCACCTCTTCAGAGGCTTCCCACACCTCAAGTGAACAGTAATTCTCTCCTCAAAGCTCTCTCTCTTAGGTCCCAACACCCAACTCACACACTGAGTTGGTGTTCACCTTATACCTGTGCTCCACACACTCCACAAGTGCTCCACGCACTCCACAAGTACTCAAATATACTTCAAGTAGATCTCCCCTAAACCTGCAACAACCTGCACCTCAATAGACCTTACTTATGGAAGGATCTTCCTTGCCTTCCTCTATGCTCTGAGTACACACAAGTAGATCTCTCTTGATATTGCTCCCTGTTGTGTTGCTATCATATCTGATCTTCCACCTACATATCAAATTGGTTCTGCACACCTGTGAACATTGACCTTGCACACACACACACCTGCATATCAATGATCTTACTTACCATGTAGATCTCCTATCGTAGCCATGCTCACCTGATGACCAAGATCATACACTCCTGAAGAACCCTGTTGATTCTTCAATCCAGCACCCACCTTGGTACTATGTCACTAGGAGGAACACACCATGCTCACCTCACATACAGAAGGAGCTTATAATAATGCTCTCTTACTCTCTAGCACAAGTTTACAATACAACCATGAGTCTAATATATAGAACTCATCCAAACAATAATTAGACACCTAGTACAATAATTAGATCCGCAGCTCTCAGTCTATAATTAGCACTCATCATGCAAACACTTGGTTCATCAACTAACTGCCTGTAATATACTCGCAGTCGAACCACACAGGCGACCGACATCGGTCCCTATCCGCCTGGGGGTCGCCGATGCCGGCCGATCTCTGACCAACATCGGTTGCTATCCTGCCTTATCTTGTCGACGTCGATTGGCCTGACCAACGCCAGTGTCTGTGACACTCTAGCAACTCCTCCAATGGCCTTCTCCATATCTGCATCAGTGAAGCTTTTAGCTCCACAACCTAACAATCTCCCACTTGGAGATAAATAGCTGCACTGTACCTGTACCTATACCCCATCTAATATGTTTTTTGGTTTGTATTCCTCTTCAAGCTCGATCCTGAAGACAACCCACCACACGACCTGTGGTGCACACCCTGTCATCTGAGTACCCTGCCGCATCTAAACCTACAATACCATGTAGTGAAGTCCTAACCCTGAATAGCATGAATCCCTGCTGCTGGTCTCTCTCAAATTCCTGAGAACTCACTTCCCCGAATTGGCTCCTAACTCTCAGACAACACCCACTGCTTGAGCAAACTCAGGGCTATCCCAGACCTCATGTGATTTCGGACACTGAACTATCCACCCCTTAGTGTGCTCCGGCCCTGCATCCTAAACCTCGCCAACACTTGATTCACATTAGCTCCCACTCGAGACAAAATCAACCTGTGATCTCCATGCCTCCCATGCCAAAGAATTTCGCTGCTCCAAACTCTTCCTGACATGCCACTGAACTAATCTTACCCTTAGCTCAGCAAAACCCTGTATGTACACCCCTGCTAGCTAGCATACTATCCACATACAGCAACAGAATGATGTTGCAATCATCATCCCCCTGGTAAGTCAAACCACAGTAGTTACCCTGACATTGACTAAAGTCATGCTTCGTCCTCCACCTGTCAAAACCTGTACCACTGTCCTGCAGCTTCCTCAAGACCATATGACCTGGTCTTTCATCTCACGTATTCATTCTCTCTATTCTTCAACTAAGGTATCCATTCGTCTCTGTGCTTTCATCTAGCTGGCAACCCTACCAAATCTCCCGCTTGGTTCTGCATCATAATCTTGCCATGCTCCTACTGTTTCCTAGATCCTTCCTGCTCTATAATCAGCAACAAGTATAAATAAGAGGAACAACAAATTTGAGGCTTACTTATGTCTTCAATCCTCCGTATGGGCATTTGAGACTCCTTGACAGCTTGCTGTCCACCCAAAATTCGTTACAATGACCGACCTCGGCCACCACACAGTCTGCATTCGATCGACATCTGTTCCTACGCCTGTCCTGACTACCAACCTTGTCGAAGTCAGTGTCCCTGCTGCCGACGTCAGTCCTCTTGACCGACGTCGATCTTATCTACTGCAGACGTCAGTTTTTTTGTCGACGCCGATACTTGTGTTTGCCTGTAAGTGATGACTTTTTACCCGCGAGCTCCTTTGAATCAATCCCCATGTCTAAACTGCCCTGCTCAGAAGTATCCAGCCCATCCACTGGTCTCTGTCCACCATCTCCTCCAAGAACACCAAGGCTTTCTAGTTCTTAAGCTTGTCAAATATATATGTCTTCTGCTTAAGAACATGCATCTCCTTCCTGCTCATGTGACCAAGCCTATGAAGCCACGTCTCCGTAACAAAAGAAGAATCAGTAATATAAACAAGTAGATAAAGAGTACCTATTTTCTTACCACCAGCTAATTCAAGTGCATCCGCTGTGAGAGTTCTCGTCCATCTCTCATCACCCAACTCTTCTGAAGAAATTAGCCATATCTCCAAACCTAGGACCTACATGACCTCCTTCAACACCCATGTGTTGGCTGCCTGTAATTTCAGCTTCACTTCCCCTTTGCCAATTCTTTGGCAAGGCTCACCAGCTCCTCTCCTTGGGGTTACATGGAAAGAGGCAACTAAATTTGTTATCCAAGATTCAACTTTATCCAAGAAACCTCCCAGAGCATCCTGTGCCACATCACCTGCAACATCTGTTTCTTTAATTTTTTCATCCTGATCTGCTACCAACCAACAATCTTCTTTTACCTGCTCTTTCTTTCCATATGACCATTGGTGACCATCTGTGCTTTTCAACTCCTCCATTCTTAGCTTACTTTGATCTGCCATTGCTCTACTCCCACTCAATCAGAAACCCCTGAGAGTGACCTGTAACCAAACACAAACAACCTGCTCCCTGCAACCGTAGCTCTGATACCACTTGTTGGTATCAGCTATTGAACTTAAAACCAGGCTCTAATACCACTTGTTGGGATATGAAACCCTTAGAAGCACACAATTGATTACCAAGCAACTTAATATGCGGAAATACCCAGAATCAACAAGTAACTAGAATTCAGAAATAACACAAGATATGAGAGACAATACACAACTTGTATTAATACTCATACAGAAAAGAATACAATAAAGAAGATGCCACTTCTTCTCCACCACCTCTTCAAAGGCTTCCCACACCTCAAGTGAACAGTAATTCTCTCCTCAAAGCTCTCTCTCCTAGGTCCCAACACCCAACTCACACACTGAGTTGGTGTTCACCTTATACCTATGTTCCACGCACTCCACAAGTGCTCCACGCACTCCACAAGTACTCAAACGTACTTCAAGTAGATCTCCCTTGAACCTACAACAACCTGCACCTCAATAGACCTTACGTATGGAAGGATCTACCTTGCCTTCCTCTATGCTCTGAGTACACACCTGTACTCCAAGTAGATCTCTCTTGATACTGCTCCTTGTTGTGTTGATGTCCTATCTGATCTTCCACCTATAGATCAAGCTAGTTCTGCACACCTGTGAACCTTGACCTTACACACACACACACCTGCATATCAATGATCTTACTTACCATGTAGATCTCCTATTGTAGCCATGCTCACCTAATGACCAAGATCATACACTCCTGAAGAACCCTGCTGATTCTCCAATCCAGCACCCACCTTGGTACTGTGGCACTAGGAGGAACACACCATGCTCACCTCACACACAGAAGGAGCTTATAATAATGCTCTCTTACTCTCTAGCACAAGTTTACAATACAACCATGAGTCTAATATATAGAACTCATCCAAACAATAATTAGACACTTAGTACAATAATTAGATCTGCAGCTCTCAGTCTATAATTAACACTCATCATGCAAACACTTGGTTCGTCAACCAACTGCCCATAATATACTCACAGTCAAACCACACAGGCGACCGACATCGGTCCCTGTCCGCATGGGGGTCACCGACGCCGATCGATCTCTGACCGACATCGATTGCTATCCTACCTTATCCTACCGATGTCGATTGGCCTGATCGACGCCGATGTCTGTGACACTCCAGCAACTCCTCCAATGGCCTTCTCCATGTCTGCATCAGTGAAGCTGTTAGCTCCACACCTAACAAGGAGGGCTCTTTGAATGGTTGGTTATGCCTTTTGGCTTAACTAACACACCTGCAACCTTCATGATGATGATGGATGACATCCTACGACCCTTCACCAACTCATTTGTGGTTGTCTACTTGGATGACATACTCATCTACAGCAGAACATGGGAGGAACATTTGCAACATGTTCGTAAGGTGCTTCAAACTCTTTGAGAGCACAAGTTGTATGCAAATCTCAACAAATGCACATTTGGGATGACAACAATTCAGTACCTTGGGTACATTGTGAATGAGGAAGGGGTCCATGTTAATCTAGAAAAGATTTGGGTTATTTGAGAATGGCCCACACCAAGGACCCTCATAGAACTTCACAGCTTCTTGGGTCTTGCAAATTTCTATCACAGGTTTCTCCTGGATTTTCACATGTTTCTTGGTCACTAATCCAAGTGACTAAAGGAGGAGCTAAAGATACATTTCAGTGGGGTGAAATACAACAAAGAGTATTTGAGAATTTGAAGAGTAGACTTTGCTCAGCCCCTATTCTTGCCTTGCCAGATTTGCATCAATCGTTTGAGTTGATGACAGATGCATATGAATATGCCATGGGAAATGTCATCATGCAACATGGCCATCCTATTTCATATCATAGTGAAACTTTCACTGATACAGTTAGGAAATATCTAAAATATGATAAGGAGCTCTATGCCATTGTGCAAGCTTGCAAACAATGGAAACACTACATCTTGGGAAAAGAGACGGTCATCCACACTGACCATAGACCATTGGAATTCATCCAGACACAGAGCAAAATACAAAATGAGAGACACCAAAAGTGGGCCACATATCTTCAGCAATTCCATCTAATAATCAAACACAAAAAAAGGGAGCTCAAATACAACTATAGATTATTTGAGCCATCCACCAATTACTACACTCACAATAGTTCTTGAATCGTGCAGACATGAGACTGCCACTTGGGGTGCTATTTATAAAGTAGATCCTACCTTTGTTGATACATATCAGATGCTTCAAAAAGGTAAACATGTTTCTAATTTATATTTTCAAGATAATGTCCTCTATCATATGGGGCACATCTGTGTTTTAGTTGTAGAGCAACAGAAGATGATATGGGTAGCACATTTTAGTAGGACAGTTGGACACTTTGGTATAGAGAAGACATTGACAGTTCTTTAAAAACACTTCTACTGGCCCCATATGTGAAAGGATGTGGAAATATATCACAAATCTTGCACCCCATGTGCGATAGCCAAGCCAACAAATAAGAATCAAGGATTGTACACGCCATTTCCAAAACCAACTCGGCCTTTGGAATCTGTCTCAATGGATTTTCTCTCGAGTTTGTCTACTTCAAAACATAGTGAGGACTGTATTTTTATGGTAGTTGATCATTTTTCAAAAATGGCTATCATGATTACTTGTAAGCAAAATATATCTGTTGAAGAAACTGCTCAACTATATTTTAGTCATGTATCGCTCCATTTTGGTCTCCCCAAGTCCATTGTCTCATATCGAGATAGCAGGTTCCTAAGCATCTTCTGGTCCACTTTATGGAAGATGATGGATACCAAGCTGATGAATTCCATAGCCTTCCATCCATAGATTTATGGTCAGATAGAGGTGGTTAACCACTTGATTGTTCATATGATTCAGATGTATCACTCTAAACATCCACAAACATGGGATGAGGGGCTTCTTTTCATACAACATGGATACAAGCGTGCCCTGCATAGCTCAACCAAGCACAGTCCATTCCAAGTATGCTTCAGGTTCCAACCCATGGCACCAATTGATATAGTTGTTCCATTCTCCACCATGGAAGATCTGAAGAAAAAAAATCAACAAAGTTTATTGAAAAAATGCAACACATCCAGCAACAAGTTTATGACATCTTGGAGAAGATGAATCAAAAGTATAAGCAATGCCATGACAAACATAGGATGCACACCATTTTGATGTGGGTGATAAGGTTTGGTTTCAGCTTTAGAAGGAATCACTTGCAGGCCCACATAGAAAAATTTGGCCTCTGCAATATGGTCCCTACACCATCAACAAAAAAGTTGGAGAAAATGCTTTTGAGTTGAACCTACCAGCCTACCTTGGTCTGCATCCAATATTCAATGTGGAGCTCCTCAAACTATATCATCCACCTCTATTGGACACCTCAGTTGTAGCAGAACAACTCGACATTGATAAGCTTGATCCACAGAGTTTTTCTCTAGTGGAGGAGGATCAAATTATGGACACCTGGATGAAGACAATAAGAGGATGCTCTATTCCGCTTTATCGAGTGGTCAAAAGGGGCCAGCTTAGCCACCAAGGTGAGTGGCTCATAGAGAATCAAATCAAGACACAAATTCCACACTTGATGAATAACATTGATGCAATTGGGACCATTTATTTTCAAGGAGGGAGGAATGATCCGAGCAGCAATTTAGGCTACAATTCGGGTGGCAGTTCCACCCCAATTGATGATGAAACTTCTCGAAGCCATAATTTTTGCACCATAGCTCCAATTGACTAATCATTTGAACCGTTGGAAAGATAAGAATGAGGAGAACACTTTGAGATGGCATTGAGCTTTGCTTGATGAATTTTGAGTCCCTAAAACCCAATGAAAGTGCCCCAAAATTCAATTTTAGTAGTGCAGTCTAAAAATAGTAATTCCTCAAATTTTGTATTGTTTTAAAGTGTGGAAGTTGAACCACTTAATCTCCCTCGATATTGGTGACCTTCCACATCCTCCCATTGCTTTCAAAATATGTATAATGGAGATTTAACTTGAAATAGAAAATTAGCTATCTCTTCCCAAAGATAAGCATATAGCTGTATTGCGATCTTGAGTAATAATACATCTCTTCTCAGAGAATTCATTGTTACTGTGTTATTTTTTTGTTCTTAAATTATATATCAACCAGAACTTCTAAGTTTTGGATCATTGTCTAGTCCATCTTCTTCACTTGCTTAAGGCATTTGATCATTTGGTCAATCAAAAAAATTGCTCAATTGATCTATCCAGGCAGAAGCTTTGTATGTGGGCCAAATTTGGCCAACACTAACACTATTAAAAATCCTATTGAACATATCTGATATAGCCTAATAATATGAAAGGTATTAAAAAACTACTTGAAGGCTAGCTAGTGTAGACTATGTGGCATGAAGAGCACAAAGACATTCATAGCATCACCCACCAATTGTACTACATTGGCAAACCTTGAAAGGCATATATTGCAATATATTCAAAAAATATTCCTGAGTTGACAAATATCTTGAGAAAACAAATGAGTTCCTCTTGGTGGCAGCAAGGGTGACCTCAGCCGTGTAGATGAGAACAATGACCAAGGTGTACCCAACGAGGCAAATTAAATTATGTGAGTTGATTAAGATATGTACCTACATGTCATTTGTGTGTAGGTATTTATGGATGAATAAAATGACCCCACTCATCACTCCAATATCATAACCCAACAAAATTGAGTTGGTGGAAGCTAATATTACAAAAGTTATGACAAACTTGTTCCTCTTAGGCTTTGAATTTTTTGTGGTCATCACTTCTTTAATAGCCATGACATCTATCTTTGGTGATTTTTTAGCAACCAAAGTCTCGTTAAGAACATTCTTCTATGCCAATTACCCTATTTTTTCCTTCCAAATACAAATATACTTAAAAATTAAGAAGCATAACTTGAGCACCCAAATAATGTCTAATTTGCCATTATCTCACACTTGTATGTTATCTTATGAGTCAACCCCTATGTTCTATTATCATACACCTACATGAACATCATTGTCTATTTCAAACCTGTTAAATATATTATACAGACATCCTTAGACTCTCATAGTAGTCTACCTATACATGGGTAAATTCTGATAGTATAATCATTATGGCTAGTCGATAACAACCCACGCTAGACAGAACTATCCCTATCCCAACAATGACTATTTTTTAAAATCAAATCCATCCTTAAGGTTAGCTTATAAGCATTATCTATCAATGGCATGAGAATTATTCAAATAGATCTATATATAAATAAATCAAGGCCTCATTTCAAACCCATCTAATATCTTTCTTGCATTTATCTATTACACATCCATACACTATTACACATTTAGCAAGTCTGCCCTATTCTTCCCAATTTGCATACTATTCACTACGAGCAATCATAATCCAAGTTTGAAACATTTAAAAGTTGGGTCAAAGAAATGATTAACAAGTACCAAAACTAATAATTAGTTATATTCACATAGCGAAGGATCACAATTGCACGATCACACCAAGTGGAAGAACTACATATGGCTCAATTTCCCTCCTTGGAGTATTGGATATGTAGGGAGTAACCAATCATCAGACATGAGTGATTAGGGTCAGCTCAGCCCATTACACTTCCTCTATTTTTACAAGTTTCTAGTCGTCATAAACATATTTAGGGTTTAAAGTCAAAAGAGGTTGATTTTTGGATCTACATGCATCATCAAGTTTTGGGATTGAAGCCATAGAGTAAGAAGTATCTACCTATGATATTGACCTGATCCTATGTAACCGACCCAACATAGGCAATAGATAAGTTCTTGAATAGAGCACACTAAAGCACATTTATCTTTGATTTATACTTCCAAAATACAATCATAGTTAGACAATCAAACATAAAATCTAATATATTATAATCTCTTTAATACTTTTCATATTTAGTAGGAACACTTATGAAATTAGAAGAATCAATCATCAATCACTTACATTAAAATATATGCTTGAATGCCATATCTTATAATCTAAATTTTATTACAAAGTTCTAAATTAATTAGATTAATCTCACCCATTAATCCAAATTAAGGTAAAACAATAATTAAGTCAAACCTCCTTTAATGGATATATCTCTTCTGCTTTTGTATAGTGATGTTTGAAGAGGTTCAAAATAACCTTTATTGCTTTGTGTCTTACAAGTGACTCATAAGATAGTACTAAGGAAGGTTGATTAGATTATAGTTATATTTGGAAGGCAAAAATAATGTAACGATCATGGTTATAGTGGTATTGTTTTTATTTTATGGTGTTAATATCTTCACCATTGAGGTAATCACAGGAGTAGAAATAGTCAAACCAATTTCAAAAATATAACATATTAATGAAAACCATCCATGGACTCCCATGATTATTTTATATCATCATTGGCACCAATCTACTCAACATAGAAAGGTCTTCTTTCATTAGATCATGAGTCTAGGTAGCACTTTATTCCATATTTTTATCGTGGAATACAAAACTGTAAATCCTTCCCCATTTGCCCCATTGCCTCTGCAACATACATTGTTAGTTGTGTTGGTGGAATTTAGCAATGTAGATTCCCTCTCTTCCACCACACCCCCAACCACCTCACCAACACAATGGCTTGGCTATTGATAATCTATCACTAGTTCTACTAGTCCTCATTAACTAATTTGTTATAAATTAGCCTTTTGTTATGGCCCTAACTATGAAAATATGAAGGCATGTTCATTTTATATACTTCTGAAATTGGTTCACAAACCCTTTGACATTCCCCCATTTTCTTATTGTATTCTAATTTGTTTTTTGCCAATTTTACTGTCTTAAATCATTAACAGATTGTTTATTAGCATAAATACCCTATTTTGTTGAGAGAAGGCATTTTATCTTGTGCCACATTTTCATATAACCATATTAATATATTATTTTAAAACAAAGTATGCACTTTCAAATCACATACATTACATAAAATCTAGTTCATTAAGCCTATAAAGGAGATCAGGATTGATGAAACATGGTATAGTATTCTTGCTTAGATGTTAATTCAATACAATGTGCAACACCATTGTTACTCATTATTGTGCATTGAGTGACCATGAATATCTGATAGTTGGAATTATTATTGATATTTAAGTATTCACTCCCCCAGCTCATAAAACTAATTTATGTCTTCTATGAGAATTACATTATCTTCATATTAGTTTAAAATCATATATTATCTTAGTCACTTTACCCTATGAACTTCTCTTGTTTTTGAAGGCTAGGAAAACTCTTGTTGAAAGACTTTGACTCATTTAGTTCTAAGAAGGCCATTTCATCTTGGGTAAGTGCATATCATATCCTTTTAATTTTTAATTGGCCACATATATTCTCTACATCCTCAAAAGTTATATCAATAATTTCCATGATCTATTAATATCTGTAGCACATGATGTGATGTGGTGATAATTTCAAATGTCTCATTGTTGTAAATGCCTTTGAAGACCTAAAACGAGCAATATTGGTCTACCCACCGCATATTTTCCCAAATAAACTAAGTAAATTTATAATTATCAATTAGGATGTTTTTGTCATGTAAGTTATGGTTGGAACACCTTTGATGAAGTTATTTGCTTTCTTGGTAAAAAAATTTGAAGTTTAGGGTGGACCATTGTTGGAAATAATATTTATTGACATATAACTTCAAAGTAACAATATAATTTAATTAATATTTATTTTCAATTACTTTTTAAAATAAAATGATGCATGGTTTTTAGAGAATTCTAATATTTTTATTACGATTAATTTTTTGTTAATCAAGATGTACTGAAAGAGGAGAAAGTTTAGTGGTAAGCAATAGTAATTATTTCATATGTTATAAATGAACTCTGGGCATGGATTTTTATAATTTAATTTGAAAGGGGCCTAAACCTTATAAGTTAAGGAAGAATCTAGTTGGAACATTGTGCGTAGACTAGTTTGGTTTCTTGTCAATAAGGTTATAACTTAGTATAGACCATTGCTGAAAAAATAATTTATTAGCATGTAACTCCAGATTAACAATATAATGTTTTTAATTATATTACTTTATTTTTATGATGTAGGTTTTAAAAAAAGTATTACGGGTTCATAATTGGTTTGTTAAAGTTAATTTTAAGGGAATTTTATTGTAACATCAAAATTGGTCCCCATTTTGCATACATCTTATCACAATTCATTAAAGGCTTCAAGAATTTCTACTCAAAACAAAGTTTCTCGTGATTTGTTGACCCACTAAAATAGTTGATGAATACTATTAAATTAGTGGGTTGTATAATTGGTATGCCTAATTGAGACTTTGTATCATGTGTAAAATCTTTTTTTAATAGTGAAACTCATTTCAATTGTTTGCCAACTTCATTAGAGACTAAATGAAGCATATTCCATATTCCTTTATGTAAATGACAATCATTTGGGTTATAAAATCACAGCTGAGGAATTTGAGTATGATGACTAAGCAAAAAATAAGTTTTAGAGGAAGAGATATTGGAAATATCATAGGTGAAGAAAAGCATAAGAGTTATTTGGGAGATAAATAGCGTGTTAAAAAAATGCAAGTTAGGAAAGGATATGGATCAAAAGGGAAAATTATATACCTACATATAATTTTTCAAGAGAGTTATGAAGATGTTGACAAAAATATTGATTATATAATGGATTATATGTGTGATTATTGACTGAAATTCAAAGCTTAAAAGTGGAAATAAGAAACTATGAGCATCAATTAATAACAAAAATATATTAGTTACAAGTTGTAATCTTATTTAACAAATGTCCATTGTAGAAGTTAATTGATTTCCTTCAATCGTTATTCATGCTTCAAAATATCAATCATTTTTAATGGGGGGACTACGAAGGCCATTTTTAATGGCATTGGACATCAATAGCAAAGAACACAAGAAAATTTGTCTATTCTCCTTCATTGGGTTCAATTAGCAATATTCAAATTTGTTTATTGAGATTGCTATAATTATCTAATTTAATATTTGAGTCATATTTACCTGATTTGTTAGTTTATTAGACGTTTAATTGTGTATTGATCTTCATGAATAATAATAATAATTTATTTTTATCGCCCATTGTAATAGATCGCTTCACAAGTATCATAGGACATTTAATTCATAGAGGTTCAATTTTTGTGATATAAGTAGACAAATGATATTGTGATAGTTGTTAAAATGGCTAGAAAGTTTAGAATGCATCCAAAATAGAATAATGATGAATAATGAATTTATTTTAAAGTCCTCTTCTTTGAATTTCTGATACATTTACTTTAATAAAATTAATTAAAGATAGTACTACTTATATAAGATCATATATAAGTCAATGGCAAAGGTAATTTGTTGAATGATTTTGATATTTCTATGTGAATCCAAACATGAACAAGATTTGTATAAGAACTTGGAAATTTTTCTATGGAAGATTATTATATAATAGTGATTAAAATTTGTACCTTAGTTTAATGAACTAAATCTTGTCTAACCGACATTGGTAGTGGAGGAAAATACACCTAAATCTAAATGAAAAGAATCAAAAATCAAGTGATTAGTTTATAATGACTTTGAAAATAACATGACTCAACATGAATAATCATCCATTTTAAAACATTTCTTTATTTTAGATAAAAAAATATTCAGAAATATTTTGGTGTAGTTTACTCGGCTCTCAAACTTTAATGGGTTATGATAGTTTTGAAATGGTATTGGCCATTAAGTATAATAGATATGTCATGTATTTATGACTTCCCTTTCATAGGAATAAAACAATATGGTTTGTAACTACACTCTACTAATTAGACATGAGCTGAAATGAGATCAACAAGGTCATAAATAATAATAATAATAAATGGCCACATCAAACACCTTTCTATATCATAGGGTTCTAAAATAAGTTCTTAAGTTGTTTCAAGTATTTATCCAATAGACGGTGAATTAATTGTAAGTTTCCAATGTCTTCACTTATTGTTTTATGTGGTTGATAGGTGAACGGTACTTGGTTAATTTATAAAGACACAATTTTATTATTTTTATTGTTAGATATTGACAGGGTTATTATAAGATTCATATTTGAATTTAATATTTAATCTAAATAATTCGATTATAGAATTTGTGTTCGGCTTATGTTTAATTTTTTTATATTAAATATAATTGTTATGATTTGCTCTAAAATTTATAGGTTATATAGTTTGTAGTATAACTATAATTGATAATGTAAAAAGGGCATGATTCTTGTAATAAGACATTCACTTAATAAATAAAATTTACAATTGTATACATATATTTTCTTGAAGGTAGGTTGTCAAATTAGTATTTAAAATTTTATGATAAGTTATCGATATTGGTATATGTATCTATATACATATATTAAAATATTTGTTGAGGATTAATGATTCATAGGAACCCTCTTTTATTGTTTATTTTTCAATATAAATAAAATACTTGTTACCCACCTAAGTGCATGGTGATAAACAATTGAGAAGCCAAACATAGAGAGTTCTCAATAATAATCCTTCATTCATATATTCAATAGAAAAACATACATACATACCTATATATATAGGAGAGCCTACTCCTATATCCAAGGAGAGTGAATCTCTATAAATAAATAACTCTGACAACTCTACACTATTCTACATGAGTTGTTGTAACTCACACAACTAATATGGTTATATGAGTTGTTTATTCAACAACTCTAACAATATTTACATTTACTATTTGTATGAGTAATTCTCACATTATTACAAACACATAATTATTAATATTAACACCATAAAACTCTAACATTCACTCCTTATGAACATTATTAATTCCTAGCATACACCCCCTTAATGTGAATATGGGGAAAACATCAATTCTATATTTGCACCTATGCTCATGATTTGATGATTTTCTTACAACCACCATAAATGTTAATGATGGTTTTGCATATGGATTACCAACAACCAAAAAATGATAGTTTTCAAGTGATTTACCAACAACTACAAAAAGATAGTTTTGTAAGTGGCTTACCACCAACCACATCATGATGTGAAATATGTTTATCAACTCTCTTCACTATCCTACATCCAGAGAAAATACAAAAGAATGTTCAGCTCACTTGTTACAAATATGAACAAAAATATAACATTTATTCATATTCATACACAACTCAAATCAAACACACAACTGAAATAAAATGCCCCACCAAATCATATGGACTTCATCATTGGTCACTGATGAAAGACTCTATAAACCTCCTTTCTCTGTTGCTTTCAACCTCCAATAGGTGAAATTGCTTACTCAGTGAATGTGTCGATGAAGCTTAACCTTTGCATGTCATTTTTTATGAAAAGACTCCCCCACATACATAACAGACACTTTTGATTCAAGATGTCATATTTTCCCAATAATGTATCCGTATAAAAGAGATTTTTGATTTTAACAAATTTAACATATTTTATTGACATCAAAATTACTTAATTTTAATACTCAACTCACTTTGTTTTGACAATTTTGACTTAATTTTTTTATGATTGACATGTAAGGCATTAACTAAAACTATATAGCTATAATCATAAACTATGAATTATGAACCTAAATTCAAAAACTCAACTCTAAATTAAAGACTATTTTAATCTATAGACTTATCTAATACCAAAGAAATAGACTCTATCTATTATTAACTACACACTACTAATCAAGCTCTTAGACAACTGAAAATCGAGGTATAAATGACATGTACATGTATACAAAAGACTAATCTCCTTGTCAAAACCTGACAACCAGAATGCATAGATTTGTAGACTTGCAAGTGTGGAATGATGAAAAGTCAGACTAGCCTCACATGGTGGTAGATTTGATGAATAGAACTGTAGATTTTGTTAGGAATAAATTTTATAGTGATGACAAGCATACAAAGAATGAATGTAGATTCGAGAAGGCTCAGAATTGTTAGTGTCGTTTATTAAGGATGACAATGATAAATGTGTGCTACTACTCCCACCCTTTGCGCTATTACTTGGTATATCTTCACTACCTAATTAAATAGTGATCATCTAAACATGTCTCAGACTTATGGGTAGGCATAGATCATAGATTTCCAAACTTTGTGGAAATTTCTCAGGCATAAGACACATTTCAAAGTTGAATACTATATGTGCCTAGCTATTTGAATAGATATTACTTCATTCAAAGCACTCCTCTCAGATTATGAAGTAACCTTACACCCTTTAATCCTAAAGCATTCCACACATTGTTGTAATTCTCACAAAAGATCTTGCTTTGGCATTAATGACAATGAAAACAACCTCAAATTGGCTCCCATGTTCTCACAAGATTTTCCTTACTCTAATATCACTGATAAACAATTAAAAATCCAAACACAAAGAATTTTCTATAATAATACCTTGTTCATATATTCAATAGATAAGAGCTCACACACACACACACACACACACACACACACACACATAGGAGACCCTGCACCTATATCCAAGGAGAGTGAATCTTTATAAATAACTCCTACAATAACTCTACATTATTTTACATGAGTTGGTGTAATTCACACAATTAATATTGTTATATGAGTTATTTATTCAATAACTCTAACAATATTTACATTTACTATTTAGATGAGTAATTTTCATGTTATTACAAACACATAATTAATAATGTTAACACTATAAAACTCTAACCCAAGCAAGTTTCTTTTGAAAGATTTGTATTATCAATTTTTTTTAAACGTTAAATTCTCTCTAACCATGAATATTGTGCAAAAATAAAATAATATTTATAAAAAATATTTAATATTAAATATTTTTATTATATAATTTAGTTTTAACAAAAATATAAAATTTGATATATATATATATATATAGACACACACACACACACATCTATATATATACACACACACACACACACAATCAACCATCATTTGATCAATAAGCTTATTCTCTACCTTTGCATCACACTTATCAAGAAAATATTGTTTATGTATTCCTCCCAAGTGGACTTCAAACAACCTACCAACCCTATCATGGCCCTTTTCCTCCTCCCACCCCTACATATGACCAAGGTGAGCCACCTTTGCATTTAAATCAGTCCTCTAATTCCCCTTGTCAAGACCAGGTTATCCTGTTGTATCTTTGTCAAGATTCAAGCAAGTATTATCAGTTTATATTGAGTTGATAAGGGATATTGGTAGGGGTTTGGAGTTTTCTCTAGTCATCCCTATCCATGTTCTACAAGAGGCAAGGACTGCTCTTCAATTGGTCAAGAATAGATGGTTAGTTTGTGATGGTGAATAATGGTCATCTTGTAAGAATGAGGACATAGTAATGATGAGAAGCATGATCCAAAATGTAGATAGTGTGTTGATATCTTATGAAGAGCAGTAGGCTCATTTGGATCAGTCTTATGTGTCCTCTCCCCTCCAAGATCCTCAAGCTCAATCTTCAAGAGTACCTGATCAGCCCCCTAGGCAACCTTGTCAAAGTCCATCCTTGTCAAAACTCATAGAGGCAATACTGGACCAAGGCAGAACAATCATGAAAATCAATGAGGGGATTAAGCTTGAACAAGAATTCCCCATTCATGCTATGGAGGGGATAAGGATATTCTTGCAAGATTATAAATATTACTCATATATATATATATATATAAACACAAATAAATAAATGTGCCCTCCTATATTATATAACAATTTTTTAGATGTGAAATGAACTTTTGGTATATCTTATAAATATTAAGTGTATTTTGTCTTATTCCATATTTTTAATGTCTTTTAAGTATGCAATACACATTTTATTATAAATATTATTAGGCAAGTCAAACAAAAATTCCATAGATCCTTCTAAAAATGCAAAACTCGATATGAAATGTAAAAGGCATTATAAACTTTTTAATAGGCTATATTTACTAGGTCTATATAGAAATGCTATATTATCCTTATATAATATTATGATATGTGTTAGAATACATATTTCATATTAATCTATTTGAAAAATTCACAAAAAGGTTACATGTCTTATTGTGAGTGTGTTGCATGACACAAAATGTTTTTAAAATACCCACCACATTTGCATGGTGTGAGATTATAAAAGAATGAATATTGAGTTTTTGAGGTGTGCGATCAATGCATGTTTGGTTTTACATAGTGTGTGATGATTGACCAATCCATGTCGGGTTTACATGGTGTCATTTAGGAGATCTATGTATGCATGGGGGTGTCACCTTAGTAAGGTGGTATATAACATGTACAATAATACAAGGAGTGATTTTTATTTTCAAACTTTGCATTAGTATATCAATAAAATATCAGTGATGGTGTAAAAGGGGGTCATAATAATGATAGTATGTAGTGATAAATCCCAAAAATAGGGTAATATTTTGAATTTTGTGATCACACGAGTTATGAACATTAATTACCTACTAAACCTCTATGGATGTATGTTGGGTTTGTGACTAATGCATGTTAGGTTTACATGGTCCAATGGTATACAACAATAAATCAATGCATGATTGATTTGTATAGTGCAGAGTGATATACCATTATAATTTGGGAAAACATGGTGTGCAATTTCTGATTGATGTACTTAGATTCCATGTGGAGTGATACCACTAAAAGACTTTTTTAGTGGTCATGAAGAGTGTAAAAAATGGCTGATGTACCTCAAAATTACATGGTATGAAAAAATAATAAGATGTAATTTATGTTCACATGGTGTGCAATGACTAGCGATGTGTTTTAGGTTACATGGTGTACTACAAGAGAGTAATGCACTTAAAGGTTGTGTGGTGCATAATGATCAACTGATGCATTTAAGGGTCAAATGAAATGTAAAGGTTGATTGATACACTATACACGTGTTTGAGCTCATTTTTCATGTTATGTAATGATTGACCAATCAATATTTGGTTTAAATATTGTATGAAACTCAACTAATGTACAATTGGTTTGTATTGTGCACATTGGTTGACTAATCACTATTTGTCTTGCATAGTCAATGTTGTGCACAATAATTGATCAATACATATTGGGGTTATGTCATACTTATTAGTTGACTAAGGCACATTATATTTGCATAATGCATAATTATCAATCAATGCATATTAGTGATAAATGCACAATATGCTAACATGGTACTTAGAATCATGCCAGTGCATGTTAGGTTCACATGTCTTGTAGTGGTGAAAAAATATGTATCAGTTTTGTAGCTTAGTTAAACTATGGACTTTGAGATCACATGGCATGCAAAATTTCATTGATGTAATTTGAGGTTACATCATGTGCAACATATGATTGATGTATTTTAAGGTCGCATAACACATAATACCTTATCGATGCACATCAAGGTCACCTGGTATGTATTGATCAATTGATGCACTTTAGTGCCATATGGTGTGAAAAATATTATCAATGATAATGTGGTGTGTAGTGATCAACCATTAATTCAAGGTTGCATCATACACTATGAGATGTCAATGCACTTTCGGGTGGCATGACTCTCAATAATGAACAATACACTTTGTGGTTTCATGGCACATGATGAGTGATTAATGCATTTATGGGTTAGGTGACCAATGGATTATGGTGCTATAAAATGCATCTCGAGGTTATGTGAAATGCAATAATTAAAAAATGTGTGTTGATTCACATCATCTTTTTGGATTTCATGGATCATAATGGATGAATAATGCATATCGAGGTTGCATCATATTTCTTGTTCAAATAATACACATGGTTTGTATGTGGCACAATGGTCCAAAAAATATAGGTTGAAGTTACAAGGTGAGTATTAGTTGAACAATACACATTGGGGTTGCATGTTATGTTGGTCAAACTATACAATAGATGGCATCATCAAATATTGGATTTAGTAGTGGGTCCATGCACTCTTGATGACTAAAAATACATGTAAAGTTTTCACAACTTGTAGGGTGGACCAATACATAAAAAAATCCCATGCCACACATTAGTTAAACAACATATAATAAGGTTTCATGATGTCTAGTGGTTGAATAACACATTATAGAGTTACAAATGCCTAGTGGTTGAGTAATGCATGATGGGGTCCCAAAATGTACAAACATTAGAATTAAATGATGTATTGTGCTTAAATACTTATGGTGGTAAAAAATTGCATGTAAAAACTCACAAAAGTTGTAGGGATAAAATGATGCGCACATGTGATATTTAAATAATGAAAAATGGGGTTGCATGATGTAAAGGGTTTAACAATACATTATGAGTTCAAATGATTCTAAATGGTTTAGTTATTCATGTTAGGGTTGCATAATGTGTGATTATTTAGATTGCATGATGTTTAGTGGTTGAACACCTGTAGTGGTAAAAAAAATGTATGACGAGGTTACATACTTTGTAGGAATGGAATAATGCACTTATGTGGTGGTTGAGTAATTCAAGATGAGGTCACATGATTTTAAATGGTTTCACAATACACGATGGGGTCACAAAATATGTGATTATTGGGATTGCATAATGTAGAGTGGTTAAACATTTGCATTAAATAAACAATGCATAACAAGGTCGCATGATGCTATGTTGTCAGAAAAAATACCATAGGGTAGCACAATATGCGGATGTTGGTTTCATGACACATGATTGTTTAAAAATGCACAATAAATACATAAGACTCAAGGCATGCATTGGTCTAAAAAATTTACATGTGTGGTATGATGTAACAATGTGTATGTGGTCAAACAATGGGTTATGATGTCATGAGGCATGCAATAGTTGAAAAATGTATGTATGGGTTGTAACATGTGTATTTTTTGAGAGATGAACATGAGGGTCATGTAATTTAATACCTCAATTACTCATGTCAATGTCATGTGGTGCATAATTTTTGAACATTACTAGTCAAGGTCACATAGTGTAGTATGGTTAGACAAGGCATAATAGGTTTGTATGTAGAATAATGTGCACACCAAGGTTACGTTGTACATAATTATCAAAGTAAGTGTTAGGATCAAATGTTATTGGGTGGTTTAAAAAACATTCCTAAGTTTCCCTCTTTTATTGTTTATTTTCCAATTTGAATAAAATAATTGCTACTCACCTAAGTCGGATCAAATTTATCTCGAATGATTTGAGTTAAAAAAAAATTTAGATGCTAAATTATTTTCTAGCTCTAACTATTTAGTAAAATCTGTGCAAAAATAAAATATTATCTATAAAGCATTTATTTAATATATAATTTGGTTTTAAATAAAATTTAAAATTTGGCACATACACACACACAAAAAAGAAAAAAAACACAAATAAATAGATGTCCCATCCTATACTATATAACATTTTTTTAGATGTGAAATGAAATTTTGGTATATCTTATAAAGTATAATTATATTTTTTCTTATTCCATATTTTTAATGTCTTTTAGGTATGCAATACACCTTTTATAAGAAATCTTATTAGGCTAGTCTAAACAAAAATTCCATAGATCCTTCAAAAAATGCAAGACTCAGTTTGAAATGTAAGGTCTTTTAAAAATAATTATAAGTTATATTTACTATCTCTATACATAAATGCTATAGAACCCTTATATAATATTGTGATATGGGTTAAAATACATTTTTTCTTATTAATATAGTTAGAAAATTCACAACTTCGCATATCTTATTTGAGTGAGTTACATGGCACACAATGTTTTTAAAATGCCCACCACAATTGCATCAATGTAATTTGAGGTCACATGGCATGCAACATATGAATGATGTAATTTGATGCTGCATGGCACACAATGTCTAATCAATATACTTCGGGGGCACATGGTGTGTAATGATCAATCGATATACTTCAATGTCATGTGTCGTGTAACATATGATCAAATACTTTGGAGTAACATGGTGTGTAGTGATTAGCCACCACGCATTCAAGGTTTTATCATACACTACAACATTTCAATGCACTTTGGGGTGGTATGACACTCAATAGTGACCAATGGACTTCATGGTTGCATGTGCATAATGGGTGATGAATGCATTTACAGGGTATGTGACCAATGCACTTCATGGTTTCATAGCACATAATGGTTTATTAATGAATTTATGGGTTAGGTGACATGTATAGGTTAATCAATGCATGTTCGATCATATATTATACATATATCTAATAATGCATGCAAAGATGCATATTGTGCACTTGTCAAATAATGAATGCAAGGGCACACAATTTACATTTTTCATATTAAGATATTTCTTGTTGTGTAGTGATAAAAACATGAAGATATTAAATGGAGTATGGTGCTAAAAAAAGGATCCTGAGATTACGTGACATGCAATGCTTAAAAAATGCGTGTCGAATCACATTTTCTAGTTGGATTTCATGGCTCATAATGGTTGAATATTGCATATTGATGTTGCATCATATTTCATGTTTAAATAATACCCATGGTTCATATGTTGCATAATGGTTCAAAAAATATAGGTTGAGGTTATAAGGTGAGTAGTACAGTTGAATAATGCAAAATTGGGATGCATGTTTTGTCTGGTCAAAATATATAAATAGATGTTGTCATCAAAATTTGATTTAGTGGTGGATCAATACACTATTGATGACTAAAAATGCATGTCATGCTTTACAACATGCAAGGTGAACCGATGCATAACAAAATCTAATGACACATGTTGGTTGAATAACATATAATAGGGTTGACACAATGTCTAGTGGTCAAATAATCTATGATAGAGTTACATGATGTGATGAGGTTGGGAAATTCATGATAGGATCCCACGATGTAAAAACATTAGAATAACTCAATGCATTGTGGTTAAACACTTGTGGTGGTCGAAAAATACACGTTAAAGTCACAAAAATTATAAGGATAAAATGATGCACATGTGTGGTGTTTGAATATTAAAAATTGGTGTTGCATGAAATCAAAGGGTTTAGCATTGCATGATGAGGTTGTATAGTGTTGAATGGTTTATTAATGTATGTTGGGGTTGCACAATGTGTGATTATTCAGATTTCATGATGTTTAGCAGTTGAACAACCACAATTGGAAAAAATTAACAAGGTTACGTACCTTGTAGGGATGGAATAATTATCTTATATGATGGTTGAATAATGCAAAAATGGGTCACATGATTTTTATTGGTTTCACAGTGCATGATAGGGTCACAAAATATGTGATTTTTGGGATTACATGATGTAGATTGGTCAAACATTTGTGATGACTAAATCATGAATGTCAGGGTCATATGATGCCATGTGGCTAGATAATGTACGATGGGGTTACACAATGTTTGGATATGGGTCTCATAATACATGATTATTTAACTATGCACAATAGGGACAAATACTCAAGGCATGCATTGGTTTACAAAATTCATGTGTGGTATGATGTCATAATGTGTGTGTTATCAAATAATGTGTTATGATGTCATGAGGCACATAGTAATTGAAAAATGTATTTATGGGTTAGAAGTTGTGCATTTTTTTATCAACGTGCATGAGGGTCCATGTGTAATTTAATGGCTCAATAATGCATGTCAGTGTCAAGAGGTGCATGGTTGTTGAACATTACTATTCAAGGTTGCATAATTCACAGAGGTAAGACAAGGCACACTAGGGTTGTATGTAGAACATTGTGCACAATGATCAAAGTAAGTGTCAGGATCAAATTTTATTGGGTGGTTTTAAAAAATTTCCAAGTCACACATTGTTTTATGGTCCTAAAAATCCAAGTTGAGGTCGATGAATAGTGGTTGAACAATGCACATTTTTTTAGAAGGAAGGGTGCATGGCACACTCGTAAAAATATGCACATATATGTTGTGGTCAAGCACTATACATGGTGATGTGAAAATAAACATGTAGTTTTTAAATAATACATGTCAAAGTTGAATAAATAGTTGGGTGGAATAATGAATATTACATAATGGGGTCATGCAACACATGATGGTAAAATAATTTACTTTCCTGTCATTTCATTTTTGAGTGTGTTTTCTTTTCAATGCAAGTGTGTATTAGTCTAGTTTCAATTCCCTATATGTAATGCATAGTAGTTAGTTAAATTAACTCTTCAAAATGGCTTAGTGTTGCATATACAATACAAATCCCTTACAAAGTTCTACGTTCCTAGGTTGATAATTAAATGAAGGATCCCATAATCGATATGTTATAAAGATACCTAGTTGGGTTCTTGTTCAAGGTTAGAGGATAAATCATTGAGCTTATAGATACTACTATATTGTATGTCCCATACACCTTACCCATTGATAGATTTTGTATGCCTTGAGTAATAACCCCTTTAGACAATAGCTCAATTGTTATGTTGATTATCACAAAAATGAAATTAGCAGTCATTAGAATTTTTTAGGACTTAAAAAAATGAAATTACTTAGATGTTTCCCAAAAATGAAATAATATATCGCATAATTAAGAAAATAATAATTATATCTAAAACAATAATTGACAACAGAGCATAATACTTAATAATTATGATTGAGTCACTTCAAAGAGGAAACCTCCATAATAATGTAATAAGAGAATAATTCACAATATGATGATAAAATACTAACCACCGCCTCCTATATATACTCTACTTGTCCATGATTACTCCATAGGCCAACCATACTAAGAGCATAAATAAATGCAATAACATAATATGAAAGGTATGTAAGTCACAAGTTGACCACACATATCCCTAGACACATTATAGGTTAAGTGTGTAGCATAAAATAATCATAAAAGAGTGGTTGGGTGCATGTTGGTTACCAATGGGACCTACATTATCCCAATCACACTAGTTTGGCCTCAATTCGAAGTGAATTGAGTTGATCATACATGTGTCCCAAATGAATGTATTTTCCCTTGTCTCAAGTGGATATGGTGTTGTTGTGTTTATTTTGGTCTATAAACCCTCAAATTTCAAGTAAAAATACATAAAGTAATTGTTTGGTGTGTGTGGGTCTTTAATGTGACATTTGTTGCCCTAATCATACATTTTGGCTTGAATTCAAAGTGATTTAGGGTGATCACATATAAATGTGCCAAAAATTGTTTGCATTTCCATGGTCACAAGAGGATATGGTGTGGTTGTGGCACTTTAGGCAATAATGGAGCTAATCACAAGTAAAAACAATATAAATTGGTGGTTAGATGTGCAAGGGTCATAATGCGACTTACTTTTATATAATCACACATTTTTTTATTGAATTTGAAGATAAATGAGATGGTCATGTACAAATGTGCCTTTCATTTACCTTGGTCATAAGTGGATATGGTATTTTTGTGTCACTTCTGCTTATAAGGGACTTAATCATAAGTAAAATCAACATGAAGGGTGGTTAGATGTGCATGGGTCACCAATGCAACCCATGTTTCCCTATGCACACCACTTTGGCATGAATTCAAATTTAATTGGTGTGACCACACATAAATATGTCTCAAATTATCCCTATTTACCTTAGTCATAAATGATTTTTATGTTTTTATGTTCCTTTTGGCCTATGAGAGACTTAATCATAATTAAAATTAACACAAAGGAGAGGTTGGGTGTGCATTGGTTTGTAAACTTTAATTTTTTCAAATGAAGAACTCTTAGAAATGCCAACAAGCAATCTATAAGGCCCCAAAACCTAAAAATATATTATATGTTTGCCCAAAATAGATATCAATTGTAAAAATTATATCTTGAAATCCCTAAGTTAAATACTAAAATCTTAAAAAATGACTAAGTACTAACCAGATTGGATTTTGAAAACCTATCTTCTAAATCGTAAGCATGTAGCTATGAGACCAATTATAAAAGATGTAGAGTGACCCTAATTTATTATATTTACTAAAATAAATTTAATGTATAACTTAACATTTATTTTAGTAAACCCCTCGTTCTACCTTTTAATTGCTCACCTTTTTACTTTTTAAGGCTTCATACTTGAATATTGTTAAGAATACGTACGCATTATATCATGTACATGTTTCTAATGCATATGATATTTTGATTTTTATAATTTTAAAAACATGTCTCGAGGCTCAGAAAAATCTTGGATTCCTGAGCCTAACGCCTAAACTTGCAAACACACAACCAATCTTGTGTTTTTGACTAGAAAAAAACCTGACTTCTACTATCATAAACAATATGAATTTCATTGAGACATTTCCTAAAACTATTAATATAATGTCGATCACACTCTCTTCTTTCCAAATATATGATTTTTTAGATTTTTTCACTATTTTAAGGTTTTCATTTATGTTGATTTCTAAGTATGTCTTTTTAAGCCACTAAATGTCTCAACTATGCATGTCTATTTTTTTTTATTTTTTTTTTCGTTCATCTAAATGCAAAAATATTATATGGTCACAAAATAAGCCTAATGTTATACACATTTAAAAAATTACTAAATTTTCACTTTTTTAGGTAGTTAAGGGGGCCGCACAGCCGGCTATCCATCTTTTCAATGTTTAAGATCTATTTACTTGTAAAATTAATTAAAAAATAAATATTCATTAAAAAGGTAAAAAAAATATAGGTCACAAACTAGATGATCTTATTTAAATTTCCATCAAATGGTTTCAAAAAAATACTAAATGACATTTTAAAATGAGGGATCGTACGATCGACTATCTTCTTTGTTTTTCTAAAAAATAGGAGTTCCTCTTTGAATGTTAGATGTTTGACTAACTTATACTTGACCATTTTTTATAAATATTAGTAGTTTAGAGTGTCGTTGTCTCAAATAATAGTCTACAGTTCATGGTCTTGTATGATCTTCAAATTTTGAGTGTACACGTCTCAAATAATTTATAGAAGTTGAAATTTATCATTTTTTAGAAAAAAAAATGTCCACTTAAGACCTCTTTTTTTACCTCCCAAATTTTTCCAGTTACCCACATAAATAACAAAACAAAATAAACTAAATTTTTAAAACTAAATAAAAAAACAAATATACTCAAATAACATACTTAATAAATAAACTATATGAAATTAATCGCTAATGCCTAATAGCTTTATCTATTATAGGCATATGTCACTATTAGTTATTTTGTGGCAAAATTGCATGATTCTTTGGTGTACAAAGAAATCAGAGTAGGTGGCAGACATGCCTAATCAAGTGTATGTGAATGGATAATGACACAAGCACACATGACTTTCTCAAAGCATACACATGAAGGTAGTGTGTTAGATCTTTGTCAAATAAAATCGTATGCAAAACACACAAGACTATGGCACTGGTAAATGACAAATGATGCACAAGGGACTGACAGAGTCATCTGGTATGATACATGGGTGATGAAACTAGAATATTGAATACATGACACTACACGCCACACATTTAAAATGCACAAACTGACATGCATGGAATAAGTGATGATTCTTCATGGCGATGTGCACTATTTTGACAAAGGTGTAAGGACTATTAGGATTAATCTGCACACAAAAATGCTAACAAAAATCTAATTGTGTAAGTTATATTTTTTTCCTATTATAAGAACATTTTAATGAACCATTTTATTAAGATAAATGTGAGGTATTTATACACATGATTGATCCTATAATCTAAAATTCAAGACTAATAACTTCTTAATATCTTTCCCAAACTCACTTATCTATGTATTACAAATTATAGATATTAAAATCTGGTATTATGTACTTGACAATGTCATTTTTTACCTATCTTTTTTATACATGACTTGTTTGCACATATATGCCTCTTATTCACTATTTTATAGCATCCACATGCTTGCTATGAGACTAACCCTCCCATTTCATTCTCAATCACCCACATATAACATCACAATTTGTGATAAACTAGTTAAATATCTTACTCAAACATCTCCAAATCATTAGATCCATATTCATATATCCTGGACACTAATGTTATGCTCATATAGTATCATCAATGGAATTGACTTGAGGCCAACATTAGTGACCCTTTCCCATCAATGATTACTTTTTAAAATTAAATTATTCTTATGGGTCGACCTATTTTCCTAGTATGTTAGTGGTGTGATAAATTACCTAAACAGACTCATATAAATACAAAAAGAACCCACACTTAGAACACACTTGGAACTTATCTATCAAACATATGTTCACTATTGTACATTAATTAAATCTGACCAATTCTTCCCAAATTTTAAATCAATCATTAGGAGCAATCATCATCTAGGTCTGAAACACACCAAGCCAAGCCGAGAGTGAACATTGTCAACTATTGAAAGCTAGATTATATATGCATTCATATAACAAATGATCACTGTTACACATTCATATTGAGGGGAATAATTTTATGTGGCTTAACTTCCCTCTTAGAATTATTTTATATGTATGCAAATGGCGACCCATCAATGGGGGTGATTGGGGTCAGCTCAACCCATTATACTTTTCAATTTTATTCATTTTTTACCCCTCATATATTGATTTAGGATTTTATGGAAAAGTAGATTAATCTATGGAGTTAAGCACATATTCAGTCATCAAGATCACACATAAAAAGGTATTTCAAGTAAGCAAAGTTAATTGTATAGTCTTAGAAATCCAAATTAGCCTAGGATAGTAACGTCAACCTCAGTCACTACCGTCAATGATTCTATCCCAAATTAACATTAGTGACCCTGCATGCACAAACAACCAGTTCCATATTTGAGTAACTCACAAGCATGCTTCCATCCCTTTAACACTATCATAAGTCAATCAATAGATAAGGAAATCAAAGTAACTTGATCTCATTTGTACTCTCCATATTTGGTACATGACATTTATCAAATCTATTCTACTAGTTTACATTCAAAATCATGCTTAATTATCATATTTTATATTTTTAATTAGAGTCAAGTTTATATCTTAATTAGAGATGCATAATCCAAATTCGGGTAAACATATTGGTGAACTTGAATATTCATTAGATTGTGTCAAATCTTAGGTATCCTTTAAGGTTTCATCCTCCTAGTATTTTCAGACTGTTGCATTAGGGATTCATTTTTGGACCTGATATCTAATTTTTCCTAATAATATAAAATATACATGGACATAATGAATGATATTTTTTAAATCAATCCATGATTCTTATCATTTCATATTGTTTTACTTTAATATGTGAAATTTGGATCAATTATGTAAGCAAATGGATCAAATCTTTATAAACTAATAAGGTTGAATTTAATAATGAACTATTTAGCCTTAATCCACATTTTTGGGACATTTAATATTTAGCCTTGATAGATTTACATGAATTATTACCCCATTTGGCCTAAATTACATGAATTATTACCCCATTTGACTAATTCCCTCAATTTTCATGATGACATGGGGTATAATGACAACCCAAAAACACATTCTACAGTCACAAATTGGTCTAAGTGATTTAAATTATCCTCAATTATCTTTGTTATTAAACCATGTGTACCCTAAACCTTATAGGTCTTAAACCTTAAGCCCTAAACCATAAACCTTATACCCTATATTTCTTGTTTGGTCATTGGTAGACCATGGTTTCTTTTTTGTTTATACTTATCCTAGGGTTTGGGACCCTAGTTCACAAAAATACCCCCTTTAACCTAAATAAATAAAAACATGTATGGCTCAATTGACCTTGCTTTTATTAAAATGGTAAACATGAAACAATTATCATAAATAGGTAAACAAACAACTCAAATTTTCTTCAATTACGTTAGTGATTCGACCCTGTATCATATATCATATACCTTAAACCCTAAACCCTATACCATTTACCTTAAACCTTAAAACATAAGACCTAAACCCTAAACCATTTAAATTATTGACCTTTTAACCCTGAACCAATCAATTTAGCCCCAATTAACATCCTTTATAGTAAGAATTAGGTTCACATGGATGAACTTGGTCAAAATTTCATCACTCATTACTATAATTGACTTAATTAGCTCAATCTATGATGATGGGGGGACAAATTAAGCCCAAAATCACATTCTTTACTCATAGATCTAGGCTTAAGGAGCTCAAATTTTCCCTAATTACCTTCATGATTATACCTTATATACCCTAAAACTTATACCCTAAGCCCCAATCCCTAAAATTCCTAATCCCTAAATCTAAACCATAAATATAAATTCTTTAAACCTTAAACCAATCATTTTAGCCCAAATTAACATCATTTAGACTAATAATTAAGTTCAAAGGGCTTAGTTTGGCCTAAATCACATGAATTATTACCCCATTTGACTAATTCCCTCAATCTGCATGATGACATGGGGTATAATGACAACCCAAAAACACATTTTATAGTCACAAATAGGTCCACTTATTTAAATTATCCTCAATTATCTTTTCTATTGAACTCTTATAAACTCTTTAAACCCTAATAAGGTTTATGGTTACAATTCTAATAAAAGCAAGGTCAGTTGAGCCATACATGTTTTTATTTATTCAAGTTGAAGGGGGTGTTTTTGTGAACTAGGGTCCCAGACCCTAGGATAAGTATAAACAAAAAAGAAAACATGGTCTGCCAATGACCAAACAAGAAATAGGACCAAACAGGCCTCAAGACAACTAAAGAATAACCCAAAACCAACAAAGAACAACCGAAGAAACTAGTCTAAATATAAACTACCAAAAACATCCTCCCAACAATATTTCATATTTTTAAGGTTTATATCAATCTGGAGTAATAATTTATCTTGGTCCATGCCATACTGAGATCCACAGCTCTTGCCCTTCCCTTTGCCACTGACATTAGGCTCAAAAATCTCACTAAGGTGAGCTTGCAGGTTTTCAATGTTTTGTATGCCCTCATACATAGCATTTTTGCTACAATTCACTAAAAACTTATGTTATTACAAAGCTTCTCATTATCTTGTTCTAATATCTCCACCCTAATTGATAAACTCTTAAAAAAATTATCCTCCCAGGATGAAAATATTTGACTCATTCTTGAGTTTTTTCTATTGTAAGGAGTTAACCTTACCTTTCAGTTATATGATCTATCGCATAAACCACCACATAATAGAGTTTTGGAAGTCAATCTCTATTGAACCATACATGTTTCATGCATTATACAATGGATTAAGCCATAAAATTGGTTTAGGGGCTCAATTTTGCCCAATTCATGCCCCTAATTGCATAAATTGACTAATTAGATCAATTCATGAAAGAATCAAACTTTATTTTACTCCAAATCACATCATATATGATTTAGAATTGGTTCATGTGGCTGATTTTGACCCTAATTAGGTATTAGGGCATAGGGCTTACAATTTATGTTTTAGGTAACTTATGGATTAGGGATCAGGGCACAGGGTTTAGTTTTAAGGGTGTATATAAATTTTAATCGCTTTATGCCATGTGAACTTAATTCTTACTACAAAGGATATTAATTGGGGCTAAATTGATTAGGGAAAGTTTATGATTTACAATTTAGGGTATAGTGTTTAGGGTTTAGGGTTTAGGGATTAAGGTTTAATTTATATATGGTTTAGGGTGTACATAGGGTCCAATGTGTTTTGGGGATCAATTATCCTGACATCATCATAGATTGAGCCAATTAGTTAATTGAGATATGTCAGGAATCTAGAACAACAAACATGCTCTGATCCCACTTGTCAGGATGCGAAACTGGAAACATACAATTGATTACCAAACTTCAAACAACTATAATATGCGAAAATAAACCAGATTCACCAAGTAACTAGAATTCAGAATAACACAGCATATGAGAGACAATACACAACTTGTATTAACACTTTATATAGAAAAGAATACAATAAAGAAGATGCCACTTCTTCTCCACCACCTTACAGAGGTTTCCCACACCTCAAGTGAACAGTACTTCTTCTCCCCAAAGCTCTCCCTCTCACAGGTCACAACACCCAACTCAAATACAGAGTTGGTGTTCACCTCCCATGCTCCACGCATAACACAAGTGCTCCACGCACTCCACAAGTACTCAAGGTACTTCAAGTAGATCTCCCATGAACCTGCAATAACCTGCACTTCAACAGACCATACTTATGGAAGGAACTCCCTTGCCTTCCTCTTGCTCTATCCGAGTACACACCTATACTCCAAGTAGATCCTGCCTGATACTGCTCCCTGTTGTGTTGCTGTCTGTATGACCTTGCACACCTGCAAATCAAACAATGGTTCTGCTCACCTGTGAACCTCGACCTTGCACACACATACACCTGCAGATCAATGATCTTACTTACCATGTAGATCTCCTATATAGGCCATGCAACTGTGACCAAGATCCTACACTCCTGAAGAACCCAGCTGGCTCTCCAATCCAGCACCAACACACCTGGTACTGCTGTGGAACTAGGAGGAACCCACTTGCTCACCTCACACACAGAAGGAGCAAACTTTGCTCAACTCAAACTAGCCCACATTTCCAATACAACCATGAGTCTATTATATAGATCTCATCCAAACAATAATTAGACATCTAATTACAATAATTAGATCCGCAGCTATGAGTCTAAAATTAGCACTCATCATGCAAACACTTGGTTCGTTAGCTAACTGCCCGTAAATAGCTCGCAGTCGAACCACACAGGCGACCGACGTCGGTCCCTGTCTGCTTGGAGGTGACTGACGTCGGCCGATATATGACCGACGTCGGTTGCTTCCCTTTGCTATCTTGCTGACGTCGGCTGATCAGACCGACCCCAACTTCTCTGCAATCTTCAGCAACCTCCTCTCCTGTTTGCATCAGTGAAGCTTTTAGCTCCACAATCCTAACAATCTCCCACTTGGAGATAAACAGCTGCACTGTACCTGTACCTGTACTCTGTCTAATCTGTTTCCTGGTTTGTATCCCTCTTCAAGCTCCCACCTGAAGACAACCCACCACACAACCTGTGATGTACCTCCTGTCATCCGAGTATCCGGCCACATCCGAACCTACAACACCTGTAGTGAAGTCCTGACCCTGCATAGCAACACCTGCTGCCGGTCCCTCTCAGAAAACTTGAGAAACCACTTCCCCGAATTGGCTCCTAACTCTGACAGCTCCCACTGCATGGGAATACTCAGGTCTATACCAGACCTCATGTGATTTCGGACACTGTACCTGTCTAACCCTTAGTGTGCTCCGGTTCTGCATCCCGAACCTCGCCAACACCTGATTCACATCAGCTCCCACTCGAGACAAAATCAACCTGTGATCTCCATGCCTCCCATGTCAAAGAATTCCGCTGCTCCAAACTCCTCATGACATGCCACTGAACTAATCTTACCCTTAGCTCAGCAAAACCCTGTATGTACACCCCTGCTAGCTAGCATACTATCCACATACAGCAACAGAATGATGTTGCAATCATCATCCACCTGGTAAGTCAAACTACAGTAGTTACCTGACACTGACTGAAGCCATGCTTCGTCCTCCACCTGTCAAAACCTGTACCACTGTCCTGTAGCTTCCTCAAGACCATATGCCTGGTCTTCCGTCTCACGTATTCGTTCTCTCTATTCTTCTACTAAGGAATCCATTCGTCTCTGTGCTTTCATCCAGCTGGCAAACCTACCAAGACTCCCGTCTAGTTCTTCATCATAATCCTGCCTAGCTCACACCTATTTCCTGGATCCTTCCTGCTCTACAATCAGCAACAAGTATGAAGAAGAGGAACACAAATTTGAGGGCCTACTTACGCCTTCAGTCCTCCATATGGGTGTTTGAGACTCCTTGACAACATGCTGTCCACCCAAAATTCGTTACAGTGACCGACCTCGGTCACCCCACAGTCTGCATCCGACCGACGTCGGTTCCATGCGTCTGTACCTGACTACCAACCTGCTAGCGCTGGTGTCCCTGCTGCCGACGTCGGTCCTTCTGACTGACATCGGTCTTACATACTGCCGACGTCGGTCCCATGACCGAAGCCGGTCTTACCCTGCCCGACACTGCCGGCTTCGGTCTGCACATGACCAACATCGGCACCTGTCTATTCGACGCCGGTTCCTCCTGACCGACGTCGGTACCTGTGTTCGCCTGTGAGTGATGACTTTTTACCCGCGAGCTCCTTTGGATCAATCTCCATGTCCAAACTGCCCTGCTCAGATGTATCCAGCCTCATCCACTGAACTCTGTCCGCCATCTCCTCCAAGAACACCAAGGCTTTCCAGTTCTTAAGCCTGTCAAATATATCTGTCTTCCGCTTAAGAACATGCATCTCCTTTCTGCTCATGTGACCAAGCCTACGAAGCCACGTCTCCGCAATAAAAAAAAAATCAGTAATATAAACAAGTAGATAAAGTATACCTGTTTTCTTACCACCAGCTAATTCAAGTGCTACCGCTGTGAGAGTTCTTGTGCATCTCTCATCACCCAATCTTTTTGAAGAAATTAGCCATATCTCCAAACTTGGGACCTGCATGACCTTCATCAACACCTGTGTGTTGGCCGCCTGCAATTTCAGCTTCACTTCCCCTTTGCCAATTCTTTGGCAAGGCTTACCAGCTCCTCTACCTGGGGCTGCATGGAAAGAGGCAACTGAATCTTTTATCCAAGATTCAACTTTATCCAAGAAATCTGCAAACACATCCTGTGCAACAACACCTGCTACATCTGTATCTTCAGTCTCTTCATGCTGATCTGTTACCAACCAACAATATTCTTTTACCTGCTCTTTCTTTCCATAGGACCGTGAGTAATCGTCTGTGCTTTTCAACTCCTCCATTTTTAGCTTACTTTGATCTGCTGTTGCTCTACTCCCACTCGATCAGAAACCCCTGAGAGTGCCCTGTAACCAAACACAACCTGTTTCCTGCAACCTTAGCTCTGATACCACTTGTTGGTATCAAGCTCAAGAACCTACAACCAAGGCTCTGATACCACTTGTCAGGAATCTAGAACAACAAACATGCTCTGATCCCACTTGTCAGGATGCGAAACTAGAAACATACAATTGATTACCAAACTTCAAACAACTATAATATGCGGAAATAAACCAGATTCACCAAGTAACTAGAATTCAGAATAACACAGCATATGAGAGATAATACACAACTTGTATTAACACTTTATACAGAAAAGAATACAATAAAGAAGATGCCACTTCTTCTCCACCACCTTACAGAGGTTTCCCACACCTCAAGTGAACAGTACTTCTTCTCCCCAAAGCTCTCCCTCTCACAGGTCACAACACCCAACTCAAATACAGAGTTGGTGTTCACCTCCCATGCTCCACGCATAACACAAGTGCTCCACGCACTCCACAAGTACTCAAGGTACTTCAAGTAGATCTCCCATGAACCTGCAATAACCTGCACTTCAACAGACCATACTTATGGAAGGAACTCCCTTGCCTTCCTCTTGCTCTATCCGAGTACACACCTGTACTCCAAGTAGATCCTGCCTAATACTGCTCCCTGTTGTGTTGCTGTCTGTATGACCTTGCACACCTGCAAATCAAACAATGGTTCTGCTCACCTGTGAACCTCGACCTTGCACACACATACACCTGCAGATCAATGATCTTACTTACCATGTAGATCTCCTATATAGGCCATGCAACTGTGACCAAGATCCTACACTCCTGAAGAACCCAGCTGGCTCTCCAATCCAGCACCAACACACCTGGTACTGCTGTGGAACTAGGAGGAACCCACTTGCTCACCTCACACACAGAAGGAGCAAACTTTGCTCAACTCAAACTAGCCCACATTTCCAATACAACCATGAGTCTATTATATAGATCTCATCCAAACAATAATTAGACATCTAATTACAATAATTAGATCCGCAGCTATGAGTCTAAAATTAGCACTCATCATGCAAACACTTGGTTCGTTAGCTAACTGCCCGTAAATAGCTCGCAGTCGAACCACACAGGCGATCGACGTCGGTCCCTGTCTGCCTGGAGGTGACCGACGTCGACCGATATATGACCGACGTCGGTTGCTTCCCTTTGCTATCCTGCTGATGTCGGCTGATCAGACCGACCCCAACTTCTCTGCAATCTTCAGCAACCTCCTCTCCTGTTTGCATCAGTGAAGCTTTTAGCTCCACAATCCTAACAAGATAATGAGTAATGCAATTCAAACTAAATTAAGTAATGATATACATAATTATTACTCTAAATGTTGGTAATTAGTGCTAAACCAATTGGTTTATGGTTTAAAATATAGGGTATATGGTTTATAGTTTAGGGGTTGAGGTTTAAGACCTATAATGTTTAGGGCACACAGGGTCCAATAGCAAAGATAATTGAGGAAAATTTAAATCACTTGGACGTATTTGTGACTATAGAATGTGTTTTTAGGATGTAATTATACCAAATGTCATCATGTATATTGCGTGTTTTAGTCAAATGGTGCAATAATTCATGTGATTTAGACCAAACTAATCCCTATTAACTTAATTCTTAATCTAAATAATGTTAATTAGGGCTAAAATTATTGGTTCAGGGTTTTAAAGAGTCTATATTTATGTTTTAGAGTTTAAGGATTAGGAATTCTAGGGATTAGGACTTATGGTATAGGTTTTAGGGTATATAAGGTACAATCATGAAGGCAATTGGGGAAACCTTGATCTCTTTGAACCTATATATGTGAGTAAAGAATGTGATTTTGGGCTCAATTAGCCCCACGTCATCATAATTGAAGCCAAGTAAGTCAATTACAGTAATGAGTGATGCAATGTTGACCAATTTGATCCATGTGAACCTAATTATTACTATAAATGATGTTAATTGGGGTTAAATTGATTGGTTTAGGGTTTAGGGTCTAGAATTTAAAGGGTTTGGGGTTTAGGGCTTATGGATTAGGGTTTAAGGTAAATGGTAAAGGGTTGAGAGTTTAAGGTAAATGGTACAGGGTTTAGGGTTTCATATATCAAATATAGGGTCCAATCACTAAGTTAATTGAAAAATTGAGCTACTTATTAACCTATTTATGATAATTGCCTTCATGTTTGCATTTATTATCAAAGTAGGGTCAATTAAGCCATATATTTTGCATACATTATATAATCAATTGAGCCATAATTTTGGTCTAGGGGATCAATTTTGCCCAAATCACACCCCTAATTACATAAAGTGACTAATTGGATCAATTCATGATAGAATAAAACTTAATTTTGCCTCAAATCATATCTTACAATTTAAGGGGTTCAAATTGGCATCAAATGCCTCAATTAAATGAATCAACTCTCTAGTTAATTATATATGACATGACATTAGGGTTAATTTCACTTTAAATCACATCATATATGATTTAAAATTGGTTCATGTAGCTCATTTTGACCCTAATTACTTCCACAATTGAACTAATTGACATTTTCATTCATTAACTGATGACTTCAAGTTTATTGAGCTCAAAACCACATTCTATACATGTAAAACTTGCATATAAATAAATAATGTTTCTTTGCTTCTATCAAGCAAATAAATTGGAGTCGATCAACCCCCAAAGATCACATTTTATAGTCACATAATTAGGTTGAAGGGGCTCTAAATAGCCTAATTTATTTCAAATGTATAGTTGGATTGGTACTCCAAATACTAAGTTTTGGCCATAGGTTTAAAAAATTCATTTTATGACATCTCATGATAAAATCAGTTATATCATAAAATGTATAATGAGTTACACCTTAAAACCAATTAATTATAAGTAGTCAAGTCAACATATTAAAATGCACATAAATTTTTTGAAATCTAATGTGATACCATGACACCTTAATTCATTATCCAAGGTTAGGTACCTCTCCCATGTCACATGAAATAACACCATTATTAGGGAGCTCAATAACATATAAGAATGTATATAAAATTTGAGCTCAAGAGTAAACATGCATTTTTGGGAGTTATGAATATATAATGCGATTACATTATTAATGTGGTTAATAACATGATCACATTATTAACGTGGTTAATAGCATGATCAATTTATTAATATGATCACACTAGTTGAATTTGAATTCAAAAACCAATCCTTTTGGCTCGGGAATGGCTTAGACCTATCAATCTACAACCAAGTTTAAGAGTATTGATAAAAATAGCAAAATTGAACTTTGATCACCAAATACACTAAGAATTTCAACATTAAAATTCAAAAACTTAATACCATTATGAGGAGCATGCTCTCCTCTTTCAAAAAATATAATTTTTTGACTAATTTAAGGTTTAAAGCTATGTTGATTTCTAACTATACCTTTTTTAGGCCACTACATGCCGCAAACATGCATGCTTATATTTGTTCATGTAATTTGTTTTTAGTTGATCCAAGTGTAAAAAAAAAATATGGTCATAAACTAGGCATAACTATACACACATTCAAAAAATATTGATTTTCATTTTATTTTGAGGTAATTAGGCACATTGCATGGGTGACTATCCATTTTTTTCAGTTTTAAGGATCTATTTACTTGAAAAATTCATAAAAAAAAGTATTCATTGAAAAAATATCAACAAATATAGGTCACAAACTAGATGATCTTATCTAAATTTTCACCAAAGGATTTAAAACAATATTAAACGTTGCTCAAAAAATGGTGCACTGCACAGGCATATATCTACTCTATTTTCTTCAAAAAAGTAGGAGTTCCTCTTCAAATTTTAGATGTTTGACCTATTTATACTTAACTATTTTTTAAAAATAGTGTTTTAGAAACTAGACTCGAAATTATACATTTCATGTTCTTATACCACCTTCAAATTTAGAGTGTAGATATCTCAAATTATCCACAGAAGTTCATATTTCTAAAATTTTAGGAAAATCATGTCTACTGGGAGGCCACTTTTTATCCCCCTAACTTTGTGCACTTACCCTTTAATTATGAATATGTTGTTACCAACTATTATAATGGTTCAATTGATGTTTCATATTCCTTCATTTTATCATAATGTACACTTTCATTCTTTGTATATAGAGAGATAAAGAAGAATGAATTTAGAAAGTACATAGAAACTAGATGTCTAATCTCTCAAATAATAAAATCTTGATTTTATAGTTTTACATTAGTTGTCATCTATTTCTTGTGTTATTTTTTCTTTGAATGCATTACACTTTCATTTTTTTTTTCATTCATAAATTTTTTCCATTCATAACCCTCTTAAGTCCATTTAATTAGGTTGTCTATCGTGTCTCCTCTTGGGCCTTGGATCAGTGGTATCAGAGCATACACAATTAATATCATATCTGAGTGGTATCATAGTGTATCTGAACTTTGTCTATGTTTGTAATCCCATTCATATGATGTCATGTCCCCTTTCCATAATTAATCCAGTTAGAAGAACCATATCCTATTCATTATTTCTCATAGGTTAAGTGATAGAGTTAGGGAAATAAATTAACAATAGTACTTTAAGTTGTTCTCAAGTCAAAGATCAAGTTCATGATTTAATAATTATTGGTGCAAGCCAAAATTGTGTTCACATTAAATTTTTAATAAAAAACCTTACAAATATATAATCCAAAATGGTTATTCACTTCACATTCCCGAAGATACTCTTCTTATTCCTACATGAATGGAAAACAACTTATTAAATGAGGCAAAAGACACCTAGGATAATAATGAATATATACATTATTGTTACATTCCCCTTTGTCAGACCAAGCATTCCTCTAAAAATTTAAATTTTTTTCTCATCAAATCACTTTTTTCAAGATGTTTTCTAGTTGTTATGTTGTAAGGCAATAATGAAATTTGACGGTCATCTTTCACATAGTGCTAATTCAAATGAAATTTAGTATTGGCATTGCCATCTTTCACATAGTGTCGATTCAAATGAAATTTAGTATTAACATTTCCATCTTTCACATAGTTCCATATTTCAATTGGAGAATTATTTAACTGATTAATTATTATGTTTCATCATTCATACACTCAGTTGTAATTTATTCTAATTTTTAGACCTATAAATTATTAAAAAAATTAGATTTAATGTGTTAAGTAAATTTATTGAATTTATATATTTTGTGAGGGTTTTGATGAGGTCTGAATTTCATTTTCATGCCTAAGTATATCTTTTCATAATTCTACAATTTTGTTAGGGTTTCTACATATTCCAAAATTATTTAATTTGGCCCTAAAAGGGATATTTTAGTGGTATCTGAGCTTCCTCCTTGCCAGTAGTGGGGGATTGAGTTGTTAGAAGAGTTTCCTACATGCCAAATAGTGATATGGAGGTTAGGTATTCTAAAATATAAAATAAAAAGGGCCTAAAACAACAAACAAAAGGGTTTGAGCAGCCAAGGCACAAAGATATGGATGATCAAGATCATGTTCAGTTTCATAAATTTGCTCAAAACCAAGAGTGTATGAATAATATGATGGTTGAGTTTATTCACACCATGCAGGACATGAGTGCAAACCATCCTCCCAATGGTGAGTAGAGTGATTCAAGAACCAATAATAACCCTCTTACATAGAGCACATGCATTGGAGTGTCAGCTAGGCCTTTCCAGCCTAACTTCATCCATAGAGAGGAAGGCATTTATAAGGTGGAGTTTCATCCTTGATGAATGATATCATAGCCAATTATGAATAATATAGGATCTTCCACCTAAAATCAAGGGGGAAATGTCTCTCACTAACTTCATGTAGTTAAAGAGAAACAAATAGGGATCAAGGGTTGATCCTAGACCTCAGTATAATCATAGGGATCTTTAACACATATCAGGAAAGCTCACCTTATTTACATTTAATGTATCTACCAAGAGTACCAATTGAACTTGGATCCAAAATGTGGATACATACCTTTACCCCTAACCTATAATGGAAGATTAATCCATAAATTTTTCTAATATACATCTTAAGGGCATATCACATAAGTGGTGGTACCATGGTTTAGTCATACAAGGGCACAACCTCATCCACTCTTATGATGTGTTCAATAGGAGTTTGATTCTAAATGTTTGATATTATTGATTCAAAAGTCCATTTTAGGGAGTTAGAAAAGCTGAGATTAAAAAAAAAGTAGTGATTTTTAGAGAGTTTCCATTATGGTACTAGATGTTTCAAAAAGGAGACTTGTGGTTTTGTTTGTGGAAGGGTTGGATGACCCCCTCAATGGTTTAGTCAAGTATTTCAACCCTTATTCCCTCTAATAATCCATCAAAAAGGATTTTGATCTTGAAACAAAATCACTTAAAGGCAAATTTATGTCTTTTAAACAATAAAGGACACCTTATTTTGGATAGCCTAGGACTACACTTTCTTAGTATCCAAGGATAACCCCATATCGACAACAAATAAGGCATATAAAAAAGGTAATAGATAACAAAGGGAGATACCAAAGACAAACAAAGAAGTGGATTTAATAAATGAGTTGAGGAAGAGAAATTTATGCTTCACTTATAAAGATCCTTGGACACTGGTTGATTGTTGCCTTGTCAAAGGGAAATTTCATTATATTAAGGTAGTATTGGATGGATAAGAAGAAGAAGAAGAAGAACAAGGGGAAGGCCCTAATGAACATAAGTAATAAAGGAAAGAAGATGGTGACCACATGGATGGAACCATTTCCATATTGTCTACTACCTCTAGATATCACCCTTTTAGAGTGAAGAGTGTTGTAAGGTAATAAATTATTAATGTTAATTGATATTGGGGTAACCCATCACTTCATTGATGAAGTCTTAGCATCTAAATGTGGGATACATGTTGTATATTTCAAAGAATTCAATGTAACTATCACAGATGACTATATCATTCCATGCACAAAGAAAATTTAAAATCTAAATATTATTGTTGGAAGGAGTAAGATTGAGGATGATTTCTATGTGGTTAGTATTAGTGAAACCGACCTAGTCCTTGGGGTTCAACGGCTACATTCACTAGGAGAACTCAATCAAAACTACCAAACTATGGATCTCAAGTTTAAAATAATAGGTGAGGAAAAAGTGTTGTGTGGTATTGCTAATAGACCCCTATGGTAGTGATATCAAAAAGGATGGAAATGGATTTTCATAGAGGGTATATTACTTGGACAACTTAGTGTTTTGTGAGTTCTACAAATCAAAATTTCAAATAATAGAAAACATCATAAGGATATCCAACCCATCCTTGATAAGCATGTCAAGGTTTTCATTATCATTCCACATGGATTACCACCAAAAATGGGTTTTTAGCATATCATTAATTTGTAACTTGAAACTAAAGCCGTAATAACCACTCCATACTACCATCCTATGTTGAGCATTATTCTTGTTGTTGAATTTTGGCATTGATGTCAAAGATTCTTAAGAAAGGTGTTCATGAGGTCATTGAAGAATGTTCTTGTTTGATAGCATCATTTAGATGTATCACATTGTTTGAGGATCATGTAAGACATATGAGCAAGTTATAAGATCATTAAGAAGTGTTTCAAGGTCAGTTGTCATGCTTCAAGAAGCCTAGTCATGACATTGGTCATTGCATGAAGAGACCTTGTGAGAAGGTATGAGTTTGGTGGCCTATTTAGATGAATGCAAAAAGGCATAATAAGTATTATGAGGTTTTTATATCATGAATATGAGGCATTGGATCACTCATGAGATTCTCAGGGTGAGCCTATAATGTTAGGACCTACAAACCTAGCATGCAACTAAATTAGTTCTAGACTCTGCGTAGCCTATTGAGGTGTCATGAGGTATTATCAAGGCATATGAAGATTTTATGATAGTGGTTGATAATTTTAATATGTTTTATGAAATGTATATGAGGTTCTGACATCTTGGATAGTGGTTAAAAGGTAAGTTTTAAGGCCTAATATGACTTGCAAATCAAGGCCTAGAGAGTAAAGAAAGAGATGGTGAAAAAATGGGGTATTAGGATCAGTTTCTAAGGTAAGAATGATCATGTGAGAATTTTTAATTATGTGATATCTTTTTTCAGGTGTGTTGACCAAGTTTGAGGTCAAATTTTGTAATAAAAGGCATGAAAAGTGGTTTTGAGGTTTTTTGAGTACATAGAATGAAGGGTTCTCAACTTAAGAACTTTCAAGATTTCATTGGAATGTGTAACCTCTATATGGTAACCTAGGATATTGATTATAAATTCATAAGGATCTTATATAATATCTCCAGGTATTAGTTTTGTAAATGAGGGGCAATCCTTTATGAACAACCATTAACACCACAAATAGTGTTAAACCCTCTCTAAAACCCTAACAATGATCCAATGTGAAATATTTTATTCTAAAGTGATAAAAATGGTTTGGAACATCTATTTAAGTTATTGAATAATGTATCCAACTCTCTCAGTCACTTATAGGTATGATTGGTTTGTCAGGTGAGTGAGTGGACCCTACAAGAAAGGCCTTATTTTTTATAATTTTTTTGTAGCAGAGTTGATGAAGTCAAAGTTGTAAAATGGATGAATTTTGAAGCTTGATACCTGTATTTTATTCTCATGGTGGTTTATTATCATATTATATCCCTCAAGGGTTCTAAACTAGTCTTATAATTTGACCAGTTGCTAACAGGGCTAATGATGTAAACAGTGAGAAACCCAGGCAGAAGTGAGAAGGTGATTAGGGATGGGTTATCATGGATTAAGGAAGAATAAAATTGAATGAAAAAAAATTTAATGACCTATAATACATCGTTATGTTGGATTTTTTTTTCATATCAGTGAATAAGATGAAAATGTTGCTCATAAGTTGACCTATCTAGTTCAGATGAGACAAGAAGATACAAGACTATGAGATTGGTTTGTAAGACTAATATTGTCATTTGACCATATTATATATCTATATGATAATGGTATAATGACATAAGATTATCATATAAATTCATTTTAAGTATCTAAAAGTGGTTTTATAGGTATTTTATTTCATTGTTTCCATGATTGTATTTTAAGGCTAGTTGGCAGTTCTGAGTGGGCTACTTGCAGAGAAGGGTTTGAGTCATTTTTCCCTATGTAATTAAGTATAATAAACTTGGTGAATTTAATTAATTATGTAATTTTATATTTATATAATTTATTTCCATGGTTTTTTGACAAAATTGTGTTTTTGTTTTAGTTGTTCAAGATAGACTTTCTAGGTTTGCACATGTCTAATTGTGAACAGTGCTAATGGCATGTTTCAAGTCATGGTTGGAACTAAAAGGTGTCATGGACATAATATGAGCTTGGTATGGATATATTTGAGTTAAATATTATTTTTTATTATATTTTTAGTAGTTTTAAAATGTTCTATGGATTTAAAATGGTAACGTGTGCTAATGAAGGCCTAATTGAATTAGGTCTCCTTAAGGCCTAAAAAAGGTTTTTGGTCCTATATGATATGAAAAACCTATTTTAATGTTTTATTCATATTTTTTACATTCCATAAGTCCAATTTTATGTTAAATATAAATGTAAAAGTGTGTATGAGCAAGAACCTAATATAAGAACAAGGCCTAATAAACCTAATTATCTAGTTAGAATTTGAGAGAGTTGAAGCGAATGAGATAGAACTTGGAAGAGATCAAGGAGGTCATGTATACCATAGTGAGGGTGAAAATAAACCGTCATGAAGATTTTATACGGGTACTATAGATTATTATCAAGGTCATATGGCCTAATCAAGTCAAGAAAAGGGTTAATTGAGCGAAGAATGATAGAGACCAGTTTGAGAAAGATAGGAGTGTGTGAAGAGATGAAGAAGGAGATCATCATATTTTGTATTATAAACATATTTTTATGAATGTGATCAAGGGTTTGAGGTGGTCGTGTTGGTGCTGAGTTATCTAAAGGGTTGGTGTCTTCTTGCAAGTGGGTGCTTGTTAAACCCTAGTCAAGTTGGTGCTTGGCTAGTTGGGGTTGGTGCTCCAAGTGAAGTTGGTGCCTCAATAAATCTTGATGTTTGTCTTATATTAATATATTCCATTTTCATCATCAATTTTTTTCTTCCCCTTTAATATTTTCCACTCAAATAAGTGTTTTATGTGTTATGCTCTTGTCTCATGTTCATGGTTCTTAATGTGTTGCTAGTTCACTATATTGTTTTGATAGTTCATGAATGATAAATTAAAGTTGTAAAAGTTTGGAAGACTAATAAACCCCCCCTCTCAGTCATTGTGCTTCCAAAAATTGGTATTAGATCCTGGTCTTTTGAGGCAAGTCTAACAGCTTGAAGGTGATCCTAAGAAGCACAAGAATGTCTTGTGATCAACAGGAATAAGATATCATGTATGATGAAGTATGCTATGATAGTGAAGAAGGAGAAGCTAAATTAGACCTTGAATTTGAGATCACAAGTACCATTGATGATTTAAAACATCAAAATAAGACTATCAAGGATCTTAGGAGTCATTTAGAAGAGGTCAACATAAGTTGTAAGTCAAAGGAAGATAAGTATGACAAGTTGAAGATAGATCTAGATTAGTTGAAGGTTAAGCATGAACAACTCATAGACAAATTAAGAAATTTCTAGAGAGAGAATGAGAAGTCAGAACAAGTCAATATTACTAACATGAAAAGACCAATCAGGCAACTCAAAGCTATAAAAGATAAGTCATCATATAACTATGGTAAGTACAAAAATATTATTTGTTACATCTGTCATAATATAGGACACATTACAAGCTTCTACTCTAATAGAGTTATAAGGTCCATAAGATTCAACAAGACATATGAATATCCTATAATGCATAATAAGGATTAAACATTGGTATATAAAACAAATCAAGCTAGGACAGATCAGATTGAGCTCAAGAAGCAAGATGGATTATTTTCTAAAGAGAAACAAAAGACTAAAGAGGACTTTATACTAGCTCAGACCGCCTTTCATATTTAATATGAAGGCATGAAATGGTATATTAATAGTGGTTTCTCAAGCCACATGATAGGAGACATAAATACGTTCATCTCATTAAAGAAGAATGCTACAGGAACAGTGAGATTTGGAGACAACACAACTACTAATATAGTTATCAAGGGTATCTTGAGTTTGGATGATGGAAAGACCAAGACACAAAATTTATTGTATGTGGAAGGTTTGAAATATAACATGCTTAGTGTAATTAAAGCATGCAATCAAGTACACACACTAATATTTCAAAATAAAGGGTGTGAGATAAGGAGAGCTAAATTAGGAAGGCTAATTACCAATGCTAAGAGGACTGAGAATAACCTATATGTATTGAATGAGATCAAGAAGGAGAGATGTTTCATGAGCAAGATAGATGAAACTTGGTTATGGCACATAAGTTTAGGTCACATTAAATTTGACAACCTAGTTAAGATCATCACTAAAAATTCTTTAAAGAACATGTTTAAGATCATTAAACCTACAAACATACTTTGCAAGGCATGTCAACAAGGTAAGCAGACTAGAAAAAGTTTCAAGTCCAAGGAGTACTCTACTAAAAGACCCTTGGAGTTAATACACACTAATCTTTATGGGCCTACAAGAATTCAAATCATTCAAGGAGATAGATACTTTATGTTACTCATTAATGATTACACAAGAATAACTTGTATTACATTCATGAAAGAGAAATCATAATCTCTTGATAAGTTCAAGGCATTCAAGGATCTTGTTGAAAATGAGAAGAATGGGAAGATCAAGTACCTAAGATATGATAGCGGAGGAGATTTTTGGTCCAATGAGTTTGATGACTTTTGTGAGGTTCATGGAATAATGAGATAATTCTCAACAAATAGGACACCTCAACAGAATGGGGTAGTGGAAAGGAAGAATAGGAAAATTCAAGAGATGGCTAGAACTATACTAAATGAATCAATATTATCTAATTGTTATTGGAAGGAGGTAGTAAGCACTGATATATACATTTTGAATAGAGGATAAATAATGACTAATGGAAACAAGACTCCTTATGAATTATGAAAGGGTAGACCTACCAATGTCTAACACTTTAGAGTGTTTGGGAGCAAATGTTTCATCAAAAAAGATGATGAAAACTTGGAAAATTTTGATTCCATATCTGATGAAGGCATATTCTTAGGATACTCATTATTGATCTCAAACTATAGATGTTATAACAAGAGACTATAAAATATAGTGGAAAACACAAATGTGAAGTTTGATGAGACAAGCGAATTTCACTCACAGACAAAGAACATATTAGAGAATCTATACTTCAAGAATGAAGAGGAGACTATAGAGGTTGATGGGGAAGAATAAGTTAAAGAGAGATAGGACTCAAAAAGATCCTAAATGCATATTCAAAGAGATCATCCTAAATATCAAATCATTGGCAACAAGAATGTAGGTATGCAAATAAGGAGAAGACTTGTAAGTAATCTAAATCAAGATAATGTTGCTTTGTTATCAAATATTTAACCTAAGAGTCTTATAAAAGTAAGAAAGGACAAATTTTAGATAGCTTTTATGAATGAGGAGTTAGACCAAACAGAGAATAATGAGACTTGGGAACTAGTTCCTAGGCCTAAAGACAAGAATGTCATTGGCACAAAATAGGTGTTTATAAACAAGTTGAAGGAAGATGGAGAAGTCACTAGGAACAAGGCTAGATTAGTATGTAAGGGATATGCACAAGTTGAAGGGGTAGACTTTGAGGATACCTTTACACTATTAGAAATATTGGAGGCCATCAGATTATTTCTATATTATGCAGGATTCAAAAGGACTCAAGGTATATTAGATGGATGTCAAATCTACCTTTTTGAATAGATATTTGGAAGAAGTTTACATTGAGCATCCTAAAGGGTTCTCACTATAAGATGATAAAGACTATTTTTTAAAATTCAAAAAGGATCTTTATGGTCTAAATCAAGCTCCGAGATCTTGGTATGCTAGGTTGGACAAGTATATGTTAGATCAAGGATTCAAAAAAGGAGTTACAAACAATAATCTATACATCAAGACAAAAGATGATCATCAAATAATAGTATTTATCTATATGTATAACATCATATTTGGTGGAAACAATGAGAACATGACAAAGGCCTTTATAGAGGTGATGGAGAAAGAGTTTGAGATGTCCATGCTAAGAGAACTATCATTATTTCTTGGGTTAAAAATCACTCAATCTAAAAAAGGTATATTTATCTCATAATCCAAGTACATAAGAGAGATGTTGAATAAGTTTGAGATGGAGGATTGTAAGGTAGTTAGTACACCCATGATAACATGATGTAAATTGAGAAAGGACTATGAGTCTTCAAAGTTCAATCAGACATCATATATGTTAATGATTGAAAGTTTGTTGTACACACTACCTCTAGACCTGACATCATGCAAGTAATAGGTCTTGTGGGAAGGTTTCAAGAAGATCCAAAGGAGAATCATATGCAATAAGTCAAAAGGATACTTAGGTATCTCAATGGGACTATTGAGTATGAACTATGGTATCCAATAATTAAGGAGTTCAATTTGACAACCTACATAGATGCAGATTGGGTAAGAAGTATAGATGATAGGAAAATTACCAGTGGAGGAGCCTTCTTCCTAGGTGGGTGCCTAGTTTCATGGATAAGAAAAAAGTAACATTTAGTATATTTTTACACTTGTGAGGATGATTACATTGTATTATATTAATGTTTTACTTAGGTCCTATAGATGAGATAGGCCATAAAAGACTACAAGGTGGAGTATGATGGTCCTAACCCTATCTATTATGATAATACATGTGTTATAAGCATATCAGAGAACCCCATTATGCACTCAAGAACCAAACACATTCCCATCAGGTATCATTTTCTAAGATAGTAGGTAAGTAAACAAAGTGTCAAACTTGAATATATTTCTACACAGGATCAAATTACATACATCTTGACCAAACCACTTCGAAAGGTAACTTTTAAACACCTAAGATAGGAATTGGGTGTGATTCCTACCTCTAAAAATCATTGAAAAATTCAAGTACTTAGGGGGATATAATATTTCTCATTAGTTCCAAGAACAAGTGATTTTTTTCGAGAAAGTATGTATGGAGATTGGGGGCATGTTTGTGTTATGTCTCATAAACTCATAAGTCCTATATGCTAAGTATTTTAATTGCAAGGAGTGTGATCTAAGGAGTTACAAACATCACTTTATTGTTTATGTCAAAATGGGAGAAAGACAAGAATAGGGAGATAATAATAATTAACATATAGTATGTTTTTCCATCAATGACAAAGGGGTAAATTATTTAGCATTGTTTTTGTTGTTGAAGTTTGGTATTGATGTTGTCATTGATGTCAAAGATTCTTAAGATAGGAGTTCATGAGGTCATTGAATAATTTTATTATTTGATAGCATCATTGAGAGGTATGAAATTGTTTGAAGATCATGTAAGACACATGATCAAGGTACAATAACACCAAGAAGTGTTTCAAGGTCAGTTGTCATGTTTCATGAAGCCTAGTCATGACATTGGTCATTGCATGAAGAGACCTTATGAGAAGGTATGATTTTGGTGGCCTGGTGAGATGGATGCATAGATTCATAAGAATATGTATGAGGGTTTTGGAACATGAATATGAGGCATTGGATCACTCATGAGATTCTCAAGGTGAGCCTATAGTGGTAGGACCTACAGACCTAGCATGAAACTAGACTAGTTTTTTACTCTAACTGACCTAATAAGGTGTTATAAGGTATTGTCAAGGTATATAAAGATTGTATGGTAGTTTTTAAGCATGGTAAGAGATTTTATGACATGTATATGAGGTTTTGATAGCTTGGATAGTGTCTAAAAGGTAATTTTCAAGGCCTAATATGACTTGTAAATTAAGGCCTAGAGAGTAAAGTGAGAGATGGTGACCAAAAGGGGTATCAGGATCAGTTTCCAAGGCAATAATGAACATGTGAGAATTTTTAGTGGTGTGATAGGATATCTAATGTGTGTTTATTAAGTTTTAGGTCAAATTTTTCAATAAAAGGCATGAAAAGTAGTTTTGAGGTTTCTTGAGTGCATAGAATGAAGGGTTCTCAACCTGAAAAGGACTTTCAAGTGTTTATTGGCATGTGTAAACTCTACATGGGAACCTAAAATATTGAGGAGAGATTCATAAGGTTCATATGCAATATCTTTAGGCATTTTTTTATGGAAATGAGGGGTAATCCTCTATCAATAATCATTAACACCACAAATAATGTTAACCCTCTCTAAAACCCTAACAATGACTCGATGTGAAAGATCTTATTATAAAATGTTCATAATGGTTTGGTATATATATTTAATTTATTTTATCATGTATATAAATCCTTTATGCACCTTCAATTGTGATTTATTTGTCAAGTGAGTGAGTGAACCCTATAGGAAAGGCCTTATTTCTCAAAGATTTGATGTAACAGTTATAGTTGACCAAGTCAAAGTTAAAAAATGGATGAAGGTTGTATATTAAGACTTTTATTTGATGTCCATGGTGTTTTATAAGCATATTATATCCCTCAATTTTTCTAAACTGGTCTTACAAGTTGACCAGTCACTAACAGGCCTAATGATGTAAACAGTGAAAAACCTACGCAGAAGTGAGAAGGTGATTAGGGATGTGTTATCATGGATTAGGGATAAATCCAAGTACATGGAGAAATTATTAATTACCTATAATACATGTTCATGTTGGATATATATTTTTTATATTAGTGAATAAGATGAAAATGTTTCTCATAAGTTGACCTGTCTAGTTCAGATGAGACATGAAGATACAAGACTATGAGATTGGTCTGCAAGACCAATATTACCATTTAAACATATTATATATCTATATGGTAATCATATAATTAACTAATATGATCATATACATGAATTTTAATTCTCTAAATTTGTTAAATAGGTGTTTTAGGTCATTATTTCCATGACTGTGTTTTGAGGCTAGTTGGTAGTTTTGAGTGGGCTCCTTGCAGAGAAGGGTTTGAGTCCTTTTTCCCTATGTAATTAAGTATAATAAAAATTTTGAAGTTTTTTAATTATTTAAGGTTATATTTATATTATTTTTTCCATGGTTGTTTGATAAAATTGTGTTTTTACTTTAGTTATTCAAGATAGACTTTATGGGTATGCACAAGCCTAATTATGAACATTGATAATGGCATGCTTCAAGTGGTGGTTGGAGTTAAAAGGTGTCATGGACCTAAGATGAGATTGGTATGGATATATTTTAGTGATATATGATATTTTTTTCTATTTTAGTAGTTTTAAAGTGTTCTAATAACTTCAAAGGGTAACGTGTGCTAATGAAGGCATAATTGAATTAGGTCTCCTTAAGGCCTAAAAGAGGTTTTTGGTCCTATATGCTATGAAAAAAATATTGTAACGTTTTTTACATGAAATAAGGACCATTTTATTGTAAATATAAATGTTCAAGTGCGTATTTCCAACCGAGGAGTGTATGAGCAAGAGTCTAGTGTAAGATAAGGCCTAATAGGCCTAATTATCTAGTTAGATTTTGAAAGAGTTGAAGCGAATGAAATAAAAAATTGAAGAGCTAAAAGAGGTATTTTAGACCATTAGGAGGGTGAATATAAACCATAATTAATATATGATATGGGTATTATAGATTATTATCAAGGTCATATGGCCTAATCGAGTCAAGAAGAGGGTTAATTGAGTGAAGAAGGCTAAAGATGAGTTTGAGAAAGATAGGAGTGTGTGAAGAGATAAAGAAGGAGATAATCATTTATTGTATGAGAAAAAAAAATTAAAGGTGATCAAGGTTTTTATTTGTATGAGTTGGTACTGAGTCATCTAGGGGTTTGGTGCCTCCTTGTAAGCCTAGTCAAGTTGGTGTTTGGCTAGTTGGGATTGGTGCTCTAAGTGAAGTTGGAACTTCACTAAATATTTATGTTTGTATTATAGGATTGTATTCCATTTTCATCATCAGTTTTTTTTATTCACCTTCAAGGTTTCTCACTCAAATAAGTGTTCTATGTGTTATGCTCTTATCTCATGCTCATGGCTCATAATGTGTTTTTAGTTCACTGTATTGTTTTGATAGTTCATAAATGATAAAGTAAATTTGTAATAGTTTTAAAGACTAAATCACCCTCCCGCCCATCTCAATCATTATGATTCCAACATCCTAGAGTATACAAGGAATATATTGAGAAATACATCAAATAACACTTGGATATGGGTCTTATAAGGCCTAGTTCTAGTCCTTTTGCTTCTTCATGTATCCTAGTGAAGAAGAAAGATAGAACTATGAGGATGTGCATAAACTACTTCCTTTTGAACAAAATTATCATAAAAAATAATTATCCCATAATTAAGATTAATGAATTAATTTATGATCTACATGAGGTCATCTACTTTTCCAAGATTGGCTTGAAGACTGAATATCACCAAATTTGGGTAAGAGAAGAGGATGTTCAAAAGTCTACTTTTAGATGTCATTATGGGCACAATGAATTTTTGTTTATTCCCTTTGGATTAAATAATATTTCAATAAATTTCCAATATTGTATGAATAATTTATTTATGAAACACTTAATGAAGTTTGTGTTGATCTTCTTTGATGACAACCTCATGTACACTAAAACATGGGAGGAGCATCTTCAACACTTGGACATAGTGTTGGGAATTTTTGGGCAGAAAACACTCTTTGTATAAGAGTCTAAATGTGAATTTTTAATTTAAAAAATTTTATATTTAATACATGTAATTATTTCCCAAGGTGTCATCTGTATCAACAAAAAATCTAAGCAATCATGGATTGGCCTTCACCTACTACCATGATACATTTGAGAGGGTTTTTGGGTTTGTGCAGCTACAATAAAAAGTTTGTCAAGGGATTTTTTCAGCTTGTTGTTTTGTTGAAATATTTAACCAAAATGGGGACTTTCAACTGGCCTAAAATATCCCAAGTCGATAAATTCAAGGAGGTATGAGTTTGTACTTGGTACTTATGGTTCCAAATTTCTCCTTTCCTTTTATGCTAGAATGTGACACTTTAAGGGAAGGTATAGGGGCTATTTTAGTGAAAAAGGAGAACCTTACAACCTTTTAAATCTGAAAATTCAAATAGGTAGAGCATAGGTGATTTATTTATAATAAATAAATGTTGGCCATCATGTATGCTTTGTCCAAATTTAGACAATATTTGATTTGTGGCAAGTTTGTAGTCAAAACGGATCATAATAGTATGAAATATTTTCTTAGTCATACTAATTTGAGTTATAGGAAATAGAAGTGGATAATCAAACTTAAATCCTATGACTTTTATATTGATTATTTAAAACGGAAAGATAATGTAGTTATTAATGCATTGTCTACACTAAAACAATAGAGGAAGCAAAGGAACTAGAACTAGGTTGGATATGTCCCTTCTCCAATAATTCATTGATTTTCTTATCAATTTATTCTTTGAATGCTCTTGGATGGATATAATGAATAATAAATATAGACTTAGAACCTGATTCCAACTCAATTATGTGTTGAAATCCTCTATCTAGTGGCAATCCTAGAGGTATACACTGAATAATGTGTCATGCTTGTCTAAAATAAACCGAATGACCACATGGTAGGATTTATTATCTATGTATGAATTTTTATTGTAAACCCAACAATGGGATTCCCAAGCAAAAATGCCTCTATTAAAATCTCTCTCCATCCTCTTATTCATGACCACTCTAGGAGCACCATTGGTCATGCTTTGAAGCACAACCTCTTTCCCATCTATTTTAAACTTCAGCTCCATAGTTTGATAATTTAGGGTAAATTTTCCCAAATAATTTAACCATTTTACCCCAAATACCACATATGTTTCTCCTATGCCTAAAACATAGAAGTCGTCACTTACTTTATGTCTCCCCAAAGTAAGATTAAGTTGTTTAATTCTCTTGGTATATGGAAGGGTGTATCCATCAGCTATAATCACATTGAAGCCCTTGAAATCTTTCACTTTCAAACCCATCCTGTTTACCAATCCTTCATCAATAAAATTATGGGTTTCCCCACTATCAATCAACACTATGACCTTTTTCCCTTCAAAAACTCCTTGAACTCTAAAAGGAGTATATATAAGAGCACCAAATAGTGTGGCAAGTGTGCCTCTTGAAGTATTTTATTCCTCTTTTTTTTTTGGTTCTGATTCATTTTCTTCAATTTCATATTCAAACTCTTCTAATTTTGATTCAACATCTGATATCACCTCAATATAACTTGACCATGCCCAAGACATCTATGTTAAGGCTCCCATGGATCCTTGCAAGTGAAGAATAGTTTTTTACTTCTAATCTCATTCCCCATTTCCATCTCTTTACTCAATTTTGGCATCTCCTTTTGTTAAAACCCTCCTTGATGGAATAGTTTATTTTTATGCCTATAAGGAATAGACTTCTAGATTAGCCCTATCAAACCTCTCTATCAACCTCCTATTGAACTCATCATATAATTGGATTAGGTTGTGCCCTTATGTGACTAAAGTACCACCACTCATGTGTTGTGCCCTCAAGATGTAAATTAGTAAATTCTATGGCTTCATCTCCCATCATAGGTTAGAGGTAAAGGTATGTATCCACCTTTTAGATCCAAGCTTGAATGATACTCTTGGTAGATCCATAAAATGTAGACAGAGTGACCTTTCCCACTATGTGTTGAAGATCTTTCTAATTATACTAAGGGATAGGATCAGTCTTAGGTCCCTCTTTTTTTTTCCTCAGTTGCATGAATTTAGTGAGGGACATTTTCCCCTTGATTTCAAGTAGAAAATTCATGTATTATTGATAAATGAAAATGATATTATCCATCATTGGAGGCTGAAACTCCACCTCAAGAATGACTTCTTATCTACATATGAAGCTAGGCTATAAAGGCCTAGCTAAAACTCCAATGTTTGCCTTTTATGTGGGAGGAGGGTTATTGTTGGTTCTTGGAGAACTCCCCACACCATAGGGAGGATGATTGACACTTATGCCTTATATGGTGTGATTAAACTTACTGATCATATCAGTCATGCCCTCTTGGTTTTGAGCAAATTTCTCAAACCAAACAAGATCTTGATCATCCATATCTTTATGAACTAGCCCTTATATTTATTATTCTTGACCCTTTTTATTTTATCTTTCATAATACCTAACCTATCTATCACTTTTTAGGATGTAGGTAACTCTACCAATAACACAATCCCCCACAGCTAGCAAGGATATGACAAAAGAATAAAATACTAAGATCAAGTCCATGATTTAATAATTATTGGTGTAAGCCAAAATTGTGTTCACATTAAATTTGGAAGAAAAACCTTTGAAATATAATATTATTCATATTCCTATGGGAATGGAAAATAAATTACTAAATGAGGCAAAAGACACCTAGGATGATAACAAATATATACAATATTGTTACATCCCCCTTTATCAGACCAAGCATTCCTCTGAACTTTTCATTTTTTTTAAATAATGTTCCAATAACTTTCCAATATTGTATGAATAATGTATTTAGGAAACACTTAAGTAAGTTTGTGTTGGTCTTCTTTGATGACATCCTAGTGTATAATAAAAAATGGGAGGAACATCTTCAACACTCGGACATAGTGTTGGGAATTTTGGGGTAGCAAACATTCTTTGTTGAAGAGTCTAAATGTGAATTTGGAATTTCCAATATTTTATATTTAGTACATGTGATTATTTCCCAATAATAAGCATAGAATATTACTAAATTATAATGTGAAAATATATTATATTTTAATTATGAATACTTTCCTTAAAAAATATTCCCACTTCCAGGGTTCATTCCCTCTTAGTCTACACAACAATACTTTATTCCTCATGTGGTTTATTCAATTTGAAAATTCATAACATAGTTATAGCACCAAGTATCAATTATGCTATCATCTTTATAAATCACTATATTTGAAATGTGGGTTAACCATGTGTTCATGACCCTTGTCATTTCATCAACAATATCGCAATAGCTAGGAATTTTTTTTTGAGTTCATAAAAATCATTATGTATATCGCTTAGCATGTCTATTGTCTTTAGCTCTCTTGAAATGCCTTTTGAGAGAATCAATTTCTCATCAATAAGAGATAGCCTGATCCAAAAGGATATGAATGACTAGATACTACTGAAGATTAACACTATTGCACATATAAGATTATGATAACATCAATAGCAGTGGCAATAGGTTATACACCTACGTGCTAATTTTTTAGATCTATTTGAACTTCTACATTATAACATATCTCTTATAGTGTCAGTATTGTATCACCTAACTCATTAGTAATGATATCCAGTGATGTCACCAGACTCTTTATGAAGTGATTGTTACCAACTATTATAATGGTTCAATTGATGCTTCATCTTCCTTCATTGTATAATATTGTACACTTCCATTACTTTTATATAGAAAGACCAAAAATAATGAATTTTTGAAGTGTATAGACACCAAACACCTAATCCCTTAGATAATAAAATGTTATTATTATAGTTCTACATTGGTTGTCATTTATTTATTGTGTTCTTTGTTCTTTGAATGCATTGCACTTTCATATTCTCTATCATTCATAAATTTGATTTTGTTCATAACCATCTTAAATCTATTTATGTAGTTTATCCAATGGATGTCCTTTTGGGTCTTAGATATGTGATATCAAAGCATACACACCATATCATTTTTGAGTGGTATTTATTGTATTTGACTTTGTCTTTGTTTGTATGTTGACTCATACGAGGTCTAATTACATGAGGTTAGGACTTAATATTTAATACCCTTAATTAAACCTTCATTCATGTCCTCAAATGGGAGACAAATATTTGATCCCAACTTCATAAATGTTTTATAAGATGATAGGGGATACATTACAAAGACAACAAAATATTTAGAAGAATGTCATGTACGTGACTAAGCAAGTATCATTGATCACTTTTCATTACTTTTATAGCCATTTTGTGGTCAAACTCCATACAAGCTAAAATTAAATATAGACATCCTTATTTTGAAGTCAAAATAGATGTAGATACATGAGATATCTGACTTAAACTTATCTGTTCATATTAAGTACTCAGTCAATTCTCTAATAAAAGAAAGATTACATTCACTCTTCTAAAAAAATCATTATCAATAAAGAAATTATGGGAAAAATACTACACTTCACATGAGAATCATGAATATGAAGTTAACTTAGACACATTTGTAGACACATAAAATGGTTTTGTAGAAACACTCAAAGAAACCTATTATCCTATCAAAAACTATGATGACAATACATCAAGTTCTCCTAGATGCACCCAAGGCAAGGAACAACATGTGCAAAAATACATATATACCTTTCAAACTTTGGTGTCCAAACTCAAGATTCAAGATTAAAACCAAAACCTTGTTTTAAAGTATAGGTCAAGCTTGAGACCACATATCCAATCAAATATAGATTTCTTACAATTATATTTAATTGGAGAATCCTACAGCTTTGCTTGCAAGTATGAAGCGAATTCCAAGGTTAAGACTAAGAAAAATTATTATAAATATCAAACCAAGTAATATTTTAAATCTTCTAATTCAAATTCCAAACTAATAAACAAGACCAAACACCCTCCACAGAGGAAGCAACAATCATCAAATGATCATAATAAGTAGTTTAAGGATGGCAAGTGTTGTTTTGTTCCTAGGGAGACTCTATTTACACAACTTAAAGTAATATGTGTAGATACAACATCATTGGATAAAGGTAAGCAGATCATGGATTCTAAACCTATCACCATAGTGGGTATCATAAACATATCTACTACCCCTGTAGAAATAAAAAAAAAGTAAAAATATTGTTCTATTCTCAAATTTGGATCAATACTCAACCAATACACTTTGTTGTTGACAATGGATGTTAGAATAACTTGATTTCCCATAAATTAGTTCTCATATTGAAATTACAACTAATGCCTCACCCATAACCATACACTATCAAATGGTTCAGTGTGAGATTTGAGAAATGTGTTACTTAGCAATGTCAATTGGTGTAAACCATCAAGCCTTTTCAAGATATAGTCCTTTATGATGTCTCATAGGTATGTGATGTTTTAATTAGTCAACCATATATTTATAATTGACATGTAATTTATGGGGAAAATACCAAATGTGTTATCATATATGTTGGTAATAAGAGATATCGCATACCAAAAGTAGCCCCTAAGTTATCACTCATCATCACCAAGAAATGTAAGATGCTAGTCAAATCTAATAAGAAGTTTGTGATTTTGATGGGAAGGTCTAAATGCACAAAAGTCTTTATGGCACCAATCCATACTACAGTCCCTCCAACAATAGTAGTAGAAAACCTCAAAGTTGAGCCACTCGTTGGAAAAAATTTAAAAATATTTTTTAGCTACCAAGGGAAGTGCTTACACTATGTGTAAAATCACACTATTGATTTTATCCTTGCACTACTTATAACTAATTCATATTTATACCATAGATCAGTTCTAAAGAATGAATTAATTAAGTGACAAATCCATGAACTTGCAGATAAAGGACATATTAGGCCCAATTAATTACCTTTATAATAGCCCATTATGATTATGCCAAAGAAATATGACACATGGAGGTTGTGAATCGATTAAAAGGCTCTCAACAAAATCAAAGTAAATAAATGATATCCTCTTTCAAGGATTGAATATTTGAGGGACTAGTCCAACAATGTAAAATATTCACCAAAATCGACCTTAAGTCTAGGTATCATCAAGTCCCTATTGAACCTATGGATACATGAAAACAACCTTCAAGGAAAAGTAAGGTGTGTTTCAATGGTTAGTCATCCCTTTGATTTGACCAATGCACCAACAACATTCATATAGATAATGAATGAAATTCTTAGGCCATTCACTATGTGTGTTGTAGTCTTCTTTGATGACATCCTAATTTTTAACAAAATATGGGATGAACATCTATGCTATAAGAGAAAGTGATTGACACTTTACAAAAGCAAAATTTGTATGCAAAAATAGAGATATGTTCATTTCCTATGTGGGAGATATAGTATCTTGGATACGTAGTAGATGCACAAAGAGTCTATGTGGATCAAACCAATAATTGAGTCATTTTTGAATGTACACAACCAAAAAATCTGATAGAGCTTAGAACCTTCTTAGGAATGACAAATTTTTACAAGAGATTTGTACTTGGTTTTTCTCATGTGACTTGGCCTTTGAACCAATTTATCAAAAGTGGTACTAAAGCAAAGTTCATCTAGGAATCCACATAATAGAAAGCATTCAAATAATTGAAATATAGACTTTTTTATGCACCAGTACTTGTGTTAATAGATCTTAAACTACCAATTAAACTTGAGATAGATGCTTCTAAATTCACATTTGGAGTAGTCCCAACTCAATATAGTCATCTGATTACTGACCACAGCAAAATATTCACTGCATCAGTAATAGAGTACCCAGCTTATGATCATGAGCTTTATGCCATTGTTCAATCATGTAAGCATTATAAGAATCATATCTTGGCAAAGGAGATTTTGATCCACATAGATCATAATCCATTTCAATTTTTGTAGACTCAAAATAACTTGTGGCAAGAATGACTTCAAAAATGGTCTTCTTATCTTCAATAGTTCCACCTAAACATCAAGCATAAGAAGGAAGGGCCAACCGTATCATAAATTGTCTGAACTGTCCAATTTTTTAAGCTCACATTTATATACTTGATGAATGTGGCCATGAAGTTAGCACATGGTCATAATTGTATTTTATAGACATGAATGTTGTAGATACCTATCAGAATTTGCTCTACGATAATTTAGTTTTAGATTTCTACTTGCATAATGGACTCTTATATCACCTTGGGCACTTGTGCATTCTACATGAGGTAGAGATACATAAACTAATATGGGGGGATCATTTTAGCAAGGTTGTAAGACATTTTAGATTTGAATAGACTATTTCAGTGTTATATAAGTAATTCTTCTAGCCACATGTCAGGGCTGATGTATTTAAATACATCAAGTCTTGTACCACATGTGCAATACCTAATTTGGTTAATAAGAATCAAGGTTTATACACACCTCTGCCAGTTATAAAAATATTGTGGTAATCTAATTCCATGTATTTTATCTCAATATACCCTATTATGAATCATGGTAATGATTGTGTTTGTGTTGTAGTTGATACATTCTTAAAGATGGAATTTCTCATACCTTGTAATAAAGTAATATCATCTCTAGAAATAGATCAATTTTACTTTTAACATGTCTGGATCAACTTTGGAATCCCATAAAATATCTAGTCTAATAGGGATATTTTATTTTTGAGCCATTTTTGGAAAGTATTTTGGTTTATGCTAGACATAAAATTGAATAAGTCCACCGCTTTCATCCACAAATTGATGGATAAACTTTTTTTTTTCCTTTAATTTAGCATAGATACAATAGAGCTCTGCATAAATCTACTACATATAACACTTATTAACCTTACTTATGTTTCCAACCTTTGGCACCCATTGACATATCCTATCCTATTTTACCATCAATCGTAGAAAGTCCTTCGATGCAAAAGGAAGTTAACAAATTTGTTCAATTCATTGATCACATTCAATACATTTAACAGTAAATGCAAGCCATTTTATAATAGGCTTATATGAAATACAAATAATGCCATGATAAACATTAGACATCATACACCTTTTAGGTTCGTGATTGAGTCTGGATACACCTGAAGAAGGAGATATTGACAAGACCTTACCTCAAGATTTTTTTCAATTCAGTACAGGCCCTATACCATCACTAATCAAGTACGAGATAACACTTTTAAGTTTAATTTTCCATCTTACCTTGGGTTACATCCAGTCTTCAACATATAACTCTTATGCCACTACATTCCAACCCTGTTTGATATTTTAGATACTACATAGACTCTTTAGTGGACATCAATTAATCCCCATTACAACATCCCAAAAAAATCATTTCAAGTTATTGATGCCCAATTAAAAGGACACGTTGTCAAAATATCCCTCTCTTCCAAATCATCAAAGCATGTCAAAGGTGTTCCCAATAAAAATGATTTATAGAGGTTTAGGATGACAATTTATTTCCATGTCTATTATTGAAACTGCATGTAATGTGGACCATTGTTATTCAAGTAGGGGTGATTGATCCAAGAGGATCTGGGCCACTAGGCCTTACTAAAGATTATCACTATTGCACACACAAGTTTGTGTTAACCTTAAAAACACTAGCAATAATTTCCTCACCTATGTGCCAATTTATTAGATCCAATTCCACTTTTGCATTAATGTATAGCTCATGTAGTGTCACTACTACAGTACCAAGATTTTCAATAATGATATCTAATGACATCATTGCACTCTTCGATTATGAACCAATTGTTACCAACTATTGTAACAGTTTAGGTAATGCTTCATCTTCCTTCGTTGTATAATAATTTACACTTCTATTATTTGTATATAGAGAGACATAGAATAATGAAGTTAGAAAGTAAATAAACACTAGACATCTTATCTCTTAGATATAGTACTCAACATAGCATAATAAAATCTTGATATCACAGTTCTACATTGGTAATCTCTTTGTTACTTTCTTTATTATCTGAATGTATTGCACTTTCATATTTTGTCATTCATAAATGTTTTTATGTTGATAACCCTCTTAAATCCATTTAATTAGGTTGTCCACTGGGTTTCCTCCTAAGCCCAAGGTCATATCCTTTAGATTTATTTACACTCCTCTCCACATTCATAATTCCTTTTTGATGTCTTCAATAACTTTGACTCACTCAATCATAATTTTCACCCAATCCTGCACATTCTTGTCAATAAATTTTACCCTATTCACTCATAGTTGTTCCACCCAAGTGTATATAGTTTTACTTTAACTATTGAAGTTATTGATAGAGTTGATGTCTTCCTTATCCATGCCTACAATTCAACATAATATGAGAGGGATGGTAACATGATGTCACTTGGGATGATATATGTAGTAAGTGTGCAAATGTGTTCCTCAAGCTATTTTTGGGTTAATTTATACCTTCTTTTTTCTTCTTGATCAATCTGACAATATTTAATTAATTAAAAAGTAATTCTAATTAGTTTAGGGTTAGGGTGAAATTGGAAAAGTGAGCTTCATAAAAAGACAAAGGGGAAGTCATTATAGAAGATGATTTATTATTCACTTTTACCATTCATGATGGAATCTATAATTATTTCAAATTCCTGCATGAGGATGAAAACCTTCCATTACAGATGGATTAGAGGATGAAACCCCTTCAATCTATTGATTTAGCTTTATACATGGGTTATAAGTGTACAGCTAAACAATATTATTTTTAGATTAGGGTTGGATGGAATACACCATTGATTTTCAATTTTGGGAGGAAAAATAGAACTATAAAACTCATTTTTATAGTTGTTAGGGGTTTTAATAGTTGGGCATCACGTCTAAGGGTCCGATCGTTATCCTAAGGCTAGGGTGTCATACAACCAAGCTAAACTATCCCCTTTTAATGGAAATTATATCAGATTGAGGGAAACTTTTGGGGAGTATGATAAATTACATCAGCCCTTGTGGCAACATAGTAGACAAAATACCCTTTGTACCACCCAGAATAACAACATCAATTATAGTAATTGTTGTACCCTATCTAGGGATGGGTGTTATATTTGTAGCATGTTGTACAATACCTGACTGCTAGCATCACATTTGATATCCATTTCATTGTTGTTACAGGTTAGACAATGACTTTTAAGGTCTTACATTGACTTTTAAAGGGTTGTTGTACCTAAAAAAGGCCAACTGTACTATTCTGGGTTATTTCGAGCTAGGGTTTGGTGGGAAAAATCAAAAACAAATTAGTATTTTGTCTTTATTATGCAATATAAATTTTATAGAATTTATAAGGGTTTATTTTCTAAAATTAAATTACTATATTAATTTGAATTTATTATCAATTATTCTATATGATCTTTCTAAACTAAGTAGAATTCAAAAAATAAAATAAAATAATCAGAATTCAGGATTTTTCAAGAATTGATTTTACAAGGGATATTTCATTTTGATTCCCCATTCTCTTATTATGCAGTCATCACCGGTTGCAGTTGATTACACATGATAGCTTGTTATGGGATATATTCTTATTATGAAGGTTATACTTATGTTATTATTGGTCTTATGAATAATGTTTTACATTTTTGGTGGATAACAGCTCAAGAGAAAGCTTTATTATGTTATTGTTATAGGGTAAGAATAAAATGATAAACATATTATTTCTTCATCTACTCATATTGGGGATATTGTGTTTATCAAGATGCTCTTGGTTATAGATAGTTGAAGGCCATCATTGACATTAGACCAACTATGCCTCTTAATTTATTATAGTGTAAACTTTGCATGATTTTCATTACTAGAGACATATGAGATTATCTTGGATTGTTGTTGCATGGTGGGGGCATAGACCATGGTAAAATACCCCTCTTGTTTAATGTGCAGAGGCTTGAATATATAATCTCATTGGTTATAAAGGCACAATTAAAAATAATCCTTGGTGCTATAATTAAACCATGAAATAAGGCTTTTGAGTCAAAAGAGATCATGTATAAACAATTATAGTGCCATTATGTAATTTTCCACTATGAATAAATATAGTCAAAAGGTTTTATAGCATGAGAGAAATTTAATAATTATGTAGGCACAAAGCATATTGGGAGGAAACATAAATTTCTAGTTGGGATACTACTGAGTGGCGCGCTAGGGTTTGTATGAGAGCTTGAGAGCTCATGTTGGTAGTTTTCATGTGTTGCATTAGATGATATTGGAACCATGGGTGCATCCATGGGAAGGGTTTGATACTTTTTTTGAGAGTTATTATGTTCGACCCTCCATTTTCAAAAGGGCACACCATGCAACTTTTGTAAAATATTATGCAACTGTCTTACTACATGTGCTTAACTGACATGACTTCAATTGGGGAAGGAAAATGTGAAATGGGGTATGCATGGTAGGATATAATTTTGAATGCAAGCATGTTCACTTTCTCTTCTTCAATTCCTTTCTGTACTTTGAGTCAAATGGCCAATGCAATAAACCCTTTTGTTGTTCTATGATATCTATTTGGGTATACATTTTTAAAAATGTAAAAGCATTTATTTCAGTTAGAAATGGTTGTATTTGAGTGGTGTGATAGTTATAAATTCTAGGATATCATCTTTCTTAGTTTGTTTGAATATTTATATAAGTATATTATTTAATTAATATGTTCATTTTGAGAGTATATGACATTTATGTATTTAAAAAATGGAAAAACCCTAGACGGGTTGCTTAGGAATCTATTGAATTTCTTTATAATCTCTTGGGAATCCAGTTTAAAGTTTGTTTTAATTATCATTGTCGATTTAAAATCTTTGTTTGTATTACATTTTACTTTGGTATAAATTGACTCTCTTAAGGAATAAACTTTACTTCAATATAAATTAGATCGAATTATTAATAACTTATTTGGTATATTTATAAAAGGATCTTTTCTTCTATAATGTAGAATGTTTGAATTTGTGTATTCATCTATATAGTATTATAGACTTATATTGGTTATAGATGGAAACTTAGTAACCTGTTCAATTAGAATCTATTAAGGAGTTGTTGGTTGTGCATGGCTATCAATATTTTCATAGTTGGGTAATTAAGTTACCTGTACAATTTTGCTAATACTTGGTGGAACAAGTGGAATAGTTTTTAGCCATGATTATTTTGATGTAACAGATGTTTGTGATGTTGTACAAAAATCACTATGATGGATTGTTATCTTTTATCTATTTTAAAACAAGGTTTCTAATACTTATGGACTCTCATACTTGTAACATTAGTTATCATTATTTATATATTTTGTATTGGTCAATGTAGTTTTGTAATAAATTTAGTTGGGTATATGTTTTCTTGATCATTTGGTATCCTTAGGTTCAGCCATTATTTTTACATCTCTCAATATTGTTTTAAGGTCATAAAAATGTCCTTTTAATCATTAATGATGCACTATAGTATGATAGGTTAAGTATGGATAATACTAACATACTTAACCACTGAGCTATTGTGGGCTATGTTGTTTTTATATATCTCAATGTTGTTTCTTCATCTAGGTGATTTCCATCTTCTGTATTTTATATGTAGCCATATGAGCTTGTCGAAGGAGTTTATACTTATTTCCTTTCAAAAAACTCAACATCCTTGCTAGTGTAGATTTTATGCACCAGACCCCAGTTTGGGAGGGCTATCTTATAGATGTTGATCTCAGGTAATTTATTGGGTGAAGGCTTTGACTGATTGTGGGAATGGTTGTAGTTTCTATTGTATCTTTGGTAAGTGAAGTTAATTTTTTAAATCTCTTCACCAAAGCTATCGATTTGTCTTTGAAAACCAAGGAAGTCATTACTTATTCTTTGCACCATTCATTGGATGACATCCAAATCATTTTTGGTAGACTCCTCCTGTATGCTCTGAACATTATTAGCATTTTATAGTGTTTTTTACTATGACTAAAATTTTAGATTGACCAACCAAAATTACCTCACTACAAACTACATGGCCCAACAAAACATCGATTTGTGTGAAAAACAAGCATTTTTTCAAATTTAATGCAATTTGTAGATATTTTTAGCCTTCTAACATTAGTCATAGTTTGGATAGGTGATCTTTGAATAAATAAAATATAACCCAATCATTTGAATAAATTTCTAGGAAATCATGAATAAAAGACTTGAAAGTAATCAACATATCCCTATAAAATATAGTTTGAGCATTCTTTAGACCAAATGACATTACTTTATATGCAAAATATCACCATTTAGTTGTAAATGTTGTCTTGACCTGATCCTTTTCTATGATGGGAATTTTATGATAGCCATTAAATCCATCCATAAAATAATATACTATATGTCCTACATCTGATTCCATAACCTCATCAGTGAAAGGTATCAAAAACAGATCATTGATGCAAGCATCATTCAATGCATGATAATCTTCACATGCCCTGATCTCACCTAAATTTTTAGATTGTATAACTATAGGACTAACACAATACACCTTTTTGACCAAATAAATGATACTTTCTTCTTGCATGTGATCTAGCTTAGTCTTTACCTTTAACTTCATGTTGGTATTCATTCTATATGGGTGCTTCTTGATAGCTCATGCACACTCTTTGAGTTCAATGTGCATCTCCTCCAATGATGGATCTACACCTTTCAACTCTGTAAATTTAGTGGTAAATCTTACAAACAAAAAATATTTTACTTTTTCAACTTGAAAAGATATAAAAAAGGTATTTATACATAACTATATGCCAAAACTATTTCATATATAATAGGGAAGGCATTATCTTATGATCCCTATGAAATAGGGTTACAAATAATAATCTTCCCAAATATGATGTGGGAATTAAAATATACTTAAAATGAACAATATAAATAGTTAGAATAACAAATTAGATATTTGACCTACTATAATGAATAATAACAAATTACCCATTTACACTATGCAGTTAAAAATTATCATACTTATGATAAAGAGTTGTATGCTTTGGTGCAGAGTGTAAAAAAGTGGAAACACTATTTGATGGGCAAAGAGACAATCCTCGATATGGATCATTAGCTTTTTCAATACCTTCAATCACAATCCAAGCTACAACAATCATGGCACTTTCGATGGATGGGATTTTTGCAATAGTTCCATCTTGTTATAAGGTACAAAAAGAGAACACATAATAAGGTTGCAAATATGCTTTCTAGATCTCCTATTGCAGTATCTACTATTTTGTAGCATAGTCCTTTTGTTAATGAAAGTTATAAGGAATAATATGCTAGAGATGTTAATTTTAAAGATGTTTATGAAGATTTGATTTTTGGTAAATCAGTAGAAGCATTTGACTATCATGTGCAGAACAAAATGTTATATCATTTTAGAAAAATATGTATTCCATAGGATGAAAGAGTTCACATGATTAGAGAAGCACACACTTCTCTTGTTTTAGGTCATTTTGGCATTGGTAAAATAGTTGCACAGTTACAAATATATTGCTATTGGCCCCGTATGACAGAAAATATATCTAAATATATTAAAAGTTGCATTTTTTGTTCCATAAGTAAACCTAGCAACCAAAAGTTAGGATTGTATACACCTCTTCCTATTCCTAACCATCCTTGGGAAAATATTTCTATGGATTTTGTAGGAGGTTTACCTATGTCACAAAGAAAACATGATTATATGTATGTGGTTATGGATAGGTTCAGCAAAATGTGTATTTTGGTTCCTTGAACTAAATAGGTTACAGGCGAGGATACTGCACATTTATTCTTCAAGAATGTTTGGATCCATTTTGGGTTACCCATTTCTATTATATCTGATCATGAGGCTTAATTTGTTGGTGAGTTTTGGTCAACTTTGTGGGACTTGATAGATACTAAGCTAAAAAAAGTACAACCTTTCATCCACAAAGTGATAGATAAATAGAAGTGGTCAATTGAACAGTGGTACATTTACTCAAGGGGTATTGTGGTAAACATCCTAAATTAGGGGATGAACATTTATATTATGTGCACTATGCTTTATATTATTCTACTTTAAAGTCTCTTTTTGAGACTTATTTTGGTTATTTGCCCATCTCTCCTTTGGACTTTTCTTTTGAAAAAGAATCTAACTCAGTGGTGAATGGAAACAGTGATGTCGAGAAGGTTAAAAAATTCATTCAGAGGATTCAGAAAGTTGGTCAAGAACAGTTGGAGAAGAGCCAAACTAAATATAAGGATAGGCATGGCAAACACAAAGTTGATCATCAATTCAAAGTGGAAGATCAGGTTTGGCTTTACATCAACAAAGAAAGACTGAAAGGTGAAGGCAAAACATTAAAACCAATCAGATATGGTCTTTTTAGGATTTTGGAAAAGATTGGTATAAATATTTTTTGATTGGATTTACCTTTCTATATGTAGATTTATTTAGTGGTTAATGTGGAAAACTTTAAATTGTATGAACCTCCTCTGAACATGGATCAAGATGAGGGTATTCAAATTCCTAATGTTGATGATTTTCCTCATGAGTCTCTTCATGAGTTGCAGGAAGATGTTATTATTGACAGAAAAACTAGAACTACATGAAAGGGTGATACAGAATATCTTCATGTGGGTTTGAAAGGGTTGCATCTGAATAAGGTAAAATGTATGGAAATCAAGAAAATGTGGGAAACATACCCTCACCTGTTTAGTGGGGAGGAATGATCTAGGGGATTTCCACCCAATGATCCTGATCAATAATGGCAATATTTAATTATTGTTGTGAATGTAGATGGGGCATTATCTAGCCGATAATGCCACACCTCCACCCACAACATTTATAATTAATTTTGAAAAAATTCTACTAATAAGATATATTTTAATATATTTATTATTTATTAATAAATATACTTTTATTAAGATATTAAATTAATATTTATATATTTTAATATATTTATTAAGAATTAGTAAATATATTTTAATATATTTTTATTAAAATTTTAATAAATATCTTTTATTTAAAAAAATATGTGCCATTTTATAAAGATTATCTTTAAAAGAAAGGTGATAGTCTTTATTAAAACATGCATATTTAAATATTTATTTAAAAAAGAATCCATACATCTCTTAATTTTAACTCCATGCATATAAATCTTTTTAAAAGATTTTATGTGGGCACATGTTTTTAATGGCATGGACTTCTAAGTTTTAATGCCAAAGTTAAATGTGGGGTAATGTTCTTTAAAGAAGTACGTGGCAAGTGTGGCATTGAAACTTTATGCATGAAACAATTTCAACCTGGTAATATTTTCTTGGAAGGAAGCGTTGCATGTTTAATGGAACTCAAGTCTTTATGCGTTGGAATCTTGATTCTTGTTTTATCACGTGATAATCTTGAATTAATTAAGAAATGCAAATATTGTTCTTGATCTTGGTGCTAATATAGTTCTTGGCTTAAGGAATCTTGGCATGCATTTGGTGTAGAATCTTTTTAAAGAATTATATACAACACATTATTTCTACATTTAGGTGGGAATAATTATTATTATTACTACATTAGAAAATATGCGGTAATTTAATTTTTTAAAAGTTTTGGGATTATTTTGATAGATATTGTATGTGAAAACATTGATGACAAAGAGTTTATAGCTGGCAAAGATTATTCAACAAATTACCTATTAATATGTAGGGAAGTTTAATTATTTGTTATTTACGATAGCGTGGATCACCTTTGGCGCTATTTCTACACCATTATCCATCCTCAGCTATATGCCAACGATGTTGAATTCAATTTTTGGATTTTAATTTTGATCAGTTGTAGAGCAAAACCAAATATAGGTAGCAGGAAATCCCAAACAACCAACGCCATATTGTCAAAACGAGAAAAATCCCAATTTGAAGAAATTATTAGTACCCTAGGGAAATTTGTTATTACCCAACCGACACCAAATAGTATTGAGAAATATATAACTACCAATTATTTTATAGGGGCAGTAAGAGGATTTTGGCAGAGAAATAGTGTATTTGTATAGAGGAAAGTGCAGACAGAGATATCTGGATATAGAGGTAGCAAAACCTTTGAGAGGTTTATTTTGTTGCACAGATAGATATTTGGTATGCAAATAAATTATTTACTCAGAGAGATTTTTGTAATCAATCTCAAAGAGTTTTAATAAGATCAAAACACTCATAGAGTGGACCCGGGGACTTAGCCATTTGGTGAACCCCATAAACAAATCTTCTATGTTACATTTTGTTTTTAATTTCCTCTCTGTGATCAAAAATCCTTTTAATTTATTTTATTAAATTACAGAAGTTTTATAAATTAATTTTTTGAAATTATTAAAAGGAAAAATTGGAAATTAAAATATTCTATTTTATTTTAAATCTGATCGAAGTATACTGTAAAAGTTTTTTATAACTTGGATTTTTGGATCATTCAATCTTCAGATTATGGTCTAAGAGTTGACTAACTGATAAGAGATTCTTGGTTAACCCAGGTACATATAATACAATTGTGATTCTACAGGTTTATGTACCAAGAGGCAAAGTAATATTGTTGATTCCTTGTACATTGTATGATGTATCATTACCCAAAGAAACATTATTATTGTTGGGTGTGTCCTTAAAAGTGAAAAACTAGTCTTTTCATCTTATCATGTGTTAGGTTGCACCCAAATCAACACACCAAATATCAATTTATCAAGATTATTTATGGAAATTAACAGAGTACAAGAATTTTGCATCTTCATCATTGTCTTCATGTTTATCAATATTACCATGTGCTTTGTTTTCTTCAACCAAAATTGTTATTTCTATCCATGTGGTTTAATTTTACTTGATGGGGATAATTTTTGGATAGTGAGCCTTTGACCACTTGAATAACCCTTTTCTAATGTATTATACCAATAATATTTGAGCTCATATCCCTTATGACCACAAATGAGACATTATTTTTGTGATTTACTTCTTTGTGGATTCTACTAAGGACTCTATTTTGATGATATATTTGATGGTAAAGGACCAATTTATGACTTAGGAATAATTTAGAACATCTAAATGACCAAATTAGGACATTTTTAAGATAATTTGGACTTTTGACCATGTTTGACCAGGGTAGACTAGAGTTGACTTTGGTTAACTAGACAAGCACAAAGAAGATGGACTTAAACCAAGGTTGGAGCAAGGATAGGTGAGATATATAAAACAACATGAGACCCCATAAGACATATTAAAACCTTATAAAAAAAATTTAAATGTAGAGGTTAACCCAATTTGACTAAAAGTCAAATTTGGTTGACATTTTTGGCAATTCCTAAGGGTAACATGCTTGCCTATGTTAAGGACCAGTAGCCTTATCCCATCCATTGGGAAAAGGGATCAGATGCACTCTAAGGCAATAGGATCAGACCTTGACTTGACTAATAAGACTGTTGATTGACTTCAAAACACATGAAGGAAAGACAAACACACACCAAGACCAAGCAAACACACAAAGCAAAAGCACACTTGTGTTACTAAGCACTTAAAGAAAATACGACATAGCAAAAAGGAAAATAATTATGTACATTCAACTTAAACTCACCTCCCTTCCTAGATCAAAATGGAATTACCTTGAATTTCCTTCCTCACTAGATGAATGAGGGTTCAAAGCATTCTTCCTTTTGGACATAGTACTAGATGACTCATGTTTCCTTTTTGCTCCTTGGCTTGGCATGTCCTTTGATGGAGTCATCTCAAACAAACCTCTAAGGTAGATGGATTATTCTTGACCTTGGAAACATGCTTCATACTACTATCCCTTAGTCTCATCATGGCTGATTTGAATCTCTATGCATGGGATAGCTTGTTGGAAATCTATATCTTCTTGAAAGGCCTCATTATCCTTCTCATTTGTTACAGCCTCTTCAAATCCTTCAAGAAGTGTCGTATCATGACACTCTAGTAATGTTTCTTGTTCAAACTTTTCCTTCATGTTTTTAGGAGCAGCTTCACATGAGAATATAGAATCAAATTTCAAACCTTCTTCAAAAGATTCATAGTCATCATGGATTACTCCATCATGGTTTAGAGCCTTTTGATGATGATACCTCTCAATATATACTTGCTTCTCATTATCTTGGGTTTGTCCTCTTAGGATTTTTGTCCACTCATTATCTTCATACTCTTTGAACATTTGCATATATGTGTGCCACATGTCTTCTTCTTGAAATGCATCATCTTGCTTACCATGGCTTGTAGTCAGCTCCAAAGGACTTGTAGGCCCCATGAAACCTTCAACTTCATTACAAATGTCTTCAAATCTCTGCCACAAGTCATCATCCTCTTTTTGGTCAGCATCATGAAGGTAAAAAACAAGAGAAACTTCTTCCTTTTTGGAATCTAAAATAACCTCCTTCAAATATTCTTCTTTAACACAGGGAATGTCATCTTCATTACCATTACAATTTGAAGTTTCTTCACAAGGAGTCAGCCCTTCCTCATCATTAATCCAATCTAAAATCTCCATCTCCTTTTCCCTCTTAGTGATGTCAAGGCTAGACATCCCAAAACAAGGAAATTCAACCTAAGAAGGCTCTCAAGGAGCCATGCAATCCTCGGCATTAGAAGGGAAAAATGGATCAGTTAGAGGAGGTGGAAAGATGGGTTCAATAACTTCTTGAGAAGGGGTGGGAGCGAGTTGAGGAGTCTCAAATTTTTCTTCACGTCCAACTTCTCTACTTAAACATGCTTTGTTCTTCTCTCTACAAGCTGCTACTACCTCTTTCCATCTTGGGAAGCTAGGCTTAGAGGATTCTTCATGAGGATGAGATACAAATGGAGGGGTGAATGATAGGCTTAGTAAACTTGGGGTTTCCTTGGTCTTATCATCTTGTCTCTCACTTGGGAAGGTAGGCTTAGGCAACTCATTTTCTACTGCCATGATGGATTGCCTTAATATTTTGGTTTGCCAATTCAATCTTCTTGTCAAGATGGACCTCAAAACTCAAACTTCCTTTCTTAAAATCTTTTCCAAATAAATCAACCTACTTAACAATGATGTCTTCCTTCCTTTGGATACTCTCTTGGACAGACCTCCAAGAAGGGAAACTTTGGGGAATGCATGAAGGACTTGGGGCATTTTGAAGCATGCTCGGATTATCATCTTGAGTGGGAAAAGTTGACACACTTGAAGGTTGATGTGGGGTATATTGAAGCTGCCAACACTGAGTTGGTTCATGAGCTCTCAACCTCTCTTCTAGGTGGAAAATTAGGCCAAATACATCAAGCATTTCATGGGTAAGACTTTACCAATTATCTCTCTCTATAGGCATTCATTATTTTTTGACTTGCTCCAAATCATCTCTCACACTCTTGATACAATCACTAGGGATGACTTGACCACAACCATTTCTAGTATCAAGGTCTAACATATAGTCTGTGTAGCCAATGAGGGTCTTCTTGAAACTTGTAATGGACTGATTTGGAGAAAAACTAGGTGGACTAGGTGAAGCACAAGCTTGATAGGGCTGATTATAGGCAACATAGGATTGAGAGGGATCATGACAAGCTTGGCCAAGGACTTGTTCATATTGAGAGGGAAAAGGCAAAGATGGATATGTCTCCCCAACTTGTGTTAAGACAAACTCGACATCAAAATTATCCATGAGTCACTCATGAGAAGTGTATAGAATAAGAAAATAAACTCAAATAGAGTACCTAAACTTCTTAATCAGTAGATTTATGCTTGAAGTCACCATTGGTGCTTAGTAAAATTACCTCCAAAGGCTGATATCTTGAGGAGAACACCAAAACTCCTCAAATTCTAAGAACAACAGTCCCACCAAGAATGCCAAAAATTATTGTCACTTGAACTTGCACCCTTCGAGGATATGACAAGTCTCTCCTCGTTCAAGTGGCACAATGGAACAACCTCAGGGTTGTGGATGACCCAAATTTGAAGTGGATCTCTAGATTATAGTTAGTTTCCTTGATATATCACTATAGCTCAAACCTATTAGTAACTTTTGGGGGGGTAAAAAGGGAGAATAATAACTTAAACAAATCTAATCTAGGGGAGGTGACACACTAAATAGTTGATCTACTCACACCATTTACAATGCACTTGGAACCAAAGAGAAGCCTACACATACACTTCATCCAATGGAACACTCCTCTTCTACATCAATGTTTCAAGCATGGGGTCTTAGAGAAACTCTAGGCTATGAGGACTTAGACAATAGGCCTTCTAAAAATATTAATGAATAATCTAATCACAACACCTGTAATCCACATTAGACACTTCTTGTTGACTTGTAAAAGAGAGCTCTTAAATCACATAAGGCACTAGGAAGAGTAACATGTGGAGGTAAGCAAAATACACTTGCACAAGACCAACAATCATAACATGCACTTACTGAAATCTTGAATGAGGTAAAAATAGCATTCTTCATTAATTCAAGGCAACAATTTGATAGGGTTTCACCATACCTAGGTGGAGAGATCCATACAATAGCCAAAAATGCCAATATTTATAGCCATTATGAGAGGAGAGAGAGAAAGTGAAGCTCAAGAGTCAATGAGACACTTGTCAAGAAAGGAAAAAGAGCTATGATAGTCATAGAATCAGGGATGAGATAGGTCCTACAAGGAAAATAAGGACAAATGTCTCTCAACTCAATTAACTCCATATGTGGCATGGATTTTCTTTTCTTGCACGAGAAATTGCCCTTATGATTTGCCTTCACAAAAATGCCTCGCCACTGAATAGGGTCAGGTTTGATGATTAATCTAAAGGGGAGGGCTACAAACAATCCCTCACATACATTTGATAAGTCTCTAATCATTCATATTCTTTTGTTCATGAGCAATCATCTCAAACAGTTACAAAATGACTTCTTCTCATGCACCTCTCACACTTGACACCCAAAACCTTTCCAATTCTACAATATGATTCATGCACAAGGAGGTATGACACCTGTCAAGAGTGTCCAAGTCATCAGATTCATCAATCAAGTCTTAAAAGGCTTTCCAATTGGAGTTTCACCATTTTTCACTAAGTGTTCACTATCTGCCCATTAGATTGGTTGAGATGAAAGAGATAGAAAACACACTTAGGATATTGGATGATTCAATATATGGACATGAGGACTTAGAACAAATCCCAATCTCTCTCCTAAAATTGGTTACATCCTTTGAAACTTCTCCATGCCTATAAAACATAGAAAATTATCAAAGAAAACCTTGTTAGACCCCATTCGTATAGGTAGACTACACCTCAATTACATGGAACAAGACCCTGGGGAGTCCTCTACAGCTCCAAGTTGGTTTCATAGCATTTCCACCCTACCTAGATACTTCAATTTTCTTCTTTCTCCAATCGGGTCCTTAGGAGGGTTTGTAAGGGTTTTAGAGTGGTTTCATGTCTTAGCCTTCGTTCATAAAGATCCCACATTGAATTTACATATAAATTCCACTAAGAGATTCTTAGGTACCCTCCCTAAATCCCCTGATCATGCTAAGGTCCCATGCAAAGCGTTGGAGAAGATCCAAGCATCTCAAGATGACATTTGTGTCTTTTTCCATGCATTTTGTGAGGTCTGAGTTCATTTCAAGCCAAAAATGGATTATTGAAGACCTTCCATGCATAATAAAAGATCAATAACCTCTATACACACTCCAAAAACATGTATCCATCATCAAAATAGCTCCCTAAGAGCTATAAATGAAAAGACCTTCTACTTTGGCATTAGGCCTAAACCTTATTCAATAGGTTTGTCTGCACTTTGGTGGTTCAAACCTCATTTTTGCCTTCCATACCTATAATATAGATCAAACACATCATATTTACCTCCATGAAGATGATTCAAAGCATTATAATGCCTGCCAAAAGCTGAAAATGGAAGAGACCCCCTATTTGGAGTTAGGCATGCACCTTGCCTAACTAGGTCTGTCTGTAGGTCTTATTGCATAGGGCACTCTTTTTAGCCTCAGAGATTATAGATATGTTTCCCATGTTTATTCATGTGTATTCCAACTCCACAAACCTTCCTGAATCTCTCCTTGACTTATAGTCCATGTTTCTACCTCCCTTAACAACAAAACAAGGTCTGTGCAAGGGGAAAAGTGCCCCCTATCTGAGATAAAATAGGGGGCACTTCCCCTATTAGTATCATAAAACCAATTATTTTAGATGGTTATTTAGTTCCCAAGTATGCTCTATTCCAAGTTTTGTCTCTTGAATCCAAGTGTAAGACCACTAACTCTCTCCATTTTCTAGGTAGACTTTTCTTAGGTACACTATTTGCAGGGTGTTGAATGTTGACTGTGTGCATCACTGTTGGAGTACTTCCCAAAGTGTATTTGCACTATTTAAGTTACTTCCTTGTGAAAACATAATGGTTCAAATGTGTACTAATCAATCATCACCTTATCACACCATAAACCCTCTTCTCTACAGCTTCAAGCTTCAATAAGAATCCTTCCTATCTATCTGACTGTGTCAACTTCTTAGGGTCTGTTCTAGGTATGAATGTGCATGAATTAGTCCTTGGAAATATATAATGAGATTACCTTTAAGTTTCATATCACATCATCATGTGTTCATCATGTGTAACTCTTCTTTAACTTGCCTTGTTACCATGCTCTTCAACACTAAGCCTCCTAATCATTGATTGTGATTATGCTTACCTAGACTGAGACATATTGTTGATCTTGCTTGTAGGTTAGTGTTTGAAATGAGACTTGAAAAAATGTTTGGTAACTTTCAAGAGTCCCTTTAAGTCAACTTCCACTTTGTCTAAGCCAAACTCCACCAACACAGTTTCTTTATGTACCAAGAAACTTTACTCTTAACTCACTGCCTGTATTTCCATATACAGGGTTGTAGATGGTATTAGGGCCTTTATGGAGTTATATAAGTTTGAAATGCAATGATAAGGGTGTATATAATATTTTGGTATCCACTGTCATTGGTTTGAAACCCCTATCTCATCCTTAGGCTTACTCAACTGAGTTTTTTATGCTCAATGTTGTCTCAGTCCTTCTCAGCTAGTTGTAGGTGTTATTGGCTCTATATGCACTTGTTCATAATGTCAAAATTTTCTTTGAAACCTCTATGAGGTTAAAAAATATGTGTTGGACTTAGCTCATGCCTTGAAATTCCCTTCAAAACACCATCAAGATCTCCCAAGCTCATTGTCTATTTACCTAAGACAAGTCCCTTTAGGACCCAGTTGTAGGTCGTAACTTGCCCTGTGTACGGACAGAGAATGAGCTTGGGAGTCAAAATAGGAATTTATCCTTCTTAGACGGTCATTATAAAATGCAAAACTCATTTGGAGACATCATGAATCATCTCAATGCATTGGCAAGGTCTCATTTATAACTTAGTGGAGAAGGAGACACTTTTAGGTTCAGCCCTTTAGACACTACTGAAACTTTTTAGTGTATTTGAGAGTAGATTTAGACCTCTAGAATACCTCTCTCCACTTGACATCACCCCTTCAAACTTGGTACATTAATTCTCCATGCCAAGGGCTATAAGGCCAAACAATTAGGAGCATCAAAGGGATCTTGAGACTAGTATATGTTACTCACAAAACCAATAGGTCCTTTATTTTGTCATTTCAAGGACAAAAGGACAAATTCATATTTCTTCCTTCAAACCGGTTTCCACCTCTTGTTTTGTCAATCTATTGCCTCATATAAGTCTGTCATTTTATTCCACCATGTTCTAGGACCTCAAATGGGCTCACCTTATGATTCAAAGCTCCAAAATGGCCATTTCAACCTCTGAAGGTAGATGTCTAATACACTATAGTGAACAAGATGAAACTTTTATGAATTTGAACCTTATATACCTCCCTTAGGCATGTCAATGCATATTTGGAAATGTTGAGCAATTGGAGTACCTTTCCATCTCCCCATATGTGACCATGAAGTCATCAGGGACATGTAGATGGCCTTTTGGACTGTGTGTAGGTAGAGAAGGTTGATTTGAGCAAGAGTATGCAAGGGTAAGGATTTCAAGCCACTTCAAATGCACTTTCAATACTCAAAACCCCTGAGACAACCTTCCATTCCTTCATCTTAACGTAGAAAACTTGCTTCAAGGCACTTTTAGGTGCATATTTTTTAGTATAGAGCAGTGAGGGTGAAATTAGACCAAGAACAAGCCTATAAGAGGCTTCTTGAACTCATGAGACCTCCAAAATCAAGAAGCTGATGGGAAAACATGTGGAAAGGTCCTCAGAAACATATGAAAACATTCAATCTGTCAAATCAAATCAAAAGTTTCTAAAACATACTCAAATAGTGACCCCTCTTGGATGAAGAAGCATAAAAAGTTGTCTGGAGTCTAAGTGACGGTTCATAAAGGAGAAGCCATGAAACTAAAAAATATTTCTATAAAAATGAATCTAACTTATATTCCTTTCAACCCCCAAGAGCATTCCTCCCAACTCCAACTGTACGGCTTGTACCAAGCATTTCAAATTGACATTTTTTGGCTTGCAAAGGCAAAAAAGATGAAATAGAAGCAAAACTGAAATTTTTGATATTTTATCAGCACACCAGGCATGGAAATGACTTTAGAGAGTTGAAGAGACACTATCCCATGTTTTTTGTTGAAGGTGGACTTCCCAAGTCCGTATAAGTGCCATTAAGAGCCTATTTTCAAGGAGAAATTGCCTCTTTCTGCATGAAACTACTTCTTGAACTGACCCTGACCACTTTCTGACATATGCTGACCTCTTCCACATTGAAATTCACCTTTGTGACAAATATGCTTCCTTAATCCATCTGTACAAGTCATTTAATGAGCTAGAAATATGACAAAATAACACTTTTTGCATATGAGACATGGTAAATGACCAATTTATGACTTAGGAACAATTTATAACATATAAATGACCAAATTAAGATATTTTTAAAATAATTTCGACCTTTGACCATGTTTGGTTAGGTTTGACCAAAGTTGACTTTGGTTGACTAGACAAACACAAGGAAGATGGACTTAAACCAAGGCTGGAGCAAGGATAGGTGAGATATATAAAATAACATGAGACCCCATAAGACATATGGAAACCTTATAAAAAGTTTAGAAATGTAGGGGTTGACCAAATTTGACTAAAAGTCAAATTTGGTCAACAGTTACTTTTCATCCCTTTTTTATTCACTATTCTTATGCTTATATCTATGATTTATTTTTGCATTGCATTGATTCATATCATGTCAATCTTGTGTCTTACTATGTTTACTATCATGTCTATTGTGCTCATGTGTTTGATGTGTTGCTTATCATGTTCATTATTTTGTTTGATTTGTCACTTATCATGTTCATTATTTTAATGTCTATTAAGTTCTTGATTCCCTTACATGTTTGATATTTGTATATTCCTCATGTTTTTTTATCTTGGTGTCCTTATGTGCCTAATTTTATTCTTATGCGTAGTATGCTTATATATCTAATTTCCTCATGTGTTTAATGTTTTTATGTGCATGTTATATTGTATATCATCTTCGATGTGCCTATACATTATTGTTATTATGTTCTTATGTCTCCTATGTGCTTATTTTCTTTCTTTCCCTGTGTCTGACATACGTCACTTGTACTTACATATATGTTACATATCATGCATGATTTCTCAAAATAAGGGAGATTTATATAATTTTTTTGTTTCACGTGTTTTGAACATTTTATACCATGTGAATATGTTATATATCATGCATGAATTGCAAAATTTGCTTGTGTGTAGGATTCCCTTATATCTTAGGTGCTTACATACCTGGGTTGATTTTCATGTGTCTTTCATGTTCCTTCTTATGACTAGATTGCTTATACATCTAATGTGATTTCACTTCCGGACATGTTTTCAATACACCTAGCATGTTTTCCATGTCTTGATATGCTTTCCATGTGTTAGATGTGCATTTTCTATGTTTTATTTTCCTTCTGCATGCTCAACGTGTTTTCTAGATTCTATATCATGTTTACTTGTGTTTCTTATTGTCATGATGCTCATGCCACTAATCCACTATATTTATGTCTTCATTGTGTGACCATAATCCATATTTTGCTTGAGAAGCTAGTGGCTATATTGAGAACTAATAATTCACTATTCTTATTATCATCATAGTTATATCAAGGACTAACAACTCACTTCTACAATCTTTTATTTCTTGTGATTTTATTTTACCATTTGATTTTCTATTTCCTAAATTCCATGCCATTATATACATTTCATATTTTAATTTTATATCTAATATCTTTATTTTGAGAAATGAGTTGCACATATTCACCCATCTCAAAATGGGGGAATATATTCTACTCATTATATTCAAAACCATGCTTCTTCGATGTCATGTCAAACCTATTATACCAAGGCCCACGGCCCTGTGCATTATAGGACTACTATACCAAAGCCAAAGGGGCATGTGAATTATCATACCCTACATGGTGTAATTGGAATCCGTTTTTTGACATATAGAGTTCATACTTCACTTCATCTTTGTATCTCCTTCAACGGAAGGTCATATTTTATTCCAATATTTCAGACTTCAAGACTTATTATTATTTTCTACTTACGTGTGTACAAAAAAGATCATTGGTTTTGGAGGGTCCAAGAAATGATGCCTTTACCACCCTAGAGATTCAAGTTTATGCATCTATATCCTTTATATATTATTTTTTTTCACTTTGAAGTGCGTACTCCGACCACTTGTGTCATTAAGCGCCTCAAAGTGTACCAAAACGTAGACATCTAAAACTGACTTCATGACATTTATTTAATGTTATTTCAAGTTTATTTAACATACTTGTTGATATATGAATAATTTTGTTTTAATTGGATAATATGGACCCTCTTGTTGACATCCAACTTCTTTAATACCCCCCTCTTGTGCATCCCCTATACCATCATTATCTTGTGTATCCCCTATCTTATCCCTATCTTACCCTATGCTTTAGACCCCCTTTAAGTTGTGCATCTATATCCCCCCTTCCCACCTATTACATCATAATCATTAGAAGTTGGCATAAATGTTAATATTCTTTAATGTGAACTCAAATGTCTATAAATATGAACATTTTCTACCCCATTTTACGAGGAGCCAATCATTAGAGAATTTATCATTAACTCTATATTGTGGAGCACTATGCGGCCCCTTGTTGGAAAGATTCGTTTTATGCAATCTCCGCTTATCGGCATATTTTTTATAATTGAGTGGCCTAACAAGTAGAAAAATAATTAGTTCCTACTAATCATTAACCCTAACATGTGCCCTCAAAACTTCCCTTACCTATTTTAAAAAAGGAATAATTAAGTGAAATGAAATAGCAAAGCCATGCATAAAAAAAAGTAGGAGTCAAATTTTAACACTAATCTACAAGGAGCATCGAGGGCAGTCCTAACACCTGCTAGGAGCATCAAGGACGGTTTTGACACAATTGCATATCACATTCAGATTTCACGTTAAAAAATCTGCAATATCTGCCATTACATTTCCAAATCCAAATTCAAACAGATTTTCGATGGCATCATATTCCATATACACCTTCATAAACCTGTATATTTTCTTTAACAAGTCCATTTAGACAATTATTAAGCATTGATATTTATATTTTACAAGTATTTGTGATGCTTAATTAGTAGTTCATCAAGACATGACTAAGTTTTACAATATGAATAAATAGATTTTCACTAAATTGGACATGAATACCCAATTATTTTTAACTAGGATACATAACATGTGTAAAAACAATAATATAGACCTAATTAATTAATCTAAATCTAAACATATAGGTTTTAAGTTTATTTGATTTTTGAAAGTGATTTGGTTACAATCGTCAAGATATGACAGTGGAAATGCACGCCCAAAGATGATGGATCTAACCCACAAATTCAGCAACAATCAAACCATCGCTCTAATGTAATAATGATTAATAATTGTAAATACATGTAGATTAGTTCATAAAGTATAGCATACAAAAGTTTAGTATTATATCTTTGACAAAGCAAATTGTTAAAATTTCAATTACTTTTTTGTATTTTTCTATTACTTTTTGTAAGGATCGAGAGACCATTGTAATTAACGTGGTCATTTGATCTCCTACAATATGAAAAGGATTGCTAAATTAATCTCACATATACAAAGATATCTTCTCACAGCAAAGTTTATAATTCAATGGCTCTAATTTTATAATGGTTAATAAATGTAAATACAACAAAGGTTCCACACAGAGATATGATTGAATATATTACTAGAATCAGACGTTTGAATTAATCACTAAGACTAGTTGCAAACAATGCACAAGTTAATTGACATAAATCAATATACCAACTATTATACTGAAGCATTTTTTTAATCTTGAAATAAATCCAGATAACTTTTGCAATATTTTGAAGGGTTCACAGCCATTTAATGGCAGGTCATAAAGCCAGTAAAGTCAATTTATGAATTTTGAAAATTCAAATTTGCAACAACTTTTGTCAAAAGCCAAATAAAATTCCATGCCTTGAGAACTTTTCTATATATCTTAGATATCTAAGACTATTCTGTCAAGGAACTCACATGCCGCTTCAAAATTCATTGCATAGCTTTCATATGTTTATTTGGATTTTAAATTTTGACTTAAACTTCGTTTAAAATCAGAAAATTCTAAGGTTCATAGTTACGGCTTTACATAATACTTGGCTCGTTAATAATGGGCTGTAGTCGGCATACTATAAACAGCGTTATCATGCAAATTGAACAGAGTTCAAATTTAAAGCGAAAATGATGCTACATGACTCAAATTTCTGCCCTTCTTTAAATCTTCCCTTCTGTGAAAGTTGCACGCTTAAAATGACTGCCGTCATAAGGAAAAGCAAGAGAATAATTTAACTATTCTCAACATTAAAAACTTTTGAGATAAGTTTTCTCTAAACCACACTTAGTGCAGGACAACGACAACACCTCATGTGAAATCAAAACATGGGTTACTAGCAGATTGAGCCATCAATTTGAAATATTGTGACTACGACCTTCTTTACGAGGCAATACTCAACTTATTAAATAACAATTTGATGTTTCTGAAAGTTTGACAAGAGGAATCTGTAGTCAACGATAAATTTAGTTTCGAACATCTCAAATCAGACCTGAAATGAAACATTATATAAGGAATTCTTGAAAAGTTCATAAAGTTAATACCATAAAATTCTAATAGTTCTCCAGCTGCAGAGGAAGAGAGAACAATGAATCATGCCAGCCATCTACAGCTTACAGACAAGAAATTATCGGCGTAGCAAAAGCATCCTCAAACAAAGTGTCATGCTAGGCATCTCCAACTCAAATACACTTATTCTTTTAAATATCATACATGCAACTGAAATATATACATGGATTGGAACATGATTCAGTCATCTGTTCATGCCTAATAACATAATTTTCAAGATTACAGGGCAACAAAATATGAGATAATTTAGTATTATATAATTAAAAACTCGCATAGATGCCTGGAAAGTTTATCTTTCTCTATATAATATGTTATAGAATTCCCCTACAAAATTACACACTTACTCATTTGCTTCTTGAGGTTCTCAGTCTCCTCATGGGCCTGTTCCAATTTCTCTTGGAGCTTGCGGATTTGTTCATCTGATCTTTTTTGTGCCAATCGAGCTTCTTCTTCAGCTTGTTTCCGTGCAGATTGCTCAGAAATAAGCCGCTGTTCCAATCTTTCTGTAGCTATCCGCATCTTCTCTTCTACCTGATTAAACAAAGTATGTAACGATAATATGGTGAGAAACACAATTCCAATTTCTAAAGATCTGCAATGATGATAACTCAAAATCTCATGCAAAGGATTGACGTCAACTAGGGGCCCCTCAAATATACTGAGTCCAATACCATATGCTGATTACACTTATGTTTTCTTTTATTGTTTTCTAATCTCAATACATTAATAGACACTCACGAACAAGCCGCAGACAATTGGCTTACCAGTTTAGCTGTCACACTACCTGCTCCCAAAGCACATTGTTTGGCAATTGACTATATAAATTATTAATTTAAAGAAGAAAACAATATACCACATAACTAATGCGAGAACTTTGCAAAATAGGGCTGAAAACCAAATAGATTGTAGATAATGAAAACATTTTGACGTCGTTCTGTCCTAAGCCAAGTTTGCATTCAAAAAGAACAAAAATTTGTTTCCCAAGTTGTAAGTGTATCCAAATAATACACCAAATCCAAGGCCTCCACTTGTTATGCCAAATTAGAGAAAAATATATACAAACTTGCTGAATATGTCTACAAATGCCACAACAGATATATTGAAGGAATATCTTCTAAAATAGAAGCCAAATAGAGACAATGGCTGAAAAGGTGACGGGATGAGAAAATCAATGAATGTTCACAAACTTGAACATGAGAACAGAAAGAACCCTAGAAAGCGCATTCAATGGGACTTGGAATTTCATTCAGTTACATTAGAGAAGTACCAGGGTCAAAAAGAACCTTAATCTGAAGCATAAGTAACCATTAAAGCAATTTAAGGCAGGGAGCAGGCAGACTGAGGGCAGAGAAGGTGGAATGCCTTACGAAGTTAAACCTAAAAGCATACAATCTAAAAGTACATGGTCACATACCCATGTGAAGGACAAATCCCACATTGAAACAAGGAGCTGATAAAGATCAAGGCTGGAGACAAAGAAAGAAAGAAATTATAATAATATCCACGAAAGACCAACAGTAGTTCAATGGGACTCGACAATACACCCAATTACAATAGAAAGTACTAGGGAAAAAGGACCCTACGAACACTAAGAAACTAAATAAAAGAACAACAAAAGCACTGAAAGTGCTAGGGTAAACCCAACGGAATAAATCACCCAACCCATGTGGTTAGGGTAATAATACAAATAGCCATGGGGGGGCACGGGGATTAAGAACCCCCAAAGAGCATGGGCTGATGAAAGACGAAAGTCGAAAATGCTGGATGGTAGTCTCATTGAACATCTCCAATCAACCTTGGATAGAGGAATCATCTATTTCATCATCTATTACTCTGAAAGGGCCAATACAAGATCTGATAATGCTCCTCTAGGAATGTCTAGTGCTGAGGGGGCTGATTGGGTAATCCTCGGAGGAAGCAAAGCACTCCCCCCATAATCCCTCATAACATCCAAGGCCAAAGAAACTCCCATAGCAGCAAAGAAACTCATAATGTGTGCTGGCCTCTGTAGCCCACAAGGCGGTCACGAAGAAACAAATCTACAATGCCGAGGCACATATCCATGCCATTGAGCAGGAATGGATTGTTGACTCCAAAGCTAGTGCATTGGGGTACCTTCGGGGTAGTGTTATGTGGAAACGAGCTCCACCTCACTGATCGAAACCTATCAATGTGTGAAGCATCAATATCCAAAGGGCGCTTAATGCCACCAACCTCTGTGAGGGGATAAAAGAATGAAGTGGTCAGACTAGGGGCTCCCTAGAAGCCCTGCGTCAAAGGGTGATAACCTCCAAAAGAAAAATGGCTAGGCACCATTGATCAAGGTAACAAAAGAAAGTGGATAGCGAGTTGCCCATGTCTATGTAAAGATAGTGGTGTCTCCCCCGGAATTCATAATAAATAGGGAATCTGAAATGAAGTGCTCTTCAATCTCCACCTCCTTAAGGGGCCAAAGACAAAAAAATCTGTCTCCACGTGGAATATGATGATCAATCTCAACACGCAACTAGTGTGAGTATACCCTTGAATACCCAAGGGAAAACCTCAAGCCAAAAATACGATTCCAAGAGTAGAAGGCAAGCTTGGGGCTGAGCAGTTGAGGAGAGGTCCAAGTGATCTGGGTGTACTACTTGTCGATATCCTCTCTGACAGCTCTAATGATGACCTCCTTTAAGGTAAGGAGCTAAGGAAGGGCATCCAGAGAGTACTTGAAAGGAGGTAACCTATCAATAGAGATGCTAATAGACTAGAGGAGCAAACTAGTCTCAGAATACCAACAATATCAACGTCTATTGGGGCCCAAAGACACAATCCTCTCTAAAGAACATAGGGCCAAGTTTGGATAACCTACATAGACTAAATCTAAATCCCCCATAGTTTTGAGTCTGTTAAAGTAGAAACAACCTTGAAGATACTCTCAAGGTGCAGGGGTTAGGCAGCAAACTCAACTTGGATGATGCACTGAGAAACAGTATGTTTGCAACGGATCATGTGTTGAATCATCATGAGAGTTTGGACCCTCTCAATAAAAGCCCAATCAACGGAGTCTAGACTAGGTCCCCAAACCTCGGACCCATATAAAACTATAGGCTTGATAATTGTATCGAAGAGATGCATCTTTGAAGGGATATCCTAGAAGTGGATCTAAAAGCATTGTCACTCCAAGGCAAAAAGGAAGGCATATCCCTAGCAAAGTTGTGCCCGACACACAGTTTTCATAGTACAATATGGTCCGAGAAACTGGACCCCTGGGTAAGTGTATTGGACCCCCAAGTAAGTGTAGGCCGCTGTGATCTTTAAACATTCCCCTTTGTAAAGAAATGAGACCCTCAATGACCTTAGTTTTGCTAAGGTTGACCAACAATTGATGAAGCTCACATAAATGAGCGAGGACATCAAGTTGTCTTTGTTAACTATCGGCAGAGTGAGAGAGGAGAACAACTTCATCAACAAAAGGGAGTATGGCTAAGAGTAAGATTGATATTTATCGATGGTAATAAAGCAAAAAGCAGTCCATTACCAAGGGCTAAGCCAGTAACTGCCCATGCATACAACCAGTACTCAATTCAAGGGGTATTTTGTTTAGTTTCAAATGCAATTTTTTACCCCAGTTAAACTATGTCAATAAATTCTAACAGAGAACCTGGTCAGTGGACAAAAGAGAATTCCACACACTACACCAGAATCTACCAAGGAATACAAGTCTGTCCTCTTCACTAATATGAGTTTGACTGAACAAAGATGGCATACACACTTTATACTCTTAATTCAACTTACAGAGTTTGACGGTGCTCTCTATAGTTGCAAAGCTCTCCTAAATTACTTTTTAGAATAGTTATTCAATATTCTCAATGTTTGTCAATGTCACTGATCAATATTCTTAAGTTCCCTGTGCTTAAAATGATGTGGTTTTGTTTGGTCCTCGACATAGTTACCATGTTCATGTTCGAAAAGCTTGGTTTCTTCGGAAGGGGAAAAAAGTTTGGAAGTTCGGGATTTTGCAAAAAGTTCAGTTCGGTAAGTCCAGTTCAATTCGTAGAATTTTATAAATTTAAAAAATTATAAAAAATAAATATATTATACATATTTGTAAAGAAAATATCACTTACACATAAAAATAAATAAACATACACATGTAACATTAGTAGACCAAAAAATATAAATTCATAACAAAATATAATAAAGTGTTGAACATAGTTCATAACTTCATACATATAAAATATAATAATAAAAATATAGTGTATATTATTAATTTGAGTTTTTGCTATATATATTTATAAATGTAAATTATAAAAAATAAAGATAAAGAAAAACTTAATTCTAAGTTTAATTTTTAAGAAATAAAATAATATAAATTTTGAAATTAGATAAAAAATAAAACAAACTAAAGTTATTGTTAAACACATTTTACAAAAAGTCATATATATGTTATACTTCGTCTCTTTCAGACGTAAATTGTAATACAAAATTATAATTTGTTAAAAGAAAAAAATAATAATAATAATAATTTAATAATAGTATACATAATATTAATAAACCTAATTTAATGTTTTACAGATGTAAAAGTTTCATATTTACGAGTACATGTTGAATCAATGCCAGGTGGCAATGCACTATGCAGATATAAACAAAAACTGACTAGTATGAATCAAGATTCGACGGGTTTCAGTTTTTTAATCTCCTTCCTCCAAACCATCAGGAATCAGGATACATTTCAAGCCCTCGGCCACTCATCAACGTCACATGTTTTTCAACTTTCAACTGTCAGTCTTTCACTGTTTCAGAACTTTATGGATCTTCCGTTTGTGACTCTGTGTTGTTAACGGCAAATGGCAACAGCAAACATTAATCAAAACCTTGCCGAAAGCAGCCTGCAGGGGTTACACAACGTGACAGCATGCAAACTTCACAAAAGCAACTTTATTTTTTATTTTTTCAGTCATACTTGTGCTGTGAGCAAGCTAGATTGTCGTTCATGCCAGTAACTAGGGCAGAAAATATCAGCAGGTGCCATGAACTGCCCCAAACAAAGAAGCGCTGTGCAAAGAGCAAACTGCAAAACTGCAATGTCCCAGATTCACATTCTTTTTCTCGTCTCTCTTTTCTTTTTTCTTGTCTAGGGTTTAGTCAATGTAATGTTTTAATTTTACCACTTAGGGTTTGCATTTTGGCAATTTTGTTTAAAATTGATATTTTCAACACTTTTTTTATTTTTTTAATAATAAAAAGGGGGGGTCAAACTTGATTGAACATATTTGGTCAGCCCAAAATGTTTGGTTCGAACTTAACTTCAGCCCTGTTCAGTCGAACACAGCAACTATGATCGTCGATCATTTTAAATTGCTGTCTTCTCAATCAAATCTCAGATGCCATTAATATATCCGTTTGACTAATTTGCCATAAACATTATTGGGGCAATTCCTTCCCCCTAGATTTGTCAAGACACCGAAAAATGTCTCATGCCAGTGTGACGCTGCCAGAAAATATAAATACAAATTCATTAAATAATTTTATTATATATGGGTTAATGGCCATATTCTGGTTGAATGATATTTTCGAATGTGCACTTCTCCTGCCAAACTTCCTTTCAGTGCTCTATTAGTAATTTATTTCAATAAAAAAATTCAGCTGCCATTTTTCCAGATCTATTACCATCACATCCGTGTTAATATAAGTTATAACGAGCATTTCTGCTGTGGAAGACTCTGGAAAGCTCCTCATCCAGCCATACTGTTTTAGAAACTTTCTTTGTGAAATTTGTGTGGCAATACTCCAGAAAGCCCACGGTTCGAATGCCTCAACTCAGCCAGTGTGAATGCCTTTATTTACTCACCTTTACAAAATTCAAAAATAATTCTATCAGCATTCACCAGCAGCTGCTAAAATAATTAATTCTTCCCAAAAATGCATCAAATTTTCGCATTTAAACTTCTGGGAGCTTGCCAGCTATTAAATTTCTGCCCTTTCCCTCTACAAAGCTTCAGTACTGAAAACACATCCAAAATTAACCATACAACTTTGTTTTGGCACTGAAAGGCCATATTTGATAGCAAAAGACCTAAAAATGTCAAATGTGGAAAAAAACTTTCGGCGATTATGACTATTTTCTGGATCTGACCGTCAACAACCCGGGATCTGATCAAAAAACCTATTTTTTGGCCACATACATCACTTTGAAGCTACAAAGCCAGGCATTTAAACCCTCTTTAGGCCTCTAAACTTAGTCATGCGGAAGCCAATAAGTGTAAATATATAATATCTATGAATGTGTCTGTAAGCAGGACTCTGCAAAACAATAAACTGTACTGATCCGCTCTTTTGTTGTTGTTTGTAGTCTATCTAAAGTGCTGCACAGTACTGTCTACAGTTCCAAGTGCACACGCTTGACAAGCTAGGTGGCCCAAACATCCCTACCACTACCTTACCAGCTGGACTACATATCTGGCTCACAGAAATCATCGTGTGCAATTTTTAGACGTATTTTCTGACAACATGAAAATGATTTATTGTTTAGGCAATTGGTTGCTGATGTAATATTTATGCATTATTATGTATGGTGCATTCAATAGCACTTTATATTTTTTATTCCATGTTCCTGAATATTTTAAGAAAATCGTTTTCTTGGTTGTACATCCTCTCATTTTGTCATGCAATTCCATGTGTTTTTTATTTAGTTTTTTTTTCCATGTTTTTGCATCTAACTTGATTTGTTCATGCTGAACATGTTTGCAAAAAAATAGCATCGTGCACTTAGTGATTAGTATATGGACAACTTCCTTTTTATGTTCTTTCGATCCAATACATTTATTTTGCTTCCAATGTAATTAAGGTTGATATGAATGTCATTGTAAAGTCATTTCTTCATTTCTATTACATTTAGTAGTTTTGGATTGAATAAAATCAGGTCAATAGAATTGGTGATAAATACCATATTTTATTAAAGAAGTTCAACCGTGCAGATGGAAATTGCTTCAGTTCCAAATTGTTGTGATTAATACATATAATAGATTTGATTGTGGGGCTGTCTGTTGGGAATTTCATTAGCAACCCCACTGTCAGTCAATTCACTGAAATAAAAAATATCATGTTTAAGGATACATTTTCCATCCTTCGTTTGGTATTGTTTATTTAATTTAATAGTATAGGTTGCAATTACAAATGAATTTTGAACTGTGTTTAAGGTTATTATTAGTGGGCATGTTAAAACGAAATGTGTTTTATCTTCTCTTTCATTCAAGTTATACATGTTAAAAATTATTTGTTCCTTGCGTGTTTACGGAAGGCCCTGTCTACCTTCCACTTTCATTATGCAGTTAGTGTGACTTGTTCTTAAGTTTACAAACAGAATTATTTGATTGATGTCTTTTTACCTTGTGCGAATAGATGGGATGCTCTAATTTGTGGTGATTGGAGTTGACTTGTTCTTAAAACAGCACAAACTACGAAAATTTGGTCATTAATAAAATAGTCTCTACACTAAACCTCTAAGATGCAGTCTACACGTATACTCCTCATAAACAAGGTGGTGATCTAACACAATCTTAAATTAACAAGAACAAAGCCAAAATGAAAAATCTAGAGACTTGCTACATGGTACATGAAAAAACATATGTTGTCTCCTATGGCAAACCCTCGACAAAGTTGTCACACTAGAAACGATCTTTGGCCAACAAGATGACACTCAAACTCAAGTTCAATTACATAAAATGTTATGAAGTATACAACATGCGAACCAACACAAGATAACTTGCAATTTCAAATGAGTCACACAAACAAGTCATTGACAACTGAACAAGACCAGTTTGACTTGTATCTGCAGTTATTTGCAACAAAGAACCCCATCAAAACACACATTAATAATAAATATTCCACTTGCACTAAGTATTGCAGAGAATGCACAACATAAAGTTGCCACTGATGTCGATGACAACCAGCTCAAACAGAAGAAGTCATCCTATGCATTGGCAATAGTGTTATGCTAACATCGAACTTATGGATTGTTGTTAACCTTGATGATGGAGCTCTTGAAGAAGTGACAAATACCATCTAAGTGTGTCATTATTTGTTAATATTCTCACAAATGGTTGAGAGATGCAAACAAATTAAAGAAGAATAAGCCTAGTAATAGAATAATTAATATAAGCTTGATTTTTAGCTCACTCATTTATAGTATGTTTTACAACAATTCTTGTGTCCTGTTAATTGTTCACCCCTGACTTTAAAAAATTTAACCATATAAGATACAGTGGTCCAAGAATGTGATCTAACCATTGTCCTCCATGTTGCCTAAGTTTAATTGTATTTGACAATGTTGATTAAAAATAGCAAAAAAATGGTGTTAATACGCAAATCAAATCAAGAGAATTTTTCAATTAATTTTATTCTGGCTCAAGCTGGTGCTAAGGAAACTCAGACTGTGTAATACAATGTCATAACTGGTCCGTGATTATTCTTGCAAGTATTAGGGCTGTACAATCCAGATCCATTGAAGAAACAGTAAACACATACAACAAGAAGGAAGGCCCATTAGGTCAGCAAGGCCTAAGATCAAAAGAGAATTAGGATAAGAACACAATAGCCAGTAAACACCCTGGATGACAACAAGAAAGGACATATATCATCCTAGATACAACTCTAATCATCACAGGGTAAAGGTGACAAAATAAGCTTAATTTATGCAATTTTAAAATATAAGCTTAAAAATTATTAGAAATAACATCTGTCGTAGTGTATAACTATAGGTTGTACCATGAATTTTGTGCATACACATCACTGAAGTAATGAAATTATCTTGAACATATTCAATTCTGTCTCTAATTTTTATCATGGTATTAGAGCAATTAACAAACTTGTGAGCTGGTGAGACCCATACAATCTAATGTGAGGAATTGATGATGCCTTTCACTTGGGAAATGCTTATTATCTTCAAGGAGGAGAGAGGGACCACTGACTTAGAGGAACTAGCAGGCCACAAAATGAACAATTCATAGAGTTAGTCTGCCATGTCCACATAAACTTGATGGAAAGTTCAAAGAACCATCCAATGACAGAGTAAAGACCCTAAAAATTGATCCATAAAGATGAGGGAATTTAATGGAGGAAAGTTCAAATAAAGCAGACTCAATGCAAGTAATAAGGTCAGGTGATATAATTACAGAACTAGACTCTCAGGAGGGACTGCAGGAAGAATTATGATCTCACTCATTCAAAAACGTCCAAGGTAATTGAGTGTTGTAAGCCATGAAACTTGGTATAATAATTCAGGGGGTAAAAGGTACATAAATAAAGGCATCGCTTCATTGAGTGATAGAAAGCAATGAAAGACAGAAGCTTTGAGAGATGACAAACCGCATATAAGGTCAAGCACCAAGGACTGTTCCAATAAAAGTTCAAATAAAGCAGATTTAATGCAAGAAATAAGGTTAGGTGATATTATTATAGAACCTGGCTGTCAGGAGGACAGCCAGGAAGAAGTATGATCTCTCTCATTCAAAAACGTCCAAGGTAGTTGGGGTTAGAAAGCCAGGATTAAGACCCCAAGAAACTTGGTATGATGATTCAGGTGGCAAAAAAGGTGCATAAAAAAGCTATGCTTCATCGAGTGATGGTGAAAAGCAATGAAAGATAGTAACCTCGACGGATGACAAACCCCTTATAAGGTCAAGCACGAAGTTATGTTCCAACAAGAATGCCAAATGAAAATGTTACGAATGTTCATAACATAATGTATCTATGAGGTCAAACTAATCTCAGTTATGAAGAGAAAACATTGCAAGTTGTGACGAAACAAGAAAAAGCTATAGTTTCAAGAGTCAACTCAGGCCTTGGAAAATAATTCTTAAATGTATAAACTCAAGGCACTTATAAATATAGAAATCATTTAAAATTCTAATTACTTTATGTTTCTTGTTGTATCTTACCAGTTTTTATCAAAGCTTAGATGTGCCTTTCCAAATTTTTGCTCCTTTGCTCTTTTTGACTCCCATATAATTGTGAGTCAAAACCAAGTTATGTGACTCTAGAACAAGCTAAAAGTAAACCATCTCCTAAAAATAACCTCATGTAGTCCAACAAAACCAAGTAAATGAGCCGAAATTTCATGTTACCTCTGCCATCCCTGCGCTTTAGTAAGTAGGAAAACGCAGACCACATGAGACTGGCCATGGGCCCCCTTCTTGTTGATGCAAAGGCTAGAGAGAGAGATCTTTCTATAGCAAGGTTTTTTCCTTGCATGTGGAATTCCTTTCAATGTTGTTTGCTGTGCATGTTGTGGGTAGATGGTTCGTGTGAGAAATAAGGACCCAAGAAATATCCGCAATGTAAACACACCATCTACAAAGATGTACTTAGAAAAGAGATTTCACCAATAACATGAATGCATTAAAGCCAACTAATAAATGTACAATGCAGAGATGTGCAACCAACAAAGTGTTGCGCAATAACACCAACAATCAAGGATTGATCCTTGGTTCTCCAAAATGACATCATCTCTACCATACTTCGCATACTCGTACTCGGAGAGTACTCGCCCAACTCCCAAGAATTTTACTCGGCAATTATTCGACAACGACATGCCATTATTCGACAAGTTAAAAAAATACTTAAATTTAAAAGAAAAACATAAATTTTATAGAAATTATAATTGCAAAATGTATCAAATGAGTCTGTAAAACATTGGGGAAGCATTTTCTATTAGATTTTAAAACAAGTATAAAATCGCATAATCATGATTCATGCGAACACAACTATGACAATGTCAAGTTTAAATAGCAAGCTTGATACAATGATACTTATACAAGAATCTACAAGTACAAATTACAAGAATCTATAATTTTCTCTTCCCTACTCTCTGGAAAACTAAGGGAGAATAAGGGAGTCCAGTCCTCCCACTCAATTGTCCATCCTTGCTCTGCCTAAAATGTTGCGTCTGTGGCTCCACCCTGGAACCAAATGGGAGTGCCTCCTCCTCTGCCTCATGTTCGACAACATCTACAAGGATGTCATCCAATCCAATATCACCTGCTTCTATTAATACACAAGGAAGTCTTTTAGTTGTTTCTTGAATGCAAGGTGTCTATCATACCTACATCCCTACAAGGATGTCATCCAATCCAATATCTCCTGCTTCAGCTAATATACAAGGAAGTCTTTTAGTTGTTCTTGAATGCAAGGTGTCTATCATACCTACATCCCTTCATGCATCCTTCATACCTCCTATGATGTCTCCCTGAAATCTTAAAACCCTAAAATATGGCTGTCTGAAACCCTGAAAACTTGAAATGAAATCCTGAAATTTGATTAAGTATGAAATATGATAGGATACTCCAAAACTTAGAATTTGCATTATAGCTCCTAGAGGTCCGAAACCACTCTCAAACATCCTGAAAGTATATATATAAAATATAACTTAAAGTATAAGAAACTATTTCTTATATTTAAATGTTTATTTTATATATATACTGTGGGGACGTGTGTTTAAAAATGACAAAAAAATATGTTTTTCCCACAATTTTCATGCATTCTAACCACAATGGCGAGTATTTACACAATATTCGTCCAATACTCGCAAGTACTGGCGAGTACTCGCCACTACTCACGAGTACTAGGCGAGTATTGTGCCAGTACTCACCGAGCCCTGAGTAATCAAAACCCTACGATTTTGAGTGGCGATTAATGGGTTTTGGTGAAGTTCAGCGATTACTCACCCACTTGGCGAGTAATCAACGAGTATGCAAACTATGATCTCTATTGACTTAGCTTCACAATATGCTCCATGATACTTGATTTACCCATAAAGGACACAAATGTTTGTTATATAGGAATTACATGGATGAGTGGAAGAATGATTATTGGAGGAGTGAAAGATGGAAGCATACCCTAGGTACACCTAACTTTTCTCACACATGTGAGGATAACTACCACATTAATTGTGCATATCAACAACATCATGGACATAAACATCTCACTTAAATAAAATAATTACCTAAAATGTACTTCACATCAAGTGTAAACACACCAACACCCCCCTACAGATCAGCTTAGGTGATGTAAAAAAGAAGAAAGTCTTAAGCTCATAGAGATGGATCCTAGCAACTAGGCTCGATGAGGTACCCATGTACAACGAAAAAGCAATAGAACAATGAATCTGGATATATATGACTGTTGTGCTGAAGATAACCGGTGAATCTGATGAAGCCTCTAATTTAATGAATCAGATCTTGAGGACCAAAGCAAAGTCTAAAAGTGACAATAATTGTGGCCACCGAAACTATCATGACACAATACTAATACTAGCCCTTGTTGCATAAGAGAATATGAACTCAAACAACAACTACTACTTAATTCAACATAGTCAAACAGACAAGTGGACAAGTTACCACTACTCGCTACTATACCAAAAATCTAAAAGCATGTTCAACACAGCAGCATGGTCCAAAAGATGCAAATAGCTCGTTAATCAAATTGAGGAATGCTCAAAAGAAGAAGCTTCCATGAACTGGATATGTGAATAAGATTGTCTATATAATACATGTTCCATCTCACCGGAATGTGTGTTGCAAGTTGTTGTATCCGCATAGTATGTAGGAACAAACACTGAATACATAGCATACTCAACAAACAACCAAGGAAGCATTACCGTCAGAATGAAAATTGCAGTACACAACACCCCCTGGAATGTCGAGTAGCGAGTGAACACTGTTTTTCAACTGTCTCGTTCAAGATCTCAAAATGTGTCAATGTGGTAAGTGCACAAAAAATAGAGCAATAAGGCCTACGAAGACAAACTAAGGCCATGATTTTTATGTGAAAGTGCCTAATATGCCACATGAAGTACCCAGCAACTGATATAATAAAAAGGTGCACGACAAGACACACACATGAAGTTAGACGAGCCGAAAACAACAAACCGCCCATGGCACTTTATACATCAATGCAAGTACAATATACATCCCAAACAACCAACCCAAAATCTGTCTGACGCACTAGAAAATGAACCCCTCTGAACAATGAGGTGACCCCTATAGTTGGTGCATAAAACAATATGATTTGCAATTTACAAAATAAGCCATTGTGCTGAAAACTACAAATCTGAGACCATAATCAGAATAAACAGATAGCATTCTTGCAAACAGCATAAGAAATCACACATTTTCAAAAAAAAAAAGATCAAGCAAATCTGAGTAACCAGGCAAAAGTTATGACTTCTGAAAGGTCCAAAAGATGGGAACTGGTCAGTAAAGCAAGGGAGAAATTGTACATTGTGGAAAAGTAGTTGCAAACAGTGACTCGAAATATCCACCAAAATATTGGCGTGGAAAAGGGGACAGTTCTAGCCTTCCTAGATCAAAAGATATGGTCTCCAGAACGTAAAAACCCAAAGGTTAACATAAAATTCTACGGTTTTGAATTAACCCCCAAACTTGACCACTAGAAGTTACAGTAATCGCTAGAGGTTTCCACAAACTGCTAGTGATTTGCTAACCCTGTGCACTATAACAATAAATGTTAGGTTGTACAAATCACTATTGTCGCACAAGCTCTCTCAAACGAAGGCCAAGTCAGATTCAATCTGTAGGTTTTCGACCACTTTGAACGCGTTGGTGGTGTTAGATTTCACCCAGGAAGTTCTGAAAATGCAGTTTCTTAACAAACCCAAATCTTTAACCCTTGCCAATTGAGTTTTGCAAGTCCAAATCACAAGCACAACAAAAGCTGATCTCACTTCCTCAGCTGCTCTAAATGCAACTAGAATGTCAAAAACACTCCAAAACCACTCAAAAACACATAAAATGGAAAAAAAACTCCCTAAATGACTCTCCTCCGCACAAAACTACAACATGAACGCGAATCCAACCAAAGGAAAATCAAATCTGACATGAGAAGAAACGGGGCTTGTGGAAAAAGCTTTGATGCCATGTGAGAAATAAGGACGCAAGAAATCTCCACAATGCAAACACACCATCTACAAAGATGCATGCAGAAAAGAGATTTCACCAATAACATGAATGCATTAAAGTTAAAGAGAAATATACAACGTAAAGATGTGCAACCAACAAAGTGTTGCACCATAACACCAAGGATCAATGAATGATCCTTGATTCTCGACAATGAAAACATCTTTACCAACTCCGCATAACAATGTGCTCCAAGATACTTGATTTTCCCACAAAGCACACAAAGGTTCTTTATATAGGACGTACAAGGATGAGTAGGAGATTGATTATTGATGGAGTAGAAAGTGGAAGCCTTCCCAAGGTACACCTAACTCTTCTCACAAGTGTGAGGATAACTAACACTTTAATTGTTCATATCAACCACATTGTGCACACAATACATCTCACCTAGATAACATAATAAACTAAAGTGTACTTCACATCCAGTGTGAACACACACACCAACAGTTCATGACATTACGAATGAACCTACATATATAAAGCACCTACGTATGAGAGACTTTGCATCATCTCAGTTGACAAGAAGAGTGCTGATTTGGTATACCTTTGTAATGGACAGCTGGATTCCCAAACAATTGCACGCTTTTAAACATCATTGTATCTCCAAAAAGCCTTAATTTATAAGGGCAATAGATTCCTTAGGATAAGAAAAGAACACCATCTACTTGGACGACCACATATTTGAGAGCACTGAGGAGACAAGGGGTATCAAAGATTTTTGCAAGTTAATATAGCACAGATGCAATTTACAATGTTGTAGGTTGATGATGCAAAAAATATATATGCATAAATTTTGCATCTGATGCATAGAATTGAGCAATGCTACAAAAGGTATTAGTAAATTTGATTGAATTCAAATTTTCATCAAAGACAGAAGGAATATCCAATTGTTTATATGCAGTCATCACCAATTTCAGGCCATTTATCGCAGATTTACAATCGTTGACAAGCTAAAACATTCTAATAGATGATTTAGGTCTTATTCAATTCTTAAAGATCTTTTTGAGGTTAAATGAGCATTATTGCTACCACCATGTAGCATGTACACACCATGGAGGAAATTTTCATCTAAAATAGTAGTTAAGATGAGACTATTGATCCTTGATGATCGTTTTTGGGCAGATGTCAACTCCGTATATGATTCTCGTGTAACTCATTGTAGTCCTGAACTTGTAGAACTGTGAAAGCTGTACACTTGCATTGTTGAATGCAAAATTTTGTGTATGCATTAAAAACCAAATTGAACTATTAACATCTGCTTCATTTGGAAAAAATTTAAATTCGCTCTATAGTACAATTCTAAGCATGTGTCTACATTGCTACAAAATCATTATGTCTACACGTTCAGAGCTCACTGCATGGTATTCCTGGCCTTTAAGAAGCCAGTGGAAAGGCAAAAGCATAACTACATTTGTTATGCCACTAGCTTTATAGCACTTGGACTGTTAGTAGAATCAAGTTGTTTTTATATTATATCGTATGGTTTTCAGGGCACTGGCCTATAATTAACTAGCCAAAAAAAGTGAAACATGTAATTGATGAGCATACTGAACAGCAAACCATACAGGAAAAGAGCTTGCAAAGACAGAATGGTACTACTGGCATTCATGTATAATAAGATGTGCTTAGCTTGATCCAAAATGCCATACCTACCAACAAGCTTAGTTTCTCCGTGCTGTAGAATCTAAGGCATATCATCAGCAAGATTATTACTGAAGTTAACATCGCCTTGTTGAAATGAACTTAACATGCGCTTGCCATATACATTAACATGCAAAACTGCTTTATCCGTAAATTGTGTCATACAAGATGCATTGTACAGGTATCCAACAAGGAGTTCTAAAAGAAAACCATGTGATAAGTTTCAATACCAAGAAATCCATTACATGTTGTGTCTGCAAGAAGGTGAAGATTAAAGTTGTTACATCTGAGCCTAAACCATTATAAAAACATGCATATCGACATATGGCTAAGTTACTGATTTGGGTACGGTTCAGGTTTGGGTTCGCCGGTTCAGCGATTGCTTTGGATACGCTTGGGTTCGGCTGCACAAAAAATATATAAAATATATAAATTCTAACCTAATAAATAGGAAACTAATGACATTAACCACATAGTATGCATATAAAAAATAAAATATGACAAAAAACACAAAACACTAACCGAATGTCAAATGTCATGATAGTCATTAATCATAAATATCAATAATAATTAATTTTTTTAAAATTAATATTCATAGTCATCTTGCTCTTCATCAAGAGTATCAACATCATGATGTGGTTCATTAGAACCACATGGACTAGCACTTCCGCCACTCCTGCTAGCTAAGTCGTGTTGCCAAAGGAGTGTCAATGTCAACTAATGAGTGGCGAGAAATGGAAGCATCCAAGTCAACATCCTCCAGATCTATATCAACCCTAGGTCAGCAATGGAAGGTAAATATGCAATGAGAAAATGAGACCTAAGTGTTTTTGTTTTTGTGTTTTTATCATTTGTGTTATTTTATCTTATATTTTTGTGTCACTTAACTTTTAGAGTTTGCAATATGTTTTTATTATTTTTAATCATTGCTTTGTTAAAATTTGAGAAAAAATAAGAAAAAAAAAAATTAAAAACGTTTTTACACTTGGGTACTGCCTGGGTTCGTCTTGGCGACCCAGATTCGCCCGAGTTCTTCTTGAGAAGAACCTGGACAAACCCAAGCCGTTCCCAAACAAGACCGAACCCAAGCCGTTCCCAAACAAGACCGAACCCAAGCCGCTTCCAAACAAGACCGAACCCAAACCTGGATCCGATACATGCCCAGGTTGGGTTCTTCTGTTATTTATGACAAATCAGTATCATAGACATATCATGTAATTCAAAATGCCACGTATAAAACACTGATAAGAACAATGGTCTGAAAATATAAAAACGCTGGAGAATAACACAATAGAAGAAAATGTAACACTAAAGAAACAATAACAGCATGAATGATTGAGAAGGCACAAAATGTGTAACTAGCTATTGCAAATCAACCATACATGAAAGTCATAGTTGCATTGAACAAGAGATTGTCAATCTTCCAAGCACAATGATGGAAAATGGATCAAGTTTAACGTGTAACATATCACCAATTCATGCATCTCTACTCATGTAAACGCTAAGTAGTTTTTTTGACCCTTAGAACCATAGTTACCAAATTCGGCCGCATCTCAACCAAATCTGGATAGATCCGGATTTTTTTCATTTGCTGGATTATCCGATCTGGTTCGGGCATTTTATCACATAAAAAAATAAAAACCCTAAAAAAAATCAACATCAGCAAATCCTAAAAAAGGCAATCACAAACCCTAAAACGCGTTATATAAACCACTTGATCTACGTAGAAGGTATCACAACCATATATGAAGACGCAAACATCAACAGCGATAGCAGAAGCAGTGGAAAGCAACGACGGCAATGGAAAATGGCGACGGCAAAGTTGCAAACGGCGATGACAGAGTAGCAAATGACGACAATAGAGTTGCAAACATCAACGGCGAACCTAGTCACCATCCCAAGCTCAGTGGACGACACACGGCAGAGGATATGTTAAATTTTAATTGTTAAATATAATAACTTAGGTTTAGGTTTAGGTTTAGTTTTAGTTAAATATTATTAAATAAAAATAAAAATATATGAAATTCGAAAATTCTAAAATATAAATTAAGTATTATACTAAGTTCATGTGTTTTTTATATCTAAAATATTTAAAAATAATTATATTAAAAGTTTGTGTATTTAATATTTATATTATAAAATATTTAAATATAAATAATAAAATCTAAATTAGGTTTATGTATTGATAATATTATTTTTGTGTATTTTCATTTATATTATTATTTTTAATATTTTTCATTTCAATATTTTTTTTAAATTTTAATTTTATTTTGTATTACAAATAAATTATATATATAATATATGATAAAATTAATGTCCATTCTTTAGTAGATTAAAATATTTTGCATATATATATATATGTTTTCCCCAACCGGATTTTACCAGATATTTTTTCAATTTTTTTAAAGAATTCCGCATTTCGCATTTTTGGGCCTCCCTAACGGATTCGGATTTCCAAACTTGGTAACTATGCTTAGAACAACTGAACTTCCCATATACATCCTCTTCAGGACATGGAATTGACAAAGGCAATGTGGAAAAGGGATGGAAAGGATGGAAAGGAGTTGGAAAGCAGTGTGGATGACCCAAGAAGGCTTTCTGCCTTTTCTAATTAAAATAAAAAAAAAGAGCACTCGAGAAGGGTACGTGACGGATGGAACACGTCCTCATTCATACATGATAGATATGGTCTGAACAAACTCATCCATTTAACACAAATATACATAAAGATGAGTATGGCCATGACCAAACTCATCACTAGAACACCATTAATGAGTTCAGTCGTGATCAAACCTGTCTTGAATAAGACAGAAAGCAAATCACATAAATTTCAATGGTTAAATGGCATTCCGGCTGTTGAGTTGGTTCATGGTTTGGAACTTTCTGCATTGATTTTTCAACATGGTTTGGTTTAAGAGTCTTGGAGGGTAGATGAACAGTTGGATTCTAAGTTGCAGTTCATAGGAGTAGTTGCAAAGAACAGAGTGAGTTGGAATTGAATAAGGAAGATGGGTGGTTGTTTGTATAAATGGTCTTGTAACCTTACATCTTGGTGATAGTGGATTGGAGGCACAACAGCAAATGCAGGAGTTTTTTAACACTGTTTCTCTTGTGTGCGCACTATTGAATACTTCTTTCCATGTTTCATGTTCATTTCTCATTTCCTTCATATAATTCTTGCAATCTTCTCTGTGAATAAGTGCATAAGCATAGTACTAAAAATCTGCACATAATCACATAAATCAGTCATAGACTAAGAAAGATTGGTATTACTGAATTAGACATCAGTACAGCCGGGCCAATTACAGATCACTCAATCCACAAGTAAAACCAAATGGCAAGCAAAAGACATAACTAGCAAGATTGCACATCCAATTCAGTACTGCCATGATCCATATTACCGAATTAGATATCAGTACCAAAAATAGTTTGCCCTTAAAAAAATCATGGTGCCACCTCCTTGGGCTCAAAATACATAACAATTCAATATTCATTCACAAACTATACTTTTTGCCAGGAATTATAAGAATAGATGAACAACTTCCTAGCAAATATTTCAAGACAGAGTAAAACAGATTACCATTTCAGTTAATTGTTTAAGCTGTTCTGCATATGCCTCTTTCATCTGGCTCTCCAGAGATTGTAACTCTTCTTTGGAATATCCCCTTAGTTTATCGATATGCTCCTTTTGGCTAGACAATTTCTCTGAGCTTAACTGAAGAAATTAAATGAGTGAGCCAAAAACCTTCATGTAATCATTCACACTATGTTTTTGCATATCAAAGCCATACATACCTGAGCTTCATGGAACAGTTCATTTGAATAAGGCTGGCCTCCATTTTTAGCAAGTATAATGTCTATTTGCTTCAGTAATTCAGTTGTTTGTTTTGACTTCTTTATTGGTGATTTAGTTTTGTTATTGAAAAGGACCATTCTCATATGGCACTGGTTTAGAAGCACCTGCATGAATCATAAAGGGATCAGCATAGTGTTTAAACCAAAAAAAAAATCATTTTAGTACCATGCATAAAAACGTGCAAACCTCCAAATTTTCTAAGTTTCAAAGTACCTCCCAGACCTTTTGCATTCTATTTGTTAATAATGCTATCTGAGATGGGAGCATCACTACTAGGAAGAAATAATGCTAAGCAAACAATCATTGACAAATACAAAAAAAAATTACTCCTTGAAAAGAATATATTGACAGGAGATTCCAGAATGTGGTAAAAAACTATGGACAAGATAGAGAACTTACGAAAGATTACAAGACAGAAAACAGGGGTCAAATGTCAACAGGATCGTCTTGTCCTGTATCAGATGAAGTCCAATAAGAGCAATTACATATCTACAAGGCTTTGAAAAGTATCATAAGGGAATTTTTTAAATATTCAGCATCCCAGGGAAAAGAAAATTCAAATAACTAACATTGGTGGCTCCCATTTACGTGTCCTTATGTCACTGTAAAGTGACATCGTAAGTTGCTTTCAGTAGACAGTGGAAAATACCAACCTTACATGAAGTAGCAACTTGTGATTTGTAGTTTTCTACAATTGTCTGAAATGGAAATGAGTTGTGTCCGCTTTTGGTAATTTTTGTTTAAGGTAATGCTTTGGCATTTTTCATTATCAAAAGATCTAGACAGAAACCAAAACAGGCATACAAACACATCCTAAAGCATTAAATGAAGGTTTCTGTTGCTCAATGTACCTTAGCCTTGCATAAGGCTGATTTCAAGCTTAGATTATCTCCACAATGTGTGAAAATTTGAAGGATAACATAAGCAAAGCATGGGGGGTAAGTGTTAGTTGTAAGTTATGAACACCAATATTGTCAATAGCCGATAGAAATGTGAGTACCATGTCCTTAGCATTACTCAGTAAGATACAGCTTGCAGGACAAGCCATACACTAGTATAATGATGATTGCTTGCAACTGCAAAGTGGCAAAGTCACTAGAAACAGCTTGCTTGAATAAAACGCAGGATTAAAATTTGGCAGCAAAATAGAAGTCAAGTGCTATTTTACTATCAAAATATGTCAAGGGCTATTTTTCCTGTTGAAAATAGCCAAAATTATAATATGACTAAATCCATGCAAGACATTTCATTTTGACACGGGGTTTGAAATCTAACACTGAATCATTGTCATATTGCAAATACAATGTAGCTAGTACACAGCAAGCACTGTATTTCTAATTAAAGATAGTTATACAAATATCTAATGTTTAAACTTTAAAGATTAGAAAATTCACCACTCATAATAATGGCACCAATTTTCTGCTCAGTTACAGCAAATAAACGGCCATTAGTTGGGCTTCCGTTTTCCTACCTATATAATATAATAATGAGAATAATAACCATGTTTTGAAAAGGATGAAATTCATTGAAACCAGTCACTTGGTGGAGATTTGTTAAGAGTGTATTTGGAAAATTTCAACCATTGCTGGTATTGAACGTCATCATGATTTGATTTTTTTGTTTTTATTTAGTATTGAAAGTCATAAAATTAGATTAAGATCTGTTACGCAAACCAAATGCTACAAATTTATTTAGTTTTATTTTAATGAGCTTAATAAATCTAAATTTTAGTTGATTTTCACACCACTAAATTATCCACAGAGAATTGTAAATTCAAATGACAGCGAATCATTTAATTTCATCTTACTAGCTGCAGTAGAGAACAGAACGTTACATAGAGGGCCTTTGCCAATCAACCATTACATAGAGGGCCTTTGCCAATCAACCAACAGGTTGAGGGTATTTATGCTCTTGATCGATGAAAGGAGATCAAGGACTTCCCTCTCCCAACAAATGCACCTCTAGGCACTTGTTCTTCATCAGACAGACAAGGAGGGTAAAGAAGTCATAGGGCATCAATTAGCGTCCCCCCTATTGGCCCTTTCATTTCGGCTGCACCCCCATTTTCTGTTGGGAATATGCAGGACTTCACTGATACAAAACTACCAATGGTGAGCTGGGTGATTTCACGTGGAATGGATTTGAACTAATAGCAAGTGGTGACACAGCAACTCTTCTGGATTCTCAATCTTCTTGCCGACCATCAAAATTTTGAGGCATGAGAATTTATCAAAATGTCAAATGAATACAAAAAAACCCCAAGATACAAGAAAATATTTTAAAAAAAAGGATATTTACACAAACATGTCACTGCACTGCAAAATCCCAGATGATCACTGAAAGGAAATTGAAATGACTCCCAAAAGTGGCAGTGTCTTCATCCTTCATTACCGATCAACAACATAGATTTAATGGGGTACAAGAATCAGATACAAAACTGATTACTATCAGTTGTTTCCATAAGTTTGTATAAAATCTATATATTTTGAGAGTTAGAATATACAAATATGAGCTTAGCCTTTATGTCTTTAAGAATTTTCTATTTCTAAGCTGAAAGACTCTCCATTATCACAGTAGCATTTAGATAAACGAAATGACTATTACATCGGCATTTCTCTATCTTTACAAGCTTTACCTGGAAAACAAGTTTTTCATAAACACCGTGTGCTAACAAATTTACAAACAGCAGCAAATTTAATTACAACAATTAAATCTCTAAAATCTGAAGTTGATGCCATTGCATTGTTATGACTTCCCCTCTGAATGTCATATCAGTTTAAATCAGAGCACAAAGGGTTCTAAATTTTTTCTAGATATTATGCGTTTCAAAGACCTATCAGCAATTTGTAGCACATAAATAACCTTTACAAAACCTTGTTGAATCTAATAGGAGGCAATGGCAAGTGGAGAGGTAAACAAGGAAGACACTTGGGCCTTGAGGATGAATTATACTGAAGAATATGAAATCCAAAAAAAGATTCACCAGAGTGGAACAAAACATAGCCTCTTTGAACCAAGTGTTCTAAAATTTTCTGGTGCTAATGAACCACAAACAAGGAGAAAAAACAGTCAAGACAAGGAAAAAATAATCAACCAAGAGACCTTGAATTGTATAAGGAGAATAAAAGAGATAAGAAAATGGAAAGCTCATTTTTTCTATTCAATGATCAATCTCAAAATCCTAGCATCTAAATGGTGTTGAAAAGCTAGGCAATCAGTTTCAGCACTTAAAATCCTGCTTTGGCATTAATGGTTTGAATAACATGCAAAAACATTATTTTCCAAAATTGATAATGCTTGTGCATGCTCTTCTACTGTAGGATAGCTATGCTCAATATCTAAAAAGAAAGAATAAAGCCCCAATTGAGAATTGGGAAAACCTCAAGAATGCAGTTCTACCCTATTTTGTATGAAGAAGATCAGTTCATGAAACAGCAATTCTTTAGATAAAGACAAGGACAGAACATTCCAAAATTACACCTATCAATTTTCAATGCAACCTATTCTACTTGATACCTCCCAAGATGACTTTTGTGACTTGATGAGCTATTTCAGAGGTCCGCACAGCTGCATCACAAACGAACGAACCCCATTTGGCAGTAAAAATTAAGATGATATTTGTATAAGGCACTCTACATTGATGCCAAGGATATAAAGAACGGTTATGCCGGAGCATCAAGTAAGGCAGCTTACAAGAAAGAGAAGAAGTCCAAGAAGCACTAAAAGCAGGGACAGACAAAAAGACTGCCACTGCTGTTTAGAAAAATGAAAATGAATCTTGCAGGAAGAATCACTGCAATCACTCTGACTTTAGCGAGATGAGAAGTGTTGAAGACTTTGTCTGGAGTTTCACCCAAAAAAATAACAAGCAAATATACTAAAAGACCTTAACCAATGAAGTTGTTAGACAAGAGATTGTTCTCAAGGGGAGGGGGTAGTAGGTGGCAGGGATATGGAGCAACGAAAAGTGGATTCTCATGGCTCGAGCTAACCCACATTCGAGGCATACAGCAAACCATAAAGGTGGGCTTGAATGGGGAGAGAATAATTCTTTAATGTTATAATACACAAAAGAAGATATATGGTGCCTACCATATATGAACTCTGGGAGTCAAAAGAGCTCAAGTTACCCATCAATGCAAACTCAAGTTTGCCATATATACTCAGGTATTTAATCAGACTGCGTAGTGTCTCTTTGTGTTTGTGAGGTTGTATTTGAGAGCCTTGATACAAATGCAGTCATCCAACAAACGAGAGAAGATATTGCTTGATTGAGTATGCTGGCAAGTACACAAGCAAGGAGGTTTATAAACACCACTAAGTTCATGTTAGTATTGAGAACAAAAGAAGGAAAGTAACAAGAAGAAAAAATTCAAAAAAAAATATATTGAAGAAAACCAACAATTGTATAAGTTGTTACAGAAGTGTTGGAGATTAATCTTGATTTGAGTTCATTTTATTATCCTAAGTTAATTTAAGTGTGTAAGTTTATTCACATATGAATTTTTAATTCCATATATTAAGGGAAAAAGTGATGTGTGACACCTATTTTGTCCCTTTTGAGGGAATCTTAAGAGTTTTATATTATATGTAACCATAGTTTCCAGGAGACAGGTATGAGTACGGGGAGATGGGTACAGGTACGAGTACGCCTTTTTCGAAAAATGAAAGACAGGGGTATGGTGATTATTATTTGTAAACTATATATATATAATATCTACTATGAAAAATTTAAAGAAATTTATACGATTGCAATGCCAATACTAGCAATAAGCGAGAGAATATCTCATCATATTAAGCTTAAGGGTCATCATATACAATAAAATGCCAACAATAGGTATGCAAGAAACGAAAAACACAAACTTAGATCATATTTGATCCGATACAACATGCACTGTCACATCAATTATATCATAACATATTAATAATTATTAATTATTAATTATTAATTATTAATTACATATAATAATTTTTTTCATAAATAACATTTTAAAATTAATATTAAAAATTTAAAACAATAATTTAATTTAATTTTTAATAATAATTAAACATAAAGATTAAATATTAATATTTAAAAATTTAATTTTTAAAATAATTAAAAATAAAAAATATCAAACATTTAAATTTTAAATATAGATATTATTATATTAATAAATAATAAAATTTTAAAAAATATTTAAATAATAAATAAATTAATAAAAAAAGTTAAAAAGTTAAAATTAAAAAAACTAAGCTAAACGTGATATCAATAAAAAAATTAATAATTTTTATTATTTAAAAATTTCAAATTTAAAAACATTTAAATATTAAAAAAATAATAATAATAAACAAATCAATAATAAAAATTAAAAACCTAAGCTAAAATTCTATGTTAACAAAAAATAAAACAATAAAAAGGCATCACCGTAGCATTGTCGCGAACGGCACTGCCTAGGCATTGCTATTCACGGCACTGCCTGGGCATTGCTATTCACGACACTGCCTGGGCATTTCTATTCATGGCACTACCTGGGATTGTTATTCGCAGCTTGCCGCGTTCGGCGTTGCCCACAAAAAAATACAAAACCGTAAAGGTATAAAAATTAATATTAAAGACAAAATCTGTACCTCAATATCCCGCTCTCATGCTCGATTGTTTAGTGGCGAACATTGAAGGATCTGCCGATTGTGTGGCTTTCTCTTGCATCCTGGTGATTTTTATAAAAAAAATTACGCGTTTTTCAGGTGGTTTAGGTTTTTTTGGGATTAGGGTTTTCCCTACACAAGAACGTATTGGAAACATGGGGATGGGCAAGCAGACGTCTTCCGACATGGGAGACGTCTTTGTGCCCGTCTCCCATACCCAAAACGCACCTCGGAACCCAAGACGCATCCTTGGGGTGGAGAGACGCGTCTCCCTGCAACACTGTACACACTAAGAAGGTTGGTCAAGGTTATGATAGAGTTTCTTTGTAACTCTTTTTGACTTCCTCACTCTATTTAATTAGCTCTCTCCTCTCCTTTCTCAACACACTTGAATTTTATTCTTCTTTTTTATTCTCTTATTTCTTTTATTCTTGTCATGAAAATTGTAATCCAAAGAATATTGTCATATGGCTTCCTTCTTAATGCATGTGGGGTTTTCTTCCATTGATTCAATTTCCCCATTTAGCAACTTGTGTCTTGCATTCTCATGGTTTGGCTTACTTTGAGGTAATATCTTATTTTTTGTACATTGCTTCAATGTTATTTTGCAAAGATATTGTCATTTATTTTTTCAAGAAGTATGAAACAATTTCCCTAGAACCAAAAGGAATGCCTCCATAACCAAAGAAAACATACCAGCTAGAGGTTCTAAAATCATAACTAAGGCATATAACCAAAGGAAATGGCAATAGTTAGATATTTTAAAATCATTATTGAGGAATAACCAAAGGAAATTGTAATAGTTAGAGGTTCTAAAATCATTATTGAGGCAATAACCAAAGGAAGTTGCAATAACTGGAGGTTGAGTAGTCTTCTTGAGGAAGCAGGGAATATAAGAATGTTTCTGTAAAACTTATTTCCGGCACTGCTTTGAAGAAGGGAACAAAGCTATTGTGGTAAATCTTTTGCTGGATTTTGACCAGGTCATTCTTCAAAATGTTAAAAACTTTTACGGAGAAGTATTTTAGTAATATGCTTTGGAGAAGTATTTTTCAATTGTAATTTATTTTTAAGAGATTGAAGGAGGCCCAAGGGAAATATTGGCAAAAATGAGATGGAGGACCAGGCAGGCAGGCACCTTCAGAAAAAAATTCCATGTGAGGACTGTTTTCACATATTATTCTTTAATCTCTTAAACCTGCCTTGCCTTATTCTATTTTCTACAAAAAAAAGCTTTTTTAGGAGAAATACCAGTCTAACTTTTTTCAATTGTAATTTATTTTTAAGAGATTAAAGGATGCCCAAGGGAAATATTGGCAAAAATGAGATGGGGGACCAGGCAGGCAGGCACCTTCAGAAAAAAAATTCTATGTGAGGACTTTTTTCTCATTATTCTTTAATCTCTTAAACTTGCCTTGCCGTATTCTATTTTCTGAAATAAAAGTTTTTTTGGGAGAAACACCAGTCTTTAACTGTCATGCATTGAAGGACGCTATGTTTTTTCCAATCTATATTAAAATTCAAACTTGTTTATTGGTTGTTGGGTCTCCCAAGCTCGTGACAGATGAGGAAACTGGCAGCATGTGGCGTGAATGTCCTTTCTAATCAGCTGCAATTCATAGCATGATTTATGTGTATTATTATTTTATGCCAGTGCTTGGTTTGTTGCAGCTGTTGTGGGTTGTAGTTTCTTCTTTTATGCTCAGTCATGACAGGCTGGGTTTCCTGGTGGTTAGGTACGGTTTTCCTTTGCAGGCTTTTGTCCATTACGTCATCAACAGAGGGAGCCAGCAGATGGGTGTCAGACAGATATTAATGCTTAACCCTTGTGTCTGCAATCGATGCAAATTGATGGTAAGTCTGTCCAAGGTGATGATTCCATCAGATTGTTGTTAGCTGTTAGAAACAGCATCTTTCCTTTCTTGTCACCCTGCTTCGCTGGTCATTCTGTACCATTGTCCCTCTTGTGGTTATCAATCCCCCCTCAACTGCTATTTCTGCTCACCTGCTTGTCTCTAACCCTTTCCTTTAACCACCCAGGGCTGCATGTCCGAACCATGCCTTGTGAGTTCACTGCAATCCATTCCTTCCTTCATGCTCTGCAGGACATGTTTGCTTTCTTTTTCTAACTTGTTTGTCTGCATTATGTTTATGCTTCTTATTCCCCCCCACGTGACTTTATGGAGCCTGTGGTGAAAACAATTAATCTGATTCATATCTCTGATTCATTTGACACAGAAAGCACCAATGAGACAAGTGTTACAAGGCTCCTCCCTCCTCCCATCCCCACTCAAGAAGTAAGATGGCTGGATCAAGTTGTTGGAGAAGAACACTCAAGAGGAGTGTGAAAATCTGACTAAGTCAGACAGGATAAAAGACCTGCCAAGATTTGGAGAAATCAAATGGAAAGAAAGAGGTTCGCATGCACTTATGACACTATAAGAGAGACAAGCAGATAACACCTTTTCCATCTTTTTACAAAACAAATTTGTAAGAGAATACATAAGCTACTGTTCTTGCAGAGTTCAGCTCTAAATGGAGACGAGAAGAGTTTCGAAATCAGAAAATTTTGAACAAAGAAATGGGCAAGAAGAAACCAGAACTGAGCTCTCCACCATTGAGTTTTTGTAGCCATATTCCCTTGAGGAGACTCGGACCATGAACTGGGAAGATATGAAGTCACCTCTCAATCTTAATCAGAGCCCCATTTGAAGAGACATCTTGTGATTAAAGAGGAGGATGAGTTTATTGAGGAATTGCAAGGGACAACCAGAAAGGAAAAGAACCTGCAGATTGCACTAGGACAGGGGCTCCGAAAGGAGGTTACTGATCTGACGAGAATAGCAAAAGTGCATGCTTCAAAACAATCAAAAAATTGAATGCATGGATTGTCATTCGTACAAGGTCATTTAGGAGGTAACTGCCACTAGTAGAAGCATGGAGGATCTAAGTGAGTTGTTGCACAAAAAATTTTATGTTGAGTTCTACAGGGCTGAGGAAGAAAAGATACAGATAATATCTGAGGAGGATGACATCAATGCAACAACTGAAGCAATGGATCAGGCAGGAAATTAGTCTTAGTTGTTTTATCTTAACTTTGTCGTGCTTTGGCAATAATAACTGACTTCTCTGTATTTGTTTGTCTTGTTTGTTTTGGAATGATGGCCCGTATCCCTCCTGAAGCTAAACTGTTCTTCTTGGCCCCCTTTTTTATAATAATATAGTTTATCATTATCAAAAAAAATATATATCTATCATAATTACAAATGCAAACTTTATTCATGTTCACTCTAAACTTACATGTATGATAGATCACAAATCCAACTACAAGCAAGCTCTAACATTACTCTGTTAGTATTTTAAAACCCTTAGACAATGTTCAAATTCTTACGTTTTAGACTAATTATTTGTAATTGTTTTGTTTCCGTGGAGTGTGCGGAGTAGGTGCACTCCACACATGGGAAATGCACTCGATTTCAGAGTGCAACGCAGACACAACCAGTTCATGATCAATCTAGAATTGAGATTTGTTTGGGATTTTGCCTCTAAATCTGTTAAAGAATCTCAGATAAATAAAAATATATAACTAAAAGCCCTTAAATTGATAGAAAGAATTCAGCAAAATCATAGAGTTACAAGAGCAACTGTAAAGAGCTCAGCAAGTATATAAATAAATACCATGACCAGTACAGATCTGCTCACCATTTTAAAGTGGGAGATACAGTGGCCAAACTATGGTAAGAAAAGATTCAAAATTTCAAAGAAATAGTTGAAAATTGAGACCAATCCAATATGTCACTTTCAAAATTCTGCTGCAATTAGGAGGAAATGCTTTCAAGCTTGACCTGCATCCCTACAGGGGCACTTATGCTATTACAAATGCAAGAAAAATTGATCTTTATTTGAACCTTCAATGCTTGATGAAGAAGATGGTTGAAGGACACTGTTTCTTGAAATAGAAAATTTAATTCGATGTGTGCAAATTAAGACCAATTAAATCATAAAGTGGTGCTCTGTTGAGAAAGTTAATGGCAATTTTTCTAACCTTCTTCACAATTAATTTAGTATATTAGGACAAAAGTTGCCGCATATGGGAGGTCTGATACATATAAAATTTTGATATTCTTTCAAAATTTGTAAGATAAAAATGTAGGAATTCTAAGAAGAAAATATGCAAAATTTAGAAAAAGATTTTAAGTCTGAAATCTACGTTACCGGATACTGCTGTATAGGGTCCCGGATACGGATACGATACGGATCCGATACGGATACGGGTACGATACGCAAGGGGATACGGGCAGGATACGTCCTGCCCCCTGCGGATACACCCGGATACATTTTGGGACGTATCCGGACGTATCCTGCCCGTATCCCTTGCGTATCCAGCAGTTTTTTTTGTTTTTTTTTGCAATTTTGCCTAATAAAAAGTGAAACACGAACTTCAAAAAACAATTAAAAACAAAATAAAGTATGAAAACCTATCTGCAGTTTCAATGGCTGGCTGTGTTTTCAAAACGTAAGCCTCAATCAATTCATCTGTATCTTCTTTATTAGGGCTGTATACAACAGCTATGAAGGTTGCCAGAGCAAGTCAGCAAGTCTTCCAGTTATTGGATCATGATTCAGCCTTGCCAAAATAAAGGAAATAAATGTCTGTAACATGATCAAGATGAGGGAGAGGTTGAAATTAATAATGTCTTTTTTTTGCTTATCCTTTATGTCCCAAAAATATGGTTCTCCAGGACTCTTTTTGTGCAGTACATACAGTACGATCAGTTGCCCAGGTATAATTAATAATACAAAAGCTCAACCGTTGAATAAGCTCAAAGAAGAGAACAGGCCATAGTCTTAAGCTGATCTAATACGAGGGCATCTCATTGTAATCTTCACCAAACTGCAGATAGTGCATTTTTTTGTCTGTATTTTTGTCCCTAGATTCTAACATTTGCACTATGTGCTTGTAATAACTAATGAGACTAATCTAAGTTCAACAATTGAATAATATGATATTTGGCATTGAATTATTTGTATGTTTTGTGGTTATTTAACTTATACAGCATCTGTAAAGGTTGCCAGAGCAAGTCAGCAAGTCTTCCAGTTATTGGATCACGTTTCAGCCTTGCCAAAACAAAGTAAATAAATGTCTGTAACATGATCAAGATGAGGGAGAGGTTGAAATCAATTATGTCATGTTTTGCTTATCCTTTATGTCCCAAAAATATGGTTCTCCAGGACTCTTTCTGTGTAGTACACATGGTGAGATCATTTGCACAGGTATAATACAAAAGCTCAACTCGTGAATAAGCTCAAAGAAGAGAACAGGGCATACTCTTAAGTTTGATTTAACACCAGGTCATCTCATTGTAATCTTCACCAAACTGCGCAGAGGGGATTTTCTTTTGTCTTTATTTTTGTCCATACTGGTAAGTTATAACATTTGCATTATGTACTTGTAATAATAAATAAGACTAATCTAAGTTTCGACAATTGAATATTATGATATTTGGCATTGAATTATTAGTATGTTTTGTGGTTATTTAACTTATTATGTTTATTCTATGCATAATATGTGGTTAATTTTGCTTATATGTCTATATTTTTATATTTTTTAATTTTTTATATATATTTTTGTACAGCCGTATCCAGCCGTATCCAAACCCCCCAAAAAAAAATTGGCGTATCCCCGTATCCGATTCTCGTACCCGTATCCGTACCCATACCCGTATCGGCAACTTAGTCTGAAATGTGTACAAATCTCTTGGAGTTTGGCACACAATTGGGTATTCAAAGGAAGACCCTATGTGAATTCATAAAAGGCACGCACCACACTCATCCAGAATTAAAAGCATTTAATCAGATTTTATCAAAAATTCAAACATCCATCAAGGTAAATGACATTTTCAATGTCTCAATCTAAGTTGCAAGGAAATGGAAATAGAAGAAGAAACAGAAAAGGGAATCACTCGTTTCCAGGATCCTTAGATCTAAAACAACATGGAATTGTCCATGAAAACAAATATTAAAATTGGAAAATATACAATAAGATCATGTTAATAAAAATAATATTGTTTTGATAATATAATAATATTATCATAGGGTCGAAGTTGCAGCCTGGACGGGAAGCTGGGTCTCTCGAAAGGACACTTGGCAATGAAAGGCCATCTGCCAGAAAAGGGAAGGAGGATGGTAAGACACAAGTAGGGAGGAATAGCAAAGGCAAGCGGATCTGTGAGGGTTTGGAAAAGGATGCGGTGGGCAGCAATTTGATTTATGTGGGATTTAAAATCCCCAAACCCTTCCCACTGTTGTGGCATTTTTTGCAAAGTGCAGATTGCCCATTCTAACCCTAATCTCTCCACCGATATAATTCGGTGGCAATATCTTCTGGCTGCATAGAAGGATAGGGGCACAGTGAAGGCGATTGAAGTCCCTAGGGAAATTGCTGGGTTTGTTTTGACATCAAAAGAAATCCCAAAGCTGAAGCAAGGGCACGGGTTCAAACAGCACTGGTAACCACAGCAGATGTTTTGATGTTTTTCTCCAATGAGGTCCCTGAATGAGAAATCAATGATGAGTTGCTACAAGCTTTAGAAAAGCAAACAAGTTGCAAAGCTTTGATTTGCAGAATTTTGAGGAAGCAGCCCTCCATGAGCAATTCTATCAATGGTTAAAAGGGGTGTGGCACAATCTATCAACATCTTTTCTCTCTCTCTTTGTTAGCAAATGGGTTTTTCCTAGTTCATTTCAATACAGTGGAAGATCAGGATTTTGTGTGGGACAATGGGCCTCATTTCTTGATAGGCGAGGAGTGTATACGTGCCCCTGGACCCTTTTTTTCCGACCAAGTAGTTGAAGTTGTTTCAAAGGCTCCAATGTGGGTTCGTTTATACAATTTTCCTTTGGTTATGAGAAACCCAAGGTTGATTCAGCAATTACTAGGGAAAATAGGAGATTTTATTAGAATTGATAATGAGATGGAAGCTCAACCAAACAAATTTGTAAGGGTTTGTGTTATAGCAAATCTCTCAAAACCTTTACATCACTCCATCAAGATTTTGTCCTCTGTATACGTGCCCTTGGACCCTTTTTTTCCGACCAAGCAGTTGAAGTCGTTTCAAAGGCTCCAATGTGGGTTCGTTTATACAATTTTCCTTTGGTTATGAGAAACCCAAGGTTGATTCAGCAGTTACCAGGGAAAATAGGAGATTTTATTAGAATTGATAATGAGATGGAAGCTCAACCAAACAAATTTGTAAGGGTTTGTGTTATAGCAAATCTCTCAAAACCTTTACATCACTCCATCAAGATTTTGTCCTCGAAAGGTTCGTGGTCTCAATTCATCAACTTTGAGAGGCTGGCATTCAGATATTTTAGATGTAATCAGACAGGGAAAAAAGTGGCGAATTGTATTGTGAAGCACCTTACAGGGTCTAGTTCTCATCCTATTCAGAAATGGATTAAGAAAGTTACTGTCGTGATTCAGTTTTTGTTAAAAGGAAATCAGGGATGCTCTGATACAGAGTGCCATTCCTGATTAGTGGGTGACCAGAAGAGTGAAACGCATTAACTGGGTAAAGGGTCCCAAAACAGGGCAGATTTTGGTGCAGCAATGGAAACCTCAGTTTTTGTTGTAGGATTGGGGCATGGTTGTTCTTCCCCTAGTAGAGATGGGAATGGGACGCAGGAAAAAGAGGCTTAGTTGATAGAGATCCCAGCAAGCAAGGAGTGTTTACAAGCACAAAATGTTACGAAGCAGCATAACACAACCTTTCATTAGGGTATGGAAGAGCCACGCCTAGAACAGGTTACTTCAATCAACAATGGGAGTGGTAATGGATCTTAGAGAATGAATCCCAGAGTAAGCCGTTTTTGGCAAGCAAAGGTAAGGCTGCGGACAATTAGTCCCTGGAGCAACAAAACATTGACTTCTTGCAAGAACTGGAGGAAGCCTCTTCTTCTCAGGAGGAAGGAGGACCCTCATCATCTCACAGACAAAATCATTATTTACTAAAGCGAACTGTGGAAAGGAAGAATGACAGAAGTGGAAAAAATACGTTTTGATGCTTTGAACCCTATTGGCTTCCTCAGAGGAAGGAGGGTGCTTGCCACTCACAGTTGAGGACTCCATATGTTGGTGGAGGTGGTGACTCTTAGAAGATACAGTGCCAATTTCTAGTAGGCTTATACTATTTTCATTTGTATCTGTAAGCTTATTGTGTTTTCTTGGCTCTCAGGTCTTTTCTGGCAGTTTTTTTTAGGATCGTTTCGAAAAACTTGTCTTTTTGTTGTCACTATGATTTTATTAAAAGAACAGTAAGGGACCCCACAACCCTCAATTACCTATCCAAATATATATATATATATATAGAGAGAGAGAGAGAGAGAGAAATAAAAATAATCTCCTTTTTTGTACATAAGAGATTAAACATATAAAAAACATTGGACATGGTATTTGGCAGCAGACATTTTCCTTTTCTAGCAGAAAATGGTAGATTTTTTACAAATTACTTTGAGTATAGAGCAGCAAATGGTTTCCCTTTGGCTTTTATGTTTTCCCTTCCACTGTTGGCCGAGTGTGTTTTAGAAGATTGGTATTACTTGTTTTTCATATTTTGTTGATTTAGCGAGTTAGTTTGAATCCAGCAGACATTTTACATTTTAGCAGAAAATGGTAGATGTTTTCCAAATTACTTTGAGTCTAAAGCAACAAATGGTTTCCCTTTGGCTTTTATGTTTTCCCTTCCACTGTTGGACGAGTGTGTTTTAGAAGATCGGTATTACTTGTTTTTCATCTTTTGTTGATTTGGCGAGTTAGTTTGAATTATGGTTGGAGGTGGGGAGAAGTTTAGCTAAGCTTTTATTAATGTAATCTCTGAACCCTTGAAACAGACCAGAATCACTAGGACATTGCTGGAAATGCCTCGGAAACAGTGTATCAGTTTCAAGGGCATTTCCAGAAATGTATCATCGATTCTTAGCATTTCAGAACCATTTAAGTTTCTGTTTCCATTTCGGAAACACAAAAAAGTGGAAGCAGAGAACCCCTTACAAATGGATACAAAAACATTTGAGGTGAAAGAAGCAACAGACATGTTTTTTTAAAGTGCTTCATACTGCTGCAAAACCCTGCAACATGGGCTGAACATTAAAATGGAAGCTAAAAGAAAAGCAAGTTTAATCAGTTCCTTCCAGAATTTTGTATAAATAGGTAACCTATTTATTTTTTAAGTGGAGACATCACTTTCAGCTTTTCTCTTCAAGAGATATTCTAGTCTTAACTCTGAAAAGGATCCATGTATTGCAGTAGCATATGAATAACTGAAATCACTGTTACATCAATGTGGCCATTTTCTTGTCTTTTATGTGTGTTTTGCCAATAGAACAATTTGCTATATATTTTAGTTTGCTAATAAACTAATCACACATGTAGACAAATCAGTCAAGCAGGTTTAAATAGACAAAAATATTAAAATGATTAGATATTTAAAATCTGAACTATTAAACATTGGAGATTTATGCCTTCCCCACGGAATTTCACATCAAAATTAAAAAATCATCCACCTAAATGAGCAACATTACAAGAGAGAAAATATAATAAGCTACACCCATAGCAGACCAGAGAAGACTTCCAGAGTTTAACTCCTAATGCTGCCCCATGCATTGCCTCGCTGTATAAGATACAATAGGTCATTTTAATTGTGAAATTCCTTTTTTCAAATGTCACATTACGTCAATAAAGAATCAGTCCCCATCTTCCACTTCAGTTCCCAGGGCAAAATAAAATTCCATATCTATTAATCAATACTTGCAAATAGTTTAAAATTTTAAAGATTCTGTGATTTCCTTTCATAGGAAACAAAACTTCTAAAAAATAGCAAAAGTCCAAGAGTTCATTGAAGATTATAGCATACACACACTTTCTACTGCTAATATTAAAAAATTAAAAACATGCAATATAGTTACACAAATCTAACCTGAAGCTCCGATGGGCACCCGTCCAAGTAGTCTTCTAATGTTTCTTCATTGTCTTCCAATTCATCACCACCAGTAAATACAACTACCATGTAGTTCACAATTTTTTCTCCAAACAACATTTGCAAGCTCTGTAAAGCAGCTACTTCTTCTGAACTAAACCGGCTCCTGACAGAAAGCACCAAAAGAACACCATGCACTCCCTCTTTTGCAAGGTCAATACACTTGACAATTTCTTTCCCAAGAAATTCCGGAGGAACAGATGGATCAAAGAGTCCTGTACAAAAAACATCTTAACTTAATTTGCTTTGCCAATCTTACCAAATTGTATTGGTAATGATTTCCTCCCACTATTGGAAAAGCAATCAGGCAATGATGCACAGCCTAACAAAAAACTTGTTCTGATAGAGAATCCTTATAATCCTACAGACACATCTTGATCATCAATACTTGCCCATTATGAAAGTCCAGGAGGATTATAAGTCTTTGAATAAATGAGCCATTACAAGGGAAATACTAAATAGTAAAAACAACCAATTTAACAGCTGTTGAACTGGGATCATTATAGTGACAGAAGAATTGACTCATTGAAGCGAAGATTACATTGTGAAATCAACCAATAGATGCCAGATATTCCCTCTAACATATAATGGTCAACTAGAAATGGACATAAATCTGTTCTTAGACTATGTCGTAGTGACTGAAGGCCAACAGAGGAGGTCAAAAAAGAAAAAAACATCTAAAAAGCAGAGAGTTTTGAATCATATAAAAGCATGTCTAAAACACTGCGACTAATAGAATTATATTTCACAACTACGGTTATCTACAAATTACAATGGTTATATTGCTGCAAAAGATTTTAATCACATCAATTTGATTATGCTTTATTTTGTTTCATCCATTCAATTTAGTATTTGAAGCCCCTGGCATATGGTGGTGGCCTTTAGTTTGTGGGCTAATAAAAAGCAAATTAGGAAATTTGTTGTTCTTTAACAAATTCAGTTTTCTCACATCAAATCCTCTATAATGCAAGAGCTAAGTTCAAGAAATGCCTTGCACTGCATCACATAATAACTATCAATTATTTTCTTTTAAACTGTTTAATTAATTGCTCGGTTATGATATTATTCGCATCCAATCACTAACAGAGAAATCAATGTACTATTGGACAATTTAACACACTAGCTAGGTTCAGTTTCACTTTGTTTTTCAAAGTACATTGAAAGCATGCACTAAACTTTCGTCTGAAAAAATCTCAAAACATACCCGTGAGCTTTGTGTCACTTTTCTGTAGTTCTATCAGCGCAACAGACATACTTTGTGGTTCCATCCGTATACAATTGCTAGAAGCATTACTGTTGGAGATTCATTCATTAACAAAGCATGCAGATTGGTTACTTACTTTGATTTACATTTCCCTATTAATGTCTGGTTCATTTGATTTACATTTCCTAGCAAATATTTTGTTCAGTTGACTATTATCCTTAACTTCAAATTATTGTATCTCAAGGCAGCGCGTGTTGGAAATCTATGATTCATTCTGTGAACTTTGGTTGCATTATAATCAGAAATTGACATTACTTTACATGTCAGGATGTCTCTAAATGTAAAACTTGGCTGTGGCAAAATGAGGGCAATCTAAATTAGATTCTTGCCAATGTCTGTTCAGATCTCTAGTTGCCTTGAACTGCTCCAGCTAATGTAGACCATGCAACAGTTTCAAGTAATGCACTTCAATAAAAGCTTATTCATTAATGCAAAAATATACATTAACAACAGTTTTACTTCCCAACAAATTCAAATCAGCCAAGCTTATAGAACTCTTTGAAATGGATGGCCGTTCAATCTTCTTGTACCAACACAGTTTGTAAAATATTTTAAGAAACCTGGCCCAGAACAATAACAAATGCCAAACAAAGACTAGTATGCATGGTTCACCAAGAAAGGACAAGATACTAATGATTATAACTTGTGACTCCAATCATAAAATGAATCAGAAGGATATGTTCATAGCAATCAAAACAAAATCCACGTTGAAATCACAACTGGACCAGATATATGGAAGTAGGTCCTCCAAAAAAACATAAAGATCAGAATTGCAATTGCCAAAAACTAAAGATAGACAGAACAAAAAAAGGAAAAAAGAGAACAAGGTAACTAGGTCGTAGTTAAAAACATATGGCCAAACATGCAGATTCCCAAAATGTACCCGATTCAACTTTAAAACGGAGAAATCTCAAATCAGCCGTTTTCTTCCAAAGAAGCCTTAAAAAATGGTAGTTTTGATATAATTTCTATGGCTAAATTAGAATTTTATTGCCAACAAATCCTAGAACTCAAATTTAAATATTAAGCTCGAAGGTCATCTTTTACTTTGAAGAAAGCATTCAAATATGTTCCTGGCAGAAACATTAATGACAGCTCCCCACTTATGTGATTTCGGTTACCCATGGTTAAGTTGTCCCACGTCCTGCCCTAGGTTGTTGTCAGCCCCACTTAACATTAGTGAAAATTCCAAAAATAATAAAATAAACATGTAGGCTGGTACCTCCACTGTATGAATCAATTATTCAAAGAACATTTGAGCATCACATCTATTAAAATCATAAAACTTATCACCAACCACCACCATACGCAAGCAATATATCAAGAATACTCTAGATTGGAGTTGGTTAAAATTAATGAGACAAGATATGCCCCAAACTTCATCATGTTGCACCACATTGTTGATGGTTGATTTTTGGGCTGAGTGGAAACAAGCATATTCAAAGAGGGGAAGTATGGTGTGCAGATTGTTGATTGATGAGGATTGGTAAATTAAGATAAATTTCTAGTTCAATTTTACAACATATGCATTTAAGCTTCTGCAACATGTAGACACAAACAAACCTTTCTTGGGAGAGGTTTATGACAGCATGGATACTGTGGTTGAGAAACCAGTGTAGATTATTTCACAAGAGGCTCCCTCTCTTTATTTTGTTGATGTTGAATTTGCAGAGCTTGTGAGGTCAATCATTGTTCAGAGGTGAACCAGTTCAACACTCCATTGCACACTTTGGAACATGCTTTGAACCCCAGGTTTTATGATGAAGACCTCATTGCTTAAAGCAATGAGGAGAGGAAGGAGGCCAATGGAGTGAAGAAAGCCTTGATGAAGTTGTTTCCAGCTTCTTTACCAACCGAGGTGAGGGAGGAGTTTGCTAGTTTTGCTTCTAGATTGAATGATTTTTTAAACATATCATCTTTGGATGAGAGAAGGACCACGAATCTGGTGAGATGGTGTATTTTTCAAGGAGCAAATGGTGTACATTTGCAAAGCATTGCCACTCATATTCTCTCACAAGTGGCAAGCTCTTCATCCACAGAAAGGACCTGAAGCATTTATGGTTTCATTCATTATGTTAAGCGCAAAAAGTTGTGATCAAGAAAGGCAAAGGATCTTGTCCATGTGCATTTAAACCTGTGCCTTGAGCCTCATGAGGTGAAGAATATACACGTGGGCCTCATAAGGAATGGATTGTGGAGCCTAAATCAGCAGACTTAGAACTTTATATTGATTCTCTTAATATTGATGCCCATGGCACTAGAACGGGGACCTCTTCTTCCACTCGATGATCCAGTGTTGAACATGCATCTTGTTCTATTTTTGTTGATGAAGATGAACTTAAAGATCAGATGTATTAGGCTGTAGCTCATCATTCCTGTTATGTTTTTGCACATATAACCTCACATATAAACCTTGATTTTGGATATGTACTACATAGCCTCATCTATAAAGGCTGTTTTTTTATTTTGTGTAATGTAATCATCTATGCAGTTAATATGGACATGGATTTGCCTCTAAATTGTCATTTATGAGAATCAATCTTTTTTTTTTTTGTTAAATAATATGTTTTAAAAAATATATAATTATATATTTTTTGTCTTTTTTATATCCGCATTTCTACATTTCCAAAATTGGGGAATAACATTTTCATGGTGTTTCCGTTTCCAAAACCCCTACTCATTTCCAAGTTTTTTGCAGCTTAGTCTGGAAGTTGTATGAGTGACCAAATAAAACTAGGATCTTGTATCTTAAAATCAGCTATACAGTTTAAACATGGAACATAGTGCAAGTGTTATTGACTACCTCACCAAGATGGACGTCAGAACTCGTGTAGCCATTGGAGAGCACGTAAGTGCCCCACGTGACAAAAACAACAGCTTGAAAAACCATATAAGGTATTTGTGACTGCAATGACCCACATGGCAGCACCCCACTTATAGCACCTTCAGATGTATACGACATCGATATTTTGATTAGTTGACTGTGCAATTTGACAAGATTTAGTGTCATTTATTCATTATTTAACTTGGTATGTTAATCATGGCATGTTAGTAACCAACATTTGAGCATTCAAACCTTGTTTTTAGACACAACCTTACCTTCTTGTTGTGTGACCTTAGATCCTGGTATTTAGCAGGTCCAGCATATACTTGATGTTAAATTTATTGATTATTATTATTATTATTATTATTATTATTATTATTATTATTATTATTATTATTATTATTTGGCAGAGCAAGTGGTGCTTTGATGAGCTTGTTGTTTATTGATCTAAAGGATACAGGGGTCCATGAGTCATGACATCCATCGAGGTAAGGGTACAAAGACCATAAGAGGCGGATTGTGTTTTGGCAGTCATTCTGAGATGCTCTTCAAGGTAAAATTGTAAATAGGAGTTAGCATTACATCATAGCAGTGACCCCCTTTCCAAACTTTTTATTTCAATATACACTACGCCCAAGTTCTGTTAAAAAGGAAAATTAACTCTTTTCACACAATTTCCTAGTAAATTATGTGGCAGAGTGATGACATCGAGCTATCCTAGGAATGATACACAAGTAGATGCCATGATGAGATGCCACTCATGTAGCAAGGAATCTTGCCAGTCAGTGCTTTGGGAGGACAAAGATGCTAAAGGTGCGGAACTTGCCATAAACCTTGGGTAAGGAGCCTTGTATTATATATTGTATTTTAAATTTTGAAATTTGGTATAAAAATGGCCTTCCTCTGTTTGGTGTAGAAGCCTTCTCATTTTCACAGATCTATGGCGAGGTTCTAATTGTTCTTGTGAAAATTTGACCTTGCCAGGACTTTCCAAGGCATGAGGGGAAGTTAAGAGCTCAAACAAGTGAGAGTGAATTTCCTTTTTGATGGGACATGAGAAGCAGTAATCCCAGCCTTGTAAGGACCTATAAAAGGAAAGATAACTGCTCTTGGAGGATGGCCAATGGAGATGGGGCTGACCACTATCGAATCATACACTTATGTCATACATTCTCATCCTCCACAATCTTGCTCTTATGCTCTTGGAGGGACAACACTTAAAATCCCATACCGCTTGGTGAAGACAAGTTTTGGGCAGCCATTAGAGCTAATGGGAGGCTGCTGCAACTAAAATCTTCAACGTGGACCAAGAAGGCTTTGGTGGGAGCCATTTGGGAGCTTGGTGGAGGCCATATCCCTCTTCTATTTGCACATTTCACTATTAGTTTGAAGGTAAGTGGGATTAAATCCTACCTAGTGAATTGAAAATAGGAGAGTATGGAAGAATGCATTATTGTTGTATTAGCTTGCTCGAATCCCTTTCCTTTACTCCTTCTAAGGTTGATTGCATAATTTTCCTAAAGAAGAAACAGAAACGGAGATTTCTTGCATGCTACTTTAATGGTAGTTGCTTTCCTTGGCTTCTAGCTTCAAGGTTAAGAGTTTTGGTTGTTTTAAAGGCTTGCTAGGAGCCATAGCTGGAGCTTAAAGACCCTGCTGTAATCGTGCTTCTTGCAATTAGGTTGAGGCCTAAATAGTTGTTGAAGCATGGAAGAAACCCTTGACCTCTTCCACATCTCAAGTTTCCAGCTGTGGGGATGCTATGGGATGGGAATGGAGAAATTTGCGGTAACCATTTAACCCTCCATCCTTAACGAAGAAGCACTCTTGAATGATTTGAGCCAACAAAACCCTGATGGAGACCACTAAAAAAAATTGTGATGTGAATCAGAACCTAGACAAGTTTTGTCCTTGTGAACATCTCGGCAAACCTTGAAGTTTCTAATGCCTTAAGAAATTTAGTAAACTTGTATGAACTAGTGTTGCAGGGAAACGCGTCTCCCACCCCCTAGGACGCGTCTCAAGTACTAGGACACCTCAGGTATGGGAGACCGGTACGAAGACATCTCCCATGCTCAAAGACATCTGTCTACCCATTCCCACATCAGCTGCCCGTTCCCACGTCTAAATTTCACGTGCCCAAAACGCTTTAAAAATATGTTGTCATTTGCAAGGGAAGGTCACCGTTTGCAGCCAAGTGTCTGGTTCGAAAGGGGAAGGTCATCTTTTTTCTAAGTTAATACTTAAAGTTAGCACTGCCGCGAACAACAATGGTTATTATTTTTTTTTTATTGCTATAACAGTTAACTATGACTATTAACTTATAATTTATAAATTGTATTTTTTATTTTAAATTTTTATTTTAACAAGTTTAAATTTTTATTTTTAATTCTAATTTATTATTTAATTTAATTATAATTACTATTTTTTTATTTTATTTTTTGTCAAAATGTATTTGTAAAGGGTCTTGGAGCTCTGTAAGTGGAAGATGAATAGTCATCCTCCATTGATGAGCTTCAAGCCCTTGCTCTTGCCAATTTACAACCTTGAACACCTTTGCTACCTTGGTCTTCAATTGTCCTTTGTTTCTAATCTTGTTGGGTAGCTTTGTGAATTTTGTTTTTGCTTTCAACGGGTTTTTTTTGCTTTCCTTATTTCATTTCATTCATTTTCTTTTTGTTTGGCTTGGCCACTTCCCTGTTTTTCCTCGAACCGTGAGCTGTCATTGGTAAAGCTAGTTTTTTATGCTTTCATTGTAAGTGCGTATGGGTGTGGCCAAGAAAGACGCCCCTACGCATGTGATTGATGTTTTGAAGGATGGAGGCATTAATGACCCCTTGGGTGCCCAAGCAAATAATAAAGGTGATTCTTTGGAAAGTATTGCAGAAGAATTGGGCCAAAAACAAGAGGATAAACCAATTTCGGCAAAAAATTGTTTAGTGAAGTTCTGCAGCAAGAGGAAGCACTGAATCATTCGAATGGAGCCCTCTTCGTCCTTTGCAACTGAGACTCGACCACCTCTGGACCCGGCAACCAGCACTCAGCAAAAAGCCTCCTTGCCTACAAAAGACCCTTTCTTTGTGCCCTAATGAATCAATGGTTCTAGATTTGAAGTTGGAAGAAACCCAACTCAAAAATGTCGGGATTTTCTTTGTGTACCTAAACAAAAATATATTACCCTCGAAGAATTTTTTTGATAATTGGATTAATTCTGTGTGGGGGAAAAAAATGGGTATCTGTTACATTTTGCAAAATGTTTAGGCAAAGGGTTTTTATGGTTCTTTTTAATAATTTCAACATGCAAAGAGGAGCTATTAGTAAACCTTTATGGAATGTTGGCCAGTCAATGTTTAAAGCTATGCTGTGGAACCCCTCAATTGACTGTGAGATTTAGCCTTTCAAACGACTCCATGGTGGGTTGATATTGAAAATGTTCCTATTCAGAATCCCCTACAAGATGTCTTGAGAATGGAAGACACCAGGAGATCTCTAGCGCATATGAATGCTAGGGTGTTAATCTCTTTAAAGCCCTTGGATGTATTCCTTGAAGCCTTGGTTTTTTACCTTACAGGCGCTGCTTTTTTGTGCTCCATTAAGCAGTTCGGTGGCCTTAATGCTTTTTTTTTTTTTGCAAAAAAGATGGTCATCTCAAGAAAAATCGTCCGTTGCTCAATAAAGATAAGAATGTGAGTAAAAGAAAAGTGCAGACAGACTCTTTGCCCTCGGATGTTTCTTCTCCCAATGGTTGTTCCCCTGATTACACTAAGAATGTTGTTATGAGAGATAATCCTTGCTTTGACCTCAACCTTGACAAAGGCAGTGCATCCCCTCCTGGCCCGAGTGAGGTGTTTTTAGAAAAATTTCTTGGGGTTAACAACTCGAATGATATGTCAAAGATAGCTTGTGCAATGGATCAATAATCCATAGATCTCCCTCCTGCCTCTCTCCTTGAAGTTCCAACAGAGGAAGGTTTGGATATTTTGGATCCACCTGTTACCCCTCTAGACCCTAAGTGTTCAATTTGTAGGAAAATAACATGCAAAGAGAAATAATCATAGTAAAATGAAAATAGATTCAAGACACTTACACAAATATTACATGGAAACACTTGGCAAATCACCAAGTAAAAAACCACGGGAAAAGGTCTTCAAAATTTTATTATCCAGGGATTAATCCGCAATTACAATAATGGCAGTCGCCACGCACAAGCGCAAAAATCCATACAATGAGTACAACTCAATAATAAGTTCTCCCCTTTTCTAAAGGTAGGGTGTTAGAAGACTACATTATCATCAAAGCCAAGCCCCCTGAATTAGGTTTCCTTTACCCCTGACACCTTGGTGTCACCTTTTGTGCAAGAGTGACCTAATTCTGCTTCCCCCATGGCGGTCTCCCCTAAGCCGGTCTACAAATCCTCAGACTGGAAGGGACTGTATAAATTCAATGTTTCTCATCTTTAGGATGTTGACTTTAGAGATTTTTTTTGTGCTTCTTGGAATATAGGCAAAGCAACCTCAGAGTCCTCATCCGTTATTGATGGGTGGAACTCTTGCATGGCCCTGTCAAAGAAATTTTCTATAAGTTTTGGTCAATTTAAAGCCAAGAAAAAGAGAGCAGCTCTAGATGCCCAATAAAAATTGATCTTTGCGGAACTTGCCATTCAAAATAATGATAAGCTTCTAGACTATCTTTCATTGCTTAAGCATCAGCTTAGGCAACATCAAGCCTTCATCTCTAGGGGCACCCAAATTCTCTCTAGGTTGAATTAGCTCAAGCTTGGCAACAAAGGGTCCAAAATTTTCTTTAAGTTTAATAAGGCCAATAGTTCCAAGCAAAAGATCTCTATGATTGACTATGGAGGTTCTCTGTCTAATGATCCCGAAGAGATGAAATTGGCTTTCTTTTCTTTCTATTCAAATCTCTCTCTGATGGTGCAAACCTGAGGTGGTTAAAAACAAAGAGATGTGTGCCAAATGTATTCCTAGAAAAGTCTCCCAAGAACTTGTTGCCTTTCTTGATAGTGAAATCTCCCTAGACGAGGTTAAAGCTACCATTGATTCTCTTAAGGATGATAAGGATCCTAGGATTGATGGGTTTCCTGCTGAATTTTACAAGGCAAATATAGATTAGATTTCTCAAGAATGCCTCTCTGTTTATAATGAAGCTCTTGAGAAAGACTCTTTAGGGCCAGATATTAATAGAGGAGTTATTAGATCCCCAAGGAATAAGACCACACTCAGGTTAGAAATTGGAGGCCTATCACCCTCCTGAATGTATCATACAAAATTTTTGCTAAAATTTTAGCCACGAGGCTCTCCTCTTTTCTTCCTTCTATTGTTTCTGAGACATAGATTGGTATTGTTGAAGGAAGATATATTTTAGATAAACTAATTTCAAGCTGGGAAGGTATGCAGCAAGCTCTTGACGTTAATCAAAATGTGGGAATGATCTTGCTTGACTTTGAAAAAACTTATGACAGGATTGAATGGCCGTTTATTGACATGATGTTGAAAGCTTTTGGGTTTCAAGGCCAGATATTAATAGAGGGATTATTAAATCCCCAAGGAATAAGACCACACTCAGGTTAGAAATTGGAGGCCTATCACCCTCCTAAATGGATCATACAAGATTTTTGCTAAAATTTTAGCCACGAGGCTCTCCTCTTTTCTTCCTTCTATTGTTTCTAAGACATAGATTGGTTTTGTTGAAGGAAGATATATTTTAGATAAACTAATTTCAAGCTAGGAAGGTATGCAACGAGTTCTTGACGCGAATCAAAATGTGGGAATGATCTTGCTTGACTTCGAAAAAGCTTATGACAGGATTGAAAGGTCGTTTATTGAGACATGATGTTGAAAGCTTTTGGGTTTTAGGAAAGATTTTGTAGAATGGTCAATGTTCTCTTTAGAGATGCTTTTGTTGTTATTGAAGTGAATGGTGAACTCACTCAGTTGTTTGAGCTTCAACGTTCTATCAGACAAGGCTGTCCTTTGGCACCTTCCTTGTTTATCCTTGTTGCTGAGGCCTTGCACTATCTTCTCAGAAGCTCTACAATTGGCGCCCCAGTTAAAGGCCTCTCATTGCCGGACAACTCTGAACTTATTGATGTTTTGTTTGTTGATGATACTTCTTGTTTGTTGAACTTAAAAAGGATAATTTGAAACAAGTTCAATCCAGGGTTGATATTCATTGCTCTGCCTCTGGCTCTAAAGTTGCCCTTCATAAGTCTTTTATGATTGGTTGGAATGAGAAGCCCCCATATTGCTTGACTGGGTTTGGGTGGGTGTGGAAAGGACCTAACCACTTGATTAGGTATTTGGGTATCCCTTGTGCTCTTGTTCCTTCCTTTAAGCAGATGTGGGATTGGTCGCATGAAAAGATCAATAAGAAGATTGACAAATGGCATGGACATCTCTTGTCTCTACAGGGGCATATTCAAGTGTGTCAAAAAGAAGTTCTTTCTTCTTATAGTATTTACTATGCCTCTTGTTAGATGTTTAGTAAAACACAAATTAACATGCTCCACAAAATTGTAAGGGATTTTCTAAGGTCTAATGGTAGGGGAAATAGAAAAAAACATGTGGTGACTTGGAAATTTTGTCGTGCCCCTCGAAAGCTTGGTGGGTTGGGGTTGAAAGACCTTCGCCTTCAAGGTATCACTTTGGTTGTCAAATGGATAGTTAGAGCTCTGAATGGAGACGAATATTGGAAAGTGTTGATCATAAATAACATTGTCAGAGGTTTCCCCAAAGATAAACCAAACTGGAAAGGGTTGCACATGTCTGATTTGTTTGTGGGATCCTTTTCAGTTAAGGTGGCAGGGTCTCCTAGTTTTGCTTTAATTTGGAAAGTCTGAGAATCAGTTAAACACCTTATGTCAATGTCATCTATCTTCAGTGGCCTGGGTGCTCCAAGTCAAGGGTATAGGTCAATCTGGTGGAATCTTTCTAACAATAGACAACCTTTGGCTTTAATTAGGGGATGTTCTGCCTATGTCTAGTACTCGAAGGGCCTAAAGAATTTCAAGGATCTCATTTTCCATGATGGTTGGGCTTCTTGGGTTGAGATTTCCAATAAATTTCATATCCCTTCTAGGAAAAGGACTTTCACACTCTTTTCTGAAGCCCTCAAGTCTGCTCACAGTGTTGTTATTTTTTATGAAGAAAGTAAGCTCTGGAATAATATTAAATGGTTAAATGGCCCGCCCTTATAGGAATATTCCACTAAGATGATGTACGAGAAGCTTGCTTTTACCAAATGTCATTGCATGTGTGTGACCCCTTGTTTAGCTAGATGTACAAATTTAATGTCATTTGGGCTTCTTGTTTGGAACCCAAGTAATCATGTTTTCAATGGTTGCTTTTGTTTAATAAAGTGGTTGTTGGGTCTGTCATTTCTAAATCCGGAATTTGCAAGCCTTATTGTTCGTTCTATGGGGAGTTGGAAACTATTGAACATGTTTTTTTATTGTCCTTTTGCTGCTAATGTTTGGAAACAGCATCTCAAAATTTGGTCCTATTTGTTTGACTGTGAAATTTCTTGGTATATTATTGCTTTCGGTTATGTGTGTTCTAAAAAACTCCATATGTTCTTTCATAAATTCTGGTTGGTTTTTTCTATTGAAGTCCTATGGTTCATTTGGAAACAAAGAAACATGGATGTTTTTCAGTTTGAGGCAAGGATGCTTACTAATTTCAACATTGAAGTTATCTCTCGGCTTTTCTCCTTGCAAATTTTCCTACAACTCAAGATTCCTCAGGAGCAATTGAAAAAAAAATTGCACACTGGAATGTTAAAGATCTCTTCTTGCTTCTTGTTGGATACCGGAGGTTTTCCTAAATGGTCTAACCCCCCTGATTGGTGAAGTGCTCAAGAAGCTACTGCTGAAATCCAGTTGACCAAGTACGAATGGGAATTCATGAAGGACTCCATTTTTTAACACGCTGATGAAACAATATTTCTTGAGTGAGTTGGATCCTCTGATTCTAACAAGGTTAACACTAACACTTGGCTATCTGCTCAGAAGGCAGCAATGGAGGCTTTGCATCATGTTGGTCACACCTCCCCACAAACTAGTGTTGGACCGGTGGTTCTTGTGGTTTTGGCTCCTAATTCGGATAATGCAGATGCAATGTTTGGTATTGGACAAGGTGGGGGTGATCAGTTGATGTCGATTGATTATGGTGCTCAAATTGAGGAATGTATTAGTAACATTGCAATTCGTTTGGAAAAGGTGATTGAATCAAGTATATTGGTTGATGTTGAAGAGTTGAGAAACTATGTCAAGGCCTCTAACATTCACCTGCTCCTTGACAAGGTTGAAAAGTTCTCGTCGTCAGTGGATGCTCCTCAATAGGGCCCTGAGTTTCAAAAGAGACCTATGGAACATAAGGATCCTGAGGATGATAGTGGCTCGCCTGCAATTAGCTTAATGGATATCAGCTCATCTTAATAGGTTGTGTGGCCTGTGTTTTTCTGTGTTGTGTTTTGTTTCTTGTTGTTACCACTGTTGTGTGGCTTTTTTATATTGTAACATTGTACTGATATTATGAACCTTGTTTCTCTTGGTGATCCACTGTTGTACCCTGGTTTCTTTTTGATGTTCTCATCCTCGAATGTATAGTCTTTTGTAAACGATTTTACAACATTATAAAAAAAAAACCTTGTATGGACCAATGTTGTAGGGAGATGCATCTCCCACCCCTTGGGACGTGTCTCGGGTACTGGGACACATCTCAAGTATGGGAGACAGGTACAGAGACATCTACCGTGCCCAAACACACTTGCCTACCCATTCCCACGTCTCAATTTCACATACCCAAAATGCATAAAAAATATGTCGTCATTTGCAAGGGAAGGTCATCATTTGCAGTCAAGTGTTTGGTTCGAAAGGGGAAGGTCGTCATTTTTATAAGTTAATAATTATAGTTAGCATTGCTGCGAACAAAGTGGTTATTTTTTTTTATTGCTATTACAGTTACCTATAATTATTAACTTAACTTGTAATTTATAAATTATATTTTTTATTTTAATTTTAAATTTTTATTTTAATGAGTTTAAATTTTTATTTTAAATTTTAATTTAATTATAATTACTATTTTTATTTTTATTTTGTCAAAATGTATTTTTGATGTATTATTGTTTAGCATTTTTAATGTATTGTTTAGTATAATTTTTTTAATATATATATACATAATATATATATACCTATATATATATATATGTGTGTGTGTGTGTATTTTATTGTCGTCTCCTATTTTTCAAAAAAAATCACGCACTGGCACCGGTACCCATCTCTCCATACCAGTACTTGTCCCCGTCTCCTGGTAACTATGGTATGAATAGAGAAAAGCACCACTCACCATGGTGGTTCTAACTCTAATATTCAATAGTTTCACCCCTGCAGGCTGTGGCCCATAGTTTCCCTTTGTTGGTCACCACTTCCATAATGCCAACCAACAATTCCACTTTCTCAGCAACAACACCTCATTCTATTATGCGCAGCTTCAACCACAACCGAAAAAAACCTCCAAATTGAAAAAAATAACATTTTCTCCTTTTTGGGGCATACATTTTAAAACCTCCATTTTGGGAGAGTGGGTCAACATTAACCCACTCTTTCTCTAACCTTTGTTGACAGTAAATCAAAAATTATATAAAAAGAAAATTCTACATGCTTTGGGATATTTGCTTGGAAAGAACTTTGTCCCTTTTTTTTTTTAATTTATTTTGCTCAAACGTATTTCACATTTTTTGACCCTCTCGAATTTGAATATTTTAGTAACATGAATACTATAGATTCAACAATAACTGAAGCAGTGAGTTCTTGGAGAGGTCAATTTGATTGAAAACCCTTGTGGGGTCCTTAAGATTAAGTTTGTGGGCTTGTAATCATCCGTTATCTTCTTGCTTCTATTGTGGACCAAACTGAGTGTTGATCCACAATTAGACACCTCGAAGGGGCAGGTATGTGTAAGGTTTCAAGTGTGCCTTGAAGGGGTTAACTTTGTCCAATAATGCTTGGTGAAGTTTACCTTTATCTAGGTTTATAGCCTAAAATTGTGTTTAATATGCTTAATGATAATAATCTAGTGGACGTCATTATATTTCCCCTTAGTGCAATGTCGTAGAATTTAGTAGGTATATAGTTTATAAAAGTAGATGTTATACTTGCTCTTAGCCACATATGCCTTGTATGTGTGCTTTGGGGTAGTCACATGGTGAGCAATAACCTGATTCGATGTTGGTAACCATCGAGGACTCTTGGAGGGAACTTGAACATATGAGTGTTATTAATGCCTTGCAAAGGTTAAATCATTTCAAGTTTAGTTTCCTTTATAATGTAGTGGCATGCGAATATGTCTAGTTAGGTGACTGATTCGATTATGATTTGCCTAGTAGAGCTTAATCTGTTGTGTAGAAGTGCATATTTGCTACGATTATGCATAACCAAAAAAAAGTATGATGTCGCTATCTTTGTGATTGTTAATGCATTGGAGCACCACTTGGACAACCATCACGATGGAGTTTTGAGGTATCCACTTTACTGACTTGCACAACTGTTCATATCAAATTTCCTCCCATACTTACGGAGAGGTATTACATTCTTGAGAGCCTATTGTGAGGCCTTATGTTGTAGATGCTTACCACCTACTTGTTTTTACATAATCAGCTTCTTGGTGACCCCAGAGATGGGAATTATTAGTTGTTTTTTAAAAGGAAGGAGCCCTTTTGGGCCATAGTTAGTTAGTGAACTTCCAATTGTAAAATGTACATTATTCTAGTCTTGTGCCATGATGGAGGCCACATGTTGTAAACATTATTCCTCAATAGATGCTCGTTAGAGCATTGAATAGTTGCTTTATTTAAATCTCTTCTGTACCTTGGAGTTTGCTGCCCTATCTTGTGGACAGCCCTACTATAATTCGTGTAGATATTCACCAATATTCTTGTCATCTAGATGTAGAGGGTGACAGTCATATTGAAAGTACTATTTATATCCTTGGAGAATTGATATTATTATTTCTATTGTATGCTGCCATGTGGTAGCATGCCCTCAGCATCAGGTACTTGAGAATATTGTTGTAGGGCCTACTTGGCTATTAACATACTTGTATTTTTATCATATCCATTGCCAATTTACATTACACCTGATGTATAGATGTAGTTTTTTATCACCCCAGCAAAGTTGGGAGATGTGTGTTGGCTCGTAGCCTTTGATGTAGTCTTATGGAGATGGAGCTTTGACTTCCTTACACATGTCATTTGTACGTAATGGTTATGATGAAATAGAAGGTTGGTTGCTGCCTTGTGTTTATTATCTCTACTTTATAGATGAGCATGTTATGATTATGATTTGGATGCATCTTATGGATGCCATAGAAATCCTGTTGTACTTGTAACCTTTAATTGACTCCCTCTAGCACCCATAATCAAAGAATATAGTAGATAAGCAAGGAATATATGATAACAGTTGGGCAACTAAGCAACGAAGTCACGAGTTTGAGTTCAATGAGAATAAAGTTCGATTCAAGTTCGCCAATGGATAAAGTTCAAAAAAATTACCATCAAGTTTGAACAATAGTTTTTTCTAATAGCTTTAAAAATAATGCATGTCAATAACATATAAAAATACAAAATAAACAACAAAAACTTTGGAACGTTTTAAAAAACAAAAAAAATTACATTTAAAATTAAATAAAAAGTACAAAGATAAAAAAGGCAGAAGTAAAAATTTTTTAAAAAAAAATAGAACTATAAAAGAAAAATTAAAAGATAAAATACAAGACATCAAACCATAGAAATAAACAAATGCCAAAAACAAAAATGTGGCCTCCGCTCCTCACACCAACACATTGTCAGCTTCTCCCGCAGACTGCACAACAGCCTCACACTCAATGTTAGGGGCACAGGTCATGGCACATCACAAAACACACAGCTAGGGCATTATGCCTTGATGAGATTCCTTCACACATCACGACAGAAACCCCTCTTTCCAGCATCTTTTGGCCAAACTTTAGCAATTTTATCCAAACTTTTAAGGGCTTTTAAAATTACGATTTTCAAAATTTTATATAAAAATCACCATACCTTGTGACTTAGCTAAGCAACATTAATCACAATAAATAACTAGCAAGGGGCTTAGAAAAGTGGTAGGTATACCCTACATTGATAAAAGAGTTAATAGTGGGTCACTACACTATTCAAGATGCTCATAGATTACATGAGCTGTTGTGGCAGCTATGTAGGGGCCTTTAGTAGTTGCCATGTGTTGTGTGTTATTGAACCATGTTAGAAGGAAAAATTGGTAGTTGGGCATTGATTGAACCCTAGTCTTTGTGGTTTTAACTAGGTAGTCGATCCTGCTACTAATACAGGTATAGGTACAACAATCGAGTACACCCGTACGGCAATTTTTTAGGCCCAAGTAAGGTTTAGGTACAGCGGTACAAAAAAATATTAAAAATAATGCCAAATAAGAAAAATTATCCACATACTACGCAAAGTAAACAAAATAAGTTAAATAACCACAAAACATACAAAAAATTCAATGCCAAATGAAATGATATTCAATGGTCAAACTTAGAACAAATACAAAGTGCAAATGTTACAATGTATACACAAAAATTAAGATAAATCAGCATATTCATTTTATTCATACTACTCTTCAATGTCTTCATCCAAAGCATCAACACCATCATGTGGTTCATTAGAACCACATGCAATAGCAGTGACACTCACTAACTCCACTATTGAAGTCATTGGAAAGCCCTCGAGTTCTGTGTCGAACAATGAAAGGTGGGCAATGGAAGCATCCAAGTCAAGAGTCTTTAGATCTACATCCCAACACTTTGTTGAACCTTGCTTTTACTTATCCTACTCGTGTGTTATAAGGCATAGGTTGGAATGCATTTAGACCAAATCCTTCACCTTTTTATTGCCAGCTTATTGAGCTCAATTGAGTAGATAAAGGAGTATGTACCCTTGTTATGCTCAATTGAAGAGAAATGCTCGCAACATATTGAGGCAAACTGCAAAGTCAATGCTCAATAAAAATTTATAAAAGTTAAAAGTTAAAAGTTAAAACTAAATGTCAAAAATAAAGTTAAGAGTTAAAACCTAAAATCTTACTTGTGATCGAATTCTTACCACAAGTCGGTTGGAGCTAGGTGGATGCTTGCCCATGGAGGTACCACCACATAGAAGCATTCTTCTTGCACTTGTCACAATAGCACTAAGGGAGTAACTCATAAAGGCTATGAAATTTCCAACTCTCTCAAAATTGTGTCTTCTACTTCTAGATCAAGGAAGAGTCTAAGAAAATTGTCACCTTATACACCTCACTAACCACAACAGGCCTATATGGTGGGACCCTCCTAGGCAAAGAAAGGATTTGTGTTGTATTTTGAAGTAAAGGCAAAAGCAAGAAGATGCAATGGGTTGGCCATTTTGTTCCATCTATCAATGAGATGCGACTTCCATCACAAATCTCAACCAGACATAAATGACCCATCTTAACAAATCTTATTATATTCACAATGGGCTCAATACAACTAAGCAAATACTCCACACAATCCCACCACCCATCATCAAGGATCAACCCCTTCACCTTTGTGGCCCTCTCAGTGTTTGATTGCCTCCATACACCTCAAAGGTGGCTAATAACCATGTTGTTCAATGCCTCATGCACCTTGACAAGTCGTCTCAAAACAAGTGTGTGTGAGGCAAACTGAATCTCAACAACCTAATAAGAAAATAAAACAAACAAAATTACAAACTTACAAAATTAAATAAAAATATACATGAATGATTGAAATAAATAAAAAATATAGTTGCCTTTAACAAATGTAACTTCAAGAAGGTCTTGAAGATGCCTTGGGACATATGATGATTGCTTATGAACATTCAAATCTCGCTCCCCTCATAGAATTTTTTGATCCAATCAATTTTGGTGCACATTTTTTGCAACATAAAGTTGAGGGAATGAACACAAGGTGTCCACAATATGTTTGTACCTTGCCTCAACGAACATCCCCGCAGCTTTGCAATTTTTCGTGTTGTTTATTATAACTTGAACAACATTTTGTAGCCCCACCACCTCAATGGACTCTGAGGATGTCAACAATGAATCATGCAACCTTCACCTTCCCCTCACAATCAATGACCATCAAAAACATTTCCCATTTAGAGCACCACGTAACAACACTAATCAATGGCCTATTCATTGAATCTTCCCGTCCATTGAAAGCGATGGACACAACTATTTCAACCCATGAATCCTCGATGGGTTGCAATGAATCTTCAACATGTTTTCTTTCTATTGCCAATAAAGTGGTGGACACATTTTCATACCCTAGGCTCATGAACCCTTGAGGGGCTTCATTGATAGCTTTCACCATATCTCGTTAGTATTGTCATCTAACAACATTAAATCGCAGCCCATAGCACATTGATCCACTATGTCCTTGACTTCATTCTGGAATGCCCTTTCCAATGGGGACCTACGCCTTTTGTTCCATTGTGATTAAGAGGTGAATCATCTTCCTTTGCTATCGCGGCATGTAAACAAAAATGGGTGTGATGCGGTCACGACATTGGCACAAGATGGAACCACGTGTGACTTGGTAGATTTAGATCCTTTCTTTGCCAAAGGATGCTTCAAATTTAGGGCAACTGTCCCATCTGCTTCTTGACCTTTGATGGATGCAAGAATCTTTGCAATTAGCAAGCCCTTTCAATTTGTCCCCTCACAAGCTTTGATTCCATGGTCAGGTATCATACACAAATGAGATTTTACCTGACTATAAGAACTCTTATATTTGACCTTACACTTTCAGCAAACCCAACTCTAACCCCCTCCACCTAGCACCTATTCTAACATTGTCGCATACTTCCAAAGGGGAAGGAAGGATCAATTTTGAAGACTACGCTTTGGCCCACAGAACTAACACTTGCAAAGCTACACATTCTAGAAAATCCTTATAGATCCATGGTTATAAAAAAAATATTACTACTAAAATTTAAGGCCCAAGGGAAAAGAAACCTATTTGGCATTTGTTGAAAGAATGTTTAAATAAATACGAAAAAAATGAAAACAACTACTAACAAACTACTAAAAAAATCACAAAAATTACCTTAAATCAACAATCCTTTTTGCTGCAACTTCCTTAAACTCCTTGGCACCAAATGGGTATTTGTTGGATTAGCATAAGGAAGGATTTTCCCATAAGCAAATGAAAAAATAAAGGTGAGAGCAAATGTGCAATGTGTTGTTATTTGCTTTTGATAAAATAAATGTGAGAGTTGCTTCTAGGGTTCCCCTATGTTTTTTTTTTTTTTATTGATTTAGTAAGTCCAAGTTTGCCTAGTTTTAGTCAAAACCAGACAACAAATTAAAAATCGCCTTTTCCCTATGGGTCCCTGTTAGATTCGCCCCAAGTACTGCATTGCAAGTCTGGGTATGCCTAGGTTCACCCTGGGAAAAACCCGGTCATACCTAGACCTATAGCTTAGTACCCTAAACAAATTTAAGGCCAAACAAAACCAAGATGCGTACAAGAACACAAAAATGTAGGGCTTTATTTAGGTAGCATTAGGGTGCCACTTTAGTGACTTTATTGAATTCGTCTGATATAATTGATAAAATAACCTTTGCAAATTTAAGAGGTTTGTTAGTGAAAGAACAAAGAAGTAAATAGGTTATAGTGAAAATGCATTTGCATCATGAAATAAGATTTTAAGGGAAGCAAGCTCGGGCTCAAAGCAAGCCTCTAAACAAATCTTAATGAGCTCCAAAGCAAAGTTCTAAGAACAATGAAGATTGCAAGATTCTCCCAAAATCCAAAGGGAGGCAATATTGTGTCAAACCAGATCAACATGATCTCTTAGAAAATAAAAACAACATGCCATGCGGTTGAAAGAGTTACATATTATCGTTATTCAATTAAATAATCAAGGAAAGGTAATCTTTTTTTCATTTCATTGTTTACTGAGGATGTTTCAAAGGATGGTACACAAATTTTGATACCAGTCAACATGTGTCATACAATAAGGATCATTCTAATCTGTAATAGGTGAAAAAAAAGTCAAGATAATGCTCGGTGAGGATTCTGTGCATGATGTTAAAGTACCAAATGTTGTGTGTTTATAAATATTAAACATAGTGAAGTGAATAACATGAGCAATATGTGAGTTGTGACTTCCATCGTATCCATCATTTGGAATACAATACTCATTTGCATGGCACATATTTTGAATTGTTGATTGTATATTGTGATGTTATTTTTTATATTGTTCTACAATTGCAATCCAATTTTGATCTACTTACATAAAAAGGAAATTCAAGGTCCAAATTACAAAAAAATAAATCCTAATAATATAGTAATAGAAATGTTCGTAACAAAATCCCCGAGAAAAAGTAAGCCAATACCACACCAAAGGAGTAAAAAACTTTATATAGTAAATCCAAGCCAATCACTTAAAATTGATGTTTTATGCCCTACAAAGCAAGCATGATCAAGTGTGTGTATATATGTAGAAAAAACAAGCTGATTAAGGCAAAGTCTTTAACAAATTCTTATGGCCCTTAGCCAAGGTTCTCAAATTATATAATTGCACAAAGACTCGAAACAACTTTCACACATCTAGTTGAATGCCAATATTTACAAGGACCAACCAACATATGTTGATAGAGCCTGTGGCTAATTAGCATTGAGTATAGTTACACTAGAAGAATAGAAGAAGTTTCCTCTCAAGCAACTTATTCAGCAAGTCTTCGTGTGGGAGGAATATAAAACCTTATTCAACAAGTCTCAAAAAAATGTGCAAGATCCATCCTGAGGAAGGAAGCTAGCAAACATAAGAACAATACAGACTTTGATAATGTCTACTGTCATTTTCAAGCAGTTATACACTGATGAAAGAGTTTCAATTTCTCAGGTTTACTTCACCTGAGGTTAAATACTTAATACTCCAATGGATATGAGTTTCATTTCTTGATAAGAGAACTCTGCCATATGGATATGGATGGCAGGTATTCAACCAGTTTCTTGGCATTACTTTAGTGCTTTGCTTTATAATGTTTCAAGAAACACAACCAGCTACCATGCAATCATAGTTAGCTAATCCTAAATTGATCAAAACTTCAACAATGATTAACAACAAACATGCTCACCAACCCCCGTCACATTGGGGCAGCACGCATGAACATTCACAATTCTAATAAAAAGCAGCCTATCAAAAAATTAGGTGGATAAATTATGCGCGAAGAATATAATACTGAAATCATAAGATACTCAAAATCAGATTCATCAATACCTGCCATGCATGCAATCACAGCCTTACAAAAAGGATCCTATACCATGCCAGTAGTAGCCAAAGATTTCATAAGGGATCAGTTATGTGACCCCCATAGATTTCAACTCTATAAATTTAAGATTTTTAGCCACCAAAGATAGGCATCAAATCACCGTGTGTCCATTGTAAATAGTTCTATAGATTCTGCCCCTAAAGTGGAATCGATATCATACATATTGATATGGTCCATGCTTTAAATATTCTTATAGCTCAAATAAACCCCACTGATACTTATGATTTTCCATTTGAATATATGGGTCTAGAAATGATATCTTATTTCCTAAAGGCAGGGAAGTATGCATCACCCTTATGCAAGAATAGCTCGGAATGCTTCTGCCAGGAAATTCCAAATTTGCAATAGTAATATAAAAGGGTTTCATGACAATAACTCTGCATGCTGGAAGAAAGATGGACATGAAGCATAGTTGCTTACATTCTTTTCAAACAAAAGTAATGACACTATAAGCTTCTGGACTTGAGTGAATTTAAAAATTAAAACTAAAAACAATTAGCAGAAAGTTTCGAAGGAGTGTCAACCAATGAGATTAAAGTACAGAATAAATAATTTCCCCAACATCTGAGAGAATTGAGCCCAAAAGGGCAGCTCAAATGGTTGCCAGACTATACTTGTAATTGAGTGGTCATGTGTTCAAGTCTCTATGTCAAGTATTAAAAGCCAACCCGCCACCCCCAGCAGTTGTAGGGGAGGTAATCGGACGAATCCCGAAATGTTACAATCAAAAAAAAATGTGAGGGCGTTTAAACAGAAGGGCTGCAAAAATGTGTTTATCTTCCTGAATGAATAAGGGTGCCCAGTGCTAAGAAATTATTACAGAAAACACAATTTTATTGCAAATTAAATTTTAATTTCTAACCTGACCTCCATAAAACTTGAAGAGGTTCATATTCCATAAGCTTACCTTTCAAGATTAAGCGGTACTGATCTCAATGGCAAGTGACATTTGGCAATCAAGATATTTTCAATGGTTCTCTAATTATAGAGCTTAAAGAGCAAAATTAATCAAAACACATAAACATTCAATGAGAAACAAATCACAATTACACTAACTTCTGCTTCTCTCAAATTTTCTAGCTCCCTAAATCTCTAAACCATCCTTATAAAGAGAATGCAAAATTTAAAATCATGCAAGACTTCTTAAACTATGGCTCATCTACACCAGTGCATACACATTCCTAGGAAGAACCCCAAATAGGGACATCGCAATCTCAGAGACTTAGAAAAACAAACAAGGCATGCCCAGCTATCCCCAAAGGTACAGCGATCTTGCTTTAATATCAAATAAAGAATGAAATATATGTATTAAGCTAAAAAACAACATAGTGTCCTTAGACAACATGAAGAATAGAAACACAGAAAATTGAAGAAAGAAGTAAGTCTTTAGGCATCATCTATTTTTTATCGAAAAAAGGATTTTATAAGAAAATCTAAAAAGAATATATTGATACTAGCATATGCATACAAGCCCCTCACAACAATGATATGCAATTTTCGGTAGAAAATGATTCAATATGAAATTTGAATATTTGTGTAAGCCCTTTGCTATAGTAAAATGCAGCTTTCTGTCAAAACTCCTCCAAAGGAAAAAGTGAAAATTAGTTAAACAAAAAGGTATACACTCACCAGGTGTGTCCACCACATTTATCACTCGACCATCGTTAAGAACCGCTTGCTGCAAATCACAGGTGGCTGTAACAGCAGAAGAACTGGAACGCGACTTAAACGCAGTGCGTCCAAGAATCGAATTACCAGTTGCACTCTTACCGTTGCCAGTGCGCCCTACCAAAACCAAAGTTGTCACACCAGTGGAAGACCCCGTCAGTTCCCAATCATCAACCTCCTCGATATGGCTTCCTCCCATTCTTTCACCCTTCCAAGGCGCCCAAGTGGTTCCAATTCAAGAAATAAAACTGCAAATCAAGCCTCAAGTCAAACATTCCCCTCTAATTTTTCCTTCAAACACCGATTTTATTTTTCAAAAAAATAATGCGCAATTTACCTTCCACAGGACCAAACCACAGTAATTCCGCACTAAGCAGGACACTAAAACGGAAAACAATCAAAACGCTCACAGATACTCCCAAGAAAACTGATAGGCAGTAAATTTTGCCAAAATTGCCTCTAATTCAAGCAATAAATCTGCTAAGCAAGCCTCGTGTCAACGATTCCCAACTAATTTTGGCCCTAAAGCACAAACTTTCTCACAAATAAAATTTGTGATACACCTTCCAATATACCCTAACAAAAATAATTCCCAGCTAAAACGAACCGTTAAAAGTCAAATAACCCAATTTTTCAAAGATGCCGAATGAAACTCGTAAGCATTAAATTGAGCTTAAATTGCCTCTAATTCAAAAGTGGACCTTCCAAGCAACCCTCCAGACAACACCTCCCCTCTGAATTTATCATCGACAATGCGCAATATACATTCCAATAAACCCTAACCACAGAAATTCCCAGCTAACCGAACCTCTATAACGTAAAGCCACCAATGTTTTCACAGCTACAAACTGAACATAAACGAGTTACAGCAAATTGAGCCTGCATTGCCCTAAACATACCTATGACATATTCAAATTTGAATTCGCGATTTGAAAATTAAAAATCCATTTTAAGCCTTAAATGGACGACATAACAACCCAATTACTCCGATCTTACCTCCGACCGTATAACCTTAAGCAATCGAGCTTGTTCCGATCGAAACCCTCACGATTCGGAAGTGTTTCGCCGCAGCAGTCGATAGCAAAGGGTCGATAACTAGAGCTTATTTCCGAAAAATGTTTAGCTGTTTAAAAACACGAAAACAAATATTACGTCGGAGATAAGGCAGGGTGGGGACCAAAAAATGCTCTTTAAGGGCGAATTTTCATGGATATTTTCTTTTTAAATACAATTGGTGAGGTACTAAGTTTTGTCGAAGCTAATATTCGTCTCAATCATAGTCGATGTTCATATTTTTCCATTTTTTATTGAAATTTTTTATGCGTGTTGATTGAATGAATGAAATATTTTATTAATGATGAGGGGACCAAGTAATTTATGGAATTAAGAGCTATAAAAAAGTTGTTCATCGTTAATATAGTCTCTTGACACAAGGGTTATCTTATTAATAATGTAAAATTTCTAATTCCTTCTCAATATTAACTCTTATACTATAGATCTTAATTAGAAAACTTGTTCTATGTAATCATTCTTCTTCAAACAACAGAGTTAAGTTGTCTTTGTATTTGATATAGATGTCATTATAGGTTGCACGTTCCATAATGAAGTGTTATTATGTCTCCACAACTCTCTTGTCATAAAATAAACATGTTCTTGTTTCCTATTCTTTCTTAGGCACTGTGCACGAGTCGATTTCACATCTAAGATGATGTGAGCTATTCCTCAACTATGTGATCAATATATTTGCTTTCCATTTGATTTTTACTCATATGTATGTATTTTCTTCATGTTCCCATGTGGAATTAAATTCTTTGATGTAGTATGCATTCTTTTATCTTAACTGCTTTCCTCTATAGGGATTTTTTCTATGAGAAGCTTTCCCCAACCAACATTACATACAATGCATAATCAATGGTTGGCAATTAATATAAGAATTTTGACGCCATGCGGTCAATTTATATGGGAAACCATATAATTCATATGGAACATTGTATTGTTGAGATGATAACAACTATGGAATGATTGTTACATGTCCCGTTCTTTACAATGTGTCAATATTTATCATCTACTACCATCAACTCTATTCACCACTTTTTCAAAAACTTTTTATTTCCACAGACTTGTGGTGGGGGTCCTTAATTTTGCGGTGCGTCAATATTGATCTTGGCCTCAAAGATTTAGTTAGCAAACACGTACAAGACTGACTGCAATAAATTTTCGCAACAGCCTATTATAATCATCAAAGTTTTCATAACGTTGGTCTCCCTGGTGGGATTTATAGGGCCCTACTTCAAGGGTCTCATGGTTGTTGTGGATCATTTGTTCATCATGTTCCTTCTCATAATCTAGCTCTTTTGCTTCACCATTTTCACCTTCTTGATCACAGATAAAGGAGCGGTCAATGGACTTAAAGTACAAGATATAAGGAATACCACCCAAGGGACTACTCCTACCAAGTGCAAAAAAGGGTCCAAAATGCATAAAAATGGAATAAAATAGAGATTTGTATATGTGACACTATAGTCTACAAAAGTCTCGGTAGGGATGATGTAAACCACATCTCCACTAAATTTTACTAGATAAATTTGTTCCCAATTCGTGTCAATACATACAAACTACTTGTTTTCATTGACGTTGTGTTTTTAAAATTGTTATTGTGTTTTTTTGTTATTTTATGGTGACGAGGTTTTGATTCCCTAGCTAGGCCTAGCTATGTTGTTACCTTTCTTCAGTCGATGTAATGAAATTACTTAGATATTCGCACAATAGAATATTATATCACATAAATAAGAGCAAAATGTATAAATCCACAACAATAATTGACAAAAGAGCATAATGCTTGATAAATATAATTGAACCACTTCGAGGGGGCAACCTCCACAATAATGTAATAAGAGCAGAATTCACAATATGATGATCAAATACTAACCACGACCTCCTATATATACTCTACTTAACCATGGTTATTCTATAGGATGACCTTACTAAGAACATATAAAAATGTGATAATATAATATAAGAGGTATATAAGCCATAAGTAAGCCACACATTTCCCTAGACATGCTATAAGTTAAGGGTATAATATGCCCCTCGCCTATAGAACAAAGTTGTCATCGATGTTGAATCAACCCTTGATGTTGTTGTAGGAATGCTTCATCCTCCCATGTTGCATCTTCACAATGTAGATTATTCTATTTAATCACTTTAGTTCATAGTTGCTTAGTGCACATTTGAAGGATCTTTTCAAGCCCCATAATGCCCTGACCTTCCTCATCCAATTCAGGTAACTCGATTTGAGTAAAAACTCTATGTTCAATTATTTTTTTAGGCAAGATACATGGAATACCATATGTATGCGAGTGGATTGGGGAAATTCTAGCTTATAGGCCACACTACCAATTTTTTGCAAGATTTGATAAGGGTCATAATACTTAGAATATAACTTGTTATCCTTTTTTCTATTGCTTCAGAGACATCTACTTATATGGTTGTAATCGTAAAAAGACCCAATTACCTATGATAAATTGTTGTTCATTATGGTGTTGATCCGCTTGTTGCTTCATTCGATTATGTGCTATGGCTATATTTTTTTATAAACTAACGAGTGTCTTCTATTGATGGTGAATGTGTATTTAACAACTTGAACCTTGGGATGGAGTTTCAAGGGTGAAGTGATGGATGGGGGGTGATATCCATACAAGCCATAAAAAGAGATATTTTGAATGAGCTGTGAACATAAGTGTTATACCACCATTTATCAAGTGGAAGTCGATAAACCCATTTATCTTGTTTGTTAGAAATAAAACAACGGAGATACCCTTTTAGACATTTGTTAACTACCTCTATTTGTCTATCAGATTGAGGATGATAGGATGAACTATGAGCCAATTGGGTGCCCAAACATGCAAATAGTTTGGTCCAAAAATTACTAGTAAACATGGGATTTTGATCACTTACAATAATCTTTGGAGTGCCATGTAATTTATGAATTATATTGAGAAAAGCAAAAGCTATTGTACTGGCAACAAATAGTTGTGATAAAAAACAAAAATTAGCATACTCGGTGAGTCAATCCACAACTACCACGATAACATTTTTACCTTCAAACTGCAGTAACCCAGTAATGAAATCCATGGAAACCTACTCCCAATGTTGGTTGGGAATGGATAAAGGTTGTAATGGTTTCACCTTTATTTTCTTGACATACCATGCATTCAGCCACATATTTCTAGACATCCCCCTTGAGTCCTTCCCAAAAGAATCTTGCTTGATTCTATGATATGTTTTCAAAAATATTGAGTGGCCTCCTATTGGAGTTGCATGAAGTTCCTGAAGGATTTTATGTTTGAGGAGAGAATCCTGGTAGAGGTACAATCTATCTTTCTAACATAATGTGTTCCCTTTCAATGTAAAATTTTCAAATCCTCCAGAACCCTGTTGGAATATTTTGAATTAAATCATGGGTAGCATTGTCATTCTCCCATTATGATATTACTTCCTCTAGTCAAAATGCCTGTCAAATGGTCATTTGCACATAACAATGCTTCAATTGATTCATCACTCTAGGATAATGCATCTTTCACCACATTTTCTTTTCATTTCTTATAGATTATTTCAAAATCATAGCCTAACATTTTAGTCACCCATTTTTGCTATTCTTTGGGAGATAATCATTATTTTAAAACATATTTGAGGCTATCATAATTAGTCTTTACATAAAAGTGATGACCCATCAAATAAGGTCTTCATTATTTGACTGCATGCAAAATAACCATCATTTATTTCTCACAGATTGGCTTGAGCCTATTGTTTTCTTTCAACTGGTGACTCTCAAATGCAAGTGGTCTGCCTTCTTGCATGAGTCCATATCCTAATGCATCACATTCCATAACAAAAGTTTTATAAAAATTAGAAGTAGCTAAAAATGGAATGGTGCATATAGCCATTTTCAACTGTTCAAATGCTTTGGTTGTTATATCAGTTGACTAGAAAGAGTCTTTATTCAACTAAGATGTGATCGAGGTTGTGATGCTACCATTATTTTTGACAAATCTATGATAATAACTAGTTAGCCCCAAAAATCTTTGAAGTTCGTCAGGGTCTTCGGAACCTGCCACTCCATCATCACTTGTATCTTTTTATGATCAAATTTCACTCCACATGAAACAATATAATCTGAGTACTCCACCTATTAGACACCAAAAGCACATTTGAAAGGTTTGGCATGAAGTTGATGTTGTTTTAGAAATGAGAGTACCTGTTTCACATGTTTCAAATGGTCTTCCCAATTTTTTCTATAAACGAGGATGTCATAAAAAACACCAACATAAACTTTCTCAAAATTGGCCTGAAAATAATATTCATCAAACTCTGAAATGTAGATGGTGCATTTGTGAGGCGTTTAGAAAGCTATTTTAGGTATGCTCTCTTCGTGGATTTGAATATGATGATATCCAGAGTGAATATCTAATTTCATAAAATAAATAGTGCCATGTAATTCATTTATAAAATCATCAATTACTGGATTAGAAATCTTATCTTTGATGGTGTACTTGTTGAGCTCTTTTTAGTCTAGGTGTTGTGAATTCAAAGAGCCAAACAATAACTCATGCACTATATCAATAGAGCCAAACACACAGATCAAATAATTTAAATACAATAATATTTTTGCTACTTTATCTGAATTATTAATCAATACATGAGGTTACATATATATAGGAACCTTATTCATATATTCTCTCCATTAATTTCTCACCCCTGCAAATATGTAAACCTATTTACGATATATTGTTATAACCATTAACAATATATCTCAATAATATATATTCTATCTAATATAATCTTATCATATTAACCATACGATTACTAATTACTAACAACCTTGTAACTAATATTTACCTCTCGATAAATCAATCATAGTAAATACTAAAACTTACTATTTACCTTTCCACAAATATCTGAATTCACTAATGTAAAAACCAGGTTTTCTAACATTCCCCCCCATAGTTTTTACATGGTGCAAAAACATTCACACTCTTATTTGTAGTATGTTCACCCCTTGTAGCATGCCTTATTTGGCTCATGACCTTGATATAAAAAGAGCCTCACTCCTCCCATGGTTTTATATATTTACCACAAACCTTGACATGAACAGGAACACCATCTACCTCCAAGCATTGGCATGAACAAGAAAGTATGTGACTGCATACTCATAGGTCTACATACTACTGATGCAATCTTGCTGCATGTGACCACTATATGCAAAGGAATGCATCCTACATTTACTTTATATGAATACAACGAACATGTCACTGAGGGTCATCTAAATAAAGAAGTAAGGTAGTCACAGGATATCTGTAGTAGCTACTCTCCTAACTGTTTCCAAAACACTATTCACATCCTATGGTTTTTTGGATCTCTCCCACAAACCCTTTCAAGATCTATGAGTTGTCTTGCATTGGTGCTTTTGTCCTTTCAATATATTCTCACATCAAGGAATCATGTTTGAAATTTCACACAAATTATAAATCTTGAACAGGCATAATCTTTTGTTCTTATTCTAAAAAATACATAGCAGAAATCAAAAACACACCATATTATATATGTCACCACAACATTGGTGCATCCTTGTCATTAGCGACTAATGAGAGGTAACTAAAAACCTCCTTCCTCTATGTATCCTTCGGCCTCCAGTGGATTGCTACTCACTCAGCAAATGTGTCAATGGAGCTCAAGTGCATGAATTTGTTGAGGGAAATCCCCCCCATAATATGGACGTTGCATACAAGTGAAAATGCGTCTATGACTTTAAACTTAAATAACTTTTAATTTTTTGACATATGGACACTAAACTCAAAAAATTAACACTTTTGATATTTTGATAATTTAAACTTTTTAATGACTTTTGACTCTAAATAATAACATACAATAGACATAAATAAACTCTCTTAATTTTGACACTTTTATTTTAAAATCAATATTTAAAATTAGCATTTAAATAAAAAATTATCTAAATGCTAATATTTAAAAAACTCTTTTTAACTCTAAATACCTTATGATACGACATATAATAGATAGAGAGACATCGGTCTAAAATGACTCAAAGACCTTTTCAAAACTTACGACTAGACTATTTTAACTCCACTCCCATATAAATAATGAATTAAAATATAAAACAAATACTATACTCACAAAATGTTTAAAAAGACTAAAGATATGAACCAAAGTGAATCATAAATGACTCATAAACATATTTTATTATTTTCTCTGACACCACACTTGCACAAAGATCACAATCATTATATTTCACGCTTCCACTGTAGAAAATGAAGTGTTATAGATCTACATACAAACGTTCGAGCATGGGTTGACAATCTAGATCTCAATGACAAACAAGTCTTTTTGTAAAGTGTGGACTGCATGCATAGATTCTCATTCAAACCTTGGTTTCCATTCTAATGATGTTGGCTTGCTAGAAAGAGAACACCTAGAGGAGATATGACATGTCAACTAGAATGGAGGACGAACTGGTATGTGTGGTATTAAGTTAGACCATTCAATATAAAATAACCATGCATATACAACTGAAGTGATAGACTCCAATACAATGTGATTGGGATTAAAGTATAGTTGGCAGCTGCATAAGTTTATGTTTTTTTCTTTCATGCCCAAATCTTCTTCCATTGGTGGTGTGTTGTTATTATGATGCACTTTAAAATTTTGATTTCAATTGCTCTCTACTACTATTCCACGTTCACGTCTAATTTGATTATGTCACGCAACTGTTTAAAACATGACACATGGGACTTTCTTGCCATTGAGATTCTCACAAACACACACTAAATAATTCTTAATAAAAAATAGCTATTCTATTTTTACAAAACAAATATATGGTTTGCTACTCATAGGCCTCTCATTGGCTGGGGCAATTAGAATAAATTATGATTTTTCCCCTCACAAATTTTCATAAGCCCATCTCTGCTCTGATACCACTATTGTGAATTCAAAGAGCCAAACACATATTTAACTCATGCACTGTATCATTAGAGCTGAACACACAGATCAAATAATTTGAATACAATAATATTTATACTACCTTCTCTGAATTCTTAATCAATACGTAAGGTTACATATATATGGGAACCTTATTCCTACATTCTCTCCATTAATTTCTCTCACTCCTATAAATATGCAAACATATTTACGACATATCTCAACGATATATATTTTATCTAATACAATCTTATCGTATTAACCATACGATTACTAATTACTAACAAGCCTGCAACTAATATTTACCTCTCTGTAAATCAACCATAGTAAATACTAAACCTTACTATTTACCTTTTCGTAAATACCCAAATTCACTAATGTAAAATCTAGACTTCCTAACATTGGGCACATCCTCCAAGTGTCATCCTTCTTCTGCACCATGACCACCAGGGAAGAATATTCACTTTGGTTGTGTCAGATGATTCCTACCTCCAACATCTCCTATACCATATTTTCAATGTCACTCTTCTGGGCATATGGATCCCTGTAGGGTCTAATGTTGGTTGGTGCACTTCCATGTAGTAGTCCAATGACATGATCATACACTTGACTTGGTGGGAGTCCTTCTGACATGTCATCAAAAACAACATAAGACATCTAACACCATTTGTAAATCAATACGAGTAGATTCCTTGGATGGTTGAACGTCTATAGAAAACAAGCACGCGACAAATCTTTCAACACATTTTATGAGAATATTTGTCATCTCATGGGAACAAACCAGTTGTGGAGAGTTAGGCCATAATCCATGCAGTTCAAATGTCCTACCTTCTAGATGGAATCATAAGAATAGTTCCTAGAAATTCATCTCAATAATGCACAAAATGATGAGCCATTGCACTCCCATAATAGTGTCAGCCTTCCCATGGGAATATTAAACATAAGAGAATCTAATAAGTAGTCTCCCATAACAAGCTTAATACTGTGTCATTTTATAGAATAGTTGATTGTGCCACCATCTACATTCATGACTTGAAACTCTAGAGTTGGGTAAATAAAATAGTGCAAATGAGTAGCCAACTCACTATTGATGAAGTTGTGTGTAATCCCATAGTCAATCAACATAGTCACCTTTTGTTTCTTGAGTAAGCCCATCACCTCAAGAGTTTGAGGAATACTAATAGTTGAAAGTGCATGATAGGAAATTGTAGGTTGAAAATATTCATATGTATCTTCAAGTTCATCCAAACCTACACCTGAGGCCTCATCATCTTTGTCATCCTCATCGGCACCTTCAATGTAAAATAATTTCATTTCAGCATAACAATATCCTTTGCTCTATTTTCTATCATAGCCGAAACACAAACTTTTTGCATGTTTCTCCTCAATTTATTGAGGGGTCAATTTGGTAGGTCGAGGAAGTGATGGTGCTAGGAAAGTGTGTTCATGAACATTACTAAAAGGTATTGATTTGATCAAATGTTTTTCCTCTACCATGTGTGCCCTTAGGGTGGTTTCATATACTTAATTGGGACTAAACATGTGAACCTCCAATTGGATGTTATCTCTAAGGCCACCCAAAAATAGGTCAATCAAGTTTTCTTCCATGATGTTCGCCACACGTAACGAAAGATTTTGAAGTTGATGAATATAATCCTTTACAGTTTCTGTTTGGTGTAATTTGGCTCTCTGGCTAAAGTAGTTTTCTAAGACATTGTTGTGATAGTGGAGTTGTAACTCCTTATAAAATACTGACTAGGAAACTAGGATACCCTTATTTTTCTTTAGGTCACACAACCATCAATATCAGATGAACTGCTTAGGTTCTAGATACATAGAAGCCATGACCACCTTTTGCAAGCATGGAGTTTGATGTATATCAAATAAATTTTTAATTTGAGTGATCCATGTGAGTGGATCATTACCATCAAACTTGTGCAAGTCCACTTTTAGCAATATAGGATTCGAACCTAGATTGATGGTGTGATTGTTTGGAGGAGAACCAAACTGGAGTGGTGGAATGTTATTTTATAAAGACTAAGCTGTAAAGTTAGACAATTACCTGTTTATTCATTATAAATAACCCCACAAGCCATTTAGGTCCCCTCTCGTCCCTGTGATGTCCCATTTAACCACATCGAGATCATCTTTCTACACCATGCCATGTAACTCCAACTAAAGTTGTTGAACTGCCTCTGACATACACATATTAGAAGTTTTAGACTTCATGTCATCCTTTTAAGGAGTTTTAAGATTTTCTTTCCCTTTCCCATGCTCGTGAGTGTTAGGACCATTCATGTACAAACCCTAGGAGGGTTTCAGTCCCTTAAAAAAGTGTATCAACACATGAAACCATTACGATCACCTCACCAAGATGAATCCAATGACCGTTAATGTGCACAAGGGTGAAAAAATTTGGTCTAAAAAGTGTACCAACATAATATACCATTGTGATCATTTCGTAGAGATAAATCCAATGGTTGGTAATTTGCATAAGGTTAAAAAAATTTAATACTGCTTTCTACTATTTAAAAAAGCACTTCAAACAATACCACAATGACAAAAAAAATTAAATTATTCCTGAATCTCAAGTTATATTTTTTTAATCCTTCAGCTCGCAGGAGATGCACAATACCAAATCCAAAGAAAAAATCATCACAGAAACTAGACCAAATCAAAGATTTGATACCGCTTATAATGAAAGTACTTAGATGTTCGTACAATAGAATATTATATCGCAAAAATAAGAGTAGAATATATAGATCCACAATAATAGTTGAAAGAAGAGCACAATGCTTGATAAATATAACTAAGCCACTTCAAGGGGAAACCTCCACAACAATGCAATAAAAGCATAACTTGCAATATGATAATTAAATACTAACCACTACCTCCTATATATACTCTACTTAGCCATGGTTATTCCATAGGCTAACCTTATTAAGAACATAGAGAAATGTTACAAGATAATATAAGAGGTAAGTAAGCCACAAGTCAGCCACACATATCCCTAGACATGCCATAAGTTAAGGGTATAACAGTCAGGGCATTGCAAGCCTTCAAGCTCATGGGATTACATGTATAAGAATGCATCATACTAGTAAAGGAGTTCCACCATTGTGAGTTGTATGTTAAATGGTGATTATGCCACATGGAGTAACAAGCAATATGTGGTGTGTTATAGTTGTAATTCATTCAAGATGGCAATTTTGGCAAGTGTGAAGTATGTCTATCAAGGTAATCACAACTCCTCCTTTTCAATGCCATTGAGAGTCCCTTTCTTATTGCCACAACAAGACCATTAATTTTGAAAGGTTGGGCTTAAAACTTTAAGGGAGCAGGGTTTACATTTGTGGATGCCAAAACTAGATTTTCAAAGCATTTTTCTATTAGGGATGGATGAGAGATCACAAACATTAAAAATGTTTTTGAGTCATTTATTTTTTTTAAATGTTGTGCAAAGGTTTGAAGTTATTATAAGTTAGGAGGAGAAGGCCACTTGGTTTGATTTGATGGATGATACTGAGAAAGCCATTCTTGATGTATAAAATTTTAGGCTAAAGTTAATGGTTGAATTTATGGATCTTTATTATCCTTTGTTTTTCAAAGTGGAGTAGAGTTTGATTTGAGAACTGATTAAGTGAGTGATGATGAGTTTCATTACTATGGTGCCATCAATGTTATTATTTGTGCAGTTAGATCGATATATAACATGTAAACACTTTCAAAAAATATATATTTCTCAATTAGAGTTTTTGATACATGATAATTGTGGTATTGGTGGGCCCACGCCCGATCTAGAACACAAGCAGGGTTCCCAGTCCCAATTTCTCTATTATGCCAATCTACCAATATATGTTCCATGTTATGGGTCACCTAATCACTAGTGGGATTTGATCATGGGTCGTCACTATGCCAATGCATCTACTTTAACTATTACTCCATAACTCAAGGGATAAATTTGACATCATTTAAAATATTTAGATTAATCGAGGAACAACTCTCAAAGTGGGACATGGGGTGGGCCTAGGTCTATAATATTCGTGGTGTGTTTTACTTATAGCACATAGAGTAGTGCAAACTTTATCTCAAAGTGTCCCCATGACCACTTGTTGAAAGTATCAATGAGCTCAATAAAAATGGAACATGAGTCAATACTTGTGTATTGCTTTTTTCCCACCACTAGTCCAAGCCTTTAGGTCCATTATAAATTTGAGTCCTTAATGATTTATTGAAATATTTATATGATCTATTTTCTCTTTTAAAATTATTATTTTTTCTAATTTCATAAACAATTTAATTAAATACAATTATTAGTTTCTATATTATTTTTATTTTTTTGATAAAAATTATTAGTGATTGAAGAAATGATAATGAAATCTAAAAATTGTAACTAAAATCTTATTAATCTATATCGATTAATTAAATGATTTTGTTGATCCATGTTTAAACATCTATAATAAAAAAAAATGTGCATAATTATACATGAATGCTTATTGATTTATGTTGATCGGCAATGATACATTGTTGATGTGTTTATCATATCAATCCACATTCAAACATCCATATAAAATAAATGCACATAGTTGTATATATATGGATTGAATCCATTCCTTTATATAAAGTTTTTTATTTTTTCTAAGATAGTTGAATAATTTATTTGAATTTTACATTGACTGCTTTATTTTAAAGAATCTTTTCTTTAGACTCCATCAATGGTGAGCCTTTGCCATATTTTGTAAGAAACTTTTCCTTACGAAGAAAATTGGTCCAACCATATTTTAAAAACATTTTAATCTTGATATACTTAATAAGGATTTGATGTGGTACGTGTTGTATTTAAAAAACATTTATCTCTTTTAGACTATAACATGTAAATATGAAATAAATGTTGTATTTTATTTTTCCTCAGTTGTAATATTTCTTATTGAAATTCCATTCTTATTTTACACAACCCCATGCACCAAAACTTATAAATGACCAAAATTTATGTGGAGGGTGATTATGGATGACATGAAGCCCCTAAGTGGTAATCGAGGATGTTTTAATCTTTGCTTGGATTTTGACCTTCTAATGTTTTAAAAAAATCATCCTACTTTGTTTGTCATTGTTCATGTTATGTGCCTATCATAATTAATTTTCTTGAAGAACACTGCACAAATAATTTAATATGACCTTATAAACTTGATAATTATTTATATTTATATTAAAAATACGAGTATATGATTTGAGAATGTCTTTGAAAATAGGATTTTAATGAAGTGGAGATATTAATGTAGGTTTAAATGTGGGAAACAAAATGTCGATCCCTTCATAAAAGGTATATAATGTAAAACAAATAACATTCCAACAAAAATCACGAAAGACATACCCACCTATGTATACAATTCTATGTTTTTTTCAAAGAAAATAAAAATTATACTAGAAGTTATCTTGATGATACAAAATAGATATTGTGAAAATATAATTTTGCGTGTTTATTCAGAAAACCTACATTTATTGTAAATGATGGGGAAGAGGTATTACATTCATTATTTTTTCCTCTACTCTTCTTAGATTTAAATATAAATTATCCTTCATTCTTTTATAATGGTCGAATGAAAATGAAGGATTGATATATAGATCAAATAGAGACCACAATCTTGATATGATCGTGAAAGTCAACCCTTTACTATCAACGTTGTCAATATCTATTGTTGCTTTATTGAGGGTCATCCCTTGTGCTTTATGTATGGTTAAATCACATGGCATTTTAATAGGCACTTGACGATAATTAACCCATGTAACAAGAAGAATTTGAATATGTTTGGATTGCAAATATCCCATAAGGGACCACAATAATTTTCAAAGGTAACAACCACGTACAGGGGTAAAGAAGGTGGATTTAAATCTACGTGGTAGATTATGTGAACTATTTCTTCGATGGATCCATTACATAACCCTGCTTTCATCCCTAGATTGAATGTCAACAAAATCTTTTGTACTTTACTTAGAAGCACAATTTGCTCGAGTTGAGTATTGTGGTTTGATGTAATCTGTTATTTGCTCCATTTTGCTTTACATTTGTTATTGGACTGTTTAATGATTTTAGCATTCATTTGTTGTGTATTGTTTCCAATTTATTAGTTGCATACAAATGTGTTGACACTTTCAAATATGCATGTTCTTTTGGATGTATGAAGGATGATGTTTTTGACATGAGAATATTCAAATCTTCTTTTGTTGGGTTTGTATTTCACCCGTTGGTCAATAAATTTTTGAATAGTAGTTGATTTTCTATACATCCATGTTGGCATAAATTTATGTGTAATGTTATTATTGTGTCAAATGCTTACCAAAGTGTGTGGCAAAATGAATTTCTTGCATACATTAGTATGTCATTTATGGGAGAAGTTGTTTTAGGTCACCAGAATGTATAACTGAGCAACCATTAAAAGCTTTGTTGCTACATCGAGGGAATGCCTTATGCAATCAACTATATATATTGATGAGCATCTTTGGGCTTATGATGATCATTTCATCAAAGATTACATATTCAATGTGTTTCATTTCTTCTTGGAAAATTTTTAGTGCTTCTCCTTCAAGTGTCTTCATTTTATGGATAGGAACGTGGAGGCTTTAATGTATTGTCGATATATTTATGTTAAATAATGCAACACTGGTTGGAGAGAGGAGAACTAGGGGAGAACAGGGTCTCCCTGTAAATCCATTTAGGCTACGTTTGATGCAGTTAATCAAGTAGGATTTACCTATACCTATCATTCCTTGTATAATTATCTTTAGTGGTGGATATCATGTATTTTTTGGGCATGTTGTAGAACAATGTTGAAGGCTAGTTATCAATTACATGATAGCTCACTTCGTATTGGTCCACTTGTGCACTTTGCATATGTATTTTGGTCACGACTATGTGTTAAAAATCTATAAACTATGTTATTACTATGTGTAAGTTGAATAACACCTCAAAATGATTCTAGTTTTGGTTGGTGTCAAAGTCATAGAGCCCAAGCATGTCAATGTCATCTATGTTATTATCACCTGATGGGTGTTAGCAGGACAACATTTCCCACTCATGAATTCTCACATCCATTTGTACATCTTCAGTATCACTAGCATCATTGATTGAGTCAACATTGTTATATCCTTCTGTAGAGATCCACTCAATATGCCATAGAACATACAAATCCTTGAATTGTTCCCGAGGTGCAACAATTTTCTGTGTAGATAAACTAATGTCCACTACAATGTTACATAATGGTTTGTATAGTAGGATCTTTGACCAACAAAAAGCTTCATATGTTGGTGAATCAATATGAGGTATAATAGAGAAATAATGGAATATGCAAATAATTACTTGGATTGTTGTATTTATCCATTGATTAGATTTTATTTAATTATTGAAAGACCATGTTCGGGCAGCCTAGCTGAGTGGCAATCTATTTATAAAATAAAGGAGATTTATATACACATCAATGAAAGATGGTAGGTTTTCTTTCTTAGATGTGCTTTAAAAACATGATTGAAGACTTGTTTGCCAATAGATAAGGTAACAAATGTTTTGCTACAAACCATTGGAGGTAGCTCTTGTAACATGTGGCATGTCTCTTATTCACTTATGTAATGGTTGACAATAGTTGATGTGAGGAACTTGTTGTATGCAATCATTGTTGGACAGTCGAGTGCAATTATATATAATATTCTAGTTAACATATGGTGGTAGCTTTCAGATTTATTTTCAACTTTATCTACATACTTTGTTATGTATTTGATTACATGGGGGAAACAATTGGCTGGTAATCAACATTTTCACGCCATATTGAAAGCATGATTGCATTATGGATGTTCACTCTTTCATCATTATGTGTTGGAAGATATGTTTTACAACCTTCATCATCGATAAACATGTTTGACATTGCTTATGATGGCCACAGTCCTTTGTATTTGCATTACAGAGTAGTGCCCTTTTGCTGTAAACATGTAAATTCATTGTATTTGGTGTGACGTTGAACCCGATTTACAAGATCCTTATAATGTTTTTGAGTATTAACACTAAATATTTAATCTATGGTGAGCAATCATGGATCATCAAGATTTAAATGGTGTTTTTATCATGGATTTTGGGTGTAGTTTCTAACATATAAATCCATGGATGTGTGAAGATCCTTTGTGTTGCCATTCATACCTGATTGTAAAAATATAGATAAATAAATATGATTTTATAAGTTTTTTTAACACAGTTAGACCAATCAAATACAGTTTCAATATCAATACTTGTACCAATAATCATGGTTATGGAGATGTTTATCTAGGATTTCTTCACAGAATATTACAAATAGTTTATCCTTGTATGAAGATGCAAGATGTGGATTTGCATAAAGCTTTTGGTTTCTACAATGATTATCATTATTTTGGAGAGTTGGAGGGGTGCCTAACATGACTTTATGTAGATCTGACCATTTGGTGTTATGAGTAGGCATAGGCATAAACACATTTTGGAGACCAATTAATGTTCCCAAACCAAGAGATGATGTTATGCAAATAATTGGAGGTGTATAATTAGGAATAAATGCAAAAATAGAAGTAGAAACATTGGAAAAACTATTTAGGGCACCTTTATTTTATTCATCTCTAGCAACATATAGGAGTGAGTCAACTTTTTATGGATGTTCAAAAAGATATTGCATATTTGTTTTCTTTATCAATTTGACTTGATTGTTCATGAATATTAGGTTTGGAAATGAGAGCCATGATGAACCCTTAAAGAGGATGTGGAATAAACAATGGAAGATCCATTGAAGTTTTAGATTTGAGACAATTTATAACATATACTATTTTCCAAAGTCATTTTGGATTTGACAAAAGCTATTGGATAATAATAATGACATGACATATTAATACAAGCATTTGCAATAAGAAGATCATAAGATTGAACATTGTTTAGTACTACTTATTGATTAACTTGACATTGAATCCATGTAGCATAATGAATAATGTGTTGAGAAGTAATATGAGATATAACAATAAATCTGATGATCCTATATAACAAATGAAAGAAATAATCCATTATGAATATGATACAATCAAAAAGTGATGTATAAGGGTGATCTATACAAGGGTTTAAATGATTGTGTGGGCTCTCAAATATACTTTCTCATTCATAGATTAGTTGACAGGCCAATGTTTTAGATCACTAATTACATAGGTAAAGTTCTGGATATATCCCACTATCCCATCTTTGAGGGTACAATGAGAGTAACTTCCATGGGCAATAGGCTCCTCTAAAATGCACCATAAATCAAATGCTAAAAGAGGCTTCCTATGGTGTAAAAAAGGACCCTTGACATTTTTGATGCACAATGAGGTATGTGGAAAATAGTTTTTTTTGGGTGTTATACAATGTCTATAAGTATTGGGGCAGTGCCCCTCACACTATGACATCTATAAAATAGATCATTGTTTAGCTTGTAACGATAATCACTAAGTAGTTTTTAAAAAAATGGAACACAACTTCTAAAAACAAGAATAAGCAAATAGAAAATAAAGAGAAAATCAAATCAAAATATTTTTATGTATAAATATCAAAATAATTCAAACTGTGGTTGAAATAAAGAGTTTATATATCAGATGGTTATCCAAGGTGACAAGATAATTTATTTAGTGTCAGAGTAAATTGAAGGTTGAAGAAGATTGACTCATGGTTTCAAATATATATCTGAGGTCAAAGCCTATTTTATTTTAATATCAATAATTTACAAAAATTTGTATGAAATCTTAAGACAAAAATCAAACAAACAACAAGTAGTGTTCTAAATAAAATTTTGGGTAAACCAGAATGTTTAATGTGTTCTTTTTTATTTAAAAATGAAATGCTAAAAACAAATAAACTATGCAAAATTGATTTTTATCTACAAATTATAAATTAAAAAGTGAAATACGGTAATTTAGAGAATCATAAATAAGCTAAAATAGTAAATTAAAAAAAATATATGCAAACCTAGCCCAAATTGATTTATTGTTAATTGGTAGGCTGACTATGAATGAAAATTGCCTAAAAATACATGTGAATTATGTCATAACCAAAATCATGAACTCAAACTGTGTTGGGACAAGGTCACATTAGAAGTATAGGACCACACTGTAGCCTTATCTTTTGACTATGGATGCATCCTTGTTGATTGTGTAACTGATTTTTTGATCTGGGATCTGTGGTTGCTTATGAGGGTTTACTATCTAACTGTGTGTGTTGATTTGATGCATAAAAGACCTAAAAAGGCATTATAAGGTTTGTTTTATTTACTCTTGTGTAGACTTTTGGGAGATAATGAGGTTTGAAATTTTCCTTAAGATTATTATTATATGTGTCAGTTCCTTCCCAGATGTAAGGAAGGTGGGAACTATTTATCTATGATAAAGTGGAAGGATCCAACTGAAAATCTACTTTCAACAATTAATGCCAACATTTTTTCTGGTTCAAAACAATAATAAGATTCTATGTAAAAAAAATATTCGATTAGTCTAGTCTATATGATGTCAGTATTAGAAGCTCTGATTAGTTTCAAATTCAGATTAACTAAAATTATGAAATTTTTTATGGAATGGTCATTCTGAGTCTAAGAAAATTGCTTCAATGAAATGGGAAGAGGTTTCAACTTCTTCCCATTTTATTAAAGCAATTTTATTAGACTCATAATGACCATTACATGGTTTTTTTCATAATTTTAGTTAATTTGTATTTGAAACTAACCAGAGCTTCCAAGATTGACCTCATTTACACAATTGAAATCAAATGCAAAAGGTAAAATCATGCAAGGGGAATAGCCAAGCTATCTTCAAGAATACTCGTGTAATCTGGGTGTTTCCTACATGGCCCAAAAGGGCCTTAGGGTGATGTATATCTCCCACCTAGAGTGAGCATGTGAATCTTGACTTTGATATATGAATGCAATTAGATAGATTACTTTAAGTTTGACAATGAGTTCCCTTGACCTAGAATAAAACAACTTCATACTTGGCTTATGAATTTAAAATGCTTTAGAATTTGAATTGGAAGAAATAATGTTATTTTGCTCAATGTGCTATATAATTTTCAAGTGATTGTTAGATGATGCTTTGAGAGGTCTTGATGTGCTTGTATAGATAAATATTTAAAATGTTTACATTAATTAATTGTTGATACCTAAAACTTTCACCCTTGGCAAATAACTTTTTATGGGAATCTTTATAGATGTGGGACTCGAGTGCGATCTGTATAGTGACCTCTGGGGTTTTAGAAGCTGACTCTTCGAATTGATTTAGGGAGAAAAGGTAAGGAATAAATACAAGTAAAACTTTATAATAAAAACTAAGGTGATGCATCGAGATCTTTAAAGTATTGACCTGTAATTGCATAAAATAGCTAGGATCTTTGAACGTCACATATTATTAAAGGAGCACATTGATGAATTAAAATCTATGATATAAACAAGAATGATTACTATAGAAGTAGAGAAAGGAAATAACAAACAGAAATAACTTTCCACTCAGTTTGACACAAAACACCTCATCCTCTTCATTGTTAGGCGGAGAACAAAATACAAAAGGCCTCAGTGGGCACAATATACAATATTCAATCCTACCTGTGAGGGGTACCTGATAAGGTCATAAAATGAAAAATGCTAAAAATGTTGTTACTTGCAGAAATGGCTTATGCAATAAACTATATATATTGACAAGCATCTTTAGGCCTATGATTTTCATTTCATCAAAGAGTACATATTCAATGTGTTTCATTTCTTCTTGGAAAAATTTTAGTGCTTATCCTTCAAGTATCTTCATTTCATGGATAGGAACATGGAGGCTTGGATGCATTGTGGATGCATTTATGTTAAATTTTGTGACACTGGTTCGAGAGGGGATAAGAAGGGGTGAACTGGTTCTCCCTATAAGCCAATTTAGGCTACATTTGATGTTGTTAATCAAGTAAGATTTACCTATACCTATCATTCATTGTATAATTATCTTGAGTGGTGGATTTCATGTGTTTTTTGGGCATGTTTTAGAATAATTTTGAAGGCTAGGTATTGGTTACATGATAACTCACTTGGTAGAGGTCCACTTGTGCACTCTGCATATGTATTTTGGTCACATATGTGCGTTGAAAATCTATAAACTGTGGTGATGTTATGTGTAGGTTTAATAGCACCTCAGAATGATTCCAGTTGTGGTTGGTATCAAATTCATAGAGCCCAAACATGTCAATGTCATCTATGTTATTGGTGCATGATGGGTGTTTACAGGATAACATTCCAACTCATGAATTTTCACATCTATTTCTATATCTTCTTCAGTGTCACTAGCATCATTGATTGAGTCAACATTGTTATATTCTTCTATAGAGATCAACTCAATAAGCCATAGAACATACAAATCCTTGACTTGTTCCCAATGTGCAACAATGTTCTATGTAGATAAACCAATGTCCACTGCAATGTTACATAATGGTTTGTATAGTAGGAACTTTGACCAATAAAAACCTTCATATGATGGTGAATCAATAGGAGGTATAATAGAGAAATGATGAAATATGCGAACAATTGATTGAATTTTTCTATTTATCCATTGATTAGATTTTATTTAATTGTTGAAAGACCATGTTCGAGCAACCTTAGTGAGTGGAAATCTATTTATAAAAGAAGGGAGATTTATATACACATCAATGAAAGATGGTAGTGTTTCTTTCTTATATGTGCTTTAAAAACATGTTTGAAGACTTGTTTACCAACAAATAAAGTAACAAATGTTTTGCTACAAACCATTGGAGGTAGCTCTTATAACATGTGTCTCTTATTCACCTATGTAATGGTTGACAGTAGTTTATGTGAGGAACTTGTTGTATGCAATCATTGTTGGACAGTCAAGTACAATTATATCTAATATTCTAGTTAACATATGGTGGTAGCTTTCAGATTTTTTTTCAACATTAGATACATACTTTGCTATGTATTTGATCATAAGATGGGTGGAAACAATTGGTTGGAAAGCAACCTTTGCATGCCAAATTGAAAGCATACTTGCATTGTGGATGTTCACTCTTTCATCATTATGTGTTGAAAGATATGTTTTACAACCTTCATCATCGATAAACATGCTTGACATTGCTTGTGATGGCCATGGTTCTTTGTATTTGCATTATAGAGTAGTGCCCTTTTATTGTAAACATGTAAATTCATTGTATTTGGTGTGATGTTTAACCTGATTTAGAAGATCCTCGTAATGTTTTTGAGCATTAGCACTAAATATTTAATCTATGATGAGCAAGCATGGATCATCAATATTTAAATGGTGTTTTTATCATGGATTTTGTCATTATTATGTGGATTCCATGTTATCACATAGTGATCAAAAAATAACCTTTCATAATCCACCTGAAGAGGGTCTTCCTAATTCAATGCATCCACGTTGGGTGCAGTTTCTAACATATAAATCCATGGATGTGTGAAGATCCTTTGTGTTGCCATTCATACCTGATTGTAAAAATATAAATAAATAAATATGATTTTATAAGTTTTTTTAATGCAGTTAGACCAATCAAATATAGTTTCAATATCAATACTTGTACCAATAATCATGGCTATGGAGATGCTTATCTAGGATTTCTTCACATAATATTGCAAATAGTTTATCCTTGTATGAAGATGCAAGATGTGGATTTGCATAAAGATTTTGGTTTCTCCAATGATTATCATTGTTTGGGATAGTTGGATGGGTGCCAAACATGACTTTATGTAGATCTGACCACTTGGTGTTATGAGTAGGCATAGGCATAGATACATTTTGGAGACCAATTGATGTTCACAAACCAATAGATGATGTTATGCAAATAATTAGAGGTGTATCAATAGGAATAAATGCAATAATAGAAGTAGAAACATTGGAAAAACTATCTAGGTCACCTTTATTTTGTTCATCTCTAGCAACATATAGGAACGAGTCAACTTTTTATGGATGTTAAAAAAGATATTGCATATTTTTTTCTTTATCAGTTTGCCCTGATTTTTCATGAGTATCGGGTTTGGAAATGAGAGCCATGATGAACCCTTAAAGAGGATGTGGAGTAAACAATGGAAGATTCATTGAAGTTTTAGATTTGAGACAATTTATAACATATACTTCATCATTTTCCCAAGTCATTTTGGATTTGACAAAAGCTATTGGATAATAAAAATGACATGACATATTAATACAAGCATTTGAAATAAGAAGATCATGAGATTGAACATTATTTAGTACTACTTGTTGATTAACTTGATATTGATTCCATGTAACATAGTGAATAACATGTTGAAAAGTAATATGAGATGTAACAATAAATTTAATGATCTTATGTAACAAATGAAATAAATAACCCATAATGTATACGATACAATCAAAAAGTAATGTATAAGGGTGATCTATACAAGGGTTTAAATTATTGTGTGGGCTCTCAAATATACTTTCTCATTCATAGATTAGTGTCGAGCCAATGTTTTAGATCACTGAATACATAATTAAAGTTGTAGATATATCCCACTATTCCATCTCTGAGGGTACAATAAGAGTAACTTTTTTAGGTAATATGCTCATCTCAAATGCACCACAAATCAAATGACTAAAATAGGCTTCCTATGGTGTAAATAAGGACCCTCGACATTTTTGATATACGATGAGGTATGTGGAAAATATATATTTTTTGGTGTTGTACAATGGCTATGAGTATTGGGGCAGTGCCCCTCACACCATGGTGTCCGTAAAATAGATAATTGCTTAGCTTGTAACGATAATCACCAAGTAGTTTTAAAAAAATTGGAACACAACTTCTAAAAACAAGCATAAGTAAATAGAAAATAAAGAGAAAATAAAATCAAAATATTTTTATGTAAATTTCAAAAAAATTCAACCTGTGGTTGAAATAAAGAGTTTATATATCAAATGGTTATCTGAGGTGACAAGATAATTTCTTTAGTGTTGGATTAAATCCAAGGTTGAATAAGATTGACTCATGGTTTCAAATATATATTCGAGGTCAAAGCCTTTTTATTTCAATATCAATAAATTACAAAAAATTGTATGAAATCGTAAGACAAAAATCAAGCAAACAACAAGTACTGTTCTAAATAAAATTTTGGGTACACCAAAATGTTTAATGTGTTATTTTTTATTTAACAATGAAATGCTAAAAAACAATAAACTATGCAAAATTGATTTTTATCTACAAAAAATACAAATTAAAAAGTGAAATATGGTAATTTATAGAATAGAATCATAAATAAGCTAAAATAGTAAATTGACAAAAATATATGCAAGCCTAGCCCAAATTGATTTATTGTTAATTGTGCAGGTTGACTATGAATGGAAATTACCTAAAAATACATTTGAATTATGTCATAACCGAAAGCATGAATTCAAACTATGTTGGGACAAAGTCGTATTAGAAGGATAGGACCACATTGTGGCCTTATCTTCTGATTGTGGATGCATCCTTGTTAATTATGTAACTGATTTTTTGATCTGGGATATGTGGTTGCTTGTGAGGGTTTACTATCTAATTGTGTGTGCTGATTTGATACACAAAAGACCTAAAAAAACATTATAAGGTTTGTTTTATTTGCTCTTGTATATACTTTTGGGAAATAACGAGGTCTAAATTTTTCCTTAAGATTATTATTATATGTGTCAGTTCCTTCCTAGATGTAAGGAAGGTGGGCACTATTTATCTATGACAAAGTGGAAGGACTTGACTAAAAATATACTTTCAGCAATTAATGCCAACATTTATTTCTGGTTCGAAACAATAATAAGATTATACATAAAAAAATATTTGATTAGTTTGGTCTATATGATGTCAGTATTAGAAGTTCCAATTAGTTTCAAATTTAGATTAACTAAAATTATGAAAAAAAAAATGGAATGGTCATTCTCAGTATAAGAAAATTGCTTTAATGAAATGGGATTGTAGGTCAAGTGAACTCATTATCAAACTTAAACCAGTCTATCTAGTTACATTCATATACCAAAGTCAAGATTCACACACTCACTCTAGATGGGAGAATACATCGCCCTGAGGCCCTTTTGGGCTATGTAGGAAACACTCAGATTACATGTGTATTTTTGAAGATAGCTCGGCTATTCCCCTTGCATGATTCTACCTTTTGCATTTTATTGTAGGTCAATCTTGAAAGCTTTGGTTAGGTTCAAATACAAATTAACTAAAATTATGAAAAAAAATTGTGGAATGGTCATTATGAGTCTAATAAAATTGCTTTAATGAAATGGGAAGAGGTTTGAACTTCTTCCCATTTCATTAAAGCAATTTTATTAGACTCATAATGACCATTCCACAATTTTTTTTCATAATTTTAATTAATTTGTATTTGAACCTAACCAAAGCTTTCAAGATTGACCTACAATAAAATGCAAAAGGTAGAATCATGCAAGGGGAATAGCCGAGCTATCTTCAAAAATACACGTGTAATTTGAGTGTTTCTTACATAGCCCAAAAGGGCCTCAGGGCGATGTATTTCTCCCATCTAGAGTGAGTGTGTGAATCTTGACTTTGGTATATGAATGTAACTAGATAGATTGGTTTAAGTTTGATAATGAGTTCACTTGACCTACAATAAAACAACTTCATACTTGGCTTATGACTTTAAAATGCTTTAGAATAGGAATTGGAAGAAATAGTGCTATTTTGCTTAATGTGCTATAAATTTTTCAAGAGATTATTAGATGATGCTTTGAGAACCTCTTCCCATTTCATTAAAGCAATTTTATTAGACTCATAATGACCATTCCACAATTTTTTTTCATAATTTTAGTTAATTTGTATTTGAACCTAACCAAAGCTTTCAAGATTGACCTACAATAAAATGCAAAAGGTAGAATCATGCAAGGGGAATATCCGAGCTATATTCAAAAATACACGTGTAATCTGAGTGTTTCTTACATAGCCCAAAAGGGCCTCAGGGCAATGTATTTCTCCCATCTAGAGTGAGTGTATGAATCTTGACTTTGGTATATGAATGTAACTAGATAGACTGGTTTAAGTTTGATAATGAGTTCACTTGACCTACAATAAAACAACTTCGCTTATGACTTTAAAATGCTTTAGAATAGGAATTGCAAGAAATAGTGCTATTTTGCTTAATGTGCTATAAAATTTTCAAGTGATTATTAGATGATGCTTTGAGAGGTCTTGATGTGCTTGTATATAGAAATATTTAAAATATTTACATTAACTGATTGTTGATGCTTAAAACTTTCACCCTCGACAAACAACCTTCCATGAGAAGCTTTACAAATGTGAGACTCGAATGCAATTTGTAAAGTGACCTCTAGGATTTTAGAAGTCAGCTCTTCGAATTGATTTAGGGAGAAAGGGTAAGAAATAAATGCAAGTAAAACTTTATAATAGATACTAAGGCAATGCACCAAGATATTTAAAGTATTGACCTACAATTGTATAAAATAGCTAGGATCTTCGAACGTCATAGATTATTAAAGGAGCACATTCATGAATTACAATCTATGACATAAATAAGAACCAATACCATAAAAGCAGAAAAAGGAAATAATAAACAAAAATAACTTTCCACTCAGTTTGACACAAAACACCACATCCTCTGCATTGTTAGGCGAAAAACAAAATACAAAACGCTTCAATGGCAATAGTATACAATATTCAATGCTACCCATGAGGGGTACCTACTAAGGTAATGAAAAATGCTAAAATGTTGTTACTTGAGGAAATGCCTTATGCAATCAACTATATATATTGATGAACATCTTTGAGCCTATGATGCTCATTTCATCAAAGAGTACATATTCAATGTGTTTCATTTTTTCTTGGAATATTTTTAGTGCTTCTCCTTCAAGTGTCTTCATTTCATGGATAGGAACATGGAAGCTTGAATGTATTGTGGATGCATTTATGTTAAATAATGCAATACTGGTTGGAGAGAGGAGAAGTAGGGGAGAAATGGTTTTCCTTGCAAGTCCATTTAGGCTATGTTTGATATAGTTAATCAAGTAGGATTTACATATACCTATTATTTATTATATAATTATCTTGAGTGGTGGATCTCATGTGGTTTTGGGGCAAGTTGTAGAACAATGTTGAAGGCTAGTTATCGGTTACATGATAGCTCACTTGGTAGTGGTCCACTTGTGCATTCTGCATATGTATTTTGATCATGAATATGCATTAAAAATCTATGTATTGTGTCGTTGTTGTGTGTAGGTTGAATAACACCTTAGAACGATTCTAGTTGTGGTTGGTGTCAAATTCATAGAGCCCAAGCATGTCAATGTCATCTATGTTATTGTTGCATGATGGGTGTCTACAGGACAACTTTTCCCACTCGTGAATTTTCACATGCATTTGTAGATCTTCTCCAGTGTCATTAGCATCATTGATTGAGTCAAAAAAATTATATTATTCTATAGAGATCCACTCAATATGACATAAAACATACAAATCCTTGAATTGTTCTCAATGTGCAACAATGTTCTGTGTAGATAAACTAATGTCCACTACAATGTTACATAATGGTTTGTATAGTAGGAGCTTTGACCAACCAAAAGCTTCATATGTTGATGTATCAATAGGAGGTATAATAGAGAAATGATGGAATATGTGAATATTTGATTGGATTGTTCTATTTCTCCATTGATTAGATTTTATTTAATTATTGAAATATCATGTTCGGGTGGCCTTAGTGAGAGGAAATCTTTTTAGAAAAGAAGGGAGATTTATATACACATCAATGAAATATGGTAGTTTTTCTTCCTTATATGTGCTTTACAAACATGTTTGAAGACTTGTTTTCCAACATATAAGGTAATAAATGTTTTGTTACAAACCATTGGAGGTAGCCGTTGTAATATGTGACATGTCACTTATTCATGGTTGACAATAGTTTATGTGAGGAATTTGTTGTATGCAATCATTATTGGATAGTTAAGTGCAATTGTAGCTAATATTCTAATTAACATATGGTGGTAGCTTTCATATTTATTTTCAACTTTAGCTACATACTTTGTTATGTATTTGATCATAACATGGGGGGAAACAATTAGCTGACAATCAACATTTGCATGCCATATTGAAAGCATGCTTGCATTGTGGATGTTCACTCTTTCATCATTATGTGTTGGAAGATATGTTTTAAAACCTTCACCATCGATAAACATGCTTGACATTACTTGTGATGGCCACAGTTCTTTGTATTTGCATTACATAGTAGTGCCCTTTTGTTGTAAACATGTAAATTCGTTGTATTTGGTGTGACATTGAACCTGATTTAGAAGATCCTCATAATGTTTTTGAGCATTATCACTAAATATTTAATCTATGGTGAGAAAGCATGGATCATCAAGAGTTAAATGGTGTTTTATCATGGATTTTGTCATTGTTACGTGGATTCCATGTTGTCATATAGTGATAAAAAAATAGCCATGCATAATCCACCTGAAGAGGGTCTTCCTAATCCAATGCATCTATGTTGGGTGCAATTTCTAACATATAAATCCATGGATGTGTGAAGATCCTTTGTGTTGCCCTTCATACCTGATTGTAAAAATATAAATAAATAAATATGATTTTATAAGTTTTTTTAACACAGTTCGACTAATCAAATATAGTTTAAATATTAATAATTGTACCAATAATCATGGCAATGGAGATGCTTATCTAGCATTTCTTCATAGAATATTGCAAATATTTTATCCTTGTATGAAGATGCAAGATGTGGATTTGCATAAGGCTTCTGGTTTATCCAATGATTACCATTGTTTGGGAGAGTTGGATGGATAGCTAACATGACTTTATGTAGATCTCGCCACTTAGTGTTATGAGTAGGCATAGGCATAAATACATTTTGGATGCCAATTGATGTTCACAAACCAAGAAATGATGTTATGCAAATAATTGGAGGTGTATAAATAGGAATAAATGCAATAATAGAAGTAGAAACATTGGAAAATTTATTTAGGGCACCTTTATTTTGTTCATCTCTAGCAACATATAAGAGTGATTCAAATTTTTATGGATGTTCACAAAGATATTGCATATTTTTTTCTTTATCAGTTTGACCATATTTTTCTTGAGTATTGGGTTTGGAAATGAGAGCCATGATGAGCCCTTCAAGAGGATGTGGAATAAACAATGGAAGATCCATTGAAGTTTTAGATTTGAGACAATTTATAACATATACTTCATCATTTTCCCAAGTCATTTTGAATTTGACAAAAGCTATTGGATAATAATAATGACATGACTTATTAATACAAGCATTTGCAATAGGAAGATCATGAGATTGAACATTGTTTAGTACTACTTCTTAATTAAATTGACATTGAATCCATGTAACATAATGAATAACATGCTGAAAATTAATATGAGATGTAACAATAAATTTCATGATCCTATGTAACAAATGAAAGAAATAATCTATTATGAATATGATACAATCAAAAAGTAATGTATAAGGGTGATCTATACACGGGTTTAAATGATTGTGTGGGCTCTCAAATATACTTTCTCATTCATAGATTAGTGTCGAGCCAATGTTTTAGATCACTAACTACATAGGTAAAGTTGTGGATATATCCCATTACCTCATCTCTGAGGGTACAATGAGAGTAACTTCCTTGGGCAATATGCTCCTCTCAAATGCACCACAAATCAAATGACTAAAGGAGGCTTTCTATGCTATAAAAAAGGATCCTGGACATTTTTTATATACTGTGAGGTATGTGGAAAATAATTTTTTTTTTGGTGTTGTACAATGGCTATGAGTATTGGGGCAGTGCCCCTCACACCACGGTGTCCGTAAAATAGATCATTGCTTAGCTTGTTATGATAATCGCTAAGTAGTTTTAAAAAAAATCGAACACAACTTTTTAAAACAAGCATAAGCAAATAGAAAATAAAAACAAAATATTTTTATGTATAAATATCAAAAAAATTCAACCTATGGTTGAAATAAAGAGTTTATATAACAGATGGTTATCCAAGGTGACATGAAAATTTCTTTAGTGTCAGATTAAATCCAAGGTTGAAGAGATTGACTCATGGTTTCAAATATATATTCGAAGTCAAAGCCTATTTTATTTAAATATCAATAATTTAAAAAAAAATGTATGAAATCATAAGACAAAAATCAAGCAAACAACTAGTGTTCTAAATAAAATTTTGGGTACACCAGCATGTTTAATGTGTTCTTATTTATTTAACAATAAAATGATAAAAGCAAATAAACTATTGAAAATTGATTTTTATCTACATAAAATACAAATTAGAAAGTGAGATACAGTAATTTATAGAATCATAAATAAGCTAAAATAGTAAATTGACAAAAATATATGCAAACCTAGTCCAAATTGATTTATTGTTAATTATGCAGGCTGATTATGAATGGAAACTGCCTAAAAATACATGTGAATTATGTCATAACCGAAAGCATGAATTCAAACTATGTTGGGACAAGGTCGCATTAAAAGTATAGGACCACACTATAGTCTTATCTTTTGATTGTGGATGCATCCTTGTTGACTGTGTAACTTATTTTTTGATTTGGGTTTTATGGTTGCTTGTGAGGGTTTACTATCTAACTGCGTGTGTTGATTTGATGCACATAAGACCTAAATAGGCATTTTAAGGTTTGTTTAATTTGCTCTTGTATACACTTTTGGGAAATAATGAGGTCTTAAATTTTCTTCAAGATTATTATTATATGTGTCAGTTCCTTCCCAAATGTAAGGAAGGTGGGTACTATTTATCTAAGATAGAGTGGAAGGATCTAACTAAAAATCTACTTTCAACAATTAATGCCAACATTTTTTCTAGTTTGAAACAACAATAAGATTCTATGTAAAAAAAATATTTGGTTAGTCTAGTCTATATGATGTCAGTATTAGAAGCTCTGGTTAGTTTCAAAGTTAGGTTAACTAAAATTATGAGAAAAATTATAGAATAGTCATTATGAGTCTAAGAAAATTTATTTAATGAAATGGGAAGAGGTTTGAACTTATTCCCATTTCATTATAGCAATTTTATTAGACTCATAATGACCATTCCTCAATTTTTTTTCCATAATTTTAGTTAATCTATATTTGAAACTAACCAAAGCTTCCAAGATTAACCTCATTTACGCAATTGAAATTAAATGCAAAAGGAATAATCATGCAAGGGGAATAGCCGAGCTATCTTCAAAAATACTTGTGTAATATGAGTGTTTCCTACATAGCCCAAAAGGGCCTCAGGGCAATGTATTTCTCCCACCTAGAGTGAGTTTGTGAATATTGAGTTTGATATATGAATGCAACTAGATAGATTGGTTTAAGTTTGACAATGAGTTCCCTTAACCTTGAATAAAACAACTTCATACTTGGCTTATGACTTTAGAATTGAAATTGGAAGAAATAGTGCTACTTTGCTCAATGTGCTATAGAATTTTCAATTGATTGTTAGATGATGTTTTGAGAGGTTTTGATGTGCTTGTATAGAGAAATATTTAAAATATTTACATTAACTAACTGTTGATGCCTAAATATTTCACCCTCGACAAACAACCTTCTATGGGAAGCTTTACAAATGTGGGACTCGAATGCTATAGAATTTTCAATTGATTGTTAGATGATGCTTTGAGAGGTTTTTATGTGCTTGTATAGAGAAATATTTAAAATATTTACATTAACTAACTGTTGATGCCTAAATTTTTCACCCTCGACAAACAACCTTCTATGGGAAGCTTTACAAATGTGGGACTCGAATGTGATCTATAAAGTGACCTTCAAGGTTTTAGAAGTCGACTCTTCGAATTGATTTAGGGAGAAAGGGTAAGGAAGAAATGCACTTAAAACTTTAGAATATAAATTAACTAAGGTGATGCACTGATATCTTTAAAGTATTGACCTGCAATTGCATAAAATAGCTATGATCTTCGAACATCATAGATTATTAAAGGAACACATTCATGAATTAAAATCTATGACATAAACAAGAACCAATATTATAGAAGCAAAGAAAGGAAATAAAAAATAGAAATAAATTTCCACTCAGTTTGACACAAAACACCTCATCCTCTTCATTATTAGGCGAATAACAAAATACAAAAGGCCTTAGTGGGCACAATATACAATATTCAATCCTACTTGTGAGGGGCACCTGCTAAGGTCTTAGAATGAAAAATGTTATTACTTCTATTCTATAGTTAACTATTTCAATAGTTGCTTTAGTATCAAACAATGATCTAAAATCCAACCCTTTACAAAACAAAAGAGCTCAACTTATATAGGCATAATGGCCTAATGAGGATCTAACACCTGGAACCAAGCACTTGTGTTAATGATGAGGTCATTGTAATTGACTGGGGAATTCTAGATCATGAATGCAATCAGTCTTCCAAATCCTAAAATATGGTGTAGCTACAACATCTCATGATGCCCAAGATGCTTAGAAGAAGTGCAATAGTGACACATGTCCACCTTTGAAACTATCTTTGGAATGTTTTCAAGTAATGGGGACCCACTCCTTTCATCCAATGACACTGCTTGAAGCTCTGATAGGAAAAAATTCACTTTAGACAAGTGTCGTGATGCCGTGTCGAAGTTTCGGTTCCTTATTATTACAACTACTTGGTGCGCCCCTTTCCAACTTCATCAGCCAATGGCATAATTTAGAGTTTTGACAAAGAAAGCCTTGCTTTTGAAGAGCATCATAATGCTACATGGTGAACTGGCACTATTTCTAGAAAATCCAAACATTCCTTTGCCAAAATAGTGTGGGGGTGCCACATGGAAAGTATGTATACCTCTTTGTAACTACATAGTGGGCCCTGACTATTACTTCCCTAGTAAATGGCACCACTAGAAAGTATGATAAAATCAACCCCCCTTGGTTGAGCACTGAGTTGCTACGTGGAGAGTTGGCACTACTCCTAGGTAAACTAAGAACTTTTTCATGATGAATGAGCGTAGGGATACCATGTGGTAGTAACAGAAGGGAACTAAGATGTAGCCAATAATACAAAAGGGGCTCTGAGAAAAGAGAAGGCCAAAACACAACTGCTGAACTTTGTCAAGCACATTTGTGACCAAATGCTAATTGCTCTAAAATATAAAAAAGTAGATTACGATCCATAGTTCTTGGTGACTTGCAAGGGGAATCAAACTATGGTTGGAAGAACCCAAAACTTCTAGTTCCTGAACCAGTTGAATCAAAATTGCAAAAAGGGTTGAGACCTGCAAAACTTATAATTTTTGAAGAGTAACCTTCAAAGGCATCCACTCTTCCTCCTTTGACTGAGCCTTCTTCTTCAAAGCCTTAAAGTCCTTATCCATATTAATGATATCCTCGAAGGAGATGCTGCTCAAGCCTTGGACTACTACCAACATCTAGAATTTTAGTTGGGTAAGAGGCTGAAATATGGTCTCTACCTTGGAGACACTAGGTTCTTGATTGAGAGCCAAAAAAATGGTCTGATCATTCTGATTTTTCTCTAGTAGCTATTTTATTTTGTTCTCTGGGAAGATGGTGTTGTCCATAAGGAATAGAGAGTGGAGTCCCAACTGGATCAACTATTTGATGCACCCCGTCATATCTTAGACTACCTTCTCTGAGGCATTAAGAAATGCCTTGTACTTTATCATTACCTTATTGTAGATTAAAAATTCATTTACCTTCACCATTGCTTGCCTTCGATCAATCACCCCTACTGCTTATAACATCCCATCTATTACGTTGTATAGTTTCTAGAATAAGAGCTATGAATCTTTAACTTTTGGGGATACAAAGGTAATGACCTGTTCTACAGATGTGCTCACCTGAGAGCTAAGTCTTTATGAGTTCATAATGAACCTGAGTACTAGCTTCAAGTTTGGGACTACGTTGTTAATCCTCTCCCAATAGGATATATACAACTGCTAAACCATTGGGACGATCCCTGAGGTCTAGGAGTGGGTGATGATGTCATTCTTTAGTTTCAATATCTCTTGGTCCTTGGCTGAGGACTCCTGCTACATTTGCTACTACAGTTGTTGATGCACTCTTGTAAAGTTCATGAGACTCTAGTGGGTTTGCACAAGATCTAACTCCTTTTCTTGAAGCTTAGCTTCAATGATCACTTTTTCCTTCTTTAGGCCATCAACTTGGGCCTTCAGCTCTATGAATTGGATCTATAACTAGGCTCTTTAACTAGATTCCACATGGAAGCTCTCATTGGTGATGTGGCTTTAAAGGTCGGAGCTCATTTTAGCGAGTTCCATGTCTTTTGCCTTGGCCTCAATATTGAGGTACTTGACCATAGTTTCACTCTTGTGATTTTTAACTCTTTCTTCTCCAACCATCGACCAGCCTTGATATAGTCTATAGTAACAAACTTCTGTGTTTCTTCCATTAATTTGACCTTGTCAGTGGGTATGGTTTGGCTAAGGTTGAGGTCGATGACATGTATTGTGTAGTCCTATACCTGCATCTATTCTTAAGGCTTATCTACTTGGGGTGCCATGTGTGCAATCATTAGAGATTGATGCATTGGATTAAAGAATGATTGTATGTGAGGCATTGTTAGGACCTTGGCCTATGTTTCCTCTTCCCTTTTTTTCTCAGGCCACTTAGGCTTTTCTAGCAATCTCCAACTACTGATGGAACTGCTCTTGTGACTATATTAACTCCCCTACAAAGGGTGATACTTATGGCAAGCTGAAGGGAATGGTCACTTCCTATTGTGAATTAGCAAGCACTGCTCCTTGAGGGATAAGTGGGTGAAGGGTCAATGTAGAAGGAGAGAAAGCAGGGAGGCTGTAGAGAGGGGTATGGGGTGATTGTGCCATAATAGATGATGAGGGTAGAGGAGTGAGAAATGACATAATGGAGGTGATAAATTGCATGGAGGAAAGTGGCATGAGCAAGGTGATAGGTTGGGTAGTGGAGAGTGGTGTGAGCTTAGTAGAAACTATGGAGGGTGAAGAGGGAGTGAAGAATGAAGTAGAAGTAGAAATAAGGGGCTAAAAAAAGTGTACCTTCTTTTTCAAGGGCTCTTGTAGAGGGTTGGCTGCTCGTGTCTCGATCTATTTGGGCTGAGATGATCCCACCTTAAGATGTCCCAAAGAGGCTTGTTATTACTGTAGGGTAGCTAGGTATGGATACAAATGAGGTAGCCAGGTCGTGGGCCTCTGAATCTGTTAGGTTGTGGAGCTAAAAGCTTCACTTATGCAGACATGGAGGAGGTTGCAGAAGAGTTACGGAGTATCACAGACGCTGGCATCGATCAGGCCAACCGATGTCGGTAGGATTAGACAGGAAGGCAACCGACGTCGGTCAGTAGTCGGCCGACGTCGACACCCCCCAGGTAGACAGGGACCGACGTCGGTCACCTGTGTGGTTCGGACTGCGGATGTTACGGGCAGTTATCTAACGAACCAAGTGTTTGCATGTTGAGAGCCAATTTTAGACTGAGAGCTGTGGATCTAATTATTATAATTAGATGTTTAATTATTGTTTGGATGAGATCTATATCATAGACTCATGGTTGTATTGGAAATTAGTGCTAGGGAGTAAGAGAGCAATTAAGCTCCTTCAGAGAGAGGTAGAGCAATGGTGCGTTCCTCCTAGTGCCACAGTATCAGGTGTGTGGGTGCTGGATTGGAGAATCAACAGGGTTCTTCAGGTATGTATGATCTTGGTCATTAGGTGAGCATGGCCTTTATAGGAGATCTACATGGTAATTAAGATCATTGATCTGCAGGTGTGTGTGTGTGTGCAAGGTCAAGGTTCACAGGTGTGCAGAACTAGATCTGTAGGTTGGAGATCAGAGAGGACAGCAACACAATAGGGAGCAAGATCAGGCAGGATCTACTTGGAGTACGGTGTGTACTCACTGTGATGTACGTAGAGTACATGGAGAGCTAAGAGGAAGGCAAGGCAGTCCCTTCCATAAGTATGGTCTGTTGAATTGCAGGTTGTTGAAGGTTCATGGGAGATCTACTTGAAGTACATTGAGTACTTGTGGAGTGCGTGGAGCACTTGTGGTGTGCGTGGAGCACAGGTGTAAGGTGAACACCAACTCTGTGTTTGAGTTGGGTGTTGGGACCTAAGAGAGAGAGCTTTGAGGAAAGATTTACTGTTTATGTCCTAGAGGTGTGGGAGCCCTAGAGGTGTGTAAGGAAGATCTGTGGCAATCTTCTTTGTTGTATTTCCTTCTGAAAGAGTTTTAATACAAGTTGTGTATTGTCTCTCATATCACGTGTTATTCTGAATTCTAGTTACTTGTGATTCTGGTTAATTCCGCATGTTAAGTTGCTTGGTTTGGTAATCAATTGTATGCTTCCGATTGTTAATATCCCAACAAGTGGTATTAGAGCCAAGGTTGCAGGGAGCAGGTTTTGTGTTTGGTTACAGGTCACTCTAAGGAGTTTCTGATTGAGTGGGAGAAGAGCAATGGCAGATGAAAGTAAGCTAAGAATGGAGGAGTTGAAAAGCACAGATGGTCACTTAAGGTCCCATGGAAAGAAAGAGCAGGTAAAAGAACATTGTTGGTTGGTAGCAGATCAGCATGAAGAAACTGTAGAAGCAGATGTTGCAGGTGTTGTTGCACAGGATGCTCTGGGAGGTTTCTTGGATAAAGTTGAATCTTGTTTTATAGATTCGGTTGCCTCTTTCCATGCAGCCCCAGGTAGAGGAGCTGGTGAGCCTTGCCAAAGAATTGGCAAAGGGAAAGTGAAGCTGAAATTACAGGCGGCCAACACACAGGTGTTGATGAAGGTCATGCAGGTCCTAGGTTTGGAGATATGGCTAATTTCTTCAGAAAGATTTGGGTGATGAGAGATGCACAAGAACTCTCACAGCGGGTGCACTTGAATTAGCTGGTGGTAAGAAAATAGGTACTCTTTATCTACTTTTTTATATTACTGATTCTTCTTTTGTTGTGGAGACGTGGCTTCGTAGGCTTAGTCACATGAGCAGGAAGGAGATGCATGTTCTTAAGCGAAAGACAGATATATTTGTCAGGCTTAAGAACTGGAAAGCCTTGGTGTTTTTGGAGGAGATGGCGGACAGAAACCAGTGGTTGGTGTTAGATACTTCTGAGCAGGGCAGTTTGGACATGGAGATTGATTCAAAGGAGCTCGTGGGTAAAAAGTCATCACTCACAGGCGAACACAGATACCGACGTCAGTCAGGAGGAACCGGCGTCGAACAGACAGGTGCCGATGTCGGTCATGTGCAGACCGAAGCCAATGATGTCGGGTAGGGTAAGACTGACGTCGGTCAAGAGAACCAACATCAGCGGTAGGTAAGACCGACGTCGGTCAGGAGGACTGACGTCGGCAACAGGGACACCGATGTTGGCAGGGTCGGTAGTCAGGGGCAGATGCATGGGAATCGACGTCGGTCGAATGCAGACTGTGGAGTGACCGAGGTCGGTCACTGTAACGGATTTTGGGTGGACAACACACTGTCAAAGAGTCTCAAACACCCATATGGAGGACTGAAGACGTAAGTAGGCCTCAAATTCATTGTTCCTCTTCTTTATACTAGTTGTTGATTGCAGAGCAGGAAGGATCCCGGAAACAGGTGGGAGCGTGGCAAGAATATGATGCAGAACCAAACGAGAGTTTTGGTAGGATTGCCAGCCGGTGTGAAAGCATAGAGACGAATGGATTCCTTAGTTGGATAATAGAGTGAACGGACACGTGAGACGGAAGACCAGGCATATGGTCTTGAGGAAGTTGCAGGACAGTGGGACATGACTGACAGGTGGTACCAGGTGGATGACAAAGCAGAGCTTTAGTCAATGTCAGTATAACCATTGTGTTTGTCTTACTAGGTGGATGATGCTGACAACATTATCATGTTCCTGTATGTGGTGGATGAACTTGGTACAGGTTCAGACATACAGGGTTTTGTTGAGCTAAGGGTAAGATTAGTTCAGTGGCATGTCATGAGGAGTTTGGAGCAGCGAAACTCTTTGGCATGGGAGACATGGAGATCACAGGTTGATTTTGTCTCCAGTGGGAGCTGATGTGAATCAGGTGTTGATGAGGTTCAATATGCAGGATGCAGAGCCGGAGCACACTAAGGGCTGGACAGGTACAGTGTCCAAAATCACATGAGGTCTGGTATAGACCTAAGCATTCCCAAGCAGTGGGAGCTGTCAGAGAGTTAGGAGCCAATTCGGGGAAGTGGGTTCTCAGGTATTTGAGAGGGACCAGTAGCAGGGATTCATGCTATGCAGGGTCAGGACTTCACTACATGGGTTTGTAGGTTCGGATGTGGCAGGGTACTCGGATGACAGGAGGTACACCACAGGTTGTGTGGTGGGTTGTCTTCAAGATTGATCTTGAAGAGGGATACAAACCAGGAAACAGATTAGATGGAGTATAGGTACAGATACAGTGTAGCTGTTTATCTCTAAGTGGGAGATTTTTAGGTTGTGGAGACAAAGCTTCACTGATGCAGACATGGAAGAGGTTGCAGAAGAGTTACGGAGTGTCACAGACGCCAGCGTCAGTCAGGCCAATCGACGTCGGCAGGATTAGACAGGAAGGCAACTGATGTCGGTCAGTAGTCAGCCGATGTCGGCACCTCCCAGGTAGACAGGGACCGATGTCGGTCACCTGTGTGGTTCGGACTGCGGATGTTACGGGCAGTTAGCTAACAAACCAAGTGCTTACATGTTGAGAGCCAATTTTAGACTGAGAGCTATAGATCTAATTATTGTAATTAGATGTCTAATTATTGTTTGGATGAGATCTATATAATAGACTCATGGTTGTATTAGAAATTAGTGCTAGGGAGTAAGAGAGCAATTAAGCTCCTTCAGAGAGAGGTAGAGCAATTGTGCGTTCCTCCTAGTGCCACAGTATCAGGTGTGTGGGTGCTGGATTGGAGAATCAGCAGGGTTCTTTAGGTATGTATGATCTTGGTCATCAGGTGAGCATGGCCTTTATAGGAGATCTACATGGTAAGTAAGATCGTTGATCTGTAGGTGTGTGTGTGTGCAAGGTCAAGGTTCACAGGTGTGCAGAACCAGATTGATCTGTAGGTTGGAGATCAGATAGGACATCAACACAACAGGGAGCAGGATCAGGCATGATCTACTTGGAGTACGGTGTGTACTCACTATGATGTACGTGGAGTACATGGAGAGCTAAGAGGAAGGCAAGGCAGTCCCTTCCATAAGTATGGTTTCTTTAATTGCAGGTTGTTACAGGTTCATGGGAGATCTACTTGAAGTACATTGAGTACTTGTGGAGTGCGTGGAGCACTTGTGGTGTGCGTGGAGCACAGGTGTAAGGTGAACACCAACTCTGTGTTTGAGTTGGGTGTTGGGACCTAAGAGAGAGAGCTTTGAGGGAAGATTTACTATTTATGTCCTAGAGGTGTGGGAGCCCTAGAGGTGTGTAAGGAAGAAGATCTGTGGCAATCTTCTTTGTTGTATTTCCTTTTGAAAGATTTTTAATACAAGTTGTGTATTGTCTCTCATATCACGTGTTATTCTGAATTCTAGTTACTTGTGATTCTGGTTAATTCTGCATGTTAAGTTGCTTGGTTTGGTAATCAATTGTATGCTTCCGGTTGTTAATATCCCAACAGAATCACCATAACATCCTCCTCTTTCTCTAAAGGGGTGTCCTCTTCTTCTTTCAAAGAAGTGTCCTCCTCTTCTCCTTCGATCAAGACTTCTTCTTTAGCTAAAACTTCCTCTTTGTGTTGCTCATCCCAGAAGTTCTCAAATGTCTCATATGTGTCCAGGTCATCAAAATTTTGCTCTCATTAGCCAATCTCTTGCCTATATTTCCAATAGGCATCTGTTTTTTCCTAGCTCTAGTCCCTCTAGATGATCTTTACCCTTAGACCCTTTGTTATTTTCTTTGTGGGGTTGAACTCCCAAACCAATTTGTAAAAGGACTCCCATGGCTTGCAGGTGTCCGATGGGATCTTGGACAGGTCCACGTAATACTTGATGTCATCTTTTTCTAGAGACCTTCACTATTTGAGGAATGGTTGGGGCTCATGATTGAGTGGGGTGATGGTCTTCAAGGCTGTTATATGGGTAACCGAATCATAGTTCTATTGGTTGTCAATCTGGTCAAGGATGAGCTCTATAAGCTTGAGTGCAAACAAGCATTCTTGTGATCTCTTCACCATCATGATGCCTCCTCTTATGAAAGGGATGTCATACAAGGCCTTCTTCTTACAACCCATACCATATATTGAGTTTACCACACGATCTTGTGAGCTAGCTCTAAGGCTAGGGTCCTATCCATGAGTAGGTGTAAGAGCTAAAATGGCTCTTCCTTAAATATGTGGGCCCAAATAAAAGTGAAATAGGCTTTGAAAAAATAATAGATAAAAATTCTACCACCAGTGAGTCATGATCTTTGGATATCTAGCATCTAAAGGTGATAGCCTCCCCACTGAGGTCAATCAAGATTAGGGATATGAAGGATTCTAAAAAATCGTAGTAATCTTGTGTGGCCAATAGGATGTGGGTTCACGTGGTGATGGAGATCACCGTGTTAGGATGGGTGCTCATCTCAATGGAGTTGAAAGTGAAGTATGAGGAGAAAAATTGGGAGTTCTGATATAGAATTAGGTGAAAGAGAATACCTAAAGGTATTACGTGTTGAGAAGTTTGCTAGCTCAATGTGCATGATAGTAGTGATGGCATCTATAAAGTCCATCCTATAAACCTTCTCCTTGCCTACTATCTTCGAAAGGAAGACCGCCCCCAAATGGAAATTGATGACATGAGCATCTCCCAAAGATAAATGCCAACATAGATATGGCATCTTTCATGTCCTACATTACAAAGCTTGAAAGGGTGATTCACAGAAGAGGCACTTTAGTATAGTTGCTTCATAAGAGTATATTGATGAACTTTGTCTTATGAACTTGGGTGTGCTAGATATTATGTAGGCCCTCCATGCTACAAACATCAATAATGGGGTCGCTCAAGAGTCATAGCATCTCCCTTATTACATTGGCATTGACATCCACTTTTATGTGGTTGTTACCTGTAATAATGCTAGTACAGGTGTCATATCGATCTGTGCATAAGGCCATGATATCTAGGCACAAGTGCACAAGAGGTACCATGTATTGGGCTAGTATGGAGCTCTAAATACTATACCTAAATGACTCATAGTACTTTCTCTAAGCCTTCTCGATCATTCAAGCGTTGGTGCCCTCCCTTAGGCTCTTTGGTTTCTTTGCCAATTTGTGATCGAAGATCCCATCTGCATAATCTAAGACAAATGAGGGGTCCCTGCAATGCCTCTTAGTGATGCTCTTAACATTAAATACTTTGGGGCTCAACTATGTGAAGGAAAAATCATATGATTTTCTCACTGCATATTGTGGGGGAATGTCTCCATGACCACCCAACCTACGGGTTCTTTGCTTCCTCAGATGCCTTTCGCTACCAGACAAGGACATAGAAGTTTTCATTTTACAACTCTTTCCAATAATTGAATATGCTCTATCTAAAAACTCTATGAAAACACTAGATATTAGTTTCCTACTCATAATTCCTTGTAATTCCTTGCTCAATATTCTTTGTTCATGATGATTTGATCAATTGCTCAATTCTATTGGAAACTTTCAGGCATTAAAATGTTTGGATTGATCGGGAGAGATATATTTATAGGCCATCACTTTGAGCATGATTATCATGTCTCTTTTGAATTTAAGTGCCCCATAAATGTTGAGGACATCACACACGCTCAAGGAGGAACTCACAAGAGATTTTATGATGATCTTCATGGGGAATCATGCAATTGGGAGCGTCTAATATTAATGGCAAGGGGAATGGGGTAGATAACCATCTATCACTAGATGATTCAAAATAGAAAAAGCTAAAGCATGGACACTTGGCAACAAGATGAATAACTTGTGCCAATGGTACTTATTCTCGTCAGGGAACAACAATAAAACATGAAACAACAACAAAGAAGGGAAACTAACTAACTATGTACAAAGGATAAATATTAAATCAGTTGAAGTGTTTTAAATCAATTTCATTAATTGGAATCCCTAATGTATTGCCTTCTTTATCCTTCAACTCAAACATGTTACCCTATCAATTGTCTATGACGCAAAAAGACCCCCTCCACAAGGAGTCAAACTTTGCATATTGGCCTGGCTTTATGATCCTTTGACCATACTTGAGGACTATGTCCCCTGGCTTGAAGCCCAGGTCAGATGCCTTCCTATCGAACCATCACTTGACTCCCTGTTATCGAGTGACCTTAGCATTGCTAGCTCATTCTCTCTCTTCTTGGAGCCTTAGCAATTCTTCCAGCCTAACCTCCATCACTCTGTTCTCTGCTGTCTTGAGAACTGTTAAAAACTACAGGGCATGAATTTTTTATGATATGGGCATGACCATTTATTTCCTTTATACTAGCTCATAGATGGATGTCTTAAAAATTTACTTAGAAGTAATTCAGTCGACCCACAGAGCTACTTTCACATGCATATGCCACTCCTACTATTGGTCAGTGCCCATCCTTTTGATCAATCTGATGAGGTTCTTATTGGTTGATTCAACCAACCCATTCCGTTGTAGGTAGTAATTGGATGAAGCCTTTAGGAAAATACCATTTTCGAGCATAAATTATGAAATCTTGTAACTGATGAAGGCCTTCACATTATCTGATATGATCATCTTTGGAGGGTTGAATCTTGTCACTAGCTCTTCCAGGAAATTGAAGATCATATTTTTAGTCACCTTTTTCAGCAGGGTTACTTCAATCCACCTGGTGAAGTAGTCAGTATCTATAAGTATCCACTTATGGCCCACACTAGATATAGGATTTATCATCCCAATGAAATCTAAGCCCCATTATGTAAAGGTTCGTTGGTTACGATTGGATTCAACAACATGGATGAATTCTTCCACTTGCCCACGAAGAATTGACATTGTTGGCACTTTTTGACTACCTAATGGCAATGAAAAAACATGGTTGGCTAGTAGTCTTATGGCCATGTTTTGTTGAATGACATAGTGTATAGTGCAAACATTGGTGACACCTTACAGATGTTCTGCTATGATTTTAAAATCTTCCCATGATAATTTAGGGAGTGCCTTCAATGCATTATCAGGAATAAGATCCCACATAGTCCAGGCTATCGAAGGGATGAGTGGGCTATAACTATTCCATACTACGAAGTTCCTTGGTGGTCCTTGGATACCTATTTATCGTTATTGTTGTGTAGCACTATATCTCACATTCCTTTGGTGAGTTGGGGCTACTAAAGGTGATGTTAACAAGATTAGATTCTCTATTGTTTGTGACCTTGTAATGGGCATATGGATCATAAAATCTAACTACTAATCAGGTAGATTAGTAGTCCATTCCCACTAGGTATGCCAGAAAAGAAAACTGTTGATGCCTAAAACTTTTGCCCTCAGCGAACAACCTTTTATGGGAAGCTTTATAGATGTGGGACTCAAATGCGATCTGTAAAGCGACCTCTAATGTTTTAGAAGCTAAATCTTTGAATTGGTTTAGGGAAAAAGCGTAAGGAAGCAATGCAAGTAAAACTTTAAAATAAAAAATAACTAAGGCGAAGTACCAAGATCTTTAAAGGATTGACCTACAATTGCATAAAATAGCTAGGATCTTTGAATGTCACATATTATTAAAGGAACACATTCATGAATTAAATCTATGACATAAACAAGAACCAATACTATAGAAGCAGAGAAAGGAAATAACAAATAAAAATAACTTTTCACTTAGTTTGACACATAACACCACATCCTCTTCATTGTTAGGTGGATAACAAAATAAAAAGGCCTTAATGGACACAATATACAATATTCAATCCTACTCGTGAGGGGCACCTACTAAGGTCATAGAATGAAAAATGCTAAAAATGTTGTTACTTCTATTCCAGAACTAACTATTATAATGGCTACTATAGTATCAAATAACTATATAAAATTTATCCCTTTACAAAAGAAAAGAGCTTGACATATATAGGCACAATGACCTCATGAGGAAATGAAACCTGGAACCAAGGACTCACACTCGTGATGAGGTTGTTGCAACTGACTAGGGAGCTTCAGTTCATGAATGCATTCAGTCTTCTAAATATTGAATATGGCATAGCTACAACACCTCATGATGCCCATGATGCTTAGAAGAAGTATGATAGTGATATGTGTCTACCTCTAGAACTATCTCTGGAATGTTTGCTAACAATGAGGGCCAACTCCTTTCACCCAATGGCGTTGCTTGAAGCTCTGATAGGAAAACCTTCACTTTACACAAGCATCATGATGCCACATGGAAGTTTCACTTCCTTCTTGTTGCAACTACTTGGTGGGCCGCTTTCCAACTTCATCAACCAATGGTGGAATTTAGAGTTCTGACAAAGAAAGCCTTGCTCCTGAGGAGTGCCATAATGTCACGTGGTGAGCTAATGCTACTTCTAGAGAAGCTAATTATTCATTTACAAAAATGACTGTGGGGGCACCTAATTCATAAATAGTGATTAGGTTTATAAACTACCTTCTGGTCACAAAACCCTCTTTGTAATTTACACAGATTGACAAAAAGATTATGTCTCTGTACCAAAAAAATACACAACCTCTGTATATTCCCGTATGTTGTTCCTTCTGTGCAAATCCACCACTGCCTCTATAAAAACACCTACAGTTTATATTTTTCAATGCCTCCATGGCATTAGTTGGGCATCGAATATCAGATCTATGACAGGCAATCTTTTTTAATTTTCCTCTACATTCGTATATTTGCTGGACAATAACTATTTCCCTGAATTGAAATTTGGTCTTAACAGTATGGCATTGAATTTATTATTTCAGTTATGAATCTCATAATTTATGGGATGTTGAAACACCATATTTACTTTATCAAAACACTTACCGTAAATAACATTCCACATTACCACCAAAACTGAAGTAGGTAGGATTCTACATGAAAGAAAATAGATGAAATAAACCATTTAATTTCTCACTTCCCATTAAAAAAATTGAACCATGCAAAAGGGCAAGTAAAAGTGGAGTAAACGGTGGGTGGACATGCATGTCAAGGAGATATTAATATAAAACTTATCCATTAAATAAACCCACAACCAAATAACTTTCCACGTGTATGTGAAACCAAATTTACCAACCACTATAAAAGAATGGTCGACGTGGGCAAGTGGAAGTAAGAGTTTAGCGCTAAAGACAAGAGGATAATAATAATAATAATAATAAAAATTTTAACGTCCACGAGACTAAAAATAGTCTATGGGACATCAAGACAACTCAAACAGATTTAAGTAGCACTGTTCGCTTCTTGTGTAGGCTGATAATGTAAGGCATCACGTGGGGAAGGGTGGCGTGCATGTTAAACATAATTAGCTTGGATTTTTATTTCAAGAAACATATTCCATGCATGTAACTTTAGGCATTAACCATTAAAAATATGAGAATAAATAATAATACCACCCATGTAAACCAAATTTGCCCCTCATCCAAAGTTAAGTGGGATTCTACGTGGGAAAAGATTAAGTGGGGGATATAAAGTTTAATGAGAATGAGAAAAAAGTATTTTTTTAAAAATAATATTCCATGTAAATCTTCACGTGGAAAAAAGGGAAAGGTGGGTTATATTAAAATTTGGGACTTGGTTAAAATATTTAATGGTAGATATTAAATCATATTAAATAGGATATTTAATTGGTTTTGGATTTAATTGATTAAACATATCCTATAGTAAAATTTAAAAACTATTAAATAGTATATTTAATTAATATTTTGAAAATGGAGGAATTACGGTGGGAATAAATATTTTTCTAATTATAAAAAAAATTTCTCTGGATCAACACTACATGAAAATTTTATGTCCCTCTTTACAACTACACAGTGGGCCCAACTTATTACTTCCTCAGCGAATGACACTTCTAGAAAGTCTAACAAAATCAACCTCCTTTGGATGAGCACTGGGTCACCATGTGGATAGCTGGCACTACTTCTGGGTGAACCGAGAACTTCTTCATGATGAATGAGCATTGGGTTGCCACATGGAAACAATGGAAGGGAGCTGAGACTTAGCCAATAATACAAAATGCCGAAGCACAAATGCCAAACTTTATCGATCATGTTCGTGACCAAATGCTAACTGCTCCAAAATATCAAAATGTGGATTACGATCCACTGTGACCTTTCTAAAAACACGGGAAGGGTAAAATTCAATATCTTAAATTTAAAAAGTTACATTTGGAAAGCAAGGGATAAAGTTGTACTAATGGACAAGGCTGCAACATAACCCTATTTAACCTAGTGTGGTCCTATCTTAGAAGGACAAAGACTATTGAAATTGGGCTAACAAGAGTTTATAAGCAGAATAGGGATGCCTAGATGATGTTTTGAGTAGTTTCAAGGAAGTTTATAAAATGGTGAATAATCAAGCGTGTAGATCAAGAATCCAAAAAGGTTCAATTCATTGCTAGTGAATAAAACATCAAAATAATTTCATGAACATGACATTTTAATCCTAATCCATAGGATTGAGGAAGGTCAAACACAATATGAATCAAAATAGAAATAAAACAAACATTGTTATACCTTCCTTAGAGTCTTATTTGCTTGTAGATGAGAGATCCTTGGCAATGTCAGCTCGATGCATGGGTAGCATTTCGCTTATCTACATTTGATTTGGATTGGCAATGTTAAATAATCATTCAGTGATGGCCTTGAGATTTGACAAAGTTTCAATGCATTGTTTGGTCATGGTGAAAGAGTGTTAAGGACCTTTCCTTTATAGAGTTGACAAATGATTGTGGACCATCCATCTTGAGATGAAAATCAAAGGTCCAAGATTAGTCCTCCATTCTTATTAATGAGAGATATGGAGTGTGTAATATAGAGGCATGATGTGTGTCATAAACCCAAATCATGATGTCCTCTTAGAATGTGTAAGAGGAAGAGTATGTATGAGGAATGTAAGAGTTATTGCACAATTGGTATGATGATGGCACCTTGGGTGAGGTAATATTTCAATTAGTGCATTTAGAAAATAGATAATTTTAAATCCATGGAAATTTCCATAAGAGGTATATTAGGTTAATTAACCAGGTAATTAATTAACTATTAGAGAAAAAAGTGATTTTCATAAGTGTAGATGATATTTTGTGATTATGTAGCACCTTAGTCATGTACATTTGGCAAACTCATGACCTTGGTTGTTCCTTTTAGTTACACACATGCCTTGATTCTACAAGCCTCACATTTGCTTTATCTTGTGCCCCTTGGCCTATCTCTTAGTCTAACCAACCTTATATTGATGACACAAATATCCCATCTTGCCCAAAATGCTTAAACTATACTTATCTTACACCTATGCAAGTTCTGAGCCTGAGCCTACTCTCCTTCTCCTTGGACACTAATGTCTAGTGCTCTAAAAGTCATCTAATTTGCAAATGAAATGTATTACAATGGTTGGCCTAAGTGCTTTAATATGAGCTATCTCCCGATAGGAATTGGTATAAATACAATATCAACCCTCACTCATTCCTCACCTAGCAATTAGACTAAAGAGCACTCAAGTTACCAAAAGCTTTTCTATTCTACCCTATTATCATATTAATGAAAGGAACAACCTAGATACAAGTCTGAAGTACTAAACAAGCATTCATAAGGTCATATTTTCTAAGTTATAATCTAGGTAATTGTTGTAAATATTTTACACATTTACATGGTTCACACATAAGAAAACATGTAGGGAATAACTACATGAGTCTAAAGCCCTCTTTTGGAATATTGTCTATGTAGGTAGTGGATTTTGATAGTGGGGTCATTACGGGTCAAACATTATGGGTCAAATCGACACCATGTGCCCACTAACCCATTTTTTTCCCAATATCACATTAAAGATGCAAAGCTAGGGTTTTATCATTTCACTAGGAAAGACAGTCCATGACCCAAATCTAAATGCACCAAAATAAATTCAAAGCCAAACCTAGAAGTATCTAGGTGGTTGCATCCTATGTTAGTGAGTATTTTGTACAGGACACTAGCATCAAACCCAGACACTAGTTTTAGCATAAATATCCTAGGCTGATACAAGTGTCTAGAGAACTAAAGGCACTAGATCTAGAATATGAGAATTGATCCAAAATTGTCTTCTTGCCTGCTTTCCACATGTATCATATCTAGTAATATGTTAGCATAATAAATTATTAAGTACTTATTGTATATCTAACATAGTTCTACTTTCTATTTAGATCCTATCTTAACGTTGTGAATTCAACATATGGTACATCTGAGTTTAGCACATTAATTGGCCTATTGTAGATATGATATTCACCCTTGTGCCATATCATTTATGCATCATTAACTTTAACCACTAAAATAAAATCCTTATCTAAATTAGGGTTAAACATTTGGTGAACCTGATCTTCATGAATGCAATTTTTTTTTAATTCCTAGGGTTTTAAACCAACTAAGGTTTCAAATTGTTATACTTTTTAATTTCCTATTAAAATTATTTTGCATACAACCTAGTTGTAGCCCTAAATTTGGGGGTGGGTCTATTAAACATACTCAGCTTCCCCTCAACCCATCCAAGATGTCTCAAACCAATGAGAGATCTCATACCTTGGATTATGATGATACCCATGTTGACATTGAAAAAAATAAGAAGATTATCATAGAAGAAGATTCTTATAATGAAATCTGGAAACAAATGAAAATGACCAAGTAGACAATGAACAAGTGCATATAATTACAATGTTTTGTGAATGCATTTGTCAAAACCCTGAAGATCTTGATAAAATCTTAAAAACCATACTTGAAGTTAAAAATGCAAAAACTTTAGTGAATACATCCATCCCCTTGAACACACTAAAACTTAATACATCTAATGGGGGCACATATTATGTGTTCCAACCTTTGTTTTTGAAAACTACTATTGATAAATCTATTAGGAACTTACGTGCTATTTAAACACAAATACCAGTTTCAATGTTTATTACTACTCAAAACATGTTTCAATCCCTTGTGGTGACTACTTAAATTATTAATCAAAATTGCACTAGGCCTACAATTCGATCACTCATTCAAGTTGTAAAAACCTTGTAGAATAAGGTTACAAACATTGAACAAAATAAATTTAAAGTCTTCACATGCCACAAATTGAAAAGATGTGTTTCATAACCCTCTTGCACTTGACATCTCTTTGTAACCTTTGCCAACTATATTTTTTTCACGTAAATTCACATTTTATGATGGCAAGGGTGATCCTGAACAACATATTAGAACCTTCTATGTAGCATGCCTTGATTATCCTTCAAATGATAAAATTTTAACCAAACTGTTTACAAGGAGCCTTAAGGACTATGCTTTGAGGTAGTTTTATGACTTACCTCTCCAATATATTAAAGCATTCAAACATATTACATACCATTTTTTAGCATACTTTTCTATTAACATTACCAAAAATGTTTCCTATGCTCAAATTACAAAGATCAAACAAGAAACTAATGAACCAGTCAATGAATATGTCTTGAGATACAAGACATTGCTAGCCAAAATGACAAATCCTATGGTAGACAAAGAGTTGAAAGACATATTCAAGTAAAGTTTCTTGCTTCTATACATGAGTCCATTGTTTTCAAAATGTTTCAATATTTTGATGGCTTATGCCATGTTGTGTGGGACCATGAAATTAATCTTATGTCATTTAATAAGCTCAATTATGTAGAAAACACACCAACTAGATCTACATCTAGTAAAAAAATTACAACTAAACCAAGTTATAAGGTAAAAACACATGAGCCTAAAAAGGAAATAACCACCATGGTTAACATAGTTGCATAATATCCTAATCGGCTTGTCCTATCTGATGCAACATGGAGACATTTTACATGTTTAACCAAGCCTCCTACTTCATTACTCCCACAATTATGAGAGTGTCATCTTATATATCTCCCTCCTCCTATAGAGGTTGATATAAATAGACCTCTACCCAAATGATATGATGCAAATGTTTATTGTGACTATCACCAAGGCCCTGTGCATTCTATAAATAGATCTTTTACTTTAAAGCATAAGATCCAAGACCTCATCAATGACCAATAGATTAAATTTGACGAGCCTAAAAAGGAATTAGGTTCATAATATGATAATCACCATAAAGAAAAAATATTTAACAATCCTTTACAAGACCATTCTAAAAAGGAACCAAAAGTTCAAATGGCATATACTGCACATCCTCCTCTATCATATTATGGACACCAATTAGATGGGTCATTTTTACTTACACGAGACATATATGTCCTATGGTTCAGAAACCCATCATTTCATTTGATGATAACAAAATTAAGGATGATGACTCTGATCTTCATTCTTTATTTGTTCGAGCATACCTTGATAAACACCCCATACGCAGTGTTATGATTGATAATGGTATAAGAGAAAATGTTTTCACCATGAATTTACTTATGCATTTGGGTTATACTAATCATAATTTACACCCTTATACTAAATCAGTTAGATCATTTGATGGGACCTCCCATAAGGTTCTTGGTGAGATTGATTTACCTTTATAGGTTGGTCCCGTACATGTGGTTAATGCCTTCTCAATTATACCTTAAATAGGTTTCTTTGACATGTTGGGGTGACCTTGGATACACACTCTTCGAACAATACCTTCTACAGTGCATGTGTATTTTAAATACATTCAGGTCAATCAGGTAGTTATAATTTCTGGTATTCCATCTGAGCATCCTCTTGAATAAGATAAATTCATACCTAGTCAATTAACTATCAATCTTGTTAAGGACAATACATTAAAAAAGTGTAAGCAACAAGTCATCTCCTTTACTAGGTTCCCAACACTTGAGAGACCTTTACATCACATATAGATAGTGGTTTCCATGGAATCCTCATCTTTTATGTGCCATAATTAGATATCTAGAGCACATAAACATGTTCCTACTATTTTTATTCCAAAGAAAGCACATAATACATAGAGATGGGTTCCAAGAACCTTTCTTCCTTTTATAGCTACTTTACGACCCTAGAGTCTCATTATACATATGCCAAACATCACATATATTACAACGATAAATATTGCACCTATACATGCTCCTTGGTAGTACCACTAGTTTCTTACACTAGGTTCTGAGTAAGGAGATACCTATGATCATTGTTTGGATGAGATCATAGGATGATCTTTTCTCTTTCACAAATTATCAAAAAAATAAAAAAACATTCAAAAATCCAAAAACACTGTTGACACCTACATGTTATATTGGCTTCTTGACATCTATGTGTTAGTTTCATGTTGAGTACTAACATATCATGATTAGTTTCATGTTGAGTTCTAACATATCATTTACTCCTACATACACATACACATGCATAAAAAAATACATGATATATTTATGGGTGTTGAGCCTTCTCTCTACTCATGGCACCAGGACATTGGGGGCATCCATCTTCTATGATCTTGTTATACATAGGTTATATGATTTGATGATCACTCTACATGATCATGTTTGAGCTTACATATCTACTTACAAATGCCTATTATCCATGATTATACATTATGTAGAATATTTGATATGTTATTTATTTGATGTTTTTTCTCACACATTTGATCCATGGGCCACTATGACATGTTTATGTTGGTTTCTTATGTTTTTCCTTTACACACTTCCTTGAGTGTTTTGCCTTGATATTGTCTTCTTTTTTGAGCATTTAAATATGTTCCTTTATATACGGCCCCTATGCTTGTGATTGCCTTCTTGGACATTTGAATATGTCATTGTATTATATGGACATTTGAATATGTCATTATTTGACTTTATGGACATTTGACTAAGTCATGTCCATTCAATTTTGTGGCATTTGAACATGCCCCTTGTTTTCAGTATCCTTACATCATTGTCTTTTGATTTGTTTTTGAGTGCTCTTATGTGTGTGTTTGTTTGCTTGTTAAGCTTGTACTCTTACTATCTAAACATTGACATGATATTTATCATGCATCTTAGGCCTACATGTAATCACATTAGTTATATTCACTTCAATGTTACATCTACCTACATAAATTTCCTTTTATATGCTACATGGTTACATTCATAGATTTATAGTTGTCTTACCTTTTTGAGGTAAGCTAAGTAGTAGGTACTATCTTTACCTCACCTCAAATGGGGAGATTATTAGTGGAGGCATGTCATGGTGGCATGGCTTTTACATTTTTTATAGTTTCCAGATTACAGTGGGGACATACTTTGGAAGCATGTTCTCCACATTCACATAGTGTATGGTACTTACACCAGTTTGTAAATTTAGTGTAGGCATGTCATGGTGACACAGATTCTATTTTAACCTTTTAGGGTTTAGTTATGTAAATCCTATGTTTGATTAAAGTGATAGACAATGTAAATAAGTGAAATAATATGCGTAAACTAGCCACTGATTTGTTACAAATTTTGACTAGCTTTGAATTTATAAAACTGGTAATAAATACATGCAAATAGAGACTTATCTAGAAAACACTTGATATGGAAGATCTGAGTGCTACAAATTGAGATACAAATAGGCTTGAGTGTCATTAATCAGATCCATATGTCAAATCCCCTCTTGGATAATAGTGCCACACTTGGATAATGATGCCATGTGGCTCTAGTGTCTTAAAAATGGTATTAGTGTCCTTTATGCATGACTGCTCCTAAATTATGGGTGTACCTATCCCTGTGTTTCTAGGTTTTGTTCATTCACACATGAAGTTTGAAACTCTATATTGTGCTTATAATAGATGATTTATGATGCAAACCCTAATCCTTCTTGCAAGTAAGTCATGAGCTAAAAAGTGTGTTCATTAGTACAATAGGCTGGACATCACCAACACCCTGATGCGAAGAGAGTTACCTACATACTAATACTTCAAGGAGAGATCAAGTCCGATGTAGTTCTCCCCACCTAAGTTTTGGTGCAAGTGCAAGTGATGATAGAATGATAGTGGTCTTGATTGCCTTGAGTGCGCTAGAGATTGAAAATCTATAAATTATAAGCTTAGTGTAGCTATAGATGGTAGTATATAAGTATGACAAAATAGGGATTAATAACCTTGATTTTGATCAACTTGTTTCATTTTAATAGATATTTTACATCTAATTTTGATCTAGTTGATAGAGGTCTAAACGTCATATATTTACAGTGTTATGTATCTTGTGCAGATGATATAAGATGCTTCAGCTGACCTTAGGAGGTTTTTACTTTTAAAAATATATCCATTCGATAAAGTTAGGGGAAATGACACTAACACCATTTTGGGGACACTAGTGCCACGTGGCTCTAGTGTATTTAATGTGGCGCTAATGTCTAACTGGTAGGCTACTAGGTATGAAGGGCCAAGATCTAGAAACGCGGGTCTGAGACTGTGTTTTAGCTGACTAGGGATGCCTATGGTCTACACAAAGGTTGGAAAAGTGTGATAATAGGCTCTAGGACTAAGCTAGGAATAGGTTGTCTTAAGTAGCACTCTTAACACTCAAATACAACTTTTAGGTGATTACAACTTCCACAAATTCATAGTTTTTAGATTATAGTGGAGGCATGATTTAGAATCATGTTCTCCACATTCATTAAATATTTGGTACTTATAATTCACAAATTTATAGGGGCATGCTTTGGAAGCATGTTCGCCACACCTACTCAGTTTTTAACATCTCCAGTTTATTGTGGAGGCATGTTTTAAAAACTTGTCCTCCACATTGGTACTTATATCAGTTTCATATTTCTCCATATATAGTGGGGGCAGGCTTTAGAAACATATCCTCCACATTTACATAGTTTTTTGAATTGGCCAAAGCACACAATTATATTATTTTGATACACATTTATGGCAAAAATTTATACATGGTACCATTTTTATACATAGTTTCAACATGAAATAGGTCTAAGTTATATATGTTACTCAACATGTGCCCAATATTGTAAAATCCAAATCAAATTCAGATTCCAAAACTATTTCACCTACTGATACCTATTGAAATTTTATGGACTTTAGCAAGGCAATCTATTATCATAGTTGGTTCACATTTTGGTAGCATTGGGGTGAATAAATCACTCAATCTTTTTAATTTTTTAGCTTGGACTTGATCATCCAAACTCACTAGGTTGCAAGTATCATTGGGTTGCACGGTTGAGCTAATCTCAACTGCTAGGTGACAACTCACTTTTTATCTAAAATTAGGGGCATGTGCCTTTCAACCCCTATCTCTCTATCTCTATCTCTATCTCATTGGATATATGCACTTTAAAAGAATTATTTTTTTATATCTTAATTTCATGTTTTAGAGCCTTATAATGATACATCTTTTACAAAAATAACTTGTCAATAGACAAGGTAGTACATCGACACATAGGTATACTCCTAAACCTTTCTCTTTCAATATCAATGTATTTCAAGAACTTTTGAACTAGATTATATGCATTGATTATACACTATAACATGCTCTTGGTTATAGGTCAATCACCATCAAAACACTCAAACCCAACTCCATCAAATCACTCAAATTTAATTCAAGAAAAGAGGAGGTGTGTACACACACCAAAGTACTTATTCCTTTCCTTTAAACTAGAAATTTCGTTACTAGGATAAATGGGGAGGGTATGTAGATGATATTATGAGATTATGTAGCACCTCAATATTGTACACTTGGAAAAATCATGACCCTAGTTGTTCCTCTTAGTTATACACATGCCTTGCTTCTGAAGCCCTCACATCTGCTTTATCTTGTGCCCCTTTGACTATCTCTTAGTCTGACTATCCTTATATTAATGACACAAACATTTTCCTAAAATGCTTAAAATGTACTTATCTTACACCTCTACAAGTTCTGAGCTTGAGCCTTCTCTCCTTCTCCCTGGACGCTAATTTTTGAGTCATATAATAGTGTTGATGTTACTGTCCTAGATTGACATAAGTGTTAGTGTCCAAAAAGTCATCCAATTTTTAAATAAAATGTATTACAATGGTCGACCTAAGTGCTTTAATGTGAGTTATCTCGTAATAGGATTGTAATAAATATAATATCAACTCTCACTCATTCCTTACCTAGTAATCAAACCAAAGAGCACTCCAGTTACCAAAAGCTTTCCTATTCTACCCTATTCTAATGTTAGTCAAAGGAACAACCCAAATACAGTTTTGAAGTACTAAATGATCAATCATAAGGTCATATTTTCTAAGTTACAAGCTAGGTCACTGTTGTACTTGCTTTACACATTTGTATGATTCACACATAAGCCAACATGTAGGGGAAAATACATGATTCTGAAGCCCTATTTTAGAGTTTTGGCTATGTAAGCAGTGCCCTTTGATAGTGGGGTCATTATGGGTCAGCTCGACACCATTTTCCCACTAACCCATTTTTCCCCAAGGTCACATTGAAGATACAAAGCTAAGTTTTTTTAATTTCACTAGGGATGACAGTTTATGACCTAGATATGAATGCACCATAATGAAGGTAAAGCCAAAACCATAAGAATCTAGGTGGTGACATCCTATTTCAGTGAGTATTCAATACAGGGCAATAACATCAAACTGAGACACTAATGTTGACATAACTATCCTAGGCTGATGTAAGTGTCTAGAGAGATAGAGTCACCAGACATGAAATCTAACAATTGATCTAGAACTATCTTCCTACCTACTTCCCACCTGTATCGGATCCAACACTATGTTGGCATCATAAATAACTAAGTACTTTATTTTATGTCATTTGTATGTCTAACATAGTTGTACTTTCTATTAATAGCCTATCTCAAATTTATAAATTCAGCGTATGGTACATTTGAATTTTGTACATTAATTAGCCTGTTGTAGATCTGATATTCACCCTTATGCCCTATCATTTATACATACTTAACCTTAACCACTAAAATAATATTCTTATCCAAATTGGACTTAAACAATAAGGTTGAAAGTGTTAATAAAAGAAATAATTAGAATTGACATGAAGTGTCTGATTTTAAGTGTCTATATTTTGTCCATGTTTGAGAAGGCATTGTGAGACAAAGTCAAAGTAATATCTTTTCAAAGAATGAAAAGGTAGTTCAGAAGAAGTTTTGAAAATTATATGAAGAAATAATTAGTGACCCATGATGCCCCCTCGATAGGGCATGCAAGGATGAAAGACACGAATGGGCTCTCGAAAAAGAGAGGAAGAAGCAAGAATGGGATAAATTAATGTGGCTAAAATTAACCCACTTGAGTTAATGTTTTCTCGCTTTAATTTCCAATGTTGGAGAATAACAAAATTAAATTGACCCCAAGGCATGAGGAAATGGGAAGGATGCATACCAAAATAAATAACACATCTTGACTTTCCCCAAACACATTGAATGTTGTGGGCTTAGAATTAGAAGAAATATTGAATGATTGAATTGCCCCAAATAAGAGAGAATAATTGACTAGTGAATTTCCCCAATGGGGTAAATTTGATTGTGATTAAATTATTTACCCCAACATGGTAGATTTGATAATGGATTATACTAAATTATTTTCCTTAGTAGGGTGGATTTGATCATTGATCGATCTAAATGGTTTACCCCAGTAAGGAATTTTTTTGTTTTGACAAATGATGATTAGGTAATTGATTGATTGACAAGCATAGCTCAAGGATGTAACTTGTTAAATAGATTAAAAATGAGCAGATGCAAATGCTAGTGCAGATGGTATAGTGATTGTTTATAGAATGAACAAACCATAAAAAACCAGGCACATAAGGATGCACAAAGGTAATGAAAGAAATTAATGAAAAAACACAATAATGGTTAAATAATAATGAGATAATGGTGGTTGAGTTGACCCCAGAAACATAATGTAATTGAATGTTGCCTACATAATCCATAAGGACCTTAGGTCGATGTAGTTATCCCAATAAATTAAGAGAGAATAGGAAATGTTAGATTGGATGAGGATGATAATACATGATTGAGTTTGATGCATATTTCACGATATAAAATGATTATGATTATGTGTATATGTTCATTTTTAGATATATCATGAGTAACATATAGATTAGCTATGTTATTCAGTGATTGTGCTTAGATTGGTAGACAAGGAACTTTTTTTTATGACATTTATCGTATGAAACTTCTAGTACTTGATTTTGATATACCACATAATGGTATGCACCATGATATAAAACAACATGATGGCCTGGCTAGAACAGATTGACCACTGATCTAATAGATAATTAAAATACACCAATGATAAAAACCATGATGGTAATGCTGACATATGTCATTAAATAGACACAAGTATGATTGTGTGATAGGAAGCACCATGATGATGACCCAGTTGACATAATAGATTGAGTTGAGGCAACAATAATAAAATTAAATAAGCAAACAAGCAAACATACACAAACTTGAAAATAAAAGCAATAGAAAGCATATTTTTGTTTAACCAAGTCAAAATCCACGTGTGAAAGCTCAATAAAACTGATAATTGGATGGTGCCCTAAAGCCCAAGATACATGCAAGGGAAAGACACATCTCAAGGTGGATGAAATAATTGGAACCAATAATGAATCTACCCCAATAGGTGGATTTGGGATGGACACATCCCAATGGTTGCTAAAATAAGTGGCTTAATGATAAATAAAGGATAATGGCTAGATTTAAGATAAGAAACATGTTTTTTGAATTTTGTGGTTTTATATCTCTCATGGAGATTTTTATCCCTTTTTAATTTTTTAGGATTTTTGGACTGTTTTGAATATTTTTGGGTTTTTGGCATCTCAACTCAATGGAGGATTAAGAGATGTGGAATTGAATCTCAAAATAGTGAGAGTGTGGCTTAAATTGCTCAAAAAATGGTGAGAACATGGATTAAAATTCTCATAAAATGGAGAAATCATGGAATAAGGGTGGTTGAGCTAACCTCAAAAACTGAGCACTACCTACATAGCCCAAATGGACCTCAAGCTACTGAGTTGTTCCCTGAATGGGAGATAATAAAGAATGAAGGATGAATAGATAATAATGGATAATGATGGATGGTAATGAGGTAAGGGACTAGGAATCTCAAAGGATCATGTCACATGGGAACCAAATGTGTCTAGTCATCAAAGTAACATGCAAGTAATATGCAAAATATTTCCCAAATAGGTCTTAATTTACCTTCTATTTTGTAACAAGGTTAAGACAGGAAGACTAATGGTCACATTAAGATAGGCTAGGCAAAATAGGATTGAATGGTTAAATGGATAGAATGGAATGGAATTATGTGTAATGAAAATGAGCCTACCTCCAAGTGTCAAGGTAATTGTAGATAACAAATTATTTACACATGATGCCGAAAACTTGGTTTTCATCATGGTACTTACCCAAGGCCCCATAAGCATGGCTTTCACTATTGGATGAATTATTTTTCTCTTTTGAACATTTTGTATTTTTAATTGATTTTTTTACTTGTATCATCTCAACTCAATGGAGAATTATGAGATGCATATTACAATCCCTTTGTTATCTAACCAATATCTATTTAGAATAACTACTCTATATGAATCCTACTACTAGTGTGAACTATGTTGTTGTTATTGTGATTTTTTTGGGTTGTTGATTTTGCTTTCTCCAAACCTCTAGACAAGATGTCTTTGTAGCCTCTAAAAAAAAGTGTCTATCGCCATGAAGGGTAAAGAAGGATAAACAATGGATAAATGATCTAATTGGATAATGGAATATAGGTCTTAAATAAATAATAGGATCACATGGAATGTATAATTGTTAGGGGATAAATGTAGATTGGGATTTTTAATCACACATAGTGTTTTTGATTCCAGATTCAACATAATTTTGGTTGTGGAAGGACCACAGACCTATAGAAATTATCTCAATAAGGGCCACAAGATTTTTCTATTTTTTAGGCCTAAGAGATGCCACAATAAGTCATAAATTATCGATTGTACAGATATTGGTTTCAATAATGTATTCAACAAGAAATGAGGAACTAATTGGATCAGTTATTGGTACATTGAAGAGATTTTCACCAACAAAGTCTTCGTGATTGTTTTGGTTTGGATTGTCCAATAGCGCCTTATATAAAGTTACACTAAGGAACATTGACAATTCATTTTGATTTCCCATAGCACCTTAAGTAATGTTTCACTAAAAGTTTCTAATTTTTATTATGATTATCATCTAGCAACTCAAAAAATGTTTCATTAGAAGATGTTGAGTCTAGACTTTGATTATCCCCTAGTGCCTCAAACAAGGTTTCACTAAGAGATTGTTTTGTTGCCTGAATGTTGTCTTGGTTCCACAAAAAAAATTCCACTAAGATGTCACCATGGAATAAGTTCAATAATGTGTGATGATATCTGTCTGAATCGACATTCGTGAGTGGTGGAATATCAATATAATGGCTAGGATGGTTAATGTTAAAGGCATGTGTAATGTCAATAGAAGGGTAAAACGCTGCATAATCCTCGTAAAGGTTATTAGAAAAACTTGCATCGATGTCAAAAGAAACTTTGTCAAAAACTATGAAAGGATCACAAATGTTTTTAATTGAATATGTTAAAATTATGTAGCCAATTTTGTAACATCTATGAAGGTATTCAGATTTTATAGTTAATTCTAACTCAAGAGGATTTGAACCTAATGTTGAGACAAGCATTGGTTCTGCTTCTAATGTAAAATTAATAGTGGTTTAAGAATGAAACCCAAATCTAATATTGGTTTAGAATTAGAACTTGATTCTGATGTTGATGTAGTTGCAAAGAGGACCTGTTGGATTGTGTTTTCCACAAGTTCACCTTTCGCTTGGGAATGAAGGCTTTAGGATGAAGGAATTTTATAAAATGGGTAATTTTTGACAATGGATGAATAATGGGTTATTTCTCAATAATAATGGGCCTCTCAAAGATGGGCTCATTGAAGATGGGTCCTGTGTCAAATAAAGGTGGATCAATAATAGTTTGGGTTTGGTCAAATATTGGTGATTTAAAAAAATGTCGATAATGGGTTGACTATCTTGATTTTAATTTGGAGGTGGATGTACTTGATCGTGCTTAGGAAGGGGATCATGACACATATTGATCAAGTAGTTATCAGACTTGTACACACTTAGGTCATCAATAGATAAGGAATCTTGGAAGGGCAATGGTATAATAGGTCTGGATTGTTGGCTTTGTTGTGGTTGTAAGACCAGATTGACTTGCAAACTACTGGATGAATGTCAAGAGTAGATGCAAAGTGATATAGGTTTTGGCTAAGTTGTAAGATTTGATCTATTACACTTTGATGTGTGAATGGCCATGCTAGAATAAGTTTAAGATCATGAGATACCATGACTTGGATTAACCTTAGATGAATTCCCCCAAGCAAGGATACGTGCAAAGGTAATTAGATTGGAAGAAATTGGCCCCAAAGAGGGTGAACATGGTCTCAGATTAAAAATGGGAGTCCAAAGAGGGTGGTGATGGCTTAATCATTGAAAGGGGCCAAAAGAGGGTAGAATATACTTGATTAGAATAGGCCAAAATAGGGAAAACTTGGTCTAATAGGAATGAGATTGAGATTGGAATGTGCCCAAAGAGTGCAGTCTTGGTCTTGGGTTGAGATTGGGATTTGTCAAAATGGTCTTGATTGGATTTTCCTTAAACATGATGAAATAGATGGGTTTAATTTCCCCAAATAGGGATATTGGTTTAGACCGGTTCAATGTAATTGGCTTGGCTTGGCCCTAAATAAGGTGGATTGGCTTAGATTGAATGGCCGTAAATAGGGAAAAATAAATTGAATTGAAATTGCCCCAGATAAGGTGAATTAGACTAGATTAGAATTACCCCAAACAGGGTGGATTGGACTAGTATGATTCAAATGAAAGAAAGGATGGATGACATGACTTCATCATTCCCAACTGACAGGTATGAGAGATTGAATGAAAAGAGAAGAAGTGGTTTGAATTGGCATGCAATTGATTCAAGGTAATTAGATTTGGTTGAAATATATTTGGTTTAGCATTGTTCTAATTAGTTGGATTTGAAGTTAACTTTGGTCAAAGTTGACCTAAGTTGGAATTAGAATTAGAAGGTGGTTCAAGACAAACCTGATTGGACTATAATTTAGTTTAAAACAAGCTTGGTCAGATTAGAATGGCATGGTACGTAATTCAAGACAAACCTAATTTGGTATTGAATCGATTGGTACATAATTAGTTTGGTACATAGTTCAAGATAACCCTAATTTAGCTTGGATTGGATTGGTACATGATTTAAGATGAACTTGGTTTGGCTTGAATTGGATTGGTACAGGGTTCAAGATGAACCTATTTTGGCTTGGATTAGATTGGTACATGATTCAAGATGAACCTATTGTCAATCAGACTTGCACCCTTGTAAAGGTAGTTTCAGGCCTTCATAGTCTACTGAAACATGGAAACAATCCTAGGCTGTGGGTGACCTAATCAGTGGATTGAATCTCTAGATTGTAAGGGCTAGCTCCATTTGGTGTATCAATTAGGATCTTTGCTCTACGCTACAAATTATCAAGGAAAAAGGAAAAAGAAACTTTGAGGGAAAATCCTATCTAATAATGGTGATACACCTATATTTTTGATTGATCCACTCAGTTAGAGCTCCTAAAAACACTGATTTAGACAAGAAGGCTAAACTTTCAACTCCATTTGACCAATATGCATAAGTATTTCATGAAAAGGTTTTATCTAGTGATCAAAGCTTGAGGGAAATGAAAGAATAGGCCTAATTTAAGGCACTAACCAGCCACTTATATCCACTATAAACTCAGCCAAGAGACATTAAACACAGAACATGGCCTACATAAATTGATCAGCTAGTAACTAGGTAAGAATCAAGGCTTGACAAAGAAGAAAACACTATCACTTATGCAAATCAATGACATAAATACACTATACCAACATTCTAGAAAATAAAATTAGCTTTCTATTAATCTAAAAAAAGGTTACAAAACTCAATCTTTGATAGAATTTGATCTTGCCAAAAGAGGGATACAATTCAAGGCTGAGGAGCCAACTTATGTAAAAAATCTACAATAGCCAAGAGGTTGGCGTTGAAAATAGAAGAAGATGACAACTCCCACTTCGACCCAAGTCCAATTTGTGTTATCATAGCCTTATAAATTTGTATTTTTCCTTGCATGAAAACTCTTTGGTGTTGAAAAATGGATGGTGGTCTCAATTTTGGGTCGTTATTTCTCATACATGAAATCTACACCAACTTTGTATGTCTTGACTTAAGCTTGAACCGATTTGAATATGAGTTAGAATGTTTAAAATGCTTTCCTTAACATGAAATCAATGAGTAGATGTGGCACTTGATAACCAATCAACTCTATAAATTAAGAACAATTAACTCCACATCCAAAATTAGAACTCTGCTTAAACTGCTAGAACATTTGAAAAGCTTGGATTAACAAGAGTACATGCATGAAATTTATGTTAAGTTCTCCAACATTAAGCTCCTTAAGTCCTTCATGCAAATGAATCTCCATTTTTAGAATTGAAGGTGTCATGTTTGAAATGGTTACACATCTTGGATGTGTCTAATCCTATTTGGACCACTTTGCATGCTGTAGAACATGTTAATCTATATATTAGCTATTGAAATTTCTTACATTTGGTTTCTGGTTCTTCATTTCTATGTATTTCCTACTGTTTGTTTTTTGTCTTCAAAAATTGTCCCTGTCTATTTCCTTGATCCAATATTTCTCTCAAACATTTCTATTTGTGTGTTTTCCTGCAGACATTTTTCTTTGGCTTGTCTTTCAAACCTTGCTTCTGTTCTTTCCCTTCGAGCTTATTTCCCATGGCTTTTCCCTTAGTAAACCTTCCAAAGGAATTCTTTTAGACAATTTGTTTGAAATATTTCCTTCAGACTTTTTTTGCCATTTGAATTGTTTCAGGCCCATCTCCTCGTTTATTCCTTCGAAGAAAAAGTCTGAAGGAATTAGGTCTTCAACTTTTCCTTTGTCATTTTCCCATGGACAAATTATCCATGGGAATTATCTCTCAAGATTTTCTTTTGGCCTTCCCAAATTACCCTTTGGACTATTGAAATTGCCCTTTGGGATTTTTGACAAGCCCTTCGGGATTGTTGTAAATGGTCCTTTGACAAGAAAAAGATCCTTTCGACAAAATTGTATGGTCTACATGCCCTTCAAATTTTCAAAATTGCCCTTCAGGCTTTCCCTTTTCTGAAGAATGGACCCTTTCATCTTTTTGAAAATGTACTCTTTCGAAGGGCTAAATAACCCTTTAGATTTTTTGTTTTGGACTTTCTCGAAGGGTAGATACCCTTTGGGATTTTGTAATTAAATATTCCCAAAGGGAAAGAGCCCTTAGGGATTCTCAAAAGTGTCCCTCAAAACTTTTAAGTGTCCCCTCAGTGAAGGGAAAACTACCCTTCAGGCTTTTATCGATTGTCCTTTTTTGAAGGCTAATAACCCTTTGGATTTTTTGTTTTGAACTTTCCCGAAGGGCAGATACCCTTCGAGATTCTTGTAAATTAACTTTCCCAAAGGGAAAGTGACACTTTGGGTTTTTGTCTTTATCTCTTTATCGTAGACAATTTATCCATGCAGAGCCAAATCTTTGGACTTTCCTTCGTAAGCCTTTCTATCCATTTCTTTCGGACAAAAAGTCTGAAGGAATTCTATGTCGAGATCTTCCTCTTGGATAATTCCTTCAGACAATTTTTTTGAAGGAATTAGGTCCTCGTGCTTTTGTCACTGCCCTTCCTCATTTTGCCAATGCCCTTGGAACTTTAGTAAATGGTCCTCTGCCAATGAAAAGAACTCCCTAAAAAGGAAAGAACCCTTCGGCAAAATGAAATGAACTTCAACCCTTTCCTTCTATCCCTTCAGATAAATTGACAAGCCCTTTGGATAAATTGGCATGGTCCACCTTATTGATACGTACCCTTCAGGACAATTGTTAAAAATAGGCCCTTTTTTGAAAGGAAGGAGCCCTTCAGAAAAATGACAAAAAACCAATTTCTGCCACTACTTCAAAAAATGCATGTTTATGCAAAGTTCTGTATGAGAGAGGTGACAATTTGACCTGTAGGGTCAAAATTATCAACATTTTGATGACTCAACTGGGAAGCATGCCTGCTATGACTAAGAACCTAACCATATACATGAGTTTTTAATTCACAAAGAAATGACAGATCTTATCCATGACTACAAACTCTTTTGACCTGATATGAGGTAACCTTCATCCTTCAAAATAAGAAGGGAACACACAAAGTAGGGAAACCTAAATAAGCAAAGAAAATGTGCAAATAAGCACTTATTTGAATAAAATAGAATAAAAATACTATGCTTGAACAACACTTGGAGGAAAGCAAACTATGTACAGGGTGCTTTGCTCTTCAATAATAATGTTTCAGATGTATCCCATTGACTGGGATCGTAAGTTCCTCGCCATCCATCTTTACAAGTTGGAAGGCATTACGAGATTTACAGCTGGAGATTCTATATGGGCCACTCCAAAGGGAGTCAAACTTTATGTGCCTTCCTAGTTTAGCTCTATCCTCATCCCACTTGAGGACCAAATCTCCTTTGAAACTTTGTAAAGAAGCTCCTTTGTCAAAAGCTCTCTTCACTTGTGCTTGATGAATCTCTATGGCTAACATGGACTGATTTCTTGTCTCTTTTAGCTCCATAAGCTTAGCATACCTGATTTCCATAGGCTCATTCTCCAACAACTCAAGTTGATGCATTAGTTTCAAAGCGGGAAATTCAAGAGAAATGGGTAACCTTGCTTCCTTACCATATACCAAGTTGTATGGAGAGTTGGCTATTGATCTTTTGTAGGTGATCCTATCAGTCCATAGAGTTGACTTCAACTTGAGATGCCATGACCTCTGATTGTCTTCGATAGTCCTTCTTAGGATCCTTAATAGGTTCTTATTCATAGATTCAGCAAGGCCATTGCCTTGTGGATAATAGTTCGATGAAGCACTGAGATAAATTCCATGTTGAACAGCCCATTGGCTGATCCTAGATCCCACAAAAACCATTGAATTATCAAAAATAATAGTTGAAGGAACTCCAAATCTAGTAAGCAAACTTGCATAGAAATTTATAACATTAGTTTCGTTTGTTTCCTTCAATGCTACTACTTCTGTCCAACGTGTGAAGTAATCTATAGCAGTGAGAATCCATTTATGCCCTAAACTTGAAGGAGGATTTATGAGACCAATAAATTCTAATCCCCATTGAACAAAGCGCTGATCCACCACAATTGGTTGAAGAGGTAAGGCTTCAAGTTTCACTTTCCCTACAAACATAGCACATTGTTTGCACTTTCTAACCCATGGATGACAATCACCAAATATACTAGGCCAATAGTACCCAACTCTCATGATATTAAGGGCTATAGTTCTTATATAAAAATTCCCTCCACCATGTCCATCATGGAACTCTTCAAACAATTTTTGAGTTCGGCTTGGCTCTATACATCTTAGCAACATGCCATTGATATCTTTCTTGAACAACACACCATCAATAAGCAAAAATGGAATTGATTGTAACCTGAATATCTTCTTTTTGAAACACTTAGATGAGAGGGATAAATACCATGTCAGAGATAGCTTACCAAGCCATGAAACCAGATGGAAGGTGAGGTATGAACAATTGCAATCTCTTCATCATTTAACACCAAAACAACCTCATTAGTCTCTTGCAAGTCTTGAGCTAGGTGCTCACAATGTCCTTTGCCTCTAATCAGCTTTGTGACCTTAATTTCACGTCATATTCCACTACCTTAGTTACCCAACTAGCTTTCTTCTCATTTATATCCTTGTTCAAAAGAAACTCTTTGATGTTTGGATGGGAAACCATTAGATGTATCTTATTGTTAGACAACAAGTATCTAAACTTCTTAAGAGATATTATAACTGAAAGTACATTTTTCTCAACAAAAGAGTACCTTGTTTGATACTATTCCAAACCTTGACTGAAGAAGGCTATTAGCTATTCCAAAGCCTCATGATTTTACTGCATAAGAATGCTTGAAATGGTGTCCATGTTAACATAAGTATATAAAATGAAATCCTTTGTGAAATCTAGATTTATAAGTGTAGGAGCACTAGCTATAGCCTTCTTAATATATTCAAAAATGTTTACTCCTTCTTTGGACCAACTGAATAGCTGATCCTTCTTTAGCATGGCTGTAAGTGGCTTAGCTAAAATGGAAAAAATTGAAATATATCTCCTTATGAAGTTGATTTTCCTAAAGAAGCTTTGCATAGCCTTTTTGTGCTTAGGCAAGGAGAATGCAAGAATGGATTCAATGCTTTCAGAGTCTATGCTTAAACCATGGTTTGAAACAACATTTCCAAGAAGCTTACCTTTATGAATGGGAAAAACACACTTTTGGGATTTAGAGATACCCCAATTGCCTACACCTTTCGAACACTTGCTTGAGATGAACCATGTGATCTTCTGCATTCTTTTAAAACATTATTATATCATCCAAATAAATAAGTATGAACCTGTTAAGAAGGCCTTGGAATGCCATATCCATGGCTTTCTAAAAGGTTGCTCCAGCATTAGACAAACTGAATGGCATCTTTCTGTATGCAAATGTCCCCCACTTAGTTGTGAAAGCTATCTTAAATTGGTCCTCTTCTTTGACCAAAATTTAATTGTAACCACTATATCCATCCAACAAAGAAAACTTCTCTGAACCTACAACAAACTATAAAATTTATTCCATTGATGGCAATGGATAGTGATCTTTAAGCGAAGCCCTATTCAAATCATGGAAATCAACACATAAACAAATCTCACCATTCTTATTCCGTACGGAACGAGATTGGCCACCCAAGTTGAGTGCTTGATTGGAGATATAATAGCTGATTTTATGAGCTTGTGAAGCTCAGCTCTCATCAAAGCCTCAAGCTTAGGATTGATTGGCTTTTGTATTTGTCTATCTGGTTTAGTCTCCTCCTCTAACTCAATGGTGTGTTTAGCCAAACTTGGATCAAATATCTGGAGATCACTATACTGCCATGTAAATATATCAAAAAAACTTGTGCATAACTGAATGAAATCTTGTTTTTATGGAGTGCATACTGTATCCAACTTCAAAATCTTACTAGCTACAATCTCTACATTGGCATAGTGCTCTTCTTTTGTTGACAAGGATGACTTCTCCTTCCTTAGCTCATCATCACCACTAAATTTTTTCTCAAGTGTGACCAATCCCTTGGGCAACTTATTCATTTTTATTTGCACAATCTGATCACCATACTATTGCAAGTGCTTTGATTGGTTTCTTGAAGAAAAATCAACCTCCTCTTGCAAGAATCTAACAATTTGATTGTCATCTTCAAACACTTACCAATTCTCATGATTATCTGGAATAGAGGGCCTTAAAACCACCTTTATATGTGACTAAATTTTCTCACTTTTTATATCAGCTGGAATTCTAAATTAGGACCCAACAGCAGCCAACATATCAACATGTTTATTCTCACCTCTTGGTATTGCCTAAATGTCAAAAGCTTGGAAATATTCAAGTCACATATTATATGCATGTAAGAATTAAGCAATAAATTTTTGCATACATTTAAACCTCTTACTTGGTGAAATATAGGTTCACTATCACCAAAAACTTGTAAGGTGTTGACTTTCATCTTCCTAGCCCACTGCAAACTGTGAACTAGTGCTTCATACTCAGCAACATTATTTGAAAAACAAAAATAAAATTTAATAGAAGAGAAATACCTTTGCTTGGTTGGAGAAACCAACATCATTACAACTCCAGTTCCATGCTTATTTCTTGATCCATCAAAGTATAATTGCCACAAACCTTCATTAGACTCATCTTCTTTGACCATGGCTAGAATTGGTGCATCATTCTCATGAAGTCAATATACACCAAGTCCTTCTTCTTCAATCAACTTGTAAGGATCATGCTCATGCAAAGTGGAAGCTCACTCATCAAGGAACAAATCTGGAACTCCATCCAAAGGTGATTCACTTTCTACTTCACTAGCTTTTAGTACTTCATCTAAGATGATACATTTAGTATTCAAAACACTTGGCATATATGGCTCTATATAAAAATGTGTAATAAGATCAGAATGAATTGTTACCTTGGTACCATACCTAGTTCTAAACAGTAAATAAATCTAATCAGTTGATAAATATCCCCCAATGTTTGAGGTGAAGTCTTTTGAAAGGCACATAACAAAGTAAGGAGGCAAGTCTACCACAACAACATCCTATTGGATAGTAACATTGGGACAAGCATGTAATGTAAATTTCAGATATTTAATGATGCCTACTATATTTTTTGGTGACCCATCCAATTGCAATACTTTTTTAGTGTTTGGCTCATAAACAAGGCTGAGTTTATCTACAATCTGTTTAGGCATGACTGTACTACTAGCTCTACTATTCACCATACAATTATGAACCAAAGTATCACCTACTATAAAGGAAAGGTAAAAAGGAGGAGTTTTCTTTGATTTTACCTTATTTTTGTCCACCTTTGCCATATTATTTACTTGCTGTACCTATTACTTTACTGGTTGATCCAAATTAGTCAAGACAACACCTTCTTTCTCAATTGGTTTTAGAGATAATTCGAGAGATGAAAGATCTTGAATGAGCTTATCCTTTTGTCCTAGAATGGAAAGAGAATCCCACATACTAATGCTGATATTATATTTATTCATTTTATTGACTATACTGAAATGAGATCCACTAACCTTTTATTGTACTTTCTGATCAACTGGTTGCTCATGAACTAGAGGTATTTGTTGAACTTTACTAACCTCTATATTCTAATTTTTTTGAGCTGTAGGGGTAGCAAGTTGCTCTTTTTTACTCTTAGAAACAACCCTAGGAGTACTTGAAGCATTTTTTTACCTCTTGAGCCTCTTCAATGGATTTTTTTAGCTCTAGTTACGACTGTAAATTGACCACCTGAATTGCTAGTTTCAACACCTTGAGTAAAAGCAACATGATCATCTACTTGCCAATTTACATTAATGGCATCAGGATTACCTTGAAATTGATGAGTCTCTCCTTGTGATGCCAAACTTGTAGCTTGGTACTGAACTCCTTGAAAATAAAACTCTTCTTGTGTCATTTGAGGCATAGTGATGTTCTATGATACCAAGGCTTGGTTTTGAGCATTATTGAGATTTGAGGGATGCCAACTTGAATCCTGTATCAAGTTGTTTTGAGGTGGGGTGGGAAAAATAGCTTTTGAAGTGGAAGGAACATTAGGATCAAGGTCAGCATATGGCTTAGTTGGAGTTATAGCTCTTTGTGCTTGATAAGGTGGTTTATTTTCTTTGAAACCCTGATAAGGAGGCCTTTGATATTTGAAGCACTGATAGGTGTTTTTATTTTGATATTGATAAGGTCTATTAAACTAAAATTATTGCCTCTTGAGTTACACTATTTCATTCCCAAAGTATTGTAGCAAACTTTTAACTCTCCTATCTTAGTAGCTTGACTAGTAGGGACTGCAATTTGAGATGGAGGTGGTGGAATAGGAGCTAAGGATGGAACTTGAGGAATTTGAGGGGATGGCATGGAATTTAATTCTAGAAATATAGGCATTGGAGGTCTTAGATAAATCTTAGCAGCTTGTATCAAACTATTTTTTTCCCTTATTACAACCTCATAAGTATATGACAAGGTAGTACCACCCATTGACTGTATCATCACATTAATGTCAAAATTAAGGGCTTTCAAATAGTATAAAAATGCATAATCAGGGGATGGCCTTATCAACATAGGTATTCCGGTCCATGTATTTTGGAATATGAGGTTAAAATCAAACATGAACTCATGAGGAGCCCTTGTTATGGCGGTTAATTGCTCAACTAAAGATATGTGATCAGATTTGTCCTCAAGTTACTTGACTAAAGCTGTACCTAATTCATCCTAGGTGGAAATGGAGTTTAGTGGAAGGTTTCTATACCAGTGAAATGCTTTTTCCTTGAGGGAGGTAGTAAGTAATCTAATAACAACATTATCCTCAACAACATTATGGACTGAACAAAGATTAGCCACATCTTAGATATGCTCAATAGGGGTTGTTTGATTTTCTCCTGAGAAGAATGGGATACTCTTGAGGGAAGACACTGGAATGTCATCAAACTGGGCTAAATTCCATGGGATACCTCTATTTAATGGAGCAAACACTTGATTTTTGATGGCCATTTGGATAGTGGGGTTTGTAGTGGTTAGAACAATTGGATGACTAGGAGGCAAATATTGTTTTTGAGGATATGGTTTTGTCCTCCTAAATCTTGATCTCTTATAAGATATAAATTCAAAAGGAATACCTTTACTTGCTGACCTTGTGGTAACCTTTGGCATGAAAGAGCTGCCTGAATGATGCTATGAACTCTGTGACTTGAAGAATCTTTATCTTTGATGAAGATGAATATTCTCGTCTCCTATAAAACTTTTCTTCAGCTTTGAACTTCTTCAGATCTGCAAAATATTTCTTTGCTGGTCCCATCAGGCATGTCAAAAACTGTTATCAATCAGACTTGCACCCCTATGAAGGTAGTTTTAGGCCTTCACAGTCTGCTAAAACATGAAAATAATCCTAGGCTGTGGGTGACCTAATTAGTGGATTGAATCTCTAGATTGTAAGGGCTAGCTCCATTTGGTGTATCAATTAGGATCTTTTCTCTACGCTACAAACTACCAAGGAAAAGGTAAAGAGAAACTTTGAAGAAAAATTCTATCTAATGATGGTGATACACCTATATTTTTTATTGATCCACTCAATTAAAGCTCTTAAAAACACTGATTTAGATAAGAAGGCTGAACTTTCAACTCTAATTGACCAATATGCATAAGTATTTCATGAAAAGATTTTATCTAGTGATCAAAGCTTAAGAGAAATGAAAGAATAGGATTGATTTAAGGCACTAACCAACCACTTATATCCACTATAAACTCAGCCAAGAGACATCAAACATAAAACATGACCTGCATAAACTGATCATCTAGTAACTAGGTAAAAATCAAGGCTTGACAAGGAAGAAAACTCTATCACTTATGCAAATCAATGACATTAATACACTATACCAACATTCTAGAAAATAAAAGTAACCTTCTATTAATCTAAAAAAATGTTACAAAACTTAATCTTTTTTATAATTTGATCTTGCCAAAAGAGGGATACAATTCAAGGATGAAAAGCCAACTTATATAGAAAAATATACAACAACCAAGAGGTTGGCATTGAAAATAGAAGAAGAGGACAACTCCCACTTCAGCCCAAGCCCAATTTGTCTTATCACAACCTTCTAAATTTGTCTTTTTCCTTACATGAAAACTCTTTGGCATTGAAAAATGGACGGTGGGCTCAAGCTTGGGTTGTTCTTTCTCATGCATGAAATCTATGCCAACTTTGGATGTCTTGACTTAAGTTTGAACCAATTTAAAGCTGAGTTGAAATGTTTAAAAGGCTTTCCTTTGCATGAAATTAATGAGTAGATGTGACACTTTATAACCAATCAACTCTATAAATTAAGAACAACCAACTCCACATCTAAAATTAGAACTCTTCTTGAACTGTTGGAACATGTAAAAGGCTCAGATTAACAAAACTGCATGCATAAAATTTACATTAATCTCTCCAACATTAAGCTCCTTGAGTCCTTCATGCAAATGAGTCTCCATTTTTAGAACTGAAGGTGCCATGTTTGAAATGGTTACATCTTGGATGTGTCTAATATTGTTTGGACCACTTTGCATGCTATAAAACATGTTAATATGTTTATTAATTATTGAAATCTCTTGCATTTTGTTTCTAGTTCTTTATTTTTGTGTATTTCCTACTGTTTGTTTTTTATCTTCAAACAAATTGTCCCTGTCTATTTCCTTGATCCAATATTTCTCTCAGATGTTTCTCTTTGTGTGTTTTCCTGTGGAAATTTTCCTTTGGCTTGTCTTTCAAACCTTGCTTCTGTTCTTTCCCTTCAGGCTTATTATCCACGAATTTTCCCTTGGTAAACCTTTTGAAGGAATTCTTTCAAACAATTTATCTGAAAGAATTCCTTCAAACTTTTTAACAGTTTGAATTATTTCAGGCCCATCTCCTTGTATATTCCTTCAAATAAAAAGTTCAAAGGAATTAGGTCTTCAGATTTTTCTTTATCATTTTCTCGCAGATAAATTATCTACAGGAATTGTCTCTTAGGCTTTTCTTTTGGCCTTCCCAAATTACTCTTTGGACTTTTGAAATTACCTTTCGGGCTTTTTGACAAGCCCTTCAGGATTTTTGTAAATGGTCCTTTGACAAGAAAAAGATCCTTTCATCAAAATTGTATGGTCCACCTGCCCTTTGAATTTCAAAATTGCCCTTTTGGCTTTCTTGAAATGTCCTTTTTCGAAGAATGGACCCTTTCATCCTTTTGAAAATGTACTCTTTCTAAGAGCTAAATAACCCTTTGGATTTTTTATTTTAGAATTTCTCGAAGGGTAGATACCCTTCAAGATTTTGTAATTAAATAAATTTGAAGGGAAAGAGCCCTTCAAGATTCTCAAAAGTGTCCCTCGAAACTTCAAAGTGTCCCCTCGACGAATGAAAAACTGCCCTTCAGGCTTTTATCGATTGTCCTTTTTTGAAGGCTAATAACCCTTCAGATTTTCTATTTTGAACTTTCTCAAAGGGCATATACCCTTCAATATTTTTGAAACAAACCTTCTTGAAGGGCACATACCCTTGGGGATTCCTGCAAATGATCTTTTTTAAAGGGAAAGTGACCCTTCGAGTTTTTGTCTTTATCTCTTTCCCATGGACAATTTATCCGTGGGGATCCAAATCTTTGGACTTTCCTTTGTGAGCCTTTCTATCCATTTCATTTGAATAAAAAGTTCAAAGGAATTTTATGTCAGGCTCTTCCTCTCAGAAAATTCCTTGGAACAATAAGTTTGAAGGAATTAGGTCCTCAAGCTTTTGTCATTGCCCTTCAAAATTTTGCCAATGCCCTTCAGACATTAGTAAATGTTCCTCTACTGATGGAAAGAACCCCCCAAAAAGGAAAAAACCCTTTATCAAAATGATATGAACTTCATCCCTTTCCTTCTATCCCTTCGGACAAATTGATAATCCCTTTAGATAAATTGACATGGTCCACCTTATCGATACACACCCTTCAGGAAAATTATTGAAAACATGCCCTTTTTTGATAAGAAGGAGCCCTTCAAAAAAAATTCAAAAAACCAATTTCTACCACTGCTTCAAAAAGGTCATGTTTATGCAACGTTTCAAATGAGAGAGGTGACAATTTGACCTGCAGGGTCAAAATTGTCAACAAAACCGAGTTTAGCTTGGATTAGATTGGTACAAGGTTCAAGAGGAACCTGGTTTGGCTTAGATTTGAATTTGACTTTGGTAGATGTTGAATGTTTAATTGGGTATGTCAATGCAAATGTCAAATTGGAATAGTTCACTCAAAGTTTATCAATGCAAGTATCCAAAAAGGAAATGTGTGCAAATCAAACTTGTCTCCAAAAGGGTGCTCAAATATTGGTATATCAAATGATTTCAAGTGTTTTTGTCTCACAAAGGATAGAAGTGTTTATTGTTCAGATATTAAAAGTGTTAGAGATTGGTTCAATTTTAATGTTTGATGTTAATTGAACTAGGATCTGACCTTTTGAAATTGAAAGGTTCGACCTTGTTTAACCTTTGACTTTGGGATAGGAACTAAAATTGAAATTCAGATTTGGTTTTGAATATAATGGACAACATAACTACAATGGTTTAACAAGAAATGGGACCTTTGTTTTGAAATTGGTTTGAAATTAGAATTTAAATTGGAACTAGGACTAGGTTTGGAATAAAATGAACAACGTAATGTCATGGTTTAGACAATAATTTGGACCTTGGCCTTGAAATTGATTTAAAATTAGAAATTGGCATTGGAACTAGAACATGGTTCAAATTGGATAGTCTAACGACGTGGTCTAGACAAGAAGGGTGTGTATTTCGACAAAGTTTGACATGGCATCTATAAAGAGCAATTTTTGACTTGGAAAATGGACAAAGTAACACCTCTTTGTGTAGGTGTGTTTGGACTATGTCATGGAATTTGGTTTTGGACTTGACTTGTTGTTGGATTTGTTTTTTAATACAAATATATTTTTTACACAACAATCAAGCATCAACACATAAGTAAATCAAGGCTATTTTAATAACTAACATAGGTTTACATCACATCCACTGAACCTTTAATATGCTTTATTTTGAGAGGAGATGTTTAAATACTAATCTAATTAATTAAATTTAGTGAAGGTGGTGTGTACTCCCACCCTCTCTCAAAATTTCATACGTTATAGGAAATCTCTAGGGGCTATTACCTTTGCAACCCCTACATCAATGAATGTTCTGCAATAAAAGAGGCTCTTATGAAGCAATTTGAAATTGGTTTATTCATGGGAGGGTCTTGCCCCTTCATGACCACTTCATCTGTTAGATTTTAGTGAAGTGCTACTGAATTTATTTTGGACTACTTAAAGTTTTACTTAGCTTACTAGATGGTCCTTGAAGGGTGAAAATTCATCAAAGAAGATATCCAAGCATCAGGTTGTTCATATGGAATACATCCCCTTTTGAAGAGACCATAGATTCCTTGATCGTGAAGTCTAATGATAGAGCATGTGTAGTTAAGCTGTTGCTTTCATGAAACCCTTTATGGCGAATTCCACTAGACCTTAATGACACCTACCAATAATTTACATCCCCTGTCAGATGTATGAGGCTGGTACAAATGCTGGGTGATGAAATCTCAGTCGTCACATATTAAATACCTATGAGAAGGTAATGACACCCAAATCAAATAACCTAAAAGAAAAAGGAAAGGTGTACCATTCTGATTTATAGGAATCCCACTAAGGGCAATTGAAGAGCATACTTGGTGAATCACTCGAGATAAAATAAGTGGTCACCTTCACATTTTTGGGTCAGCTTATCGAGGGGATAGCATATGCATAAAGTAACCACATAATACACACACACAAAAAAACAAAATAAATGCAAGGAAATAAATGACTTATAAAAGAACAAATTCATAAGCCTAAATTAAAATTGTGTGTTCTTTCTAAACCCAAATTGAAATGCTTTTTTGTTTTTATGCCAAAATAGAAGTGTTTTTTAAGAGGGATGAATGTTGTTTTTATTTTGGGTTCAAAATCCACTCTTGCGGTCAAGGTCCTGCAAAAAAAATGATTAGAATTTTTCAAATGTGCCTTTAGATCAGCAAGGAAGTCAAAAATAAGTTTTTTTAAGTCTCGAGTTTTTTTACACATGGAAAAACTATCATTTCTAAGGGTGAAATTGTTATTTCTTGCAAACACACCATAGATAAAAACTTGGCAAAATTGTCAATTAACAAGGTGAAACCACCGAATAAATCAACAAAAATATTGAGACGGTGAAACCATTGAAAAGCATAGCAAAACCATTGAAAAAATGATGAAAATGCTTCAAAGGATGAAACCTTCAAAAAGAAAGAATAGAGAGAAATGTTACCAGATGCAAAACCACTAAAATGTAGGTTAAACTGCTGAAGAAATTGATGAAAATGCTAAAAATATCAAAATCATCGATTACGACAGCCTATAAAATGACAAAAAAATAAAATATTGAGGGGTGAAACCATTGAATTCAAAGAAACCATCAATTTCAATGAAACCATTGACTATCAGGGTGGGCAAAATCATAAAAATGCAGGGAGAGATCCTCATTTTCACCTAGGATGGATTTTTACAAATTTTGGAAGAAAATAAGAAGAATTAATCCAATTTATAGATTAATTATTTCAATTAGCATAATGTAGAAGGCCTATAAGATTTTATGGGGTGCATAAGGCCCCACTACGTGTGCCATTATATAGATTGGGAATCTGAAAAAGATCATTTCATTGGTAGTGAATAAAACATCAATACAATTGCATGAACATGACACTTTAATCCTAACCCATAGGATCGAGCAAGATCAAAATAAAAAGAATCAAAATAGAAAGCAAACAAACATTTTTATACCTTCCTTGGCGACTTCTTTGCTTGTCAGTTCATATAGGATTGTGTTTAGCTTGTAGACAAGAGATCTTTGGCAATGTCAACTCTATGCATGGGAAACATTTTCCCTTGTCTACAGTTGATTTAGATTGGCAATGTTGAATAATTATTGACTAATATAATTATTATTTGGTAGAGCTTCATTGCACTATTTTATCATGGTGAAAAAGTGTGAAGACCCTTTCATTTATAGAGTTGGTAAATGATTGTGGACTGTCCATCTTGAGATGAAGATCAAGGGTCCAAGACTAGTCCTCTATTCTCATAAATGAGAGAGATGGAGTGTGTAAGAGAGAGGCATGGTGTGTGTAATAGACCCAAATCATGAAGTCATCTTTGGGTGTGTAAGAGGGGTGTAATAGGAAAAGTATGTAAGAGGAGTGTAAGAGCTTGTAAGACTTTTTACTCGAACACTTGGTATGATGATGTCACCTTGGGTGAGGCAATAATTCAATTTGTGTATTTAGAAAATAGATAATTACAAATCCACGGAATTTTCCATTTGGAATATATTAGGTTAATTAATCAAGTAATTAATTAACCATTAGAAGAAAAGTGAATTTGATAAGGTTGAAAGTGTTAATAAAAGACATAATTAGAATCAACATGAAGTGTTTGATTTTAAGTGTTTACACAATGTAGATTTCGAGTTAACGGAATGATGAATAAGCAAGCATGGTAAGGATGTCAATATTAAACATTCTCAAATACCTAATGATTAAATTTGAGTGTTTACAAAAAAAAGTGCACCAAAACAAGAATTGAATGTACTAAGGAGAGTCGAGTATAAAACAAGAGAATAATTGCATAGGAAAGATGCGTAGATATAAAAGCTACCATGAAAGGTTGTGGAAGATTGTTAAACAAGGACATAAGATCAATGAAAGAGACAAATAAATATACCTCACTAGGGAGGTGGAAGGGAACAAAAATGATGGAAAAAAAGAAACACGTTAACAAGGAGCATTCCAATAATGATAACTTGGTAAGCACATAGGAGGTAAAGAAAAAATAGATATGGTACCCCAAACAACTAATCCAAAGGAATATTGTAAGGAATAGTCTTTGATTTTTATTCAGATGATGTGTAGAGGAGGCCATAAATAAGGCATTTTTCTAAGAGAATTGTAAAACAAAACTATTTCTTACTTTTTAGTTTGATTTTGGTTAAGATATTTTTTTCTTTATGCTAATAAACATTGATAATCTTATAATTTGAGTTGAACAAGCTAAGCAAGGAATATATATGGATTATTATACTTGAAGTATTTATAGGAGTTATTTTGTTCCAAGTTTGCAATGAGGGAGATAAAATCCCATTTGTATAGCCTGGTGGAATACAAAACATACAAAATGAATGTGGAATGAATGTAAACTTGTCAACTAGATTGATGGGATGTGTGAAAATGGCTCATAAGATGTTGTGTGAATGAAAGCATGCACAAGAAGACTTAGCACATAATTGGTTGAGGGGATGAAAAAATAAATGGAAGAATGAAATAATTTGGTAGATAAGTTTGTAGTTTGGAAGAAGAGAAATTTTATTGAGCTTTGGCTTTGTTATGGTTGGAGTGTGTCAAGTAGTGCAGGAAAGTTTTGAAACAAGTAAAGGGACATGTCTAATGTTGTGCAATAAAAAGTGTGGAGAATGGTGCATTTATTATGGGAGCATGTTTTTAGGCTTAAATATTTGGGGAAAAGCTACACAAGGAATATGATATGCATAACCTAGGAATACATAGAGAAGAGGAGGAAAAATTTGATGATGTCACTTTGGGAGATGATAATGCACAGGAAGAAAATGAATGGAATAATGAATTAATTAATGCACACATAGTTATAAAAATGTGATAGTGCATTGGAAATGGTCATATATACTTTAGGTTTAAGAACCAAAGTGGGAGAAAAGAAGAGTTAAATGGGGAAAACTATGATATTGTAAGAAAAACTAGGGCATCACAGTTTTTGAGAATAAATTGTAGAGAATTGGTGCATGAAAATGATAAGATATAGCATTGTGGCTTGTAGGCTACATGGACACGTGGAGTCGTGAGGAGAAGTGAGTAATTGGTTGGGTGGATTGAAAAGGTTTGAACAAGGTTATTTTACATAACATCAATTGTTTTGAAGGGAGATGATGGGAACTAGGTGAGAACCTAAAATGGTGAGGAGAAGGCAAAGATAAGAAGTCAAACTGAAACATGGAGAGTCATTTGTGGAGTATTTATTAAAGGGTGATGAAGAGTCATTGAAGAAAAGAGTGCAGATACGCAAGGCACCACCACTAGCAAAGAAGAAGAAAATAGAGATTAATCTCCATTACAACAACACTCATGTCATTTCCAGAGATGGTACTAGATGGTGAAACTCTTGTGACCTATTTAATAAGTTGCATGGTTGTGGATTTCAACCATCATAAGAATGAGTATCATATATTTTTGGAAAAAGAGTTGAGTGATATGAGATGATTAAGTAACGTTATGGGGTATTTGGCACCTATAAGTGTATTGAAGAACAACAAGCTACCAGAATTTCGAATGCCAGGAGTGTTAAGACTAAGATGAAAAGAGAGAGGAAGTTTAAGGAAGGTTTCAGATTTAGGACCAAAATGAACAAGAAGTGCACAAAGTTGAATGATTTTTTAATAGAGATTCAAATGAAAACAATGGAAGAATAAGCTATAGTGTGTGATGAATATGTGTAGCAAAAGAAGTTGGCACAGTCCATAATGATGAATTATGTAAGTAATCCAAAAATGAATAATCAATAAAGAAATTGTTGGAGGATATGTAATATTTTATTCTTCAAATATAGTCAACAATTAGTCATTGGGATTAGATATAAAATAAATTGAAAGCTAAAGTGGTTGATGTGTTTTGATTGCATGTGAATGAGAACCTGCCATGGCAAAATCAAGTACAAAATTATCAAAAGACATACAAGACGCGTAGTGTGGTGGAATGTTGACCCCATAGATGCACACAAAGTAAACATTGAAAGACTATTTAAGACATAGCATGTGAATGGGATGCATCAAAGTATCTTATATAGTTGTAATGTGCATATTCAAGATCAAACACACAGAAATGAGGAGATTATGCAACAAAGATGATAAGCATTATGCAGGTTAAAACAAACACATATGAAAAAAAAATGGAGATGGAAACATAATGAAGGAGAATCCAATAGATGGAAAGCATCCAAACAAAGATAATGTGGATCACCCAAGATCGATCTAGGTTGGACAATAATAAGCTATGAGAGCAATGGAATATTCACTTGCACAAGATAGATTGATAGATCAAAAGATGAATATTCTAATGTGTGTGACAATTGGAAAAGGAGATCTAAATCAACAATAGTTAGAGGGGTCGAAGGGGTCCCATAAAATTATAAATAAACATAAATAAATACCTCAAGCTCTCATTTGAAACATCTATAAGTATAACATGTTTTTATCTTTGATTCAAAACGATTGGGAAATCTTGAGTTACGATTTGAAGTATCTTTAATAGTATGATGTGAAGGTTGACTCTAATGGCGATCAATGTATGATGATGCATTGTATGCTCTGTAAGGGAAAGGATATTGTATATGATAATGCAAGAAGGATTCTTTGCATGAATTATGTCTTGTTATGACATTTTTTATTTACTTAAATGATGTTTGTGTTATATGTTTTGTTTGAGAAAATATGATGCACATATTTGTATATTTATGTTTTGTAATCATAATGGGGTTATCAGTGCTCTCTTATTGCACCTTGGGTAAGCTTCTAAGTCTTTGGGCTTAAATGATATCTTGGTGTTGTGAGCATTCATAAATTGTTGCACAAGATTTGGCATGTGGAGAGCTTTGGTGAAAGTTCCTTGAAAAACCATGACAAGGTACCTCCCGTATAGTAAACTTTGAATAGCTCCTCTCCATTGGCTTGAGTGGTCTCCTCCATCACCACTCTCCTACCCTTGATCAGAATTTGTAAATTTATATAAAATAAACATGTATTTAGGTTCCTTTACCCTCATATGCCTCACCATCCTACTAAGCACAATTGCTATAGATTTTTCAATTTTTTTTGTTTTAATGGGCATTGTCGAATTCATGTTCAATTGCTTTGGTGAGGTATTGTCTACACTCAACTGAGGTGTATAAATAGGAATAAATGTAATAGTAGAAGTACCAACATTGAAAAAACTATCTAGGGCACCTTTATTTTGTTCATCTCTAGAAACATATAGGAGCGAGACAATTTTTTTTTGATGTTCACGAAGATAATACATAATTTTTTCTTCATTAGTTTGACTAGCTTGTTCCTGAGTATTGGGATTTGAAATGCAAGCCATGATGCACCCTTCAAGAGGATGTGGAATAAACAATAGAAGATCCTTTGAAGTTTCAAATTTGAGACAATTTATGACATATACTTCCTCTTTTCCCAAGTCATTTCAAATTTGATAAAAGTTATTGGATAAAAATGATGATATGACATATTAGTACAAGCATTTGCAATACGAAGATCATGAGATTTAACATTTTTTAATATAGCTTCTTGATTAACTTGACATTGAATCCATGTAAGAACATAATGAATAGCATGTTGAAAAGTAATACAAGATGTAACAATAAGTTGCAAGATCTTATGTAACAAATGAAATAAATATTCCATTATGAATACAATACAAGCAAAAAGCAATGTATAAGGGTGATCTAGACAAGGGTTTGAATGATTGTGTGGGCTCTCAAATATACTTTCTCATTCATAGAGTAGTTTTGACCCAATAGTTTAGAGCACTAACTACATACGTAAAGTTGTGCTTGTATCCCACTATCCCATCTCTGAGGATTTGATGAGATTAACTTCCCTTAGCAATATGTTCTTCCTAAGTTCACCACAAATCAAATGGCTAAAAGAGGCTTCCTATGGTGTAAACAAGGGACCCTCATCATTTTTGATATACTATGAGGTGTGTAGAAAATAAACTTTTTATTTAGTGTTATACAATGGCTATGAGTATTATGGAAGTACCCATCACACCACAGTGTCTCTAAAATAAATCACCACTTACCCTGTAACAACAATCAACAATTAGTTTTAAAACTACCCAAACACAATTTCTAAAAATAAGCACGAGCAAATAGAAAATAAGATAAAATAAAATAGAATAGAATTTTTTTTGTGTATAGATATCAACAAATTTCAACCCAAGGTCAAAAGAAATAGCCTATGTGTCAGATGTTTATCTAAGGTGACAAGACAATTTCTTCAGTGTTGGATTAAATCCAAGATTGAAGAATATTGACGTGTGGTTTCATATATATATCCAAGGTTGAAGAAGATTGACTCATGGTTTTAGATATATATCCAAGATTGAATGCTATTTTATTTCAATGTCTATAATTTATTGAAATTTGTATGAAATCTTAAGACAAAAATAAGCAAATAACAAGCAGTGTTCTAAATAAAATGTTGGGTTCACCAAAATGTTTAATATGTTCTTTTTTATTTAACAATGAAATATTAAGAACAAATAAACTATTGAAAACTAATTTATATCTACAAGAAATATAAATCAGAAAGTAAAATGTAGTAATTTATAGAATCATAAATAAGTTAAAAATAGTAAATTGACAAAAATATATACAAACCAAGACCAAACTAATTTATTTCTAATTGTGTAGGTTAACTATGAATAGAAACTCCTTGAAAAGACCTGTGGATTATGTCATAATCAAAAGCATGAAGTCAAACATGTTAGTACAATGTCACAAAAGGGTAGGTATGCATTGAAACCTTGTTTGTCGATTGTGATTGTATCCTAGTTGATTGTGCAATTGATTTTTTGATCCGGTATTTGCAGTTGCCTAGAAGGTTTACTATCTGACTGTGTGTGCTAATTTGATGTGTGGAAGACCTAAAAATTATAAACCCTATCTCATACACAATAAACACAATTAAAATCAAATGTAAATGGTGGAATCATACAAGAGAAAAAGTAGAGCTATCTTCAAAAAAATTCGTGTAATTTGAATGTTTCCTACATATCCCAAAAGGGCCTTAGGGCGATGTAGTTCTCCCACCTAGAGTTAGTTGTGCATCTTGACTTTGATATATAAATGCAACTAGATAAATTGATTTAAATTTGAGAATGAGTTCCCTTGACCTATGATTAAACAACTTCATACTTAGCCTATGATTGTTATGTTTCAAAATTGGAATTGGAATAAATAGTGCTCTTTTGTTCAATATACAATAGTATTGTCAAGTGATTGTTAGATGATGTTTTGAGAGCTCTTAATGTGTTTGTATAAAGAAAATTTTGGAATATTTCCATTAAATGACCTTTCTAAAATCACAGGAGGGGTAAAATGCAACATATCAAATTTAAAAATTAATCATTGGAGAGCAAGTGGCAAGGCCGAACTAGTGGACAAGGCCACAACACAACCCTGTCTAACCTAGTGTGGTCATGCCTTAGAAGGACATAGATTGTTGGAATTGGGATAATAGGATGCTGTTAGTAGAATTGGGATGCTTAAATGATGTTTTGATTAGTTTCAAGGAAATTTATAGAATAGTGAATACTCTAGTGTAGATTGCAAGTTAACATAATGACAAATAATCTAATCAAGGTAAGGATGTCATTATTAAACATTGTCAAATACCTAATTATTAAATTTAAGTGTCTACAAAAACAAGTGCACCTAAACAAGAAATGAAAGTACCAAGGAGAGTCAAGTATAAACCAAGAGAATAATTTCATAGGAAAGATGCATAGATATAAAAGGTACCGTGTTGTGGCAAAATGTCAAACATGGACATAATATCGACGAAAGAGAAAAAGAAATATACCTCACTAGGGGGGTGAAAGTATACAAAAATGATGGGAAAAAAGAAACATGTTAACAAGGAGCATCCCAATAAAGCTAACTTGATAAGCACATAGCAGGTAAAGACAAAATAGATGTGGTACCCCAGACAACTATTCCAAAGGAATATTGTAAGGAATAGGCTTTGATTTTTATTTAGATGATGTGTAGAGGAGGCCATAAATAAGGCATTTTTTAAATAGAAAATTGTACCACAAAAATAATTTTTACTTTTTAGCTTGATTTTGGTTAAGATATTCTTTGCTTTATGCAAATAAGCATTGATAATCTTGTAATTCCAATTAAACAGAGCAAGGAATATTTTTGGATGATTATATCATACTTCTAAGTATTTATCGGAGTGATATTTTTCCAAAGTATGCAATGAGGGAGATACAATCCCATTTGTATAGTCTAGTGGAATACAAATCATACAAAATGGATGTGGAATGAATGTAAACTTGTTAACTGGATCAATGGGATGTGTGAAAAATGGCTCATAAGATGTTGTGTGAACGAAAAGTATGCACAAGAAGACTTAACACATAATTGGTTGAGGGGATGAGAAAATAAATGAAATAATCGCAATAATTTGGTAGATAAGTGTGTATTTTGAAAGAAGAGAACTTTTCTTGAGCCTTGGCTTTGTGGTGGCTGGAGTGTGTCAAGTAGTGCAGGAAAGTTTTGAAACAAGTAAAGGAACATGTCTAAAGTTGTGCAATAAAGAGTGTGGAGAATGGTGCATTGATTATGGAAGCATGTTTGTAGGATTAAATATGTGAGGAAAAGTCACGCAAGGAAGATGATGTGCATGACCTAGGAATACATAGAGAAGAGGAGGAAAATTTTCATGATGTCACTTTGGGAGATGAGAATGCACAAGAAGAAAATGAATGGGATAGGTGATTTTTTTAATGCACACATAGTTATAAAAATGTAATAGTGCATTGGAAATGGTCATTTTTATTTTAGGTTTAAGAACCAAAGCGGGAGAAGAGAAGAGTTGAGTGGGAAAAATTGTGATGCTATAAGGACAACTAGGGCATCACAATTTTTGAGAATAAATTGCAGAGAGTTGGTGCATGATGATGATAGGATATAACATTATGGCTTGCAGGATACATGGCTAGGTGGAGCCATGAGGAGAAGTGGGTAACTGGTTGGGTGGATTGAAGAGGTTCGAACAAGGTTATTTTACATAACATCAACTGTTTTGTAGGGAGATGATGAGAACTAGGTGAGGTCCTAAAATGGTGAGGAGAAGGCAACGAGAAGAGGTCAAATTGAAACATGGAGAGTCATTTGTGGAGTCCTTCTCAATGAGTGATGAAGAGTCGTTGAAGAAAAGAGTGTAGATATGCAAGGCACCACCACTAGCAAAGAAGAAGAAGACAAAGATTAAGCCTCCATTTACCACAACACTCAAGTCATTTATAGAGATGGTATTGGAAGGTGGAACTCTTGTGACCTATTCAAGAAGTTGCATAGTTGTGGATTTCACCTTTATAAGAAAGAATATCATAGATTTTTGGAAAAAGAGTTGAGTAATTTGAGATGACTTTTTATAGAGATTAGAATGAAAACAATGGAAGAAGAAGCTACAATGTGTGATGGATATGTGCAACAAAAGAATCTGACACAGCCCATAATGATGACTTGTGAAAGCAATCCAAAGAATGAATAATTAATAAATAAATTGTAGGAAGATATGTAATATTTTATACTTCAAATATAGTCGGCAATTAATCATTGGGATCAGATATATAATGAATTGAAAGCTAAATTGGTTGATGTTTTGATTATGCATGAAGGAGAACCTACCATGGCAAAATCAAGTACAAAATTGTCGAAGGATAGACAAGATTCGTAGTGTGGTGGAATGTTGACCCCAAAAATGCACATAATGTAAACATTGAAAGACTATTTAAGACATGGTGTGTGAGTGGGACATGCCAAAGTATCTTGGATCATTGTAGTGTGCATATTCAAGATCAAGCACATAGAAAGGAGATTATGCAACAAAGATGATGTGCACTATGTGGGTTAAAAAAAACACACATGAGAAAAAAACTAAGATGGAAACACAATGAAGGAGAAGCCGATAGATTCAAAACATCCAAACAAAGATAATGTGGATTGGGTAAAGATCGATCAAGGTCAGACAATAATAGGTTGTGAGAGCAATAATATTCCATTGCAAGATAGATCGATGGATTAAAAGAGGAATATTCTAATGTGGGTGACAGTTGGCAAAGGAGATCTAAATCAACAATAGTGGGAGTGGCCAAAGTGGTCCCATAAAATTATAAATAAGGACCTTGACCTCTCAATTGAGACATCTATAAGTATAATACGTTTTTATCTTTTGATTCATAATGATTAGAGAAACTTTGAGTTATGAGTTGAAGTATCTTCAATAATATGATGTGATGGTTGACCTCTAATGGCCATCAATGTGTGATGATGTATTATATGTTTGTAAGGGAAAGGATATTGTATATGATAATGAAATATAGATTCTTTGCGGGAACTATGTCTTGTTATGATATTTTTTGTTTACTTAAATGATGTTTGTGTTATATGTTTTGTTGGAGAAAATATTATGTACTTATTTGTATATTTATGTTTTGTAATCGTAATGGGGTTATCAGTGTTCTCTTATTACACCTCGGGTGAGCTTCTAAGTCCATGGGCCTAGATGATATCTAGGTGTCGTGAGCATTCGTAAATTGTTACATAAGATCTGGGATGTGGAGGGCCTTGTGAAAGTTCCTTGAAAAAACATGACAAGGCACCTCTTGCATAGTAACTTTGAATAGCCTCTCCATTGGCTTGAGTCGTCTCCTCCATCATCACTCTCCTACCATTGATCGGAATTCGTAAAGTTTTATAAAATAAACATGTATTTAGGTTGCCTTACCCTCATATGCTTCACCATCCTGCTAAGCATAATTGTTGCATATTTTTCAATTATTTTTTTGTTCTAATGGGTATTGTCGAATTCATGTTCAATTGCTTTGGTGAGGTATTGTTTACACTCAATCGACAACTTCTTGTATGTAATGTTGCAATATTCACCCATAAAAAATTGCTCAAGCAATTATTCTTTGTTTAAAACAAAATAAAAAGTGAATTTCAAATAAATCATAAAAGAAAATAAACAGAGAATGAAACATTAAATCACACAACCAAAAAACTTAAATAACATAAATTGAAAAAATTAAAAAAACAAAATTGAAAAACTTAAATTACATAAATTCAAATACTTATGTGCCCTGAATATCATATAATATTTTCATATTTTCATTTACATATAACTTCACTTGAAATGAGATAGATGATCAATGTTTGTACTCTTCAAGTGTCAAACAAAAGGGACAATAATCATCAGAGTGTGGTGGGGTCGCATGTTGTCTCACATGACAACCATGAAGAGGACAAGAGTGTCATTCACATGTCATGTTGCTTGATGTAGGATGATCACGAGGCATTGATGACATGGACCTGAAATAAAATTAAACATTAGAAAATATGTAATTAAAATACTTCAATTTAATTTGAATAAAAAAACCAAAAAACTATACCTATGCAATGGGTCCCTAGAAGCAAACGAAGGTTGTTGACCCGTCCTAGCCTCATCCTCTCATGGGTCTATATAAGTAGTAGACATTTTATCAAAAACCCAAAAAGAAATTAATATTATGATTAATTGAAATACTTCAATTTAGAAAACAAAAATGAAAATTATACCTTTGCATCGAGTCCCTAGTAATAGAGGAAGGACATTTAGTCATCCCAATACCTTACTCCCTCTCATCCTCCTTGTCATCAAAATCCAAAAAATAAAGGAATATTAGAATTATTTGAAATACTTAAATTTAAAAAACAAAACAAAAGATCATAACTTTGCACTAGGTCACTCCTAGTAGAGAAGGACATCGACTCATCCCAACGCCCTACTCCCTATCATCAATACTAGATAATTGTGTTAATAACTAATAAATAATGGAATTCAAATTAAAAATGATATACAAAAGTAATCAAAAAATAAAAAGTTGAAAAATCTTATACTTGCTATGTGCAGTTATATCCCCACATGATTGTTGAAGCACTTGAGGTGTATGGTAATCCTTAGTGTATTATTGTGCACTCGAGTGACATGTTTGAGTGACGAGGAGGTGATGGATTATTATATTCCTCGTCGATATCATTTGTGTAGCATAACAACTGTTGGACACACCACAAACCATAGTGTGCAAAGTTCTCCTATAAAGTTTACTCGAAATGCCCTACTGGGCAAAACATTCATCAGAGACAATGAGGAAGGTTGCAAATCAGAGTAAGATGTAAGAATAACAATAAGAATAATGGTATTAAGATTTTGTCAATTTCGCTAAGGATTCAAATAGGTTTTGTATGAATAAAGGAAGAGTATTTCCTATATGTTTCCAAATGATTTTAAAGTTAAAATGTTGCAAAGACAAAGAAATAATAGTAAGTAAAATATAATTCAAGTAAGAATATACACTCAACATAAGCAAATGCAAGATGAATATAAAGTTTTGAAGTGGTTATCATTGTTTACAAATTTAGAGTAGGGTAAAGATATGCTTATATTATGTTAATAGAAGAAGAAATCAAACTTGAAAGAGAAATTAATCCAAGCCATGAGAGACTAAAAGTGAAGCACAATGTAAGAATGAATTTAGAGAGTTCTAATCTTGACAACGAGATCCAAAAGTATGTAAGAAAAGAGAGGAAACCAAATTGGATATTTTTACAAACAATTTGCATGCAAGCTAAATGCAAATAAAACTAGAGAAATTGAAGATGCTACAGTGAATTGAGTAAAATGTAAGGATGCATAAGAGAGTGAGGTGACCAAAAAAGGTTTTTGTAGGATTGTTTTGGTCTTGTCCTAGAATTTATTCCTATGGATTTTTTAGTTTTATTCTAGTTTTTACAAGTTTTTTTATGACTTTTTAAAAGATTTTTCATAAGAATTATATGAATATAAATTAAACTCGTATATAAAATTAAAATACTACATACTTCCAATATTCAAGCACGTAGGGGTTCAACATATTCTTCCTCTTTTTCATCAGTAAGTGGATCTCAACTTTGTTTCCCTCCACTTGTTCCCCTTCCCTTTCCTCTTACTTTGCCCCAAAACTTTGTTGGTATGCAAACATCTTCTTGTCCCTTTCGTTCTCCCTTTTTTTTTGTGCCTTTCTTTTTCCTTGTCTATTTCTCCCTCCTTGTTCCTAGGGTTTTTCGAAGACTTTTTTGGTCTTGCCCTAGATTTTCTTCCAAACAGATTTTTAAATTTATTTAATAGTTTTTTCTAGTGTTTTTATAGGTTTTTTATAGGTTTTTCCTTAAGATTTTTTATAAGAATTAAATAAATATAAAATTAAAAATTACATACCTCCAATATTCAAGTTCATAGGGGTTCAATATATTCTTCCTCATATTCATCTGTAAGTGGATCGCAACTTTGTTTCTTTCCACTTGTTCCCCTTCCCTTTTCTCTTACTTTGCCCCCAAAACTGTCGGTATGCAAACATTTTGTTGTGCCTTTCTTCCTCCATGTTTATTTATCTCTCCTTGTTGTTGTCCCTTTCTTCCTTGTTATCGTTGTCACCCCTCTCTATCACTAGTGTAGAAAATAAAAATGACATGGGAGGTCATATGGACCCTCCTACTTTATGTTTTTAATTTTGGCACTTTTTTCAATGCAAACCTAGCATAATTTGTGTCGGGTTTGCACCCAGATTTAAAGCAAGATTTGATTCGTAAATGGGTTTCATGGCAAAAAAATAAACAAATGTTGGCGATGTAACTCCCACCCAATCAACGACTTTATTTATATCAAATGTAGTAGTGCAAATATCCTTCAAGGTCACCATCATCTCCCTTGTCGATAACCAAAATGTGCATGTATCACTATTCCACCACTCAGCTGGCACCATCAATATGGTAATATCAAACTACATGGCATGTAGACGACCTACATGATCCAGACCAATGGTATCTAAGTGTTCCCACTTTGTAACAAGTAACCATAAGCCCTGTATAGACTCTAACTTGGCCATGTTGAAATTATCGAACATAAATGCCACTCTACATCACAAACTATGAAAAAAAGACAAATTTATCAGTGATCTAAACACGATATATATGAAGAAAGCTGAAATAAATATAAATTTTCCATTCAAATCTAAAATAAACTATTGTATACCAAGACCATATTGTACCTACCATGACCATACCATTCCCTGTTAGGAGCACACCATTCATACCAGGGTCGTACCATAACATCCAAAAACCTTTTGTTCCCAAACTTGTTGAAAACGGTCCCCCTTCTATTTCTAGCAAATTTGACAGTTTCAAAAATTGCATAAAAACATATAAAATTTAGTGTTATCCGATGCTTGCTAACTCTGCATGCTCACCTACAATTGCTACCTCATGCACTAGCTCTACTATGGTACCACAACTCATCGCGCTTCCATTATTCTCAACTGTAGCTTAGATTTCCAAAAATAGGTGAGAACAAATGAAAAGTGATTTATATTTTCAAGTTAACCTTCACTTTACATAGTGTTATAAAATTTTAATACCTAATCACTATATTACATCATTTACTAATTAATTTGACTTGAGCTTACACACTTGGTATAGCATTATCACATGGTGCGACATTTTATACATTGGTACGTATCTTCAACTTATTTACATATTGTTTCCATCATCCTCCTATGAGAATTTGACCTAAAAAAACATGTTTTCTACCTAATCTATATTTTGCTCACATAAAGGACACACCACTTTCCCACTATAACATTTCCATCATGTGCACAAAGGAACCACCTATTCCTACATGTACATTGATTATATATTACCCATGCATGGGGCATACAACTCGTGCTTATCTTAATTATATCTCACGCACCATGGAGCAACTTGTTACAATTGTGCTTCTTTGATTATATATGGCCCATATAAGTGAATGATACTTGGACACCTACATTGATTATATCCCACCTGTCTAGGAGCATCTCATTATCATTTTTTGTATATAACTTAGGCTTCAAGACATATGGGCCAACATTATTTATATGTACATTGCTTTCACAAGTATATCTTACTATGTTGTTACATTTGTGCTCATTCATCTCACATCCTCAAAAGCGGGGCATATGATCCACTTATTCTATCTTCAATCACATGGCAATACACAACATATGCATACTCAAAGGCGACACATATTACGATACTGATTTCATAGAGAGAGCTTCACAATTTTTAGCACAATTAGGTGTATTTATTCCTATCCACATTTTTTCCCTTGATTTCAGCAATTCCATGATTATGGATTTATATAGAGCCAAATTCAATTGCATATATTTTTCATATCTTTGCAGGGGCACACATGTCCCATACACAAGGGTCGAATGCTAGTTCTAGAACCATCCTTCCTCTCCTATTATGAAGATCAGGGGATCTTTATTTCCTTTTGACTTTGAGCTCAAAATATTATACAGATACCGATTTTGAGAGCTCTCAATAGAGGGTGAGGCGACGACATCAACAAACGTATCCACATGATTGATTTTATTTTGACATAGTGCACACACGCACACATCAAAGTGAGGCATTTTGTAGACACCTAATTTTAGTACATGACTAATTATTTGTTATATTATCAATGTATTTATCTCCCTATTTATCATTGGCTTGTGACACTTTCAACAATTTGGATTCTATATTTCTCCTTTTGACTCTATTCTTCTATGTTTTGGCCATGGCTTATCTCCCTCCTTGTTTTCCCTCTTTTCTCGTTTGCTCTCTCTTTCCTTCCTCTGTTTTAGTTGTTGTTTGGCTTTTGCCAATGTTGTAGGAATAGAGGCTTGGTTTCAACAAGGATTGTAACAGTACAGCTTGGTTGACCATGACCATACCACTATGGTCCTAGCCATTTTTTTTGTGTGGGTCCCTTTGACCCTTGGCTTTGTTTTCCCAATGTTTTTAATATTTTTATCATTTTGTCTTGTTATTTATGTGTCGGCTTGCACACCAATAAGGTCCTAATTTGAATTCAACAAATTTAAAACTACATGAGCGCATTAGTGCATTTAGAACAAGGAGCTAGTTTCACAATTTATCTATTGAAGATGTAAAAGCAAAGGATTGCATTTATTAGAGCAACACCCCTATTAATGCATTTATTAGAGCAACACCCCTATACTAAAAGTATAAATCAAGCACCACTGATGAGATATGGGTGAGTTGGTAAAGTGACTTGGTTGCTTCAAGCACCACCCAAGTTCAAATCTCAATTTGATATTGGAGGTCGGTTATCATTAATCGTTGGTATTCTTGAACCGGTTGTAACTATTGATGGTATTCTCAACCCTGTTATGGTCATTCATTGGTATTCTCGAGCTGATTGTGACCATTGTTGTTAATTATGATACTTGTGATAGATGATCACTTGGGGATTTGGGCCCCCAATTGTGTCACAAACCAGTTGGAGCTTCAGTGAAAAGCAAATAAGGTAAAGATCCCACCAAAACTAGTATCTATATAAAAAAAGTATAAATCAAGCATTAGTGAAATAGCATATAACAGCTACTAGTTGTTGCATTCATTAATAAAGATAACGGTTAGGACATTCATTAATAAGGATAATGGTTAGGACATTCATATTGTAATGAACTCCCTTTTGGACTGCATCTATACTTAGTGTGTGGTTTTCAAATCTTATTCCCCAAAAGCAATTTGACCCTGAATCCATCCCCATTCCATCCCCCCTTCGGCCCTCGCCCCCAAGGTCCTCCCCTACCCGCTATTCCCTCCCTCTGTTTTTGGTGGTTTTGTAAGGTGTTAAAAGCTAATTAGGGTTTCAAGAAAGGAAGATCAATTCCTAGTGATCAGCAACAAATTTGAGAAAAGGTGAATGGTGTTTTTGGAGCACATGAGCAGAGGATCAGATTTGTCAAATTTATTTCAGAGAATTCCACAATTGCCAGGGACAGCCCTACAATTCTAGGCAAATTTTGATAATTTTCAATTCGCTTCAAAATATTTGGGTTATATTCCCTTGAACTCCTAGACCGATTTAAAACTAATTTCAGCGTCTGAAAGTCTACAAATTTGCAACAATTCGGTTTGTCTCTTAAAACCCTAGCTTACATTTCAATATTCTAAATTATTCGTTCCTGCCATTAGGTCTGATTTTAGTGTCTTATTTGGGTAAATCTATTTAGATCTGAATTGCTACATTGTTTTACTCGGTGTAAAACCACTTTCTGTTAAATCACCAATATTGTTCTTCATGCTTTTGAGTTAAAATAAGTATGAATGAAGGATTGCCCCTGGGCGGTTAATCTAAGGGAGAATCCTTCCTCGTGAACTTGTTTTATGTTCTTTTGTTGTAGTGGATTTTTGGAAGCTTACCGATAGTGATTTGTTCCACATTTTCAGATTTTGTTTGAGATATTGAGTTTTGCCATGAATCTATATATTGCCAATCCTTAAATATTTTTAGCTTCTTACCACCAGTTGGAGAAATTGTTGTTAGGGTGAAAAAGGCACAATTTTTCAAATTTGAAATGAGGTTTAATTCTATCACAGTGAACTTAGTTGAAATGAAATCAGCCCACTGTCAGAGAGAGTAACATCACTTACTCTAGCCTGCAAATGAAAAGAGGGCGGTACCCATTGGTCTGGAACTGAAAAGAAAGGCTTTAATCTCAGAGCCATCAATTTCGATATGATTTTATAAACCATATAACAAAGTGCTATTGCCCTGTAAAGACCCAGATGATTGGCATTGGATTTTCTCGGAATAAGAGTTCAACTTTGGTGCATTGAGATTTTGATCATTTGCTTTCTTTTTCTTGCTTCTTCAAGAAGTGCCAACCCATCTGTTTTTATAATTTTCCAGAAGGATTGGTAGAAGAAAACCATCTAGCTTCAATGCTTTATTTGAATGAAAAGAGAGAACTATCGATTTCAGTTTTTTTTCTTAGATCAGTACCTTTCATTTCGCGAATCTAAGATTTTTTGGGAGATGTTTTTGACAATATCTTGTTGAGCCTTGAGAATGTTGGCACTGGGTGTATCCTCGGGAAGAAGCTAGTAAATGTTTGCAGGCATAAAACAATCTCTCTTTTGAGTTGGTTTGGCAAGAGCAAAAATATGTTTTCAAATTGGTAGACTGTGTTGAGAAATTGTTTGTTTAAAATAAACTTATGAAAGGATTTTGTATTGCAGTCCCTTGTTTTGACCTTTTGTTGCGTCTTTAGTACCAATACTGTATGAATGAGGAATTGCTCATGGGCTGCTAATCTTGGGGAGAATCCGTCCCAAATTTGCCTTTGGACAACTTCTAGATGACCTTTTGTTGTAGCGGCTTTCTAGAAAATATTTTTATCCATATTTTCACTCTCTTTGAAATATTTTAGTTTTTCTATGAACCAGTACATTGAAAATCCTTCAATATTATTAGCTTCTGCCCAGCAGTTGAATATATTGTTGTGCAGTTGAGGATGAGAAAGCTACATTGTTTCAAATTTGAAATGAGGTTTTGCTTTATTTCTAACAGAGTGAATCAATTGGATAGAAATCGACCAATGATATGAGAGTGTTAGCATCACCTACCCTAGCCTGTCTATGAAAAAAAAAGGGTTGAAACCATTCGTTTGCAACTATAATCTATCAGGTTTCTCAACAACGTCATTCATCCCTTTCTGTCTATTGGACCATGTATGCAGGCCTTGAGCATATTTGAGGTCCACCATGGAGGTGAGAGTTGCCAATTTTGAGAGATTTGTTGTTCGTTGTTTATATTCCGAACTTGCTTTGTTTTCCCAAATTAGATTTATATTTTGAAGTCACCCATAAGAATGAGGTTTAAGGGATAGGTAGAGGATAGGCAGTGTTAGAGCTGATCTAGCTTTGTTATTATATTATTTCCAGTAGGGGGAATATAGATATAGATAATCCATCAAAAAAGTTGCGACTCTTTAAAGAAGAAAATTGCATATATGTTGGGTTTATTGAATCATACCTCGAAGGATCCCATTGGATCATGGTGCAGGTACTAGTGCTATGGATGACGTGCTTTCTTTTAGATTATTTTTTCTTTGGAATAAAAGGTAACTGGTTTTTGAGATTTACCTTTTTCTGTTGTTGAATGAGTAAGCTCAGGTTGTTGTGATGAAGGTTTTTGCGAGTTCTTGTCATGGAAGTCCATCACATACTCCATCTCCTCTATTTCTGTATCTGCCAGGGCTGCAAAAGGATTTCTCTGAAGGATGGGATATGTTTATGAGGAGAATAACTCCCTTTTCTAGCATAAGCTTGTTGGAATTTGTTCCCATACTGGTTCCTCATTGCTTTTCATTCAAGATGTGCTTTGGCCTATTGGCCGGCTTGTCTGTTTCTACTTTTGTTGGTAACCAATCATGGGGTTCTTCAGGTTGTTTTGGATCCTGCAAATCATTTGGCTGATATACACTTTCCTGTAAGGCCAAACACATACTATATGACCATGTTCATGGCAGACTTTGTATCAAAATGGAATATTCTCATAGTCAACGGGTTGTTCCTATTCAATACCGCCTGTACCCAGGATCAATCGATCAGACAGATTTGTTAAGGTCCAAATTGACACTGATCCAGGTACAATTGAGCACACCTAGGCTCCTCCTGAAGCCTCGGGCAGCAATATATTCTACATAGCAATCCCGATCATTTGTAGATTGCCTTGTCAATATTCACTTGGAAGTAGGGCAAGTCTGACCCAAACAAGGATCTGGGAGTCCGGAGATCTTCCAGGGGATCAAACATTTGAGCCCAATGCTTCATGAAGACCCCTTATTTACACACAAACCAAGGACCATGCTGCAATTTCATCTTCTCAAAACAACTAATAATCTCCTTACACATAGGTTCCTAATTTGATAATTGAATTTCTAATGATCTTCAATCTAGTAGTACCTTCTCCCTCAATTGACAGTAGTGCACAATTCTCTTCAATCCAAGCTTTGCACATTTGTAAAAATGATCACTCTTTAATCTCTGAACTGGTGTTCCTTTGTAGGACTGTCAACTACAATGCTATCTAGTTACTGCTTTGGGCCTATGAATTATTTGCACAGCCTCCAATTTTCCTTTTCATGCCTCGCATTGATTTCTATAGTGTCAAAAGCCTCAATTATATTTAACCAATTTAAGAATGCAACTTCACAACCTACACCATTGACTTTGAACTTAATGCTGTTGTTTAGTTGACTTTGATTGTTGGGCTGACTTTTGATTGACTCTGATTGACTTTTAGTCAGCCCAGCCACAGAACCTAATGTTGTTGCTTAGTTGTTGATTGTCATCTTTCTCTGCATAAGTAAATGCAGCTTGCCCTTTCTTCTGCTTTGTCTATACCTGTACAAGATTTTATCCTTTAGTCTTCTTGGATAGTATCTTCCCCGATCCCAAGTTTGTAAATATGTAGTTCTTTTTGGGCAAATTTAAGGTGCTCGAAGTTTTCTTCTGTTTCTGTCTCAACTTTTCTCCATTCTTTTTGTTTTTAAATCAGATTTTGCCTATACCACTTTTAACATAGATATCATGCATCAGTCACTCAAGATTAGCACCTGGCCTTACCCAATGAGATGTTATGACCCAGGACCATTAAAATTTCCAACCATTCTTGACTTAAGAGTAATGCTTGGAGCTTGCCCTACAAGGCTTGAACTTAGAATATTTGGGTAGCAAACGCATCAATTAACCATAAAATCAGAGACATACAGGCTGCTTCTTGCCCATTCTACTCTTATAATTAGAATAGAATTTTTGTTCCATATATTTTTCTCCACATAATTCATCGTATTTTTTATAACCCATTGATCTTTTATTATATGCTGGAGCATTACAAATTTCAAGTGAAAGTTCTGCAGAAACATTAAATGAGATGCACAAATTAATTTCACGTTTCTAGATACATCCATATTCAATAAAGAAGAATATACTGTAATCCATAATACAGCGTCATTGATGAGATAAAATTGCTTTTACACAAGAAAGAGAAAAAAAGTAGGGGGAAACGTTACGAAAGGAAAGTACGCTACCATAAGGTGGCATAAAAGAATTGTAGCTAAAAATGAATTCCAAAATCATATGTAAATAGTTTTTGCATCATTCAGATCTTGGACCATTACAAATCTGTTATGCCAATCAAAAATAAAATATAAGATTTTCACGGAGAAATGTTTGCTCTTTCCAGCCTGCTCATCCTTAACAAAATGATAGATTGTAAATTAAGAGATATGAAGCACACATAATATTTGAAAATATAGAAGACTTGTGTCCAAAATATAGCCTTTTGCACCATCATTGTGAAGATTTATAGAATTTGAAATTTTCAAAATTTAACCCAATAATATACAAAAGCATATGATACAAGGCCATCAAAGACCCGCCCTTAAATATGCATCTAGATAGTGTCTCGAAGCGAGACAGTAACTCATTCTAAATTTCAATGTATGTATTGAATCAAAATGAATCACGAGAAAGAGGAAAGAGATGAACTCCGACAAGAAAACAGACCCTCAATTGGGGTTTGAAAGAAATGGCTGAGCAATAGATATGCAGAAATCCTTTTGTCTTTTGTATTCATTGTAGCGCAGAAAGTAGTAATCTAGATAATCAAAGTTTATTGGAGAATACTTTGCCTGCACATCAAGATTGAATATGTATGTCACAAGATATGATCACAGTCAAGCTTTAAAAAATGCATCAGTTTCCCTAAACACATGGATGATATATTGAAATTTTTACCTGAACTATTGCCCAGAAAGCCCAGTATAGATGTGAAGCAAGAGCATAACAATTTGTCTCAATGTAAATCATTTGCAGCTCAGACTCGGGCACCTAGAAAAGAAACAAACGTCATTACAGGTTCAATAACATTCATCCTTTAGTAAAATAACAGATCCGGTTCACTTAAGGGGAAATCTTCTGTGAACTATAATTATTGAACATTTGAAACAACGTAACTTTAACAAATGAATGCTTCCAAAATATCGTGAGCCCGCATCCTCATTCTGTCTTTCTACAATATTGTAACCTTTACTTCATGCTTAAAATGTCCCTTGATATAGTGATACTCAGAAGCATAAAGTACAGACGAAACCAAAAACATACACATGGCATTAATATATTTTTGTTTTACTTTGCTATAAATGTTGATACTCTTTATGGATTTATCATTTCGGATGGCCTAGTTGACCTGGGTGGTGCCATTATGCCGACCAGTTGTTTTTTTATATCCCAGTATGCAATATTTCCTATAAGATATATTTGTAATTATGTATCCAAAGTTTTAAAAAAAATATATTGCATAAAAGATGTACAACACCAAACAAGCAGCTGGTTTCTGCAGTACAGAGAACAGCCAGTTTTTTATGCAATTTCCTTCCCACCTCAAAGGGCCCAGGCACGATATCCTCAACATGATAAAAACACAGAATGTTCTCTGCTAATTTGACCACAATTATTTAATGTGTTTGTTAAACAGTTCTCTCAAGATAAAGTCCGATGGTTCTCAAAGTGGCAGCAGAGCAACACAGATATTCAAACAACAAAGTTTGAGAATTTGAATTAGAATGATTTGACCCAAGGAACAAGGAAAAGCCCACAAAACCCTTTTTTTGTTGCAGAAGACAATAGGTTGGAAGATGCAGAGGCCTTCCTGAGTGAGCGATCACATTGAAAACCCTCCAAGGAGGCATCTCCTAGCATACAGGTAGAAAGAAGATATAGCAACTACAAGTACGGCAGGGATAAACACCCATGTCTGTTTCAACAGAGGCTGATTCTGGCCCAAAAGTATTTCAGCAGATGAACATGGGTCTGAGAAGGAAAAAAACAAGAATTCAAATATGAGAAAGCAAAAGCCAACACGTAATGGTAGCTGTATTTGGAAAAGAATATGGTTTATAACCCAAAGTTTCAGTCATATCCAGCTTTGAATTGTGTCAGCTGAAAGCCACTGATCAAATCCATATGACCTGGCCTCTTTGACATAAGGTTGTAATTCATAACATAAAATAAAATCTCCCCCTTTTTCATTAAATGAAGGGAAGAACATTTGTCCACAGAAGTAAAAACAATAAATATATAAATCAAAGGGTCATCCTGCTCCCAAACCATTTGAATTCAAGGAAAACCACGGGAATCTGTTTTGCCAGATGGAAATGTGGACTTTGTATATCCACAAGGCCAAGCTTTTCTATATTTGCCTGTCTGTTATGTGGCTTTTTGCCATCTGAATGCATGGCTCATAAATCTAGGCCATTGATGGTTCTTTAGCTAGAGAAATTTATGCTTGTTTGATTTGCTTTTTGAGAAACACGGGGGTGCAGAGTATTTATTTCATCAATCTATAGGCGTTTGAATCCCTGTCCTATGAATGCTTTCCTAATTACAGTAAAATAGCAATTATTCTGAAAGTCAGATCACTCTGCACAGGAAAGGATGGAATCATTATACAGTTAATCAGGCCGGTCACTGATTTGAAAGAGATGCATTTGGTAAAGAATAACAATAAATGAGAACGCGAGCAATTTACCAAAACCATGAATTTCCAAGATTTCAAGAAACTATATGTTAAGCTTATCACTTAAAAGTTAACTTTAACACTGTCTGGCTCTCTATTCAAAACATTACAATGGATGCATTAATAATGTCACGGTTTGAGATCACAGATAATTATATCAAAAAATTTGGTCTGAACAACTTGCTAGATTGGTTGTGGAGTAGTTCATCAATAAACATGTTCACTCGGAGCTTTAATGGGGAGGAGATAATAGTTCACTCCATATCAATTGGTTCTTTTCCATCTCCGTCCCTACGACTCTCAAGATTATATTGAGATAGATGACGGGTTATACTTATTAATTGGTACTTTCCATTCATAACGGGTGCCCAAAAATCCTATCTGCCAATTGGTCTTCACGTCTGCACAGACTAAGTATGAACTGATCGTTTCCAACTGTTTAAGAGATGATTTGAATTCCAAGAAAATCTACATTGCAGAGCACATGAGAAATGATGTACAAAGACACAAATTTAGTTTGATCATACCGATTCAGGATTCTCAGGTGACAAATAATGGCGAAAGAAATGGTACTGGGAGTCCTTATCAGGATATCTGCTCAAAAAAGCAATAAACAATGTAGTATTAGAAAATTTCAAATATATACTAGTATCAAGTCAAACCTTTCTTCTCATAATATTTCTCTTTTTGCTCTTCAAAGAATGTGACAACACTGGCTAATTTTCCTACACTACATTGTCAAGCACCATTGTTGCATTTGAGAGTCAAAGAATTTACTCACAAGTTATAATCACATTCAAATCCTGCATATTCATTAAAATGATTTCCAATGTCGTATCCTCGAAAGCTATAGGACCCATACTCAAAATCAATCAAGTAAAGCTTCTCTGTAGAAAACAAGGAACATAATAAGTTTAGCAATATTTCAAATGATTGTATCTGACACAGCAACAAACATAGGTGTGTGCACATATGCATATCTGCTTGTAAGCCCATATATGCTTACTCCCTTGTTCTAAAAAAATCCAGTATTTGATGTATGCCCTGGCAATCAAAGGAATGGGCAAAATTATATCTGAAAGCAAAGCCAAAAAGAGTAAAATGTATCCCAAATGATATCCTTATGCAAGAAACATAAATTGAGTTTGAACTCGTAAGCAGATATACTGCCATAATCCTATGGTAATGTCAGTTAAGAGCAAGGCTGACGAGAAAATCATGTGAGCATGGCAGACATGAAAGTAAGAAGGGGCATGGCAGAAAAAATTCCGACTATTGTATGATACTGTCTTATATTGCAATTACATATTGTCTCTTGGGAATCAGAATCTAATAATTAAGTCAGTGACATCATTCTTCTGCAAGTCTAATTTAATCATTCTTCTCCAGATCTGGACTGCCACAAAAGTGTCTTTATGCCAAAAATCCAAGAGATCGGTCGAGACAATTATGATCAATGCATTCCTCAAATTTCAGGGGTAAATTTTGTATTTGCAGACTTCCTTAAGGGGCAACTAGGTGCAAGGAAATGCAACTTCTGATATATTATAAAGCTTATGGAAGTGAAACTGTATTTGCTTGTGTTTAATAATGAATTCAAAATTGTATTACTTGCGGGGCTTTTAGTGCGTGGTGATTGGATTTGGGGCAATATAAAGAGTTAAAAACATTTTTAAAAAATTGACATCCACAGTCTAAGCATTGTGCTTGATCATTTACATATGAAGAAGTAAAAGGTATCCAATTTGAGGTCAACAATTAATTTTTACAACCATAGTATAACTGCTGAGAAAAAGAAATGAACTTGCAGCCAATGGTTGGACCTTGTTCTTAACCATAATGCACAGCAGAGATTTTGATCCGTTTCATGTTGTGAGATGCAAGTAGTGAGTTTGATCAATAATATAAACATATGCTTTGATTGCGTATGTATATTCTGTGTTATTTTGTTCTATTGTGACTATAGTAGTGTTGTGCACATTGTATCTCCTGCACCATTCTGCTTTTCTATACTAGCAACTCGAGGAACAGAGAATAGCTAAAACAATGACAACCCAACAGGAAGCTGACTAAACCGACAAGAAACATAAAACACCATTTTGCTTTTCTATACTAGCAACTCGAGGAACAGAGAATAACTAAAACAATGACAACCCGACAGGAAGCTGACTAAACTGACAAGAAACATAAAACCATTAACATTTCCTAACACCTTTTAAATTTTCTTCAGATATGGACTACCATTTGTGAATGATACTATTATCATACTATGTTAATAAGTGTGAAAATTTATTTGTTCCACTGTACCTTTTAACCAATGTTGGACGCTTTGATCTTAACATTCTTTGGTGTGCAAATTGCAAGCAACTGATGAACCCTAGAAAGGAGGATCGCAAGATTTTAGGGGAATTCTTTATAATTGAAAGGAGTGTCATTTATAAAATCGAAGGTTAGTCTACATTGTCATCTGCCAAAAAAGCTTGGTCTTTTTAAATACAAAAATAGCCAAAAGGAATATCTCAGACCCTCAAAATTCCGAGGGAATGTTCATTCCTTTTAAGTAGAGTTGATTGTAGCAGTGTAGTTTTATCTACATTATGGCCATAACTATATTAACGGGGGAAGCGAGCAGGCAAAAAACAAACACCTCTTATGGCACTGTTCTATAAAGGTTATATCATTGGAAGAGCTGGGGCAGGGAAGGGTAAGAGAAGAGTAATTTAAGTCGGTCTCTTTGATAGTTTCCTGTTATTTTGGGCAGTCAAGTTATCCAGTATCAAGGAATTCTAATAGAAATTGGTTGACTATGTTTCTGATGATCACGTATTGGATGTTTTTCATATAAAGAATTCGCATTCAGATAGCTTTGTTTTTGACAGTCCTTTTGATAATCTTGAGACATTACTGGGTTGAGATATAAGGGTGAAGGCACCTCAAAGAACAGATAATGCCAATAATTTTCTACAATCAATATGCCCAGAAGGGAAGGGAAGGAGGGATCTTTACATACAGTATTAATTGTACATCTTATTTGTATGAAATGTGTGGAATGCAAGGAAGAATTGATATGGCTCGAATAGCACCGTTACAAGTTGCATTTCGTGGACTTGCAAACATGCTCAGTAGAGACAGCAGACAAACGTAAATATGTTGGCTTTAAGGGATGATAGCATAGTCTCCCACCAAATGCACTGGGATTAATATCAAGCGCACCATTTTCCCTTTAAGACTCCCATCAGTACATAGGCATCCCTTACCATCCATAGCTATTCTCCATTTAAGACTCAAGCTTACTAAAATGGGACTTCAACCAACATATCATGTCTACATGAAAATTAAATGTTTCTCCAATATATATTGCCTCAGTTGAGTCAAACCTTGATCTAGTTGTTTTACCATGAGATATTCCTTAATCAGGTTATAAGATTATTTCATCTCAATTGTAAACCTAGGTCTGGGTCTTCTACTAGGAGAAACCCTGATAAGTTTACCTAAACCTATAGATAATCTTGGGTGTTGGTCTTGTGTGGGGAGAAACCCCTTGGTCAGGCTGAAAGATTACTTCCTCCCAGAGATTGACTTGGGTTTCATTCTTTTTTGAGGAGAAACCCCTTGATCGGGCTATAATATTACATCAGCCTAAATATTAACTTAGCCTAGAGATAATATTGGGCATTGGTCGTGTGGGGAGAAACCCCTCAGTTAGGCTGAAAGATTACTTCATCTCAGAGATTGCCTTGGGTTTCACTCTTTTTTGAGGAGAAACCCCTTGATCAGGCTATAATATTACATCAGACCAGAAATTCCCTGAGTTAGAGTCTTCTACTAAGAGAAGCCTGATTTGAATTTCGGATCAGTAATGTTAGCCATATGAGCTAACTAATCCACCATTCTCATTGTATAATACTGTAACTTGTAACCCTCTTTCTATTGCTCTTTTCCACTTTAAATTACTTAAAACACTCTTTCTATTGCTCTTTTCCAATTGGTTAAGTGATGTAGCCGTTAATAGGATTCAAGAAGTTGTGAAACCCTAAGACCTCAAAAGAGAGAGTTTTTGGTGCAAAGGCTCAAACACTATGAAGATGTCATCAAAAGTACAATTTGATTACATATTTGTGTTCTCAAAAAAGTTATGCAATTTAAAAAAAATGCATGTCAATCTGAATTCGTATGCAAATGTTATGGCCTCCAAAAGTTAATGCATTTGGCTTGGTTGCAAAACTGCCCCAACAGTTTTGCAATGTCAAGTGGTGGTTACATAACTGCCCAGGCGGTTTTGCAAGCTCACGCAGCAGTTTTGCAACAAAGCGGCAGTGTTGCAACAAAATAGTGGTTTCGCAACCGCCACAGCACTTTTGCCCTGCATAAAGCAGCGGTTTCACAAGGAGACAAAGAACAGTTTGAGTAAATGCTGCAGATAGTATCTCTTCATCTTCTGAGTCTTTTTAACTTCTGATTTGAGCTCTCTTTGGTGTCAAAATTGTATATATATATATATATGGAGAGGGTCTTTGTAAGGAAAGAAATGTTTAGTGGATCTTCTTCTTGATTGTATGTGGTTTTTCTAAGTTGGAGTGTGAAAAGTAAAGAGTAAGTGAGCAAGTTGCAGAGCATGTATAAGTGTTTGGACATCTGGTAATGCAAAGTATGTTCATTTACGTCTTGAGAAGGCATTAAACTTGTACAATTGTTGAATTACACACCAGAAGGGGAGAGCAATTGCTTCACCCACTGGAATTTCTCCCACATCGGGTTTCTCCAAGTCACATAGTGTGTTCATCTTAAATTGTCTTCTCTTATGCTTCTTTCTTATGTTCAGTATGTTGTACATTTCATTTCCAACACTTGTTTAACTTTGTTTTAGCATTGAAAGTAGTCTAGAACCGTCACTTGTCAATCATTTGATGAGCTAGGACTAAAGAATATTTGTTGGTGATCTAGAACCGTCACTTGTCAATCATTTGATGAGCTAGGACTAAAGAATATTTGTTGGTGAAACTTAGTGTGGAATATCCAACTAGTTTATAGATCAGATTGGTATCAGAGCAAGTTAGCGTTCCATAGTGTGTAGTTTGTTTGGTGACCATTGTGCAGATATATGCTCTTTACAAGAGCGACAAGTGCTAGTGGAAAAGGTGATTCGGTCTCTTTGCAACAAGAGATATCCACAAGAGAGTGGAACAGAGAAATGCGAAGTATGACCTCTGAAGATGAGAGAATCCCTGAATATGGTGAAGAAAGATTCCAAAAATTGAAGGGGATGTTGCAAACATCTCTCAATCCATGATAGATCTTGGGAAGACTATGAAGGTTGTCATGGCAATACTAGGAATTTCTATGGATACTTCCAAAGTGAGGAGTCTTTGACTTCCGACCATAAGAAAGAGAAGCCATATTCCAATGAAACTCCACCTCGATTCAAAGCAAAGGCAAAAATCAATATCCAGTTGTACGAAGTTAAGGTGAATGCGGATAAACTTGATCATTGGATGGCCCAATTAGACGTATACTTTAATTTGCATCGGATTAGTGAGAAGCAACAAATTTATTTTGCAATATTGAAGCTAGCTAGTTATTCTCTAATTTGGTTTGATAGCTATTGTAATTCTTTGGTTGTTAAGAAAGCTACCACCAATTAGTAATTGAGATGAATTTAAGACTTTGATTAAGAAGCAATTTGATCCTATTTGTTATGAAGAGAAAAGGTGTATTGATTGGCAATTTTTAAGGCAACGAGAAGAAAAAAATGTGCAAATCTATACAAGTGAATTTCAAAAGAAGGTTGTTCAAATGGGAAAATATACATTTGATTGTGACATCCTCATGAAGTATGTTGGAGGGCTGCATGGTCACTTAAAGAGGCTCATTTTACTTGCCAATCCGAAGGACATAGATGAGGGTTGTTGTTAAGCCCACTATTTTGAGATGGATGAGAATAAAGGTCCATCTTCCTCTTCAAAGTCTTCCAATGTTCCGAAGAAAAAAGGTGAGGTCAATCCTACTTTTACTATTGCAAAGAAGGATACTAAAAATCATTGTGTGCATTGTGATGTTGATAGTCACTTCGAGAAGAATTGTTGGAAGTTGCATCTAGAATTGCATCTATTTAAGAAAAAGCAAAAAAACGAGGCCATGATGTCACTCCAAGGAGAAGTGGTTGATAGTAGCTTAAATATGGATGCGAAGTTAAGTTTTACCTCCCTTCAAAAAAAAGGTATGTTTGGGTAGGAATGATGCTCAAGACAAAGGTGTACTTCCTAAACTTTTCCATATCAAAGTTTGAATTAAGATGGTAAAATTTGATGCTCTTATTTATTCTTGCTCTCAAGCTAATTTGACCAGCAATGAGTTGGTAAATAGCCTTGGGTTGGAAATGTATGATCATCCTCATCCTTATGCTCTAGGACGGGTGAAACAAGGAGTAGAGGTAAGGGTTTCCAAAGTCTTCCAATGTTCCGAAGAAAAAAGGTGGGGTCAATCCTACTTTTACTATTGCAAAGATGGATACTAAAAATTAAAATCATTGTGTGCATTGTGATGTTGATAGTCACTTCGAGAAGAATTGTTGGAAGTTGCATCCAGAATTGCATCTATTTAAGAAAAAGCAAAAAAAAGAGGCCATGATGTCACTTAAAGGAGAAGTGGTTGATTGTAGCTTAAATGTGGACACGAAGTTAAGTTTTACCTCTCTTAAAAAAAAGGTATGTTTGGGTAGTAATGATGCTCAAGACAAAGGTGTGCTTTCTAAACTTGTCCATATCAAAGTTCGAATTAAGATGGTAAAATTTGATGCTCTTATTTTTTCTTGCTCTCAAGCTATTTTGACTAGCAAAGAGTTGGTAAATAGCCTTGGGTTGGAAATGTATGATCATCCTCGGCCTTATGCTCTAGGATGGGTGAAACAAGTAGTAGTGATAAGGGTTTCCAAACAATGCAGAGTCAAGTTTACAATAAATGAACATTTCATTGATGAAGTTTTGGTAGATGTTGCTCTTGTTGATATTTGTGGTATAGTTTCTAGCAGCCCCTACATGTCTGTTAGAGATGCTATTTTCATGAGGAGATCTAATGTAGTGTCCCTTTCCTAGTATTTATAAACTCTAAATATTTTTTGTGAATTCTTTTTCCAATATTGCGTATCAATAACATAACAAGCAGCAACATACAAGATTAATATTCTAAACCCTACTAATAACACCAAGACCCCACGACTTTCTTTATTTCAATAAGCTGAAAATACAATGCAATTAAAATCTTTTATTGTAATGAGTTGAATACTTATGAATACTGATGACAAGACAATTGGGAATTGAAATAACACAGAGGAAATATCTGATTATATAATATGCAAAGTACAACCCAAGTTTACAGTGAACATACAACACAAAACACGTATTACAAACCTACGTTGAACATTTGATCATAAAAACAGCTGACAACAAGGTACATAAGTATTATAGTAGCGGTACAGGGCATTGTAGCAGCCATATGGATCACTCACTATAGCAGCGGTATGGATCATTGTAGCAGCAGTCAAATCACTGTAGCATCTGTACGGATCACTATAGCAAACTGAAAATAGAATAAATTTCAATCTTTTGGCACAAATATGACCCTTATATGGAATCACCACAACTAGAATTAGAAGGTTTCCGTCCTCCAATCCTGCACACCAAAGGGTTTTTGTCCTTGGGTGAAAAGATGAACACAAAGGCTCAAGCTTTGAATTGAGGGAGGGCAGACACGAACCCATGGCCTTGACCCTAGTTATAAACCTAACCTAACCCAACCCATAGTTATAAACCCATTATAGGGTAGGGGTGGGCTTGGATAAGAGAGAATGGTTTGCACTCGGCCTATATATCTATCTGGGGGGATGGCCCCCCTCTCTATATAGATTAGAGTTTGATAAAGTTTAGTTTAGTTTAGTTTAGTTTATATAGAGGGGGGAGTGGGGACAAGAATAGGACTTGAATTCAATGAGTAATGAATAATAATTCCTTTTGAACCCAGTTTCTCATTTTATAATAATTTTTTTAATTCCAAACCTAAAAGCATTTAAAACACTTTAATAAAATATTACTTTTTGGCTTGCTTTATAATAATAATACATTTACTTTTTCGCCCACTTTATAATAATAATACATAAGTGTCATTTTATCATGTTGTAAAAAATGAAGTGACTTAGGACCATTTAATATATTATCATTAAATCATTTCTTTAACTTTATCTCTTAACCTACAAGAAATAATGAATACGTTATGAGTCCTCTGATTAGATTAATTCAAAAAAGAGGACATGACAATCCACCCTTCCCGGAATCGCTTGCCCTCAAGCAATTGCATATTAGGATGCTCAAGAATCTTTTCACATTCCTATGTAGTGTCTTTTGGTGGGAGATCCTTCCAATGCAACAAGTATTTTGTTAAGCTCATGTTTCTTAGTTTCTTCACCCTAATATCCACGATGGCTTCTAGAACCAAGATCACTTTGCATTCATCATCCAAAGGAGGCAACTCAAGTGAAGGCGTGATGTGATGTCCCAGTGCCCTTTTGAGGCATGAAATATGAAATACGTTATGAATCTAGTTGTGTTCTGGCAACTCAAGCTCATAAACAACCTTCCCAATCTTTCGTTTAATCCTATAAGGTCCACAGAAGTAGGGCTTGCGCTTCTCAGCTCAACTTTTCTTGAGAGGGGGCTATCTATAGGGTTGCAATCTCAAGAAGACCATGTATCCAACCTCAAAAGTTCTCTCAATAGGTGTTGGAGGTTTTCTTTGAGTGACTCCAATATTTCTTGACTCTGCGTGACCAATTACCCCTGGCACTTTGCTGTCTGTGATGACCAAGTCCACAAAAGAAAAAGCATCATAAGCATACAAGGCTTTGAAAGGAGTCATACCAATTGACAAATAGTTTGAGGTGTTGTAGCAATGCTCCCCGATATAGTCATTTGATCCAAGTTGTTTGCTTCCCTACTACATAGTTCCTCAAATATACCTCAATCACTTGTTCACAATCTCTGTTTGCCCATCTATTTGAGGGTGGTAACTAGGACTTGGAGTCAACTTCGTTCTTGTCGAACCAAAAAGCTCTTGCCAAAATAAACTTAGGAACATGTTGTCCTTGTTGCTTACTATGTTCTTAGGCAACCCATGAAACCCGAATATCTCTTTGAAAAACAAATCAGCACTTGTGGTGCCTTAAACTCAGATGTGACAGCAAAGAAGTGAGTGCATTTAGTAAGCCTATCAACTGCAACATATATACAACTCTTACCTTGAACTTTTAAAAGACCAATGATGAAATCCATAGAGATGCTCACCCATTTTTTATTTGGAACCGGTAAGGGCTGCAACAAACCTATTGAAAATACTTGTTATGTTTTGATCTGATGGCAAGCAATACACTCTTTGATGTATTGGAGGACCTCTCCGTTGAGGCCTTTCCATAAAAATCTCACTAATTTGCTTATGCGTCTTGAAATACCTTGGGTGAGTAACCAATGTTATATCACGTACTGCTTTCAAGGCTTTATTCTTGACTTTTGATTCTGGGACGATATAAATTTTATCCTTGTAAAAGATGAGGTCATCTATCACCTTATACCTGTCATCCTGTATTTTGTCCTCAAAGATATCAAGAGTAAAACATTCTTTGCATAATCTGCTATGATAGTAACCTTCCAATCAACAGAGATTTCAGATATAGAGCATAGAGTAGGTTTTCTGGATAAGGCATCAGCTACAACATTATTTTTACCCTTAACAAACTCTATATCAAAATCATAACCTTGAAGCTTACTCACCCATTTTTGATGTCTATCACTCAAATCTCTTTGGCCAAGGAAGAATTTCAAGGTATTGTAGTCAGTCTTAACCTCAAATCTACCACACACTAGGCACTGCCTAAATTTTACCAAAGTATGCATTATGGCCAACATCTCCTTGTCGTAGATTGAGAATCATTTTTCTCCCTGTGAGTTTCCAGCTCTCAAAAGCTATGGGATGCCCTTGCTGCATTAAAATTGTCCCAATTCCTTCTTGTGATGCATCACACTCTAATACAAATGGAAGTGAAAAATCCAAAATAACTAAGACAGGGCATGAACTCATTACTTGAGCTTGCCAAAAGCTCATTGTGCTAATTTTGGCCAGCTAAAAGCTCCCTTCTTCTTTAGTTCTGTTAATGGAACTGTCAACTGTGAGAAGCCCTTAACAAACGTGCCGTAATAACTGCAGATGCCAAGGAAGCCACTCAACTGTGTCAATGTGGTAGGAGGCCAATCCAAAATAGCTTGGATCTTTTGTTGAACCACCTAAACTCGAGTGTTAATGGCATGGCCCAAGTACAAAATTTCATTCATTCCAAACTAACATTTAGACACCTTAGCAAAGAGTGTGTTATTCTATATTTCTTAGAACTATATCCAAATGCCTCAAATGATCTTCCCAAATCTTGCTATAAATCAAAATGTCATCAAAAAAGATAAACAAATTTTCTCAACTGCTTATTGAAAAAATGATTCATACATGACTGGAAAGTGGCTGCAGCATTTGTCAAGCCAAAAGGCATGACCAAAAATTGAAAGTGCCCAAAGTGACATCCAAAAGTTGTTTTCTACATGTCCTCATCCCTTACACGAATTTGATGATATCCTAATCTCAAATCAATGTTTGAAAAATACACAGCGCCATGCAACTCGTCAATTAACTCATCTATCCTAGGAATGGGATATCTGTTTTTATTGTCTTCTTATTCAAAGCTCTATAGTCAATACACATCCGCATAGTACCATCCTTCGTCACAAGGACTATTGATGATGCAAAGGGACTAGAACTAGACATGATGTGGCCCATCTCCAAAATCTCCTTAATAGCCTTTTCAATTTCTTCCTTGTGCCCTCTTGGATGACGGTAGAGTGTAATCATCACAGACTTAAAACCCGGTTCCAATTATATTATATGCTGAATTCCTCTACCAAGAGGCAATCCTGGAGGTAAACCACTGAATATTGTGCCATGCTTGTCTAGAATAGATTGAATATCCACATGATAGGATTTCTTATCTGTGGATGAAGCTATGGTGTTCACCAAACAACGGGTTGTCCAAGCTACTTGTCCTCTAAAAATTGATCTCTCCATCCTCTTGGTTGTGACAACTCTAGGGCCTCCATTGACGATGCCTTGAAACACCACTTATTTCCCATCTAATTTGAATTTCAGCTCTATGGTTTGATAATACTGAGTGAATTTTCCAAGGGAATGTAACCACTGCACCCCTAATACCATATTTGTCTCTCCTATGCCCACAACATAGAAGTCGTCACGCACCTTGTGCCTGCCAAATGTAATATCCAATTGTTGAATCATCTTGGTGCAAGGGATAGTATAGCCATCGGCCACAATAATATCGAACCCATTAAATTCCTCTATCTTCAAACCTCTTCTGGCTAGCAACCCTTTATCTATAAAATTGTGGAATGCCCCACTATCAATCAACACAATGATTTTATGCCCATGCAGAACTCCCTGAACTCTGAAAGAGTAATATCTAGGAGCGCCAAAAAGTGTAGCAAGGGTGCCCTCGAAATATCCTCTTCATTTTTTTCAGGTTCTGATTTTTTTTCTTCGATTTCTGATTCAAGTTCCTCTGATTCCAATTATGCATCTGATATCACTTCTATGTAATGCACATGTCCTTGCCCAAGACATCTGTGTCCAGGTTCCCATGGGTCCTTGCAAGCAAAACACAATTTCTTTCTCTTGAGCTCATTTTTGGTCTCTATCTCTTTACTTGGTTTTTGTGGCAGCTCTTTTTGCTGAGAAGCTCCTTGCTGAAATAGTTTCTTTTGCTACCCAAAAGGTGATGTCTTTTGCTGCCGAACAGGGGGTGTCTTTGTAAAATATTTATTCTTGAGTGTTGAAGTTTCCAAGTTCAAAGCCCTCTTAATAGCTTCTTGCAAAGATGGAGGATCTAACACTTTTACCAAACCCTTGAGTGGTTCCGTTAGTCCCTCTACAAATAGAACAATAAGTCTTCTTTCAAGTACATCAAGAACCATAGTCGCATTAATCGTCTGAGGAAAAAATCATTTTTTCAAAAATGTAAGTGTTTTTCAAAAAATCGTGATTAATTGGGAAAAATCGAAAAACTTAAAACCCTAACCCTAACCATACTTAACCCTAGGTGTTTAAATCGCAATTTTTCGCATTTAAATCGAAATTTCCACGTTTTAATCGCCAAAGTCAACGATTTTGACACCTACAAGGGTTGACTGGGAATTAATTGCAATTTATTCAACGAAAAAAACGTTTTTGGGGCGATTCAAGTTTAATCGCAATTTTTTCGTGATTTTGGTAACTATGTCAGGAACCATTACTGATAATCTTTGGAATTCAACAATATAGTTGTCCACTATCCCATATTGTTTGAGCTGAGCTAACTCTCTGAAGAGGATCTCTGGATCTTTTCTGTCAAATATTTTTGTCAACTTTTGGCTGAATTCTTCCAGTTTGGTAATGGAACCATGCCCTTGTGTGACCATACCATGATACCACCACCCATGTACCACTCCTTCCAAGTGAAGGGTAACAAAATTGATTGCCTCTTCTTCATACATCGAATTCAATGATAAGTAGGTGTCAGCGTCTATAACCAAGATCTAGTAAAACATTTATTAGATTCATCATATGTAGGAATAGTAATCTTACCCAAACGTTATTGGATATCTTTACAAGGCTTATCCTATTAAGTTCTCCTTCCCCTCCATGTATTATTCTTTATTCTTAGATCACAAAAATCTTAAAAAATCTATGCTTCTTGTATCGCAAAGCTAAGTCCATATTCTACATCACACGCTGCCAAATCATTACCTATGTGAGGTTGGGGCTCTACCTCTTTAGGGTGTTCTTTTTGCATAAATTTTGCTTGGAAAATCTTGGAAGGGGGATTTGATTGTGGCCCACTCATTAGTTGAAGAGCTTCCTTCTCCTTGATTTTCCTTATTCTTATTAATATTTTGCAAAGCTTGAACTAAACCTGCCACGAATTCTCTCAAAGTCATTTAAATTGTTCTTTCCAAATCCCTTTGACCCCTACTGATTGTTTCTTGCAAAGAATTCATTTCATCTCTCTTTTCCCTCTCCTCCATGACGATTTTTATTTTCGGTAATTGAGCCCTTATTTCTCTTTGATAGTACATGGTTTCTCTCCCACTTGCTTGCATAAGATATCACTGAATTAACTTTCCCTCTAGGTTGGCAAAATCATAACTATGATACCACTGTAGTGTCACTTCCCAATATTTATACTCTTTAAAAAAAAATTATGAATTCTTTTTCCAATATGGGTATCAAGAACATAATAAGTAACAACATACAAGATTAATATTCTAAACCCTACTGATAGCACCAAGACCCCACGGATTTATTTATTTTAATAAGCAGAAAATACAATGCAACTGAAATATTTTATTGTAATTAGTTGAATACTCATGAACACTGATGACAAGACATCCGAGTGTTGAAATAACGCATACAAAAATACTTGGTTATATAATACGCAGAGTACAACCCAAGTTTACTATGGACATACTATAGAAAACACTCATTACAGATCTGCGCTGAACATTTGATCATCAATACTGCTGACCATAGGGTACAAAAGTACTGTAACAGCGGTACAGATCACTGTAGCAGTTGTACATATAATTGTAACAGCAGTATGAATCATTGTAACAGTGGTACATATCATTGTATCAGCGCAGTAGCAAACTGAAAATGGAATAAATTTCAATCTTTGGCATAAATATGATCCCTAGATGGAATCACCACAACTAGGATTAGAGGGTTTACGTTCTCCAATCCTGCATACCAAAGGGTTTTCGTCCTTAGGTGAAAAGATGAATACAAAGGCTCAAGCTTTGGAATAAGGTTTGATTTCAATGAGTGATGAATAATAATTCATCTTGAGCCCAATTCTTCCTTTTATAAAAATCCTTTTAATTTAAACACTAAAAAAAATTAAAAAACACTAAAAAATTAATTCTTTTTGGCCCACTTTAGAATAATAATAATACATAAGTGTCGTTTTACCATGTTATGAAAAATAAAGTGACTTAGGACCACTTAAGATATTATTATTAAATCATTTTCATAGCTTTATCCCTTAACCTATGGGAAATAAGGAATAGGCTATGGTTCCTCTGATTAGATTAATTCAAAAAAAGGGACATGACATCTAATGAATATTCTTTAATTAAGGATGGAAAAAACTACACCATCAAATCCTATTAAGGCAAATATAAGCTCTCATTGGTAAGTGCCACTCAAGGTAACCGATTGCTTAATGCTAGTGAGAAGTTTTATTTTCTCATTTTGAAAGATAAGCAAGATAATGGATTAGTGGAATGCAAGGATACTCATAGTTCGTCTACTAACAAAGAGTATGAAATGCAATTAATACAAGGCTGTCCTTTTCCCAACATGGGCCTTCATTGGCACACATTGAGAGAAGAAAATGAGCCACACAAAGGACATGAAAAATTGGACTCAGACGTTCACAATGTTGATAATTTCATTCAACATATACACCTCCAAGTAGAAGAGAGGTACGAGAAGTGGAGAAAGAAATTTCCTCACTGTATGAGTTCCTAAGCTTTCGGGGACCAACCGAAATCCGGATTAGTAATGTTAGCCATATGAGCTAATTAATCCACTATTCTCATTGTATAATAATGAAACTTGAAACACTCTTTCTATTGCTCTTTTCCAATTGGTTAAGTGATGTAATTGTTAATAGGGCTCAAGAATAAATTGTGACACCCTAAGACTGCAAAAGAGATAAGTTTTGGTACAAAGACTAAAACACTATGAAGATGTCATCAAAATTACAATTTGATTGCATAATTGTGTTCCTCTCAAAAAGTTATGCAATTTCAAAAAAAAATCATTGCAACTCGAGTTTGTATCCAAAAGTTATGGCCTCTAGAAGTTAGTGCATTTGCCTTGGTTGCAAAACCGTCGGGTCAAGTGGTGGTTATGTAACCGCCCCAAAAGTTTTGCAAGCTCAAGTGGCGGTTTTGTAAACCACCTTGACAATTTTGCAAAGAGACAAAGAACAGTTTGAGTAATAACTGCAAACAACTTCTATTCATCTTCAAAGTCTTTTTGACCTCTGATTCAAACTCTCTTTGGTGTCGAAATTGTATATATATATATATATGGAGAGGATCTTTGTAAAGGAATGTTCCTCGCAGATCTTCCTCTTGATTGTGTGTGGTTTTTGGAGTTGAAGTGTGAAAAGGAAAGGGTGAGTGAGCAAGTTGCAAAGCATGTACGAGTGTTTGAACATCTTGTAATGCAAAGTATGTTCATGAAGGCCTTGAAAAGGCAGTGAACTTGTACAATTGTTGATTTACATACTGGAAGGGGTGAGCAATTGCCTCACCCACTAGAGTTTTTCCCACAATGGGTTTCTTTAGATCATATAGTGTGTTCATATTATGCTTTGTCTTCTTTTATGCTTCCTTCTTATGTTCAATATGTTGTACATTTCATTTCCAGCACTTGTTTGACTCTATTTTAGAATTGAAAGTAGTCTAGCACAATCATTTATCAATCATTTGATGAGCTAGGAGTATACAAACCATGTTGGTGAAACTTGGTGTGGAATAAATCCACCTAGTTTACGGATCAAAGCCCCTCTGCTAGGCTGTAATAATACCTCATATCAAAGATAACCCTACATCTGAGTCTTTTGTTAGGAAAAAGCTCTTGATCAAGCCATAATATCATTATTCCCCAACCAAAATATACCCTAGTTATAGGTCATTTGCAAGGAAAAACCTCTTGGTCAAGGCAAAAGACTGATACTGTTAATATTTAAATTTGCATCCTATACAATATGAGTTAACAACAAAGTAAAGTGCATTATCAAAATGCATATAATGATTAAAATAAGTTGTCAATGATTGTAATTTTCATATTTGTAAGGGGCCATGAAGCAAAATATATATTTGTTAAGAACTTGCCATATGACAAAGATAACCTAGTTCTTAGATTTTCAAATTATCAAGGGGGTAAGATATGTACATCATCTCACATCTAGTTTAAAAAATTATGGTAAATGTTGAATAGTTGGAATCTATTTGAACTACAAATAGAATGAAAGCTATGTAGCAGGAATCATCTCCCCCCCCCCCCCCATGAATCTAGCCCGGGTACATTTCCAATACTGGTACATCCCAGGGACTTCCCAAAAACATCCAAAAAGGTACCGTAAATGTTTATGACGTTTCCAGGACATAGACGTTTCTGGCGGAAAACTCAAGCAGTCACGGAAAAAAATAAAAAAATACTGTTAAATATTTAAAAAAGAAACCCTAATCTGCTTCTAAATGGTATAACTATAGCCCCCTTCACTCTCATAACACACCAAAAAGAGTTTGCAACTGTAAACAAAAAAAAAAGCTCAGTTTGCGGCAGTTGGAAGGTATTTTTTATTGCAAGTAGAAGTGTAGAAGTTGTTTGTCATTGCAAGGTGGGAGGAGTTGTTTTAGTTTGCCATTGTTGATTACAAAGACGAATCGTTTGTGGAGGCAGCCATTGGCACAAACTTGGATGCTTCTGCATCTTCTTTTGCCCAACTTTCATTTCTTGGTTTTGATGATGACAATCATGGGAGTTCTACACAAAGGTTGGAGAGTGGAGCTAGTGGGAATGGTCTGAGTGGTCCAAATGTTGCTAGTGGGAGTGGCATTCATGATTATGAGGACAATCTGGATGTAGATGATTTATTCATGTAGATTTGAATGTATTTGCAATGTCTACTTTGAACTTTTTGAAGCAATGAATGAACAAACATTTAGTACTTTCAAGTGTTTTACTAAAAATTTGAGTAATATATATTGTTTATATATATATATAGATGTACCCATGACGTATCCAAATCAAGGTTTTTGAAAAATGACATACACACATACCCGTACCCGTACCCAAACAACCTAGAATGAAAGTGATATAAATGTATCATGCGCATGTTGTAATGGAATCTTTGGGCATAAACCCTACATGCCAAAAATTAACACAAGAAAAGCTTCATCTTTCTCTCTCAAGGAGCTCGTCACAGGTATTCCAAAGTCTGTTGTTTTGTTGAATTCAAGAAAGCCTTTGACTCGGTTCCGAGACACCTGCTTTTCCAAAGGTTGAGAGATTTCATTATCCCAGATTCTATGATTACCGCAACTTGGAGGCTTTATGAGACAGTCATTGGGCAGCTTCGTACCTCCCACAGTTTGTCGGACTTTGTGAAGAGTACTATTGGGGTCAAACAAGGATGTCCTCTCTCGCCAACCCTTTTCAGCATATACATTGATGAGTTAGAGGGGTTTCTTCAGCAACATACTCACATGGATGATGGTTGTCTTTTGCATGAGGTGTTTATTGTCATCCTTCTTTTTGCCAATGATGTTGTCCTCTTGTCACACTCTACGAGGGCTTACAACGACAACTCAATGCCCTCGCTCGCTTCTGCGAACTCCAATAGCTTGTGGTCAACCTTAGCAAAACTAAGGTCATGATCTTCAATATCCCCAAGTGCTCTCTCTCCAGATTTCAGATTTTCTACAAAGGGGAACTCCTTGAGATCACATCAGCTTACACTTATTTGGGGGTCCAGTTTTCTGGTCCATGCTTTACCATGATGTTTTCCACTCAACCACGCCTTTGCAAGGGGTATGCCTCTCTTTCTATTTTGGAACATCAGTGTTTCTAGATCCACTTCCAGGATATCCCTTCCAAGCTATGCTTGTTTGATTCTATCATCAAACCTATAGTTTTATATGGTTCAGAGGTTTGGGAACCTAGTCTGGTGGTCGTTGACTGGGCTCGTATTGAGAGGGTCCAGACGCTCAAGCTACAACACATGATCCGTTGCAAACGAACAATTCTTCAGTGCATCATCCAAGCTGAATTTGCCGCCCACCCACTACGCCTTGAGACTATCTTCAGGCTTACTTTTTACATCCACAGAATCAAATTCCTGGTCGTGAGAGATATCCCTACTTAGCACTTTGCTCTTCAGAGAGGATTGCTTCACTAGTCCCCACCATACGTTGGCATTGTTGGTATTTTGAGATAGGTTGCTCCTTTTTATTCGCATCTCTATTGACAGGCTACCCCCTTTCATGTACTCCCTGGAATCCCCTCTTGGGCTCCTTCCCTCTAAGGATGTCATCACTAGGGCTGCCAAAGAGGACATCTACAAACAATATACCCAGACCACCTAGATCTCCCCCCGTGAGCCGCTCAGTCCCAAGCTTGCTTTCTATGCTGATCATTTCTAACAGGTGGTAGACGGTATCATTCATCGCCCTCATTATCTCCAACACCATTGGTCTCACGGCTTGAGATTTCACCTTGGCCACATGAGAGTTTGTTCCCACCAGCTACAAGGTAAAACAGATCATCACATTCTCCTGCAAGACCGGATCTGTCGTTTTTGCTCCCTCTAGGTGCAGACCGAGGACCACTTCATTTTCAGATGCCCAATTTATTATGAGCTCCGGGGAAGATACCATTGCCTCTACAGTTACTCAGAGAACACTCTAGCTAGTTTCTTCAATTATATAGACCACCGATGCTTGGCTCTTTATCTTTGTGATGCTGTCACTTTTCGATGCATATCCTTACAGGAGGGGCCTAGAGTCACTAGATCTCCCATATTGATCACCTCTTTCTTTCAGCCCACTCAGGGGATGGGCAGCAACAACAGTAGTAGCACTAAGCATCCTTTGGATACTAGTACACAACGTTACTAGTTCGTGGCCCTAGGCTTGCGTTGGGCACCCAGGTTCGAACATGGTGCTAGTGTGGGGTCCGATTCGCTACCCCAACGCCCAGGGTTTGCCCCTAGGCACCCGGGTACGTTGGGGGTTCTTCCTAACCCACTCAGGTGATGGGCAGCAACAACAGCAGTAGCGCTAAGCGTCCTTTGGATACTAGTACACAACATTGCCAATTTCAGGAAGAACCCCCAACGCACCCGGATGCCCAGGGGCGAACCCAGGGCGTTGGGGCAGCGAATCGGACTCCGCACTAGCACCAGGTTCAGGAAGAACCCCCAACGCACCCGGGTGCCCAGGGGCGAACCCTGGGCGTTGGGGCAATGAACCTGCAATCACTGGCACCCAAAAGCTGGCAAAAAACATTATTTTATTTATTTTTCCTTTTTCACCAAACCCAATGCATTTAAATAAATTAAAAACACCTTCCTCAACCCTAAAAGCCAAAAGCAAAAGCATACTTCAACACAAATGAGAAGAACAAAGTGACAAAAGGAAAAACACTTGGCTCTTATTTTTCTAATTTTCTCATTATTAGGCTAGGATTTCAATATTTCCTATGTATCAGGCTAGGATTTCAATATTTCCTATGTATCAGGCTAGAATTTCTATATTTTTTATTTTTTTATATATTTTTTGTATGGACGAACCCAATAAAGAACCCAAGGTAAGAAAATCGCTATACCGGCAAACCAGGTTCTTCGAACCTGCACCAAAACCAAAAACGAACTGGTAACATTGATAGTACATCACACATCCAATTTGATAGATCTGTTAGGCAACACTTCTCTCAACGCATCATCACTACTCAGACTACTCCGATCTCCAACCGTGCCATCTCTCGGCATCGTGGCTCTGCACATCTCTAACGACATGGGTCTACTACTTGTCAACCGCCACCAGACCACAAGGGCAAACTGATATTACTAGCTTCTTTTCTACTACGGGAGTTACACCGGCCTTAAATGTTAGGGGAGATTCTAGAGGAAGTGTAGTGCTTCCTCCTAGGATCCCCCAACCTGGTTCCTTCGACCCTGTATACTCGCCAAACATCATTTTCAGATCTCTCACAGTGATCAACAATGGTTCAGATGATTCCTCCACTTCAGGCACAAAGAGAGACATTTGATGCAATTTTCCTCTAGTCTTCATTGACACATGTTCTAGGGGCTTTTGTTCGCCTCTCATTGTTATTTGTATTGCTTTCTTTGCCACTTGTGTTAGTGACTTGCTGTTCTACTTTGTCTATACACTTTATTTCTTTGATTCGACTCTAGGATTTTCTCTTCCTAGAACTTTCTATTGCTAATGATTGTATCCTTCAGTCCCATTGACCTACTTTTGGTCATTTGTGGACATTAATATAATTTTCTTTTCTTTCTTTCTCACTCTTCCCATTTTACCTTTGTTTTTCATTTTTATGCTCTAGTTTTTGTTATACATCATAGGTGTGAAATGTTTTATGACAGTATTTTACCCTTTCTATTGACCAAATTTTTATGACTCTGCTTCTTTTACCCTTTTTGTTGACCAACCTGAGTAGATATCTTTCACCTTAGAAAAAAATTGTTTCTCAGGCACTTCTATTACATCTTTTGTTTTTGGCAACCTGAGTAGATTTATTTCAGCTTAGACAGATCTTTTGTTGCCGAAGAATACTTGGATTGCCTAAACCAAGATGACTCCTTTGAGAGATCATGATTTTCCTTAGGTTTGGACAAATTTAGCAATTCCTAAAGAAACTAAACTTAAGCTGGAGTAAGTTAAAATAATTATGAAATAAGCTGACCTCTGGATGTTTCAACCTATGACCATCACATCTGATGGGGTAATTAATGGATAGCACGTTGGTAGCACAATTGATAGAAATGTGAAATAACTGGTGTAGAAGATGGGCATTCCATAGACTAAACCGAGGAAGTGAATTATTCTTCTTTTACCATTCTGGGTAGAATAACTATCCCACTAAACAGATCAATGCATCAAACTTTGAAAGGAAAGAGGAAATTATCAGATGGCCTACAAAGGTTTTTGAAACCTGTAATAGAAAAATGTAAAGACAATAGGCATATAGTATCAATCTCTTATTTAGGGGGCTTTTCCTCTCATTTTACACAAAAATCATTAAAAAAAAATTGCAAATAAGAGATTAACTATCAGACACCTAAACCAAAATAAATGCACATTTGACCCATCTATCTCCACATTTAAAGTAACAATATACAGTACTCATGCGCGGGTTTCGTGATTAGTTAGAGAGTGGAGGAGACACTACAAGCAGAGTCATCTTGGATTCAGCAGAAAGAAGCATGACTTAGAGAGTGAGGTGCCTTTAAAAAACGGAAGACTGCAGTGCTATAACAAAAGTGTGTTGACCATGAGCACTGAACCTGACAAGGATGACAGGGCTTCTTTAAAGGTACAAACCTGCGCCTTGCATGAAATTAATTTATCTTCACATTCACTCTAATCCCTAGGTCAGGACTCAGGAGAATTCAAGCTTCGTAAGCTTCATGTATATTAATCTTAAATTCCAAAAATGTAGAAATTTGAGAGCTTTTATGGCTGTTTTTAAATAGTGTCCTTTCTACCTATGAAGCAACATATTGTTTTTCCAAAAAGTAATGTATACAGATTCCAATGCCTGATCCTATAGCTCACCTTCCTTTTCGTTTAGCATCAAATTTCCTGAGAGCAAATCATTATGTGCAAACACCACAGGAGCATTTAAAGAATCTGTGACAGCCTGGATATTGAAAGCAATGAAAACATTAGTCACTACACTGCAGATGCAATATCATGTGCCAATAATTATTAACAAAGATTACAAACTTTAAGATAAATTACCAAAATTGCTTTTTTGCAATAAAAGTACTTATTTTAGTCGTTATAAAGACGTTGCAAAAATGTAGGAGAACAAGACATGAAAATAGACAAGCATCTTGCCCAGATATAACAATGCCGGTCTTGTACCAGGCATTCCAAAATAAAAATGATTAGATTCAACAAGAATTGTGAATACATTATTTTCAATTTTGCAATGTAATCGCCAAGCCTGTCTTTGAAGAGGCTGTAAATAACAGACTTTACGGACACAAAGTTATAATTGTCACGTTGCAGCAGCTTAGCATGTGCTCTCTGACCAACAAGAGGTGTTTAGACTGTCCAAATGGTCACAGATAGGGTCAGGACTGGATTTCTGTCACAAGTTCAATAGCCAAGTCCTCTGACCATAAGCACTCTCAAGCACTACCAAGCATATTTATTGAAAAATGCTGAAATAGCAACGTTACCGGTTCGCCAATTTTGACTCGCTTTGGGCACCCCGGTGCAAACCCCTTTTGGGTCCGGGGTTCAGTTCGCTGCCCCAATGCCAAGGGTTCGCCCCGGGGCACCCGGGTGCATTGGGGGTTCTTCTCAAGAAGAACCCCCAACATACCCGAGGCGAACCCTGGGCATTGGGGCAGCGAACAGACAGCCGCCGCCTGCCAAAAGAAGAACCCCCAATGCACCGGGGTGCCCAGAGGCAAACCTTGGGTGTTGGGGCAGCGAGCCCACAATCACCGACAGCCAAAAGCTGAAAAAAAATATTTTTTTAATTTTTTTTTCTCTTTTTCGCCAAACCCAATGCAATTAAATAATTTAAAACACCTTCCTCAACCCTAAAAGCCAAAAGCAAAAGCATAATTCAACACAAATGAGAAGAACAAAGTGATAAAAGGAAAAACACTTGGCTTTTATTTTTCTAATTTTCTCATTGCATACTTCAACTCCATTGCTTCTATAGGTTTGAATCTTCATCAAGCATCATTCTAGTCATTTGCCTACGGTCTAAGTTGCCGATACGGGTACGGATACGGGTACGAGAATCGGATACGGGGATATGGCAATTTTTTTTTGGGGGGTTTGGATACGGTTGGATACAGCTGTAAAAAAATATATATAAAAAATTAAAAAATATAAAAATATAGACATATAAGTAAAATTAACCAAATATTATGCATAGAAGAAACATAATAAGTTAAATAACCACAAAACATACTAATAATTCAATGCCAAATATCATCATAATATTCAATTGTCGAAACTTAGATTAGTCTTATTTATTATTACAAGCATAGTTACTAGGTTCGGAAATCCGAATGCGTTCGGGAGGCGAAAAAAATGCAGAATGCAAAATTTTTGAAAAAATCCGGAAAAAAATCCGGTAAAATCCGGTTCAAAAAATAAAATTATATATATATATATATATATATATATATATATATGCAAAATATTTCAATCTACTAAGGAATGAACATTAATTTAACACTTGCAAAAATGAGAAATGCATAAAAATTTCAAACTTGAATTACATTAAAAGATAGCAAAATATTCATAGTTTAGAGCCTAAGCTCAAAATTGATATAGAACTTAAGTTTCAAACATTTGCAACATCAAACCTAGCGTCAAAATCAAAACTAGCACTAGCACTAGCACCATCAGCGAATCCTCCATCCAGCTCATCAACACTATCAATATTTTCCTCAACTCCTTCAAAGGATGGTTCTCAAAGACGAAGATTGTCATCTTCTTTTGCAAGATTGTGCTCAAGCAATCTTAAATTGCTATGAACAACCACAAGATCTGACAGCTTTTTGGCTCTTAGTCGATTTCTCTTATTAGTATGGATCAAATCATGCGTGCTCCAATTTCTTTCGCATGCAGAAGCATTGGCACATTGAATGTGGACACGCATGGCAAGCTTTTGTAACTCTGGGGTAGAAGAACCATACCTCTGCCACCATAAATGGGGATCCATGCTAACAATGTCTTCTTGTGCCACTTTAAACCACTCGGCCACTCTCCCGCAATGTTGAGACCACTCGCGGGCAAGCAAAATGGGAGCCACTCTGAAATCTTGAAACCCAAAAATATGGCTAAGTTTGAAAACCTGAAACCCTGGAATCTGACTAACTCTGAAATATGATAGGATCCTCCAAAACCTATTTGCATTATAGCTCCTAGCGGTCCGAAACCCCTCTCAAACATCCTGAAAGTATATAAATAAAATATAACTTAAAGTATAAGAAACTAGATGTCCATATTCTTATACTTAAATGTTTATTCAGACTAGATTTACATTTTCTACATTTCTTTTTGACTTCCATTGTTTCTCCTTGTCCGTACAGTTTCAATGTTCAAAAATATGGCGAACCGAATTTTTTAATCCGGAAGCCCACAAAAATTGCACAAAAATAAAAAAAAACTGTTGGATACGCAAGGGATACGAGCAGGATACGTCCTGCCCCCTGCGGATATGTCCAGATACGTCCCAAAACGTATCCGGGCGTATCCGCAGGGGGCAGGGCGTATCCTGCCCATATCCCCCTGCGTATCGAACCCGTATCCATATCGGATCTGTATCGTATCCGTATCTGGGACCCTATACAGCAGTATCTGGTAACGTAGCCTACGGTGATTGAGGAGCCATTTGCTGTCAAGGTAATTTTTATATTGTTTTATTTATTTATTTTTGTCATTTTAAAAAAATTTACTAGTTTCTAGCTGTTGCCCTAGGGTTTGTTTTGATTTTTTTTTGTTTGTTTGTTTTTTAACTTGTAGTTATATATACTATTACTACAATGTCTTGTAGCTCTTCCTCCACTGGCCAAAGGCAACACAAAATGGACTTGACACACTCACCATTGTGGAAATATACAATACTGATAAACCAAGTTTCAGGTGGTGGGGCCTATATTTGCAAATGTAATATTTATGATTCTCAGTGCACAAGCTCATACTTTAGGGTGAAATCACATTTATGTCACATTCCTGAACACAGAATCAAATGTTGCATGGGGAAGGCTAACTCTCCATTGCTACATTCAAAAATCCTTGAATTCATCAAGGAACAAGAAGATGTAAATGTTGCAAATGCCATGAGACTCAGTCACCCTCTAGCAAAGAAAGGGAAGGGATCAAAGAAGCCACCTATTTCCCCAAGTCCTACTTGCGGTTCTCCAGTTGTGCCCATTGGAAGACATCCATTTTTGGGAGCACCCTCTATGCAAGAAGAGGCTTCTCTTCCAAACAAAAGAACAAGAGGCCCATTGGATAGGTCTTTTCAAAATGAGAGCAAGGAGATTAAGGATCAGAAAATTGCACGATGCATATATGCAAATGGGTTGTCTTTCAATGTGGTTCGATCACCATATTGGCAAGAAATGGTGAGAGCAATCAATGAGGCCCCAAAAGATTACAAAGACCCAAAGTTTGAAAATATCCGCACCACTTTATTGGCGAAGGAGAGAAAAAATGTTAAAGATTCTTGTAAGCCAATCAGAGATTCATGGGCTGAAACAGGGGTCTCCATCATTTCCAATGGATGAAAAGATGCAATAAATAGGCCTTTGATCAATGTGGTTGCAGTGTGCCCTAAAGGGGCAATGTTTTTGAAGGCCATTGATTATGAGAGGTGTGAAGGATGTGTAGTTCATTGCCAGCATCCTCATTGAATCCATTGAGGCAGTTGGACCTACAAATGTTATCCAAGTTGTAACGAATAATGCCAAAAATTGCAACGGCGCGGGGATGTTGGTGGAGGCGAGATATGGACACATGTTTTGGACACCTTGTGTTGTCCACTAAGTCAACCTCGTGTTGCAAAAGATGGGGAAGTAAATTGATTGGATCAAACAAGTGTATAATGAAGCTGAGCAAATTCAAATATTTGTCACCAACCATCAACACTCTCAAGCCATTTTCAAATCCTTCTCGACATTGGACTTGTTGAAGGTGTTTTTATTTTAGTATTTTTATTTTTGTTTTAAAATTTTAACTTTTTAATTTTTTAATCTAGTACTTCTATAACTATATTTTTAATTTTGTAATAGGTTGCTCCGACTAGATTCGCTTCTCACACAATCGTCTTGAGATGACCTGTGAGAGTGCGACAAGCACTTAGCAATATGGTCATCAGCAACTTGTGGGGTGTATGGAGGGAGGCGAGCAAAGAGCGGGCCCAAAGAGTGAAAAAATTGATCCTAGATGATGATTGGTGGGTCCGTGTAGATTATTTATTGAGTTTCACTGAGCCCATCATGAGTATGATCCGTTTTGGTGACATGGATCAGCCATGTTTGGGAGAAATATATGATGGCATAGACTCAATGATTGAGAAAATAAAATTCACCATTAATGAAAAAGAGCAAGACCCTGAGGAGAAATTTTTCAAACAAGTGCATTCTATCCTTGTTGAGTGGTGGAACAAAATGAACACCCCGCTACATCTCCTTGCCTTTGCATTGACTCCTCGTTTCTATAGCATGGAGATCCTTTCTTTGTCAAGGGGGGTGCCACCATATAAGGATGTCAAAATGGCTGAAGGGTACAATTTGGCATTGTCTAGGATATTCCCTAATCCCAAAATAGAAGACATGGTTACGAGCGAGTTTGGAGCTTTCATTACCTCCTGAGGTCATAGTCTTAGTGCTTTTTAGGACAAATACAAGAAAGATGGTCCTATGTGGTGGTACCTTCATGGCCAAGGATCACCGAACCTACAACCTCTTGCAATCAAGATCTTGTCATAGGTAAGTTTTGTATTTTTTAAGTTTTTAAATTTATTATTAAGTTTTTCTTTTTCTTTGAAAAATTTTAAATTTATGTTTAAATTTGAATATAGGTTGCAAGTTCATCTTCTTGTGAGCGGGATTGGAGCACATATAGCTTCATTCACTCACAAAAGTGCAACAAGCTCGCATTTAAAAAAGGGCGAGGAGTTGCTCTACATACACTCCAATTTGCATCTTCTATCGCACAAGAACCCAAAGTACAAGGACGAGACGTCAAAGCATTGGGATATAGATCCAGAGGTTGTTGACTTGGATGCTTGCATATCCCGCTTCTCATTAGATGACATTGGCAATCTTTTGGCTTTGACGACACAAAACGTGGCTAGCGAGAGTGGTAGTGTTGATAGTCCATGTGGTTCTACTTCTAATGAACCACAATATCATGATGTTGATGCTCTCGATGAAGAGCAATATGACCATGAAGATTGACTTTTATAGTTTGATGTATCTTGTAATTAATTACAGCCACGGGATAATTATTGATATTTTATATTTTCATATATATGATTTATCATTTTTGTTTAATGGCTACACTTATCATTTATCGACTTATCATTTAGTTGTTTAGTGGTTAATGACAATGGCACTAATTTCCTATGTATCAGGCTAGAATTTCTATATATATATTTTTTGTACAGACGAACCCAATAACGAACCCAAGGAAAAAAAATTGCCATACCGGCGAGCCAGGTTCTTCAAACCCGCAACACAACCAAAAACGAACTGGTAACATTGTGAAATAGATATTGACTTTAGTCGGTATAAATGTACCCTGGCTAGCAGCTTGAATGAGAGCAAACAAAGATAGCTAACAAAAATCTTTTTGAGTTGATCAGCTAAACACAAGACCTTGTAATTAACAATCACTTTGTTTGTGCACCCCCATGCCTCGAGGAGACTTGTGTCTAGGTTATAGCATGTGGTTGTTGACTAGCACCAAGGTATTTTTTGAGGATTGGAAAAATATATATAATGTAGAAGGGTAGGTGAATCCTCAAGCCATTGTCAAACATAACATAGGCGAATAGTTATCAATTTCCGATAGAATGCATATGACTTTGGCGAATGTTTGATATTTAAGAAATTACATGAGACGAAAAATATAATGTTTTGAGGTGAATATTATTTGCGGTACAACAAGCCATCCATCATTCCTAACATTATTCCAACTAATTTAGAGTGTCTATCCATTTACCTCCTATGATGCCTCTCTGAAATCCTAAAATCCTGAAATATGGCTAAGTCTGAAACCTTGAAACCCTGAAATATGGCTAAGTCGAAAACCCTGAAATATGGCCAAGTCTGAAATCTAGTAGGATCCTCCAAAATCTAGAATTTGCATTATATCTCCTAGAGGTCCGAAACCACTCTCAAACATCCTGAAAGTATAAATATAAAATATATCTTAAAGTACAAGTGTCTAAATGACACTTAAATATTTATTTTATATTTATACTATTTGTACAAGCATTTTTTTTGCATTCGTAGGCAAAATTATTGGCAGGAAAAACTGCTATAACAATAATTTGTGGCGAAGAATATTGGATGACTTTACAAATGACATCAAATTAGGGTGAATTTGAGTGTGCATGAAAGTATCTATTTTCTGGCCATATATTATAAATTTTGACAGTGTGTCATAATTTAGGCAAAACTTGAAAAGCACCTTCTATGTTAACTATTTGCCCAACCCAAGTTTTGGTCCCTTAAAATTCGCCAAAGGGCGAAATTTTGCCCCTTAAAAAATACCCTGACTGGCACATAGGATTAGTAGTAAAAACAAAATAAACTAAAATATAAGTGAAAAAATCTGCCACAATTGTCTCATCCCTATTTATTAATAGGCTAAATAAAAAATATATTTTAGACACTAACTGAAAAAAACTTGGACATCAAAAAAGAGCAACTTAATTCAATTTTAATACAAACCCAAGATGTGAATATCTTAACGAACTAATTATTCAATTTAAATAAACATTCAAATCTAGATAATACAGAAATAGAAAATCTTGTTTGCAATGACAAGCATTATTTAAAATAAAAATAGACAGAAATTTGAAGTAGCACAACACAACGGAATAGACACCCTTCAGACATGGCTTCTAAGGCAAACAGTATTCAATGTTTCATGGCACACCATGTGCAGTATAAATAATGCGTTTGAGTGCTTCCCAATTTATCCCAAAAAAAAAACAGAACACAAGCAAAACACCGCAGGGAAAACAATGGTTGCCTCCTCATGCTGTAGAGCATGGAGCAAAACAATGATGATTTATGGATGGGAAACCTCCCTACATGGGTTGGATAGGGGATGAAAGAAGACAATGATACACATGTTGGTCAAGCTGATGGTACCAATATCATTTTAGCTTGTCTCTGCCATATGTTTGATACTGTTTTTATGACAGTGGAATAGAATTTAAATTTTTTGATACAATTTTCAATTTTGCTATCAGATAGTATCACTGATGGGGTTTACTGAAACATACTTTAATCTGGGATGCATCATGCCACACAACTAAACAGTATGCACTCTTCAGTTTAATGAAACATACTTTTACAAACAAGTGTTGTAAGACATTTGAATTCTCTTATCTGGAAAATAGAAAGTAGGTTCAAAATTTAATTGTTGTAGCTCATAAGCCATTTAAATAGCTCATAAAGGAAAACCAATATACGGTTTGATGAATTCCAAATTCTTCCTCCCACCAAGCATATACAATCTCTTTTCTGGCCTTCAAGCATATGTTTTACATTTTTTTTTTCCGAGTCCAAACTTAGATAATAGAAATTCAGTCAACTCCAAAATTCTGATTGGAATGTTTATCTCAGGCTTTGATCTAAAAAAATATGCAGACAATGTATAAGCCATAGTAGCAGGATATTGAACTAAAAACCAATGCAGTAGGTGTGAATCTTGATTAAGAAATGTGGAAAATAGCACCTCCAAAAAGCAATATGAGGTCCAAGCCAGAATGAATACCTTCAAAGCATTTACTTCTTCTCTAAGTTCACCAAATGATATTGATGCATACTTTGCCTGCTTTGCACCATCCTCAAACTGAAGATTGGAAGCTGCCAGAAAATTGACAGTTAGCCAGCAAAATGCAACTTAAAGTTTCGAACCTACCAAAAAATTTAGATACAGTACTTCCAAAGTATAGCCATGCCTAAAAATTAATTTAAAATTTTATTAAATATTAAATAGTATAGATACCTGAGAAGAAACAAAATTTTCACCCAGAAAATCTGACAACATAAGTTAAGGATTTCAGCCCCCAAAAGGCTTTCTATTTAAAACAGAAGTACATAGTTGACAGGACTAAAACCTTTATCAAGGAATTTGAAAATATCTGGCCATAGTTGTGGATCCTTCGGACCGGGAACTTCTGTATGATGAAACCTGCATAGTTGCCTTGCGATCTCTGCTGCATACTTAGGCTTACTCATGTCTGCCAAATTAAGACAGAATGTCAACATTGATATTAAAAGAAGTATCTTTCAGACATCTTAAATACAATCTACGTATACTCACCTGTTGGAGCCATGGTAAAAGCATCAATAAAAGATTGTACCATGCCATTTGCAAAGATGCCAAGCAACTTTGCACCGAATCCAGCAGCAGAAAGATAGGATATTGCCTACACAGCTGATGAATTAGTTAAACTTTAGAATTAAACCTAAAGTAGAAGAAAACAACAGACAAAAGATAAGAAAGTTACGAAGCTTGTTTTTTAATGCACAATCCCTAAGCAATTTTCAAAATTAATTGTATCCCAATGTAACTTCTTTTTTTTCCCTTTTCTGATTAAGGATAAACATCCTGAATCTGGAACCCCATGTATTGGGTGCCCGAACAATCCACCCTCAGTCCCAGTGCAATTATTGAAGATTAATTGTCAGAAAAAAAGATAAAAAAGACCTAGATTCAAAGACTTACTCCAGGGAGGGATCTGATGCTGTTCACCTCTGACAGCAGACAAAATTAAATTGTCGTTAAAATCAAAAGATAATAATTTTAATTAAACATATAGATCAGGGATATCCTTTTCATTTGAGAAGTAATCATGTTAATGGCTTTCGCTTCTACAGGTGATTGTATAGCTAAATAGATTGACTTTAACTTCGAGAGGAGAACATCCAAAATTCTAGAAGAATAATTTCCACTTGTTGGCTTTAATGAAAAGATAGGAACAAAATGATCACATTTTGGGTATCTGCCCAGGAATTCTGTCCAATCTTATAATGTCTCTAATATTTTGCCACTTCAAGTAACACAAGTTTTGCTGATTCAGAAGTATTATATCAAAATAAAGAAGTAATGGAAAGGGCATCAACTATTCTTCAAGCTGTCCTACCCATAGTCAAGTCTACTATCGAAGATGAAGATGTCCTAGGAGATATTTTCCTAGAACTCGGTATACTAGTCAACAATTTAGAAAAACAATCAATCAATCAGGAAAGTGAACAAATGTCCGAGTTGAAAACAATATATTAAATGGCTTCCCAAATAGTCAAAATTATAAGTTGAAGTTCTATCAACTATCTAAGCCTATTTTCCCTCAATCATAGGCTATCAATTCTCTTTGCAGATATAGTAAAACAAATCATAGCATGATATGCTCCTAACGCGTATTATCAAACAATATCCATTCTGATAAATATAAACATAATTAATCCAACTGTTCTTTGGCTGAGCAGAAACTCTCAGATGGGATAATATTATTACCTCAGCCTAGAGATACCCTGGATCTATGTCTTTTCCGAGAGAAAAGACACTACGGGGCATTAATCATACCTCAGCCCAAAGAAAAACCTTTGTCAGGCTATATAATTACCTCTGCCTATATCTTTTGTTGGGAGAAAGTCATCAGTCGAGCTAATAGATTAATGAGTCAACTTTTATCTGATATGTATATATATACACACACACACTATAACTCATTTTAAAGCAAGATTTAAAGGACAAAGAAGACAAATGGTATTAGATCTATAAATTTGCCTTTAATGATAATCAATAAACTTACCTCAACTATCAAAGCAAGAAAGCAATATAAGATGCATTTAGATATTTATTTTCTGGGGAGAAAACGAAGTGCTCAAGGGGAGGCTTGCAAAAAAGCTGATTTCTACAAAAAGGCATTCAAAAGTGTTGGACTTTGATGATGCAATTGTAATTAATAGTAAAATATGAAGGCAGAAAAGACAAACCTGCAGTTCCCGCTCGCGATCAATCACAATTTCTGTATTAGGGCCAAATACACGAACTGTTACAGGATCATCTCCTTTTTCATTGTTTGCCGATACCTTCAACACTGATCATGAAAATCAGTATCAGCATCAATCCCCAGAAAGAATGCAACCACCCTAGTTAAAACTCCAAAATTACAATTTCATGCTTGAAAAAAAAACGTAGACAGGAAAATAACAACTTACAAGCTTGGCATCTATTATTTACTAACATAATGGTTTGCTCTCGACGGTAGTTATAATCTCTATTTATTGGCCTGTGGCCAGATGCGTACTGCAGGTCTCTTTTGCATTTGTTACGTATTTGCATGGTGTCCATTGCCTTCTAGAAGAGTGATAGGCATGTGAAGAAGAGCTTGGAAAAAAAATAAAGAAATTATATTAATGTCCAGGGATAACCAAAATAGGTTCAATGGGGCTCACAAAGTACAACCAGTTATAAAAGAGAAGTGATAGGGCAGAAGGACCCTAGGATATAAAAAGTAACCAACACAAATTACAACAAAAGGTGAATAGAGGGGGCATAAACATAAAGTCGTTAAACCCTGAGCCATAAGATATATTAAGAGTATAAATAACCCTGCGGGGGGAAGGGCCCCTGAAAGAAACATGGAGCGAGGAAAGTACTAAAATAAAAAATATCAATGGCTTTGATTGATTATGGATTCCACTTTTATGATAAGGGATAAGTTTAGAAGGTTACCACTCAAACCAAAATCCAAATGGTTGAAGACTAAGGAAAGGACAGTTAAATTTAATTTTGATGGAGCCTCAAAGGGCAATCCAAACCACTCCACAGTAAGTAGTACTGCAGTATATCAAGAGACAGTACAGGGCATGATCTATTAACTTTCAAAGGGTTTGGGATGCACAAAAAAGATTAGGGAGAAACTGGAAACTATTCTTTGGGACATCGAGATAGGCCCTAAAGGCTGGATTCAATTGTAAAAAACTAATTGCCAAAGGAGATTCAAAGATGGTCATGCCGATTCCCCAATGACAGGGTTGCTGTGAGGTTAAATAGGGAAGGCTCGTGATTATCAATGATGGAAATGGAGTGTTCGAAAGGTAATCCCAAAATTGTCAGGGCTGGAGGTACCTGTCGTAATTCACAAGGAAGACTTGGCTTTTACTTTTTAGAAGGATTGGGGATGCCATCTAAAAATGTAACCGGTGCTATTGCTATCCAAGATGGTCTTGATGGCTAAGCGGGAGGGGATTAAATCAATTTGGTAGGAAACCGACTCGCAAATTGTTGCAGCTCATCTCAAAGATCCCCATCTTTGAGATAAATTCTACAAATTATTTGGAAGATCCCCATCTTGATTGATTATGGATTCCACTTTTATGATAAGGGATAAGTTTAGAAGGTTACCACTCAAACCAAAATCCAAATAGTTGAAGACTAAGGAAAGGACAGTTAATTTTAATTTTGATGGAGCCTCAAAGGGCAATCCAAATCACTCCACAGTAGGTAGTAATGTAGTATATCAAGAGACAGTACAGGGCATGATCTATTAACTTTCAAAGGGTTTGGAATGCACAAAAAAGATTAGGGAAGAACTGGAAACTATTCTTAGCGACATTGAGATAGGCCCTAAAGGCTGGATTCAATTGTAAAAGACTAATTGCCAAAGGAGATTCAAAGATGGTCATGCCAATTCCCCAATGACAGGGTTGCTGCGAGGCTAAATAGGGAAGGCTCGTGACTTCCTCCTTATGACTCCAAATAATTGGCACCTAAGGCAATTGGTAAGATAAATTCTACAAGTCCTTCAGAACTCCAAGGAAATGAACATGGGGAATATTCCTAGAGAGCATAATCATGTGGCTGATTGTCCAGCTAAGGCAGAGACAACCCAACAACCAGGAGAAATTATGACTGATAAGGAATTTACCGTATATGTCCCTCATCTCCATGCTAAAGGCACTTATTCAGGTCAACCAGCCCGAGCATGAAATTCCCCATGAATCAGGGATGGAAAGGATAAGCAATGACTGGGTTAGGTATAAAGAATTAACCCCTAAGTATATGGTGGTTCCCCTAAGTTGATAATTCTTCTATAAAAACTAAAAAAATCCAATGTGTCTAATCTAAGCGACTAACGGCTTTGGAAGGATTCAAATTTTTTAAATGCTAAGTGCCCTATTGATCCCATGGGGAATGAGTGAATGCCCCTCCCAATGATTAAGCATATCAAATCCACCAATGAAAATATTCATTGCACAACCACAATGCCTTTGCACATATGTTAATGATTGAACAACAAATACACAATCAAAATTTTCCTTTATATGATGGGTAATGCATTCCTACTAGAAGGGCAAACATGCAGTAACAATCATGATAATCAAGTCACACATCATCATACATATGATTTCCAGGGATCTCATGCTCAGAGGCCTCAGAGTTTATCTTGAAGCCCAAGATGAAACAGAAAAAGGATGCGGTGCAGTTGTAGATGAAGCTTCATAAGAATCAAGCTCAGAAAAAACACACTCCATCTGAAGATCCTCGGTACTCTCATCCCCTCCTTTGTAAGCCCTTATTCATAATGGTTTTCCTCGTGGAGATCAGGCGGATACTGGAATGTTATATACTAGATCTTCGGCCTTCTTTGCAGTAAAACTATTATACTTTATCGAACAGATAAAGCTACAGGCAGGCCAATTTTTCTCTACAGCTGAACTAGCCACCTGTGAAAGAACACAAATATCTAGAGTCTGCAACAACTATGCACCTGCTCCAGGAAGGGTCCACCATTGTACAAGTCGAAGAGGTCACACTATCAACAATGGATAAGATGCCTACCAAATACTCCAATCCAAAAGCAAATTCTCGAACTGGTCACAAACCTCTTAAGGTTATTTAGGATTCAGAAATATCCTGATAAATGTAAAAGATTTTGATGCTTCCACAGTCCACATCATATTTGCATACAAGGTTTTTTGGAAATAACAGTGTGAATTTTTTTTTCCAGATGATGGATCTCATGGTGAGATCTGAAACACTGATCAAAAACTTTCACACAGTTCTTTCCAAAAACCTTGTGTGCAAATATCCTAATAATGGATAGTTTGAACTTCTTCAGCCACCTTCAAGGGCATATGTGGGCCTTCCCTTTTCCATTTCTCTCCTTAATGTCATCTTAATAACAGATTCAATGCATGCGCCGGGAGATGTAATGAGGTGCTGAACTCAATCTACATGTCAATGACAATTTCCCTTACATGTTCAATGATCCCTTCATCCACTAGCTTCTTTCTATCTTCTCACTCAGAATGTTAAGTGTTTTCTCATTTACGTAGTCCATACTTTCATAGACCTCTCCCACACAAGAGTTATTTGTGTCAATTTCCGGATCAATAATACCAAAGGTTCTGTGAAAGTAACAACAAACCCACTTTTGAGCCAACAATCTTCATCCATAACAAGTTCTTAAGTCATTGTTGCCTTCTCTGAACTATCCTGCCTCCATCCAGCCCGAATTTCACTCAAATCCATGAGCAACATTGCCTACTTCATGTCTGAAAGACATCTCATCATGATAAAATTGGTAGCATACCATGTCTCAGCTATTCTCAACAGCTCTAACCTGGAGAATGCTCAGAAAACTGCTTGAGATGTAGTGATTGGAAATGGAATTCATAATCTCCTTCCTTTGAATTGCAAGCTCCCATATCTGTGGAATGTCATTGATTGGTTTCCCCCATATTTCTGTTTATATTTTAGCATATTTCTGTATATTGGAGTATATTAGTTTCAGAAATTAACTGCCATCCTTCTGAAGCTTGTTAGGAGCTTATGGAAAACTCCTTTGAAGGTATCCATAGCCATAACAAGATCTGCAATGTAATAAACATTTTCGTATTCAATTTGCTGAATCCATTCATAACCAACTATCTTCAATATGCCATGTAAATGAGTCAAGGGTTAGTAACAATGCAAAGAAAAGAAAGGAATATTCTGCCTAGAAAACCCCTCCGCCCGGAGCTCCTGGAGGAAACTCAAGGGTTTCAGGAGCAGGTTGCATAATTCGAGACTGCAAAGATTCCCTAATTAGAACAGTATCCACAAAGTTGAAGGATGGAACAAATAACGAGGCTGAGGCCCAAAGCACTTGTGTTGGGCTTCCAAGTTGCTCTGCAATACGGCATGGTTCTAAAGAAACACAGATCAAAAATTTGGCACCCCAACAACATCCTCAAAGTGGTTTGGCCACTAATGTCTTTGTCTGGACATCAATGCTTCGGAAAGTAAATGCTATGGCAGATTGCCTAGCTAATTCAGGCATTGATCAGGATGAGCCTCTGAAATTGGATGAGTCATGGAATGGACTTAAGGAATGTTGGAAGGATTCAGGCCTTGATTAGGATGAGCCACTGAAATTGTATGAGTCATGGAATGGACTTAAGGAATGTTGGAAGGGAGTCTCCCCATTTCCAGCATCATAAATAATCTCCTTTTATATCCTTGGGGATTTAGATATTGTAATGCACACAATTGTTCATCTCCCTTGAAAAGATTACATTTTGGATTTGAAGCTGATTTCCCATCAACAAATGCCGATTGAAGTGTGTGATATATTTATTCAATTCCCTTGATAATTGGAAAGACATTATCCATGATGAATCTCTCACAGTGTGGTATTATCACATGAGAGTGTGTCTTACTCCTTCATTTGCAGTTGATAAATTGGCAGTTTTCTAGAAGGATAATTGCCGCATTCATTCTATATACAGGGCATTATTAAACTTGAGGAGAGGGAAGTGTGTCATTTAGTTGTTGCATCTTCTACTCAGTGCCCCCTCCGCTCATCACCTCTCTGCCTCTCCTTCTCCCACAGGCAACAATGAAACCCAGCTTCTTCCTTTATTGTTCCAAACAGGAAATGAGTTTTCGTTGCCCAATATAAATTATTATCTTTATCATCCAAACAAGGGAAGTGTTGCAAGCCATCAAATTATTCTTGGGCACGGACTACTTGGAAGATGAAATGACGAGCAGATTCAACTCAGAGGTAGCATCCATGTATGTTAGCAATCTGCTTTCCTTCACCCCAGACAAGGAAACTGTCAAAGCTGTGGCTCGCTGTCCCCTCCATTAGACCAGAGTTTAGAGGTGGATTGGAAACAATTCTTGATGCTATTTATTTCAGCTTGTCATTTACGTGGACACAATGAAGAGGTTTGTGGGTGCACATGATCAAGTTTGAGAAGGGGAACCATTTCCAGCCCTTGATTTTCAGCACCTTCATCGTCAATCAGAAAATGCTGCTCCCACGTCTGACAGGAGATTAAGGGACGCATTGGTGAGGAATATCAAATCATTGAAAAGAATTGCAGGGGTACCCGATGTGGAGGAGCATGGAGCAAGTGGAGAGGAGCTGGCTACGAGAATGGAGGCTGCTGGATCATCAAAGCAGGAAGAGCTGGCCATGCAGATGCCAGCTAGTGAGCTGCAACTGAAGGAAATGACAATTGCCTAGATGGCCACAACAGTTTTTGGTTATATGTTTGTCCTCTGATTGCACTCTCTCCTCTGCAATATAGATGTTAGGATGGTATAAATGGTTTAGCTGCTATAGTTAAAATGGCATAGTCGGTATAGGTGGAATAGCTGGTATAGTTAGAATAGCTTTTTGGAACCACAGAAATGCAGTTTTTTGTATAGTCAAACTTTTCTCAGCTACTTGTTAGGCAAATGACAAATGTTGTAGCTACCTGGTATGACAACCCTGCAAATGCGTATACTGGCTTATGATATTAATGGAAGGGACCCTTTTTAACCCTGTTTGATTGATTAAAAAAATATCTTCAATCTGATTCTATCAGGTAGGAGCTTCTCCAGATCAAGGTTGATGTTGATTCGAGCTTGGGTAGCAATCTTCCAATGGAGAGTAAGAAATTTTGTGCACACATACTCTCCTAACACGTCCAGCTCTCTTAGCATTTAGTCATTCCAAAATTCCTGCAAAAGAGTCATCCAAAGTAGAACCAAGAGCCTCCTTGGAAAAATCCGCTACAACCCTCTTCTTTAACAAGAATGGATAGAAAATAGCCTCTTGGATATAGCCTTGACTCAAATTCACCTTGACTTTTCCAGTTCTTAGCAGCCAAATGCCTAAGAATCCATACATCACGGCATGCTTTAACAAATTCACCTTGACTTTTCCAGTTCTTAGCAGCCAAATGCCTAAGAATCCATCCATCTTCTACCTGTCCATCAAAAACTTCTGTGTAGGAGGATCGCCAAAACAAAAATTAGACACCCACAATCAGTTTCTGTGAAGGAAGACAAAGGTTTCTTCTTTTTCACTGCAACCTTTAGCAGAGGTCTGTCTTAGGACTTCTGAGACTTTTACTTGAAACCATCTACTACTGTGGAAAGCTCATGGAGAAGTAATGTCCCAACTTGAGATACGCATGATGGAGGGATTGTGGCAAGTCATGCAGGAAGAGACTCCTCAAACCAAGGCAAAGAATTCTCAGGCAATAAAAAATAGTGGCAAAGGAAAAAATCAAAAGTTCAACAAACAGAGTGATTAATCCAATATCCCTACTGAAAGCCCTGATTGCAATATAAGACATCAAAATTCTTGATCTACAACTTATTTAAGTTGGTTGGGGCCGTGAATCATTGGAGCCAAATCCTAAGAGAAAAATGTAATGAATCTCAAATGGTCCTGTCTATGATAGAGTCATTGATTGCCATCCTCTACATCTTGCCCTAAGGATTTGGAAAAGATCTCCACGTATCTTATCCACTTAGATCTACTCAGTATCATCAAGCTAATAATATAAATCATTGCATGTTCCAAAAGCTTTGCCCAATAGGGAATGAGGCTAGAGGATGAGAAGCCAAAAGGGAAGGATTACATTCAGCGTTCCTCCAACGAACCAAAAAAATGCTTATGATGCTTGTCTGCTAAGTGGGTCCCCTTGCCCTGTGTTTATTAGCAAAAATACATGAAGAAAATGTCATTAGGGCAACGACTATTAATAAAGGTCGTCTTGAGATGACTTAAACACACACCAGTAAAATCCCAAATATATATATATATATATAGATATAGATATAGATATATAATTCGTATATATGCTCTTCGCTGTGTATATGCACAGATACAGAGAAAGAAACTCTCAACAAAATTATCCGAGACCTTTTTACTTGTTATTATTGTGATAAAGGACTGGGGTAAAGAATGTTGGCATATAATATCCATAAACATGGAATAAACTATTAGAAATACTGTCTTTTCATTATAAATGCCAAGGTATATAAAGATTTCAAGCCCCACATGCTGTCCATGATAATGTCGCGGCAATAATGCAGGCTGCATGAACAAGGCTAAGTGCAAGTCCCAGGTGAATTTTAATGGAATCAATACTGCGAGAACACGGCTGTTGAGCCTAAAGGTGCTCTGAGCTTGTTAATGAATTCAGGGTGGAGTTACAAGACTGTTTTAGTTTTCCTATTGCAATGACCCTATGTGTAAAACTCTCAATGAAATTATGGGGACAGTCCAATTCAGAGAATGAAAAGCAGTACTTACAAAGATTTGTAATTCCCCCGGACACGGTCTCCACCTTGAAGTGGGTATCAGGCAAAGAACTCCATCTCTTGATCAGAGTTCTACACACATCTCTGCACCCATTGTAAACAATATTTTATCAGCAGGACCAGGCATGCATACTCTTTTTATATTCCCTTCATGACAGTGTATTTCAAGCACAGTCATGACAGATATTACAAACCTGATTTGGGTTTCCAATTCCAAGGGAGGCAAGTTCATATCAATGGACAATGAACAGGAGGGCAAACCCAAGACTCCATTACTCTCTTGTTCTGTAATCTTCCTCTGGCCTCCCAGCTTACAGGCACCCATTTCCAGACTACTCTGGAATTCCTCTAACTACTTTACAATACCCGGAAAGGCGTCTGACCAATAGCCAATCCCAGAAAAGTGCAAACAAAATACAGAACAAAAGCTCGAGATCAAGAAAAAACAAACGCTCGAGATCAAGAACACCCAAAAACTAAAAATGGCCTCTGGATGAGTGGTGACTTTCTTCCCGCTTCTCAATAACCCAGGAAAGAAGAGGGAAAAGACTGAAGTACCTTGTTGATGAATCCACTCAGATCCAAGTAACCACTTTCAGTAAGGGGAGAGAACAGGCAAATAAATGACTTCCAAACCAGTGCAGACACCGTCCCCTTATCTGACGAGTTATTTAAATGCCAAGAATCTTGATCGTTGAGCAAATTCTATTATTCTGATCTTCATTTACCCGGAGTTTCAAAAGACCTAGACCGACCGAAGTAATTTCAACCTTCTACGTAACTTCAATTTTTTCTTGGTTGGATCGAATTTTATCCTCCGTCACAATTAATTGCCGTTATTGTTTTTGAAGAAAAAGTGGATCAATTTTAAAATATAGATAGTTTGTCATAGATTTTTTAAATTGCCGTGGAAGCAAAATCTCTTTCGGACGCGATTTGAATGGTCATATTCGCAAACAATTGTGATGTATATGTCTTTTATTGAAGTCAACCATTAAATGAGAGTGTGTTTTCTTCGTCGGTACTTGGCAAAGCTTAAATTTGTCTCTAGAACCTTTGCTCGCTAAGGTCAAATCCTTATGGTAGTTAACCATTCAAGGCAGAATATTAATGTAATTCATTAATATATATTTATTATTAGTTATGAGTCTTTTTTAAAGTGCAATATTAATGCTTTTATTTTTGAAATATTTATTTATATATAATCAATTAAAAAGTTTAAATTTTATATAATTTTAACAGTTACAAAATTTTGTATAAAATTTGTCATTTAATTATTGACATATTCTCAGGGGGTATTTAGGAATATATCTATATTGATATTATGAACAATTAATAAACCTTACAACTCATTTGACCATCAATAATTGATATTTTAAAATATATATTATTTTAGCGTACAGAATTTTAAAATATATATTATTTAATTATAAGAATTTTAAGAAGCTAGGTAGCTAGACAATTGACCGACAAAATTACCCTCTGTATCCCCTCTTCTCTGCGATTACTCAAGCTTAAATCTCACACAAGCATTGTTGTTGGGTTTCGAACCTTGAATCTATTGGATTTTCCCCATTTTTTATGTTGGCTCCTTTGTTATGCAAAACGCAAGTAACACCGAAATGATTTATGAGGAAGTCTTTGTTATCGTTATCCAACACCTAAACACATTCCAATCAAAAACTTCTAACACCATAAAAATAAAAAATATCCGAACTATTTTCTCAAAATTTTCCATTTCTATTTTTATTAAGTCGTGGAAGAGCTAGCTATTGACTCCCTACAAATGATGGACAGATTAGTGGCGCTGACTGAACGACCGACCCCTCCATCACATTAAAAAAAAGGATGCAATACAACCTTACTCTTAAACTCATACTATTTTCAATTAAGCGAAGTCAAAAGATTCTCTTGTTTTCTTAAAATTATGAAAAATATTTTAATCAAAACTTCTCTCAAAATATCTTCTTAAATTTGTCACATCTCACTTGTTCTGCACAAAAATAATTTATAAATTTATCACCTCTCACTTCAAAAAGTAATTTGATTGACCAAGTCTTCAACGTTGAACATAAATTAATTTAGAAAATATACATTGATAGAACATTAAGTGTCATGATTGTAGCCTATCTTGGAAATTCGTAACCCTCTAAAAACCATGGATAGGGAGCCACTACCATCATTTTCGAGAGTTTGGTAAGCATTTTAAAAATAAGATTTACTCTAAACCAACCACGTAGCAAGCAAGTACATGATAAGTCTACCATTGCCTCCCCTTCATTTTATTGTTCTTCCACCATGAAAATAAGGGTATCTATGATATACACACAAAGACATTAAATGAGAACCATAATCTAACTTTAGTTTAAACCTTTTCATAATAAAGCAAAGGCATTAAATGATTATTATTCCATGCCTAACATGCAATTTTAATAATTATGCTATTATTAAGAGAGTATTTTTATAACATTTTTTTTATATTTTTTATAATATTATGTTATAAAAATTTAAAAGACTAATAATAGAGGTGACACTAGCATTAATTTCTCAAATTTTTGATAGCGATAGCATAACCAAAAGTATGGCACTACTCACGAAGCCCATCAGTGAATCAAAGGCATATAGGCTAACGACGAAGTCGAAGGCTAATGCAAAGTCTAGAAGCATAAGGCAACGACAAGTGGCAAAGGCCTAAATCCAAGTTGAGTCCAAAAACAAAGCGCAGAATGATAGATGTGGCTGATAGAAGTAAAACCACTCAATCACAGCATGGATGCTTTGTAGAGCAAAACAAAATAAAATAGTGTATTTGTTATTTTTAATTAAAAAGGCAACTCACTTTGTGTATAAATGTGGTCTATGCTTTCCATTAAATTCAAAGTGATGTGTGGCTCTATTTATTCTCCATCTCATTTTGTCTCCCTGCGACTCTGTTGCTATGATTTTTCTTTGTTATAGAAATACATCAAGATTTATTCATTTAAACCAACATGCATTGGTCGCTTAGTCAATGGAAAAAAAAAATTCTATTACTTGATAATTAAGGATAGCAAGTACAATTTAATCTATTGATTTCAATGATTATACAGTTCATTAAATCATGGAAGCAAGTATGTGATATGACCAATACATATACTCCAACTTGGAATCGAGTAACATCAAAATTTATATATGTTTATTTTTTTATTTTTTATTTTTTTGTAAATTGTTATAAAAAACTTGAGTGGGTAACATGCCATAAAAAGGCAATGGCCAATGTTACTATACAAGTTTTATCTTTCTCATTTCATATTTCATATTCTTTAATTGTGCAAATTGTTTGCTATGTGGATATTTCATGAACCACATTGTTATGAACTTTCTAATATAACAACATGTTGTACAAGTTCAAACATCATCTTTCCAAAACTTTTAAAAATCTAATAAATGGACCCACTACATTTTCTTAATGCATGAAAGTGTAAGTAATTCATATTTGACACCATCACTTTGACCTAAGCCACGTGGATTTTGTGGACACCAAACTTTATACAATATAGACTATATTCTCTAATATATCTATGTACAAAGGAAAACTAACTTTATATTTTATTGCTAAACAAGTCTCAAAACTATTTTATTATAAACATTCGTCTATATAACATCATCCCATAATTTTGAAACAACTTCAACTAACGAATCTCTTACCACCTTAAGCACTTTCTCATAATTGCATATCCACCAATATGGTAGGGACTAGTTGCTACGTGGCCCTTATTTGAATTAGGTGTTATTGTTATCTTTTAGTTGAATGTTGTGTATTTTGTTATTTTTCCTTCTTTCTTAGACAAGGTGTGCTTCCCTTTGTGAGGTGTCTTGTTTGTCTTGGTTCTCCTCTGTAATCCTTGTCTCATTAATGTTTTTATCTGTTGTGGGAACTGGGCCCCTGGTTTGTGCCCCAATACCGGTTCATAGCTTCGGTCAAAAGAGTTTTACCCAATCAAATATATATATATATATATATATATATATATATATATATATATATATATATGTATGTATATATATATGTATGTATGTATATATATATGTATGTATACATATATGTATGTATACATATATGTATATATATATTATGTGTATATGTGTATATGTATACATATATGTATATATATATATACATACATATATATATATATATATACATATATATATATATATATATATTATTAGCTTCGAGAAATTAAAATATATGTTTATTATTGTTTTTTTAGGAATTAAATATATATTAAGCAATAGTTCAAATATTTTAAATATATTTATTTGAAAAATGTTCAGATGTATCAATCTCAAGGCACTTATCTTGGATTCGTCATATAGATTTTTTTCATTGAAAGTGCATTTTGACTAATGACACCATCACATTCTCTTAAAAAAAATCATTGACTAGTGATAAATGGCATTAATCTAGTTGCTCCATTCTTTCAATCTCAAAAAAAATTGAGGAAAATTAATGGGTTTCAAACACCATCATATGATCAAGTTAGACACATATATTTGGTACAAGACCCTTTTTCCATTGTCTTTTATCACCAATTTATCATATTTGCCATACTTGTGTATATTTGTATATTTCTAAGACTTCTACGATCCCTCATTGGTCTCCATTTAGCCCTTGAGCCTTAAAAAAACATCTAACACTTATCATAATCTATATGTTAGCATTCTTGAACTAAATATCAATTATTATCATGGTCCTCATTGATATCTAAGTCTTTTTTCATTATAGGTTAAACTCACACCCTATGCGAGACTGCTTTAGGTAAACATGTGCCCTATGTGAGTTTGTCATTGTTGTTGATCTTAATTAAGCCTTTGATTTTACTCTTTATAATTTCAAATGTCAGCTAACATGCCCAACTTGTCTTAGATCACCCCATTTATACAAGTCATCCTAAACTATTTAATGATAATCAAGGTATCATAAAAAATAATAGAAAATCAAGGTCAAAACCTAGAGCAGAGCCAAACATCAAATATCATTATTCCTCCTATTTCAAGTTGAGTTTAATTAATTTATATCTTACACACTTACGATGGAGTTGTTTATATTGGCCTCTCAACATCCCCTAATATCAAAAAAAGGTTTTAGCTTGCATGTAGCTACATCATCACTTACATAAAAGAGAAGGTTCCAAATTCTTATTCAAGGTATTCCATTTAACTCACTAAGAACTACGTGGAGGTCTAATTTTGGCATTGAGATACGTAGTTTGTAACACTGCATTAATGATTGTCTGACTCCATAACTAATGGTTTGTTTTGAGTGTCAAGCTAAGTTAAACTGGACTAATAAAATTGAAATTTGGGACACTTCCATTGGGTTTTAGGGGGTCAAAATTTATCGAGCAAATATTGATGCCATCTCACGACATTCCCTTCATTATTAGCTTTCCAACGGTTCAAACGGTGAGTCAATTGGAGCTACGGTGCAAAAGTTATGGCTCCCGAAAGTTCCGCCATCAAATGGGGTGGACCCATCACCCAAATTGTCATCTGAATTGTTGTCCGGATCATTCCTCCCTCCTTGAGAAGCAATGGTCCCCATTGCATCAAGATTTTTCATCAAGTGTGGTAGTTTTACTTTGATTTGATTCCCGTTGCATACCCAATTGTTCACCATTTCTATCTGACCATCAGTCTGTGGATGGAAGGTTGTGAACTTCTTCAGCTCAATATCTATTTGCTTCTATTGTTGTGTTGTTTGTGTAGTCAAGGCTGTAACATCGACCCTTTTGGATTCCTGTGGCTTGACCACCATGAGAAAAAAATTCTTGGCACTAATCAAAGAGACAGATGTGGAAGGTGGTACTTCTGGTACCCTGTAGCGCCGTGTTCCAAGAGTGAGAGTGATCCTTCTAGTTCTTGATTCATATATACCATGTCGATCATACATGAATGGCTGACCAAGGAGTACATCACAAACATCTAGATTGACCACATCACATAAGACCTCATCTTGGAAAGGTTGTATTGCATATGAGAGAAGACACGGAGGTTTCTCCCTAGACTCAACCATCCAATGCTGTATGGTTTTGGGTGAGGCTTCATGGGCAGATTTAGGCTTTTCACAACATTAGCAGAGAGTAAATTCTTTTGACTTCCACTATCAAGAATGAAATGTAAAGGCTTACCTTTCACCCATAACTTAGAGTGAAACAACCTTTCCTTGTCATCTAGCATCTTGTTGTGTGTCTGTGATGAAGCAACAATGGCTTCAGGATCAGCATCTATAATTTCTTCTTTAACCTCTTCGACTACAGGGTCTATATGAGGTAGAGAAGAGGATTGTGACTCAGAAAGCAGTGATTTGATAGCTCGACATTCTTCTTTGGAGTGAGTTCCAGATTTGTGATAATCACACCACTTCCCAGCCTTTCCTTCCTTTTGCTTCCAATTTTGGCCTCGTGTTTGACCTTCTTTGTCACTTTTCCATTTTGAAGACTGATTCTTTATATTCATTCTTCCATGCTTCAGCTCAATCTTTATTGCGAACTTATATGCCTCACTGATGGTTTCCAAAGTGAAGAGTTCCATTTCTCCCCGTATGTACCATTGTAGTCCACCACGATATTTGAGAACCTTGTGTTTCTCACTTTCTTGGATGCCTAATCTTGCAGATGGAGAATGAAAAATGTCAGTGTAATCTTGAACAGATTGTTCCTTACCTTGGCGAAGTTGTTGCCACTCTATATACAGATCGTCATATGCTCCAATGGGGTAGTATTCTTCCTTCACCGCTTCCACAAAATTATCCCAGGTAGGTTTCATCTCAAGGCCAATGTCATCTATACTGAACCTCTTTTTTGTACACTTCCCACCAGTTTTTCACAGGCAATGTTGATTTCAAAAGAGCAAAAGTAATCTTTTCTCCATTGGTGAACTTATTTACAGAGAAGTAGGAAGACAATTGATCCAACCAGTTTTCTACTGCATTGGCATTGATTTTGCCTTCAAATGTAGGAATATCAAAATTTACTTGGACCTTGAAGGGTGTTGGGGCACTGAAAGGACGTTCCTTGGTTGAGGAGCCAGGAAGTGGAGCCGTAGATCTAGGATTTCCCATCAGAAGTGTTTGAAGAATTTGGGCAAACTGTTGTAGCATCTGCGCTTGTTGACGTTGGAGGGCTTCATTCACCATTTCCTTGAAAGGATCAAATGTCTCAGTGTCGTCCACCATTTGAAGTCGTTTGGAGCGAATAGGTGGAAAATTTGGAAGCTCTGTTGTTTCCCACCCAAGCTTCTTGTAGCCTGACCTTGTCCTTAGGATCATACACTCTCAAGACGAACCGCTCTGATACCACTGATCCAAAACTCAAAAAAATCTTTAGTTGAAATATAATTCAAAAATAAGAACAACACAATTCGAATAATGTTATCTCTGAAAATAGATGTTTTATTTATCGAAATTGCAGACCCAAACATATGCTTATCTCTGAGAAGAGATGTTTGATTTCCCTTTCGGGTTACATCTTCATTTATACATGTTTTGAAGGTGTGGGGAGGATGTGGAAGGTCACCAATCTCGAGGGAGATGAATTGGTTCGACTTCCACAATTTACAACAATACAAAATTCAAGGAATTACTATTTTTAAAAACTTACTATTTTTAGACTAGACTAATAAAATTGAAATTTGGGACACTTTCATTGGTTTTTAGGGGGTCAAACTTCATTGAGCAAAGCTCGATGCCATCTCACGACTTTCCCCTCATTATTAGCTTTCCAACGGTTCAAACGGTGAGTCAATTTGGAGCTATGGTGCAAAAGTTATGGCTCCCGAAAGTTCTGCCATCAAATGGGGTGGACCCATCACCCGAATTGTCATCTAAATTATTGTCCGGATCAGTTTGATATTTGTATTGACATCTCACACTATTACATTCCAAAACCACCACCCTTGGCTATCGACGTGATAATATTCTAAAAAAAAATATTGTCTACTTGAATTTTCTTCTTTCATTCCATATGGTCTTCATAAAATTTCCATCATATTTTATGCTTAAAAAACGTAAATATATTAATATGGTCAATCGATTTGTAACTAAATAGTCAAAATTTGAACCACAAGGGCATAATTCCATAAGAGCTTTGGGTTCATGTTGCTCCTAGGTGAATCTTGTAGAGTTTCCTTCAAATATGCAAGGAAGACTCATTAAATGCCCAACATAGTTATAAGTTTTCACCATACATTGCAGACAAAGGGGTATTGAAGTAATAGATGATCTATTGATTCTTCATTAGCACTACACATTACACACATTTATGGACCATGGAGTGCGATCTTATTTATTATGTCGGGGTTTGGGACCCTATTCTTGCAAGTTAACTAGGCAAAGGTATTAGTTTTAAGGGGATAAATTTTGACCATATTTATTGATTTAGCTAGTCCCCTATCACTATATGGTCACATGTAGCAAATTTGTACTCTCTACCCACCCTATACCTCCCATCTTTGTCCCATTTCCATCTAACGATGTCCTATTCATGGATACTAAGATTATTTTCCAATTGATGATTAATGAAAACATTTATTTTTGGTCCTACTAGAAAGGATAGTTGAGTGAACCCCTATAGAGTTACCCATACAATATTTGAATACCCTTCCCTTGGGGAGATATTTAGGTAAGGTTATTCTTGTTTTAATTATATGATCATTAGTGCTTGGTGACCTTCCCATTAATCCTCCCAAAATTTTGTGTTCTTTCCATTTTATTTCACAAGTTAGATGATTACAACTCTCTCTCTAGCAGTTGAGATGTAAATTTTCACTTACGGGAGCTCATTGGATCCTATTTCACAATGAAAATTGTTTTTGCTTCTTTGGAATCAAAGCATTTCTCTAAGTTGAGAAGGTTGTTCCATGATTGATCATCTTCCTCCATCATTCTCGAATACAACTTGGCTCCCATGGCCATATTGTGTATCTCTAAGTTTTTAATCCTAACCCCACCTTTCATTTCTCCCTGGCAAACACTTTCCTAATTTATCAAATGTATTCTCACAATATCGTTCGAAGATCCATACCACATAAAAACACTTATTATTTTTTCCATTCTTGAGAGAGCTTCTTTTGGAACTATTCGGACGAAGTATATATATATACAAGGGGATCTTGTAACATAGATTTGATTAGGATCAATCTTCTAACAAGATTTTACCATTTTTTTTTCCAAATGGCCAACCTCATTTCAAACTTATCCAATGATTTCTAGCCATATCTTAGTGATAAGTTAGGGGAATTAGAGAAATTAGTGAAAAAGGTGAAATTATAGAAATAAGTGAAACTTTGTGAAGTTGGGGGAAAATCAAAGAAATTAGAGTGCAATTAGGGTTAAAAAGCCAAATTTTTAAAATATGGTGAAAATATCAAGGAAAAGGGGAAATTAAATATATTAGTGAAAATTTGAGGAAAATGAGTGTGCACTTATTTTTGTTTTATTTTAATATGCTTGCATGAATTCACGTGCACTCATCAAAATGGGGCATTATATAAACACTTAATTTTGGCATATGACATAATTTATCATGTATTTGTCATGTCATGTCACACTTAGCCTATTTGTGTATGTTTGACTCTTTTCAGAAACTTTTCCCTCACGTTGGACCCTTCACAGATTTGCATCTACATTTCCTCATAAAAACCTCAAACTTGTTAGTTGTTTACCTTAGGATCCATTTAGTCATCCTCAATCTAGCTAGATCCTTATTTTTTAGCCTTTTTATATCATGATCATTATCATGGATCTATTATTCTAGTTTAATTTTAATTAGTGGTCGTTGATTCTACTCACCTACCTTTTATGGGTTCTTTTCTCCATGTGTTTGATTTCTCGTGCCTTGATTGTCGATTATGTGTTATCAAGTATTCCATCTTTTAACCTCTTTATTGAGCTACACAATGAGTATATCCATTACACATTTTTCAAGGAACATGAACATTGATCCAAGTATGCCCTTATCATCGATTCAAGTCTTGTGCTTACACACTTGTACCAAAAGAAGATTTCACAATGAAGCATATAGTTACATTTGATTATCTAGGGAGAGAAGGTGAAGTCCTTTCTCTCATTTTGGTTAGGAATACTCATAAACACTAGAATTAGATTGGGCCCTAATTTTGACTGTGTTATATGCAGTTGCAACCATCAAGGGGGCCCAAGACACTAACCTTGCATGTGTTTTAGATTCTTGATAATTTTTGGTGAATTGGGGTTACATCAAAAAAGAATATATTCTCAAGACTATGCACAATAATTATTCCAAGGGAAGATTGATTCCCATACCTTTTCTACTGTTGAAGAATCCTAAAAAAATTTAGATCCCCAAAAGCAACAATGACATAATCACCAGACTCACCATAAACTTATCATAATTAGATGTGCAATTATAATTTGTCTTAATCAGTGATGACTAATTTTTTTCATCATTAGAAACACACTAAAATTTCAAGGTTTTAGTCTACACAGTCTCAAAGCCTGATTCCTAGCATTGAGAGAAATATCCAAAACCTAGGTATATCATATTAAAGTACGCATCTCTCTTTATCCTTCTCTTATCCAATTTATCGAGTTTATCAATAATTACATATTTCAAATCTTGATTTCAACATATTAGGAAAGTTTTATTTACCCAATTTCTTATATTTATATAGATTTTTTTTTATGCCATAGTTGTATTAGATTGTGTATCTTAAACCATAATTCAATAAAGTATTTTGGTGAACCCAACCTATAACAACTCTAAATATCAAGGTAAATTAGCATTCAAGGCTAAGGTTTATGATTTTCATCATTATTGAAAAATCAAGTCTTCTAACACTTTATTCATCCACCCCATCTTTATCATCATTCATAATATTGTCGTACATGACATTATCATCATCAAAATTATAATCACGTTCAATATGAATGTATTCACCAATCACATTTGTATCAACTACATTGTTAACATATAAGGATCATGAATTCAAGTAATAATATGTCACGTCCATTTTCCATGACACCATAAAAGGACATGATTAGTGCATTCATTGTTAAATGTTATCATGTGATTAATTAACTGAATGAGGATTTTGGGTTATGGACTAACAAATTGATTTGTTAGATTAAATCATTATTTTTATTTAAGCAATTTGATTATGATTAATTTTAGATTTGTTTATATAGTTGGACTAATGATGATTATTTAATAGAAATCATTACTTACTTTTATGCAATTTAAATTGATTAATGTCAAATGGATTTGATGTTTATACTGCTTGTGATTATCATATGGTTTGGATAATTTAACCTATTCAAACCACTCTTCTAATTATGGTGAGTATGACTGTATAATAGGTTTTCCCCATAGCAAGAGAGAGGGCATCATTCAAGAGAGTTGGGTAGATGCCCTACTAATGGCATGTGAGAGAAAGAGGTGTATACAAGTCAAATAAACTACATTTAATAGTGAATCCATAATTAACACATGTATGCCACTAGGGAAGGGTAGAAATAATGTTTTGGAAACATGTATTGTTGTTCACTCCTTAGTGTGTTTATGGTAGATCATGTTATGTGCTTTGATCTCTTTCAATTATAGTTATTGACCATATACTTATGCTTTTGGTATGATTGAATTCATAGTAATTATTTCACAACCTCTACTTGAGACCGATATAATACATGAACTTGTTGCTACCAATAAAGTTATTGGCATGGATAGTCAAAGGCTATCACTCCAATTTTTTTTTTACCATTTGGTGAATAAAATCAGTTTATGAATTTAGCTTCAAACTAGTCAACACCGGTTGACATGTCGATCTAGTGTTGATTTATTATAGCGATTTCATTAGTCTTGTTTTTTGTTGTTTATGACTTACATACGAGTTTTTAGTTATTATATTGTTATATGTCTTGATTTACATAACATTATATTTTAGACTTTATTTTGATTTTGTGTTACAAATTTAATTTTAAATTTATACTTGTATTATTAGTCGTAATCTTACCTTGACATCAACCTTGAATTAGTAATTGACTCAAATACAAGATGCAACTTTACTCTACCTAAATACCTAGGACTCAAACCTATGACATAGAATTGACATTGTTATCTAATCTAAACATTATTGATTAAGGGACCCTTTAACGGTCAACACTTTACTCAAATCATATTTGGTAAAATATTTGTCTAAGCTACCAAATCATTTAACATCTTCAAATATTGTTATGTTAAGAACAACTATCAATAGACAATGCATATAATATAGGTATTGTATTCAAGTAAATAACATCACTTCAAAACTGCATGGGTCATGGTCCTAAAAAAAATATGAACTAGAGTTTATAGTGATTTAAACCAACCATGGCTTAGAACTTAAGTCACAAACCCAACCATTTTTCAATTGAAATAAAGTTAAATTGAGATTCAATTTTTTTTAGAAAATCTAAGTGAAATCACTTTTTTTATGAAACCATTATTTTGGCAAGGCATTAGGGTTTTATTAGTTTACTTTAGGTCATCATTTAGTTGACTTTAGGTCATCATTATATGTTGAGGCTAACATGTTGGAAACATTCTAGCCAATTGTGAATTTGAACTGACATGTAGAAGACAACGATTTTGAAAAGAGTTTACATGTATTTTTTAGTGAATGGACTGAGAGTATGCATGGAGGTTTTGGGCAAGGCTCATGGTCATTTTAGTAGTATTATTCTAGATGATTATCACTTTCAAGAAGATATTTTCATTACGGCGATACAAGCCCTGTGAACTGTGCCTTTTCCATTCTTATTCAAGGTCTTGATAGCCCTTTTAGGGATAAGGAGCTATAAAAATAATGTTTTGGGTAGATTGAAAACACAAGAAAACATGGGGAAGAGATGAGAGGACATGCAAGGAAGAAGTGGAAGAGAAAAAAAGTTATTTTTATTTGCATCTTTTTTGAGGCAAGGGTGTAACTTCCTCCTATCTCCCCATATATATATATATATATATATATATATCATTATCAAATCAAGAATATAGAAAGGTATATATATTATTGTGTATTAGTATGCCAAATTATATACCCTTGTGCTTTTATATCTAGATACAATTACCATTGTCTATCTTTTATTATTCACCTTACCTTAAGGTATGTGCAAATTTGAATCATTAATCATTACCTTAATTATGAGGGAACACCTGGAAAGTGGTCCGGAAACTTGGAAGGAATTAGGTCTAGTTTTTTGCTCTTTGTACCTCTATTTGGTCTTGGATCTGGCCTAAATTCGTTATGTAAAAGAATTATGTAAATCTTCTTGTTGAAATCCTCTCAAGATTGCACTTATGAATTGTTTATGTATTTATCCACATTCGATGTATTGCATGGAAAAATTCCTTTTGAACTTGAATCATATTTAGTTAGGCATAGACTAGGTGACTTTTTGGTATATAATATGTTGGCCTATGGTCCCACTATTGTTAAGTATCTAGATGATTATACTCTAGCAGGGTCATACAATCTATTATATTATAGTCCTAAAGTTTTCTTCTTCCATCAATATTGCAATAATGTTCTTAACCCTAGGGTATGGTGTAGATAGAACCTTGATCTCTACTTGGATTATGTTTTAAACTATGAAGATATCCATTGAAATCCTATGATGATTAATCAACTACACAAAGTATTAATAAAATATTTGTATTCGTAATCATAATTTTGATGGATTTTTAAATAATACATCTTATTGGACAAATATTTCTTCAAATTTTTGGTTTGGTTGAGGCGATGCCAATATTGTCTTTAAATATTTCATTATATATGGTATTGTAACATGATGCTAGGATTAAATACTTGATTATTTGGACCAAAATTAAGGGAAATTTTTATTATTGTGCTTTTTCTAGAATATAGTTATCACAGTTTGATTTGACTTATTTTACGTTTACCTTATATGTAATAAGGAATGTATACTTATAAGGCTTGGCAATGTCTTGTGATAATTGATTCTTTTGGGAAACTATAGAAACAAGACAAGGCTATAGGACCCAATATTGAATCTCATATATCTTATGAAAACTTAGGCAACACTAGGCTATGTGTAATCACCTAAAAGTGGTAATTGGATGTTAAGAGTGTTGCTTGAGTCACCCTATCCCTAGGCTTGCCATAAACCTATTCTAGAGCCTTAGACTTACATTTATAGCCATTCAACAGACCTTGTTCACTTACAACTAGTCAAGATAATGTCCCTAAACTATCACCTCTGACCAGCTTTCCCAAAATTCTACCAAAAAGACATTAGCACCACATTTAGGATATTACAGTCACATGACACTAGTGTCCCCAACTGGGCACTATTGTCCTTTTTCAAATGTGTGACCCTTCTAAGGTCGGCTTAATCTAATTTTCATATCCACACAAGTAACATAACCCTATATATACAAGTCTAATCCACCTTTATTCACTAGATGGAAAATATATGCAAAATATATTCAAACCTAAGATAAAGTTGTGCAAAATCAAGGTACATTATCCCTATTCTTCCCTATTTTCTATATACTACCATCTATAACAACCCTAAGTCTAGTTTTCAAGAATTTAAAAGCTCAAGCACATTCAAGGCATTCAAGTCCACTCTTATTCTATCATTCACTTGCACATACATCAAACATCAGACTTGATTTCAGAGTATTGGTATGTAGGTAACTCTCTACACAACGGGGTGTTGAGGATGTCTAGTTTATCCTACTAACACACTCAAATATTATTCATATCACACTTGCGCACATTAAATCAAGCTTTACAAGTACAATATACAATTACAAGATTCAATCTCAGAGGTACAAAACACATAGACATAGGCAAAGGTGCTCCCCAAAAATAAGAACAATCCTACAAAGAGGACATTAGTTCCCCATCTTGGACACTACACATGCATGGTGCTATTGTCCAAACTAGGCGCTACTATCTAATGAACAAATGAATATCATAAACCTGCTTACGAAACTCATAGCTACTCATATCGTCAATTTTAGAACCCATATCATCTGTGACAGTCTATTTTCAGCTAAGTTTATATTTCTCCATGTTTATTGCTATTATTAGAAATTCAATCAAGGTCAAGTTCATTTACAAATCAATAGGTTAATTACTGCAATTTATTTGATTGATTTAGACATTTCAGCCCTTTAACCAAACATAGGTAATTACACATGTAATAAAATGTTAAATCATTTGGTGAACCCAACTTACTTTGAGCATTGCATAAAACCCTAGCTTGCATTTAATTCCTATTTTTGTAAAATAAATTTAAGGCTACATACTTCTAATTTTATTTAGACAACCTAGCTAAATAAAATCCATTTTACATTAGGGTTTCAGTTTATTTTACATTTAATTTAAATTGTTGTAAATAAACCCTAGCTTCTAAAAACCCAAACCCTATATGCTCTTAGGGTTTGTATCCTTTTCCTCCTATATTCATTAGTTGTTATTAATTATTCAAAATTTATATATTCTCTTGTAGTAGCTCCATTTCAATTTATTTATTATATGCCATCTAAGAAAGCTATCTCTCTTCCATTAAGAAGAAGTGTTAGACTAGTGGTAATCATATAGATCACATCTAGATTCCAGCTATTTGACCCTATAACAAGGACAAGGAACCTATTACAACTCTAGATGTGAATCCTTCACATACTAATTACATGTAATTCAATGACAATGCATCCAAGGATGAGCTATAAAACTAAGAACAAGATCAGGTCCATGTTGAGGATCAAGACACACTACCTCCACTTAATGACAATGATATAGTTGTGAACAAAGATGAGATATTATAGGGCTTCAGGGATAGAATTTAAGAACAACCCCATGATCATGCATAGATTTTATAGGCCATATTATAAATCAAGAATAAGAATAATAATGGTCAATATTCTACCCCTCTAATTAATGATGTTGTTACACCTTCAATAGGGCCTACTCAATCGACTTAGATAACATAACCAAAACTTGTTATTAGACCATTAGTGACAACAAATCCACTTGTGGTTAGTTCTTATATTCTTTATGTACAATCCCTTATGCATTAATTTATTTCTCTATAATTTAAGGTGCTACATCTTAAGCAAGGAGTAACGAAGCCTTCTCACGCTTGGATTCTAACATTCTATTGTATACACCATTACCACATCACATTACGGCAACTCCTTTGCCATCCAGCTTCATAGAACCTAATCTCACATTATATGATGGCAAGGGTGACTTAGAGCATCACCTTTGAGCCTTTCACATAGCATGCTTAGACTATGTGTCCAACGATTGGCTTCTTACAAAGCTCTTTCCATGTAGCTTCAAGGATTATGCCTTATAGTGGTTCTATGATTTGCCTAACAAATATATCATGACATTTAATCCTTTAGCAGATATGTTCTTAGCACCCTTATCTATCAATATCAGTGACAAGATATCATATGCATAGTGGCACAACTCAAACAAAGGTCAAATGAGCCCATAGTTGATTATGTCTTACAATACAAGACAATCTTATCAAAATTAACTAACCCCATGACGATAGAGATCTTCAAGATATATTCAAATAGATTTTATTACCAACACTTCATGAAGAAATCTTATTCAATAAGTTTCCCACATTTACAGACATGTGCCACACAGTTAAATAAAGAGGGGTTAAGCTCTTGGAAATGGGCAAACTCAAATATAAAAATGGATTAGATTCAACTATTAAGAGCTAAAGCAAACCTCCATATAAGGTCACAACCTCATAGAATAAAGCATATCAAAATACAACCATCAATACAGCTTTAGATCCTTCTCCCATATTGGTCTTATCTCTCCTCAGTGTGTTGGTTGATTTTTGTCGATCAGCGTACTGATAAACAAAATAGGTTTGATCAGCCAAAGTAGGAAGATTGGTCGTCCAAATGTGTAGGTTTCCCACATCAAAAGGGGACTAATCTCTCCTCTCATCAAGGGGAGGTTCCCTATATATATATATATATATATATATATATATATATATATATATATATATATATAGAAAATAATACTCAAGGGTAGGATAAACCATCCATCTCTCTTTCTTCAGAGATGATGCGTGCAAATCAAAGGAAAAAACTCAAGGGAAATGACAAAAAGCACTCCTCTTCTTTCAAAAGTACTATTCAGCAAACCACAAGAATACTCCTGGTAGTAATTGCAAAATGTAACCAAGGACGTAGTAACTAGAAAATTGAGATGTAGCACAAAGTCTCCACCTGAATTGCCCAAGAGTGAGATATGAAGGACAATGAGGGCACAAAGTCATCCCAAGGTCCTGTACACAAAAATAAAAAGAAAACACACTAAAGGCAATTATGGGGGCACAAAGTCTCTCCACAGTTGACTTTAGGACACCTTACTGACTACTTTCACTAATTTTGCTTGTTGAATTAAAGGAACATAAAATATATTAAGGAAAAAGACATAAGAACAGTTTCCCCAACAATAAAGATATCACAGCACAAAGTCTGAAAAGTCACTTGCTTTCTTATTGCAATAACAAAATATGATCAACAATCTGAGCTCAAAGTCTTAGTAATGCCTTTCAATTTGGGCAGAGTTTTGTTTTTGATCATTAGAGAGAGATCCTTTTTACACTAACAAGAGAGTCCCTTATATAGCCTCTTCAAGATGAACTTGGGAATAGTAACACATCATGTTGCATTGAATTTTGTTAAGAAGATAGGCTAAAATTTAGGGGCATCTACCCATTTGCTTTTCTCAATGTAGAGAAACAAGTCACGCTATTGAAAGTTTACATCTTTCAATGTCCACCTGGTGATCTGATCCTTCTTCATCGTTCCTCCTTTTCTGGTTAATTGAATCGGGTCCTTGATTCAACTTGATGCTATGTTCCTTAGTCGCTTCCTGCTGATCTTGGCCTTAAAGCCTTTGAATGCATTCAGGTCTGTAGATTTAAACCTATAAAGATCAATGGCTATTTCATCATCGTGACTTTGACATTCGCAGGCACGTCGCTTTCCTCGACAATTCCTTCAGCTTTGTCATTTGAGCTTTCACAGAGGGGACCTACCCTTCGGGCCTTGAGAAATGATCCGCTTTGGGTCGGGAAGAGCCCCCCGCAAGGGTATCTGCCCTTTAGGCGGTCTTCGGATGGCCTTCGGGCTAAGTTCTTTGGCTCTTCTTTAAGGCTTTTCAAAATCAACGACTATTTTATGAACCTTAAAATTGAATTTCACGCACCCGTCAATACATTTGAATTTCCAACGTCTATTTCACCATTCTTGACTTTGACATCTTCAGACGCGTCACCCCTTGGGCTTTCTTCGGCTTTCTTGTTTTGCATCCTCCCGAAGGGAAGGTGACCCTTCGGCTTTGGGAAGTGTCCTTTAATTTGGCAGTCGAGAGTCCTCCGCAAGGGTACCTGCCCTTCGAGGTGCTTTGGCAGCCTTTTATCTTTGGATTCCTTCGAAACTTTCTCCGTGGACATTTTCCCAAGGACAAAAAGTCTGCAGACATTTTCCTGATTGCTTTGTCTTTGGCCTTTGGAAATTCCTTCAGGCTTTCCTCCCATAGCTTCTTCCCTGAATTCCTTCAGACAAAAAATCTGAAGGAATTATGCCTTAAACAAAATTTTGAAAGAACTTACCTTTGCGGCTTCCTTGAAAATGACCCTTTTGAAGGGTGCTTTTAACGACCAAGTGCCCTCCACAAGGGCACTTGTCCTTTAGGAGGCTCTCTTGAACTTTTGCATAGAACTGCTCCTTTGAACCAATCATTGAACTAATCGTTGAACCAAGATTTGAACCAAAATGGTTCAAGCCGATGAACCCTTTGATTGAACCAAAAGCCATTGAACCGTTTGATGAACCGACTGAGTGAACTGAAGCATTGAACCAACTGAATTGAACCAACTTTGGTTCAATGGTTCGTCAATTCATTCTCTTTGATTTGGCTAAGTCCTTTTGATCCTCATTGAACCAAACGCATTGAACCTATTGAACCTTGAACCCGAGTGGTTCAATGGTTCAACGGTTCAATGGTTCAAGCCTCGAAAACTTGTTCTTTTGATTGAACCTGCTTGTAGAATCTTTTAAACCTGACTGTAGAAGCCTTTGAACCTGGAAGCGGTTGAACTCTTGCTGCTGATGTTGAACCTTTGAACCTGTTGAGCCCATTGAACCAAAATGGTTCAAGGTTCAACCATTGCTTAGAAGCTTGCTGATGAACTCTTTTGGTTGAACCTGGTCATTGAACCAACTTTGAGATTACCTGCATGTTGAAAGCTTGCTTCTTTCCTGTAAAGTCCGTAGAAATCAACCTATGAAGCCCATTGAACTTGGCCTACAAAATCCATAGCTTTTCTTTTCCTGCAGAGTCCGTAGATTTCTCTTCCTGCTGAGTCTGTAGATTCAAGTTTGCAGAGTCCGTAGATTTCTGAGAAGCTTGAAAAATGAGGAATTTGAATGCCCAGGACAAATTTCAAAAAGGGAAGAGATAATTTTAGTCTTTAGGACCAAAATAGTTCAAATGTTGTCCCAAAAATGAGTGATATTTTTGGGGAACAACACAGTGCAGAGTATTCACTAATTTACCAGAGTCACTAACATGAGTTCTATAATAACTATTGGAATGCAATGTCATATCTCTCCCTCCCATTAAAGAGGTTAATGTGACACGACCTCTTCCAAAGAGTTATGATTCAAATGAATTTTGTGAGTATCGTAGGGCACTAAGCCATACCATAAATAGATGCATTAACTTAAATCACAAGATACAATACCTTATTGAGGCAAACATTATTAACGTGGGCACACCTACCAAGGCACTAAAACAACAAATAGAGGCAAATGCACTTAAGATATTTTTAGATCCTTTTCCTAAGTATACAACTAATGAGGTAGGGTGCACATCAGGTGTTCATTGTACATACCAAACTCATCCACCACCAACTTCCTATCACATAGTTATAGAGGAGACACATCCCCTACATAATATTATTGGCATGCACCATACTACAGGGCCACCTAGACCACTTATTATATTTTTAGAGTAGGAGATTGTGGATGATGGCATAGTTTTACATGCACTCTTAATATGAGCATATATATACCACCCTTCTATTCATAGTGTCATGGTTGAAAATGGGTCAATCATAAGCATGTGCACCATGCCACTCCTACAACACTTGGGCTATACAAAATGGGATATATTCCCTAAAGATATAATTATTAGTGGTTTCAATGGCCATGTTCAAAGCTCCATCAGGGAGATAGTACTTCCATTACAAGTGGGACCAACACACATAGCCACTCAGTTTCTAGTAGTACTTAGTGCAGGTATATTTGACAGATTATTGGGCAAGCCATGGTTACAACAACTTAGAGCCATCCCATATCCAATACACTGATGCCTCAAGTATATACATGTTAACCAAGTAGTTAAGATTGGGGATGTCCCATATGAGTATCCTCTTCCCATCCCATAGGCAGTTCTAGCACATATTCTAATCATACTTCCAACACTAACACTAGTTATAGTTCCAGTTCCACTACCAAATATTTGTTGGGGTTTCTTTGATAATTCCAGCTTTGGTGCTGAAGTCTAGCCCAATGAGCTAGTGCACTGGCCCTTTCACCCAAGATTTAGGTCTTGCACGCTCATCCGAAGTGCATAGCAAAAAACCAGTTCCTATAGGTTTTGATGCACAATGGTAATAATTTGTTCATATCCTTCTCTTTATGAAAATTGAACAGGGATTATATAAATGCAAAGATAGACTACCTTGATCCTTTGAGTTCTAGGTTTGATTAATATCACTACATAGAATATTGTCATCTTATATTAGCATTAATTACTTATAAAAGAAAATAAAAATAGGGCAAAACTCATATTTAAGTCTAATCACTTAACTCACACACCATCATTCATCATAAAACACAAGAAGTTAATAAAACCTATTATCTCATATATTAAGCTTAATTATTATATAGGTAAAATTTTGTCATAAATTTGTCCCAAGATCCCTCCCCATAGTACTTTGCAACAAGGGTATTTATACTTGATTTGCCCTGACCAAGTGTTTACAATCATTAAATGGTATGAAGAGTTGGCCAACAAACTCTCAATAGATTGAGAGTCGTGGTGCTCAACAATTAGTTTTTCCTAAATACCCAAGCCTTTGTGCCCCCTATATCCTCGTTCTATGATATATATTTACTTTCATATGTTCTTTTCCTTGCAAGCTAGTGCAAAACTTCCTATTAATAGGGTTGAAGTGACCTGTATGAACCATTATTTTAACTGCTCTTGCTTCCCATATGCTCCCCTAGTCTTCCACTTCTATTCTGAGTCCTATGTCTTCAAGTTCCTCACGACTCATTCCCCTCTGACTAGGTCCTCTTACACTAGTTCCTTCATGTTATTGTCCTATTGCACCTCGTAGGTTTCATGCCACAATGCTTTTATGCCTATTAGCTACACACCATGGTCCTTTAACACAGTGTTGGTTCGACATCAAAATTGGAAAACACTTAGCTAAAATTTTGGGGCCAACATCACCCTACACTATGCTCTTAGTCTGTCCTGGACTAAGTTAGGCTAGCATCCTTCATAAAAAAATTGGGCCCTAACTACTCAATCTCCTTCTTCAGATTGTCCCAATGTGACAATGCCTCAAGAACTTTTACAATTATTTATTCTATGGCCCCCTTTGATTTCTTTATCTCCTCAGGTTTGATAGAGGTCTCATCAACCTTTTTGACCAGTTCATCCCGGGACATGATGGCATCCTTTTGGATGTCTTCAAGTGTGGAGACCTCCTTGTCAACCTATCCTCAGAAACAAAATTTGTATTCAACTATTGATGATGTTTATTGATTGCATCCTCCATCATCTCTACATCTCTGAATGTTTTGGTATGCTCGACATGGTCTTTTATTAAGAGTGTAACATCAACCAGCTGCTACCTCTGGGCTTCTTCAGCTTAGAATTGATCCTTCAAGAATTTATTTGGGTGTGATAGCTAGGTAAAAATTCCATCCGAAATGGGGATAACCTCCCTAAACCTCTCTATAGTGTGCTTGTAGATTTTAATGGCCATGGTAAATTGCTCAACTAACTCTAATCCCTCATCTTTTGACACATGTTGCTCCTTGCATCACTTGAGTAGAAGTTCTACCAAGGTCACTAGCTTTTTTATGGCATCCCCATCAAGAGGTACACCATCTATTACCATTGGTTATTCATTTAAAATTATTTTTCAAAGGTTCAAGATCCTTAATTTTGCCTCTATGGCCTTTTGGATCTGCTACTTCAACATGGCCACTTCCTCGGTGAGTGCTTGTTTCTCTGCAACTTCTTTATTATACATGCCCATGATCTTGGCATGTTTCCTCCAATAGTACATGCATCAAAATTAGATAAAATATTATGGCACATGATCTCCATGGCCAACTTCAAAAAGGTGGTGCTTACTAGAAGAGGGGAGATCTTTTATATATCTACCCATAATGGTTTTGGTAGTGCTAAAGCATTGAAACCTAAGGAAAGGTTACCTTGGGGGAGTTCGAACTCATGATCCTCATTGTACATATTTAATCGTAAGGACACTCGATTCCTTATTTCCAAGGTTGCCTCATTGGGAACAAAGTGCGGCTCAAGATAGAACATCTTGTCTTGGACATTAAACTGATTTAGCTCACATGCATTACCAGTTGCATCATTTCCATATTGTTCTATGGTCTCAACTAGTCCCTTCCCTTTACTATGGTTACGCTTAAGTTTGGCCTCCTTATGGCTACCAATGACCATCTTACTTAGTTTTCTTTCACCTTCCCCCTCATCGCCATATAGTGGTTCAACATCAAGTAATGAATCATTCGAGGCAACTTTCTCCTCTCATACTGAGGAGGGAGTTTTCTCAGAATCAGAACCTGAGCTATGAACCTATACCTCAAGAATTTCCTACTGGGACACTTATCTTAGGGGTTGCTATTAGGTAGCTCTTGAAGTAGAAACACTTCGGGTAGATGGTGGTGGAGATACTTTATGGGGAGAAGGCAAAGTTGGAAAAGGTGGAGGTGGAGGTGGAGAAGGTGGAGGAGAAGGAGGAGTATGTTGGGGAGATAAAGGGTGCAGTGGTAAAGAGCGTAGAGGAGTATGGTGTGATTCCATTGGATATGTGTTGTGTACTTGTAGGGAGACCTTGGAAACATGATTGAAAGCCTATGCATGATGGCAGAGTGAATATTTATGGAGAAAGATAAGAATAAGTTCACATTGATTCCATTGAAGGACAAACAAGGAATAAGTAGAACACAACAATATTTACACGTGCATGTTGATGGTGTCAGGAAAAAGTTCCTACATAAGGTGGAAAAAGAAAAGGTATGCTTTGTACTGATGCTAAAGCTAGTGCAAGAAAAGAGTGTTATCATAGGGGAAGAGAGGGAACCACTTCCACTTCAAGTGAAGGTACTATTGGACGAGTTCAAAAATATTATTTTGAGTGATTTGGTGTAAGTATTTACACTGATTTAAAGTATCAACCATCATATGTATTTTGTACCTAGAGCAAGTTATCCTAAAAAGGATATGTATAAGATGATGCCTTAGGAAAAATAAGAGGTTCAAAAGTAAGTGTATGAATTGTTGGACATCTTGTTGATTAGATAAATTATGAGCCCATATATAATACCTATATTGTTGGCACCAAATAAAGGAGGAGAGTGGTGTATGTGTATAGATTTGAAGGCCATTAACAAGATCATGATAAAGTACATATTTCCATTGCCGCATATGGATGTCTTGATGGATTTCCTAAGTGGATTAGGGTATTTCTCAAAAATAGGATTGAAGAGCAAGGATCATTAGATCAAAATAAAGGAGTGCAATGAGTGGAAAATGACATTCAAGGCAAATTAAGGGTTGTACAAAGGGTTGGTGATGCCATTTGGGTTGAAAAACTGCTATGTTCCAAATAAAAATAGAAAACATAACTATAAAAAATATATAGTGAAATGTTGATAAATTGAAAAGATAGGAGCACCTGCTTTTCTAATGGTGGATTGCACCTACAAAGCTGACTGTAACAAAATACCTCTCACATAATGGTGGCTAACTCTTGCATTAAGTTGATATTTTAAAATGATACATTATTTTTTTTCCCATTTGTATTTAAATTATATTAACCCAAGGCTAACTCATGACCTAACCCTTAACTAACTCTAGGCACCCAAAATATAATATAACATAATAATTATAATTAAGCACACACACACACATACATAAATATATTTGTGTTTAGGTACATAACACAAACATACCAAACATGTTTATGAGGCTTATGAATGAAGTGTTAAAACCATTTTTTTAAAAATATGACATTATATACTTGGATGATATTCTTGTGTTTAGCAAGATGGAGGATGAACACTTGACACATCTGTGGAGTGTGTTGTAGAGATTGCATAAATAGAAGTTGATAATAAACATGAATACATGCATCTTTATGAAGAATGAACTTGTATAATTAGGTTTTTTAGTATTTAAATAAGGTTTAAAGATGGACCTAGAGAAAGTGCACATGTTGAATGGCCATCGCCGAGGAGCACAATCGAGGTGTGAAATTTGCACAACTTATCAACTTTTTACCAAAATTTCATTAGAAACTTCACTCGAGTATGCAAAATGATCACAAAGGTGTTAAGAGGAGTTAACAAGCCATTTATTTGGATATATTAAGTAGAGACTAGTTTTCAAGAGTTTAAGAGGAAATTTATTGAACAACCAATATTAGCACTCTCAGACTTTAGAAATATATTTTGGAGTAGTTTTAAGTCAAGAAGGTAGGCCTCTAGCTTACTTGAGTGAGAATTTGAATTATGTGAAGAAATATTTAGTCTATAACCATGATTTTTATGCCATTGTGTAGGTGCTTCAAAAGTGGAGGTATTATTTATTGCTAAAGGAATTTGTGTTGTACAAAGACCATAAAGTGATAAAATTTATCAATAGTAAAGGGAAACTGAATCCAAGACACATAAAATCAATTGAGTACCTATAAAGCTATTCATTTGTGTTGTACCATAGAAGTGGAAAATATAATAAGGTTTTTGATGTGATAAGAAAGAGAGTTCTCTTGTTAAATGAGATGCAAGTGGAGATCCTTAGATTTCACTCCATAAAGGAGCTATATGCCAAAGCTGATAATTTTCATGAGAAGAAACAACAAATGTGAATAGGAAACTATGGATATATTAGTTTATGCAAAAATGGATGTTATCCAATGAAGCATATTTGTGTATACTGAATGGGTCAATATGTGAAAATTTGATAAAGAAAAATCATAATGGGGGTTTAACAAAATGTTTTGGGTGTGACAAGACATTGGAGTAAGTGGTAGAAGGTTACTATTGTCCAAGTATGGGCATATATGTGCATGAGTATGTGTAGAAGTGCATAAATTTATATTTGGGAAAGGGAAGAAGTTATAATTCAAGGTCGTGTCAACCACTAACTATACTTAAAAAATATATGGGATGACATTAGCATGTATTTTTTGTTAGGATTATTGAGAAAGCAGAGAGGAAATGATTCAATATTATTAGTGGTGGATAAGTTTTCAAAAATGGCATATTTTATTGTGTGAAGGAAGACAATTTATATGAAACATATTTAAATTTTTTAATTCAAAGAGGTGGTGAAGCTGTGTGGTTTGTCATGTAGCATAGTGTCAAATATAGATATGAAGTTTGTAGGATATTTTTTGCACATTATGGAAGAAATCGAGGACAAATCTGAATTTTGGTTTAGCCTATCATCCAAAAATTTATGAAAAAATTGAGGTTGGGAAGAAAATTCTTGGAAATTATTGAGATGTTTGGTAGGAGACAAGCCCAAGAAATGGGATATGGTGTTGGCACAAGCATAATTTGCATAAAAGAATTCAATGAATAGGAGCACTAAGAAAACACCTTTCAAGATCATGTGTGGAATTAGTCTAATAAGGGTTGTAAAACTAAGGGACATAAGCATGGCACATAATAGGAACACATAAGGAGCATAATTCATAGAATATATATGCAAGCTACACCAAGAGTGTAGAGGAAGTTAAAGTAGAATACTTTTTAATATATGTAGCACATGGATTAGAGGCACAAAGATAAAGAATTTAAGTTTGGAGATTAGGTATTGGTGCATTTTTACAAAGAGAGGTTCCCTCACAAAACATATAACAAGCTAAAGATGCAGAAGATATAGCCATGTAAAGTATTGCCCAAATTTATAAAAAAATGCATACGAGGTTGAGATGCCTAAAGACATGGACATATCATCCATTTTTAATGTGGTTGATCTATATAATTACCACGAAGGAAAAATGATGATGATGAAGAGGATTATAGATCAAAATTACCTAATTAGAAGGCATATAATCTAGAGAAATAGGAGGAAATAGAGTATGTATTAGATTATATGGTGGTGAAGATGAAGTTTAGGAAAAAATACAAGAAATATTTGGTAAAATGGAGGAATCATGCAATAGAAGACTTGACATGGTTTGATCTCATAAAAATTAGTTGTTATGGTCATAATCTTGATGATTTTAACTTGTGAGCAGGAGCTCACATTTTCAATTACTCAGGGTGTTTGATGTAGGATCATCCTTAGTGATATAAAAATATTCCATCAATCAATTACAATTTTATAAATCCAACTAAGATGTAGGGTGAAAGCACCAAAATCTATATAGGGCACATAATATGTATTATTTATATTACATGTAGGGATACACATAATGAGAGAATTGGTGCATATTTTTGCAAGGTTTTTGGGTATAGATACAACATGACTAGATGATAGTTATGTCATAACACCAAATTAGTGTATTGATGTTTTGTGCACAGATGAGAAAGAATTACACAAAGAAAATTTGGTGCACAAAACAATTGGCATAACTCAGAGTAGATTACTAAATAATATGCAAATTTGGTTGTAAAATTTTGGCCAAGCCATGTGGACCTTTGAAAAGACATCATGTATTCTTATCCAATTACATAGAAGATAGGTACACACAGAGGGAAAGAGTTGGTGAAATAATCAGATGGAATTTGTCATGGTCAATACTTGGTATTTAGCAACTCAAACCTCATAAGAGGGTGTACCTCTTAGGTTGACCTAAAAATTTGTACAATTAGAGTATGGTACATAGTCATTCATAAAATGAATCTATCAGCTTAATGTAGAGGGTAAATAAATAAGCATCCAAAATCTTGGAAACTATATAAGGAGAACTATTTGGCTTTAGAAGGAGGAAGCTCTTAGCCTTAAAGGAGATTATACCAAATTATATAAGAGAACACGTGAGGAAAAAGAGATTGTTGAATCTTGAATGTGTGCATGGAATTCCATGAGACGCCATTATTGTATAGAGAAGCTTGCATGTTTAAGATTGAGACCCAAGTACAGCTTGTAGCTTATACATTGGAAAAAATATATTTATTCATGTTTTTATATTAGTATAAATCATATCTTTGTGTTTCAAATTTGTTTGTGATTGTGTTATATAATTAAGTTATATAAGATAGTTCTTCATTGGACTCACTAACCATGACTACATCACTTCTCTTCATTCTAGTGACTCCCCAGGTAGCACCACTTTAATCAAATATTTGGGTTATTTTTCCCCATTTAGACTTGTCATATTCTATCTTCCTTAAAAATACAAAATAAGGTAGTAAACTTAATTGTGTAATGGAAATATACCTCTAAGAAATCTAAAAAATATATTATCATAACTAAAAAAATGCATGGTTTTCCCTAAAAGGCCATACAAATAGAAACATGCTCTAATACCAATGTGTAGCACCATCGTGCTTCCTTAAAACTAACGATAGATTTTTTTGATTTTTATAATAACTTATTTGTGCTTATACAAAGCATTTGAATCAAATTATATCACACACATTAACATATCTCATGCTAATGTGAATAAACATACGAATTATTTGATAATTAAATTGGTCAGATTAATGCAGATAGATTGGTTATGGTTTAGTTGACCAAATACATTCTAGCCTATGATCCCAGGCTTATGATTAAGGATCTCAAGAGAAAATGTCTCTCAAAAATTTCAAAGTATAAAATGGACCTATCATCAGAGTCATAAAATTAGAAAACCTATATAACATCTGTAAAGTTTTCCCTATTGAACATCATATATAAAACCCTTATTAATATTGGAGTTTCTACTTAGATTAACATATAATCTCATTTCCCCCTCGTAATGGGTATAGAGTAAATGGTGAAACTTCTCATGCTCATATTGTGTCCCACCACTTGTTGGTGTTTTCGTATTAAATTTTGATGGAGCTACATGTGGGAACCCAAGAGCCTTAGGGGCTGGTTACAACATTTGGGATTGCTCTGGTTCTCTCATTCGTGCCTCTTTAGTGAGTCTCTAAGATGGTACTGACAATGAGGTTGAAGCTCAGGTAGCTATTTTGGGTGTTTAACTTGCGAGTCAATGTGGCATTAAGTCTTTGGAAATTGAGGGAGATTTAAAACTCATTATGGATGCTATTAAGAATCATCATTCAAAGGGATTGGCATCTCAAAAACATTCTCAATCCTATTTGGCCTCTCCTTGATAACATGGAATTTTGGTTCATCTCTCATTGATTCCGAGAAGCCAACAAACAAGCCGATTTCCTTGCCAATTGTGGGTTGGACCAGCTTAATGAAGTGGTGATTGATAATGTGTATGACACTCGGTTGGGTCTAAAATTTATGAACACTTAATGCATCTTTAGCCTGCCAGGGTTTTATTCTTGTCTTCATGCTATGTTTATCTCATGACTAGATTCATCAAAGATTTGGCATGTGTGATTTGAATCCCCAACTAAGTGTTCATTTAATTTTTGGCCATGGCATATTTTAACCATTATTAATTACATGCTTGTAAGGGTGTTTATTACTCCACTTGGGCATGATCTACTTTGCTTCCTTGATTTTGTTTTTCAGTTTTGATGGAAATCTCGAGAAGGTTTTTTGTGGAATTGAATGTGGCTATCTATCCCGATTTCTTTTTTCTATGTGCACAAAGGAGAGAGATGGATTTTTAGGAGTCTATTTTTGATTGGAGGCTTAGGTTGAATTTTTGTATTCCTTTGGTGGAAGTCTTGGAGGCCATTAAGGTCATCATTGGTGATGTGTTTTTACAGTCCGTATGTGGAATGATATTAATTTACCAAATAATCAAAAATACAACAATATATCACAATGATATGGAAGTATAATAGAAATTATGAGTAATATATAAGCCACTTCGAGGGGGCAACCTCCCAAATGCTTTAAATAAGAATGAATACTCAAATATGATGATGAATAACTAAGCTTACCTCCAATATATAGTCTAACAAGGCCATGTGCCACCCATAGGCGAACTTACTAAGCATATGAATGAATAGAGAAATGCAAAAAGGTTATGTAAGCCACAAGTTGGCTACACATATCCCTAGACACACCAATGATTAAGGGAATAGAATGCCCCTCCCATTCAAAATAACATTGTCTTCAACATTGAAGCAATCTTAGATGTTTTTGCATGAATGATTCATCTTCCCAGGTAGCATCTTCAAAATGCAGATTCTTCTATTTGATCAGATACTTAATAATTGATCTTAGTGCACATTTGAAGGATTGCTTCAAGATCAAGAAAACCCTCCCTTCATAATTTAATTATGGTAGCTCAGTTTGAGTGGTAACTCTCTATCCAATGACATCAAGGTAAGATACATGAAATATTGGATGAATGCGAGTGGATGGAGGAAATTCTAGCTTGTAGGCCACACTACTAATTTTATGTAAGATCTAATAAGGGTCATAATACTTGGGAAATAAATTATTATCATTTTTTTATTGCTTGAAGAACATCTTATTATATGGATACAAGCGAACAAACACCCATTCACCAATTTCAAAATGCCTCTCACTCCTGTGTTGATCTTCCTGTTGCTTCATGTGATTCTGGGCCAAAGCTAAATTTTCATGCAAACTAGAAAGGACTTCCTATTGATGTTGAAGGTGTTCCTCCACTACATGTACCTTTGGGTGGGCCTTCAAGGGTGAAGTGAGGGATGGAGGATGGTATCCATACAATGCCCTAAAAGGAGACATTTTGGTGAACTATGCACTAAAGCATTATACCACCATTCAGCGAAGGGCAACCACTGAACCCATTTATCTTGTTTATCTGACACAAATCAACAAAGGTAACCTTTTAGACACTTGTTGAATACCTCATTTTGTCTATCAAATTGAGGATGTTATGATGAGCTATGAGCCAATTGGGTTCCTAAACATGTAAATAATTCTATCAAACAATTACTAGTGAATATGGGATCTTGATCACTAATAATAATCTTGGGAGTACCATGTAGTTTCTAAACTATATTGAGGAAGGTAAAATCTACTTTACTAGCCACCAACGGTTGAGTTAAATTAAAAAAATGAGCATACTTTCTGAGTCTATCCACAACAACCATGATAACATTTCTACCTTCAGATCGTGGCAACCTAGTAATGGAATCCATAGATAGTTCTTCCCATTATTGACTAGGGATGGATAAGGGTTGTAAAAGACTTGGGTTTTTAATGGTTTCACCTTTATTTTGATAACAAACCATACATTCAACCTCATATTCCTATACATCCCCCTTAAGTCCTTTCCAAAAAAAATCTTCTTAACTCTATGATAGGTTTTCAAAAACCCTGAGTGACCATCAAGTGGAGACGCATGAAGTTATTGAAGGATTTTCTATTTGAGAAGAGAATTTTGACATAGATATAATCTATCTTTGTACCATAATGCATTCCCATTCCATGTAAAAATTTCAATCCCATATAAACCCTATTGTAAATTTTGAATCAATGCATGCGTAGTACTGTCATTCTCCCATTATTCCCTTGCTTCTTTGAGTCAGTCTGCCTGCCAAATGGTCATGGCATATAAAAATACCTCAACTAGTTCATCTCACCTAGATAGTGCATCAACCACCACAATTTATTTTCCTTTATTGTAGACTATTTCAAAATTAAAACCTAACATTTTTGTCACCAATTTTTTTGTTTTTTAGAGGATAACCACTATTCCAAAAAATATTTAAGGCTATCATGATCAATATTTACTTGAAAGTGACAACCCAATAGATACGGTCTCCATTATTTGAATGCATTAAGAATAGCCATCATCTCTTTCTCATAGATGGGTTTGAGACAATTTTTACCCTTCAATTGATGACTTTAAAAGGCAATGGGCCTACCCTCTTGCATGAGTACTGTACCCATACCATATCTATATGCATCACATTCAACCACAAAAGTTTAGAAAAATTTGGATTAGCTAATACTGGGGTGGTACATAGATCCATTTTTAGTTGTTCAAATGCCTTGTAGTTATATTAGTCCACTAGAAGAAGTATTTCTTCAATAAGGAAGTGAGCGGTGCTACAATACTACCTTAGTGTTTGACAAACCTATGATAGTAACCAATTAACCCCATAAATCCCCTTAGTTGCTTATATGTCTTAGGAATCTGCCACTCCATGATGGCTTGTATTTTTTTAGGATCAAATTTTACTCTGTGTGATACAATATGACCCAAATATTCCAATTCTCGAACTCCAAAAGCACATTTGGATGGTTTAGCATGCAACTAATGTTGCTCAAGAGCTAAGAGTACCTGTTTCACATGATACAAGTGGTCTTCCCAAATTTTTATATAAATAAGGATGTCATAAAAAAACACAAGTATAAACTTTCTCAAAAATGGCCTAAAACTATATTCATCAAACTCTGAAAGGTGGATGGTGCATTGGTGAGACCAAAAGGCATGACCAAAAATTCACAATGGCCTTCATGAGTATGAAAGGCTATTTTAGGAATGTCCTCCTCATGGATCCAGATTTGATGATACCTAGAGTGAAGATATAATTTGGTAAAATGAACAACACCATGTAATTCATCTAATAAATCATCAATTTTAGGAATAGGAAACTTATCTTTGATAGTGAACTTGTTGATCTCTCTACAATCTAGGCACATCCTCCAAGTTTCATCCTTCTTTCACACCATGACTACTAGAGAAGAATATTCACTTTGGCTATGGTGAATAATTCCTACCTCTAATAACTATTGTACCATTTTTTCAATTTCACTCTTCTGGGCATAAGGATATCTATATGGTCTGATGTTGGGTGGCATACTTCTAGGAATGAGTCTGATGGCATGATCATGAGTACGGATAGGAGGAAGACATTTTGGAATGGGTCTAAAAACAATCGAATGCTCATCCAATATTTTTTATAACTCAAGATGAGTAGATTCAGTTTATTGAACATCAATGGAAAACAAGCGTGTCATAAATCCTTCAGCACCTTTTTTAGCATCTTGGTCATTTGATGTAAACTAACCACTTATAGAGATTTAAATTTCAATCCCCATAGTTTTATTGGCTTGCCTTTAGAATAAAAATGTATGAACAACTCATGAAAATTCATCTCTATAGTACCTAATGTGGTGAGCCATTGTACTCCCATAAAAATATCAGTCTCGCCCATATGAATAGCAAACATAGGAGAATATAGCAAATAGTCCCCCACTACTAACTTAATACTATGGCATTTTTTATAACAATTAATTGTACCACCATTTACAATCATGACTTAAAATTTTGGGGCTGGGTAGATGAAACAATTCAAACAAGCAACCAACTTATTGTTGATGAAATTGTGTGTACTACCTGAGTCAATCAACACTGTGACCTTATGTTTCTTAATGAACCCACCACCTTAAGAGTTTGAGGAGTAGAAATACTTGTAAGAGCATGGTAGGAGATAGTAGGTTGAGAACCTACAACTTCATCCTCGAGTCCTTCAAAACTCTTACCACATGCCTCCTCATCTTCTTAATCCTCATCAACCCCTTCAATGTTAAATAACTTCTTTTCATCACATCAATGACCTTTGCTCCATTTTCTATGACAACCATAACACAACCCTTTGACATGCTTCTCCTCAATTTTTTATGGTGTCAATCTATTAGGTTGAGGCTGTGATGGAGTGGGGAAGGTGCGTTCCTGAATAATAGTGAAAGGATGATGTTTGATCATCTCTTTTTATTATACCAAGAATGCCCTTGGTATATCTTCAGATATATTTATGGGTTTAAACATATGAACCTCTAATTGAATACTATCTTTTAGTCCACCTAGAAAAAGGCCAGTCAAGTTTGCCTTAGTGATATCCTCCATACGCAAGGATAGATTTTGAAATTGATGAATATAATATTTCACTATTCCTATTTGTCATAGTTTGTCTAATTGTTTAAAATAATTTTTAGAAACATTATCTCGATAGTGAGACATCAGTTCATTAGAGAATATTGACCATGTAACATGATCACTAGTCTTCTTCTTTTGAACATAAAACTAATGATACCAAATGAATGGCTTAGGTTCTAAATATAAAAATGCCACAACCACATTTTGAGACCTAGGAGTTTGGTGTAGATCAAATAGATTTTCATTTTGAGTGATCCAAATGAGTGGACCATTACCATCAAACTTGCACAAGTCTACTTTTGGCAATGTTAGGTTTACCCATGTATTGATGATGTTAGTATTGAGAGGAGGAGGAATAAAAGGAAAAAGTGGAGGGTTGTTGAGTGGTAAATGAGATGAAATGGTAGCCAATTATGTCATGATCTACTGCAACTAATTATTCATGCTATTAAGCTCCCCTTGCATTGTTGATATTTGAGTTTGGACTTGCACATCCTTCTGCATTAGGCCATGTAGATTTGACTAAATTTGATAAATCATATCAGATGATTTAGCCTCTATGTCATCCCCTAAAGGAGTTTTAGGGATGTCTTGCCCTTTCCCCCATCTACAGGTGTTAGGACCAACCATAGGAAGGCTTGATGGTGAACCTTATTTTGCCTCATTGACCCAACTTTGACCATGAATTTTTTAAAATATGTTGGCCTCAAATCACAAATATCAAAGAATAGACCCAAACTAATTTTTTACAAGGTTTCCAAAAATTTGAATAAATTTTAAAAATTCTACAAATTGTGAGCTATGGATTAAATTTATGAAGAAACCTAAAATGACAATAAATTTTGAAAAACAAATCCAAATGAGATGAAATTTTAATGGAAAATTAGTAGAATGATTTCACAACTCAAGCAAGAAAATTGTAGATAAATTTGTAACCATCTGTGAGATATATCCAAATTTTAAGATCTAGGGTTTTTGACCTGATTATGGCCCAAATCGATGAACAGATACTACTTGGAATGATATTAATTCACTAAATAATAAAAAATACAAAAATACATCATAATGATATGGAAATAAAACATAAGATATGAAAAATATATAATCCAATTCGGGGGGGAACCTCCCAAATGCTTGAAATAAGAATGAATACTCAAATATGATGATGAATAACTAACCCTACCTCATATATATAGTATAACAAGGCCATGTGCCACCCATAGGCTGACCTACTAAGCATATTAATGCATAGAGAAATGCAAAATAATATGCAAAAGGGTTATGTAAGCCACAAGTTAGCTACACATATCCCTAGACATACTAACAATTAAGGGCATAATATAACAAAACTAATTTAGAGGTGGCATCCTGTTTTGCTGGGAATTTGCTTCAGGTGGTTAAAAAATGGGAAGAGGCCAAATTGGTGGTTAAGACACTGGTATGGAAGGAGCTTCATGGTTATTTTATGGGATAACTAAATTTTTTTGAGGCTATGACTAGTCCATTCTTACCTTTCTTGGCTTCTTATTGCCAGGGCTCAGACCCCTTGAGTGCTTTTCAAGAATTAGAATCATGTTTTGTATAATTGCATGATTCATTCATGGCATGTTTGGATAGCTCATGATTTGGTTTTATTTTGGTGTAGTATTGGTTTCATCTATTTCCATCCCTTCATCCCTTCATAAAATTCTTTGAATTTGAGTCCATTCAAGTTGTTTCATGCTACCTAGTTGGTTTCTGCTCAAGCCGTGGTATGTTAATAGATTTATAAGTGAAAGCTATCAGGGGCTCCGTTGGTGGTCATGTGAAAGAATCTAGGGTTGTGGCTTCTCATTCAATACAGAGTAGGCTATAGACTATAGGTTTATGACCTTGGAAGATGTATGCTCATGGAACATGACAACTTGAGCTTTCTTGGTTAATAGTCACGTTTCTCTTTTTCTTCTTCTTTGTTGGTAATTTTTTGTTATCAGGGTTTTTTTTTGCTTTGTGTTTCCAAGTTTGATCCTTGGTGTTTAGTCACTCTCCCTTTGGGAGTTGCACTGATATGGTTGAATCCATCATGTTCAAAATCCCTCCCTTTTATTTGTTTTGTCTCTTTTTGTACGGGTGAGGGCCCTTTCCCTTAATATCATTAAAAAAAACATATAATCTCATTTTATTAAAGTCCTCACATAATTATTAATCCTAATTTTAGTATATTTTATTGGGGTAACAAATCCATGAAATCTCATTTATCAATGAAGTTCATGATGTCTATTGAATTTCAAGGCTACACAGAGTCCCAAAAGCTATCCTTATACTAGTAGTTACTCTGAAGGTGCAAGTGAAGTCAGAGGGTTTTTTTTCTTTTTCTTATTATCATTTATAACAATGTGTAGATCCAATTATATAGAGTGAAACCCAAGTAAATATTGACTAATGATATCTTATCCTAATAGAGAAATAAATTCACATTGATTTACCTAAAATAATGCATGACCATCTAAAATGCACTCAAGGAATAGAAAATTCAACATCTATAATTTTATATATGCTATTGAAATGGTAAACATTTTCACAATGTTTTCCGCTCATATCTAGAAAAATATTGTAAGGTTCCCCATTTTTACAGAAGAAAAATTAATTAGTGGGTCCTCTTTATGGTATATAACAATGATTACAGAGCTACTACTATTGCTGTACAAACTTTATAGAATGCTATGAAATATTAACCTTGAATTAATCCTTTTAACGAGGTTGTAAAAGTCTTCATTCTCTCCCTTGTTCTCCAGAATTTGTTTAGCTTTTCCACTCTTAAACTACCACAATATTTAGTAAATGCCTCACTATAGTCCAAGACTATCGTGTTCAAAGGTAATGTGTTTGTAATAGTTTAAAAAATATGGTCATAGACAATGCCAATTTATGAACAAGCATTAAAATTTACTAAGTATGTGCAACATAATGTTATGCATGGTTGATAAAAGTACAACCAAAAAAATAAGATCAACTTGATGAGCAACTTCTGTTCATCAATACCTGTGCACCACCATGACCATACATCAATTTATATATTTATTTTTCCATTTATAAAATGAATCTTCCATCCATACCACCAAGATTCTTTTTCAAAAGATGAGAATACTCATTCTACCATGAGATCTATTAAAATAAATAGTCCATCCCTACACAATCCTCATCAGAAACTACCTTCAAAATGAGATATATTATAATACCAAAGCAGTTAGTACTCAAAATCACAAACCATGACTATTACAAATAAAATATCAATGAAATATTTAATTTGTAATTAAAATCACAATGATTATTTTTTATTAGATGGGGTAAACACTTTTGAAGCTAGAGTTATGAACCAATCAAGTGAGGATTTTGATTACTAGACCCACATCCAAAGTGAGGGTTTTTAACAATGGACCCACAACCAAGAGGGTTTAGAGGATCCCAAAAGATTTACAAGGCCCAAAAAGAGGGTTTTAAGGGTCCCACAACCATATCTAGCACAACTAGAGGGTTTGAAGGATCCCACAACCTTAGCAGTTCAAACAACAAGAGGGTTTTAAGGATCCCAAAACCATAACACCAAGAGGGTTTGAAGGTTCCCATAACCTTAGTACAAATAAAGAGGTTGATTCTCAATGAAACATAAAAAAATACACACTTCAACAAAACTTCCTTGGAGCTTCCACTGCAAAATAAGAGCCCACTAGGATCAAAATATCTTTTGCTAGTCTTCTACCTCTTGGGGCCTTTGCATATTCTCTAGGCAACTAAAGCACTATAAGTGGGATTTCCCTTCCACCCAGAAACTAGAGAAGACAAGGTTGAAATATTCTATCATCCACTCTAATAAGACAAGTTTTGTTGTGGTTTCCTCTATCGACCACAATCAAAATTGGTTGTCTTCCTTTTTACCTGCAGCCTATTAGAAACTCCCTCCTCTTACTTATCTACTGAGCATAATAAAACTAGCTGAGGAAAGGGCTGTTCGAGAAGATCCTCAGTGCATATTCAATAGATATGAAACCAAAACAAAGAGGGGTTTTAATGGATCCCCACAACCAAAAACCAAACAGGGCAAAAGCTCGCTAGACAGACAACACAACAGGGGTTTTGGACAAAACCCAAACCCCCTACTAGTCAAGAAATAGAGTCTAAACTAGTCCCACAAGAAACAAGCTGCATTGAAGGTGAACAATAGAAATAAGATCAAAATAAGGGTTTTAAATTAGGTCCCAAAATTGGGATAAAACATTAAAATGACTACCAAGTAACATACAACTTTAATGTGGATCCACCCATAATGGATTCCTCTAATATCCATAATGGCACCAAACATTCTGGTGTGGATTCCTCTAACATCCACACCTTTTAGGAAAATTTTGATTTGGAATCTTGTGACATCTCCCCAAAAAAAGAAATATTTGATGTATATTCATTTAATGTCCACAATCAAAACCATCATGGGATTGTTGCTGAAGGCATACTAAGTCAATTAGACTTTCCAAAGGCCAACCATGCAAAAAAGATTCTTCTCCTACCAAGGAGTCTAAAGACAAACCACCAAGCATGAGATCCATAGTCGAGAGGAAGCACTTATCAAGACCAAAAGGGTGAATCCAACCTGTGTGGATCCCAATAGGTCCATCTCCAAACCTCCCACCCAAGGCAAAGTCTTAATATGCCAATAAGGGAAATGTGGCATCCCCATACCTAGGTTGACCAGATAGAAAGAGACAAAAGTCCCACTAGATCTATAGCTCAAAATACAATAAGGTGAGACCCCATTACTCAATCCAATCTTCAACTCCATGTGCTAACGCCAGGCTAATTTTTCACCCCGAAGATGTGAGTACCCATTCTCCTTCATGACCTTAAACTAAGTAGGCTGGTGAGCTTCTATCCCACCCTCGTCTATGATTATTACAGTAGAAAAAATAAATGAAATGTCTAATACATAAAATATCTAATTTCTAATATAAATTAAAATAATCATAAACAAATTATATTTTTTATTAATTTGTTATTAGCTTTTGATCAGAGCCACAACCAAATTTTTGGGCATAAACTAGGCCCCAGTCCCCAAGAGAAATATTGAACCATTATAAATGGCTAACACTTGATCACATTTGACACCAATATTTAAATAGCCACATTTAGCTTATAAATGTCTTATGAGATTTGAACTTGGGTAGGGATGGACACAACCAAACCACTTCACCAATCCTTATACATCTCATTGACCTTCATAAATAGATTTTATATATATATATATATATATATGAATTTAATAGTTGATAATATAACATTCATTTGAAAATATGCGTTATTTTCAATGTTATAGCTGTGACATGCAGGAGATTGGAAATGCATTCACTATAAATTAAACATACTGACTTATAATATTTCATAAATTTCAACATTATTAATGTTTTATGTATTTCATAGCTATAAAGCATAAAAACATTCATTTTAATCCTTGTACGAATAAAATATCTATGGAAGTTTGGAATAACAAATAAATATTGATTTCAATAAAATAAATAGTTAAATTAGAAATAATAATTTATGTTTAAATGAGTAATAAATGTATTATATATGTGATTAAATATATTGTAATAGATTGTATATTTTCATAGATTGTAAATTTTAGTAAATATATTTTTATATTATATGATATTATATTTTATATTATATATTTTAATGTATTGTATATATTATATTTTTTATTTTAATATATTATGTATTAAAATATATTATGTTATATAATATAACATATATTTTATTGATATTATAATATAATATTAATTTATAATAATATTTACAATTTGTAAAAAAAAGAATCCATGTATATATATATATTAGTAATTATTATTTTATATGTAATATAAAAAAAATTAGTGATCAACTATATATCATTATACAAAATTACATTATATTATAATAATATTATATTTACTATTACCTACAAGAGAATTTAGAAAGTGAAGTGAGTTAAGCATGCTAATAATTTGATTTAAAAAGTATACTATATTAAATATTATAAATTAAATAACACAAAAAATAAAGTTTTATACTTATTTCATACAAGAGTGAATGATCATGCAAGCTAGGTGTTGACATGTTGTAGGGCTGGGAGTCAACCTAGGTATGGAAACAGTTTTTCAACATTAAAAACAAAAAAAAAACTACTCAGACATAACTCGCATTTGATGTTTTTAGGTGATTAGTTTATTTGCCATGGAATGAAAGTGCGAGTTCGTTCCTTCAAAATTTGAATAAATATTTACCAAATATGTGTGCACTTATTTAGATAGGCTCACCTTAACCTTTTTAGATGGTATGGGTTTTTTTAATACAATTTTATAAAAATTACAACAATGTGATATATAAAGATTGAGTACCAGTGGAATCATCCATGTGATGCCTAACTTAATTATTCAGATGTTTTTATCCTCTTTGAAGTTGGGCATATTATTTTTTCCTTCTCTTATGCAGTTGGTAGGTTAATTTGTTTTAGGGATATGCAGGCTCGCAATTAACGCTGATGGTGGTGCTTGTAATTGTAGACTTGATTCATAATAAGAAGAAATAATTGCTTTGCTATAAATCCATTTTTATTCTCAATTTTAAAGAGGATACATGATTGGACAACACAAATTACCTTGGAATATATTTATGTTAACATATTGTGAAGTAACATAAATTTAACAGAGTACAATACTTTACGTAATTGCCTAGTTTTTTTAAATTTTTTCTTTTCCATTTTTTGTTTTGGTTTGGTTTTTGGTCATGAACTTATTTTTATCTTCAGATCTTTCAGAGGATACATTTCTTGAAAGCCCATTAACGCTTTGTTGAGAGTAAAATTGAAATGGTCATTAGGCTTTAAACGTTGACCATATTTGATAGATCTTTATGGGTTTGCCGAAGCCAATGGGGTCATACCCTGTTTCCTTTACAGATTTGCAACTCACTTTAAATTCTCAAAGATATTATGAGATACCATTAAGGTTTTATTTACTTTTTATTCAATGATGTTTTTTTGTTTTCTTTGAATGCTGCCTGTGCCTTGGTGGTTATTTTTATTTTTATTAAGTTGTATTATTTGATTGCTATGAAATCAAAAGGAAATGGATCAAGCTACTGATAACTATCACATTACATGTATGCAAGGGGTTACACCTCCAAAACCATCCCTCCCATCTCCTCTTTTCATTGCTTCCATTTCTATATTTTCATAGGTCTATTTCCTATCAATTCCCAATTTCCAATTCACATGACAAATATAATTTTTTTCTACTAATTCAAATGAATTTCAATTATAATTATAATAATTTTGGTAAATTCAGGGCACCCTACTTGTATAAAGTGAAAAATAAATACCTTATGGTGGCAAAAGTAGCACGATCGGTGGCAGTAGGAGTGGGCTAGGTAACAACTATGCATGGGCCTGACAAAAATTTGATATAATTATAATAAAAAAGAGAATATAAACAAGGTTTATAGTTTTGGACAACAAAGAGATAAACCAAAACACCTAACTATTAGTATGGTTACACAGTGATATGCAAACAAAATAATAATAACCAAATCATAAATACCTATCATTTATTTTGATTTTGAATATTTGTTCCTGGGTGATCGTTACATCAAATCTACACCTCATATTTAACCAAATTGTAACAGTGGAAGTGATATGTCCTGCAATCTCCAAGCCAATCATGATAAAGTCATTGATGACTAAAAATCATAATGACCTTATAGAAATAGGTTAATGCCCAAATGCCACACCATAAATGCCTATTAAGCTAGACACACAACACCTATAAGGAATGGTAGGTAAGTTTTATAGCAACAGAGTGACATTTGTATCCAATGACCTCTCCAAATGGATACTCACACATACCCCTCATGTCAGGTACAAAATAATGAAAGTGTCAAATAAAAATGACAAGAATCAGTATATTCTTTTCTCTTATTTCATGTAAGATGAATATTAGGGCTTCACCCCACTGTGTAAGTGTCCAACTAATTATAGAATGACCACATCTTAATCACATTAATATATTATATCTATATGATTATGAATACTTAAAATACATGCATTAAGCATAAACGATGGGCCCATATTACCCATGTAGTCTACACTTTTACCAAATTAAACCATAATCACTTATTTTAGCCTAACAAGTCATTGTATCATAGTGGATGGCCATTCTACATCACATTCAATGCAATTATAAGTAGTGGGTCCCTATAACATGTGTCTATTGCTTTACAAAGTTCACATGGAATATTTGCCTCTTCTCAAGTAAAAATTCAGGATATGGCTATTAATAAATCCAAATGGATATGCAAATAAGGTTAAAATATGATGCATTGTCTATATTACTATGAAAGTATTTAGTTTAATCATGTGTCATCATCGTGTAAGCATGGGATCACAGAGTGGCATAAGTCCATGGAAAGTTTGTTAAGGAGTGAATACTCAATGTCATTTAATTTATTACTAAATAGGATGAACATGACAAGTTTCTAAAGCATGTAGTTTATTCATGTTTCACCATCGTGTAAGCACGGGCTCATAGACAATTTTTTTTAAGGAGTGAATACTCGATGTGGATATATTGGCTACTAAGTGGGATGATTTTCCAAATCATTCTAAGGAAGATAATTCCTAAGTCAAATTTTTTCCTTATAATAATAATAAATTGATAACATTAATATTAACTTGGCCACCACAACTAAGCCAAAAAAAACTATATTCAAATTTTACTTAGATTAAATAAGGTGATGAGTCTACATTTAAAAAATGTATATAATCCTATGTGTCAACAAACCCATAAGGTATCCAAAAAAATGTTTAGAGTGATGATCATGTTTCTCTATATAATGTGGTTATGCAAAATAACACAATCTTGTACATTCTAAAAAAGAGTCACAAGTAATGGCTAGGAGAAACAATAATCACTTGATATTGCAATCAAATACTAAGTCAATATGATCATTCATAGTGGCCAAGTGAATGTAGAGATAAGATCTATGACATAAAGATCATGTCATGAAAAAATGAGTCCAATGACTAGGTTAAACATAGATAGGATTACATTGAAGAATGAGAAGTTCAAAATGATATTATCCAATAAAAGGAAAATGTTTCATATTAAGACATACAGGAAATACAAGTAGCCTATAATTAATTTGATTTGAAGGTGATCATAGTGGCATTGAAGAGTTTAACATTCATAGTATAAATTAATTAAGGAAGAACATAATAATACACTAGTTTCACAAAACATAGAGTCATACATTTATATAACTTGTAGTAGACATTCATAGGTCTCATTTCAAAATGATAGGAAGACCATTGTATTAATCATAAATAGAAAGCAAAAATAGTGACTAGAACTATCATTGTAGATTCATTTATTCAATCATCAATCATGTTCTTACTTATGCATATTTACTTTCTAAAAGAGGAGTAATATTAGAAAATAATCACGGACCTTTAAGTTTTTAAATGAATGATAATCTATTATTTTCTGCTCCTAAACATTTAAAAATTCATGTTTTATCCCAAGGAACAAATATAGTATAGTAAACTTCATAATTTAATTCTACCACTATGCAATATTCAAACTATCATAAATTAGCCTTTTTTAAAAATATATTAAAGTAGATATAGAAGTCAAAATGCATGCACTATTACACCATAATTTTATTTTCTCATTGAATGATCTTTGCATGATTATAAAAAGGTACCAAATAAGGAGATGATTTGGTATCATGTTCCACTCGACCACCCTCATGATGATTACACATCTCCATGAGGGAGTAATGAATAATACTCTAAATACTCTACTGGTTTACTCACTATATAATCCATTGAATGCCAATACAATAATCTATTCCCAAATTGATACCAAAACATTTATTATCTAGTTATTATTTTTATTTGACTATAACTAGTGAGCTAAACAGGGAGAGATCACACAAAGGATTCATCAAGAAATAACAATTAGTTTGAGATGGAAAATAAAAAAGACCAATACAAAATAAATTTGATAAGAGTCAAGTCAATCATAGAAAAATATCACAAGGTAATAAACTTTAGATTTTTTTGAAAATAAGTTTAATAAAGATATCACATTGAAATGAGTTCCCCAAACCTGTAGCTACTTGACATGTAACACTATCACATGGTAGGTAATCACATGCTTAAATAATAAATAAGCTTACATATAAGTAGATTTGAAAAATGCCTAGCAGAGTTATAACATCCCTAAAACACCAATCTTAGGACTTAACCACCTCCCCTAGCACATTGATATAGGTCTCTATCTTTGTAGCAATGTAGTAATGGTTAGGGTGGATGTGAAGTACTTATAGACATAAAACTATATTCTTCTCCTACTGTCACATAATTCCTCTATATTCCTCTATTACTATATGATGGAAAACATAATTCAATGAGAATAATAATATAAAAATAAATAAGATAGTCCACCTACTGTCAAGAAATGCAATGACCACATAGGGAAATCACCTCAAATAAACAAGATCCATAGATCATTAAATAAATACACAACCTTTAATAGAAGGAAAAGGCATGAAATGTAAACATTGAAAAATAAAGAAGTTTAAATAATGCGTTAAGATCCTCATATGATTAAATAAATCTATAATATTCAACAAAAGGGAAAAACACTCACAAAAATAACGATAATAAATATTACCATAGGCAAGGTCATGACATGGTTAGTTATAACACAATATGCACTATGTATATTTATTTCCAAACTCTTTCTTTCCTCCTTTTCTCAATATAACCAACAATTAATCTACGTGGCCATGTGCTCTTTCAAAGAACACCATTCCTTATTAATTTACAATCATTTTTCACTAAAGGTGGTGTGTCTAGCCTCCCTTTAGCAATTTAGTTTCTACATATTGTCACTAGGAATTTTGGCTTGTAGTTCACTCAAGTCCATCCAAAGACATAAGTCATAATTATCACTATTAACTCCCAACCACCCATGGATTCAGGTGGCCTTAATATATTTCTCAATCACTTTTCATCATAGTGACCATTATTCACTGATCTTTATTATTTTATCTATTTATTGTTTCCACTTGCCATGTCTTATTCACATGTAGAAAATTTGTCATTTTATTCACCCATGTTTATAAAAATTAAATTTTCACTTTAATTCAAGTGATTAGTATTTAAGGTGATCCAAAATGATCATAGAGTTTCAGATGTTATTGAGTTTGTTGCCATACTAAATCTGTTGCTGCCACTCTACTAAGCTGACTCAAATAACACCCCGATGGACATTATGAAAAAACCTTACTACTCATCTCATTATTGATATAATGTTGTTATCTTTTTCAACACACCTATCATTTGCACATAAATTAGACACATAATTATACCTATATGGTATGATAGGGGTGAAACTATAATCTCACTAATGTTAGAGGTACAATCTACTGAGAGGGGGGGTGAATCAATGGTGGAAAATAATCTAATTCAATTTCCAAACCCTTGAAAATACTTAAGCATTCAATACAATCATTCATGAAGCATACATATCATTCATAGTAGTGACCAATGAACATAAATCAAGATCACATACATAACACAAGATCTACGTGGGAAACCCTCAAGGGGAATAAAACCCAATCTCAAGCTTGTAAACACATGGACTACTATCCTATAAGATGATCACAAATAAGAGACTGATCAAGTCCTTTTGATTAGGAACCTTGGTCAAGTCCTTATGACCTAAGGCCTTTAGTGAAACAACAATTTCACAAGGAGCACTTGGCCCTAAGATGATCAAGTCCTTCTAGCAAACTATTTGATCAAGTCCTCTTGACCAAAGGTATTTAGTAAAACACTGTTTCACAAGGAACAACTGCCCCTAAGGAAGATCAAGCCCTTAGACCCTCCTTGAAATGAACACTTCCACCTTAGAACTATTGTCTTCAACACTTGGTGATAGACCTATGATTATATGAAAACTACACAAACTCTGTATTTAACTCATAGATGCCTCTCACATAGGCATGTCACAATCTCTTTCCTTCCTTACTCAAACAGTCCTTATATGCACACTCAAATTTCTTTGTAAAAATTCAAATTAGAAGAAAAATATACTATCATTAGGAACATGATCTATAGATAATATACACAATCCTTAATCTTCTCTACTCATCAGACCAATAGCTGGGCACTCTCACTCTCCTCTCTTTTCATTCGCTCTCCAACTCTCTCACCAACAAGTCTAAAAACCATAATCTTTGGTTCCACTATTTATAGAGTAATATTGATAATCATCACCTTGGTTGGCCATTAGGCATGTATTAACCCTTAAGACATCTATCATATGAATACATAGCTAAATACATTCTTCATATGTTGACCATAGTATCTATGGGTCACCCTTAAGGAGCTACACCTTTTAATAAGGCCCTTGTAGCCCTTATAGGTCTCATGTGAAGCCATTCCCTCCTTTATCACTTCATCAAACAAAACAAGAACACAAGACCACTTTCAAATACATGGGTCCACTCTTTATGTCCCATTCAACATCCTTAAATGATCAGAGTCATCTTAGCTTACCTCTATGTATGCTCAAACAATGCAAACACTAACTTGGTGTATAGGAACACTATGAACAAACACACTATCAACTTATTAACCTTTGGTCATCCTCAAGATAGATTGATCACACCTCCAAAATCCACACAACTCATCCTTATGGAGTCTACAACACTCCTCAATAGCCAATTCATCATGAGACATCGAAACAACATCTATATAAGCTCAAACATCTTTCTTGGGTCACTTTCAGAACAAGCATGAAGACACCATCAACTTTGAACATTAATAATTATTTATATACACACTTCTAGATATTCAAATCAGGTTCATTAGATGTTTGATATATACCTCTTCATCTTTGCTTTTTACATCATCAACAAATTTAACTTCTATCAAAATATATGGACAAAATATAGAGCTCTAATTTTTCCCTATGTTAAATTCAAATATTTAAATGACAACGGTCATGTTTAACCTTTGACCACAATGCTCAAATCTCATGTCTTCTTAGATTTAGATCAATCTCACACCATCGATCTTGTCTAAAATTTATTTTATAGGAACCAATGCTCAAATGTTAAACATCTGACAGTTGACCTTATCTCATATAATCTTGAAATGTTGACTCAATACACTCCCTTGATCTCTACATATCAATTAGGTTTTTAGAAATCAATGCTCACCAATCGATTAATTTATATGAACACCCACTCACCATTAGATCCTTATATTGTACTTTTGCTCAGTCGTTAAACCTTGAACACTTCTTACCATCTCGATTAATACACACCATTAGATCTTCATTGTACGAACTCCCATGAGCCATTAGATCTATACTAGGTCTATATATTTAAGATCATGCAAATTGATTAAGTATGGGGACCAACTACAATATGCCTAGAAATCCTACTTTGTACCTTAATAACTTCTTTTGTGCTTAGACACATGATCTCAAATTTGGACCACATGATCACCTTTTAAAGGAGAATCCATACATATAACAAAATTCTCCAAGAACCTTTGTGCATGTGAGATATATTTCCATTAAAATGCCTTCTCAAAATATTCTATCACAGAGCCAACTATGCTTATAATTTGTTTGGGAGACTAACTTTACTCTTGCATAAATTTTGTTTTGCTTCAGTGCATGATCTCAAATTTAGTGCAAATTAACTATGATCAAAACTAAACAAACCCATATGATTAGTTTTTCTTGACACCTTCACATGTGCAATTTATAACACCATCAAAATGCTCACTTGACTCTTCTTGCCACATTGCAAAATTGGCTAAGTATGGGAAAACACAATCAAAATACTTGGGAGCCCAACTTTGTACATGCATATCTCTTGACGTGCTTCGTCACATGATCCAAAATTTAGTGCATAGAAATTAGGTATAAAAATAAACAAACCCATATGGTTATTTTATTTAGACACCTCCACACGTGTGAATGCTAAAATCATCAACATGCTTACTTGGATCTGCTTGAACCCTTTCTAAATTTGGTTAAGTATGGAAACTAAGTGAATTTTATCTAGGAAGCCAACTTTCCACCCTCATATATTTGATTGCACTTTAATGCATGACCTAAGATTTGGTGCATAAGAACTAGGCATAAAAATGAACAAACCCATGTGACCATTTCCTCCTAACTCATCCACATGTGGCAATGGTGATGTCATCAAACTACCTACTTAGATTTTTTGCCACTCGATCCAAAGTGTCTAATGAGAAATATGGACTACCAGATGAATTCCAATTATGCACACAATCTCTCAAAGCATAGATAACATATTAGGGACATCTTGTATGTCCTCAAATCATCATAATAAACATTGAACACCTATAACCATGCCAAAATGTAAGATCTCAAATCATAGATAACATCTTAGGGACCTCTTGCACATCCTCAAATCATCATACTCAACCCTGAACACTTCTAACCATGCCAAAACATAAGATCAACCAAGCATACTTCAAGTACAATTTGTTAAGCACATTGCACACTTTTTCATTGTTACTTAGGCTATCAAAGCACACCATCCACTCACTAGGACACCTCCATTACATCACCATGACATCATTGACAACTCTTGAATAATCTCCCCCTTTGTCATTGATGTCAACAAACATCATTTATAATAGTACTCCCACAATAGGAAAAATTTCCCCCTTTGACATAGTGATGAAGTGGGCACCAACTAATATTGAGGACCTGAAAAGACTATCAAATAGGAAAGGACCATCTTATAAAGATGATACAAACTCCCCCTTACCTTGAGCATACTTCTGCTTGCCTTGACAACTTCCTATTGCTCCATGTCAACACTCTCTTCAACCAAGCACTAAAACTAATGAAGACATAACACACAAAACACTAAAAATTGATGGAACTTACCAAGAAACATCTGAGAGGGACTCCCCATAATATTTATGAGCCAGTGCACCTTTTGAGCATCTTCAGATCTCCAAACTCCATGAAGAACCACCACACAGACTTACAAACCTTATCTCTCAAGCAACCATAAGGATCATCAACACTGCAACTGCAATATAACTTCTAGAGCAAGCTTATGAACTTGTTGCTCCCCCTTAACCATAGACTTATTGATTTATAAAGAAATAAATGACACCCAAGCTATGTCTTAGATACTCAAATGTAGCTTTTGACAATGGTTTGGTCATAATATCTATAAGTTGCTCTTTTGTAGATACATGTTCCAACTTAACACATTGATTAATCACTTGTTCTCTATAGAAATGATATCTAATAAGAATTTTCTTAGTTTTTTAGTGCATGACATGTTTCTTTGAGATACTAGTTGCACTAGTATTGTCACAATAAATAGGATAAGGTCCATTTTGTCTTACCTTATAATCTTCCAAAGTTTGTTTCATCCATATGAATTGAGTGCAACAAGAGGTAGCTACTATATACTTAGCTTCTGTAGTTGATGGAAACATTGAGGATTGATTCTTGCTTAGCCAAAACACCAAGCTTTCCCCCATGAAGAAGAACCCACCACTGGTACTCCTCCTATAATACACACATCCTACTTAATCTACCTCAATATATGATTTCAAAGAGAATTATTTACTCTTGGGATACCATAAACCATACTTTATGGTGTCTTTGAGATATCTCAAGATCCTTTTGACATCTTTCAATTGAGATTCTCTAGGGTCAGCTTGAAACCTTCCTACAAGACCCACCGCTTGCATGATGTCAGGCCTAGAAGTAATAGAGTACAAAAGACTTCTAATCATAGATCTATAAAAAGTTTTATCAACTTTTGGTGAGTCATCTAAATTACCTAGCTTACATCCTATGATCATTGGAGTACCCATTGGCTTACAATCCATCACGTCAAACTTAGCATATCTTTGATATATTTAGTTTATGAAATGAATATCCCTATATCAAGTTGATTAATTTGTAATCCTAAGAAGAAAGACAATTCTCCCAACATTGACATTTCAAACTCAGTCTTCATATTGTCTACAAATTCTGTACTCATTTTATTATTGTCAGATCTAAATACTATGTCATCAACATATACAACAACTATCAATTGATGATCGCCTTCTATCTCAATGTATAAATTACTATCATCTACACCTATTTTAAAACCTTGACTCAAAAGAAACTTATATAACCTAACATACCAAGTTCTAGGAGTTTGTTTAAGAGCATACAGAGCCTTCTTCAGTTTACACACAATATATTGATTACTTGACATGAAGTATCCTTCATGTAACTCAATATAGACTTCTTCTTCCAAGTTACCATTCAGAAATGCAGATTTCACATCCATTTGATATACCTTAAAATATTTAAAACTTTCATGTACCAAGAAGAGGCTAATTTCTTTAATTCTTACTATAGGAGCCAAAGTCTCATCAAAATCTATTCCTTCAACTTGAGCATATCTTTTACACACAAATCTAGTCTTGTTCCTTGTGACTCCTCCTTTCTCATTCATTTTTTTTTGAAAACCCACTTGGTACCTATTACATTTTTATATTTTGGCTTAGGAACTAAGTCCCATGTTTCATTCTTTTCTATTTGATCAATTTATTCATTTATTTCAACATTTCAACAATCATCTTTGCTAGCTTCCATGAATATTTTAGGTTCAATCATGGATAACAGAGCTGAGTCTTATTGATTTTGATTGATCAACATTATCCTTCTAGTCTATAACCTTTTACCAACATTTATAATAATTTGAGAGATTGGATGATCTTTCTAAATTCTTCTAGATGGAGCTTTAGAGTCTTGTCTTTCTTCTTCCACTTCATCTTCATCATCTATTTGAACATATAAGTCATCATTATTTGTAACAAAATTTTGAATTGAATAACTTACTTGCAATTTTGGATTTTGGATTCTACTTATCTCATCTACCCTTACATTTGAAATTTCAACAATATTGTGAAGTCTCTTATTGAAGCACCTATAGGTAGTACTGATATAGGAGTAACCTAAGAAGATGTTCTCATCATATATTGAATTAAATTTTCCAAGATCGTCTTCATTTCTTTTGATGAAGCACTTGCTCCCAAACACTTTGAAATGATTGATATTAGCTGCTCTATTCTTCAAATACTCATAAGGAGTCTTATCACCATTTAATTTGATTTGACATCTGTTTAGGATGTACACAGAAGTGTATCTGTCTCTTCCCAATAGCCATCTGATAATTTTGCATCTTAAATCATGGTTCTACCCATCTCAACAATAGTCTTCTTCTTCCTTTCAACCACACCATTTTGTTGTGGTGTTCTAGCAATAGAATATTGTCTTCTTATCCCATGTTCTTCACAAAAATCATCGAACTAATGAAACCAAAACTTACCTCCTTTGTCTGATCTCACACACTTGATCTTTGAACCTTTATCATTTTCCACAAGAGCTTTGAATGCCAATTGTTTTTCAAAAGCTTCTGATTTTTCTTTAAAAAAGAATATCTAAGTCATCCTAGTGAAATCATCAATGATAAGCATGAAGTAGTTATTACCTTGAATACTTTGAGTTCTCATAGGTTCTCATAGATCAGTGTGGATCAACTCCAATGGCTCTGTAGTGGATAATTACTTGGTTTTGTATCTTCTCTTGGTTGGTTTCCCATGAAGACATGCCTTGAAAAGAGAATGAGGAATCTTAGAAATCTTAGGCATATGCCTTACCAACCCCTTTGAACTGATTTATATCATATTATCAAAATTTATATGTCTAGGCCTTCTATGCCAAAGCCAACTTTCTTCCCAAAGACTCATGAAGTACTTCTCATTCTAGGATTCATGGAACACATACATGTTATCTATTTTATGAACCTTTATAACTAATCTATCAGATTTTGCCTTTCTTACTTCACATACATCATCCTGAAAAGTTACAACATTTCCTTACTTACACATTTGGATTACACTTAAAGATTATGTTTCAAACCTTCTGCATATAAGATGTTGTTAGTCTTTATATGACCATTGTCCAAACTCACAATACCTTTGCCAACAATGTTAGTAGATTTGTTGTCACCGAATCTCACTGCACCTAGGTTAGTCTTCTTTAGAGAGATAAACTTGCTCTTGTCTCCTATCATATTATTTGAGCATCCACTATCTATGAACCATCTCTTGTTCTCATCTTTTTGAGTATGTAAAGCTGATTGAACAAATAATGACTCTTCGTTTTCTGATCTGCTTGGATTGTACTTCATTTCTTCTTTAGACTTGGTCTTCTTAAACCATTTGATATTGTCAATGTCTTGTATATCCTTTTTACAAAAGGCTTTGTTATCATTATGGGTATGTGACCATGTTGGTTAAAATTGTAACATATGATATCCCTTTTTATCTCTAAAGAGAGAGCACAATCCTTATATCTATGGCCAAATTGATTATAGGAGAAGTAATACCCATTGAAGACATTGTTTATGTTTGACCCTCTTTTCTCTTGACCATTACTGCTCAATGGATTTTCATTATTTATTCTTTTGTTGAAACTAAAATACTTTTTGTCCTTAGATAAGGGTACATTTAAGTAAGTCAAGACTTTATTTTCACATTATTCCATCCTTTGATTGAGACCATTATTCACTATGACCTGTAGATTCTTGACTATTGCTTCTAGATTTTGCACTTGTGTCTTTACATTATCAACTTCTGATAAAGCACAAACTAGATTATCTTGAAGTTAAGCCATAACCTCTTTATCAACCATTGTACCTTTTATCACCTTTAAGTGGTTAAAATTTACATGAAGTACCTTTCTCTGATACCAATTGTTAGAGGTACAATTCACTGAGAAGGGGGGGTGAATCAATGGTGGAAAACAATCCAATTCAATTTCTAAACCCTTACAAATACTTAAGCATTCAATATAATCATTCATGAAGCATACAAATCATTCATAGTAGTGAATAATGAACATAAAGCAAGATTACATACACAACACAAGATCTACATGGGTAACCCTCATGGGGAATAAAACCCACTCTCAAGCTTACAAATACATGGACTATTGTCCTATAAGATGATAAAAAAAGAGACTGATCAAGTCCTTCTAATCAAGAACCTTGGTTAAGTCCTTTTGACCTAAGACCTTTAGTGAAACAATAGTTTCATATGGAACACTTGCCACTAAGATGATCAAGTCATTCTGACCACCTATTTAATCAAGTCCTTATGACCTAAAACCTTGATCAAATCCTTCTACCCAAAGGTCTTTAGTGAAACCCTATTTCACAAGGAGCAACTTCCCTTAAGGAAGATCAAGTCCTTTAGACCCTCCTTGAAATGAACACTTCCACCTTAGAATTGATGTCTTTAACACTTGATGATGGACCTATGATTATCTAACAACTACATAAACTTTATGTCTAACTCATATATACCTCTCACATAGGCTTGTCACAATCTCTCTCCTTTACTCAAACAGTCCTCATATGCACACTCAAATATCTTTTCACAACTTCAAACTATAAGAACACTATACTATTATCAAGAACATGACATATAGATCATATACATAGTCCTTAATCTTCTCTGCTCATCAACCCAATAGCTAGAAACTCTCACTCTCCTCTCTCTTTATTTTTTCTCTACTCTCTCACTTACAAGTCTATAAATCATCATATTTGGTTTCACTATTTATAGAGTAATCTTGATAATCATCACCTTGGTTGGCCATTAGGCATGTCTTAACCCTTAAGACATCTATCATATGAAGACATAGCTCAGTACATTCTTCATGGGTTACCCATAACATCTATGGGTTACCCTTAAGGAACTACACCTTTTAATAAGGCCCTTATAGCCCTTATAGGTCTCATGTGAATCCATTCCCTCCTTTAGCACTTCATAAAAAAAATAAGAACATATGACTACTTTAAAATACATGGGTCCCCTCCTTATGTCTTGTTAGCCAATTTTCACACCCAGTTTTGCATCTTTCATTTTGGCTAAGTGCAACATTTGAATTTTGTCTATCATAGGAAGCCTTTGTTTGGTATTTTTGCAAGTGTTATTTTTGTCTTTTTCTACTCAAGGTTATTTCTTTCGAGAGGTTTTGTTTTGGGGTTTTTATCCAAGACCCAAAGGAATTGTTTCAGACTTCTTATCTGAAATAAAAAGTCCAAAGGAATTAGTCCATTGCACTTTTGTGAAGGGTCACTTGCAAGATTTTTGAAGGGTATTTTCTCATGAAAGTGTCCTTTGCATTTTTACAAAGGGTATATTTCAAGTTTTCTAAAGTATCATTTCTCTTGCAAAGGGACATTTTCAATTTTTCGAAGGGGACATTTTTATTCTGCTGAAGGGTCTTTTTCTCCTGTGAAGTGTCCTAAATAGGTTTTCTGAAGGTTACTTTACACATTAACAAAATAAATGTCCCTTACATTTTTATGAAAGAATTGTCTCTTGCAGGATTTTCAAAGGAATTATTTTTAACTTTTTGCCTAAAATAATCTTACCGAAGGGTTTGTTCTTTCAATGAATTGGTCTGCTTCAAGTTTATGAAGGGACACTTTGCACCTTTCTGAAGGGCACTTTCAAACTTCCTGAAGGGTCTTTTTCTCAGAAAAGTGGTCACTTTCAGAAAGTCTGAAGGAAAGTGTCCCTTGCAATTTCTCCGAAGGAATTCATCCTTCCAACTTTTTTGAAAGAATTGATCTTTGGAAAAGTCCAAAGGGACACTTAAAACATTTATAAAGGGTCTTTTCTCAAAAATTGGTCACTTCATTTTACTGAAACAATTGGTCACTTTCAAAAGCTTGAAGGAATTGGTCACTTTCAAAATATTGAAGGAATTGGTACACTTTCAAAGAATATGAAGGGACATTTACAAAAAGTTTGAAGGGTCTTTTTGTTGCAAAAGTGTCCTTCAGAAAAAGTTTGAAGGGACACTTGCAAATGTTTGAAGGGTCTTTTTTTCCCAAAGTGTCTTTCAAAAAAAATTTCAAAGGGTCTTTTTCCTACAAAAATGTCCTTTAGAAAAAGTCCAAAGGGACACTTGGGAAAAGTCTGAAGGACCTTTTCAAAAGATTTGAAGTGTCAACTTTTAGATAAAGTGCCCTAAACCCAAGGTCCTGAAGGGTATCTCTATGCTAAGGTGTCCTTTGAGAAAAAGTCTGAAGGGTATAGGCACTCATGCAGAGTCTATAGAAGGATTGCCAAAGGGCATATTTGAGCAGTCTGAAGGGAGAACAAAAGAAGAGAGTCCATAGAAAGAAGATGGTTTCAAAAATTCTATAGTTCTGAAAGTCCATAGAGAGAAGGGTCCATAGGGAAAATGTGCCTAAAGGAATTGGTCCTAGTTAAGGTGATAGTTACATAACCATCAACTTCAAGGTCATAGACTAGTCATTAACATTCAAAATAGTGGGTCACAAGCAGACTGATGGTCCTCATTTAATCACTCAAGTAGATCTAAGGGCTCATGTTCTTCATCCACCAAATCTCATCAAAGGGTTCATCTCACCATTGATCAGACCATGATCTGTGTCATTTATAACAACCAATCAAAAGGAGAAAAAGATGAAAAACTTGATAGAATGAGTTTTCAAAGGGTTATGATAAGTGCCATGGAGGTATACACATAGACTTTAAGAGATGCCTCTCCAAGGCCAAACAAAATGAAAGAGATTCTTCTCCACACCATTACACACCTAAGTAAGCTAATAAGAAGTTATTAGGCATCAGGATAAATCTGAGATAGGTAGACTCTCAATTGCATAATCAATTGATGCCATTACCTAGCTCAAAAATATCTATTTTTTCTAGTGCAACTATTGGGAAAACATATTTGAGAGAGAAAGCTAGCTACATAACCGCTAAAGGTGACATTAGTCAATCAAATGCCCTGAATGAGCATCATTTATAGAGATAATTACAACTGAAGATGAAGACTCCTAATATATTGATTCCTCTCTTTAGAACCCAAAGGCCTCCCCCTCTCACTTCCTCTCATATATATATATATATATATAGCCTTTAGGCTAGTGAAAAAAAGACCATGCAGTGTATGGCAAAGCCCTACTAAATTGATGTCATGTTTTGCCTTTAAGCATTAGTAAAAGTCCTTTTCTTTTCAAGTTATGAATAATTATCTGAGTATATAAGTGACGTATAGTGATAAAAAGTGATGATTTTCCATCCTTATATCCTTTATCCTTCACACATGAGCAAGAGTTTTTAGTCTATCAGGTCATATAGAGTGTGTCCAAGTGTGTTGAATTTATACATGTGTATAGCTATTCTTGAAATGTGAAACTTGCCTTTTAGTTCATTTGCCTTTTTTTATTTCATACATCTCACCTCTATACTAAAATATTTGTGTTAAAATCTCTAAAGCTTGAAAAGGGTCCATGCATTTTTTTGATATCATGCATTAAGATATGATATTCATGTGGAAGATAATCTTGGTGCATCACCATTATTAGAACAAGTTTCTTTTATGCAATTTATAACTCTTTTCCCTTCAATCAAACTGGTTTAGATAGAGTTTTTGAAATGTTCCAACATTGTCCAAATCTAGAAGAGGATTGAACACTCTCTTCTAGGGTGTAAGATTTAGAGACAACATGTCCCTTTCAACATCCTCAAATGATCATAGTCATCTTAGCTCACCTTTGCATATTCTCAAACAACTTAAACACTGACCTAGTGCATAAGAACATTATGAAAAAACACACTTTCAACTACTTAAACTTTGTTCATACTCAAGATAGATTGATCACACCTTTAAAATCCACATAGAGAATCCTTATGGAATCTAAAACACTCCCTAATAACTAATTCATCATGAGACATCAAAACAAAATCTACATAATCTCAAACATCCTTCTTGGGTCACTTGTAGAATAAGCATGAACATATAATCAACTTTAAACATTAATAACTATGTCTATACACACTTTTAGATCTTTAAATCAAGTTCATTAGATGCGTCATAGAGTCCTCTTCATCTTTTCTTTTTATAACATCGACAAATTTGAATTCTATCAACAGATATGGACAAAATATAGAGCTCTAGTTTTTCCTTGTGTTAAATTCAAATATTTGAATAACAACAGTCATAGTTAACCTTCAAACATAATGCTCACATCTCATGTCATCTTAGATTTGGATCAATCTCGCACCATCGATCTAGTCTAAGCTTTAATGCATAGTCACTAATGCTCAAAAATTAAACATCTGATAGTTGACCTCATCTCATGTAATCTTGAAATGTTGACTCAATGCACTATGTCAATCTTTACAGATTAGTTAAGTTTTTAACAATCAATGCTCACCATTAAATTAATCTATATGAACACTCACTCACTATTGGATCCTTATCTTGTACCTTTGCTTAGTTGTTAAACCTTGAATACTTCTTACCATCTCAATTAATACACACTGTTAGATCTTCATTGTACAAACTCCTATGAGTCGTTAGATCTCTACTAGGTCTAGATCTTTAACATCATGTAAATTGACTATGGGGACTAATTGCAATATGCCTGGAAAGCCTTCTTTGGAGCTTAATAACTTATTTTGTGTTTAGATGCATGATCTCAAATTTGGACCACATGATCATCTTTCAAAGGAGAATCCATACATACAATAGATTACTCCTAGAACCTTCGTGTATGTGAGATATATCACCATTAAAATATCTTCTCAAAATCTTATATCATAAAGACAACTATGCTTAGAATTTATCTGAGAGACCAACTTTTCTCCCACATAACTTTTGCCGTGCTTTAGTGCATGATCTAAAATTTAGCACAAATCAACTATGCTCAAAACTAAATAAACCCATATGATAAATATATCTTGAAACCTTCACATGTATAACATATAACACCATCAAAATTCTCACTTAGTTCTTCTTACCACATTTCAAAATTGGCTAAGTATGGGAAAACACAGTCAAACTTCTTGTGAGCCCAACTTTACACATGCATATCTCTTGATGCGCTTTGTCATATGATCTAAAATTTAACACATTGAAACAAGCACAAAAATTAACAAACCCATATGGTAATTTTGTCTAAAAAATTCCACATGTGTGAATGCTGACATCATCAACATGCTTACTCAGGTTTGCTTGAACCCTTTGTAAATTTGGCAAAGTATGGGAACTCAGTGAATTCTATCTAAGAATCCAACTTTGTACCCTCATAAATTTGACCATACTTTAACACATGATGTGAGATTTGGTTCATAATAACTAGGCATAAAACTAAACAAACCCCTGTGACCATTTCCTCTTGACTCATCCACATGTGACAAGGGTGATGTCATCAAATTGCCTACTTAGATTTTCTGCCATTGGACCCAAAGTGTCTAGATGAGAACTATGGACTAATAGATGAATTTCACTTATGCACACAAGATCTCAAAGCATAAATAGTATCTTAGGGGCCTCTTACACATCCTTAAATCATCATACTCAACCCTGAACACCTCTAACCATGCTAAAATACACACAATCTCTCAAAGCATAGATAACATCTTAGGGACATCGTATACATCCTCAAATCATCATAATCAACCCTGAACACCTCTAAACATGCTAAAATAGAAGATCAACCAAGCATAATTCAAGCACACTTTTTCAATCACATTATACACTTTTTCATTGTTACTTAGGCTATCAAATCACATCATCCACTCACCAAGACACCTCTATGACATCACGATGATATCATTAACAACTCCCCAACAATTAATAACAAAATTAATAAATAAAACCATAATCCAACATGGAAATCATTATTTCAAATATAAATTAAATGCCAAATCATTATTTATGTCAATGAGAAATATAAGATCCCATAAAATAATAAGATGTACACACACATGATCTCATAACCATATAGGTGTGTGTGTATCTTCACATATGTTTCCCAATTTATAAAGTTTCTCAAGGTTTTAATAATTAAATAATAACAAATTACATAATTCCATAATATATATTGGTTTAAATAGGACTTCCATGGTCCACAAAATAAGTGTCTCAAGTTGGGGCACTACAGTCATCACCATCTAGAGAATGAAAATTAATGATATGAGATATGGATATAATTTTCTTAGGATTATGGAGCATTTATTACATAAAATAGGGCCATGTTTAACATATGTGTTAGAAAATTAGGTTGACCACAATAATAAATAAGTAAATGGATAGGGGCAATAATGGAAAAGATTTAAATGTGTATGCACAATTATATGAATGTCAAGCTATGTAAAAATTGATGTTATCAAGTGTTTAATTCCAAATTTAGGTGTCTGTAAATGTCCCCTTTTAATCTAGTATTAAAAATGATAGATTAAAAGGATAAAATAATAAATTTAGTACTTGTATTAATCATACTTAATGTTGACACGTATGCCCCAAATATATAACTTGCTTGATGCAAAAGCTGCAAGGAAACATGTATAAATCAAAGTTCACTCATGTCAGAAACCATGAAATAATCTATATCATTGGATTAATTGAAATTGAAAAGTCAAGTAATGGATAATATTATCAATCAAATTTTCACCCTTTGGAAGGTATTTCAAGCCTTCCAAATTTGATGTAACATAGAAGCACCTCAAGGTTGTGGGTACCCTATTAGAGAGGTGAATCTCTAGGTTAAAGGGCTAGCTCTCCTTGATGAATCACTTAGGCTCAAAAACTAATATACCACTTGATAGGAAAATGGAGATAAACCTACTCTAATGGAGGTGATGCACCAAATATTATTTTACCACTACCAACTAGCTATAAATACACTTCAAATAAGAGATTAACATGTACATGAGACTACTCTAAATCTACTTCTCTACATTTATATTTCTCATGAAGGTTGTGAAGAATGCTTGATCTAGGAGGACTATTCAAGAGGTTATGATATGACACTATTGAAAATAATAATCACTAAAAAGTTACACCTCACTTAGACACTTCATAAGACTTACAAAAAATATTCCAAATTGAACATGAATACTAAACAAGGACAAGCATGTCCAAGAAGCAAGACTATCACTTAGCAAGATCAAATAGTCAAGCATACATATTAAAACTAGTCAATGAAGGAGGTTAAACAAGATTATTTTCATTGATAAAATGTTGTAAATGGGTAGGGATTCACCATACCCAGGTGGAGGATACCAACTTAGCCTATCAAGGATCCATATATAGAGGAAGTGAGAGAAAGAGAGAAGGGCGTAGTAGATATGAAGACAAGTGTCTCATGAAATAGTTACAAAAATAAATAGGTTTTAAACTACCCATTATGTCCTCAATGATAAGTGTTTATCTCTTAAAGATGCTCTTCTGATCCAAGTGGCATGGAAGTTTCAAATATTACTTGACACCTTGCTTTCTTCTCCAAAATTACCCTTTGTCTTGGCTTGTGAGAGGACCAATGGTACTCTTGACCATCATGCCATGTTGAGTTACATATTTTCTCCTCTTGACCCTTTTAAAATAATCTCTGAAGGTTCTCTTTGACACATCACTTCGTTCTCTTGTTAGGTGTTTTAAAGTTTCTTTGTCTCACTAGGCCAATCTTACTTACAAATGTCAAAACTTGAGTTCATCTTCTCCAATGCTTTATCTCTCCATTTATGGTCTATTCACATTATATAAAACCTGAAAAAACTCTTTTAGATGTTTGAAACTACCCCAAGAACTTGTTCTACACTAAAGCTCTCATTTGGCCTCGTTCCTTGTAACCCTGAAAATGTGTAAACCTCCATGTGTATAAGAATATACAAAGGATATTTAAAAAATGATAAAATAGTTGAGTACCTAGTATTATTTACATCTCCATGCCAAATTTCAAGTCCTAAATCTAAGTGGAAGTCTCCTTTTTATCCCATTCTCTCTTCCTCAATTAGGCCTCAATCGAGCCTCCTTACCTAGAAACTGAGTATTGGCCTAAAAAAAATCCCAACCATGTGAAAATTATGGAAAGCATGTGATCCAATTTAACCATGTCAATGTTGGGAATATGACCAACTCGGAAGCACACAATTAATTACCAAATTCAAGCAACTTAATATGCGGAAATAACCAGAATCAACAAGTAACTAGAATTCAGAATAACACAGAATATGAGAGACAATACACTTGTATTAATAGCTCTTACAGAAAAGAATACAATAAAGAAGATGCCACTTCTTCTCCACCACCTCTTCAGAGGTTTCCCACACCTCAAGTGAACAGTAATTCTCTCCTCAAAGCTCTCTCTACTAGGTCCCAACACCCAACTCAAACACAGAGTTGGTGTTCACCTTACACCTGTGCTCCACGCACACCACAAGTGCTCCACGCACTCCACAAGTACTCAAAGTACTTCAAGTAGATCTCCCATGAAACTGCAACAACCTACAATTCAACAGATCATACTTATGGAAGGAACTGCCTTGCCTTCCTCTTAGCTCTCCATGTACTCCACATACATACCAATGAGTACACACCGTACTCCAAGTAGATCCTGCCTGATCCTGCTCCCTGTTGTGTTGCTGTCCTATCTGATCTCCAACCTACAGATCAATAATGGTTCTGCACACCTGTGAACCTTGACCTTGCACACACACACACCTGCAGATCAACGATCTTACTTACCATGTAGATCTCCTATAAGCCATGCTCACCTGATGACCAAGATCATACATCCATGAAGAATCTAGCTGACTCTCCAATCCAGCACCAACACACCTGGTACTGCTGTGGAACTAGGAGGAACACCCTTGCTCACCTCACACACAAAAGGAGCTAGCTTTGCTCAACTCAAACTAGAACACTTTTACAATACAACCATGAGTCTATTATATAGAACTCATCCAAACAATAATTAGACTCCTAGTACAATAATTAGATCCACAACTCTTAGTCTATAATTAGCACTAAGCATGCAAACACTTGGTTCGTCAACCAACTGCCCATAATAAACTCGCAGTTGAACCACACAGGCGACTGACGCCGGTCCCTGTCCGCCTGGGGGTCACTGACGCCGGCCGATATCTGACCGACGTCGGTTTCTTCCTGTCTCCTTTTTGCCGACGTCGGTTGGCCAGACCAATGCCAAAGTCTTCTGACACTCAGCAACTCATCCTGCAACCTCCTCCATGTCTGCATCAGTGAAGCTTTTAGCTCCACAACCTAACAGTCAAAACCAACCTCCATGTCAATTTTTAGCTCTTAAGACCCTGTATGGATGGGTCAACCATGAAATGGTCAAAAACCCTAGTCTAGGTGCTTAAACAGGCATGTGAGATAGTTTGAGAGTTTATCAAGAATTTTATAGGATCTGAGGATTTTAAATAGTTTTTTGAGGCATGAAACACCCTTATTAAACTCAAAATACTGAGGAGAGGTCTTTTAACATATATTTCTCTATTCTTGACTCACTTAACAACTTGAAGAGATTATACATCACTTTGAAGGACCTATAGAGGTGAATAGAAGATTATATTACCTCTGAAAGTCTTGATATACCTCAATTATTTATTTATAATCCACTTTATATCTTGCATACCTTCGAACAAGCTTACAACCATGTATTCTACCTTGTTTTGTACAACTATACTTGCATCCTTATCAACCAATATATTAAAATGGTGCTCATGAGAGTTTTTAATACCATTAAGGTCATTCAAAGGTTATACCAATTCATTTGTATATATTTAAATGGCTCTCTCTTCCACTGGGTCACTAAAGAGCTTGTTGGTAGCTTATGCGTGATTAAGGGTCTTAAGGATGATTCATAAAAGACAATATCTAGATGAACATCCAAATGCCACAAATCATGAGTGTATAGGGGTTTCCTCTTATTACCAATATATTGAGCCACCATGCATCATTTAATAAGATATATGATCATGTTTAGGAGACCCTCAGGCTGCTATCAAACTATGTGTTTATGAGGTCTATAGGGAGATGGAGTTTGTAGGTGGTATTATGAGTCTAGTTTTGGGTTTCCAATGACCTCAATAGGTCTGAGACATCCTCCATGATCCTTTCATAATATATCCATTGTTACTACTCCATTCCACAAACCTACCACAATTTCATTTACCCATACCTAGGGTTCTCAAGCAAACTATTGTTAGTGACCCTAACTTCTATATTTACTTCATTTTCTCATTGTCATAGGAGTTGAAAAACTCATTTGATGTTTCTTTGAGACTACTAACACTTCCTTAGAGTCCTTATGGTCTCAAATCACCTATACAAACCATCCTCTGTCACTTAAAGTCCACACAAAGGGTCGTATGTAGGGTTTTAGATTCAACAAGCCTAAACATGACTTCTAGCCTTATCATCCCTTTACACTAACTAAGGAGATTATATAGAGTTCATGATATATCTTTAGGAGATCATATTCATGTGATTTAATTCTCTTCTAACCTCTATCTTCAAACCAAGCAAGTATTTTTATCTTGACTAGGTAGGCATAATTATTGACTTGTTTGGCTAAGTGTATATAGGGTTTGAGTGACCCCTATTTAGTTAGCCTATCTGATCATGTTTTTAGGTTTCATTTGATTCTCATGACTCCATTTAATTTCTAGACTTCAACATCAATATTTAACAAGCACCCTCCTCTTGAATTTTAAGACCAACTAAACCCTAGTCTGCCTGTAGGTGTCCATCTGAGATGAAGTGTCTTCTTGACTATATCTTAGGAGTTTAGAACTCTATTGAAAATCATTAGACACTTGATTATAATATTGAGGGTTCATGACCTTTCAATGAACCTATAAAAATTCTTCAAATCCTTGTATTCTAACAAACACATTCCCTTCTTCTCATAAATGTGCATTCATATTTATAAGTGATTATCTAGAGAAGAGTTTGATTATGAAGTTTTAGGAATGGTATTCACACTAGGTTATGAAATTTAAGAGTGAAGAACCTTTTTAAGACTCCTTCTATACTCCACAAGTTTATTAGTCTTTCATAGCATCTTTTATGCTTGTTTGCCTTCTTGGTTTCATACACAAGCTGGTGTATGAGTGCCTAGGAATGTGAACTCAATCATACTAACCCTCATTAGCTTTCAAATGGATCACGTGCCTTCAATAGTTTGATATTTCCTCTCACATGTATACTGAGTCTTATTCCCACATCAACTCTTCCATGGAATGAACAAATGCCTTTTGTTCTAAAAAAGGACCTATAGGTCTATAACCTGTAGGTCTCTTTAATTAATTGTATAGGCTACTAAGGATAACCTCTTGAGATCCTTGCATTTGGAATTGCATCAAATCATTTCCAATTATCATATTGCTTACTTCAACAACTTGTGGACCCTTTGACTGAGCATCATGCCATCCTCAACTTGTGCCCGTTCACTTGTATAGATTATGTATACAATCGATTTATATGCAAGGTTTATGTATGAAATTTGGAGCCTATTTATTCACTCATGTTTCTTGATGATACAATAAAGTCTATCAAGTTCACATACTTGCTTGGGAGGGTGTACCAAGTCTCTCCCTTATTTGAAATTATTTATCATGAGACCTAAGATAATTGAATGCTCACTTAGAGGTTTGTAGACCTGTGAGTGACTAAAAAACCCTTATAGCCTTTGTTGGAGAGCATATGCTTAGACTACCACTTTCATTCTCTTAGACATCCAATGGTCCAATGGTGTCCTTTCATGCTACCATGGTTTCTCATTGACATTTGAACAAATATTGATAGTCAGGCCTATAAAGAGGCATTTATGGATAATACCATGCTTTCAAAGAGTGAAAAACATCATGTCTCTTGGAAGGCTATTAATAATGAGCCATATTAAAAGAGAGGACATATGAATCATGGGAGAGTGAGGGGATTTTCATGAAAAATAAAGTACTTGAAACCTCTAAAAACACTTGCAATAGGGGTGACAAAATATTCATACACTTGAGACACTTTCTCCTTGATGAAGGAACTTAATGGGGTTGAGTTGGTTAATGAAACAATCATTGAAAGGAGTATTTTTACCTTTGAAAACATCACATAAAATTATTGTCCTTCATTATTGTCTGAGGTGAAGAAATAACATAAACATCAAACCTTGCTTGAATGGACAAGGCATAGTGACCTCTTGTCACTCTTAGCAATTTTTCATAAAGAATAGGGTATGAACCTAAAAAATATTGCCACAAAATGGAAGCTTACTATGACTCCCTCCTTTGACAAAAAAATGAGGACTCAACTCTCTCTCCTCTGTCTGTACCATCCACATAAATTTTACCCTTACAAACTTATGAAGGGAGTGATAGAGGTTCTAAAGCAACTTTTGAATTTTTAGGACCTGCCCTTGCAATCCAAATGTGGATTTCACCTATAGAAGTTTAAAGGACACTTATAAAACATTTTTTACCTAAAGATGAGTTCATAAGTCTGTACAAGTGAGTGAAACTCCCCTCTAAAGCATTAAAATTCAATATTTTGACTATTTTATGACATCATGACTTAAAGGGAAGTTATATAACTTATCCAAGGTCCTTGGAAAGCGTTTTGTATAGATTATTCACTTAGGTGGGCTTTGACATACATGAAAGTTAGAAAAAATCACCTTTTCCCTCATTTTCTCATACCTTAAAGTCCACAAAAGAACTTTAAACTTTCCAAATCATCATGAAATGTTTAAAAAATGTGATTAAGACATAAAATGACTTGAAGAGACACCTAAGGGCCTATGACACCACTTTACGAAGTCACATTTCACCATGACATGACCAGGCTAGTACACATAAAGATAAAGTATTACCTTAATTTCTCCAAATAAACCTTAAACAATGCTAATAAGGTTTTATGAAGACTTTTTTGAAGGCTATTAAGGTATGACAGGACTTGAACTAGGTTAGGAGGACATGACACTCAAGTTTTCATCTATAGGGGTTAACCTTTTGATCTTGGGGGTCAAAATTGGTCAACAGATACATCTAAGGGTACATGAACCAACCTACCATTTTTTGAACTCATTTAGAGAATGCCATGGGGTGATTATGCCCCAAGGAAATGTAACTATTAAAACCATGTGTTTGAGGAATGTTAATACCTCAACCACCATTGGAGATGGAGAAGTGATAGAAGTTGAGAAACATAGAATCCTCAACCACACCCCTAAAAATACCATCAAAACTCTTTTATGGAACCTTGAAATAGGTTTATATTTTAAGGGGGAACCCTAAAATAGGCTCATATGTAAATGTGAAACCCCAAAATAGGTTTGTATGTAAAGTTAGAACTACAAAAATAGGTTTGGATGTAAATTTAAACCCTGAATCAATTGTTGTAGATAGATTTCAAACCCAAAGTGCTTACATAGTACCATCCATCCTCAATATAGAAATATAAAAGTGTTTGCATGAACAACATTCATGTCATAAATCTGATCCATTTGTATCTCAAAGTGATACAATTGGCATAATATGTCTGTCAGCATTCTCAATATAATAAATGTGATAAAATTTTCTCAATCTATGACATATAATATGTCTCAAAATATCATATAATCTTTCAACATGTAGAATTCCCCACATATGCCTCAATCTATCTAATCTATCCCATATGAATCACATAATGTGATTCAAAGTATGACCTATCAATCTATCATAGCCTGAATCTCTAAGACAATCCCATTATAAGCCCCCTTTTTAATAAGAGGGATGAAGTCTGCGAATCACTCATCTCAAAATCAAGAGTTATGCACATCATGTGTTACATATAAAAATGTAATAATGTAAAACATGTCTAATAACATAATAAAATATGTTTTTATATAAATATTTTATCATTCAAATACATATGAAACATGTAATCTAATGAAATGGGCATATATGTGTCATATTAATTAGATATATAAATTAGATATGTATTAATAAAGATTGTAGTAGATACATGATGGAAATCATGGCATCACACATAATAGAATCATGTATGATAAAAATCATAGCACCAAGCTAAAAAAGAATCATATATGTAATTATACATATACACACACAACACCATGATCATGAAGCATACAAGCACTCAAGACATAACATGAATTTGGATTGATCCCGACCTAATACAAAAATAACATGGACTAGAGGATACTTTGACATAATTGACACATGCTATGAAAAACAATCAATGCACTCATATAATGCACAATATAACACACATAAATGATTAGAAAATGTAATAATCATCATCATCAAACATGTATGGAGTAAGCAATGTTAGTCCACACAATCAATCAATATCATCATCAAGTATAACAAAGTATAATATCAACCAGAAATAACATCCTAAAAAGTATATGAAAGATCAAGTCATGTATAAACAATCTAAATATCTCAATGCAATCAATGGAATGACATAGAAATATATAACCTAAAAAGTGTACCAAGATGCCCAAAGTGCAGGCATGCCCTCAATGTAGATATGTATCCCTTGGGTGTAATGAATGTCACACATCTATATGACCATATATCATATATAACCTATATATCCTGCATCCCACTCTTATATACCATGAAAAACATGTGCAAATAAAATGGATATGTAATTTACTGTGTATATGATAAATAATATCAATCAATCATGTATTTTAGCAAAGTATGTCATGCATAAGTCTTGGTTTTGAATCTTTTGAATATTATAATTCTTTTGGATATTTGAATTTTTGTAAATGAATTATGTGAATTTTATAGTCCTAAGATCTCATCCAAGGGATGCATAAATTTAGACAAAGAACTAGTGATATAGTACTTATCTTTAGATATATAATTTTATGAAATTTTCATGTGTCATCATCATTAGAGTCATCATACCTTGGTATATCTATCATATTTTGCATTTCCATTTCCCAGACCATATGAATACATATTGAATTTTCCTCAAAACTATATGAGGGATCATGTGGAATCTTAGTAGATGATTCCACTTCACTTGTTCTTGAATCTTTGATATTTTGGTGCTCATTATTTCCATCATGGTGAAATTTTATTAGATTACCTTAAAACATGAATGCAATACACTTATTTTGAGTATCAACTGTATCCCTCATTTATTTTAACCACTGTTGTCCAAGTGTAGCATGTAACTATTGTCTACTATGAATTAAAAATATCAATGTGTCCATAACCTTTGATCCAAAATCAATTCACAATGTAATGTGACGTATTGATTTCTTTCAATGTACAATATGTTATAGTACATTTATAATGTGACCCAACTATTGTAGAAATTGAATGTTTCATGTATTTCCCCCTCTTCTTCATCAAATTGAACCTCTTATCAATAAACACCCTCATTTTATACGTGAATAGTCAATGGGTCCTTTCGTGGATATTTTCACACTCTATGTGATATGTTCAACTATTGGTTGGAAAATGACATTGGTGCATCCACATTAGTTAGATTTTTCAATGCCTGTATTATCATGATATTCATTCAGCCTTAACCTTCTATTTTTTTATGTAATGTTGCACAACTATCTATTTTTTGTCCAATTAGTCTATGATAACCACATAATGACATCCCTTCTTAATGTGATAATCAACTCAAAAATTTATGTTGATTGATACATAGAAAACTTAGACTCTTAAAAAGTAATATTTCTAGTAGAATACTTGGTCCATCTTGTACACTAGTGACTTGCAATGTTATACAAGGCTTTGTATCCATTGATTCCATGTTGTTGAATGAATTTTACATGGACATTAGATAATCATTATTGATAAATTGTGTACTATTTAGTGCCTTTTATGCTCGAGTCATAATAAATTTTAAAAATTGTTGTCTCAATGGATCACATATCATGAGAGATGTTTATCATGAGTTGATATTGTAACAAACATTTATATTTATATCTTCAGGCTTAGGAAGAAGGGGTGACTTCCCTTTATGTAACTTTAGTTGTACATAAATGAGACCCTTTAATTTATTGGTGTTCAACATGTTGGAATCATCTTGATACTTTCTTGGGCTTATATATGTAAATTTTAGATGAGATAGATAGTCATCTATGTCTATGGGAATTTGTTTATCATCATCATCATCACTATCATCCTCAATAAATATTCAATTGGGATCTTATATATTTACCAAAAAAAGAATATCTAGTATTAAAACTAGGTTCACCATAATGTTTTATTAATTTTGTGATTAATGAAATCTAAATAAGATAAAACTATTAAAATATAGATTATGTAAAGCAATATATTAACCATACAATTTTGAATGTAAAAGAGACATTGATATTACACTTATTATTTTTAGAATTGACAAGACAAGGGATAATAGATGTACTTATCTAATTTTTTGAATTATGTTGCTTACTACTTATGTCACAGTCTTTAAAAATAATGTCTATATGCTTTATGATGGCTTAGATCAGGTGACATGCCCTCAAAACCTACAGAGACACCATCGACAAAGCTTAGACCCCTAAAATGACTAGTACTATCCAATATCTTCTGGTAGTGTCTAGGATGATAGTGGAAGTCTATGCCAATCTAAATCACTACACTTTCACCTGTATATTATATATGTATGTTTAATTTCCCTTGATCTTATGTGGATATCTTAATTTTGATTCTTTTTTCCTTGAAAACCTAGCTTCACTTTTGACACTAGATTAACTTGGAAAAATGGATCAAAAAGATGGATTGGTTAACCCCAATGAATCCCCATTGAGTGAATGAGCACTAATTACACTCTAATACTCTGAATATGGCTCAAGCCACACCTAGGTGTGTGTATGTACCATCATGATCATGTTAGCATGCAATGCAATGCTTGGATTTCAATACTTGATAACATGCAACTTTGAACTTGTGTTAGTTTTCCAACTTGGCTTTAAGGATAGTCCTTTGAGGGGTTTTTATATGTGTATTATTTAGTGATAATGTATTGATAGAGTGGAAATGGATCCATAATCTTGTTATGACTTACCAATATGAGTGATAGATAATGACCAATTAATTTCCTAGTAAGGCCTTATGATTGATTTATATTTAGAGATGAATCTTTGATATTTACTCCTATAACCATAATATAAAATGTGATTAGGTTGACTAAAGGGAAACATGTGATTTTTAAAATTATCTATTGAGGTTCCTTAGATGATATTGACAAAAGGTAGACACTTGTAGTAACATTAACTGTTCAAATGTTATCGACATTATCTAGAGAGGGAAAATAAGTGATCTCAGACATGGGGAAAATTTTCTTATGCTAATGGAGCATTATTGCATAGAATAGGGTGATACTGAATATGTATGATAGTAAATTAGGCTAACCAAGACAATAAATGAGTATACACGTTAGGTAAGGTCTGCACAAGAGTCAAATGTGTACGCATAAGTCTATATATGTCAAGATATGTTTAAATTTATGCTTCCAAGTGTTTAATACCAAATTTGGATGTCTCCAAATATTGAATTAAAACCATGGATATGTTATAAACTTAATGTTGTGACCTTGTTCTATGACATGTGTAATATTTGTCTCCAAACTATCTCCAAATATTGAATTAAAATTATGGCTATGTTAAAACTTAATGTTGTGACCTTGGTCAATGACGTGTAAAATTTGGATCCAAAATTATTCTTTATGGTTATTATTGTTTTATTTGGTGACTTGAAATTAATTTTTAAGGACTATGGTATCTTTAATAACTTAGAAAAAATGAGGTAAATTTTGAAAGTTTCTAGTTATACTTGTTTATTGGATGTAAAGCAAATGGACTTTGTCATTCTAAATTGATTGAAATTTCCCTTGTATGCTGGTTGTGAATCAATTTATTATGTTTGAATTTTATCTAAAACTAATAAATGAGTAGTAATAAACTTAATTTTATTTTTAGGATTGTGTTAGTTTTATGAAAATGATACAAGACTTGACAGTTGAACTTATTGTAAAGTAGATATGTTTTAGATTATGAAATGATTGGAATTTTTATTGTATGCTAATTGAGAATGAATTATTGTATTTATATTCTCTCATGAGACCAAAAAATAAATAAAATTTACTTTATATTTAGCTAATACTTGTTATTAACCCTTGATAGGGTGAATGAATAATGAAACTTTGTGTAGATGGTACAAGACACCTTTTCAATGTGTAATTATTTAAGCACTTTCTTGATGATTGAATTTATGTTGTTTTCTTGTATGTTTTTTTGATAATTTTAAATGAAGTGGAAGGATGATGACACTTTGTGTAGGTAGTATGAGACATTAGTGTAATGCATTATCAGTCTCCCACTTCTCAAATATTACCCTCATGCTAAGTCATGATATAAAGATAACTGTGTTGTTTATTACTATTAAAAAATATGGTTTTGATTATGTATGTAGACTTAGGAAGGTGTGTCGATGTAGGTTTGTGACCCACTCAAATGGGATAATGGGTTTTCACCTTCTTGTTTTAGAATCACAAAAAATAACCTAGGGCATGAGTTTTTTTTATAACCAAGTGGTGGAAATAATAATTGAGCAATTAAGCTATTACATGTTGAGAAAACACTTTCTAAAAAACAAATTAACCTAGCCAATTGATAGGAAACACTAACTAAAGTATGAATATTTACAATGATGCTTGTATACAAAGTCAATTAAAATAAAACATTCATAAAATAAAGAGAAGGGCACGGTAAAAAAGAGTGTTTTTTAAGCTATACAAAGATATAAAAACTTAGATTGACCACTTTATGAAATTCATAATATATTAAACCAATATCTACTTTAATATGGCTGGTGCTCATATTCATGCAAATATAGTTGAGAGTTTGAGGAATAAATAATAGTGAAAATTTCCTATAATGTTACCTTGAATGATAATTGACCATAGTAAATTGCCAAGATAACATATCCAACCATGTAGTAAGTTTTATAATATAATATTCATCACAAAAATAATTAAATGAATTAATGAATCAATTTAACTAATAAGCAATAGACAAATTAATTTCATATACTGATCAATTTATCCAAAACATCTTATGCTCAACTTTAAAATTGAGAAAGCAAAAACAATAAAAACTCACTGAACATCCCAAGAGATTTATAAAAATTTATTTAGTATTTAAAAATATTCCTCCTCAATAGATTCAAATACATAAAATATAAATAAGAATGGATAGGCATCTCCTCATCCAAAAATAAACAGTTTCCATGAAAGAATAAAACTATTTTCTAAACTTAGCCTAAATCTAGGACATGTAGAAAAGTGAAATCATTTAAAAGCAAAAAAGCTAAAAATAGTTTTGTGATCTACAAGTCAGTTAGAATTTTCACCAGTTATTGAAGTAACATCTTATGAAATTTGAAATACCTATGCACATGTTTTATAGTCTCTTCTATTTGGGAAATATTAATGATGGGTGTTAACATCTTTTCCTATGTCAATAAAACTACATAGCTACCCAATAAAGTGTGAAAAACATCTAAATATAGTGGTCCTTTGTATCTTTTCAATGACATGTATTTAATTTAATGAATTCCTTTCTTCCACACCTATTTGCATCCCAAACTTCCCTCTTGAATTTGACCATGATGGTAGCCAATTGTGTAGAGAACTACGTGGTAGTAATGAGTTTGTTGTCAGGTAGGAACATGGAGGGAATGTTAGCCTCTGTAAATAAGTATAAAATTCTTATGGAATAATCATTTATTGGATCCATTTTAGCATCCATGTCTTTACACCATTCTTACAAAGAATTTCACTTATGCACAACAAAAAATTGACACAAGTTGACATCAAACAAGGTCATTATCTTAAGATATGCAAACATACCCTTATTAATTACTTTTGCAAGATTTTCTATTTTTTCCTCCATCAAATTAATCTATGCCATATACCCTCCAAATTTTCAATGTAATATAATGCTTCTGATTTTGGCCTCATGAACCTTTATTAATAATTAAATCAAATAATATAGAGCCTTTCCAACATTCTCTATAAGATTATATTGAACAAAGGCCTCACTTCTACTTTGAAATTTTCTTACCTTATGTTTGATTTCCTTAAATAACTTCTTAGTCATCTAATGAAAAGACCTCACAATAGCTTCAAGATCCTCAATTATCTCATCTTCACTACTTACAAGGGAATTTGTTTCTCTTTTTCATTTTTTTAAATGGAAATAACTCTTCTTTAGTCTCATATAGCATGGGATTTCCTTCTTGTGTTATTTTACTTATCATGACTCTTTTGAGTCTCCTTAAATCTTGTTTAAACTTTAATTTCTCTTTAGTCTCATCCTTAATAATAATTTTAGGCCTTTTTACCTATGCCATTTGCACAATTTCAATCTAGTTCTATTCCTCTACATGGGGAGTAATGGTAGAAGTAGTGTGAGGTGTGGATATGGTAGTTATCATAGATGATACCTTAGTGATAAGGATGAGAGGAAAAATAACTATGGAAGATAGAGAGGATGTGACTAGTGTAGAGGATGCATAGAGACCTATAAGTGTGTGGTTTCAATAGATGTTCTGACATGTATCACCCTTCCTTAGGAAAACACACTAGGATAGTGTGAAGCAACATTTTCAATTTAGGATTTTTAGGCTTTAACATTGTTTGACCAATGAGGGTAGGTAGCCTGGGCATGAAAGTCACTTTGGAAGTAGGTAGAATATTGAAAGTTTCTACCATTGGCATTAAATTTAGAAGTGCCATGGAATGTGATGGAGATGTCAATGCAGAAGACTAAGGTCTATATTGTAATCCAATACCCCCAAGAGGGACTTGTCTATCCAAAGGTAATGATGTGATCATCGAAGGAATTTTTTTGGAGAACATGATTAATATTAGAGCAATTTTGGAATAAATGGTGCACTTAGTTTGGATCTTAATGGGTGTAATTGAAGATTGAAGACCCTCACTCTATAGTTTAGAGGCCATCTACCCAGTATATACCTTGGTGACCTAAGGAGTTCTCTTCATAGGAATAATATGAGTAAATATAATAGTTTCAAATATTAGAGCAAAGGTATCTAATGGTACTACTACATATTATAAGGGATGCATAAAAATAGAAGAAAAGGGGTCTCAAAAAATAAGGAGCTTATAGGTATGGACACATGAATTCTCAATGATTCCTTTGTGATTCTTAAACATTTGGATTACTGCAGGTGGACTGCCAGGAATCACAACAATATGAGATGAAGAGGGAGAATGTGTTACTTAAGGATATTGCATCATCCTCAATGATGCAGAGGGTGGAGGAAGCCCTTGTAATAATATCCTTATAAGATAAGGGTCCATGTATGGTGACCCAAAACAAGAAGCTAGAGTATTTATATTTTCCTTTATTCCTTGAGACCTCATTTATTGGGGCTATTAGTATTGAACCATGCATATAGATCTCATTATTTTGTCAACCTCATCATAATTATTTAAATTCATAAAAAATTAATCATGAGGATGAGGATTATGCTTATAAACCTCACTAATTTTTCTCTTAACACAAATAAATGCTTCTTCACATATCCGATTGGATCCCATTGCCTTAAGTCAAGGTCATCCAAAATTAAAGGAAGACTAGTGTGATGCTAATGTTTACAATGTTTGCCATGTTTTTAAAGTAATTATCCCTATACTAATTCATGTGGGAATCCATGAAAACTTGTTTATTTTATTTGAAAATTACACCAATCCCATGAATAAAGTGATATGTTATTTCCTACTCTACTATCTTGTCTAGCACATAATAAGGTAGCTTGAAGGACAATACTAGAATGACTTCAATTATTATCACTGTGTAGTTTGGATAGAACCAATAATCTCCCATACACAAAACCAATCTCATTATTTCCTTAGAAAGCTTGGGTATTTGTGTCTCATTAATCAACCAATGCACTATAGGATAAAAAAATTATAGTTTCCTCAATGAAATTTTAGTATTTAAACACATATAATTTGGAAAATTGTTTGTGAATAGGGGTGTGTGAAGAAGGGAACCATATTTATAATTATTTAAGATAAAATTTCATTATTTAATAGGTAATATCTACTAGATATTACATCATGTAGTAGTTTTTACCTTGCCTTACCCCTATTGCTTGTTACCTTAGATTGTACAAACTAATTTTTCCCAGGGAAAGGGCCCATTTGTCATTTATAATCATAGAAAGTAGAGGGACCAAAATCTTGTTGATGTGAAAAATATCAGTGGATCCATATAGTTGATTTATTATGCCATTCTAATCCTAACACTAGGCCTAAACATAATTATGGGGAAAATATCAACATCTTCCCTATTAGTCCAATTGTCTTAGTTTCTAGCTCAGCCCTTGAAAACTCCTCTCAAATAATGATTTTTTTAACCAATTCAAATCTATTGATTGATTATATATATATATATATATATATATATGAAATAACAATCAACAATACTTATTTAAGGCCATCTCTACTAGAAATGCAATTTGATTCTTTTGATTGTGTGACCAAATCATATAATTTATATATATAGACCTAGTGAATAAATTGAAAAAGAGGTATATAGACATGAATTCCTCTATATTAACAATTGATGGAGACCTACATTATGAGTGGACATAAGGTCCTTTGAATAGTATATGCTAGCGGGTAGGGTGCCTGCATTTTTTTATTAATATTCACTCTTTCCACTTCCTTGAAAATTATGTTATAATGCTTAAATATGATGACATTTTCAATAAAAGTTGTATATGTGTACAACTGGGATGTGTGATAATAAAATATGGACAAATACATTATGGTTAATTTTTTGTGATCTTCTCACAAGTTTAAATAATAAATATCTTTATAGTAATTCAAGTACAAATATGTGCAATTTGGCAGTACCATACTCTTTTAGAATAAAATGAACTTTACTCTTTTGACAATGATTGATATGGAAACAAATATGAGAAATAAAATTTTAAGTTATTTTAATTCTTCACTTAAAACTTGAATAATCGATTTAGTTACATATTTTATGTGATTTATTAAAAGGATGGCCTTTCATAGATTAATTATATGTTTTTCCCCATTGAAATTTGAATTTACATTTTATTCATGAACTTTTGAGAAAATAAATATGTACCATCAATGTGTCATCATCATGAAAATTTAGAGTTATGAGGGATACACAACTTAATTACCATATAACATCTAGATTTTGGGAGTGTTTGAAAGAGGCCAGTAAAATTTAGAACATTTGCGCATTGGACACATGTTCACCACTTGGAAGTAAACTTATACAACTCATATTTAAGTATGAAATGACCTATGTCTTCCATTTTTAACTAAATTGACTAGATAACATCATAGAATTGGATCATGCTCATAGAGTTTTCAACATGATTAAATTATTTAGTAGTCACTGTTGATAAAATGACCTTTGCAAATGTGACATGTGGAATAATCTTATTGACTTAGAGTCTTGAATCTATTAGGGCCTTAAAAATTTCCCTTTAAATGTGTGTAACTATGTGATTAACCATAATATGATAGGTCACATGATGCAATTGACTTTGAGATAAGTGATATAGCTAACCTACAAGGATATATTTTTGAGGCTTTACAAGTTTGACGTGTGGAATTGACTCAGAGTCATGAAGTTTTGAAGCTTGATGTGATAAAGTCTAAGTATTATGAGGTTTGTGGTGAATAAGGTTACAACATGCACTAAATTTTTATTGACTCAAAGTCACACAGTGTATGGGAATTCCTATATGTAAAATAAAAATATGAGTAGCCCATTTTATAAATATAAAGTTAGATAAATGAATGGTGTTGAAAGGAAAGTCTAAGACTACATGAAAACAAAGTGTGTGGAGGCCAAGCCCATGGAGGAATAAGTCCATAGAGCATTGCATACACAAGACCTATGAAAGTTAAAATTAATTTTCAAGTGTATTTTTAAAGTATCTTGAACTTTTGAAATTAATTGTGAAGTCCTTCTAAACATCCATAGTATATCTTAACATGAAGGGGGTGAGTTAGATATTTAGGAACCAGAACTATAATCATAATTTAAAATGAGAACCAAATTAATTCGTGATATATAGTGTGAAGGTTTGACAAGGGAATTTTTAAAAAAAATACGTGGGTCTCCATTTCTTAAATTGGGGCTATGTTGGTCATAACAAATGGTGACTTATATCTATGAGAAACATGGTTAAGTGTTTAGAATATAATTTTTTTAGTTTAGCCTTGAAATAAAATAAAAATAGTGTAAGAAAAGTCCATATTATTATCAAATATCTAAATACAAAACTCAATTTTATTACATTACATATTGAGCTTTAACATCTAAAAGAGTTATAGTATGTCTGCAATGATTCATTTACCTTGACTTTGGAACCTTTTGATATGGATCAAGATTGATTACATGGATTTTTTTTTTGAAGGGTATTTTTTCTCTAAATTTTGAATATTTTAAGTCTACAGGAAAATAGAAAAGAAAGATGGGGATAAGTGATTAGAATGAACCCAAATTGGTTTGTACACCATATCCAGACATTGTGAGCACTCCTCTTTGGCTGGGGAGGACTACCTACAAGTAAGAAAGCACTACCACAAGATGTTTGTTAGTAGTTGAATGAGTGGCTGCCAAGCTACGTGCTGGTTCTAGGAAGTGTGAAGCTTCTTTAAAGATGACAAGCCACTTTTGAGAGACAAAAGAGTAATACATAATTAAAAGAGAGGTAAAGAGAGAGTGAAAGAGAGATAATATTACTATTATTCACAACTTGATTAAAATAGAGAGTGTCAGGGTGTAGGTGGTGTACTTTGTATTTTAGAAGTTGTTTGGGTAGGTTTTAGAGAGGTTAAGAAATCCACAGTCACTGACATCGATAGGGGAGTGATCGATATCGATTATACTGCTGAGGTCAGTAGGGAATGTGACCTATGTCGATTAGGCTACCAAGGTTGGTAGGGGAAATAATTGGCTAGGGGCTTACCAAAGGATTTTCCAGGTCTGGGAAATGGTTTTGATTAGGTCTAGGAGGTTGGGGAGGGTTATGCGAGAGATTATGGTTTGGGTAGATCTGGTTAGAGGTTTGGTGTGTCGAGTTAAGGGGAAATAGGAAAAGAAGCTTTGTAACTCCCTCATGGGGGTTCAATCAGGAGTGTGTAAAGCAATGCACAATAGATATAAAGTGATAGTAGAATAAATGTTTTAAAATACCTACAAAATAAGTGATATACTTAGCTATGGTTACTAAATGATAAGTGCTAGGTTGATGATGATTATCAAGGAATCTAAACTTGAATGCCTAAATAGAGAAAAAAAGTGGATGCTATTTGTCCTCAAGAGCTTAGTTTTTGATCATGATTAACTTACGTAATATGAAAGTAAGCTAGGATGTCAAAAATAGAATGTTGAGAGCTTAAATGCAAGTAAGAATGAATTTTCTTGATTTTTGCTGACTTGAATTTTAGGTTGGAGTTTGGCTTATATTGTCGATGTCAATGATGCCATTGACATCAGTCATGGGTTGATCGATGTCAGAGGCCCTAGAATAGGTAAACCTTACTATTTTTAGCCTATTTTCTATTATTTTTCATACCAAGTGTGGCACCCACTATAAAATGGTAAAAATATGAGGTTAAAAAGGAGGTAGTTGATTAGGAATTTAGTTTTGAAGTGAGAATAAGTCTTGGGTAGTTAGGATGAGGGGACCAGGTCTTGATGTGACTCATTATGTGAGTATTAGTCATAGGGTGAGGTGGCTAGGTAAGGTGGCAAAAGGGGTTTTTAATTAACTTAATTAAGTATTTTAAATTAATTAAATGTGTGAGGGGTAAAATCATGGGTTAGGGAGATTAATTATTATTATTATTGAAATGAGATTAAGGGGGGTTTCGACATAGGAAGTTATGCACATGTGTGTGACATAATTTTGGTGACCCACTAGGTATGCTAGAAATATTTATCTAAATTTTGTATACTTCAAGTCTATAAGAAAACAAAAAATAATGATGGGGATAAGTGATTAGAATGAACCCAGATTGGTTTGCGTGCTATATCCAAACATTGTGAGCACTCCTCTTTGGCTAGGGAAGACTAATTATAAGCAAGAAAGTACTACCATAAGATGTTTGTTAGTAGTTAAATGAGTGGGCTACCAAGCTACATGCTTGTTCTAAGAAGTGTGAAGATTATATAGAGATGATATGAGAGACAAAAGAGTAATAAATAATTAAAAGAGAGGTAAAGAGAGAGATAAAATTACTATTATTCACAACCTGAGTGCAATAGAGAGTGTCAGGGTGTAGGTGGTATACTTTGTTTATATTTTAGAAGTTGTTTGGGTAGGTTTTAGAGAGGTTAGGAAATCCACAGTCACTGATGTTGATAGGGGAGTGATAGATATCAGTTATACTATCAAGGTCGATAGGGAAGGTGACTGATATTGGTTAGGCTATTGAGGTTGATAAGGGCAATAATTAGCTAGGGGCTTGAAAAAGGATTTTTCAAGTCTAGGAAATGGTTTTAATTAGGTCTAGGAGGTTGGGGAGGGTTGTGAGAGAGAGAGAGAGAGAGAGAGTATGGTTTAGGTAGATATGGTTAGAGGTTTGGTGTGTCAGGTTAAGGGGAAATAGGTGAGGAAGCTTTGTAACTCCCTCACAAGGGTTTAATCAGGAGTGTGTAAAGCAATACACAATAGATATAAAGTGATAGTAGAATAAATGTTTTAAAAGACCTACAAAATAAGTGATATACTTAGTTTTGGTTATTGAATAATAAGTGTTAGGTTGATGATCCTTATCAAGGAGTCTAAACTTGAATGCCTAAATAGAGAGAACAAGTAGATGCTGTTGGTCCTCAAGAGCCCAGTTCCTAATCATGATTGACTTATGCAAGATGACAGTAAGCCAAGATTTCAAAAATAAAATGTTGAGAGCTTGAATGCAAGTAAGAATGACTTTTCTTAATTTCTACTGACTTGAACTTCAAGTTGGAGTTTGGCTTATATTACCAATGTTGATGATCTCACTGACATCGACCATGGGTTGACCGATGTCGATGGCCCTAGAATAGGTAAACCTTACTATTTTTGGTCTATTTTCTATTATTCTTCATGTCAAGTGTGGCACCCATTGCAAAATGGTAAAAATAAGAGGTTAAGGAGGTAGTTGATTAGGAATTTAGTTTTGAAGTGAGAATAAGTCTTGGGTAGTTAGGATGAGGGGACCAAGTCTTGAGGTGACTCATTAAGTGAGAATTAGTCATAGGGCGAGGTGGCCAGGTAAGGTGGCAAAAAGGGTTTTAAATTAACTTAATTAAGTATTTAAATTAATTAAATGTGTGAGGGGTAAAATCATGGGTTAGGGAGATTAATTGTTATCATTGAAATGAGCTTAAGGGGGGTTTTGATTTAGGAAGTTAAGCACGTGTGTGTGACATAATTTTGGTGTCCCACCGGGTGTGCCAAAGATGTTTCTCTAAATTTTGTATATTTCAAGTCTAAAAGAAAACAAAAAAATAATGATGGGGATAAGTGATTAGAATGAACTTAGATTGGTTTGCATGCTGTATCTAGACGTTGTAAGCACTCCTCTTTAGCTAGGGAGGACTACCTACAAGTAAGAAAACACTACCACAAGATGTTTGTTAGTAGTTAAATGAGTGGTCTACCAAGCTATGCACTTATTCTAGGAAGTGTGAAGCTTCTTTAGAGTTGATAGTCCACTTTTGAGAGATAAAAGAGTAATAAATAATTAAAAGAGAGGTAAAGATAGAGTTAAAGACAGATAATATTGCTATTATTCATAACCTAAGTGTAGTAGAGAGTATTAGGGTGTAGGTGGTGTACTTTGTTTATATTTTAAAAGTTATTTGGGTAGGTTTTAGAGAGTTTAGGAAATCCATAGTCATTGATATCAGTAGGGAAGTGACCGATATTGATTATACTATCAAGGTCGATAGGGAAGGTGACTGATGTTGGTTAGGCTATCGAGGTCAATAAGGGAAATAATTAGCTAGGGGTTTGAAAAAGGATTTTTTAGGTTTGGGAAATGGTTTTGATCAGGTCTAGGATGTTGGGGAGGGTTATGAGAGAGAGAGTATGGTTTGGTCTGTTGGGTTAAGGTGAAATAGGTGAGGAAGCTTTGTAACTCCCTCACGAGGGTTTAGTCAAGAGTGTGTAAAGCAATACACAATAAATATAAAGTCATAGTAGAATAAATGTTTTAAAGGACCTATAGAATAAGTGATATACTTAGTGATGGTTATTGAAGGATAAGTGTTAAGTTGATGATCCTTATCAAGGAGTCTAAACTTGAATGCTTGAATAAAGAGAACAAGTGGATGATGTTGGTCCTCAGGGGCTCAATTTTTGATCGTGATTGACTTATGTAAGATGATAGTAAGCCAAGATTTCAAAAATAGAATGCTGAGAGATTGAAAGCAAGTAAGAATGAATTTTCTTGATTTTTACTGACCTAAACTTTAGGTTGGAGTTTGGATTATATTACCAATGTCAATGATCTCATTGACATTGACCATGGGTTGATCGATGTTAGTGGCCCTAGAATAGGTAAACCTTACTATTTTTGGCCTATTTTCTATTATTCTTCATGCCAAGTATGGCACCCATTACAAAATAGTAAAAATAAGAGGTTAAGAAGGAGGTAGTTGATTAAGAATTTAGTTTTGAAGTGAGAATAATTCTTGGGTAGTTAAGATGAGGGGACCAGGTCTTGAGTGACTCAACAGGTGAGAATTAGTCATAGGGTGAGGTGGTCAGGTAAAGTAGAAAAAGGGGGTTTTAATTAAATTAATTAAGTATTTTAAATTAATTAAATGTGTGAGGGGTAAAATCATGGGTTAGGGAGATTAATTGTTATTATTAAAATGGGATTAAGGGGGGTTTTGACATAGGAAGTTACGCACGTGTGTGTGACATAATTTTGATGTCTACATTTTTCCCTTTTTGTATTGTAATTTGTACTGATAAGTTTTCAAGACAAAAATAAGATTTAGATACTCCAAGTATTGGATGAGGTATCCCCCTTCAAAATGGGAATTGATGGAGGAGTAATTGGAATCGGGTATCAATTTGATAAAAAGGTAATTGGGTGAGTGGTGAATAAATGAGTATCACTTCGTATGCATATAATACTATGAGATATAGGTAAAAATGTCAAGAATAGACAAGGTTGAGAATGACTTGGATATAAATAACCAAAGTACAACTTGTAGGTGATAGCTGATAGGTCAAAACAATCAAAATTATAGCTCTAATGGTCAATGTTTTCTAGGTATCTAGGGTAGGAAGTGCCCCTAAGAAACACAAAAGGGTTGAAGGTGATAGGATGAGCTTTGTTGCCATCAAAAACACCTAATATACATGCATGTGCACAATAGCCAACTATAGCAAAATAACATAAGCAGTCAAGACAAGCAATTTGAGGTTGGTGTAAAAGGGTCAATGAGCGAGGAGATATTCACGATCTCTAAGCAAAGTCATCATGGGTGAAGATTTAAGTGATTTCAATGGAATTTCTCATGGTTGGGGAGATATATGTGATCTCCAGTTGCCCTAGTATATGGGTAAAGTCTAAAGAGTTGGGGTTGCTGTGTTGGGGAAAACAATATTGGAATGGTGCCAACGTCGGTGACATTACCAATATCCGTAATATAAAGTGCCAACATGCTAAACTTAGGGAAATGTTACTGATGTTGGTTTGCATAATCACCGATATAGATAGTATTATTATTTTTTATTTTATTTTATTTTATTTTATTTTATGTGAGTGGGTTAGAAAAGGAAGGCTTGGGAATTGATATGCTACTAGCCCTACATTTATAGCCCCAACGAAGATACCTTTGATTCCACTCCAGGCCTTATTCCATTGCCATCTAAGCATCTATTTTAACTTAATTTAAAAATTTCATATTCTCCACTTTATTTTGACTTATTCTTTGAATCTCTTTAAAAGGTTGGGAACCAATGTAGCCAGGTTTAAGGATTTGTCAAATTTTTTTTATTCAAGTGATTTTTCCTTTGCTGTTTATACTTCCCTAGGCCATTTTAATTTAATTATGTGATGTTACAACTATTTTTCAGTGTTAAAATTTTTCTCAATCATGTGATAATCCTGAGACCAAGATTAAATTCTTAAAAAAAATGAAACATTCAAACATAATGTTGATGTCCACTCACAATTAACCAATTATTCAAGATCTTCAACATTTCACAGTGTATCCAAATTTTGTCTATCAATATTGATAATGACTAAAACATTCATATCTTGATTAGTCAACATGATTTTAATGAAGACTCAACTAGGTGACTTAATAAATGCAAACTATTTCAGTTTTATGCCTTTATGTCTCAAGCAAGATTATTAACTAACAACTACAAAAGGAAAAACCACTCTATAAAAATGCAGAAATTAACAACTATGTGTTAGGAAACTAATTAAAAATAAGTTAATATAAAAACATAATATAGCTAATATACATGGAATGGATACAAAATAACAATATTGTATTGAAAATGATAGAATCTCACTATAAAGTGTTCAGTGCCTCTTCGAGGGGGAAACTTACTTTAAGCACAAATCAATACAAAATATTCAATAGATGTCCTTTCCTCTTACATAAGCCCTTTATTTAAGATATTCTACTCAAGAAAATTAATAACTCCCATACATGTGAGATAATTATAAATAATAAATTGGATGACTTATACATCATATGCATTTGAGATTTTGTTAATAATACCTAATACAAAATAGAATGGTTAGGATGAAGGGGTCCTAACATGCACTCCTACTTAAAAAAGCTTTGTCTTGAAAGCTTGAAAATGAGGAAACTAATTCTCTAATTGGAGTATGGGTTCCCACATCACATATTCTAGTTGCATGCTACACCATTGTACCAAAATGTTAGTGATAATATGAGTACAGAGCTAGCAAGAGCACTTATCAAGGATGGATTTAGGTTCCAACATGACAAAACCTTTATTATCAAGTGCTATAAGTGCTATTTGGATCTGAACATGCTGACTAATGACTTTATTCAAACATGGCACATGGAAAATTGGATGTATCTTGGAGGAGGAGGGAAACTCCAACTTGTATGTTATGAGACCAATCTTGGAAAACACTTTATAAGGACCATAAAGCTTTTGTTCAAGTTTATGATGATTTTTCAATGTCAAAGAGGAATGATTGTAAGGTTGGAGCTAGAAAAAAACCATGCCACCAACAACAAAATCTAATTATGAGTGGTGTTGATCGTCTTATTGCTTCACATGATTTTATGCCAAATTGAGGTTATCTTTGATAGTCTAAATGGTAATGGTAGGTATATAGAGTGTGATCAATTGCATGTAACTTGTATTATCCTAGAAGATATGCTTGATGAGAATATGGTGGATGACCATAAATAACTTCATATATCATCATCTTAGTGGTAGTATGGTATGTAGAGTTGTACACCATTCACCAAGTTGTAACCATTTTACCTAGTGAGTTTATTGATCAGAGACAAAACAATGTAGATAGGTCTCTAGGTGTTTTTTGACAATTTATGTTTGACCATCAGTTTGTGGGTGGTAGGAGAAACTCATTTTAAGTTGGGTGTCATAATGGTGGAAATTTTCCTTTCAGAAGTGACTAGTAAATGTGGAATCATAGTCACACATAATTGAAGTAGGTATCCGTGGAGGTAGCCAATCTGATCAAGAAAGGTTTGATAAATAATGGAGGAAGTAAAATGATGGTCGGGGGTGTAAAAATAGGCATACTTAGAGAGATAATGCACTACTACAAGAATCACTAATTTCCCACCTGACTTGGGTAGTCACTCAAAAAATCCATGGAAATATTTATCTATACCCATGTAGGGATAGCCAAGGGTTGGAACATGTTTGGGGTTGTGACAAATTTAATTTTGTTGTGTTGACACATTTCACATCCTAATAAAAATTATTTGATGTCTTGTTTAATGCCTCCCCCAAAAAAAATATGGTAGATCATTTCATAGGTTATTCAAAAATTGGAGTGGTCTGTGAATGGAGAGGAATGCAACACGAATATAATTATCTATTGTAGTGCTCATTATGATGCCAATACCAAAATTCCTTTATGTCTTAAATAGTTTCCATCACAAGAGTATTTTGGTTGAGAGGCAAGGTTAGTGTTCACTTCCTGAATGAGTTGCTGAATTTGGGTGTCATAGGACCATTTTATGCCCGATGAAGCCAATTTGACATGGGGAAAGATAGTGCATGCAAGGTTGCCTATTCTACATACTTTCAAGATAGCGTGTCTATGACAATATTGTATTTACCCTTATTGTAAGTAATCTCATTGTCATAGCCCATTAATTTGGTTACCCAATTTTATTTCTCAAGCAAAGAGACTCTTTGATCCAAGAAGTACTTGAGGCTATGGTGATCAATTTTGATGCAAAAATATCTCCTTGTAGGTATGGGTACCACTTGTTGATGATATGAAGTATAGCTGACATCTCTTTCTCATATTTGGAATGAGAAAAGTTCTTCCCCATAAGTTCCTTGCTAGTGAATGTGAGGAGCCAACTCTCCTTCATTAGAATAACTCCAATGGCACTACCAGAGGCATCACTTTCTATAAAAATGGTTTGGAGAAGTTGGACATAAACATAATAGGAGTAGTTCAAATTTCATGCTTGAGCAAGTTGAAGGCTTGTTTTTCCACCTCAGACCAATGAAAGGCATCCTTTTTTAACATGGTTTTTAATGGAGTGACAATTTTCCCATAGTAGTGTATAAACTTTCTATAGTACCTAGTAAGTCCCAAAAACTTATGAAGGCTCTTGTGTGATTTAGGTTTAAGTTAATTTTTCATAGCCTCAATTTTTTAGGATCCACTTTGACACCTTCCTTAGATATGATGTGTCCAAGATAATCAATTTATTTTAGGAAAAAATCACACTTGTATCATTTGTCACATAAGTGGTTATTATCAAAGACTTAGAAGGTATTATCCAAATGTATCAGATGTTTCTCCCATGTATGACTATATAAAATAATGTCATCAAAGAACACTAGTATGAATTTGCATAGAAATGGAAAAAATATCTTGTTCATTAAGCCTTGAAAGGTTGATGAAGCATTAGTGAAGTGAAAGGACATGATGAGAAAATCATAATGGCCATCATGAGTTTATAAGGATATCTTGGGAATGTCATCTTCCTTGATGCATATTTGGTGATACCCTGATCACAAGTAGATCTTTGAGAAGAATTAAGCTCCATGAAATTCATCCAACAACTCATTAATCACTAAAATGTGAAACTTGTCTTTGATAGTGAGTTTATTGAGTACATATAAGTCCATATAGAGGCACTAAAACTCATGTTGTTTTTAAACCAAAAATATAGAAGAAGAGTAAGAATTGATGTTGGGCCTGATGAATCCAACCTACCATAATTATTATACCATTTTTTCTATTTCATTATTTTGGAGGAACAAGTACTTGTAAGGATATATGTGTTAGGTTTTGGAGCTAAAAGCTTCACTGATGCAGACATTGGAGGAGGGTGCTGAGTGTCACAGTCACCGGCATCGGTCAGGCCAACTGACGTCAGTTAGGTGGAGACAAGAAGCTACCAATGATGGTCAAGGATCGGCCAACGTCTGTCACCCCAGGCAGACAGGGACCGACGTCGGTTGCCTATGCGGTTCTGAAACTATCAGTTGCACAAACAGTTAGTTAATGAACCAGTTGTTTGCATGTCAAAGGCCAATTTTAAACTTGAAGCTGTGGATATAATTATTATAATTAGGTGTCTAATTATTATTTGCATGAGATCTATATAATAGACTCATGGGCTGTATTGTAATTTGTGCTAGAGAGTAAGAGAGCAAAAATTAGCTCCTTCAGAGTGAAGAGAGCAAGGTGTGTTCCTCCTAGTGCCACAGTGCCAAGTATGGGTGCTGGTTTGGAGAATTAGAAGGATTCTTCATGTATGTAGGTTCTTGGTCAGTAGGTGTGTAAGGCCACGTTTGGAGATCTACATGGTAAGTAAGATCATTGATTTGTAGGTGTATGTGTGTGCGAGATCTAGGTTTGAAGGTGTGCAGAACCAGATTGATTTGCAGGTGTGCAAGATTAGGGAGGTCAGCAACACAACAGGGAGCAATATCAGGGGAGATATACTTGGAGTACGGTGTGTACTCAGTTGGAGAGCAAAGAGGAAGGCAAGGTAGATCCTTCCAAAGTAAGATCATTTGAGTTGCAGGTTGTTGCAAGTTCATGGGAGATCTACTTGGAGTGCATTGTGTACTCGGTTGAGTATGTGTGTATACTCAGTGTAATGGCAGTAGTGGATACTGACTGGTTGGAGGTGAACACCAACTCTGTGTTTGAGTTGTTGGGACCGTAAGAGACAGAGAGAGCTCTTGAAGAGATTTACTGTTTATGCTCTAGATGTGTCTGAGCTCTAGAGATGTAAGGAAGAAGACTGTGGCATCTTCTTTATTGTATTTCCTTTTGGAAGAGTATTAATACAAATGGGTATTGTCTCTCATATTCTATGTTGTTTCTGATTCTAGGTACTTATTGCTTCTGGTTATTTTTGCATTTTTTGTTGCTTCGTAATCAATTGTGCTTCCTAGATCCTAACAAAGTGGTATCAGAGCTAAGGTTGTAGGGAGCAGGTTTGTGTTTGGTTACAGGTCACTCTCAGGGGTTTCTAATTGAGTGGGAGTATAGCAACGATAGAAGAAAGTACACTAAGAATGGAGGAATTGAAAAGCACGAATGGTCAATTACAATGTTATGGAAAGAAAGAGCAGGTAAAGAAAGATTGTTGGTTGGTAGAAGATCAGCATGAAGGAATTGAAGAAGCAGATGTTGCAAGTGTTGTTGCACAGGATGCTCTAGGATGTTCCTTGGATAAAGTAGAATCTTGGTTTACAGATTTTGTTACCTCTTTCCATGCAGCCCCAATTAGAGGGGTTGGTGAGCCTTGTCAAAGTATTGGCAAAGGGGAAGTGCGGCTGAAATTGCAGGCGGCCAACACATGGGTGTTGAAGAAGGTCATGCAGGTCCCAGTCTTGAAGATGCGGCTAATTGCTTCAGGAAAGTTGGGTGATGAGAGATGCACAGGAACTCTCACAGTGGATGCACTTGAATTAGCATGTGGTAAGAAATTAGGTACTCTTTATCTACTTGCTTGTATTACTGATTCTTCTTCTATTGCGAAGACGTGGCTTTGTAGGCTTGGTGACATGAGCAAGAAGGAGATGCATGTTATTAAGAGGAAGTCAGATGTCTTTGACAAACTTAAGAACTAGAAAGCCTTGGTGTTTATGGAGGAGATGACAAACAGAGATCAGTGGAGAAGGCTGAGTAACTCTGAGCAGGGCAGTTTAGAAATGGGATTGATTCAAAGTAAGCTCGCGGGTAAAAAGTCATCACTCACAGGCGAACATAGGTACCAAAATTAGTCAAGGGTAACTGACATTGAATAGATAGGTACCAACATCGATGACCTGGACAGTCACATGGAACTGACGTCAGTCAGATGCAGACTGTGTGGTGACCGAGGTCGATCATTGGAACAGATTTTGGGTGGATAACAAGCTATCAAGGAGTCTCAAATGCCCATGTGGAGGATTGAAAGGGTAATTAAGCCTCAAATTCATTGTTCCTCTTCTTTATACTCGTTGCTCACTGCAGAGCAGGAAGGATCCAGGAAACAATGGGAGCATGGCATGAACAAGATGCAAAACCAAACGGGAGATTTGGTAGGGTTGCCAGTTGGTATAAAAGCATTGAGAGATGAATGGATACCTTAGTTAAAGAATAGAGAGAATGGATACGTGAGACGGAAGGCCAGGTCATATGGTCTTGAGGAAGCTGCAAGATAGTGGTACAGGTTTTGACAGGTGGATGACAAAGCAGGGCTTTAGTCAATGTCAGTGTAACCATTGTGTTTGTCTTATCAGGTGGATGATGGTCATGACATTATCTTGTTACTATATGTGGATGGTATGCTTGATGCAGGTTCAGACATACAGGGTTTTTTTGAGCTAAGGGTAAGGTTAGTTCAGTGGTTTGCCATGAAGGATTTGGGAGTAGCAAAATTCTTTGGCATGAGTAATCCTAGAGACAGGGAGATCACAAGTTGATGTTGTCATAGGATGATTGTGTGAAGGTAGTGCAGGATGTAGAATCAGGTAGCGCACTTATGGATGGATAGTTTACAGAATAGGGTCCCCAATCACATGATGAGGTTGAGTACATGTATACTCCCTAAGTTTTGCCCCGATAGTGGGAGCTATAAGAAAGTTTGGAGCCGATCTGGGAAAGAAGCACTGGAGGGCAGTTCAGTGGATTCTCAGATATCTGAGAGGGACCAGCAACAGGTTGACATGCTATGCAGGGTCAAGTTCTTTTCTACATGGGTTTGTAAATGCAGATGCGGCAAGTTACTTGGATGACAGGAGGTGCACCATAGGATTTGTGGTGGTTGGTCTTCAAGGTTGAGCTTGAAGAGGGATACAAGCCAAGAAATAGATTAGATAGGGTATAGGTATAGGTACAGTGCATCTATTTATCTCCAAGTGGGAGATTGTTAGGTTGTGGAGCTAAAAGCTTGATTGATGTAGACATTGGTGGAGGGTGCTAGGTGTCATAGTCGTTGGTGTCGGTCAGGCCAACCAACATCAGTCAGGTGGAGACAGGAAGCTACCGATGATAGTCAAGGATTAACCAACATCGGTTACCCCAAGCAGATAGGGACTGACGTCAGTCGCATGTGCGGTTTTGGAACTGTCGGTTGCACGAATAGTTAGTTAATGAACCAATTGTTTGCATGTCAAAGGCCAATTTTAGACTTGAAGCTGCAGATCTAATTATTATAATTAGGTGTCTAATTATTGTTTGCATGAGATATATATAATAGACTCATGGGCTGTATTGTAATTTGTGCTAGAGAGTAAGAGAGCAAAAATTAGCTTCTTCAGAGTGAAGAGAGCAAGGTGTGTTCCTCCTAGTGCCACAGTGCCAAGTATGGGTGCTGGTTTGGAGAATTAGAAGGATTCTTCATGGATGTAGGTTCTTGGTCAGCAGGTGTGCAAGGCCACGTTTGGAGATCTACATGGTAAGTAAGATCATTGATTTTTAGGTGTATGTGTGTGCGAGATCTAGGTTTGAAGGTGTGCAGAACCAGATTGATTTGCAGGTGTGCAAGATTAGGGAGGTCAGCAACACAACAAGGAGCAATATCAGGGGAGATATACTTGGAGTACGGTGTGTACTCAGTTGGAGAGCAAAGAGGAAGGCAAGGTAGATCCTTCCAAAGTAAGATCATTTGAGTTGCAGGTTGTTGCAAGTTCATGGGAGATCTACTTGGAGTGCATTGTGTACTCGGTTGAGTATGTGTGTATACTCAGTGTAATGGCAGTAGTGGATACTGACTGGTTGGAGGTGAACACCAACTCTGTGTTTGAGTTGTTGTTGGGACCGTAAGAGATAGAGTGAGCTCTTGAAGAGATTTACTGTTTATGCTCTAGATGTGTGTGAGCTCTAGAGATGTAAGGAAGAAGACTGTGGCATCTTCTTTATTGTATTTCCTTTTGGAAGAGTATTAATACAAATGGGTATTGTCTCTCATATTCTATGTTGTTTCTGATTCTAGGTACTTATTGCTTCTGGTTATTTTTGCATTTTTTGTTGCTTGGTAATCAATTGTGCTTCCTAGATCCTGACAATATGTTTAGAGGTAAACTTCTTAGAATCAACTGAATTGCATGATCTTTAGGTCACTATGGGGGTAAACCTTTAGGTTCGTAAAAAATAATTACATGCTTTGAAAAGATTTATTGTAATTATGGTGGGTGGTTGGAATGAAAGAGTCATTAAACTAAATTACAATCCATTTTAGTATAAACTTTGATATGTGGTGATATCTAATGATAATTTTAGACCATTATGTGAGGCCTTATAGTGCATGATTCTAGTCCTTATCAATGAATTGCATCCATAACTCTAAAAATTCCAATAAGATGGGGCCTAGTGTTTGAAGTCATTATGATCCTAAAACTATGTCATAACCTCCTCGAGGAAAAACATGTTTGATTTCAAATTATAGTCCCCCATTGAAAGGTAGACATTGTGGAATTTTCCCTTACAAGGTAAGGTTCCTCCATAAGAATTCATGATGTCAAATATTGAACATGGATAAACATAACAATCCACTAGTTTGGCTAGTCTAGGATCAATGAAATTGTGTGTACTTCCAGAGTCAATGAGAATAGTGAGGGGATGTTTCTTAAAATACCCCTGTACTCTCATAGTATGAGGAATGGTTATTGTAACTAATGTATGCACCAAAATTTTTAGGTGTGACTCTGTTGACATAGTGGATTGCACCCTTGAGAGAAGACTGAGCTTCTCTCTTCCACGCGGCAAAATGGAAACTCCCCTCTTGCCTATGGGCCTGAAAAAATTAGGGGGAGAGTCTCTAGATAAGGGTTAGTTCCCTTTGATGCATCTGAGTTATTCCAGTGAGTTACTAATACATGTATATATCTATAATGGGGGGGGTTGAAAAGAGAGAAGGATTATGGGAAAATAAAACCTAATCTAAGAGGGTGATGCACCAAATAATTTTGACCTACTCACACTCACACTCTGAACCATAAGAACACATATATACACTTTAACTGGTAAAAGGACTAGACTTCAGGAAGCTTGATATGGAGGCTTTAATGGAACACACAAAAAAATGACTTACCATAGGCGCTGTGGGAGAAGCACACTGTCTAGTAACCTCCTTTTACCTCTATGCTCTAGGTACATCTCTTCTTGTCACTTGTAGGAATGGCGCCTTGTAGATACTAGGTGCGTTGGTGTCAACCCTATGAAAGCATTAGGAAGCAATGACTGAACACAAGACTAGCACTCAAACACACTCAGAGAGATATCTAACTAGAATAGAGGTGAAAAATGCATTTTTTATTGATTCCAAGCGAAAATTGCTAGGGGTTCACCTTACAATGTGAAAGATAGATCCTTTTCCAATGAGAAATCTACAATATATAAAGGAAGAAAAAAGGGCTTTTAGCACCCTTTTTATAAATGACCCATGTGCATTTCGATCATTGGGAAGAGGAAGTCGCTCAAAGATAATGCTGTGTCGGCTCTTATTTTGATTTTAGGCATTTTAAGATATATTAAACATTATATGTGAAATTATGGGCCATGCCGCTTGTCTACAAACAAGACTGCTCCTTCAAAGCATTCACACGACTTGTCTGCTCATCAATGCAAAGTGAAGAAAAAAGAGGTGTGCTGTTCATTGTTTGTGCCTCTTGACGACCAATTGGTAGATACTGTATTAACTGCTGGAGTAACTCTTGGAGTCGACACCTCCCTTTGCCACTTAGAATGTTTGTCCATTTCTGCACTTGGCTCTTTTGCCTCTTTCTTCAGTTGGTTGCTAAGTTTGTTTTCAAGTTCCTTGCCACTTTTGAAAATCAATGGATATTCCATTGTCTTAAATTTGATGCCTATGGGGACGTTATTGGTTCACTATTTCAATGGTCTAGGCAGCCTTCAGTTTCTAATTCCTTTGTGTCTTTGAATTGGGAGTGCTTCATCTTTGACATTTGTCATAGTCCGTTGCTTTGAAACTTATGAGACACTTGAAATGTGTATGCAGACACTTTTCACACATCACTGAGTTATAATGGGACACATGGCAGCATCCACTGCCTTTTTAAAAACTTTAGATGTCCTTCAAGAGTCTCATGGAAGATGACACATGGTGGCTTCCACTGAGCTCTAGCAACAATATTAGAAACATTTGGGACTCACTTAGATTCATGTGGATGATGACACTTGGCTTGTTCTGCTTACTTTAGAAATAAAAACCCCGAGGCCCACCACATAATTTACCCAATAATGAAATAAAATGAAGAACTATGGATGTTGACACTTGGCAGCTTCCATTGAGTCTCACCAGGGACATGTGGCAGCTTCCACTGCATTTAGAGAGACACATCAAAAAATTCTATAATTTCCACTTGGCACCCTCCACATGCACTAAGAAAAGCTTATTGAAAGAAGCTTTTGAAACTCATAGGAACTCAAAATGCAGATGCCAACACTTGTCATGCTCTACTGAGCTATAAAGGGACACATGGCACATTTTGCTATTTTTAGAAACAAAGTAGAAAGGGGCTTGGGAGATGACACTTAGCAGCTTCCACTTGACTCTGAGACACTATAGAGATCAACAGTTATTTCATCACTGCAAATTTGAACCAAGCCATTGAACTAAAGTGATGAATGGTCTAAGTGTTTGGAACATGTTTCTTGTCTATAGAGTCTGTCAAAACTCTTTACAGAGTCCATAGAAACTTCCAGACTTGTGCAAAATCAAAAAATGAAACTAGCTCAAAAAAGTAGGGAAAGAAGGGGGCCAAATTTTTGGCCTATTGGACCAAAAAATGGTCAACAAATTGGCGACTCCCAGGGGAAGCATGCCTGTTATGATTAGAAACCAGTTGCCTTAAATTCCATTGGGCACAGAGTCAGAATGTAACTTTGAAAAGTTAGTAACAGCCTTGAGATATCCAAGAATAAATCATGAAGGTTTACCCTAAAAAGAAATGAAAACACACACAAAACTAAGAAAACTACTGACATGTGCAAAAGGTACTTAGGGAAAAATGGAAAAAAACAAGGAAAATATATACATGATGGGAGAAGGGCTCAGTGGTAATGCTTAAGATGTATCCCATTAACTGGGATATATAGTTCTTCACCATCCAACCTAGAGAGTTGGAATGCATTGTGCTACTTGCACTAAGTGATGACGTATGGACCACTCCATAGGGCATCGAACTTCACGTGCTTTCTAGGCTTAGCTCGGTCCTCATCGCATTTCAAGATGATGTCCCCTTTAGAGAAACCATTTGATGAAGATTTCTTTTTGAAGAGTCTCTTCATTTGTTGTTGGCGACTGGTCATAGAAGCCATAGCCTGGTCTCTTGTCTCTTGGGGCTCCATCAACTCACATAGCCTAACCTCCATGCTATTGCCTTCTTCTAATTGTAGCTAGTGAGTGAGGTCTAAGGCTGGCAATTCAAGTGAAATGGGAAGCCTAGCTTCCCCTACATATATAAGTGTGTAGGGTGAGTTACCAATTTCCCTTTTTGGGGTGACCCTATCTGCCCATAGGGCTGTTTTCAACTTGGCATGCCAAGTCCTCTGATTCTCCTCCATTGTTCACTTGATGATCCTGATAAGATTCTTATTGGTAGATTCAACCAACCCATTCCCTTGTGGGTAGTAATTGGATGAAGTGGTAAGATAGATACCATATCTTAGTGCCCATTCACTTATTTTAGTTCCCAAAAATGCTAACACATTATCTGAGATTATGGTGGCTGGAACCCTAAACCTTGCCACTAGGTCTTCATAAAAATCTAGGACTGCACTTTTGTTGGCCTCCTTCAATGTGATAGCCTCTACCCATCTTGTGAAATAATCTATGGTGATTAGGACCCACTTGTGTCCAACATTGGAGGGAGGGTTAATCATCCCTATGAAGTCAAGGCTCCATTACATGAATGGTTGCTCTACCTGAATAGGCTGTAAAGGCATGGTAACTAACCATTACTTCCCATCAAGGAACACACATTTTTGGCACTTTCATACATAGGTATGGGTGTCCCTAAATAGAGTAGGCCAAAATTAACCATCTCTCATTATTCTTGTAGTCGTAGCCCTAGGTGCAAAATGACTGCTGGCTGGTCCATCATGGAACTCAAATAGCACCCTATCAGCTTGACTTGGGTCTAAGCACCTTAAAAAGACTCCTGAGAGATCCCTTTTGAATAACACTCCATCAATTAGGACATAAAGGAGACATTGGAGTTTGAAATATCTCCTCTTGGTCCTATCAAGGCTCTGTGGGCACTCACCAGTGAGGAGGAAATGCCTCACGTCTAATGTCCAATCCTTCATGACAGCTGGTTCTTCTACTGTAGCTACATCATGAATTATCAGATTGTCCTCTCTTTACTATTTAAAGTCTGCAGCAAGGTGTTCACATAGGCCTCTCCCTCTTACCAACTTGGTGATCTTGATATACACGTCATATTCCATCACCTTAGTGATCCACCCCACTCTCTTTTCATTTAGGTCTCAGTTGATCAAGAAATCCTTAATGCCAGGATGTGGAACCATAAGGTGAATTCTACCATTAGATAGCATATGCCTGAATTTCTTTAGACTCTGTATCACTGCAAGGACCTATTTCTCTACATATGTGTATCTGACCTCAAAACCCTCTAGGCCTTGGCTAAAAAATGCAAGTGGTTGCTCAAGATTATCACCATTTGCTTGGGTAAGCATGGCGGAGATTACCTCTTCATTGCTGAAGGTGTAGAGGTTGAAATCTTTGGTGAAGTTAGGGTTGATCAAAGTAGGAGCTCAGGCTATGGCCTACTTGATTTCTTCAAAAATGTCCTTTCTTTGTGCTGTCTATGTGAAATCCTCACCCTTCCTCAACATAGAGGTCAACGGCTTGACTACCTCTGCAAAATTTAGAATAAATCTCCAGATGAAATTTATCTTGTCGAAGAAGCTTTGTAGGTCTTTCTTGTGCTTAAGAAAGGATAGCTCTAGGATGGAGTGAACTCTCTCTAGATCAATAGTTAAGCCTTCCTTGGAAATAATGTGGCCAAGGAGTTTTCCCTCGTGGACAACGAACACGTATTTCCTCAGGTTGAGAGAGATTCTGAACTCTCTACACCTCTCAAAGATTTGTCTGAGGTGTTTCATGTGTTGGCTCCCCTCTTTGGAGAAAAATTTCACATCATCAAGATATACCAACACGGTGTTATTTATCAGGCCTCGAAAGGCCATGTCCATGGCTCGTTGGAAGGTGGCATGAGCATTCGACAGTCTGAATGGCATTTTATTGTAAGAAAACGTCCCCCATTTGGTAGTGAAGGCTGTCTTGTGTTGGTCATAGTCTTGCACCAAAATTTGATTATATCTTGAATACCCATCCAGAAGGGAGAAATGCTCGCTGCCTATCACCATTTGAAGGATCTGCTCCATGCTTGGCAGAGGATAATGGTGTTTCAAAGAGACTCTATTAAGGTCTCTAAAATCAATGCATAGTCTGATCTTCCCATTCTTCTTTTGGATAGGGACAAGATTTGCCAGCCAAGAGGAGTGTTTGATTGGAAATATTATCCTGGACTCAATCAACTTGGTGAGTTCCTTCCACATGAGAGGCTCAATCATTGGGTTGACAGGCCTTTATTTTTACTTGATTGGCCTGGCACCTTCTTCCAACTCAATGGTATGTTGGGCCAGACTTAGGTCAAAACCCTTCAAATCACTATACTCCCAAGTGAAGACATCAACAAACTCTTGGCACAACAAGATGAAGGCCTGCCTTTCACAGTCTGTGCACACTTTCCCAAGTGCATGCAACTTATCTTTGAATATTTCAACCTTCTCATGGTGCTTCTCCTTCACTAAGATACATGCCTTGTCACTTTTCAACTGGTCATCTCCATTGAAGATACTCTCTAGAGTGACCAAACCTTTGGGGAGCTTATTATTCTTCAGCTGAATAATTTGGCTACCATATTGCTGCTGTAGCTTAACCTAGTTTTTTGTAGCAAACTCAGCTTCTTCTTGAAAGAAGAGTGTTATTTTATGGTTGCTATCAAAGTCATGCCAGTTGGTAATGTTTTCAGGCAAAGAGGGCCATATTACTAGCTTCAAGTGGCATGAACTGTGGTCTCAGTCTATTTCCCTAGAGATATCAAACTGGGCACCAACTGCTACCAGCCTATTTGATTACTTGTTCTTCTCTCTAGGAATGGAGGTAATATTGAAAGAAAATAAATTCTCCACTAAGTCCCATACCCTATGTTTGTAGGACTTCAATAAAGAATTCTTTGTCAAATTTTGGCCTTTTACTTGATTGACAATTAGCTCACTGTCACCAAAAACTTACAGCTCTTTGATTCCTCTTTTCCTCACCCACTCCAAATCATGGATGAGGGATTCATACTCTACAACATTGCATGTGCAGGAAAATTAGAACCAAAAAGCCGAAGAGTATTTTTTCTTTGAAGGAGAAACTAGCACCACTCCACCATCAGCTCCCAACTTACTTCTTGAACCATCAAAGAACAACTACCATAAACCTGAGCTTTCTTGGCTCATTTTTATCAGATTTGGTACAAAAGTACCCTCTTCATGTATGCAATAAATTCCAAGGCTTGCATCCTCTATAAATTTTTAAGGATCATGCTTGAAGTTGTCACTTCCCCATTCATCTAAGAGCAGGTCTACAACTCTTTCAAGGGTAGAGGATGGAGATTGATCTACTTGGAACTCTTCTTGGTCAATAATGGCATAACTGACATTTGCCACCTTGAGCGAGTATGGTTCTAGATGATCTCTATGGAGTGGCTTGGATTCAATCTTAACTTTAGTCTCATACTTGGTTCTAAAAACTAGATAAGACCAGTTCGCTGCTAGGTAGCTGCCTGTCTTGGATGTAAAATCCCTGGATAAGCAGATAGCAAAGTAAGGAGGTACATCCACCACTACCACATCATGAGAAACTAAGAAGGTCAGGCAAGTGTGGGGCATCAAGCCCAAACCTTTCACCACCCCGACTATCTTTGCTGGTGTTCCATCCAGCTACAGGACTCCCTTAGTCATTTCTTCATATTTCAACCCCAGCTTGTCAGCTATGCATTTGGGCATTATCGAGGTGCTTGCTCCACTTTCAATGATGCAATGATGCACCAATAAATCTCCTTTGACCAAGGACAAATAAAAAGGGGAACCTTTTCTTCTTTCTTGACTGGGCCTGAGGTGGAAGGCTATCCATTCATCATCAAGACATTATCAACTTTTGCTGGTACAACTTGTTCATTCAGCTCATGCAATTCCTTTTGCAGCATGTCCTTTTGCCCTGGTATTGATAATGAATCCCACAAGGAGATGTTCATGTGCAACTTCTTCATCTAATCTACCACATTGACTCAAGGGTTTCCTTCCTTCAAATTTTCTTTGGGATTATTTACAGCTTGAGGCACAAGCTGAGGAGCTAAAGGTACAACTGACGGTCTAAAGTTTGGAACCCTTTGGTTTACATGTGATGAAGAAGGTATTGTTGATGTTTGGGTAGTAACCTGAGCTTCTTCCATTTCTCTCCTCTTGAATCTTGTGTTGGCTATGACATAGTTTCCTTGATTGTCTGTAGTACCCATGTAATTGACTGCATAGAACTCACCTTCCAGGTGATTCATGAGAGTAGAATCAGGCTGGGTCTGAGTGCTGCTCATGTTGGGTTGCATTGAAGCCTCAAAACCTTAGAATTAGGTGGCTGCTTGATTATATTATACATTTGTGTAGTGACCCATCATTTCATTTGTATAAATAACTTACTCTTGACCATATCCCATGGTTGAGTAACTTGGTTGTTCTTGCACCAGATTGTTTTGAATGGGCACCATAGCCTTGGATGATGAAGGGACACCTGGATTGTAGCCTTGAAAAGCTCTGGTTTGTGCAAACTAACCCTACCTTGATTGTAATTTTGGAAAGGGGGTCTATTTGTTTGACCATACTGCTGATATCCTTGATTTGGTCAGTTGTTTTGAGCTTGCTGCCTTTTAATAGCCACTAGTTCATTTGTCACATTTTGCAACAAGCTTTTGACTTCATGGAGTTCATTTGATGAAGTAGCAGCCAGCTTTTTTGTGCTAGGTAAAAGAGCTAAGGTGGGAGCAGCAGTCTGAATTGGAGTTAGCATTTTAAGGAAGAGTGGCATGTGAGGTCTAAGAGCTATTTTCCCAGCCTGTACTAGGCAATTCTCAGCCATTATAGCTATGTCATTGGCGGCAGGCATCACATGTCCTCCCATGGACTGTATCATAACAGTGATATCGCTATTCAATGCTCTTAAGTAATATAGGAAATCATAGCTAGGAGTGGGCTTTACCATAATGGGGATTCTATCCCATGTCTTCTAAAATTGAGTGTTGAAATCTTGCATGTATACATGTGGAGCTCTCTTCATTGTAGTCAGCTGCTTGGCAAGTGAGAGGTGGTCGCTCTTCTCCCCAAAATGGTTCATCAAGAGAGTACCCAATTCATTCCAGGAATTGACTGAATTTATGGGTAAAGTCTCATACCAGTCCAGAGCTTTGCCCTTGAGAGACAATGCCAGTAATTTGATTATGATATTCTCCTCAGTGACATTGTGAATATTTTAGAGGTTAGAAATATTTTTGATGTGTTCAATAACTATAATGGGCCCCTCTATATCAAATGGAGGCACACTTTTGAGGACTGCTCCTGGAATTGGGTCATAATCCTGGAGATTTAAAGGACTTTGAACATGAAAAGTCACAAAGGGTAATGCCATAGCTAAGATAGGATGTAACCGTGGCCTTCCTGTGTAGGTGTTCTTTATAGCAGGTTTGGGAATGTGGTTTGTTGAATAAGGATGGGTCCTCTCAAACCTCAGTCACTTTACTAAGTTTAAAGGCAATTCAATGAATTTTAAAGGGACACCCTTAACAACAGATCATGTGGTGATTTTAGACATAGGAGGTCAGACTGGTCTTTGATCAAAAAATGAAGCTCTTACCAGTGGAGTCGCCAGATGTTGAAAATGGTTGGTTTTGTTGTAATAAGACTAGCATCAATCTTGAAACTTTACTAAGTGTAAAAACTGGGTCCCACCGAGCATGCCAAAAACTATTGATGCAGTGGATTGCACCCTTGAGAGAAGACTGAGCTTCTCTCTTCCATGTGGGAAAATGGAAACTCCCCTCTTGCCTGTAGGCCTGGGAAAACTAGGGAGAGAGTCTCTAGATAAGGGTTAGCTCCCTTTGATGCATCTGAGTTATTCTAGTGAGTTGTTAATACATATATATATCTATAATGGGGGGGAGTTGAAAAGAGAGAAGGATTAGAGGAAAATAGAACCTAATATAAGAGGGTGATGCACCAAATAATTTTGACCTACTCACACTCACACTCTAAACCATAAGAACACATACATACACATACACTTTAACTGGTAAAAGGACCAAACTATAGGAATCTTGACAGGGAGGCTTTAATGGAACACACAAAAAAATGACTTACCATAGGCGCTGTGGGAGAAACACACTGTCTAGTAACTTCTTTCTGCCTCTACGCTCTAGGTACAACTCTTCTTGTCACCTGTAGGAATGGTGCCTTGTAAATACCAGGTGCATTGGTGTCAACCCTATGAAAGCATTAGGAAGCAATGACTGAACACAAGACTAACACTCAAACACACTCAGAGAGATATCTAACCAGAATAGAGGTCAAAAATGCATTTTTTATTGATTCCAGGTGAAAATTGCCAGGGGTTCGCCTTACAATGTGAAAGATAGATCCTTTTCTAATGAGAAGTATACAATATATAGAGGAAGAAAAAAGGGCTTTTGGTGCCCTTTTTACAAATGATCCGTGTGCATTCTGAGCATTAGGAAGAGGAAGCCGCTCAAAGATAATGCTGTGTCAGCTCCTATTTTGATTTCAGGCATTTTAAGATAAATTAAACATTATATGTGAAATTATGGGCCACGCCGCTTGTCTACAAACAAGACCACTCCTTCAAAGCATTCACACGACTTGTTTGCTCATCAATGCAAAGTGAAGAAAAAAGGGGGGCACCATTCACTATTTGTGCCTCTTGATGACCAATTTGTAGATACTGTATTAATTGTTGGAGTAACTCCTAGAGTTGACACCTCCCTTTGCCACTCGAAATGTTTTTCCCTTTCTGCACTTGGCTCTTTTGCCTCTTTCTTCAACTGGTTGCTAATTTTGTTTTCAGGTTCCTTGCCACTTTTGAAAATCAATGGATATTCCATTGTCTTAAATTTGATGCCTACGAGGACGTTATTGGTTCACTATTTCAATGGTCCGGGTGGCCTTCAGTTTCTAATTCCTTTGTGTCTTCGAATTGGGAGTGATAATCTTTGACATTTGTCATAGTCTGCTGATTTGAAACTTATGAGACACTTGAAATGTGGATGCGGATACTTGTTGCACTTCATTGAGTTATAACAGGACACATGGCAACATCCTCTACCTTTTTAGAAAATTTATATGTCCTTCAAGAGTCCCGCAGAAGATGACACATGGCGGCTTCCGCTGAGCTCTGACAACAATATTATAAACATTTGGGACTCATTTAGATTCATGTGGACGATGACACTTGGCTCATTCCACTTACTTTAGAAAAAAGAAATATCGAGGCCCACCACATCCTTTACCCAACAATGAAATAAAATGAAGAACTACGGATGTTGACACTTGGCAGTTTCCACTGAGCCTCACCAGGGACACGTAGTAGATTTTTCTATATTTAGAGAGACACATCAAAAAATTTTGCAGTTGCCACTTGATGCCCTCTACATGCACTGAGAAAAGCTTACTAAAAGAAGCTTTTGAAACTCATAGGAACTCAAAACATGGATGCCAACACTTGTCACACTCCACTGAGCTATAAAGGGACACGTGGCACGTTCTATTGCTTTTAGAAATAAAATAGAAAGGGGCTCGAGAGATGACACTTGGAAACTTCCACTTGACTCTGAGAGACACTATAGAGATCAACGATTATTTTGTCACTATAAATTTGAACCAAGCCATTAAACTAAAGTGATGAATTGTCTAAGTGTTTGGAACCTATTTCTTGTTTGTAGAGTCTATCAAAACTCTCTGCAAAGTCTGTAGAAACTTCTAGACTTGTGCAAAATCAAAAAATGAAACTAGCTCAAAAAAGCAGAGAAAGAAGGGGACCAATTTTTTGGCCTGTTGGACCAAAAAATGGTCAACAGACTCTATGGTGCTAGGTTACTCATCATGGAATCTTGAGCATCTTCCATTTCTTCAACATGTAGGAGTGATTTGACATCCAACACATGTAAATTCTATTTAGTGCACTTGTGTCCTATTCCAAATTTATCATCAAGATTTTAACATAGCCATTTTTAAATATGAGGACACATTTATACCTCTGTAAGGCATTTAAAGGGGGTGAATTTTTAAAAAAGGTTCATGATTGTCCATGGTTATATAGATGTATTGAAAGAACCAAAGTTGAAAGATCAATGTTAGGAGGTGATCTTATCTTTTGAAAGCTTGGTTAATCCTAACGCTTCCATCAAGTTCTCTAGTTTGAACATCTTGACCTGTGTGAAAATTATATCTTTGAGACCACTAATGAAATAACTCTTGAAAAATTCATTATTTAACCCTTCAATTTGGTTATCCAACTTTTCAAATTTAGCTTAATAATCATGAACCATTCCAATTTTCCAGAGTTTGGTTAAGGCTCATGTGAAGTCATCATAAGCACTAGGACCAAAGTGAACCAATAAGAGTTTGAAAAATTAATCCAAAGTGGGTTGTGTATGAGATTTATGATACCATTGGTACCATTAGACAACTTCCTTCTCTTAGTGAAATGAGGAAATGACTATATTTACCCCAAAAATATTAGGTAAGCTAAAATATTTTTTAGATCAGTAAATCCATCTAGTTAGGTATGTACCATCAAATTTTATAAAGTCTAATTTGGGGCTATGTGGGGGTGATTCAAGCTAGAAATACATTGACAGAATGTCATTCATTAAGTCTATTTGAGAGCATGCTATTTTATGAATTGATAACTTGTAGGTAAAATTATTTACCTCCATGAGTCGGGAGTCAAAATTAGCTCAAAGATCCTCAATACTATGTGCCATGGATTGTCTTCCAGCACAAGTGACAACCATTGACTAGAGGGGTTTGGGGGTGATAAAAAATGTTGACTAAATTTATATGTTAGAATGATCAACTTATGAGATGACCACAATGTTATAATTTATATAAGAGTGCAAATAAAATATTTTTGGGGCCACAAGCGATAAAATAATTTTGTATGGGAAATTTATTCCAAAAAGTTGATATACCTATTAAAATGATTGTCTCAATGAGAAAATCACAATGGTGTATTACCTTTATGGGGAAGAAAAAAATTATACTCATTTTTTCATGTTTTGTGATGACTAGATATTGTAACAAGTTTATGTAACTTTTATGAAACATTTTGACCCTTCTAACTACTACGATGAGTTTTGGTAACCATGTTAAAACATTCTAACCCTTCTGATGGTTTTAGTTACTATGTTGTTGTCAATTGAAAATATGATATTCTCTATTATTATAGGTTTTAAGAAACCATAATTAAATATGTGACTATAGGAATTCCATGATTATAGGGAAGGATACTATATGGTATGTTTGGTCTATGAGCTTGACAATATACTAATCTCATTCATAAAATAGTGTCAACCAAAATTTTAGAGAACTAAATACAATAAATAACCATTTCTTATCTCACCATCCTATCTCTGAGGTATGGTGAAACTAATTTCTTGGGGCTAATCGCTTACTAGGGCATCATAAAAATAAATGACTAAAAGGGGGTTTTCATGTAAAAATACATACACAACACTGCATATTGGATTGTATATTAGGGTGTAACCCCTCACTCCATGGATCTAGGGAATATTGGATCCTCTTATCCTATAACAACAACTTTCTATTAATTTTAAAACTACCAAAACACAGTTTATGGCCTAAAGAAAGAAGAGAGAAGAGAAAAAATTGAGAATAATCTTAGTACCACCACCCTGTAGAGAAACATAAACCACTAGAAATTACTATAGAAAAATGGCTTTGGAAAGAGACTTGATACCTGATGTTAGTAACCTGCTTGAAAATAGGTTAAATAAATTCATAATATAACCAATATCAATGGAATAGAAAGAGAATAATAATATTGTATTTAAAATGATAGAATATCACTATAAAGTATCATAGGCCTCTTTGAGGGGGAAACCTCATCTAAGCATAAATCAATACACAATATTTAATAAATGTCATTTCCTCTTACACAAGCCCTTTATTTAAGTTACTATACTCAAGATAAATACTAATTCCCATACAAGTGGGATAATTACAAATAACAAATGGGATGACTTAAAAAGCATATGCATATGAGATTTTATTAATATTACCTAATAAAAACTAGAATGGTTAAGATGATTGGGTCCTAACACTATGCAAGCAAACAAATGTAGAAAGGAAACTAATCTAGCTAAGCTAACTACCTATTCCTACTCTACACCTAAATTTTAAACTCATAGTCATTCTAAAGATGATGCAGATGAGAAGTAATGCTTCAATTAGTACCTGTTCACCATAAGTAACAAATCATTGCCTTTCAATTCCTTCATCATGAAAGCATTCTTTACCAATATTTTGGAGATCTGGTATGGAACAATCCATAATGGATAATTTTTGGTGTGTTGACCTATTTTTTCATGTGTTTTTTCCCAAATTAGAATTAATTATGAAATTATAAAATCCTTTAACTTAGCGCTTTTTTGAAACCATCTTTTGAATATGTCTTGATGCTTACTGAAGTTATGTAAAGATTATTTGCATGCATCTTCCATTTATATGATATTCAACAATATTGACTATACTTTGTTGGTGGTGGAAAATTTAAAATAAATGAATCAATCTATTTTCCTATTGCAAAGGTCAAGGTGAAACCATACCCGTTTAGTCATAGGAACATATGGGATTAAAACTAGTCCTGAGGCATGCAAAAGGGGCTTTTACGTTCTGAAAAATGATAAGTTCAAGGATAAATAACAATTAAATTTATGACCATTTCAGAAAATCAATCAAATACTTTAAACCAATCTATCCAACCTATTATTACTTCTTCCAAAATACTTAATCTTGAATTAGATTCACAACTATTATCTATAATATACAAGAGTAAAGCCTATGGACAAGGTAATCTCTTGAAGGAAAGAATGTTCTGATTCATATTTAATATTATATCAAATTAATAGATATCTTCTATAAAAATATCTTTAAAACTACACTAAATGAAATGAAAAGAAACCCAAAGAAAGAAAGATCAAATGAACAAGAAAACCAAAACAAGTAAGCTAACTACAATCAACATTAGTCAATCTACAAGATAAAATATATTAGAAGTCAAAAATTTAAATGAATAAGAGTTAGAAAGAGATAAAGTGGATAAATTAAACTAAAAATATTAACACTAAATAAGAACTAATGAAAACTATAATAAATTAGGAAAGAATAAATTAAGAAAGAGTAGAGGTGAAACAAAACAAAAATAAAGATAACAACAAAAAACTAATGAGCAAAACATAGAAATAAAGATAAAAAGGAAAAGAGTCAACTCAATATGTAAATAATAAATAGATAATATATTGAGGAACTTTATATTTCATGACTTATATCAACAAATCTTAGAATAGTAATCACAACATAGAGATAACCCAAAAATCTATTGCAAGAGATACAGAGTATTCATCATTATTCGAGAAAATTACATAGATATTCTACACATATGAATGCATGACCTTGAAATCATCAAATGGATTAATATATCAATCAAATTTAGATAATTAATTTATAAAATAAATAATAACCCTGGATATACTTGTTTGAATCAAGCAACTTACTTCACCATAAGAGAATATGTTATTTAATCTTACCGCAGGTGATATTTGATCTCAAGATATGTTACAAAAAGAAAGCACAGTATGAAACTTATAATCAACTAGCTCTTGTACTTATAGATGTTTCAATTTTGAAATGTTCTTCAAGTCTCCTTTTAAATTATTTTTTGAAGTAGCTATATTTTCAAACTACAACTAACTTTTAGTTAATTAAATTTAATAAAGTTAATTGTTTTATAACTTAACTTTAAATAAAAGCTCATAATTTGAATTTATATTTAAAATTTAAATAAGTCTATAAGAACTTATAAGACTTGAGAATAAAGATATTTATAATAAAAATAAATAAATATTCATAATAGGATGAGGGGGACCAAAGTTAACTTTAAACAACTTAATTAAACTATTAATACAAGTCATGATGCAAATCAAATAATCATAATAACTAAATTTAAGTAATTTAAATCATAAATTTTATTTTTAAATCATTATCCATTTTAACTTTTTTGAACTTTAAAATTTACCTTAGCATACCAAACTTCATATTATATATAAAAAATATACCAAATCAACCAATCGAACTGAGTAATCATATCGTATCAAAATACTGTATGCATATGTTAGATTGAAATTAAACCATGTTGAAAACTTAAATAATATGTATCTCTGTTAACCAAATTGTAAAATTTGAAAATTATGTCATGCAATAAATGTTTGAAAATAGCTAATTTTTATAATATCAAATATCTAAAAATAACTATTATTCATCAAAATCATCTTCATCCATGACTAAATAAATTAACAGTGCACCTGATCAATTTTATATTATGTGTATTCAAGTGGTGTAGTTGGTCACTGAATTACATTCATGCCACAAGACTCACAACCAACCTTAAATTTGATTTTCTTAATAATGTGTGCTACCATAGGCTAGGATGAAGAGTCACTAATGCATTTATGACTAGAAGATGATACATTATTCGGATCAACCACAATGGTATTTGGATTAGTCACAAGCAAACTTGGAAAACATTAACAAGATTGGGATTTATTTCAAGAAACATTTCAAAAATTTGGCATACATGATTAACATTAGACATAGTTCATTATGAGTAGTGTGCATTTATCGAGAAGAAACATGTGGTGAACCGTGCCTAAATGGATGAGATTTCCAATTGCCCCTTCACATTCCTCTATGAAAATTATTGACACAAATAGATAAGTTAACATGAGGCAGACAATTAAGAACATCTAAAAATTTAGGATTATTTACATCAAAATGCCGAGACACTACTTCCATGACTGAAGGGTCATGAAAACACATTGGAGACCCTTAAACCCTAAAATGATATGAATTTTTAACTATTATGAGGAGTTTCATTTTTGTACCACTAAATTTTTATGCCTCATTATTTTTGTCTAAATTATAAGAACCTTGACTCGAGCCTGACATCTTATTTTATATGTGAAAATAAAAACCATGCAAGATATTATATCTAATCATTTTCAATTACCACATTATTATATACAATTATGAACTAGGGTTATAAAAATGAGCTTAAAAAACCCAAAAAAGTGAATCAAAACCATAACATATGTATTTTTGAGGAAACCAACTAATAAAGATTCCATATTACCATTTCAAATTTGAATACCAATGGATAGCCATAAAAATATTCATTTATGAAAAACTATCAACTGTATGTAAAATATCTTGATCTTATAGACTAACATTTTCTTTTTCAAAGATAATAAATTATGCATTCTAAACACTTCACTAACAAATTTAGACCATGTAATTATTTTCATCAAATTTATCAATAAAAACTTAGAATTTATAATGATAAGAGGAACTATGTAACCACTATTATTATGAATAAGTTTTATACTACAAGTGTATTTCATGACAAACTAAAATAAATCGATCTTGAGAGAAATATAGTCAAAAGAAATGCCAACTTGATAACTTAAACCCTCAACTAATACTTTTGTCTTAAAATGTATACACATTTAATGATGTTAGGTTTGAAATCCATAAATAACAAATTCTTATCAACAAATGAAACCTCGAAACAATTTAATCTTTACATCCATGAGGATCTATGAAGGTACCAATACAACAAAACTATCCCAAAATAACTCCTTATTTGAAACATAGATAAACTCTTTGAAAATAATTTCACATATTAAATAATCTAACTGATGCATCTATAATTTAAAATGTTAATTTCATTTGAAATTCAACATTAGAACATCAAATAGGTTTTAAATTATCATCATATTTTAAAATACTACAATAGTATACTCAAACAATAATGAATGTGAAAGAACATATGCAATTTAACCACAAATATTTAGTTGCAAACTCAAAATTACATGTATATTCCTTTCAACCAATAATACATGCAGATTTTCAAAACCCATTAAAAAATACACAGCTGTGTATTATCATTTCCATTTTGATTTCAAAAACCCATATGGTGGATACTTATCTTTCTAAATTTTGAATGCTTATTCGGAATCAACATATAATGCATATCAACATATCAAACACCTAAAACTTAAAACTAAGGTAGTTATATTTAATGAGAAAGGAAAAACGTAGTTATATAAAATAAAGTGTGCATTCATGTTCAACAGATTATCACATCCAAACTACCGCTTCTCAGGTGCATGTTTTTTAAAACCATCTTGAAGTTTGAATTGAAAAAAAGTCTATAATGACATGTAACTACTGCTTATAGAATATTCAAACACTCAAACACTCAAACACTACATAATATCTATTTAACAAATTGTTTTTCATATAATGCAAACTCCAAACCCAAAATAACTCAAAACTAGAATAACTCATTATTTAACCATACACATAGGGTCAACAAAATTTGTAATAAAGAACTGTTACTTTGGAATAATTTAAAAGTCAAAATAAATATTTATTCATGCATGTATATTTCTTACCATCATTTTCAACTAAAATATTTGAATTTGAGAACCAAAATATGCCCAACCATGTAAATTGAAAGCATGCACTCATGCATATCTCAATAATATGTGTTATTTCAAACTTAAAATTAAAAAACCCTCAAAATTTAAATCTTTACATTCAAGATTCAAAAATATCAAGACTTATCATTATAAGTGTATACATCTAAAATTATCCCCTATTTCATCATTACTAATTTTACCATCATTCAACACTAATTTTCATTTTTAACTACTAATATCATCACTAATACTAACCTAATATCCCCATTTACATCCTCTTTCATCATACTAACCTTATATCACATCACATCATCCTTTGCATTAATTAATCATCCTCATTATCACTCTATTTAACCATTAATCAAACTTTTATAATATCAAGGAATTTTATATTCCTCATCACCTATCCTCACTGTTAGGTTGTGGAGTTAAAAGCTTCACCAGGATGTGAACAGGAGGAGTTGCTAAAGTGTCACAGACACCGGCGTCGATCAGGACAATCGACATCGGTTAGGGGAGAGATAGGAAGCTACCGACATCGGTCAGGATCGGCCGACGTCGGTCACCTCTAGGAAGACAGGGACCGACGTCAGTCACCTGTGCAGTTCTAGAGTTGCGAGTTCACGAATAGTTTGTTAACGAACCGGTTGTTTGCATGTTAAGAGGCTAATTATAGTCTTGAGTTGCATGTCTAATTATTATAATTAAGAAAGTTTAATTATTGTATGCCTGAGATCTATATAATAGACTCATGGGCTATATTGTAAAAGTGTGCTAGAAAGCCATTGAGCTTGAAGAGAGAGCTAGAGTAGCTCCTCCTAGTTCCAAAGGGGTGCTGAGTGTGTATGATCAGGGAGAGTTACAGGTTGTGCAAGTTCTACTAGGAGATCCACCGGGGTACTGGTTGAAGAATCATGAGGACTTGGTGAGGCAAGGACAAGGGTTCTTCAGGGTGTAGAGACATCTACATGGTAAGTAAGGTCTGTTGATTTGCAGGTGGTAGCAAGGAAAGGGAGATCTACTTGGAGTACGGTTGTGTATTTGGTGTACTGGCAGTGTTGTTACTAACTGGTGGAGGTGAACACCAACTCTGTATTGGAGTTGATTGTTGTGACTGTGATGAGAGAGTGAAGTGTTGGAGGAGAATTACAGGTGAACCCTAGAAGTGTGGGAGCTCTAGAGGTGTGGGAAGAAGAAGTGTGGCATCTTCTTTATTGTATTTTCTTCTAATTGAGTATTAATACAATTGTGTATTGTCTCTCATATCCTGTGTTGTTTCATATTTCTAGTTACTTATTCATTCTAGTTAAATTTCGTGTTTAGTTGCTTATACAAGAGGTAATCATATATATTCTTATTGAGGAGTAGGATCCTAACAGTTGGTATCAGAGCTAGGATCACCAACCAGTGATACCAACCTGACAGTTGGTATCAGAGCTTTTGGTTGGGTTGACTAACAGGTGGTTTAGATCTGGTTAGTGTTTGTTCATTACAAGTTACTCACAGGGGTTTCTAATTGAGTGGGAGTATAGCAATGGCAGAAGAAAGTAAGCTACGAATGGAGAAACTGAATAACACGAATGGTCTGATTGATGGAAAGAAAGAGTAGGTAAAGGAAGATTGTTGGTCGGTAGAAGATCAGCGTGTAGAAGCAAATGTTGCAGGTGTTGTTGCACAGGTTGCTCTGGATAAAGTAGAATCTTGGTCTATATATTTTGTTGCCTCTTTCCATGCAGCCCAAAATAGAGCATCTTTTCATGGGTATGTCTTTGGAGACTTTGGAGAGATTTATTTAGGAGCTGGTGAGCCTTGTCAAATGGTTGGCAAAGAGGAAGTGAAACTAAAATTGTAGATGGGTAACACACAGGTGTTGAAGAAGGTCATGCAGGTTCCAGTCTTGGAGATGAGTCTAATTTCTTCAAGAAAGTTGGGTGATGAGAGATGCACAACAACTCTCACAGCGAATGCACTTGAATTAGGCGGTGGTAAGAAAGTAGGTATCCTTTATCTATCTACATATATTATTGATTCACCTTCTGTTGCAAAGATGTGGATTTGTAGGCTTGGTCACATGTGTAAGAAGGGAATGTATGTTCTTAAGCAAAAGATAGATGTTTTTGACAAACTTAAGAACTAGAAAGCCTTGGTGTTCATGGAGGAGATGACAGACAGAGATCAGTTGAGGGGACTAAATTATTCTGAGTAGGGCTGTGTTGATATGGATAAGGGTTTGATCTAAAAGGAGCTCGCAGGTAAAAAGTCATCACTCACAGGCAAACACAGGTATCAGTGTCGGTCAGGAGGAACGGACGTCAAATAGATAGGCACCGACATCGGTCATGTGCAGATCAACAGAGTCAGTGGTGTCGGGTAGAAGGAACTGACGTCGATCATACAAGAACTGACATCGATAGAATGTACATTGGCATCAGTCAACAAACTAATGTCGGTAGATAGGGTCAGTCACAGGGAACTGATGTCGATCGGGTGCAGATTAGGAGATGGCCGAGATCAATCACTGGAACGGATGTTGGGCAGACAGCAAGCTGTCAAGGAGTCTCAAACACCCATATGGAGGACTGAAAGGGTAAGTGGACCTCATATTCATTGTTCACCTTCTTACTTGTTGCTTACTGATGGTCAAGAACCAAGAAGATGTGAAGAGGCAATGCAGGTAGAATCTAGAAATAGTGGGAGCCTTGCATGGATTAGGAATGTGATTCCTTGGAGAAGAACCAAATAGGAGTTTGTTGGTGGAGTTGTCAGCTAGAAGAAAGCACTGAGAGAGGAATGGATTCCCAAGTTAAAGAAGAGAGTGGATGGATACATGAGACAGAAGGCCAGGGTATATGGTCTTGAGGAAGCTACAAGACAGTGGTACAGGTTTGACATGTGGATGACAAAGCAGGGCTTTAGTCAATGTCAGTGTAATCATTGTGTTTGTCTTACCAGGGTGGATGATGGTCGTGACATTATCCTGTTACTGTATGTGGATGGTATGCTTGGAGAAGGTTTGTACATATAGGGAGTTGCTGAGCTAAGGGTAAGGTTAGTTCAGAGGTATGTCATGAAGAATTGGGAGCAGCAAAATTCTTTGGCATAAGAGACATGGAGATTTTTTGTCTCCAGTGGGAGCTGATGTGAAAAAGGTGTTGGTGGGGTTCAAGATTTAGGATGGAAAATTGGTAAGCACACCAAGGGCTGGACAGTTCAAGCTAAGCTTAGAATAGTGTTCAAAATCACATGAGGTCTGGTGTAGACCTAAGTTTTCCCAAGCAGTGGGAGTTGTTAGAGAGTTTGGAGCCAATTCGAGGAGGGTGGATTCTTAGGTATCTGAGAGGGATCAGCAGTAGGGATTCATGCTATGCAGGGTCAAGGTCTTCACTATATGGAGTTGTAGGTTCGGATGTGGCAGGTTACTTGGATGACAAGTGTTGCACCACAGGATATGTGGTGGTTGGTCTTCAAGGTTGAGCTTGAGGAGGGATACAAGCTAGGAAATGAATTAGATGAAGGTATAGGTACAAGTATAGGTGTAACTATTTATCTCCAAGTGAGAGATTGTTAGGTTGTGGAGTTAAAAGCTTCACCAGGATGCGAACAGGAGGAGTTGCTGAAGTGTCACAAACACCAGCATCAGTCAGGACAATTGATGTCGGTCAGGGGAGAGATAGGAAGTTGCCAACATCGGTCAAGATCAGTCGATGTCAGTCACCTCTAGGTAGACAGGGACCGACGTCAGTTGCTTGTGCGGTTCTAGAACTGTGAGTTCATGAATAGTTTGTTAACAAACTAGTTGTTTGCATGTTAAGAGGCTAATTATAGTCTTGAGTTGCGTGTCTAATTATTATAATTAAGAAAGTCTAATTATTGTATGCATGAGATCTATATAATAGACTCATGGGCTGTATTGTAAAAGTGTGCTAAAAAGCCATTGAGCTTGAAGAGAGAGCTAGAGTAGCTCCTCCTAGTTCCAAAGGGGTGATGAGTGTGTATGATCAGGGAGAGTTACAGGTTGTGCAAGTTCTACTAGGAGATCCACCAGGGTACTGGTTGAAGAATCATGAGGACTTGGTGAGGCAAGGACAAGGGTTCTTTAGGGTGTAGAGACATCTACATGGTAAGTAAGGTCTGTTGATTTGCAGGTGGCAGCAAGGAAAGGGAGATCTACTTGGAGTACGGTTGTGTACTTGGTGTACTGGCAGCATTGTTACTGACTGGTGGAGGTGAACACCAACTCTGTATTGGAGTTGATTGTTGTGACCGTGATGAGAGAGTGAAGTGTTGGAGGAGAATTACAGGTGAACCCTAGAAGTGTGGGAGCTCTAGAGGTGTGGGAAGAAGAAGTGTGGCATCTTCTTTATTGTATTTTCTTCTGATTGAGTATTAATACAATTGTGTATTGTCTCTCATATCCTATGTTGTTTCATATTTCTAGTTACTTATTCATTTTGGTTAAATTTCGTGTTTAGTTGCTTATACAAGAGGTAATCATATCTACTCTTATTGAGGAGTAGGATCCTGACAGTTCAAGATTCAAAAATATCAAGACTTATCATTATAAGTGTATACATCTAAAATTATCCCCTATTTCATCATTACTAATTTTACCATGAATTCAATACTAATTTTCATTTTTAACTACTAATATCATCACTAATACTAACCTAATATCCCCATTTACATCCTCTTTCACCATACTAACCTTATATCACATCACATCATCCTTTGCATTAATTAATCATCCTCATTATCACTCTATTTAACCATTAATCAAACTTTTATAATATCAAGGAATTTTATATTCCTTGTCACCTATCCTCACCTACCCCCACTATTTATTCACATCCTTAAACATCATACAAACCTCATAAACTCTCCTAACAACATATATAACTTACTAATCTACCTTGTGCTCCACACCGTCCTTCTCTAGAATCCTCTAAGAAATTTTAATTCCTACTTCCAACTTCTAAATCCTCTACTCAAAACCAAGCCATTGATATAAATCCTCCATGTCTCCATCATAGCCATTGATCCTTTCCATGTGGCTCTATTTATTGAGCCACACACCCATGCAAACCATATGGAATAATTTTAGAATGCAATATTTCCATCACCTTATCAATCAATAAAATCATCCATAACCAAGTGTTTCCAAATTTATAAGCCATCAAGGAACAATCATACACCAATGAACATCAAACATCCATTCATATTTGGATCATGTACACAACAATAAGGGAAGGATATCAAAAGGTAAATTTAAGGTATAAATTAAATGTTTTGTCTCATATTTAGTTAATATTTTGCACTTCCTTTTCTTTTGCTCAATCAAAGGTAGTTTATTCAATTTAAGAAGAAACCTAGTTGTTTGTTCTTCATTTTTACTAACCCCTAGATTATAATAGACTACATTTTGGAAACCATGGTAGGATGATTTGAAAGCATTAGATGATTGTGAATTTTATGATCAACATGACCAATCTAAACACTTATTGATTCCAAATGCCTTTTTGATCCTCCATTTTGTGCACACCTTTAAGCAAAATCAAGTTTGCATACATTGTAAAGAGAAAAAATGTTCATCACCTTATCCCAATGCTTTAAATCATTTAAGACACACACAATTTTTCTACCAAATGATATCTATCATCTATGCTCAATTTTATTGTTTCAGTCTTACTTTTTTGCACCTTATATAACCACCTTGCTTCAAAAAATATAATAGATTATAGGTTCAACACCAACCAACATTACTTGTATCAACACTTTTTTTTAGAGATTTTCTGTGTTTGTTGTACACTAATAAGATATGACATCCATCTTTAAAACCTAAGGTGGCATTTTATATGCATTAATTATGTAACCATTTTTTGTGTGTTTAATTTTATAGCTTGATCCAATCATAATCACCCAAACCAAACCTCATAAATAACTATAGAAAAGTTTCATGGTGATCCAATAAATTTAAATGATTACATTGCTTCGTGATCTAGTGAAGGTATGGAAACCATCAATAAGTAATTGAAAGCATACTTTTGTCAAAAATTCTCTTTCAACATTTAATCCATTCAACTACCCTATAAAGAACCCAATCTTCCAGTTGTTTGATCAAATTTAGATTACTGCTAGATATGTAGCAAGTGGAAATGTTCAATGGTGTAGAAAATTGTTTCTTCATATAATTCATCTAATATGGCAAAAAGAAACTAGTTTTTTATATAGTTTTCTTGTTTAATGTAGATAATAAATACACATGTGAAAAAAACCATTCTTATTGCATATTGATACCAATTTTTGTAGCAAATGGGCTTTTCTTCGCATGATGTGTCCATGAAATTCTTGTAACATCTCATCTATATAACATGCATTCATTCACTATGAGTATTGATAACATTAATGTACATATTTTATGATCACTATATTTAATATATATTCATTATTTAAATGTTAATATTTATGTTTAGAATTGAAATCTATCCAAATTTCATAAAAACTTGTCTTAAATAAATTTTTATTAGTGTGTTTCTCCATCTCTTGCATTCCCTCAAAAGAGCCCATCAATGCCTAGTTTCAATAGCGAGAAAATCATATCGAGGCAAAAAATCATGTCAAAGTGTTTTTTTTTCAACAATCTGTCAATTTTTATAAATAGGGGTAATTTTTTATTCTAACTTGTAGATACATGAACGTTGAAGTCCAAACCAAAACTACTAATGTTATTTTTTATCCTTGCTTATGAAATACATAATTTTAAAAATATTAATAGTGTGTTTGCAGGTTTGTTTATCTAATATTAAGCATCAAATAACCATCATAAGGCACATTTTAAATCATAATCTTATTTTGAGCAACCCGATTATGTATGCTCTAACCTCACACCCATTGGGTGATCATGGGGATAAAAAATAATTGATGTTACTTTGTTTATGATTATATTTAGATTATTATAGATTTATTATTCCTTTTGTGTGTGTTTGTTTAACCCTAGGGAAAGTCATGTATGCTCTCCCATTGCACCTTAGGGTGATATTGTGGATAAAAAATGATAGTACTTCATTTATTTTTATTTTCTAAGGATAATATGATGAGGAATTAATCCCCTCACATTTTTCATAGTATTTATGAGGGTTATGATGTGCATTTCATCATCATACACTAATACAAACCTTGTGTTCCAACATGGTATAAAAATTTCAAGGACAATTATCATAAAGCTAAGTGGGAATCCCTATAAAGGGTTCTATCAATTGAAGAGGTCATACTCTAATACTTAGGTGTTATAAAAAATCCTTGCAACATGGAATTAGGCCCCATGTACTACATGTTATTTAGGGGATGCACCTAGAGAGCCTTATAAATCCTAGCTTAAGACCTATCAATCATACAAAATTAGTAGTGTAGGAGAAATAACATCCCTAAATATTACTCAAAACATATAAACATGGAGTGAGGGTTGAGAGACCAATCTAGTCACCACTTCACATGAGTAGATATGTGGGCTACTAGTTGCACTATACACCCTTATCTACTAGCACATGCTTGTGGCTTACTTGAATTTATTTGCGTGTTATCGAGGTATGTACTATTTTAAAACCTCACTCACACTACACCAAACAATAACTTAATCAACATTAACAATACCAATATCAAAACTTACCAAAATAGGACATCGATAATCCATAATCAAAACATCCTTAATCCAAACACACGTAGACATCGATAATCCTTAAAACAATCAATCAACACATAAACATCACTTTAATCCAAACACATTGACATCCCTTATATAAAAAAACATCAACATCCTTTTAATCAAACAGAAAATCAATACAAAACCAACTGTCCAACAATCATTTTTGTAATACTTTCAATCAATCTTCCACACTTGTCGATGGAGACTGAAAAATCACAACATCCATCATTTTTCCCATATCGATCCATGATTCTCAATTTTTTTTTGAATATGACTGAGTTTGAATAATACATCTTTGAAAACAAGGATAACTTCTTTTTATGACTCTTAGAAATAACTATTTGACTTCTTACAAAATTTGACCCCAGAAACCTAGGTTACATCATAAGAAAGAACAACCAAAAATTTCAACATCAAAATCTACCTATTCCTGTTATCCATGGTATCCAACCTCAATCAAACATCCCATCCACCAACTACATCCTTATTCATGACATCCCCTATCATACTCCCTTATCTAATGCCAAACCATCTCTAACCAAGGATAAAATCCATCCACATCCAAACAAGGCTTCAAATGGAGATAATATACTCCCCTTAATAAGTCCTTGAAAGTAATATTTTACCAACTAGTCATAATAAATAAGATCATATATCCACATACCAAGATTTTGATAAGAACAAATAGAAGCTTGTTTGGTATAGAGAAGGTGAATACTGTGAGTATCATAGGATCTAGGGCCATTTCATTAATATATGCTAAAAATTTAAGGATTACATCTAGGATTTTATTTACCAAGGGGACATCAAAATAAAACCAAAGACATCCATGCATGAGAGTCATAAAATAGGTATATGCCAAGATCCATTTACAAATCACAATCAAACTCCTCCATTTCCAAATCAAGGTCAAGATAATGAACCTATCTTTGACAAACCCATATTTTATGAGCCTTATTTAGATGAGAACTTTTATGACCATTCACCTATCCTCAAATAGCATATATTTGATGAACCTATCTTTAATACACCAATCTTTGATAAACCCCAATTTAACAAATCCATATTCTAAGAATCCATCATTGAATAATAGTTAATATTTTACCCATCATAAAAAATAACCATTTTTTTGAATCCCTTCATCCCAAATCCTCCACACTAATTGGAGAGTGAAGAAGGTACTTGTGGATAACACAATCCAATAAACACTCCATGTGGCCACAATCCAAACATCCTCTATCACTAGCAACAAATTAACATCCAAAACTACATTAGAATCATAATCAAATTCAACATCAATGTCATCAAAATTAAGATCAATATCAACACCACCATCATAATTAGAGTCATCATTAACATCCACATCATAATCATGATTGCACGACATCAACTACGCACCTCTTAAAGACATCAATGATTCTTTTGTGATTCTTGAGGAAGTTTTCACCGACATCAAAATATGTCCTCATAATAGCCTTAAGAGGATCGTGTTGCCCTTAATCATTTCATTGACATCACCAATCATTTCATCAAAATCACCCATCCTTTTTACATCAATAATACTTTCCCTATCCTGACATTCAATTTCACATAATCATCAATTGGGATTGATAGAATCACACACCATTAAACTTCCTCCAGAGAGACATCAATTATAAAATCCATGGGAATCCAAGATGGTATCCAATTAGTAGAGCATAATATATTACTCAAAATCAACTTTAATTTAGCAACAAAAAAAATCAAATAATTAGGAGTAAAAAAGTAATGTCCCATAGTGAAAATATTCTTGATGTACTAGTAGACAATCAAAATCAAAATAATAATAAAAAGTCAAAATCCTAAAAAATCAAGATGGAAACTCCTTTAGTGAAAAAATATTCAAGGCACCAATAAACTCTACATCATTTGATTAAAACATCATTGAAATCAATATTGGAGTGGTTGATAATCTTTAAATAATTCACATCACTGCTAATCTCAAGCATAAAGAGTAGATAAGTCTTGTGGTCCTTTTGAGAGAGCTTCAAAAGTTTTTACAACATCCAAAATCATGTTACATAAAACACAATTAGAACATTCAAAATCAATAATGGTGTATAACTATTAGTCATAATTTATAGTCTCCTAATAGTTATACATCCCTACATGATATTATCATCTATGCGAATCCTATACACTACCACCAAGTCAAATCCTTAATCTAATGCATATCATACTTTACCCTCTCAGGGGACAATATATTGCATAGGGGCTATGAAGACACTTGGTTGATATTTTATAAGGAATAAAAATAAAAAATCAATAAAGATCATAATGATGTTAGTGGATAGAACAAACACCATCCTAAAATAAAAGCTATCTAGAATAGATATTAGCTGAATATCAGAAGGTGTTAACATCATTCATCTCATAATCATTAGATAAATCAAGATGTCATCAAGCCATAAATAAAAAATCATTTTTCCAATGGTGAAAACCATTTTTTGGTGCCTTGGGCAAGTGCCATTATGAAAATTGATTTATGGAATCATACATAGTAGTTCATTATCTATAAGTACCGAGATACTCTGGGGTAAACTCATCTACATCACAATCCTCATACTAAAAACATCCTTAACTATCCTAAAACCATACTTATCCATAATATCCATACTAAAATAATCCTTTCCCATCATAAATATCCTATGCCATCGTATTTTCCATCTTAGTGTGTCCATCCTTTATTTCCATCTTGACCTTAGTGAGGAAGTGAAAAATATCTTGAGACATGCTCTTGAAACATCTTGACATATACTTCTAGTGATACTTTGATGACTAGAAATTTGTCTTCCATGTGACATAGTCCTTGAATATCGTTGGTCCATTTCTCATTATCCCTCACCCACTTTATGCATCATTCAAATCCTTTCACTATTTTATCCACTACCATTCCCTATACTGATTTCTAGGTTTGAGTTTTCCCTTTGCTAGTGACCTCATTTTTGTACATACATAATCATAAAAATACCCAAAAAAAATCTAAAAATCATAAAATATAACAAATCCAAAACATCCTATTTGTCTTGTCCTATGTCCTGAGTAAAATCCAAATTCTTATCCAAATCCATATCCTTTTCCAACAAATCATTGTGACTATCCTTTATCCAATTATATATCAAATACAACTATACATTGGTGGGGGGGTATAAAACAATTCTAAATCAAAATCATGATACATTCACTCATCTTTGTAATAGAAAAACTGACAAGACACTGATTACATCAAAATCAATACATTATATAATTCACATGTGAATACTTGTGTGTTCTTTTTGCTTGTGTTACTTATATATATTTGTCTAATTATATATGCTTATATATTTATCTGCATTTGTTCATGTAAATAGGATTTTTATGGATATCTTTGTTCATATTTTATCATTTTTATCATTTATATAAAAACATACAACAAATATGTCATATTGGTACTTAATACCAATGGTGCATTACGCTACATGCTACTTGTATACTTTGTTTTAATATTTGTATCTTTTATGTCCATACAACATGCATTATGGTAAGAATCCATCATGGTTACACATATCATAGTGCACACTTCCTATTGCTACATTAACACATGATTGCTTATGCGTATGAATCAAGACCATGATAACAAAAATATTCATTCACATCTTATCATCTTACTACATCAAATTCTCTATCCCTATTCTATAATTTGTCCAATCCAATCACCTATCTTATCCTAATCACACATTTCAATCAAATATATCTCTCCAAGTCATCAACAATTTAATCTAATCATCTATCTCAAATATAAATATATATAAAATAATCTTTCAAACCACTAATACATCTAACAGTCATTACTAACATTTCATCTAACATATTTAACAATCATCATCAATAATCTTATTAAATCTTGATCCTTGGGGCGTCATCATAATCTAATCTATCCTATCATCTATAATCACATAATTCCATTTTAAGGATAACTATATCAACCTAAGGTCCACATGGACTGTGTAGGAAATATTCAGTCACATGAGTTGTTTGAGGTCAACTCAACTGAAATCATTCAAAATCATATGCAATCCCTCAATAATTCATCATTCATCATTCATGAATTTATTTTAAATAACTATCCATATCTAATAACTAGCCTAAGTGTGCAGAAATTAGTTTTCCATGCCCTCTATCCAACTCAGTGTTGTTCTTCATCAGTGTGATCCATCATCGTTAATCCATACAATTGATAGAATCTTGTAGCTATAATCAGTTAATCAGCTAGTCAATAAATCAATCAATCATTTAATTAATTAATCAATCAATCCATCAATCCAATCAAAGCTTGTATATATCCTTGGCATATATCATTTCCTAACATACATCTAAAGCTCGCAAATTTGATAATAAATCTATCCAAATTTTATGGCTTCCACCTTTCATAAATCATTGATTAGGGCACATCCAAGGTCATAACTTGATACATCTCACTCCTTCACATGTAGTTTTTACTAGGTCACCATAAATTTATCTAATCCAAATATCAATCAAATTATAGCTCATTGATTTCAATCATCACATCTAATCGATCACATTAATCATATCAATCATAGCCAACACATATATCCCATCTATTGCATCTAGAAAACCCCCATTTATTCTATCCATGCATCTTACCCCTCATTTATTTTAATCTACCATCCATCTGATTTCTCCCTGCATGATCCCTCGAGGTGTAATCACCCATTCTAATTTTCATCAACTTACGAACTAGTATGCTCCTTCAATTATATGAAATGCCACTATTTCTTCTAGTTATAATACCCTTTTAAAGAAGGAAAAAATGTAAACATCTAAAATTATTGCCTCCTCCACTACTAATTTTACCATCTTTTGATATTATTTTTTCATTATTCATTGATAATATCACCACTAAAAATAACCTAATATCTCCCTTTACATCTTTTTTCATCACACTAAATTTATATCATAACACATCATCATTTGCATCGATTAATCACCCTCATTATCACTCTATTTAATTATTAATCAAGCTTTCATAATATCAAATAAATCTATATTCCTTGTCACCTACCATCACCTACCCCACTAGCTATTCATATCCCTAAACCTCATCTAATAACCATCATTTATCCTAATCACATATAAAACCTAATAATCTACCTTGATCTCCACACCATCCTTCTCTATAATCCTTTAGTAATTTTTAATTCATAATTCCAACTAGAAAATCCTCTCATCAAAGCTAAGAAATTGATTTATATCCTCCATGGCTCAATAATATAAATTTATCCTTTTCATGGGGATCTATATAATGAGATACACCCCCATGCAAATCATATAGAATAATTTTGGAATGTAATATTGCCATCACTATGTCAAGCAAGCTCCATAGCTAAGTGTTATCAAATTGATGAGCCATTAAGGAGAAATCATATTTAAAAGATTTTTAAAAATCCAATTATCTTTGGATCACATACAAAACAACAAAGAAATGATATTAAAAGGTACATTTATTGTATAAATTTGGTGTTTTGTATATTATTTAGTTTACATGCACTTCTTTTCTTTTTCTCAATCATAGGCAGTTTGTTCAATTCAAAGAAAATCTTGGTTATTTGTTATTGGTTTATACTAACCCATATATTGTAATTATAGATACTAAAACTAAATATTTATCGCATCTCAGTCTTGTACCTTTGAAAAATATCAATTAGGGCTCTACCCTTCATTATAGAACTCGTTGATGCCAAAAGGCTCACATTCACCATCTCATTGTGCCTAAATGCTTATCTCTTAGTCCAATCCATATAATTTTGATGACCTAGGTATATTTTACTACACAAAAATCTTAAAACTTAATGAACACCCTTCACTATCATTTTTAGATTAGTACCTATTTTATAGCCTTTTAAACACTATCGGCCATAAAGGGACACTACCACCAATGGTAGTATCCAGATCCTTATCTAGTGTCTAGTAGCCAAAATTCATACAAATTGTAAATAATTCAAAACTTAGGGGTCAAACTATTTGTATTATTGAACCCTACCATGAGATATTTTCAAAATGTGTGGTATAAATACAAATCCAATTCTTCTCATTCCTCATCTATCAAATACCAAGAAAACTTCTACTAAAGCTAAATCAATCAACTACAAAACCATTCTATTCTTCCAAATTTTTATATTAAGCATATGAGTAGTCATATTATAGGTCTAAAGTATTAAAAGGGTAGCACATGAGTGATATTTTAAAATTCCAAGCTAGATCACTGCATGCATCTTCATATAGTATATTGCACCCTTGTGCACACATATTTTTCACAATTTATAGATTTCAGTGGGGGCATGTCATAAAGGCATGACCTACACACTTATAAACTTACTTAATATCTCCATATTTTAGTGGGATCATGTCATAAAGACATGGCCTTTACACTTGCACAATCTCCAATTCAGTTACATGATTCAAATATACACTTGGGTTAGAATCCTATACATTGCACCAATTTTTCATAGATTTTAAATAAAGTTTTTTAGATTTATGACACATATATTATATCTTAGACATATTATAGGTGCATATACCATGCTATTACATAAAAAATGTAAAACTTACTAATTATACTACTCACTAGGATGCACTGATTACACCAAGATGTATTATTATTGAGCCTTTTATACAATATTAGTTGGTTGATTTTATAATTTGAAGTGATTAAGAAATTCATTAAAAGTTACAAAAATTATAAGTTAGAGTGATTAAATAATATAATATCACTATATTTAAAGGATGAGTTGATTTAATTAGTCACCTCCACTAGATTATATATTCACACTTGAGTTGTATGATTGAGATATAATGATCTCTCAATAGTCATGTCACAACTCATCTTAGCATCATATTAGGGAATAATAACTTCCAATATACCTCTTTAAAATCTATAAGTTTAAGGTCTAAACCTATTCTAGCTCCAACACTTCATAAGGAAGTATCCTTACCAAGTCAAAACATCAAGAGGCAACATAGTTGCATCAACACACATTTGTACTCCTTCCTTGCTCTCTTTCTTTTCAAGCTTTTAAATTATTTAAAATTTATGATTATATGCACTAATTTATACTATAACATGATATTGGATACATGTCATACACCAACAAAGCACTCAAAGTGGTCTCAAGTAAAGGTAAGGTGTGTTTTACACACCCAGGTACACATTTTTTCCCTTTAAACTAATAATTTCATCCTTATGAATTATTAGATTAAAGAGAAGGAAATTTAGATATAAAACCAAATATTTATATCATCTCAGTCTTGTACATTTGGAAAATATCAATTAGGGCTCTACCCTTTAGTTTTAGACCTCCTTGCTACTGAAAGGCTTGCATTCACCATCTCATTGTGCCTAAATTATTATCTCTTAGTCCAATCCATATAATTATGATGACCAATGTATCCTAAACTAAAAAAAAATATTAAAACTTGATGATAATCATTCACTTTTAGTTTGAGATCCATACCTATTTTCTACCCTTCTAGACACTATCAACCATATAAGGACACTATTGCTGATAGTAGTGTCTAGATCCTTATCTAGTGTCTAGTTACCAAAAGTAATCTAAATTGTAAAAGTTTATAAATATATGGGTCATAATATTTTTATTATTGAACCCTACCATGAGATATTTCTAAAAGGTGTGGTATAAATACAAGTCTAAGCCTTTTCAGTCCTCATCTAGCAATACCAAGCAAACACCTATTAAAGATCAATAAATTAGATGCACAAGTAATCTATTATTCCCTATTCGTCCCTATTATCATACCAAGCATATGATAAGTCATATTATAGGTTTGAAGCATTAAAAGGGCATCCCATGAGATATATTTTTCAAATTATAAGCTAGATCACTGGATGTGTCTTCATATAATATATTACGCCCTTGACACACACATTCCCACACATAGGGGACAACTACATAATTTTGAGTCCCTTCTTAGAGTATTGGATATGTAGGAAGTGCTATGTGATAGATGGGTCATTAAGGTCAAATCGGCACATTGAGCCCACTAATCCATTTTTAGCAAACTCATTCTAAGGGTGAAGAAGGGTGAAGAGATAGGGTTTGATCAATTGATAAAGAGTGAAAACTTGAATCCTAAATTTGAACACATCATCAAAAGGTGATTAAAAACCTAGAATAATAAATTTTATTGTATCTATATTTAGTCATTATTTCATACTAGACACCTTCATCATAGTCGAAGAGTACATCGATAGTAGTATCTAGATCTGATGGTAGTGTCCACAACTCCATAAGTACAATTTATAGAATATGATGACTAATCTAGAATAATGATCCTACATACTTCTCACCTATTTATAATCTAGATCTACTTACACATAGTAAACCCAACAAAGTATAATTTCTCTTTGGTATTATAATCAACTGAACATCTTCCATATTTAGTAATTTCTATATTTAGCATATCTTAGTATTTTAATTCAAAATATTCAATTATATGAGTTTTAAATTGATTTTCATGCTATATATTAATTTATCACCCTTGTTCTTGAAATATTTATATATTAACTTATACCACATACTAAAAATTTAGGGTTAAGCATTGGTGAATATGACCTCTATGTCTCTTTATGAAAATCTTAGCTTGCCCTATGGTATTCAACCTCTTAAGGTTTTTTCTTACTATTTTTTTAGATTTATTCTATTATATGTATGAAACCTAGGCATAGCCCTATATTAGGTGGTGTTTCTATTAAACATTTGGAGCTTCCTCTTTTACCACCTAAGATGGCTCAAACCAATAAACCATCAAATCCTATGCCTAATGAGAATGTCAATGATGAAAATAAAAAAACATGTTGTAGAGGTTATCATAGAAGATGATTATGATCATGAAAACAATGAATCTAATGAAAATAATGAACATGAACAAATATATCAAGATCAAGTACAAGTTATTATTATATTTTGAGAGCATATTTTCCAAAATCTTGAGGATATTGATGAGATCCTCAAAACCATATTCAAAACTATAAAAACAAAAAACATAGATGAACAACCATGTGAATATATTTTTCATGTTATTATACATATGGGACATCTAAACACATATTTATTTCCCATTGAGAACATCATAGATTCCTACATTTGGTGGGAGCACGAGTTATGTGTTTACACCATTTTTCCCCGAAACAAATCCTACTATTGCTACATTATCCATGAGAACCATTATCACTTCAACCCAATTATTAGTTTAAATGCCTATATCAACTTAAAATATGTTTGTATTCCCTTTGGTGATTCCTTAAAATTCAAACCTTAGTGATAAAAATGTGCAAGATCTTGTACAAATTATAATTTTTTTGCAATCTAAGGTTACTAAAATTGAGAAAAATTATATAAATTCAAATTATGCTATTGATTCAAAAGATGTGTTACATAATCCTCATGCACCTAAAATATATTTACACCTTTTTCCAAATGGTTTTTATGCACCTAAGTTCACATTTTATGATAGCAAGGGTGATCCTCAACAACATATCCAATTTTTCTATGTGACATGCCTTGATTATGTCTCCAATGATAAAATTTTGACCAAATTATTTCTAAGGAGCATAAAGGAATATGATTTATGATGGTTATATGATTTACCAATCCAATCAGTAAGAACATTCAAACATCTAGCTGATCAATTTCTATTACATTTCTTTATCAACATCACTAGAAAATGTCATATGCTAAAATTGAAAAGATCAAACAAGGAACAAATGAACCTATAAATGAATATGTTTTGTACTATAAAACAATGTTGTCCAAAATGAAAAATCTAATGGTAGATAAATAAATTTAAGACATCTTCAAGCAAAGTTTGCTTTCCCTAGTACATGAATCCATTGTTTTTAAAAAGTTTAAATCTTTCAATGACTTAAGCCATATTTTTTGAGATCATGAAATGAAGCTTATTTCATTAAAAAAACTTAATTATATATCAAACACACTAAATAAATATAATACCATGCTTCATATCAAACTAAGATATGAGTTAAAATATACAAAAGATAAAAATTAAATAGCCATAATGATTAATATAGTGTCACAACAAGCTAAAAAAATCATATAATCTAATGCACATAAGAGATAACTTACACGATTACCTGAATCTATATATTATTTACTCCAAAAGCTTATGAAATGTCATCTCATATATCTCCATCCTCTCATAAAGGTTGATATGAGTCAACCTCTATAAAGTATATGATTATAATGCATGTTGTGACTATCACCAAGGCCTTGGGCATTATATGAACAAATGTTAAACCGTGAAACATAAGTTCTAAAACCATATTGATAAACAAAATATTACCTTTGATGATCCTCTAAAGGATTTAGGTTCAAAGCTTGATAATCACCAAAATCTAAATATATTTAGCAATCCTTTGTGCATGCACCTAAATTATACTCACCCTAATTATTTTAATTAATATCACTAATTTATCCCATTCCTAGTCATTTATCTAATATACCCTTTAATTATTCTTCATTTACTAACATTATTCCATCCACATTAATCCATTAATTCCTCTAATCATCTTTTAATCTTATCTTAATCTCACTTATCTATTATTTGGAAATTTTAAATTCCCATGGCCCACCTACCCACCTACTAAGCCTAATCTTAGGCTTTCCTACACCCCTAGTCCCTAATCACCCACATAATCCCTATCTAATCCCCTACCTAATACTAATTAACCCATAAGAGGCTTCTATAATTCCCCAATTCTAGAATCCTCCCTAACTTAGCCTTCCCCCTCTAGAACCCTCTATTCTATAGGTTTCCAAGGAATTAAAAATTCCTTGGAAAATCCCCAACCATTGATTCTAATGGCTCAATATTGAATTCTATCCATTGATTCTTCCCTTCATTTTCTATATAAACAATCAATTTATCCATGGCTAAGCTAACTAACAATCAAGAATAAATATACTAAGTCCATGCTAATCTAATCCTTGAATCATCATCAACATCCTTGATCATGCCATCATAATTTCAAAATTTTAAGTCCATAGCAATCAACCATCCATTTGAATATCTTGGAAGGAGGCTAGATGAAACAAGGAATTGATAAGGTTTATCTTATGATTCTTTTTTATTTCCATAATCCTTCCTACTAGGTAGTTTGATGTTTTAGGTTCTTTAAATTACATAGTTTAATCTAATAAGCTCAAAATTTATACTACACTTTGTAAGATTATTCTAAGAAAGATCTAGAAGTGAAAATAACATATAATGCACATCCTCCTCCATCACATTATAAACACCCATTAGATGGGATTATTGGCACTTATACACACATAATACCTCCTATGGTTTAGATACCTTTTATTACATTTGATGATAGTAAAATAGTGGATTATGATTCAGATCTTCTCTCATTATTTATTTGAGCATACCTTGACCATTAGCCTATACATAGTGTTATGATCAACAATGGTGCTAGTGATAACATATGTACCATGACATTACTTACACATTTTGGATATATAAATGAGGATTTATACCCTTCAAACAAAATAGTCAAAGCATTCGATGAAACATCATATTACATTATTAGTGAGATTGATTTACCTTTATAGGTTGGTCTAACACATGTGGTTACCAAATTATAAATTATAACATATAAATAAGTCTTTGATATGTTATAGGGATGACCTTGGATACATAAAATCCATGTAATTCCTTCCACAATGCATGGGTGTATTAAATACATTCATTTCAACATGATAGTCATAGTTTATGAAAGTTCATATGAAGATCCACTTGAACAAGATAATTTTATTTTGAGACAACTAATTATCAAACCTACTAAGGTCAATCCTCTGTAAAAAGGTAATCAATAGATAATCCCATTTCCTAGGTGACCCATACTTGATAGGCCTTTACACTAGAGATATATAGTGGATTCTATGGAATCCTCATTTACTCTTCATAGCATACTCAATTACCTAGAGCAACTAACCATGTTCCAAATATAACTACTCCAAAGAAACCACAAAGCACTAAATGATGGGTTCTATGAATCCATACTTCTATTACCTCTTCATGACCATAGAGGTTTATGATACATACATAGAGTACCACATATCCTAAAATTCTAAATATGACACCTATGCGTGCTCCTTAATGGTATAAATATAAGTTTAAGCCTTCTCATTCCTCATCTAGAAAATACCAAGAAAACATCTACCAAATATCAATCAATTAACTGTACAACCAAGCTATTTTACCCTATTCTTTCTTATTTTCATACCAAGCATATGAGAGTAATATTAAAGTTATGAAGTATTCAAAGAGTAGGCCATGAGTAATATTTGTCAAATTATAAGCTAGATCATTGCATACATTTTCATATAGTATATTTCACCCTTATGCACACACATTCTGACACAAAGTGGAAAACTAATTAAGTTTGAGGTCCTCATTATAGTATTGGATATGTAGGAAACACTCTATGATAGAGAGGTCATTGAGGTCAACTTGACATAGTGAACCCACTAACCCATTTGTAGTAAACTCATTATAAGGGTGAATAAGGGTGAAGAACTAGGGTTTGATCAATTGGAAAAGAGTGAAAAAATTGTATCCCATATCTAAATACATCAATAAAAAGGTGACATAAAATCTAGAATAATTAAGTTGGTCACATCGAGATCATATCATTATTCTGTACTGGATACTTGCATCACCATTAAACATTAGCATTGATGGTAGTGTTTGTGACTACATAATTATAATTTCCATAATTTAATGATTGATCTAGAATACTAATCGTGCATACTTCTCACTTATTTCCAGTTAAAATCTACTTGCACATAGTAAACCTAACTAAGTATCATTTATCTTTGGTATTATAATCAAATGAACATCTTCCACATTCAATACTTTTTATATCTAGCATATCTCATTATTTTAATTCAAAATATTCATTTATTTGAGTTTGAAATTAAATTTATTATTATAGATTAGTTTATCACATATTGAAAAATTTCACCATGAACTATTTCTATATTCTTAGCCATATACCACGTATTAGAAATTTAGGGTTAAAAAATAATAGACTAAAATGAACACTGTCTTGAACAAAAAATTCACTCTCAAACAACCACAAATAGAGTTCATATCTAAAAATTAAATCATAACTTGAATCAAAAGTTCACAAAATTTCACCATGAAGACTAATACGCCAAAACATGAATACCTGCAAGTTATTTATTTGTGTTTAAAATTATCAAAAGCATGAAAATAAACAAAACAAAAGAGTTTTAGAGCTAGGATTTTGTAAAATTTATTACCAAATGGAATTTTAGTAACTACTTTCACCTCAACCCCAGGAACAAAACTACATTTAATGCAAATGTGTATGCTAGCTTGGTCATATCCTCACCACCCTCTAAACTACCTACCAAATTTTGACATCTTAACAATGTTTTCACCAAATTTGATGGAATTCAAATCTTTAATGTTCTATGCTAGCATTATTACCTTATACAAATATTTCCAAATTTCCTATCCTATCACCAAATTTATCCACCCTATATAACCAATAAATATAATTATGCATTTGATATGAAATGATAGGTTTCAATTGACACTCCCCAAAGATCTACAAAATTATTCAAAGTGAATTTAAAGTGAATTCAAAGTTCATTGAAAAGGCATTAAATTTTTATGTAATTCAAACTAGAACCAATGACCATATTCAAATTTTATTTAAAACATTATAACCATAGCCTATGCTATTCAAACCCAAATCACATTGTGATAAATTTTATGCCACTAAAACTTAGCAAGTTAATTAAAATGATTAAGGGCCATATCTTATGCATGTAGAGGTTATTAATCCATTTAATAGGTAGGATAGTATTGATCTTATGGCCAAACCTTAGGTTCTTATAAGAATAATATTTAGGGTTACTAATATACCAACATAAGAACCATACCAAGACTTATTTAGATCAAACATTGAAATAGTGTAATAAAACAACAACTATGATAACAATAAGGATGTATCCATTCTATTTTATATTAGACAAATGCATTAATTTATGCAATTGAAATGACCATCATCAAATAATGTTTGAGAAAACATCAACGATAATTATAAAAATGTATAATTTTGATTATTTGTGACCTTATCACTTGTGATCTTTCAAACACTTCAATCCATGATTTCTCTATGAGTTTGCCATGTTTCAAGAATTTATTTCTACATTGAACACTACTGAGACTGAATATTGTATAAAATGCTATACATAAAAATATGATCATTATGTTTCTACAAGAAATTTGTTCTATATTAGGTATACTCCTTAATGATCAAAATGTAGGTGCAATCTCAAAAATTGCTTTAGAAATAATAAAATATAATATTTAATTGTAGTTAAATAATTAGTATGTCAATCAAGTGTTCAAAGTAAGTTGGACTGCACAATGCAATATGGATATTATGAAATAACAATCACAATATGACATATTTTACAATATTTGAAAGTTTTAAACTATGGTACTAAAATTTGTGATAACATAATTGATTGTCATCTTTTATATATTCCTGCATGAATTGATGGGTCAAAAAATTTAGTTTAATTGGGAACATTGGTTCTTGGATGTAAAATATCAAAAATGGGGAATATTTAAGTGCCTATTTGTATCTAGTCCTATCAACTAAAGCACATATTTTTAACAACGAATGCTAATGTCCTGGTTTCTTTTTAAAAAATTATTGATTGCATCGATGAGGTTATTGTTAATGTACTCAATAATTATGTTCCCTTAGGGGTAATAGTTGGATGAAAAGTTTAACATAATCTTATTTTCATAAGCTCATTTAGTGAATTTTGTAGATTAGAAGGCATGTCCATTATCAAAACTAGAGAAAAAGGTGTGCCAAACCTAGTGACTATGTTTTCCTCCAATAAATTGATAAGGTCCTTAACCATGCTATGCTTAGTGGAAATTAATCCAATCCATTATGTACAGTAGTTTGTGGATGTCAACACAAATGTGTGTCCTTTGGAGGAATTGGGATTAGTGAAACCAAAAAATCTAGTCACCATTGAGTGAAAGGTTACCCTTCAATCATCAGTTGTAGGCATATCTGTATGTACTTATATTTTATAAAATGTTTGGAATTAATGGAAATTTATAACATGATTATGAGTATATTTGAAAAATTTAGTCCAATAATATCCTGCTTGAAGTATTTTTTACGCTATTGTGTTGCTAGTGGGTACCCACTATCCATTTTTTCATGAAAACTACTCATGATATCTTTAGCTTCTGATTTTGAAATAAATTGAAGGTAAATCCATCCATAATTACTTAGATATAAGACTCATTTGTTGAAAATATAATGAGTTACTTTCAACCTTAAATATATTATCTATTATTTGTTTAATTATGGGGGACAAGTTTTGTGAATCAAATAGTGACTAATGTGGTTATACTAGTCATCATTTGTAACATGTGTCTAGTCTATTTACATAAATATGATTCTAGGATCATTTCAATCATTAATCACATGGGGCCTTGGAATATCATCAATTTGGTTTGTATGATGTCTATATATTATTCCCAGATCTTAACCATCCACTTATCTGTATGCTCATCTAGTTCATTTTTTCTTACATGAGTTTTACAATAGGGTCTAACACACTTGAACAAACTTTGTTTCAAAAAATGTAATGTTTAATATTTTTCACAACCTTGAAAAAATCATATGTTAATTTATATAAAACACAATACTTGAGTTTTGTGTCCTTCATATTTATAATCATAAATGCAATAGGATGTTCTTCCTCATTGATTTTTTTGTAAGCAAAACTATAATAGTGTGTTGATTTAACTTTTTTGAGAATATTAGTGTCTTATTCCTATTTTAGTTAAAGGTATGGGTTAACTAAATTAGTAAATAATATTTCAATAATTTAACCACTAATTTGTGTAATTTATTTGTATTTTTAACCTTTCTATAAATAGCAATAAATATGGATAAAATAAGACTTAGCTTAAAATGAATAGAAATGGTTAATGTAAGGTCTGATATTGGCTATGCAGGACTGGGATAGTGTCATAAATTAGGATCTAGATTTCATTTTGTGAAAGGACAAGACTATCAAAATAGGACACCCTAAATTCTAGTGTTGTTGTCCTCTTCTACTGCTATTGTCCAAACTACTCACAAAGACCTGAGTTTTTTGGGTTTTATTTGATATCTTTGTGTGAGGCTGCTTTTGAAATATTGACTACTAAAAGTTTATAAAAATCCTTGTAGAGATGATTTAATATTTAAACCCTAGACTTCATTGTGCTTTGATATAACTTAAGAAAGAAGGGGGGTTAGTGTGTGTAAGATGCACTAAACGTGTATCTACACCCCTTGTGTGGGCACATTGCCTACATACTAATACTCTGAAGAGGGATCAAGCCATATGTAATTCTCCTACTTAATGTGATTTTTATAATAGTGTAATGTAGATGCAAAAATGCTAAATTAGGTGTGCTTAAGGTGGTTAGGGATTGGTGTGAGGATTTGGATATGCTTGTAATTATATTAGATGGCTATATGCAAAGAATAGGGAAATTTGCCTCAATGGTTTTGCTTGTATTCTTGCTTGATTTTTAATATTCTCCAACCTCCTTCTAAATGAAATTTGAACGGGCTTTTATAGAGATATATTTGTCATGGGTTGAATGCATTTATGCTAGGCTAACAAGTTGAAGGATAGGAACTAGAAAGAAATAACCATTGGAGCTCAAAATGCAATTGAACAAGAGTGTCAAAATAGGACACCCTATGGTTTGGTGCTATAGGCTAAGTTGGGTGCATTATAGGTGTGGGACTAAGGGGGATAGGATTGGCCTAAGAAATAATGCCTGGCTAAGGTGGAATGATCATTTGAAAAACTTGGGATGATTGGGAATAAGCAACAAGGTGTCTAGAAGGATCATGAGAGCATGTAAGAAAGACCTATAGGTTGGGTGTCACAAACCACACTTAAGCTATTAATTTTGACATTTTATATGATTATATCCCCCCCTTTATTCTAGTGATGCAATGAAGCAAAATACTAGGATAAGGGAAAAGTAAAAAGCATACCTAAACTTACCTATAAGGGTGAAGCTCATAAAGTTGTGTGATACTGGATGTGCATAGAGAGAACACATCATGAAGTGTAAATCTGTAAAATAAAATCAGGAGTAGATTAGTTACTATAGACATGCTATCTTTAAAGTAAGAGCCTATAAAACTTGGGTAAAAGAGAGAGGAAGAGAAAGGATTTGAGTACTCAATTCCCCAAGAGTATCTCAAGAATGCAAAGGCTTTCCCTTTGGATCTATCATCACCCACTAAGTGAAGATATGTGATCATGCATGTGTTAATTGATGTTTGGACTGTGTGTCCAATCCCTTTGAGTAGGTGGCTCAAGAATACAAAAGATAACTAGTCATTGGCACCATCATTACCCCATAAAGTGAAGTTATGAACTCATACTGGTAAGAATGTGTGTCGTATGAGATGGATCTTAAAGCCCATGAATGTTCTATAACCTGATAATGTGACATGGATAACTAAATATGTGATAGAACCTAGGCTACTCTTGACCACTCAAAAAAGGTGGATATTAGGCTTGTATGAAAACCACTCCAAAACTGGGTAATAGTCTTATGTGGAAGCCACTTGGGAATGATGCCAACTACCTACAAATGTAATAAGGCATGCAATTATTAAAAATTCTTGGGTAATGCTATAAACTGTAAAGAAGAGAAAGTAAGTGTGCCACATGATTTGCCCCCAATCACTGGTGTTTGTAACATGGATTCTGATCTAGAATTTATACCAACTACCATATCTAAAATAGAAAGTGAGAAACATCATGTCATGCATGATGCCTGATATATCTAGATTTTTTGAGAAAAACTATACTAAAACTACTAATTTTAAACTGAATTATTACTGATAAAACTATAATTGGTCTTACCTTTCTATCTATTTCTAGAAAATTTGATTTTTTTGTTATTTGGATAAAAGCATCGAAATAGGACACTCTACTATCTGGTGCTATAGTCTAAAGTGGGCACTCTTATCCTATGCTTATTTTGAAGATTAATCCATAATTATCATTATTTGTCTAGTCTATTCTATTTGGTTTGAAGTCTAAATACTATTCTAGGTGTTCTAAAAACTATTTTTTGATTGATTAAAGGCTCTGATCTTTGTGACAAAAACCTCTCTTTGTTGTCCCCTCTTTTGAGGGTAGGAATGAAGACCTTGTAATGACTTCCCTCAGAAGAAAGATCCCTACAAATGTGTTATGCTATGAAAATACATGATATAGAAATGATAATTGACAAGATATCTAAAGATATAACATGGTTTGTAATGGAGATTGTTAGATTAATAGGGGTATGACTAAATAGATGTAACAATGTAATAACATGTGGAATATAGTGAACTAGAACTGGAAGTTTGGTTAGTTGTTAGTTGTCAAGGAGGGATAGAGCATGATGTCCATCATGGCATCAAAGGAAGTAAAATAATGCATGATGTGGATCATGGCATTACAAATAATTGAGAAGCAAACAAACATGCAAGGTAAGAATCATACAAAAGTGGCCAAGGGGCCAAGAAAATAAGGGACATGGGCACATGTCACTCAAACTAGGAAGCAAGCATACAAGGCATGTTCAAATGCCACACACACATACAATTGAAACAAACAAGGTTAGCATAAGGGCCATAAGCACATAGGAGAGTACAAGTAAAGGACATTGGAAAATGTCCTAAGGCACACACAAGAGATCAAATAGGAACTGAGAAATGCAATCACATCTAGCTATGCAAATCAAAAAAAGAAGGCATGTAAATGTTGGAAATACAATCACATCTAAATAATCAAAGCAAGAAGTGAAAGTATGGAAGACATGTAGTATAAGACTAGGTATATGCTAAGAAATTCACAAGTGCTATATACTAGTGAATGTTGATAGAGTAATTTGTGTAAGCTAGTAAGTAATGTATGTCAACATGATAACTTAGAGTGTGTGGTGTAGGAATGACATAACTTGGATGGTGTAATCATGTAGAAGATGCCCCTCATGGGTAGATATATCAATGTGTGTCTTGAATGTAGAAGTAGGATGTCCCCTTAATGGGTAGAGTGAAATAATCAAGGATTTGGATGCCACTCAAAGAAGATCAAGTGAAGCATGGTAATGTAGATAAGTTGATAAACAATAACATAGACCAACAAATGTAAGTCTAGCATAGTATAAATGTAAAGCATGGATAATGCATCCAAATGAAATGATTTTGTGTTTTTTAATTATTTGAATGTTTTTGTATTTTGAAATTTTGTATTATTTCTGGTATTTTGAGTTATTTGAATGTTTTTGGTGTTTATGGAATAAGCTATGTAAAATCAATCATAAAGAAACTATGTACAAGTAATTAAAAATAAGCTCTATAAAAACAATCATTAGGAGACTATGTATAAGAAAAATAAGAAATTATGTACAAGAAAGTTGAAAGAAGCTATGTACAAAAAATAAAAAATAAGTAATATGTACACAATGATGTAAAAGACTAGGCCGGAGGGGCTAAAGGGTCAAAAGATGGAGCTCGCTAGGGATGGAGAAAGAGGAAGGGATCACGACCATCGTTAAATGCCTCAAGATCATCATCATAAGTATCATTATATGCCATATAATTTATATACACGGTGTCATCCTGTCGAAGGCAAACTAAAGGTTGCTTTGTGTTAAGAACAAGCTTATACTGAGAGGGGGGGTGAATCAGTATAAGATATATTTTTTATTTCAACTATTAATCTTAAATCTAAAACCTCAAATCACTCTACAATTAATATATTCAAAGCAATCAAAGAATACAATGCAAAACCACACAATGAAAATAGACACAAATTTGCATAGAAACCCTTTTAGGAGAAGACCATAGAGAAATATTCCTTTTATATAAATAACTCTTTTACAATGTTTACAGGCACCAACCTAATAGAGACACCAATCCCAAAACCAAGCACCAACTCGATCAATTTGTGAGAACCCACCCACTAGAGACACTGATCCCCTTCGCTAAGCACCAACCTGACTAATTCGTGAGCACCAACCCCTAGACTATGAAGCACCACACCCAAGCCAAATTGATTCCACCATCTGTGATTGCTTCTTCAATTGAATGATGGCTTTGCTTCTCTTAACCTCAAATTACTCTGCAATTAATATATTCAAAGCAATCAAAGAATACAATGCAAAACCACACAATGAAAATAGACACAAATTTGCATAGAAACCCTTTTAGGAGAAAACCACAGAGAAATATTCCTTTTATCTATATAACTCTTTTACAATGTTTACAGGCACCAACCTAATAGAGACACCAATCCCCAAACCAAGCACCAACTTGATCAATTTGTGAGAACCCACCCACTAGAGACACTGATCCCCTTCGCTAAGAACCAACCTGACTAATTCGTGAGCACCAACCCATAGGAGCACCAACCCCTAGACTATGAAGCACCACACCCAAGCCAAATTGATTCCACCATTTGTGATTGCTTCTTCAATTGAATGATGGCTTTGCTTCTCTTACACTTTTTCTCTCACTAATTTTCTATATTTTCTACTCTCTTCTCTTTCATAATTCTCATATGATATTCTTCATTAAAATAAAACTTCCCTTCACACTTATTTTCTTAAGATATATTCTATTTCATTTTCTGCTCTTCTTCTCTTCCTTCTCTGTCACACTTATGTGATCTTCAATCAAATCAAATGATTTTAATACTTCCACATCTCTTCTCCGTTATATAGCGTTCAAAGGATGTGTCCCATCCAAGAGATACCTCTTCACCAAAATATGTGACCATTGACATTTCCATCGATATTTTTGTTAACATTTCTGTCAACATTTCTGTTCACTTCCAGCAATAATTCCATTCACTTCCATCGACATTTTCGTTCACTTCTAGCAACAATTCTGTTCACTTCTGGCAAAAATTATGTTTAGTTCCAACAACACTTCCATTCACTTCCCACAACAATTCCATTCAATTTTGGCAAAAATTCCATTTGATATTTCCATTCATATCCATTACAATTCCTTTGACATCAATGAAAATTATTCCAACAATCTCTCCTTTTGTCATTGATGGCAACCTTCCAAAAAGGTCTTCTTTTCTACAACTCCCCATCTTCTTTTCTACAACTCCCCCTTGCTGTAACTCCATGTATTGCCATTCTCCCCCTTTGACATCAATGGAAAAGGGTCATTCAAGGAGCTGAAAAAAGAAATTTAGCTCCCCCTTAACCAATGCTTCTCCCCAAAATCTATCTGATATCTTAGATTCATTCAACATAGTTCTAGCCATATCTTGAATGGTTCAATTTTTCCTTTCCACCACTCTATTTTATTGTGGGTTCTTGCAGCTGAGTATTGTCTCTTAATTCCATGATCTTTGCAAAACTCAATGAATTCATTTGAAATAAACTCACCTCCTTGATCTGACCTTAGTCATTTTATTTTCAACTTGACATGTTTCTCATTAGCTTGACACATGACTCCATATATCTCCATTAGCTCTTGATCTTACCTGAACCCATGCATAGCTTGTCACTTGAGCCTTGGACCTAACCTTGATGATTCCCTATTGAAAGATCTCTTTTTGGTCAATCCAAATTGAATCTTACCTTTAATTGATATACAAATTGATCTATTAACTCACCTTCATGAGTTTCTTGTCATGCAACATAGCCAAGACCCAACATGCATCCACCATGCTTCCTTTTTCTGTAAAGTGTCTCCTTGAAGCCTAGAAGAGACACCCCAAACAAAGGGTCCTAGAACAAAGTGAAACCAGGAGATGTCCATAACTCACTTTTTACTTCCTTGATCCTCTTACATCCATGAGACTAATTTCTTTCTCTTAGAATCCATTTAGGCATGTCTAAGTTCTTTGACTCACTAACCTCAAAATCCATGATGTTGTTCATTTTCTCAAATCTTGCAACTGTCTTACCTTCTAATGCACTATCATTAGAAACTAATAAAAGGGAATCTTTGCAAGGCTCATGCTCAATTGTAACAAGATATTCTCTTTGATTTATAGGTTGCTTAGGACTAGTATTCATTATCTTTTCTACAAATCTTGATAACAAGAGTTTCACACAGTCCTTCTTATCTGATTCTTTCTCTACTATAGAAAGTAATCCATTCTCACTCTTAGACTCAATCTAATCAAACCAAACCTGAGTTTGGACCTTATCATATCTTCTAGGGGATCCATAGCATTTGACATACCTTGAGGATCTCTTTACTCCACTTGGACATAATTTAGCAATATGGCCAACCTTATGACACCAAAAGCAAGCAACATTTCTCATTCCTTTTGATTGAAGGTGACTGAGATATCTCTTTGACATATTACTTCTCCTCAAATAGTCTCCTGCCCTATCTACAACATGATGACAAACAAAACAATGGCCATGAAAAGAATTGGAAAATTGAAAGCATTGGGCTACCTGATTGGCTTCTTCAAATTGCCCTTAAAACATGCATCCGTCTCACCTTGGACTAATATCTCATGATATTTCTCAACCTTGATTATGAGCCTCTCATGCTTATCTTTCAAAGAATCTAACTCAGTCTTAAACTGATTACACTCTTCTTCTTTCATTTGTAGCTGACTTCTCAAATCTTCTTCAACTTGTTTAACTTTTTTGATTTAATTTTTCAGATCAACGATTACCTTGTTTGATTTCTCAAGGACTTGTGATGTCTTTGCTTTGAAGTCTCGATTCTCTTTTTAATATTTTTAGAGTTGTAACTTCAATTTCTAATTCTTCTTCTTAAATGCTTTCATTTCTTCCAATGCACCAATAAGTTCTTCTTCAAGGTTCACTTCACCTTCTTCCATGTCTTCATCTTCCTCCAAAATATCTTTGCTAGTGGTGGCATTTTATTTAGTAGCCATAAACAAAATCTCTTCATTATCACTCTCAACATCACTTTCTTTGTTTTCTTTGGATGAACTGATATACCTCTTGGAGTATAGGCTTTTCTTTTATTTATCAAATATTTGCTTGTCTTTGTTCGGCTTGAATCCCCTTTTGTACTTTGGTTTGTTCCCCTCATCATCACTATTTCCTTTATTTGGACATTTGGATACAAAATAACCAATTTTACCACAATTAAAGCATTTAAATGGTAACTTTCCTTTATATATTCCTGATCCTTTATTTAGATTCCAAATGAATAGAGATTCATTTTCATCATCTTCACTACTTAAATTTCCACTTGTTTTTGGTTCTTTGATCTTCTCTTTCTTCGAGACCTTGAATGATGCTTCCTTCTTCGATTGTCTCTCAGATTTGGTTCTCATTTTGTATGCCATAAGAATTCCATGGAGATCATCCATTTTCATCATGGCTAAATCCTTCATTTCTTTAATGGTGGAAACCTTCACATCAAATCTCAAAGGTAGGGATCTTAAGACTTTCTGAATGATTACAGATTCTTCAATTTTCTCTCCGAGTCCTCGAATGACATTAAAAATCTCATCGACAAGAAGAAGATACCCAATAATGTTTTCATTATTCTTCATTTTTAAACTTTCAAACTACTTCCGGTGGGTTTGGATTTTTTCTTTTCTCACCTTACTATCACCTTCATAAATAGTGTTGAGTTTATGCCAAATCTCTTTTGTAGATTCACAATGCATAACCTTAACAAAATCATTTTCTAAAAGCACACATAAAATTGCATTCATAGCTTTTGCATTGTTCTCACTGGCCTTTTTTCTGGTGGCGTCCATTGGTGTAATTTGTGGCATTGTGTATCCTATTGCCACTGCTTGCCAAATATCAAAACCTAGATCCATCAAGTAAATCTCCATCGAACAAAGGAGCCGTGTTAGTGGAAACCCATCTAGGACTTGAGATCCTACCATATGTGCTTTCCAAGATCTACCTTCTAGTAGTTGTGCTAACATCAAAGGAACTAGCTCTGATACCAATTGTTAAACACAAGCTTATACTGAGAGGGGGGGTAAATCAATATAAGATATATTTTTTATTTTGACTATTAATCTTAAATCCAAAACCTCAAATTACTTTTCAATTAATATATTCAAAGCAATCAAAGAATACAATTTAAAACCACATAATGCAAATAGACACAAATTTGCATAGAAACCCTTTCAGGAGAAAACCATAGAGAAATATTCCTTATATATATAACTCTTTTACAATGTTTGTAGGCACTAACCTAATAGAGACACCAATCCCCAAACCAAGCACCAACTCAGTCAATTTGTGAGCACCCACCAATTGGAGACATTGATACCCTTCACCAAGCACCAACCTGACCAATTCATGAGCACCAACCCATAAGAGCACCAACCCCTATACTATGAGGCACCGACCCTAAGCCAAATCAATTCCACCATCTATGATTTCTTCTTCAATCGAATGATGGCTTTGCTTCTATTACACTTTTTCTCTCACTAATTTTATTATATAATTTCTACTCTCCTCTCTTTTATAATTCTCATATGATATTCTTCATTAAAATAAAACTTCCCTTCACACTTATTTTCTTAAAAGATATTCTATTTCATTTTCTGCTCTTCCTCACTTCCTTCTCTGTCACACTTATGTAATCTTCAATCAAATTGAATGCTTGTTATACTTCCACATCTCTTCTCCCTTATATAGTGTTTAAAGGATGTGTCCCATCTAAGAGATACCTCTTCACCAAAAGATGTGACCATTGACATTTTCATTGACATTTTTGTTCACTTTTGGCAATAATTTTGTTCACTTCTGTTGACATTTCCATTCACTTTTGGCAATAGTTCCATTCACTTTCAGCAACAATTCCATTCACTTCCAACAACACTTTTGTTCACTTTCAACAATAATTTTGTTCACTTTTGGAAACAATTCCATTTGATATTTACATTCATATCTATTAAAATTCCTTTGACATCAATGATAACTATTCCAACACTTTGGTGGTGAAGATGCTGATTCTCCTCTGGGATGTTTAACTCTAGTAGTAGATGGCTTTGGTGGAAGTGTTGAAGCTAGTCTTAGTGGTGATGTAATTTGAATAGTACCCTAAACTATAGTTTATTCAATCTCTACTATAAATTTTTATATGAGTCGGTATCTTTAGACACCTAAAATTGGCCACTGATAACCTCTAATTAGGGTTTTGGCTAATTTCCACCTAGAATGCAAAATTTGGCCTAAAAATAATAAAACATGCTAAATGATGTGAAACTGACATATTTAAGTGCTGATTTTGGCTAGGTTATCCCTAAATGGGGCAATGCAATTTATGGGCTAGCTAACTTTGATCAATTTATTTCATGTCAAATTGCTAAATTTGCACTTGGGTGCTCTGCATTGCTCTTCCTTATCAATTTTTTTGCATAAGATATGTGTCTTTATTATTTGTTGTTGATAACATCCTAAATGCGAATAAGGTTCTAATGCATCTAACATCACCTTCTAATTCTAATCTAATCAAATTTTGGACCAATAACAAGACATTCTGATCAATTTGAGTAGTTTGTGCACAAAGTGCTTAATAATGCTTAAGAGGTAATTAACCCAAATCAAGGCTTAATTAATAATTCCATGGAAAATTGTTAAATACTTATTTTTAGAAATGAATATTGAATATCTACCTCATCAAGTGACCTCATTTCTTGAGAAGACATCCCTGGGCCACAAATGCTATAAATATCAAGATTCATGCTTCTTATGCCTCATTAATGCCTTTCATGATGCCCTCCATGCCTCTTAATTGCCCCTTATTCTAGTGTCATGATGAAGATAATTATAAACTTAATTCCAAAAATTGAATTAATCTTCAACCACACATCTCAATCTTGAGATGGATGGTTCAAATTGATTCTAGACATTCTCAAAAATTTATAAGTAGGAGGCCTCACAACATCATTTCTAAGCTATTTTGGTGCAAAGTTATAATGCACAAATATCTTCAAGAAGCCATTGCAACTAGTGTTACCATACCAAATTGATTCCAAGCCAAGTCAAGCCACAAGACAAAGGTGCCAAGGAGAAGAGGAGATAGCCAAGCCTCCTTTGATGAAGCGTTCATGAGCACAAGCTGAGCAAACCACCACTACAAAGGCATTTGGAGCATCCAAGGAAGGTGAAGGAATTTTTGTATTTGATTCCTTGATTTTTAGTTGTGTTTTGCATTTAATTTTGTTAACTAAGCTCTCCCTAGTGTCTAGGCCTAGAGATGTTATGTTATTACTGTATTTATTTCATTTTGTTTTCATTTTGGAACTAACACCATACTAACCATCCTCTTTTGAGTGAAATTCCTAGATCACATACTAACATGCCCAGTGGGACTAGACACATCTCACACTTGAAGGAGATCATTTTTCAACTCTATAATATTTATTTAAGCTCTTAAAAATCTTGTAAATTGATTTTCTAACTTTATTTTACCATTTTTGCTTGCCATAATTTTACACAGTAATTGACATCAACGAAAAATACTGACATTGGTTACTTGGCTTAACCAACGTCGATTAACAAAACTGACATCAGTTAGGTCTTAGTTATCTAGAGTAATTGATATCGGTGGTAATAACTAACATCGGTCACTGTGTTTTTCTAAAAACATAGACCCGAGAGCTACTTTTTCAAATTTCATTATTTCAAGCTAAAAAGAGCTTCAAAGCTAAAGGACATACTAACATTTTTGTTGTAGGACTAAACTTGATATTTTCTCAAAACATGTTTAAATCACCTTTGCATGCTTAAAAATCAATTAAGAAACTTGTTTTTGGTGTTTAACAAAGAATTTAGGCATTTTTGGTGAATGTTTTTCAAAGTTTACAACTAAGACCAAGGGGTCAAATGAACACCACTGAATATTTCATTTTGGGGTTAAAATTGAACACACTTGTCAATTCTAGTTTGCAATAGTTGTTTAATGAAATTTTTATTTGGGAAAGAGAGAAATGTTGCATGTATGCTCTTTCATTTATCCCCTATTGCAAGTAGCCTAGTCCAAGGCTTAGAAAGAAAGTCATCTAAAGCACTCCCTAAAAACTCATCAAAATTTGGGTGACCTTGAAAATGATCCTAATGTCTTTCTACTTTCATGCTTTATTTATTTTTATACAACTTGGCTTACAAGGGGGACTTCATCACCTCCCACAAGTTCTTTATGGAAGCTTTGATCTGGGGTTTCACCTCTTGGCATTGACTTCATTTAGATCTTTTTGAGTTGCACATGGGACGTATCTGTATTTGAACATCACACTACACTAAGCAAACAATAGGATGTAGTGGTTGTAAAAAGGAATAGACCTTTTTATAACTATCCAATGCCATGATCACCCAATTTCTGTGCTTGTCTTGTGCATCATTTGATGTGAAAATCATTTTGTAATTGATTCTCCTATAATGATCAAAAAATTACTAGTTTAGTAAACCCCATTTCGCCATACCCTTGCTAGGATTTGGACGATTATACTTAGTGTACTTTGATCATTATTTGCTTGGTATGCTTTGAGTCTAAAACTTGTTTTTTTGTTCATAAGCTGTGTCAAAACAATGCATTTGAGTTGTGAAGGGTAGTGTTATGCTACCCAAATCATGTCAAAACATTTTGAGCCTTTTAAGTTTTTGAAGCACAACATTGACCACATCATTCAAGTATGCTTACGCCATTAGGCTACTCAATTTATTTCAAAACTAGTTTACCATTGTATCAAAAACCATTTATTTCAAACCATTTTGTGTATACCATTTAGACCTTTATCTTGTGCCATCATGCCATCGAATCTTGTCTAGATTGTTTAGTCAAATCCTAGTTTTCAACTAGCCTTGTTTGTTGAGTTGTGGAGCTAAAAGCTTCACCAGATGAGAAAATATAGAGGTTGCTAGAGTTACACAGTCACCGACATCGGTCAGGTATCGACCAGAATTTGCCAACGTCGGTTATGGATCAGTCGATGTCGATCATATGCAGACAGACAGAGACCAATGTCGGTCACCTGTGCGTTCTAGAAGTCTATTTTCGAGGGAGAATAGATTATTTGAATGATAAGATTAACTATGAGTTTTGAGTCCACATTTCTATTTTTGGCAGGATAGATTTAAACCTTTGATTAAGAGGTGCATCTAACGGTGGAGAATGCATAGCTCATGAATCCTAGAATTATATAATAGGGTTAGATCCTCATAGCATTGTAAACTTGTAAGCAAGAAAAAGTGTGAATCAATTCAAGTAGTGGAGTTGGTTGTGATTGAGAGAGAGAGAACTCTTGAGGAAAAGAGATCTGTACATCTGAGAGGTGTGAGAAGAGAGAGATTTCTTCATTGTATTTCCTTCTGAAAGAGTTTAATACAAGATTGGTTGTTTCTTGTATCTCCTATTCTTTGCTATTTATAATTTTTAGTTACTTATTATTTCTAATTTAATTCCATGTTCAGTTGCTTATACAAAAGTAATCAATTGTGCTGTAAGATCCTAACAAGTGGTATCAGAGCTTGGTTCACTAACAAGGTTCATCAGAGCGGGTTAGTGTTTGTTGATTACAGGTTCACTCTCAGGGGTTTCTAATTGAGTGGGAGTAAAGCAATGGCAGAATAAAGTAAGCTAAGAATGGATAAATTCAATGACAAAAATTATCAATTATGGAGGATGCAGATAGAAGATTATCTGTATTAGAAAGATCTGTACTTACCATTGGGTGGGGTTGCATGCAAGCCCACAGATATGCAAGATGAAGAATGGAATGTTCTTGATAGAAAGGCTCTGAGATCTATAAGGTTGAGCCTGACATCTTCTGTGATTTCCAACTTATCACAGGCAAAGACAATGGTAGAGTTAATAGATACTTTGGCAAATTTATATGAAAAGCCCTCAGCTTCGAATAAGGTATATCTTATGAAGCAATTATTTAATTTGCAAATGTAGGAAGGTGGATCGGTATCTAGTCATCTTAATGATTTCCATGCAATAGTAAATTAGTTAAATTTAGTCAAAATAGTTTTTGATGATGAAATTAAGGCTCTCTTAATCTTATGCTCTTTACCTAAAAGTTGGCATAGTTTGGTAATGGCAGTTAGTAATACTGCATCTGCTACAAATATTTTGAAAGTTGATGATGTTTTTAGTGTAATCTTGAATGAATAAATTTACAGGAAAAGCACAGAGGAAACATCAAGTAATGCTTTAAGTATTGAAAGCAGGGGAAGGCAAAGAGAGAAGGGCAAGCAAGGGAGATCAAGGTCAAAGTCAAAGATGAGAAGTAGATCCAAATCCAGAAATGGAAGAAGAATAACCTACTGAAATTGTGGAAAGAAAGGGCATGCAAAGAAAGATTACTGGTTGAAAGTTAAAGAAGAAAATTGGCATGAAGGTAATGAAGCAAAAGTTGTAGGTATTGTTGCACATGATGCTCTTATATTTTCTTTGGATAATAAAGTAGAATCTTGGGTTTTAGATTCTGGTGCCTCTTTCCATGCAACCCCAAATAGAGATTTTTTCAATGATTATGTCCATGGAGATTTTGGAAAAGTTTATTTAGGGGATGATGAGCCTTGTCAAATTGTTGGCAAAGGAAAAGTGCAGCTGAAATTACAGAATGGCAACACATAGGTGTTGAAGGATGTCATGCATGTACCCATCTTGAAGAGGAATTTAATTTCTACAGGAAAGTTGGGTGATGAGGGTTGCACAGTAACTCTCATAGCTGAATCTTGGAAAGTTTCCAAGGGTGCACTTGTATTAGCCAGAGGTAAGAGAGTAGGTACACTTTATCTATCTACTTTTATTACTGATCATTCTCCTTCTGTTTTATCTACTTCAGATGTAGATGCAAAGTTGTGGCACTATAGGCTTGGTCACATGAGTGAGAAGGGAATGAATATTCTTAAGTCAAAAGGTAAGCTTTCATATTTGAAAAGCACAGATCTAGATTTTTGTGAGCACTATATTTTTGGGAAACAGAAGAAAGTGAGGTTTCTCAAAACTGGGTCAACAAAGAAGAAGCACAAGTTGGAGCTTGTTCACACAGACGTGTGGAGACTAGCTCAGGTAGCTTCTATTGGAGGATCATGGTATTATGTTTCTTTCATTGATGATGCTATAAGAAAGGTATGGATTTATTGCATAAAGAAGAAATTTGATGTTTTTGACACATTTAAGAAATAGAAATCTTTGGTTGAAAATGAAACAGCTTTGAGATTGAAGTGCCTTAGATCTGATAATGGTGGTGAGTACTGCAGCAATAAATTCAATAGTTACTATTCTATGAGTGGAATACACAGGGAAAGGATGGTTTCAAGGACACCTCAACAAAATGGAGTTACTGAAAGGATGAATAGAATAATAATAGAGCGTGCACAGAGTATGAGGTTGCATGCTGGTTTGCCCTTACAATTTTGGGCAGAAGCTATAGATACTGTGATTTACTTGATTAACAAAGGACCTTCTACTGCACTGGATGGTGGAATTCTAGAAGAGGCTTGGATAAGTAAAAAGGTAGATCTTTCATTTCTCAGAGTTTTTGGTTTTGAAGCTTTTGTGCACATTGATAAAGAAAATAAAAAGAAGCTGGATGATAAATCTATGCAGTGCACTTTCATTGGTTATGGTTTTGGAGATTTCAAATTTCGGTTGTGGAATTTAGAAACTAACAAAATTATTTAAAGCTATGATGTAGTTTTCAATGAGGTGATGTACAGTGATTAGCTCAAGAGTTTGAATAATTCTGAGTAGGGCAATCGTGATTTAGATGAGGTTATGATCCAAAATGAGCTCGCAGGTAAAAATAATCATAGACAGGAAAACACAAACACTGATGTTGGTCAGGTAGGAACCGACGTCGATCATGCAGGAACTGATGTCGGTCATAAAAAAACTAACGTCAATCAGGTGGAACCGACGTCGGTCAAGTACAGACTGACATCGACCAGAGATGACTGAGATTGGTCACTAATAGAAAGAAATTTGGGCAGACAACAAGCTATGAATGAGTCTCAAACACCCATGAGGAGGTCTGAAAGGGTAAGTAAACCTCCAATTCATTATTCCCCTTCTTTATACTACTTGTTACTCACTGATAGTGGAGAACTAGAAAGTTTTGATGAGGTAATGCAGGTAGAATCCAAGAAATAGTGGGAGCATGGCATGAATGAGGAAATTGATTCCTTGGAAGAGAACCAAACGTGGGATTTGGTAGAGTTGCCAGCTGAAAAGAAAGCACTAAAAAACAAATGGATATATAGGTTAAAGGAAGGAGAGAATGGATAAATGAGACATAAGGCCAGGTTGGTAGTAAAGGGATTTGCACAGAAACCAGGTATTGATTTTGGTGAAAATTTTTCTCCTGTAATAAAGATGAATTCTATTTGTACTATATTGTCTTTAGTTGCTATTGAGGATTTGCATCTTGAGCAGCTTGATGTTAAGACAACATTTCTTTATGGAGATTTGGATGAAAAAATATATATGGATCAGCCGAAAGGTTTTGAGGTCAAAGGTAAGGAGAAACTTGTGTGCAGGTTGAAAAAAAGTTTATATGGTCTTAAACAAGCTCCAAGAGAATGGTATTTGAGGTTTGACAGGTTTATGACAGAGCATGACTTTAGTAGATGTCAATCTGACCATTGTGTTTATTTTAACATATTGAATAATGGTAATTATATTATCTTGTTACTGTATGTAGATGATATGCTTATTGCAGGTTCACACATGCATGACATTAATGAGCTTAAGGTAAAATTAGCTCACACATTTGCCATGAAGGATTTAGGAGCAGCAAAGAAAATCCTTGGCATGAGTATTAAGAGAGACAGGAAAAATCACAATTTTATTTTATCTCAAGAGGATTATGTGAATAAGGTGTTGGAAAGGTTCAATATGCAGGATGCAAAACCGGTAAGCACACCTATGGCTGGACACTTCAAGTTGAGCAAAGAACAATGTCTTAAATCACATGATGAGGTTGAGTACATGAGTAGAGTTCCATATGCTTCAGCAGTTGGGAGCTTGATGTATGCAATGGTATGTACTAGACCTGATATTGCCCAAGCAGTGGGAGTTGTCAGCAAGTTTATGGCCAATTCAAGACAGGAACACTAGAGAGTAGTTCAGTGATTCTCAGATATCTGAGAGGGACCAGCAGTAGGCATTTATGCTATGCAGGGTCAAACACTTCTCTACATGGGTGTGTAGATTCAGATATGGCAGGTGACTTGGATGGCAGGAGAAGCACCACAAGATATGTGTTCACTATTGGTGGAACGACGATTAGTTGGATTTTAAAGTTGTAAAAGGTTGTTGCCTTGTCTACTTCAGAGGTAGAATATATTGCAGTCATAGAGGCTAGCAAGGAAATGATTTGGATGACTCAGTTCATGGAAGAGTTGGGAAAGGAGCAAAAGAGTTGCAGATTGTAAAGTGATAGTCAAAGTGCAATTCATTTAGAAAATAATTCAGCCTTTCATTCAAGAACCAAACATATACAACTTAGGTACCACTTCATTAGACAGGTATTGGAGGATGGACAGTTGAAGCTGGAAAAGATCCATATGGATGAGAACCCTGCAGATATGTTAACAAAGCCGGTAACAAAAGAGAAGTTGAATCTTCATTCAACTTTTGTTGGTCTTCAAGATTGAACTTGAATATGGAGAAACAAGCTAGAGGATGTTGCTATACAGGTACAGGTGCAACTGTTTATCTCCAAGTGGGAGATTGTTGAGTTGTGGAGCTAAAAGCTTCACTAGATGAGCAAATACAGAGGTTGCTAGAGTTACACAATCATCGACATCAGTCAGGTATAGACCAAAATCTGTTGACATTGGTTATGGATCAGTCGATGTCAGTCATATGCAGACAGACAGGGACCGACATCGGTCACCTGTGCATTCTAGAAGTCTATTTTCAAGGGAGAACATATTATTTGCATGATAAGATTAACTGTTAGTTTTGAGTCCGCATTTCTATTTTTGGCAGGACAGATTTGAACCTTTGATTAAGAGGTGCATCTAACGGTGGAGAATGCATAACTCATGAATCCTAGTATTATATAATAGGGTTATATCCTCATAGCATTGTAAGCTTGTAAGCAAGAAAAAGTGTGAATCAATTCAAGTAGTGGAGTTGGTTGTGATTGAGAGAGAGAGAGAACTCTTGAGGGAAAGAGATCTATAAATCTGAGAGGTGTGAGAAGAGAGAGAGATTTCTTCATTGTATTTCCTTCTGGAAGAGTTTAATACAAGATTGGTTGTTTCTTGTATCTCCTATTCTTTGTTGTTTCTGATTTCTAGTTACTTATTATTTCTAGTTTAATTTTGTGTTTAGTTGCTTATACAAAAGTAATCAATTGTGCTGTAAGATCCTAACATTGTTATGTTTGGATTCAAACATTGATTGATTTCTATTTAGGCCTTAATTCATGGGGCTGATACATAGATCTTGATCTTTTGGATTGTATAACTTTGGTTAATCGATTACCCAAATTTGAAAACTATTGATGGTCTATTTGTGTAAAGTATATCCTCATCATTGTTTGTGCTTTTATTTGGGAGAACACAACCTTTCTTTAAAGAACCTTTTATCTTATGCCTTATGCCAATTGATCATATTTATGTTTGATTCCATGTGTTGGGTCTATGTCAAAGTTGTTTTCACACTTGTTAGGTTAAATCAAATCACATTAGCTTTTGTTTCAAGTCTAGTTTTTAACACCATTTGGCCAAAAGTCCTAGCACATGCCTATTTGTTTAAGCCTAGATTTTGACTCCACATTTAGACAAAAGACCTAGTAGCTCAACTTTTCCCTTTCCTAGTTTAGACCTTGTTTAGAACACTTTGACGTAGACCTTTGACATGCTAGTTTTTATTTAGATGCTTGACCTTTTATGTGTATGACATTTGATGTTAGACATTTGATGTTAAGCTGTTTTATGCCAAGTCTTAGCACAAATCATTTTGGAGATTTATCTCCACTTTCATATCATATTAGAGATATAGTTCCACCCCTTTAGACCAAGTTAAACCAAGTTTGAACCATTTGTCCTTTGGATAGTTTGTCAAATTTTATGGAACTCTAAGCCCTTTTATTTCAGAGCTTTCATCATTTACACAGATATGTCTCACTATACTTATGGTGGAGTCACTTACAATCTAAATTATGATAGAATGGCCATACAAAATGACTTTTATGGCTTTGGTCAAGACCCTAATTATGTTAATATAGTTTGTGAGGTAGATTTCTATCTACCTTATATTAATCATTCATGAGAAAAAAGTCACGAAGCAACTTTCAGAACACAAAGTCATGAAATAACTTATGATCCAACTCAAGACCCTGATTGGTATGAAGAGGCTTGTGAGGAGGAATTTGAAGACCAAATAACAAATAATATTATTTAGAATACAAATCCATACCCTCTTTTCAAAAATTAGTACATGGAACATAGTCAAGAACCAACTTATGAGCCAACTAACAACTGGGATGGTATGGTTTATGAGGAAGACTTGGATGATTTTGCTTATGCAAGCATTCAAGTTTCATGACCTCTTTTTGCTATTCGATCATCGGCTACCCCTAACCCTCCTTTGGATTATATGAGCTATCAAGCTCTGTAATATCCAAGGAATACCATTCCCATACCAAAACCTCATCCTTTGGCTTATATGAGAAATCAAGCTCCACAATGCCCCTTCATCATTCCAAGACCTGGTCTTTTGGCTTATGCAAGCAATCAAGCCCTATAATGCCCTATCGTTACCATCTCAGGACTTTATCCTTTGGCTCATGGAAGTAATCATGCTCTCTAAGGCCCTACCATTATCCAATTGCAAGTCATTCCCTATCCAATACTAATCCCATCCAAACCTCAACCCATACAATCCTTCGAAGAACAAGCTGTGTTCAAAACTGGTATTTTTTAGCTCATTAAAAACTAAGGCCAAGAGAACCAACCAATCCAAGATGTTTTTTGTTGAACCAACCATTTATAATAAGTCAACCTATGATGAATTTCCTATTGATCCTATACCATTTATTGAGGAGTCTCACTCTAATGAGCCAGTCTTTATCGAGTCACTTCTTAATGATTATAACTGCCTTTGGGCAAATCATTACCTCAACCATTTGCCTATTTTTCAATAGCCTCTTATTGATAAGCTAGTCTATGAGGATTTGTCTCTTGACCTTTTTCCCATCATAGAGGAGTCCCACTTTGACAAACCAATTTTTTTTGAGCCCATTATGCTATCACAGGTTGTTACTTATCCAAAACCAAGAATTCAATAAGACATCATTGTAATAGAATACCCATCAAATGAAGAATCAGAATTAGAGTCAGGTTTTATTCTTGAACTAACATTGGATTTAGCATTAAAATTAGAATCAACATCAGTCTCAACATCATATTCAAAATCCCTTGAGTTAGAATCAGATTCAGAAGAAGAATATGTTCGAGGATGTTATAATATTGGTTATGCATGCCTCATATATCAGTTTGAATACATTTGTGATCCTTTTTACAATTTTTGAGGATGAGCACTTCAACTTCAAGATAAGTTATCCTAGTATTTTATACAAGGATTGTGTAGCCTCTCCTCATTCCATTACCATTCCACAGGCCATTACCATCAACCAAAATAGCCATATCATTGACATTCCATCTCCTACAAGTGTTGATTGGGATTGACAGAATCACACTTTGTTGAACTACATCCATGGTGATATAACATTTGAAGAAGAGCAAGGAGGGAAAGACCACATTCATGTAGTAGAAGAGTAGTCTCTTAGTGAAACATTTTCGGAGGCACTAGGAGACAATCAAAGTTAGAACTCAACATTTTCTAGTGAAACATTTTTGAAAGTGATAGAAGACAATCAAAGTCAAAAGTCAACATTCCTTAGTAAAACCTTCTCAAAGGTGCTATAGGACAATCAAATAACTTCATTGGTGAAAACCTCATTGAGGCACTAATAGTTGAGCATAAAAGTTCTTCACTGCTTGATGAAAAAAATCAAAGATCAAACCAAAATAGCTTCCAATCTATAGCCTAATCAAATGGTAACTACTCTCAAGATCAAACAACAAAAAAATTTGGTGGTCCTATCAAGAGAACAAGTCTTTGGCTCTACCAAAACCAAAATTATGTCAAATCTCACATCAACAACATTACATGTGACTGAAAGTTTTGATCTTCATTTGTTTGCCCACTATTACACATTCTATTATCATCAACCCTTCCATTTCAAAATCAAACCTACCACCCATTATTTGTCCTTATTTACCATCTATGGTCAAACTTTCCTTTGCAGAGGCTACAAAGATACCTTGTCTCGATGTTTGAAGGAATCAAAATCAATGACCAATGAAGATAATAAAAGCATTTTTTACAACCAAATCTATAGGCCATTTTTGATAGAGCAACTATTCAGATGAGGTGTGGGATAGAAATTAACATGATCAAATATTCTATTTGTATCATTTATTGATTAGGACATGCATCTCCCCATCAATAGGAACAACAGAATAAAAAATCACACCCAGGCCAAAAACATGTACCATACCATTTCACATTGTCATGCCATTACCATTGTTACATATCCATTTGCCATTATTGTAGATGATTGTAGATTATTGAAACCCTCTTACTATTTGATCTAATTTATCAAACCATCATTATCCTTAGCAAGACCATACCATCATATCATTCCATTGTTATCTAGACCAAAGCCTATTTTTAGTCATCTTACCCAATCCTATTTTGATCTTGGTTAATTTGGTTCTTCTCACACCTTTTATGGTGGGATTTCAATAAAGTTTCAACAATTAATCCAATCCATGTTTATAATGATAGTCTATGAAATTAGTGTGATAGTTGATCTGGTAAGATATCTTTCATCCTATATCCATGTTTGTTTATGTGAGCTTGATTATAACCACCTCTGGGCAAATCAATGTTTCACTAGTATTGCTACTAATTATAACCACCTATGGGAAAATTAGTATAATTGACCTATACCATTATATCTTAGTTATAACTACCTATGGGAAAAGTAGGGGAAATACATGTTTACTATGCATTGCTACATCACCTTGCCATTACTATCTTTATTTGACTGGCCATTTGCCAGATTTGAGAACTTGTTAGGACCTAGTTAGTTTTTTATCACCTTTTGTGTGGATGGAATTACTGTGACTTGAAGTCATTTCAGGACTATGTAGGTCATGCTCAATTCATGTTGAGGTCACCTCAGTACCCTTTTTTATATGCTCTCATTGTTTTGTGAGCAACCTAAGCCAAACACTTTCATCATTTTACGAGTAGGTATCTTGTAATTCTCTAACGAGTTAAGATACCTCAAAATTCCAAAAACATTCATAATATTTAAAAAATACCAAAAATATTTGTCTTATCTAAGCCTAGTCAGTTATCCTTTATCTGCCTTACTGAGGTATTATCATTGTTAGGATGCTTTCTTTTGCTTTTATTTTCAGGCTTTCTGTTTGTTTGTTTATTTTAGTTTGGTTGTTTGTTTGTTTATTTGTTTATTTGTTCGCTTGCCTATTTGTTTGATTTTAGTACTATTTCCTTGACTCGGTCTATATGCATTTAGTGGGGGATTCCTTGAGCACATTATTCTTGATTCCATCCATATTCATCCATTAACATTATCATCATAGTTTTTATCATTGGTGCATTATTTTTGAGTGTTTATTAGATTAGGAGTCAGTCCTTACACATATTTTGGCCAAGTCTTCATGGTGTTCTATCATGAAGCCTACCATCACATACTATAATACAAATTATCTTCACGAAGGTTTACAATCAATAGAGCTACATAAGTTTCTCCTTGGCGCCTTGGTAAATCCTTCCATCCCACCCTTGATCAAATCAACCCAATGACCATTCTAGTTGTATCATTACTAATAAGGACAAGAATCTCCTCATTGGTAGGTATAACTGAATCATTTTCATTGATCAATATTATTCCTCTATCCATGTCTTTCATCAATTTAGACCTGCTCATCTTTAATCTATATTCTAGGTTATATTCTTGAGTTATGCTTGATAATCAACCCTAATTTGGGCACAATTATATTTAGCCAATATAGGTCCTCTTAATGATTATAACCGCCTATGGGTAGATCATTATTTTAACTTTTATTCTTGATTATTATGATCTAGGAATTTGACTCAAGAGAGGATGGTTAGTATAGTGTTAGTTTCAAAATGAAAATAAAATGAAATAAACACACTAATAGAATAACATCTCTAGGCCTAGACACTAGGTAGAGCTTAGTTAACCAAAAAAAATGACAAACACAACAAAAAAGCAAGGAATCAAACACAATAATTCCTTTACCTTCCTTGGATGCTCTAAATGCCTTTGTAATGGTGGCTTGCTTGGCTTATGCTCATGAAGTCTTCATCAAAGGAGGCTTGACTATCTCCTATTCTTCTTGGCACCTTTGGCTTGTGGCTTGGCTTGGATTGGAATCAATTTGGCATTATAAAACTATTTTATTGAAGCTTTTGGAACCAATCCTGCATTATAACTTTTCACTAATTAAGCTTTTGAAATGATGTTTATGGCCTCTCTATTTATAGATTTTTATATTTGATCAGAATCAACCTGAACCATCCATCTTAAGATTGAGATGTGTGGTTAAGGATTAATTCAATTTTTAGAATTAATTTTTTAATTATCCTCATAATGAAATTATAAGAAGGGGAAACTAAGAGGCATGGAGGGCATCATGAAAGGCATTGATGAGGCATGGGAGACATGAATCCTGATATTTGTGGCGTTTATGGCCTAGGGATCTCTTTCCAAGAAATGAGGTCACTTGATGATGTAGATATTCAATATTCATTTCAAAAAATAAGTACTCAACAAGTTTCTATGTATTTATTAGTTAGGCCTTGATTTGGGTTAATTAGCTCTTAAGCACTTTATGCACAAATTACTCAAATTGATCAGAATGTCTTGTTATTGGTCCAAATTTTGATTGGATTGGAAATAGAAGGCGATGTTAGATACATTAGAACCATATTACCATTTTGGATGTTGCCAATAACAAATAACAAAGGCACATGTCTTGTGTAAAAGATTTGATAGAAAAGATCAATCTAGAGTATCCAGGTGTAAATTTGGCATTTTGACTCAAAATGAACTGATCAAAGTTAGCTAGCCCATAAATTGAATTGACCTATTTAGGGATACCCTGGCCAAAATTAGCACTTGAATATGTCATTTTCACATCATTTTATGTTTTTAAATATTTTTAGGCCAAATTGTGCATTTTAGGTAGAAATTAGCCAAAAGCCTGATTGGAGGTTATCGATGGCTAGATTTAGGTGTCTACAATTTTCCCTATTTGGGAAGGCATTGCAAGATATAAGCATAGTAACATCTTCTCAAAGAATGAAAAGGTCTTATATGCCTATAAATGCAATGATGATAAACTAACTGTATGATGACCCCTCGAGGGAATGGTTGGCACAAGCAGGTCGGCAAACGGTCCCTTAAAAAGAAAGAAGTGAAATGAGGGGACCAAAGAAAGGAAAGATGATGGGTGGAAAACACAATGATATTGAAAAATTAGTTAAAATCATTGAGAATGCAAGTGGGATGGTGCACAATGGTTTGCCCCAAGGTAGTTATAAACATTGTACCTTGATAGTGGCAATGTGGTATGATAACACAATGATTTTCCCAATGTGGTTATAATCATTGAGAGGATAGAGATACCCTATTTAGGATAGATAAACAATATAGTAACGTGTCCCTGTATGGGTAGAAAAAAGGAAGTGGTGACAACACAATGATTTTCCCAAAGGTGGTTATAATTATTAAGAAATGTAGGTAGGACGGTGTGCAATAATTTGCCCATAGGCAATTATAATCATTGGACCTCGATTATGGCAAACATGATAAACTTGGCCGAGGATGATGATAACTTAACATAGAGGGTAATGATGAATTGGAACAACCTACAAGTATGGAGATGCTCATCCAAACTAATAAAGGTTGAAATTCTTTCATGGTTAATTACTCTATTTGGGATATGATTAGGATGAAATTGAGTTGTCAGTGTTGAAGAGATACTGCCATTGTTGAATAGACTTCTTGAAGCTAAGGTTTGTTATAACACATGTTGGTAGGTATCTTGATATAAAATAATGAGGACTTGGCTAAAATATGCATGAGGATTGACTCCTATAATCCAATACTCAATAAAAAATAATATACCAATGATAAAAACCATGATGACAATGTAAACATATGAATAGGGATGAATTCAATTGTAACTGTGGAAAAGGAATCACCTAATGAACACACATAAACTAAATCAAGAAATAGTGCTGAAAGCAAATAAATAGATAGACAAACAAACATAATAAGTAGAAACAAACAAACAAACAATGCAATAAAAACCCTATAAATATTGCCCCTAGAAAATAGGTGACAACTTAACAAATGAACAAAATTGGGGAATAAAAGAAAATAAAGGGGGTGGCTAAGCTGTCTCCATATGCACTAGGCAAGTGGACTCTACCTACATAGTTTCATGGATGTAATATCCAATAACAAACTTTAGGCCAAATGTAGTTCTCTCAAGGAATGGAAAGAATGTGATAATTGATGAAAATAAATAGAATGAATGTGATAAAAGAAGAGGAATGGTCTTGAAAAATGGTAAGTGTGTGAGAGAAAAAGGTCAAAAAGGATGGGGAAACTAAATGACAAGTGATTTTCTTGTAACTTAGTAAGGGTTTCCAAAATCCTTAAGGCAAAGAAGTGGTCAATGTTTTTGTTCTTTTATAACAATTTTTTAGATGTTTTTGGAAGTGTTTTTAGAGTGTCTCTACTCAATCAAGAATAATGAGACACTAAATGGTTCAAACTCACAAAATGGTGAGAGCATGGCTTAAGTTTCTCATAAAATATTAAGAGCATTCAAACTTAGGTCACTCACGAAATGTGAGAGCAAAGCTTAGGTTGCTGGCAAATGGTGAGAGTGTGGCTTAGGTTACTCATAAAATGGAAAGAGCATGGGAAAAAGGGGTGACTGAGCTGACCTCAACAAGTATTGAGTACTACTTACATAGTCCCAAAGTAGGACCTCAAGTCACTATAGTTCTACCATTATAGTGGAGGAACTTGACTAGTGCAATAGTCAATTCAAACAAAATAGGCACAATGGGTAGAAAGGCATGGTACAACATAAGAAGTGGCAAGTTGGTACATCAAGGTTTAATGTTACCCCTAATTCTCCCATAGGTGGTTATAATTAGGACACAAAAACATAGATCAATGCCACTAATTTTCCCAAAGGTGATTATAATTAGTATCGAGACCGATGGTAATAAAGAATAAAAAATGAAGGATGCAACTAATGAAACTTATGTCACACTATCCAAAAATATGATCTTTGTTTGAAGTACTTGAACCAAATGATGAAATAGATCAAATAACTTGATGCTAAAACTACATAATAAATGACAAAAACCAAGGTCAAACGGGCTAGGCTATAGAACACATGGGGTTGGTAGGTCAAAAATGGAAAGTGGATATGACAAAGAGGATAGATAAGGATGGTATTTCTATAAAGAAGAATAGTGACAAAAAGGCATAATTAAAATGTTCTTTATAGACAATAGACCTTATCACTCAAGCATAATACCACTTGAGATGAATAATATTCATCAGCTCCAAAAGCTCCTCTCTGTCTGGTGTGGCAAGCATGTATGCTCATGATCCATAGTTTATAGTGATGATAAAAGGCCCTATCAAGTTTGGTTTGAATTTCCCTTTATGTTTATTCTCAGTCATGGTATTCTTTAAGAACAAGATCAACAATTTCAAATGTTCTATGCTTAACATGCCGATTGTAGTGGCCTTTGAGTCGATTTTGATATGTTTGAAAATTGTTGAGCACGACCATGAATTTCTCATTTAGAGGTCTAGCTCTTGTAGGTGAGCTACTCGATAGTCATGATCATCTAGGACATGCTTGAAAAAGATGTGTAGTGAAGGAAATTCAACCTTAATGGGAAGGATGGCATCAATACCAAAAACAAGTGAGTATGGAGTGGCTCCTATGGGGTTACGATGATTGGTATGGTATGCCTAAAGGGTGGGAAATATCTGTAGGTGACAATCACGAATGACATCATTAAAAATCTTTTTGAGAATATTGATAATGGTTTTGTTGGATGCCTCAGCTTGGACATTACTTAGAGGGTAATATGCTGTAGAAAAGTGTTGTGTGATGTTATATTGAGTATATAGTTGGTCTACATCTTTATTATTAAATGATCCTCTATTATCAGATATAATGTCAGAAGGAATACCATAGTGGCAGATGAGATAGTTGAAGATGAATTTGGAAATTTGCTTTCCAATCATGTAAGTGAGGGGTATAACTTTAACCCACTTAGTGAAATATTTGATGGTAGTAAGGATATGTTTATGGCCATCAAATGAAGTGGGGTTGATCTTCCCAATGAGGTCAAGTACCCATGTAGAAAATGGCCATGGTGTCAACATCAATTTTAGAGTTTTTGCTAGGGCATGAATAAATTTAGCATGCCATTAAAATTTGTCACACTTTTTTACATATGTTGTGGCATTTGCATCTATTTTGGGCCAATAATATCTAGTATGTAAGAGATTTTTAGATAAGACTACCCTATTAGAATGGGCTCCACATAATCTATGAAATTCTCTTAAGACTAATGTAGACTCTATCAAAGTTAAACAATGAAGCAAAGTTCCATACAAAATATGATGGTAAAGGGTGGATCCAAGTAGAGTATAATGAGCAGAATGATGAATGAAGGATTTGGTTTGTTTTCGAGAGAGGTTAGGTGGTAGGACTTGGTCATGAAGGTAGTTGTAAAGGTCTGAGTACCAAATAGAATTAGGACCAAAAATATCACAAATCATGGCAACGTTTGAAGGTTCATGAGTTGGTGATGATAAATTATCAATGAGGAACTGATACTCTCTAGCTTTGTCTATTTGTCAAATCAGAGAACCAATAGTAGCCATGGCATCTATAGTTCTGTTACTAGCCATTGGTATATACTCAAACTGAATGTTGGCAATGTGTTGTTTAAGAGTGTCAACCATGGCTTTGTATGGAACTAGCTTGTCATATTTGGTCTAGAAATAATCTATAACCTAATTGATGATTAATTGAGAATCACCATAAACTTGGAGATGAGATATATTCTAATGCACTGCTTGTCGAAGTCTTGCAATAGGTGCTTCATCCTCAGCCATGTTTTTTGTATAAGGAAAGATGATTCTGAATGATTTAGGGATTAGATCCCCATATGGTGTAATAAACAATAGGTCTACCCCCAGTCCATGTGCAGTGAATAAACCATGAAAATACAACTTCCAAGGCTACTCCTGAGGGGGTTTATCAATAACGGTCATGATGGATTCATCAAAAAATTGAAACTTGAGTGGTTGTGTGTCTATGAGAGGTACTTTAACAAGTTGATCTACAAGAACTTGTCCTTTGATTGCTTTCTAATTGACATACTCTATGTCAAACTCACTAAGAAGCACGATCCATTTAGCCATTCTACCTTGCAAAGCAATTTTAGATAGTAGATACTTGAGTAGATCTAACTTTTAAATGACCATGGTTTTATTATTCAACATGTAATGATGTAGTTTTTGAGCTACAAAAACCATGACTAGACATGCTTTTTCAACAGGTGCATAGTTATGTTCATATGTAACTAAGGTATGACTTGGGTAGTATACAACATGATATTTTTCCATTTTCATCATGTTGACCCAAGAGTGCCCCCAGGGCATGATCAATCGCTGATAGGTATAACAAGAATGGTTTTCCTAGCATAGGAGTTAATAGAATAGGCAAATTGACAAGATAATCTTTGAGATATTAAAAAGCTATTTGGCAGTGGCCATCCTATTAAAATGAAACTCCTTTATTAAAAATATGTGTAAATTGATGACACTTGTCTGCTAATTGAGAAATAAAGCATTAGATTGATTGGATCTTACCCTGTAAGCTATGGAGTTGCTTCAAATTGGTTGGTGGTGACATCTTGGTTATAACATGGAATTTAGCTAGATCGACTTCAATACCTCGATGAGACATGATGAAATCAAGTAATTTTATTGAAGTTACACCAAACACACATTTTTTTGGTTTGAGTCTGACTTTATACTCTCGTAGTCTTTCAAATATCCTACGTAGCACTGCTAGATGGTTAGCCCTGGTTTTGGATTTTCCTAATATGTCATTGACATAGTATTCAATAATATCATGCATCATATCATGGAATATAATAGTCATGGTCCTTTGATATGTATCTCCAACATTATTAAGGCCAAATTGCATCACTTGATAGCAAAATGTTCCCCATGGAGTGGTGAATGCTATTTTATTTTGATCTTCTAGCACAATTCTAATCTGATTGTATCCTGAAAAACCATCCATGAGTGAAAGAATTTTATAACCTACCATGGAGTTGATGATCATGTCAATATTAGGCAATGAAAAATCATCTTTAGGATAAGCTTTTTTAATGTCTCAAAAATTAGTACAAATTTTGATCCCTTCAGGCTTTTTGCTAATAGGTACCACATTAGAGATATATTCTGAGTAGTCAATGGATCGTATACATCCCACTTTTAAGAGTTTTTCTAACTCTTTATTTACCAATACAATAATGTGAAGATGCATCTTACGTAGATTTTTTATACTAGTTTGGCATAAAGATTAACCATAAGGTGGTGTAGAACCATGGTGGGGTCTAAACCTGGCATGTTAGAATAGGCCCATGCAAAAATATCTACAAATTCTCTCAACAGAGCTGTAAAGATATCATGTTCCTCCTCAGTGAGTGATGCACCTAATTTTATCCATTTTAGGTCTGATGATATCCCGATGTTTACCTCTATGGTATCTTCAACTAGAAGGGTTGAATGATCTTCTAGGATTGTAGGTAATGACTATAATTGTTATATTATGTCAGGGTCCTCTATTAGGACATGATCTTCAACTTCTCCTAGGCATGATGAATCTAAGTCCCCTAATGGGATATCTAGCCATGTGACAAAAATAGTAAGAAATTATTGAAGAATTTGATCAAATATTTGTTGTTTCTCAAAGCTAAATTTAGATCCATAGGTAAATTCATCATTGGTGGTCTCCTGGTCTAAAGTCAAAGAAGAATGAACACACCCATCTAATATCACTTGAAATAGGTTTTCACCACTAGATTGGCCTTTATCTTTACTTTTTCCCTAGTCAAAAATCATCTCAAAGAGGTTTTCTCTTTGGGACCTCAATGTTTTATTTATTTATTTTTGGCTAAGGGTGTTCACCCACTCTCTAAAATAGGCTACAGGATCCAATGTAATTGATAATCTTGATTTATGATCTCCTAACAGAACGTTGTCTCTAAGGCCTAAGAAATCATAGAATGCCTCATCATTATGGAACTCATCAATCAATAGATTAGATTCTTGTTTGTCCTAATCTATCAGTTGGGGATAATATAATGGTAATGGGTTGTGATAAATGACTAGGGTAAGGGTAAAAATGGCATTATTATCAAACATATTGGTTTCAGCTAGGTCATCAAAGGTGAGGCTAGGATTGGACTTTGCTTTGTTGTTGACATCATCATCACTAGTCGTTGGTGATGGAGTTTGAATAAGATATGTGGGGTCACCCCCAGGAAGTTTAAATCCAAGTCCATAAGGTATTTTATACTTTGTCATGGAAATTGGCTCAATGGTTCCATGTTGATTTGGTCTGAGGCCTCTTCCTTCATATTTGTGATGCTCCATGATCTTATTGGGAATATGATACTTTGCATTTTTATAACAATCATCTTGGTTATTATTGTATAACCATGATTCATCTGCTTCAAGAGGGTTAGGTTCTAGGCCAGATGCTGGTACAAATGTGATAGGTCCTATATCTTTGCTCTTTTGTTGCCAATGCGTAAGTGGGGTGACTTTAGGTCACCCAAAGGTTTTTAGATTCTGAGGAAGATCATAAATATGAAATGTATCATGGGTCATATACTCTCTAGGTCCATTATCTAAAATAGTGAAATAATTATAAGCTTAAGGAGGTAGCATATGAGAAAGGGAATCCAAGGTATTAGGATCTATGCAATTATCTGGTGAAGGATCAATAAGTATAGCCTTTCCTTTATCCTACTTGGAACTTGGATTCATGTTGTACTGATAATTATAGCTTTGAAATTTAGCCTCAAGATGATTGTAGTGTTCATATGGGTGTAAATCCCTTGGAATATTCACTTCCATCCTTGAGAGGGAAAACTTAATACATTGGTGTAGTGTTGACGAGATTGCATAAATCTCATGTAACTATGTCCTACCTAAAATCATGTTATAGGATAACTCTAGATCAAGCACATGGCAAAGTGTATCATGGGTCAAAGGACCAATGATAACTGGCAAACTAATGGTGCCTTATGACTCTCTTTCTTGATTATCATAGGCTTTTATAGTTATTGTCTCTAGCTAGAGATCTGTCATTGTGTAACTAGAAGCTTAATGAGCTTGAGAGACACTATGTTGAGGCTAGATCCATTGTCTGCAAGGACACGTTTCACTTTATGCCATCACATATAAACTTATATGTATAATGGATTATTAAGGAGTGGGCTAAGGGAAGATATATCACTTTGGTTGAATGTGACTTGTTGGGATAGAGCTAAGTGTCCAACCAAATCTTAAAATTTATCAAGGGATATGTCACTAACAATAGTGGATTGGGTCAAAAAATCATTCAAGATGTTATTGTGAATTATTGACATTCATAGCAAATCTAAAATAGAAATTTGTGCTAGTGTCTTCTATAATTGTTCCATAATATCAAAATTCTTGTCTTGGTCAGTAATGAATGGTTTATTCTGAGGCTGAACGGTTGGTTGGATGATAAGCAAAGTGGCAGATGGTTATCGGCTTGGGATATTAATCTTTAACCTTTGAGTTGTGATTGCATAATCAAGATTAAATACTAGACCATTATTTCTATCTACTATTGTAAATGGTTAGGGACCAAATAAGACAAGTCTCGGTTGCCAATGCACTTGCATGTGGTCACATGGCAAGAATGAGTTGTTGATATAAGATTCAAAAGTGGAAGTCCTAGTTTGCTGGTTTGCCTGTATGCACTCCCAAGTTAAAGAAGGATTAGCCATGTAATTTAGTTGAATACTATTCTTAATCAATGGTCTAGGTTGATTAGTACTTGGTCTAGGATTAATGGAGATGGTATTAATGCTACCCCCTATCAATTAATGGAGATGGTATTAATACTACCCCCTACAACATGACCTACAACCCTATTGTAGTCATGTGTAACTTCATGGTAGCTTTATTGGTTGTTAATATTCTAACCTTGATTTTGTCCATTGTTTTGTCATTGTGGGTTTTGATATTGATTCTATTGGTTCAACGTTTGATTTTGATACTATTGATTTTGATACTATACTAGCCATTGTTATTGTTGTTGCTGATTATTTTGCTGTTGCTGATTGTTATGTTGGGGAAAAGGGTTTTGATAAATCCCAAGATTCTGATTGTAAGTGGAAGCACCATTATCTAATGTTATCTCCCCATTCTCCAACATATTTTCAATTAAATTCTTGATTTTGACACATCTTCATTAATTATGTCCATTGATCGATGATAGTCACAAAATTCATTTTCATGGTACCAATCAGGATAAAAAATACCTTACATATAATACTTGGGTATAGGCCAAATAATCAGATTAGCGGAAACAAGCTTGTGAAAGATAGATTCAATGGGATCTCCTAGGTCACTAAAGACATGATGTGTAGGCACAATTCTCTTAGGAGGAGGGGTTTGTAATAGTAAAGGATGTTGTATTTATTGTGTAGGTTTTAGTTGTTTTTCTTGCGGCATCAGTTGGAGAGGTTACTGGGTAAGAGTAAGCTAAAAAGGTGGTATAGATGAAGTTTTCATAGTTTGCACATGAGATGATTTGGTTACTCCATTTCCCACAACATTCCTATTTTGGTTGAATTATTTTGGTCTTTCTTGGTTATTGGCCTGTGTTGGTTGTGTTTCTTGTGCTTGAATAAGATGTTGTTGTTGGCCATTTCCCTGATTGGTAGAATTAAGTTTGATGACTCTTTTATTGATGAGCACCAAATTAATCAACAAACCTTTATCAATGATCTCTTTAAATGTATGTGCACATTTTAACTTCAGATGGTAAGCTATCTCACTGTGAAGATTTTTGGTAAACATAGTGGCTAATTGTTTATCTGGTAAAATATGGGTGAAATGGATTGCAAGGGATCTCCATCACTGCAAATAAATTGCAAAACTCTCTCCATATTTTTGCTTTGCTTGTGTCAGGTTTAATAATAAAATCTCATTCTCGAGATTATAGGAAAAGTGCTACACAAATATATCAGAAAGGTCATCAAAGTCTGTTACTAAATTCTTGGGCAACTTTAAAAACCACTCCAAAGCTTGTCCATCCAAGATCCTTAGAAACAACAATAAAAGGTATATGTCGCTATATGCCACTGGTGGACATGCGACAAAAATTTGGTTAAATGGGCCTTAGGGTCACCTTTCCCTTTGTATTTGTCAAATTTGGGTGGTTCATATCCTAGAGGAAATAGTATCTACATATACTACATGTTGAATGGATAGGAACTCACGTCATCCAATTTGAAATTTTTAGTCTGCTTCCCTGTCTGAATGGCAATAATTGCATCCTTCACCTATTACAATTCTTGGGATAGGAAATTGGAAGGGATATTGGTTTGAGGAAGAATATTGGTCTGGGTAAATGGCTAGGAGGTCACAAGTGGGACACTTTGACTAGCATATGATGGAGACACCTGTTGGGGTACATTGGCTTGGTTGGGGAATGGACCAAGAATATGCATATGTGGATTGGAATGTACTTGAAATTGTATATTTGGCTACGTAATATTTTGGTTTGGGTTGGTGATAAAGGTTTGACTTAGAGGATTTTGTGGTTGGGATGAAAGGATATAACCATATTGCACCCATTTTTGTTGAAAAGGGACATGCTACTGACTAAACAAACCTTCTTGTTGAGTGGGGACTTATGGACCAAGACCCTATCTCTAAATTTGTGGCACATTTTGAACCAACAATTGTCTAGTAGGTACTTGAGAAACATGAGGACCTCCTTGTTTCACAAATCCCTATGAAGAAGTAAAAACATGTTATAGATTCAACATCTATCATTGACCAATATTTGCATGATGTTGACTAGTCATTATTTGGTTTTGAATTAGTATATTAGTCTACGACTGAAGAGGTATATTTGTCATTACCTGGTGAAGAGGAACATTAGTTTCCCCTGATTAAGTTGGAAATGTATTTGTCTTTTGTTGTGTTGATACACTAGACTATGTCTGTTATTGTGGAATACCACTCGCTACTTGATGAGGGGGAGTAGGATTCATCATATTCTATCATTGAGGTGTAACATTAGCTATTGTTTGATTATCTAATCCTATAAGTTGTACACTTGAGGAAGCAGATGGTTGAGGCTGGGGTGCAAAAACTCCTATTCCTTGGTATGATGATATGCTCATGGAATTAACTATAGGCACACATTATTGGCTAGTTGTTTGTGCATTAGTACCACTTTGATCAAGATTGGATGCTATTTACAAATTGTCTACTACGTTTGGCTCGGTATTCAGTGTAGAGGCTAAAGAAACATCTTCAATAATTGGCATATGCATCAATTTATCTACTGGAATGGTTTGTATGAATGGGTTAGAACTCAGATTCTCTTGTCCAGTAAATTCCATCAACACTCTTGTTGAAGGTACTAGGTCAATGAGGGGCTTACTCACCATGTTCTTTTGATTGAAATTGCGTGTTAAATTTAGGTAGGTTTGGTATGCTATTTGCATTTGGTTAAAGTGATCTTCCATGATGTTTTTTCCTTGATAGGATATATTTGGGTCTTTATACATTGTTTGAACTAGATCCATAGGATTTATATAAGAACCTTGTTGATCATAGATTATTTTGTGGGGCACTCTTACTAGACTTGGTAAATTTTCATGGGGGAGGTTTGCCGGAAATTTGGCCCCTACCTCTATGGATCTAACAAAAATCTCATCTTTGTTTTCTAATAAATGTCTCTCAAACAAAAATAGATCAAATGTGGAAGCTGTATTAGTAGGGTATGACTGTTGAAGAACTGGCTCATCCACTATTGGTATTGTAGCTAGGTATTGTGCGGTTTGTTCTTGGTCCTACTCTAACTAAGGCAGTGTGTTAACCAAATAGTTAGCTAACAGATCTTGGCTTTGTGCCCCTAATTGAGTATTATAAGAGGGATAAGAATTCATCTCATAAGAAATATTATCTACATAGGGGTCTTGCACCATTTCTTCTTGTGCAACTACATTACTAATCCCTAGATTGTAAATGAGTCCACTATGAGTGTAGGAATACATGTTGGGATCCATAGTCAATGTTTTATTATAAAATGTCAAAGATTTCTATAAAATCTAAAAAGATAAAATCTAAAACAAATGATGCCTTCAACTTGGTCTAGATATGTCAAAAGGATCAAAAGGTTTATGCAAATATTTGTGAGGAAATAAGATAGCATAAAGTATCTAACATTTTATTGATCACACAAAGAAAAGAAAGTAAATAGACTAAAAAATTGAAATGCCAAACTCTTAAGTCGAAGTGTTTTAAATCAGTCTAATCTAGGAAAGGGAAAATTTGATTTACTAGGTCTTTTATCCAAACATAGAGTTAAAATCTAGGCTCAAACAAGGCATGTGCTGGGACTCTTGGCCAAACGACATCAAAATCTAGACTTCAAAAATAGGTGAAAGTTTTAATCTAAAGGATTTGAAACACTTCTAACAAACACTTGGCATTTGATTCTTGGTCATGAACTTGATCAACTAGGTATAAGGTATGAAACAAAAGGTACTTTAGGAATAATTTATTTTCTCATAAATAAGGGTATAAAACTTGGTTCTTTTTGACAAACAATCTAGACAAAGGTGAGCAGTATAACTGTGTTTTAGATAAAGGATCACAAAAAGTACACTTAGATTGGTCTAAAAATGTAAGAACAAATCTAGAATTCTATGTAAAAGGGTCTATGAAACAATATTTTAAGTGATTTGGGCAACATAACGGTGATATACTACCCAAAAGGTGTGATAAAAAAGTTTGCTTTAAAACTCTCTAAGGTAAAAGACAATTTTCCACAATTTTGACAGCATAACACTACCTTTCTTGACTCAAAATGTTATAATTTATAGACTTAAAGTGCAATTGTTTATCACAAAATGGCTTAAGTCTATCAAGTGAGGACAATTATTATGAGTCTTAAATGGCGTTCAACCCAAATTGGAAATTAAATCTAAGTTCCCTCAATTTTAGTACAAATGGTGAACCCACTTAACACATCAACCCTATGAACTTATAAAGGTGTAATTATAAATTTAGATTATAAGTGAAGGACTTAAACAACTTTGGTAAAGGTCTAGACTCAATTGGGTAGCATAACTGTGCCAAAGTGGATGATATGGCTCTCAAGTTTTTGATGAACTTTGAATAAGGCAAATTGATGATCTCACATGGGCAACATAATGTTTCTTTGTTCAAAAGAAATGAGGACCATGTGTTTCGTTTGGATTGTTTGTTTACACCAAGTTTTGACTTTAAATAAGACTTTGAACTAGGACAAGACCAACTAATTAATTTCCCTTAGATCCTAAACTGATGAGGTTTCTGGGTATTATTGGAATCCATCAATATATGTCATTTGAGAGGTTTTTAAGTGTTCATCCAAAAGTAAATGTGCATTATATAGTAGGGTTTTTACACCCTTATTCTCTCAAATGATATTACTATGACATGGACCTTGAGGTGCACCTTGCACCAATAATACTTCCATAGCAAGTGGATATTTGTCTAAAATCTAACAAGTTTCTAAATGATCTAGGGGAATCAATTACACAATGAATTTCACATCAAATAATGCAAAAGAAAAGCATGGATTTTGGGTCTGTATCACTTGGCTTGTTACAAAAAGGTCTAATCCTTTTTGTAACCACTACATCCTATTGTTTGTTCAGAGTAGTACGATGTCCAAAGTACCACTACGTCCCGTGTGCAACTCTAAAAGAGTTAAATGAAGTCAATGCCAGGAGATGAAACCCTGGGTCAAAGCTTCCCTAAAAAACTTGTGGGAGGTGATGAAGTCCCCCTCGCAAGCCAAGATGCATAAAAATAAAGAGAACATGAAAGTAGAAAGACTTTAAGGTCATTTTTAAGATCACCCAAACTTTGACAAAGTTTTGGGGAGTGCTTTATATGACTTTATTTCTAAGCCTAGGACTAGGCTATTTGTAATAGGAATGGCACTTTTGATTCCAAGGGTTCCCTATAGGTGATAAATGGAAGAGCATACATGTAAAATTTCTCTTTTTTTCAAACAATATTCTAACAAAACAACTATTTCAATCATAAATTGACAAGTGTGTTCAATTTTAAACCCAAATAAAATGTTTGGTGGTGTTCATTTGACCCCTTGGTCTTAGTTTCAACCTTTAAAAACATTCATCAAAAACATCTAAAAATTCTTGTTAAATACCAAAAATAATGTTCCTAATCAATTTTTAAGCATGCAAAAGTGATTTAAACATGTTTTTAAACAAATATCCCACTTGGTCTTGCAACAAAACTTTTAGGATATCCTTTAGCTTTGAAGCCCTTTTGAGTTTGAAACAATTAACTTTGAAAAACTAGCTCTCAGGTCTATGTTTTTGGAAAAACATAGTGACCAACATCAATTGTTACCATCGACATGAGTTACTTAGCTATTGAGATTTGTACGATGTCATTTTTACTGCCCGACATCAGTTAAGTCAGGTAATCGATGTCAGTATTTCTACAAAAATGGAAAAATATAGTTAGAAAATAAATTTGCAAGAGTTTTAAAGGCTTAAATGAACATTTTAAAGTTGTAAAATGGTCTTCTTAATGTGTAGGATGCATTTGGTCCCATTGAGCATATCATTATGTGATCTAGGAATTTGACTCAAGAGAGGATGATTAGTATGGTGCTAGTTCTAAAATAAAAACAAGATGAAATAAACACACTAAAAGCATAACATCTCTAGGCCTAGACACTAGAGAGAGCTTAGTTAATAAAAAAAAATGACAAACACAACAAAAAATAAAGGAATCAAACACAAGAATTCCTTCACCTTCTTTGACTGCTCCAAATGCCTTTGTAATGGTGCCTTGCTCGGCTTGTGCTCATGAAGTCTTCATCAAAGGAGGCTTGTCTATCTCCTCTTCTCCTTGGCACCTTTGGCTTGTGGCCTGGCTTAGATTGGAATACATTTGGCATTATAACACTATTTTTTTGAAGCTTTTGGAACCAATCTTGCATTATAACTTTGCACTAATTAAGCTTTTGAAATGATGTTCATGGCCTCTCTATTTATAGATGTTTGGATTTGGTCAGAATCAATCTGAATCATCCATCTCAAGATTGAGATTTGTGGTTGAGGATTAATTAAATTTTTATAATTAAGTTTTTAATTATCTTCATCATGGCATTGGAAGAAGGGGCAGTTAAGAGGCATGGAGGGTATCCTAGAAGGCATTGATGAGATATGGGAAGCATGAATCCTGATATTTGTGGCATTTATGGCCTAGGGATATCTTCCCAAGATATGAGGTCACTTGATGATGCAGATATTCAATATTTATTTCTAAAAATAAGTATTCAACAAGTTTTCATGGATTTATTAATTAGTCCTTGATTTGGGTTAATTAGCTCTTAAGTATGATTAAGCACTTTATGCACAAATTACTCAAATTGATCAGAATGACTTGTTATTGATCCAAAATTTGACTGGATTGGAATTAGAAGGTGATGTCAGATGCATTGGAACTATATTACCATTTAGGATGTTGCCAACAACAAATAACAAAGGCACATGTCTTATGTAAAATATTTGATAGGAAAGATCAATCCAGAGCACCCAGGTACAAATTTGGCATTTTGACTCGAAATGAACTAATCAAAGTTAGCTGGCCCATAAATTGCATTGCCCCATTTAGGGATACCCTGGCTAAAATTGGCACTTGAATATGTCATTTTCACATCATTTTACATCTTTTAGTGTTTTTAGGCCAAATTGTGTGTTTTAGGTGGAAATTAGCTAAAATCTTGATTAGAGGTTATCGACAGCTAGATTTAGGGGTCTACAATTATAACCACCTTTGGGAAAAAGTGTATATTTTTTACATCAATGCATGCAAGTATTTTCTCATCTAGATTAATCTCAACCATGGGTTAATTCCACCTTTCTTCTTGTTTCTTTTTGAGGGACCATCCATCAATAAATGTGACAGCCACTCCCTTGAGGGGGCATCATCATAGGCTTCCCAAAACCATTTGGAGCTTTGTTTTTCAACCATCATCTTCTCTTTGTCATATAGGTCATATCTCATTATTTTAGAAGACATTGTTTTGCCTATGGTTTGCAACATCTTCCCAAACAAGGGAAAACTATAGACACCTAAGACTGGCCACTAATAACCTCCAATCAAGATTTTGGCTAATTTCCACCTAAAATACATAATTTGGCCTAAAAACCTTAAAAAATGCTAAATGATGTGAAATTAACATCTTCAAGTGCCAATTTTGGCCAAGGTATCCCTAAATTTGGTAATGCAATTTATGGGCCAACTAACTTTGATCAGTTCATTTTGAGTCAAAATGCCAAATTTACACCTAGGTGCTCTGGATTGCTCTTCCCTATCAAATATTTTACACAAGACATGTGCCTTTGATATTTGTTATTGATAACATCCTAAATGGAAATACAATTCTAACACATCTAACATCACCTTGCAATTCTAATCTAGTCAAATTTTGGACCAGTTTATCATCATCCTCGGCCAAGTTTATCATGTTTGCCATAATCAGGGTCCAATGATTATAATTGCCTATGGGAAAATCATTGCACACCGTTCCACCTATATTTCTCAATGATTATAACTGCCTTTGGAGAAATCATTGTGTTGTTACCACTTTAATTTTTTTGCCCATATAGGGGCATGTTATTATCTTATTTATCTGTCCTAACTAGGGTAGCTCCATCTTCTTAATGATTATAACCACCTTTGGGTAAATCATTATGTTATCATACCATGTTGCCACTATCAGGGTACAATGTTTATAACTACCTTTGGGCAAACCATTATACACTATCCCACTTGCATTCTCAATAATTTTGACTACTTTTTCAATATCATTGTGTTTTCACCCCATCATCTTTTCTTTCTTTGGTCCCCTCATTTTGCTTCTTTCTTTTCGAGGGGTCATTTGTTGACCTCCTTGTACCAATCATTCCCTCGAGGGGGCATCATACAATTAGTTTATCATCATTGTAGTTATAGGTATATAGGACCTTTTCATTATTTGAGAAGATGTTACTATGCTTATAGCTTGCAAAGCCTTCCCAAATAGGGGTAAACTGTAGACACCTAAAACTGGCCATTGATAACCTTTAATCAGGCTTTTGGCCAATTTCCACTTAAAATGCACAATTTGGCCTAAAAAAACTAAACCATGCTAAATGATGTGAAACTGACATATTCAAGTGCCAATTTTAGCTAGGGTATCACTAAATGGGGTAATGTAATTTATGGGCAAGCTAACTTTGATCAGTTCATTTTGAGTCAAAATGCTAAATTTGTACCTAGATGCTCTGGATTGATCTTTTTTGTCAAACCTCTTGCACGAGACATGTGCCTTTGTTATTTTTTGTTAGAAACATCCTAAATGGGAATATGGTTCCAATGCATCTAACATCTCCTTTCAATTCTAATCTAGTCAAATTTTGGACCAATAACAAGACATTCAGATCAATTTGAGTAAATTGTGTACAAAGGGATTAATCATGCTTGAGAGCTAATTAACCCAAATCAAGGCCTAATTAATAATTTTATGGAAAATTGTTGAATACTTATTTTTAGAAATGAATATTAAATATCTGAATCATCAAGTGACCTCATTTCTTGGGAAGACATCCTTAGGCTTTAAATGCCATAAATATCAAGATTCATGCCTCCCATGTCTCATTAATGCCTTCCATGATGCCCTCCATGCCTCTTAATTACCCCTTCTTCCAATGTCGTGATGAGGATAATTATGAACTTAATTCCAAAAATTGAATTAATCCTCAACCACACATCTCAATCTTGAGATGAACGGTTCATGTTAATTCTAGAGATTCTCAAAAGTCTTTAAATAGGAGGCCTCACAACATCATTTTTAAGCTATTTTGGTGTAAATTTATAATGCAAAAATATCTTAAAGAAGCCATTTATACTGGTGTTACCATGCTAAATTAATTCTAAGCCAAGCCAAGCCACAAGCCAAAGGTGCCAAGGAGAAGTGGAGGTAGCCAAGCTTCCATTGCCAAGGACTTCATGAGCACAAGTCGAGCAAGCCACAATTATGAAGGCATTTGGAGCATCCAAGGAAGGTGAAGGAATTCTTGTGTTCTCATTCCTTGATTTTTAGTTGTGTTTGTCATTTTATTTTGTTAACTAAGCTCTCCTTAGTGTCTAGGCTTAGAGATGTTATGCTATTAGTGTGTTTATTTTATTTTATTTTCATTTTGGAACTAACACCATATTAACCATCTTCTCTTGAGTCAAATTCCTAGATCACAGTGTCATGGCCTATGATTCTATGAAAGAGATAAAATGGGTGACCATCCTACCATGATAATCTGCTAATAGATCTATGTCATACTATAGGTAGTGTGATTAATCCACGATCAAGTAACATCTATAACATAATCTATGGCTAATGTTGTGTGTTGCCCACTTGAATCTGAATGAATGGCTCTATATCCATAGAAGTAACCATGTGAACTATATGTGCCAAGTGATCTATCTGTGGCTATGAATGTGTAATATATCTTAAGAGTGTAGTGTGAGATACTAAGAGTGATGCAAGATGTATGATGAGGGTTTTAGAGTCATATTAGTACTCTTGTGGGTCAACTGGTGTAAAGCTCAATCCACACAAATAGTCATATGTTGTAGGTGTTGTATCATCATTTGAAATATTCTGGGAATCTATATCAACATCATGCACATATGGTAACTCAGAATTTACCATAAGGGGTAGCTATACTATGGGAGTTGCATCAACTATAGGAGTAGAAGATGATGGTGATATGAGAGTATCTATATTTCATGGAGTAATTATGATTGAAAAAGGAGCTGTATCTATAGAATTAATTGGTATTGCTATTGGTGATTATGTAGTTATAATAGGTGTAGAAACTATGACTGATGGAGTAGCTGGAATGGTTAAAACTACTATAGCTGACTGAGTATCTGAAGCTGAGGAAATAATTATAGATGGAGGAGTGTGAGATGTGTTAGTCTTTCCTACCTCATATGTATGTATTTGGTAAAGAGAAATGTAATGAGGTGGTGACTGAACTATGATATGAAGCATCCCATTTGGTGAAATAGTTGAAGATGAATCTATAATTCTATAATATCTAAATGGTTGGTTATCTACTAGCCATGTGTATAGGTATCCTTCATGGATAAACTTAACACATCAATGAAGAGTGGAAGGAATTGTCCCCATAACATGTATTCAAGGTCATCCAAGTAAAAGGTTATAATGAAGAGCTCCTAGCATGACCTAGAACTACGTAGAGAGGGGTTTGGGACCTATCATGTTATCTAAATCAATGGTGTATAATTTCTATAATGGCATATCATCAAACCCTCTAATGTTCTTATGCAAATTTTGCATGGACAACATATTTACGCCCATGGTCTGTAAAAATGTAATATTACATATATTAAGTTTAGAACCATTATCAACTAAAATTATCTTAATTGCACTGGTTTTGACTTGAGCTTGTATGAATAGTGGTAAATTTTGATTAATAATTGTCTAAGAAGATATGTTCTCATGATCAAAATAAATAACATATTCTATAGTTTTTAATGTGTTAACCACTGATGAAAAATAAGAGGGCTCTGAATCATTGGGCATATAAGTCTGAGTGAGTGCTTGATAAAGAATGTCTTTGAACACATTTACTTTCCAAAGTAGTTATAACATAGAAATATTAGCTAGTGTGTTTCTCAACTGATCAAAAATATCATATGCCTTATGCGGATCAACCTGTGTAGGGGGGTTGGGCTAGGGATGGGAGGGAATAGGAAGGTGGTGGGGTTCTTAACTATCTGAGGGAGGCATGGTAGCACATTCAGTAATATATCTAATCACATTATCTACTATTTATATAGGACTAGTAGTAGCTATGGGAGCAGAGCAAAGATAATCGATAGGTCAAGGTGGTGAAGGGATAAAGGGTGTTAACTGGGATCTTCGGTGATGGGCAGTGCCCTGGACAAGAGTAAAATGGACCATGCAACATGAATCGGTATGGGATAAAGATCTAAGGGAGGTGAGGCAAGAGGTATCTTAACATGTTTAGCATTGAATTTCTTAATATCATCCCATATTATAAAAAGTAATCATGAAATTCAAAGAATGAAACTTTGTATTAACATATGGTAAGCTTCATCATTCATGTACATGATAGGATCGAGTATGGTCTCCTTATTATTTGCAATAAATGTTTTTAAATAAACGAGATCCATTTTTGTTTTTATGTGAAATCTGATTTTAGATGTAAGGTGATACCTCAAAAGTAATGGGACTTAGTATGTGTAACTAAGGTTTTTGAAAAAAATGTTTTTTAAAAAATTACTATAGAATTTTAAAAAATTAATGTGAATTTCTAATTTAAATATGCAGGTAAAAAATCAAAAAAATTACGAAAAAACTCTTGATTTAAAGGGACCTAGTATATGCAACTAGGGATTGAAAGATATTTTTTTTAAAAATTACTATGGAATTTTAAAAATTCATGTGAATTTTTGATTTAAATGTGCAGGTAAAAAATTAGAAAAATTAGGAAGGAATTATTCCTAGGGTTTATAGGGTTTTTATGCACAAATAAAGTAAGTCAGGTTCACCAAATGATTTAAAGTTTTTGGGAATATTGGCATCTTAGTCCTATTTTAGTTAAAGGTCTAGGTTGACTAAATTACTAAATAATATTGTAATAATTTAATCACTAATTTTTATAATTTATTTGTATTTTTATCCTTTTTATAAATAACAATAAATATGGAGAAAATAAGACTTAGCTTAAAATGAATTGAAATGGTTGTTGCATGGTTTGCTATTAACTGTATAGGACTAGGACAGTGTCACAAATCAGGATCTAGTTTTCATTTTATGAAAGGATAGGACTACCAAAATAGAACACCCTAGAGTCTGGCACTATTATCCTCTTCTACCGTCATTTTTCAAACTACTCATAGAGACCTGAGTTTTTTGGGTTTTGTTCACTGTCCCTATGTGAGATTGCCTATGAAATATCAACTATTGAAAGTCTATGAAACTCCTTGTAGAGTTGATTTAATCTTCAAACTCTAGACTTCATTATGCTTTGATAAAACTTGAGAAAAAAGTGGGGGGGGGGTTAGTGTGTGTAAGATGTAATGAACATGTATCCACACTTGTTGTGTGGGTACACTACCTATATACCAATACTTTGAATATGGATCAAGCCATATGTAGTTATCCCACTTAATGTGCTTTGTGTAATAGTGTAATGTAGATGCAAAAATGCTAAACTAGGTGTGCTTGAGGTGGTTAAGGACTAGTTTGAGGATTTGGATATGCTTTAGTTGTATTGGATGGTTATATGTAGAGAATGGGGAAATTTACCTTAGTGGTTTTGCTTGTATTCTTACTTGCTTTGTAATATTTTCCAACCTCCTTCTAAATGAACTTTGAATGGGATTTTATAGATATCTATTAATCATGGGTCAAATGTATTCGTGCCAGGCTGACAAGATGAAGGATAAGAACCAAAAGGAAGTAACCATTGGAGATCAAAATGTAATTGGATAGGAATTCCAAAATAGGACGCTAAAATCCAAGTTGGGCACTCCTATCCTATAGGTAAGGGACCTGGAGGGATACGATTAGCTTGGGAAATGATGCCTGGAAGGTAGAATAACCATTTAGAAAGCTCGAGATGACTAGGAATAAACAAAAAGGTGTCTAGAAGGGTCATGAGAGAATGCAAGAAAGACCTATGGGTTGGGTGTCATAAACCACACTCACGTTACCAATTTTGACATTTTATATGACTACATGTGGTTAGATGCAAATTAATAGAGGTAGAAATACTTTGTAAAGTCTAGGTTGATTAAAATTGGAGCTTGAATAATAATGTATTTGATGTTTTAAAATGCCTTCTTATCTTGGGATGTCCATTCCAATTTCACATGCTATTCCACATAGCCTTTAGGGGTATTACTATCTTAGTAAAACTAGAAATAAAATTTCATACGAAATTAATTTTTTCAATAATTGTTTTAACTCATTTTTATTGTTAGGAAGTTGCATTTTGGAAATGGTACTAGTTCTTTGTGGATCAATTAAAATATCTTCCCAAGTGATCACGTGGCCTGATAAATTACATTCTGTGACACTAAAAATTACTCTTATTAGGGTTCAAGGAAATGCCATACCTTCTACATCTTTCAAATATCTTTTGAAAGCGATGTACATGTTTTGAATAGTGCTTAGAAAAACTATTTATATCATCCATATATATAATTATGTATTTTATAATTAACCCTTAAAAATTGAAATCCATAGGTAACTAAAATGTTGCACCTATATTGATGAAAACAAAAGGAATTATTTCATAAGTAAATGTTTCCCATTTGGTGGTTAAAGTTTTCATAATCCTATTTTCTTTGTCAATTAAGACATAGTTATAACTTGAGGATTTGTCTAGGAAAGACATTACCTCAAAGTCACTAACTATTTGAATTAATTCATCTAAGGATGGAAAAGGGTAGTTAGATTTATCAAATTCCCTATTTCAATTTCAAGAATCAACACAAAGTTTGATCTCTCCATTATTATTTTAAACATGCACCAAATAAGCAACCCATGTTAAATGTCTAATTGGGAAAATAATTTTGGTTACAAGTAGTTTTTACACTTCCTTGTAGAGGAGGGGCTCCAGAATGGGATTCATAGGTCTTTGTCATTGTTTGAAAGATTTTTTTACCTCTTTAAGTGGGATGTGTGGATAATTCCCCTTGGATCAAATATTTTCAAATCATCATATGACCATGAAATCACATATTTATATTGTTGTAACAAAAATTTCAACTCTTCTTTCTCAAACTCAAAGCAACTTAAGCCTATGTTGACATACTAAGAACTGCCAAATGATCCCAAGTTCATGGTGGGAGACTTGTGTTCATTATATTTTATCTATTTATAATTTTCCATATGAGAATCTAAGTCTAACATCCTTTCCAATGAGCCCATTCCTTTTGGAATATTATTCTCTTTAATTTTATAACTTCATCTCCCAACTCATTTTCAAGAAGGATGTTTCTATCTCTTTTGTCTATCACCTATGATTCGAAGAGACTAATGTTGTTCATAACTTCAATAATTTATTAGTCATTATCAAACACTTAAAATTTATCAATATTGTTAGGAATATATGGGAATGAAAGTAACTCAATTGAAAACATTTATAAATTTGGTTCATTCAAAGGAAATACTTTTGCAGTTAATGCTGCTAGAGAATCACCAATCTGATTTTGCTTCCTAAGAACCTCTATGATATTAAAGGCATCAAATGAATAAATTAGGTCATAGGCTTTACAATTAAATTTATTAAGATAATAAAATTTAAATTTAAAGTTACTTCTCACCTAGCTGATTATTAGTTCTAAGTCTCTAAACATGTTTACTTCCTTCACATTATGGTTTAATGCAAACTGTAATCCATATATCATGACTTCATACTAAAAAAGGTTATTAGTGTAAGATAATTGTAAATGATATAAAAAAAATATTTCTTTCCAAGATGATCAATTAATAAGAGACCTACACCTAACCCTTTTTTGGAGTGAGATCCATCATAGTATAAAGCCCACAGATTGGATGAATGCATGATTTTGTCTTTTTTATATTAACAAGCTTCATGATGAGCATGTAAATACCGATATCATATGAGAAAACATTCACATTTTAATTTATTTAATTATATTCCATGATCATGTATTTCATTTTAAGCTCACTATCCACTTGTATATGATTGGCCAAACCTCTCTGAGGTAACTGTTATCAATCAAATTTTCACCCTTTGGAAGGTAGTTCAAGCCTTCCAAAATTGATGTAACATGGAAACACTTCTAGGTTATGGGTGACCTATTAGAGAGGTGAATCTCTAGGTTAAAGGGTTATTTCCCTTGACGAACCACTTAAGATCAAACACTAATCTACCACTTGCTAGGAAAAGAGAGAGAAACCTAATCTAATAGAGGTGATGCAACAAATATGATTTGAACACTACCAACTAGCTACAAATGCACTTCAAACATGAGACTAACCTACACATGATACTACTCCAAATATTCCTCTCTACATCAATAATTATTATGAAGGTTATGAAGAATGCTTAGGCTAGGAGGACTAGTCAAGAGGTCATGCATTGAAACTAATGAAAAGATAACTCAATCAACCTTTCAAACTCCATTTGGACACTTCAAGAGAACTGAAAAAAATATTCCAAACTAAACATGAATACTAAAAAAGGACAAACACGCCTAGGAAGAAAGATTATCACTTACCAAGATAACTAGTCAAGCATGCATATTAAAACTAGTCAAAGGAGAAGGAAAAACTAGACTATTCTTATTGATCAAAGGCTTGAAAATTGGTAGGGCTTCAACATACCCAGGTGGAGGATACAATATTAGCCTATTAAGGTTCAATATATAGAGGAATGTGAGAGAGAAAGAGAGAAGGACATAGGAGAGAGAGAGAGATGACAAGAGTCTCATGAGTTATAAGCAAGAAGAGAGGTATGAAAATACCCCATTAGGTCTTCAAGGATAAGTGTTAGTCTCTTGAAGTTGCTCTTTTGCTCCAAGTGGTGTAGAAGATTTAAACCTTGCTTGACACCTTTCCTAGCTCTCAAAAATTACCCTTTACCTTGGCTTGTGAAATGACAAGTGGCCTTATTGATGGTCAGGTCATGTTGAGTTACATATTTTCTCTACTATTGACACCTTTCAACTAATCTTTGAAGTTTTCCTTTGATACATCACTTCATTCTCTTTCTAGGTGTATAGAAGTCTCTTTTTCTCACTAAGCCAATCTTGCTTACAAGTGTCAGAATTTGAGTCTATCTTCTACAATGCATTATCTCTCCATTTATGGTCTATTCACATCATATAAAACCTTTAAAAACTCATTTAGATGTCTCAAACTACCCCCAAAAACTTATTTTATACCAAAAGATCTCATTTGGCCTCATTCCTTATAACCCTACAAATGTGTAAACCTCCATATGTAGAAGAATGTATAGATTATATTGGGAAATTAAGAACATATTTGAGGACCCAATATGGATTTACAGTTCCATGTCAAGTTTTAGGTCCTGAATTTGAGTGAAAGTATCCTTTTTAGCCCATTCTCTCTCCTTAATTAGGTCTCAATTAGGCCTCCTTGCATAGAAACTAAATTTTAACTCTATAATATTCCCACACGTGTAAAAAATCAAATAAATTTGTGATTAAATTTAAAAACATCCTTAATATCCCTATATGTCATATTTAATCTCTTAACACCTTGTTCGGACCTCCTAGGTAGCTTGAAACAATCTTCTTTAGCCCTTTTCTGTACACTTGTAGTCTGCACATGCTAGCCAATTGCATGGGAAGGTACTATAGGGAGTTTTGAATGTCTTATATGTTTTCTCAAGGATTATCCAATTCATCTAGAGGCATTAAAATCATCTTCTCTCTCATCAAGTAAAACTGGTCTCTTTGGTAGCCTGAAAGCAATTTCAATCCTTAATGATTGTTCATAGAGCTCAGGGCTCCAATTATCCTCCTAATACCAGAATTTTCAAGTAAACTAGGGTAGATAACACTCCTTAGGATCATACTATCCTATTCAATCTCTCCATACTATACTAAGCAAGATAAGGTGACATCTCAGGCTAGTGAACTGCATTTTGTGATGCCAAGGATGATTGAGGCTTGTAGGTGGTGATTTTAATTTGGTTTTGAGTTTCCAATGACATCAATAGGTTTTTGAAATCCAAATTGTATTTATCCCATGATTATATTATCACATTTATTCTCCAACCTTGTTATATCCTTCATCAACTCATGCTAGGGTTTAAGAACAAGTCAATGTTAATAACCCTAGCTGACTGTGTTTGGGACTTTTCTTATTTATTATAAGATATATGACCTTATAGAATGATTTTATAAGGTATTTATCACTTCCTTATGGCCCTAAAGGATCTCATATTGACTATACAAACCATATTCCATCATAAAACTACATACATAGGGCTGTATGCTTAGTTTGGGTTCAATCAGTCCTAAGCAGATCTATCTATTTTTGCACCATTTTGTTTACTTTTGAAGCTCATGTGGAATCATGATAGAATTATATAATAACTTAAAAATTGGTTTGATTATCCTTTATACTTCAATGTTTCTTATATCAAAGACATATTTCAACCTAAGTAATTCTATGTTGTTTGGATTTAGACCCATTAGGCCTAAACATAACTTATCTACTTTTCCTCACTTTGTCATTGGGTATAAAGATATAAATGAGATCCTAATGTCATCATGAAAAAATATTAAAATGGTTTTAATTTCCTTAGACCTCTCATATACCCTTACCTCTCTCCAAACAAGTAAAATCTTCCATGGGGGAAGTCAGACCTGTAGGAATCCATTTGACTATGTGTAGGGTCTAGAGATCCCTATTTGGTCATCTTATTCTATAGCTTTTTTATGTCTCAATGTCCTCAAATGGTTTGAGTAATTTATCCACCCACCTCACATAAACTCCATTCTCACTATATGTGCACTATTTCTTCTTCTTCCTAGGTTTGAAACTAGCCTACTCTTTCTAGCAGACCTACAGGTATCTATTGAGGTGTTCTGACTGCATCTGAGGGTTTTAGGACTTCAAAGCCAATCCTTGAACCTTTTAATGACTTTTTTATATTGAGAGTTTAGAGAATTTTCAAGTTTCCCATAACCCTATATCTCTCCAAGCATACACTTGTTTCTTACCTATTTAGACCTGGCTGTAGGTGACTTTCTTTATGAGGTTGAAGTGTCAAGTCTTGCATATTGGTTTTCTTAAACTAGGTAATAGAAAATAAAATTAGCTAAACCTCATTGGAAGTTTATTTTCACTACACCAAAAGGTTCATTTTCCCCTTTTCATAGCCTTCTTATCCTCATATACATGCATGTGTATGAGTGTGAAGGCCTGTAGACCTAGTCAACTCAACTCTATTTGAATTTCAGATGGTTATGTGCTTCCATTTATTATGTTATCTCTTATACTTGCACGAGTTATGTCTTCATATCAATATTATTAATATGATTATTGGTTTATATCCAAACTGAGAACCTATAAGTTTAGCCTTGTAGGTCTGCCTTTTGCCTAGATGACTGCTAATGACAACTACTTAAGTATTAAAACTTAGAGATTCTATCAACTCTTTACCAATTTACATTACTCTCTCAGTAGTATATAGACCTTTGACTAAACATTATGACACCTCCAACTTGTCTATTTGTATGTATGTCTTGTGTTGATATAGTCAACTCATAAGCAAGGTTTGGTGTGTGAGAGTTGGAGTCTATAGTACTAATTCATATTCTTGATCATTCAAAAGAATCAATCAATGTATAATGAGTGTCAATGAGTCTAAGCTACACCTCTATATTTACAAAACACCTTTAACATGTCTAGACCCATGAGTATTCACCTATAGGTCTACAGACCTATAGGTGAAATGAGTTTGTTTAAACCATGTTGGAGAGTGCCTTTTGTGAGGTCTGTTTTGAACTTTTCCAAAATTTGAGATCATTATTCATTTTTATTTACAAAGTTAAGTCCCTCAAACAACCCAGACAAGGTAGAAACAATAATTTTTAAACATTGTTACACAGGTACTCTTGTATACATAGTCCTCAAACTAGAAGCACAATGACATTTGGAGATTAGTAAAGATAATACTTAGATGATTGGAGAAGCTGAAGGGAAAATATGGAGAAACATGCTCAACAAAATTTGGATGCATATGAACCTGTGGAAACCCTAAAATAATGGATAAACACTGACAATCACTTGCACACTATGTAAAAGAGTAACTTTATTACTTGACCAATGCATATATGGGATAGATGGTGATGAATAATGATGTAGGAGGGTTGTGTAGACCTTTTAGGATCCTATTAAATTTTCACCTTTCCTTAATGAATTCACACCTCTAACTATATTGCCCAAAATTGAGACAGAGGGGTTTTGAGTCTAAAAAAATCACTTTAGCTCCTTAGTAATTGTTCATAAATATAAGGAGATCAATCAAATGAAAAATTATACTAATTGAGAGCACATAGGGGTCCCCAACTCTTGTTAAAATATTAGAGCCCAACTTCACTTGTACAACTTGTACCATTCACTTGAAAATTGCCTTCATGAGCTTGTGAAGAGAGTGATGGGAGAGAAACATATTATTTTACAATTTTAAGACCTAAAACTTCCTTCCATGCATGATTATGACCTATATTATCTTAAATAACACTCCTAAGCTATTTCCAACTGAAAGTGAGTTCTTGAAATCCGTACAAGTGCATCAAACTTCCTTCTAAGCGTTGAATTTTAAGATTTTGACAATTTTATGACATCGTGACATAAAGGGCAGTTATATAACTAATATAATGTAATTTTAAAGTTTTTATTATGTATTATTCACTTGGGTGGGCTTTGGAATACATGAAAGTTAGCAAAAATCAACTTTTTCCTCATTTTCTCATACCTTACAGTCCATAAAAGAACCTTAAAATTTCCAAATCATCATGAAATATTTAAACAAGGTGATTAAGACATAAAATGACTTTAAGATACACATAAGGTCCTATTAAAACACTTTACCAAGTCTCATTACACCATGACATGACTAGTCTGGTACACATAGAGACAAAGTGTTACATTAACTTCTCCAAATTAACCTTAATCAATAATAATAAAGTTTTATAAAGACATTTTAGAGACCACTAAGGCATGTAATGATTTGAGAAAATATACTAAGATATGAAAAATCAAGTTTTTTCCTATAAGGGTTGACATTTTGACTTTGGGGGTCAAGATTAGTCAACAAATTGGCGATTCACTGGGGTAGCATGGCTACTATGCTAAATAGACCAATAGCCTTGTCCTTCCGTTGGGAAATGGAGTTATTTTCACTCAGATTAAAACTTGACCAAACCTTGACCATGATAATACAAACTTATTTTACCTCCAAATAAACAAAATAAAGACAACACACACCAAGTAAAGGGAACAAACACAAACATGTGCTAATTAAGCACTTAGGGAACACAACAAACCAAAAAATCAACTAACTATATACAACTGACCTGAACTTTTCTTCTTATTCTTGGGTTGAAGGGGAAGCTTGTGATATATTTTTCTCCATGAGATGAAGAATGACATGAAGTAATCTACTTCTTGGACCTTAGTCTTGTCACCTTAATTCTCTTCTTTAATGTCACTCCTTTTGACATGCTCTTAAGTGAAATTATAATAGCAATCCAATCTCCTATGAACACATAATCATAATATTCTTCAAGGTTATTTTCATGATAGTTCTTAGCTACAACCTCAACTAATGATGCTCTACCTAAGCATGCTTATTAGACCTCAATAACATCTTGAGTAACATCATACTTCTTACCAATTGCTGTAAGCTCAGTAAGCTCTTCAAGGAGCTTTGCATATTCAATCTAATCTGCATCATTATCCTAAATGAGTGTGTTTTGTTCAATTTATTCATAATATTTATTTTAAAAGGAAATGTACCTTTGTAAATAACTTCAATCTCTTGAAGAAGTTCAATATACTGCCACCAATCATCTTTGTCCCTTTATCTTTGATCAATATGAACAAGACCAATTAAAAGAGAGAATTCATCTTTCTCTATAAGGGATACATGATTGATAAGAGTTTCAAATTTTGTTTTATATTCATGATGTGATTGCAAGGAATTTCTTTCAAGTTCATCTTCTTTCTCGTTGTGCACTATGTCAACCTCAACTTGTTTGCTTAAAGAGCCTTCAACATTAAGGCCAACTAAAACCTCATCAAGCTTGGATGAAATTGGATCATGCCATTACAACCTTATTTTAGAACATCATCCCTAAAAATTGAAATGCCTCTTTCTTCCCCAAGTGGGGTACCAATGAATATCTCCTCATCAAACTCACTTGAAGCATATTCATTACATTCTCCTTGACATTCAATTATAGCTACAACTTCTTCCTCATTTGCTTCCCATAAGATAGATTCCTCTTCAAGAAGGGATGTGGTAGGAGGGTGATGAATAGGTGAATGAGTTGGAGAGGGATTATGAGGTATGGTAGATGGATCATGAATGGGCTTGGGAATGGAGGGAATAATTTGAAAAATTAGGGTCTTGGATATGGAGGATTCTTGAAGGAACTCTTAAAGGGAAAGCAAGTTGAGTTGGATAATGGTGTTAGGGTGTGGAGCTAAAAGCTTCACCCGAATGCAAGCATGGAGGAGGATTGCAGAGTCATAGTCGCTGACGTCGGCAGGCCACACCGATGTCAGGCAGGGTCGACAGAAGAGCAACTGACATCAGCAAGATATCGGTCGATGTCGATCACCTCCAGGAAGACAGGGACCAACGTCGATCGCTTGTGTGGTTCCAGAACTACTGTTGATGAACAGTCAGTTAAGTGAACGGCCAATTTGCATGATGAAGATGAGTTTGAAGTCTTGAGCCACAAGTCTAATTAGTGTATGCATGAGATCTATATAATAGACTCATGGGCTGTATTGTTAAGTGTTGAACTTGTAGAAGAGCTATGTAGAGCTTGGAGAGTTCTTCCCATGGTGGAATCAAGTAGGATTCCCCATGTATGTAAGATCAAGTTTGATATGCAGGGTGTTGCAGGATCATGGAGGAGATCTACATGTGATAAGTAAGATCAGGTTGGTTGTAGGGATGTGTGTATGTGAGGGTCAGAAGAGGATCAACAAGGGAGCAAGATCAGGGTGACAGCAATACATCAGGAGCAGGATCATGGTGAGATCTACTTGGAGTATCGGTTCGTACTCGATTGTACTAGACGTACAATGAGGTGAACAACAGCTTGTGTTAGCTGTGTGTTGTGAGCTATGAGAGAAGATTACTTAGGTGGGAAGATTACTTGGAGCCCTTGAGGAGGAAGCCTCACAGAGGTGGAAGAAGAGTGTGATCTCTTTATTGTAATTTCCTTTGTAATGAGTTGAATACAATTGTGTGTTGCCTCTCATATTCTGTGTGTTTTCTCATTGATAGTTATTTGTTCTTCTGGTTTTTGCATGTTTAAGTTGCTTATACAAAGGTAATCATGTGTGCTCTTAAATCTGACAAGTTGTGTCAGAGCTTTGGGGAATTTTGGTCCTATAAATTGGTATCAGAGCTAGGTTGGACATTCTCAGAGCGAGTTTGACTAACAGATGGCCCAGATCTATTAAGTGTTTGTTGATTACAAGTTACTCACAAGGGTTGCTATTTGAGTGGGAGTATAACAAGGTAGAAGAAGGTAAACTGAGAATGAATAAATTTAGACATAGGGTAAGCACCACAAGGAGTGTGGTGGGTAGTCTTCAAGTGGGAGATTAAAGAAGAATACAAGCCAGGATGCAGATTAGACAGAGTAATGGAATGGGTACGGGCGCAGCTGTTTATCTCCAAGTGGGAGATTGTTAGGGTGTGGAGCTAAAAGCTTCACCTGAATGCAAGCATGGAGGAGGATTGTAGAGTCACAGTCGCTGACGTTGGCAGGCCACACCGATGTCGGTCAGGGTCGACAGAAGAGAAACCGACATCAGCAAAGGATCGACTGACATCGGTCACCTCCAAGAAGACAGGGATCGATGTCAATCGCCTGTGGCAGTCAGAACTGCTGTTGATGAATAGTCAGTTAAGTGAACGTGTAGTTTGCATGATAAAGACCAGTTTGAGTCTTTGAGCTACTTGTCTAAATCAATGTATGCATGAGATCTATATAATAGACTCATGGGATGTATTGTTAAGTTTTGAACTTGTAGAAGAGCTATGTAGAGCTTGGAGAGTTCTTCCCATGGTGGAATCAAGTAGGATTCCCCATGTATGTAAGATCAGGTTTGATATGCAGGGTGTTGCAGGATCATGGAGGAGATCTACATGTGATAAGTAAGATCAGGTTGGTCTGCAGGGATGTGTGTATGCGAGGGTCAGAAGAGGATCCACAGGGGAGCAAGATCAGGGTGACAACAATACATTAGGAGCAGGATCATGGTGAGATCTACTTGGAGTACCAGTTCGTACTCGATTGTACAGGAGTACAATGAGGTGAACAATAGCTTGTGTTAGCTGTGTGTTGTGACCTATGAGAGAAGATTGCTCAGGTGGGAAGATTACTTGGAGCCCTTGAGGAGGAAGCCTCACAGAGGTGGAAGAAGAGTGTGATCTCTTTATTGTAATTTCCTTTGTAATGAGTTGAATACAATTGTGTGTTGCCTCTCATATTCTGTGTGTTGTCTCATTGATAGTTATTTGTTCTTCTAGATTTCGCATGTTTAGTTGCTTATACATTGGTAATCATGTGTGCTATAAAATATGACAAGTTGTGTCAGAGCTTTGGACAGGGGTTGCTATTTGAGTGGGAGTATAGCAAGGCAGAAGAAGGTAAGATGAGAATGAAGAAATTTAGACATAGGTGTAACACCACAAGGAGTGTGGTGGGTTGTCTTCAAGTGGGAGCTTGAAGAGGAATATAAGCTAGGATGCAGAATAGACAAAGTAATGGTATAGGTACGGGTGTAGCTATTTATCTCCAAGTGGGAGATTGTTAGGGTGTGGAGCTAAAAGCTTCACCTGGATGCAAGCATGGAGGAGGATTGCAGAGTCACAATCATCGACATTGGTAGGCCACACTGACATCAGGCAGGGTCGACAGAAGAGCAATCGACATCGATAGGATATCGGCTGACGTCGATCACCTCCAGGAAGACAGGGACCAACATCGGTCACCTGTGTGGTTCCAAAACTACTGTTGATGAATAGTCAGTTAAGTGAACGGCCAGTTTGCATGATGAAGATGAGTTCGAAGTCTTGAGTTGCAAGTCTAATTAGTGTATGCATGAGATCTATATAATAGACTCATGGGCTGTATTGTTAAGTGTTGAACTTGTAGAAGAGCTATGTAGAGCTTGGAGAGTTCTTCCCATGGTGGAATCAAGTAGGATTCCCCATGTATGTAAGATCAGGATTGATATGCAGGGTATTGCAGGATCATGGAGGAGATCTACATGTGATAAGTAAGATTAGGTTGGTCTGCAGGGATGTGTGTATGCGAGGGTCAGAAGAGGATCGATGGGGGAGCAAGATCAGGGTGACAACAATACATCAGGAGCAGGATCATGGTGAGATCTACTTGGAGTACCGGTTCGTACTCGATTGTACTGGACGTACAATGAGGTGAACAATAGCTTGTGTTAGCTGTGTGTTGTGACCTATGAGAGAAGATTACTCAGGTGGGAAGATTACTTGGAGCCCTTGAGGAGGAAGCCTCACAGAGGTGGAAGAAGAGTGTGATCTCTTTATTGTAATTTCCTTTGTAATGAGTTGAATACAATTGTGTGTTGCCTCTCATATTCTGTGTGTTTTCTCATTGATAGTTATTTGTTCTTCTGGTTTCCGCATGTTTAAGTTGCTTATACAAAGGTAATCATGTGTGCTCTTAAATCTGACAAGTTGTGTTAGAGCTTTGGGGAATTTTGGTCCTATCAAATGGATACTTCATTCTCTTCAACAATCACTTCACCTTTCTCATAGCCTTCTTGAGGCTCTTCAATAGCTACAAATTGATTTTCAATATTATCAACTAGAATATCCTTCTTGTTTTGAAAACCTTCTTGGCTAGATCTCCAAGATGGAGTAGTTTGAGGTACTTGAGGAGAGGGAAATGGAGCTTGAATAGGCTCAAGGTTTTATTTTAATTTAATATATTGAACTTGTCTCTCTCTCTCTCTCTCTCTCTCTCTCTCTCTCTCTCTCTCTCTCTCTCTCTCTCTTCTCCCAATACTTCATTACTTGGTTCCAAGTTGGGACTTTGAAACTAGTAGGTTCTCTTAGAGATTGAATTGGCTCTCTTGGAGGTTCTACTTAAGGATAGTCAATGTTTTCATGAACATAAGGAGTATAGGAAGACTAATAAGAAACACAAAGGGGATCATGAAACTCTTGATCAAGTTCATTTTTTGACTTTGTCAAATCACCATCCTCTCTAATACAAAATCACACAACTCATTCTTCTCCAATGGATCATTAGATACAGTTGTAAACCACCTAATCACTTCCTTATATTGGGAAGTAGAGTAAAATTTTCTTGACAATTATAATACTTTACTCTCCATTTCATCCATTCCATCTTGAAAGATTGGGAAGCTAGTAGAGGAGGAGGAGGATAACATGGTTAAATACAAGGTTGTTCATATGATTTATCATAGTCATATGGGGATGATGTAGGCTGATCATAAGACTAATATGGTGAATAAGGAGGGAAAGAGTGATGTTATTGGTATTAATGAGGATGACAAGATTCATAAGGATTCTAAGGTATGTAGTTGGGCTACCAAGGAGGCTGGTAAGGTTTACTACAAGACAAATAGGAACCATCATACTAATGGTAAGGTTTATTATAGGACTAGTAAGGATTATGTTGAGGTTGAGAGGAGTGATATAGGCTTGAGGAACTTCACCAAATTGAATTTTAATGTAAACTCATCCTTAACAACCTCATCAAGATAAGGAAATGAAGATAAAACTTACTTTAAACAAGTGACTGGCCTGATAGAACTAGATGGTAATGCATATAGTCACCATTGACATTTTGAATGCCTCCATAAGATGATATATATAAGAACAACACCAAGAATCCTTCCACAACTTCAGACCTTAGTCCCACTGGGTGTGCCAAAACTATTATCAATCAAATTTTCACCCTTTGAAAGGTAGTTAAGGCCTTCCAAAATTGATGTAACATGGAAACACCTCAAGGTTATGGGTGACATCTTGGAGATGCAAGTATTTAGGTTAAAGGTCTAGATCCCCTTGATGAATCACTTAGGCTTAAACACTAATCTACCACTTGCGAGGAAAAGGGAGAGAAACCTACTCTAATAGAGGTGATGAACCAAATATGATTAAGCCACTACCAACCATTTGAAAATTTACTTCAAACATGAGACTAACATGTGCATGACACTACTCCAAATTTTTCTCTCTACATTAATGTTTATTATGAAGGTTATGAAGAATGCTTGGGCTAAGAAGACTGGTCAAGAGGTCATGCATTGCCACTAATGAAAAGATAACTTACTCAATATTTCACACTCCATTTGGACACTTAAAGAGACCTGTAAAAATTATTCCAAATTGAACATGAATTTTAAATAAGGAAAAACATGCCTAGGAAGCAAAACTATCATTTAACAAAATCAATTAGTCAAGCATACATATTAAACTAGTTAAATGAGAAGGTAAAACCAAACTATTCTTATTGATAAAAGGATTTTAAATGGGTAGGGATTCACCATACCCAGGTGGAGGATAGAATCTTAGAATCTTATATATATATATATATATAGAGAGAGAGAGAGAGAGAGAGAGAGAGAGAGAGAGAGAGAGAGAGAGAGAGAGAGAGAGAGAGAGAGAGAGAGAGAGAGAGAGAGAGAGAGAGAGAGAGAGAGAGAGAGAGAGAGAGAGAGAGAGAGAGAGAGAGAGAGAGAGAGAGAGAGAGAGAGAGAGAGAGAGAGAGAGAGAGAGAGAGATGAAAAGTGTCTTATGAGTTAAAATAAATAAGAGAGGTATGAATTTACCCCATTATGTCTTTAAGGACAAGTGTTGGTATCTTAAAGATGCTCTTCTGATCCAAGTGGCATGAAAGTTTTAAACCTTTCTTGACACCTTGCCTAACTCTCCAAAACTACCCTTGCCTTGGATTTTGGAATGACAAGTGGAATTATTTATGTTAAGGTCATGTTGATTTAAATTTTTTCTTTTCTCTTGACACCTTTCAATTGATCTCTAAAGGTTCCCTTTGACACATCACTTCATTCTCTTGCTAGGTGTCTAGAAGTCTCTTTACATCACTAAGCCAATCTTGCTTACAAGAGTAAAAATTTGAGTTTATATTATATAATGCATTATATATACATGGATGGTCTATTAACATAATATTAGACTTTAAAAACCTCATTTGGAGGTCTCAAACTACCACCAAGAACTTATTCTGTAATGAAAGCTCTCATTTGGTTTCATTCCTTATAACCTTAAAAATGTGTAAACCTCCTTGTGTATAATAATGTATGTAGGATATTTGAAAATTAAGCACATATTTGAGGATACATTATTAATTTATAGATCCATTTCAAATTTCGAGTCCTGAATCTGAGTGGAAGTGTCCTTTTTAGCCCATTCTCTCTCCTTAATTAGGCCTCCTTCCCTAGAAATAGACTTTTGACTTTTTAGGATTCCCACACATGTGAAACCTCAAATAAACATATGATTAAATTTAAGGACATACTTAGGATACTCTATGTCAAATTTAAGCTCTTAACGCCTTGTAAGGACCTCCCAAGTAGTTTGAAATAATCTTCTTTGGCCCTTTTTCGTACACATGTAGTCTGCATGTGCCAACCAATTACATAGGAAGGTACTTAGGGCAGATGGAAAGGTAATAAATATTGTTTCAAGGATTATTCAATTAATATGGAAGCATTAAAATCATCTTCTCTCTCAATGAGTTAAAATTAGTCTCTCTAGTAGCCTAAAACCAATTTCAATCCTTAATGATTGTTTATAGAGCTCAAGGATCTAATTGTCCTCTTAATGACACAAGTTTTAAGTATACTAGGGTAGATAAATGTCCTCATGATCCAAAGGTCCCATGGAATCTTTTCATACTGTACTGATCAAGAGAAGGTGACCTCTTAGGTTGGTAGACTACATTCTATGATGTTAAAGAGGATTGAGGCCTATATGTGGTGATTTAAGTTTGGTTTTCAGTTTCCAATGACCTAAATAGGTCTATGACATCCACATTGGCTTGATACCATGATTATTTTATGACATTTATTCTCCAACCTTTCTATATCCTTGATCATTCATGTAGGGTTTAAGAATAAGTCAATGCTGGTGACCTTAGCTGATTGTGTTTGAGACTTTTCTTCTCTGTTATAAGATATAGGACCTAATATAATGTTTTTCTAAGGTATTTATCACTTAATTAGGGCCCTCAAGGATCTCATATCAAATATACGAACCATATCCCATTATAATAGTTCATGCATAGGGTTGAATGCTTGGTCTAGGTTCAATTAGTCCTAAGCAGACCTATCTACCTTTGCACCATTTTGTTTACTTTTGAATATCATGTGGAATCATGATAGAATTAGAGGATCACTTAAAAATTGGTTTGATTCTCATTTATACTTATATGTTTCTTAGATAAAGACATATTTCAACCCAAACAAGTATGTGTTGTTTAGATTTAGACCTATTAGGTCTGAACAAAGCTCACTTTGTCATTGGGTCTGAGGTTCTAAATGAGATCCTAATATAATAATGAAACCATATTCAAATATTTTTCATTTCCTTATACATCTCAAAGACCCTTACCTCTCTCCAAAAAAGTAAAATATTTCATGAGGGGAGTCGGACCTGTAGGCATCCATTTGACTATGTGTGTCGGGTCTAGAGATCCCTGTTTGGTCATCTTATTTTATACCTTATTTAGGTCTCAATGTCCTCAAATGGTTTTAAAAATTTGTACACCCACCTCATATAAACTCCATTCTCACTATATGTGCACTAATTTTTCTTCTTCTTAAGTTTAAAACCAACCTACTCTTTCTAGTAGACCTGTAGGTATCCATTGAGGTCTTCTAACTGGATCTGAGGGTTTTAAGACTTCAAATCCAATCCTTAAACCTTTAAATGATTTTTTTCTATTGAGAGTTTAAATCCTTTTCAATTTGACCATAACCATATATCTCTCCAAGCATACATTGTTTCTTGCTTGTTTAGACTTGGCTGTAGGTGACCTTCTTTATGAGGTTGAAGTGTCAATTCCTAAATATTGGATTTATTGAACTAGGTCATGGAAAATAAAACTAGATAAACCTCATGGGAATTTTCTTCTCACTACACCAAAATATTCATTTCCCCCTTTTCATATCATTATCAACTTTTGCCTTCTTATCCTCATATGCAGGCCTGTGTATGAGTGTTAAGGCCTATAGACCTAGTCAACTCAACTCTATTTGAATTTCAAATGGTTATGTGACTCCATTTATCTATTCTATCTCTTGTACTTACATGATTTGTGTCTCCATATAAATCTTATTCATATGATTATTGGTTTATATCCAAACTGAGGACCTATAAGTTTAGACTTATAGGTTTGCCTTTTACCTAGATGACTACCAAGGACAACTTCTTAAGTATTGAAACTTAGAGATTGTATCAATATTTACCAATTTACATCACTCTCTCAATAGTCTATATACATTTTACTAAACATTATGACACCTCCAACTTGTCCATTTGTATGTACAACTTGTGTTTATATAGTCAACTCATAAGCAAGGTTTGGTGTATGAGAGTTGGAGTCTATAGTACTCATTCATATTATTGATGATTCAAAATAACTAGTTAGTGTCTAATGAGTGTTTATGAGTCTAAGATATACTTATATATTTACAAAACACCTTCAACATGGCTAGACCCATGAGTATTGACCGATAGGTCTGTAGACTTGTGAGTGAAATGAGCTTGTTTAAACCCTGTTGGAGAGTGACTTTTGTGAGGTTTATTTGACCTTTTCAATTTTTTTCAGATCATTATTCATGTTTATTTATGAATTCAAGGCCCTAAATCAACCTTAAAAATGTATAAACAATAATTTTCAAACATTGTTACACAGGCGGTCCTTTATACATAGTCCTCAATCTAGAAGCACAATGACATTTGGAGATTAATACATATAGTAATAAGATGATTGGAGAATATTAGCTGAAGGGAAAATATGGATAAACATTTTCAACAACATTTGGATTCATATTAACCCTGTGTCAACCTTGAAACAATAGATAAACATTGATAGTCACTTGCACACTATACAGAAGAGTAACTTTTTTGCTTGACCAATGCATATATGGGAAATATGGTGATGAATAATGATGTAGGGGGGTTATTTATGTATCTAATAATCCTTTTAAATGTTTACCTTGCCTCCATGAATTTACACTTGTAATTATGTTACCCAAAATTGAGACAGTGGTGTTTTGAGTCTCAAAAATGCACCTTAGCTCCTTAGCGATTGTTCATAAAAATAATGAGTTTAATAAAACAACCAATTACACTAATTGAGATCCCATAGTGGTCCCCAAATATATTCAAAATCTTAGGCCCCAAATCCACTTGTATGGCCTATACCATTCACTTCAAAATTACCTTATGAGCTTGTGAAGAGAGTGATGGGAGAGAAAAAGAGTATTCTACAATTTTGAGACCTAAAAATTATTTATATGCATGATTATGACCTTTAGAAGTTAAACAGACACTCCTGAGCTATTTTCACTTGAAAGTGAGTTTGTGAAATCTGTACAAGTGCATCAAACTCCCTTCTAAGCATTGAATTTCAAGTTTCTGACCATTTTATGACATTATAACGTAAAGGGAAGTTATATAATTGGTCAAAGGTAATTTTAAAGTGTATTTTATGAATTATTCACTTGGGTGGGCTTTGGCATACATGAAATTTAGCAAAAATCACATTTTTCCTCATTTCCTCATACCTTAAAGTCCACAAAAGAACCTTAAGCTTTACAAATCATCATGAAATGTTTAAACAAGGTGATTAAGACATAAAATGACTTGAAGAGACACCTAAGGGCCTATGACACCACTTGACCAAGTTTCATTGCACCATGACATGACTAGGCTAGTACACATAAAGACAAAGTGTTACCTTAAGTTCTCAAAATTAACCTTGATCAATGCTAATAAGGTTTTATAAAGACTTTTTAGAGACCACTAAGGTGTGTAATGACTAGATAAAATCTACTAAGATGTGACAAATCAAGTTTTTTCCCATAGGGGTTGATGTTTTGACCTTGTGGGTTAAAATTAGTCCATAGTAACCACATGTGAGAAAAATCAGTAGCCATATAACCATTAAACATTTAGGACCAATAATTAATTAAAAACATCACATACACCTCAGGGATATCTAATAATTTTGTGTATAAATTTTTATATCTAATGCTTATATTCTAATTACATATGAATATTTAATAATTCTTAATCCAATTTGACTTAAATTTTATCTAATTGAACTACAATTTTATTTGACTTAATTAGGATAAGCCAAGAATTTTATAGATACCTAAAAGCATGACATTGGATGAGGCACCTAAATAAACAAAAAAATGTGAATATTCTTCCCAAAAATCCTAATGGTAAGGATAAAATAAGGAACCTTAACCTTGGTCTTATGAATTACTACATTTGCATGTGGTGTATTTTGTTTGTTCAAATTAGGTTTCTCAATTAATGATTTCAAAATATGTTATGATGTTGGGTAATTAGAGATACTCTATTTAAGTTAATGTTTTTCTTGATATTAGTCATGTCTTCCAATGTGTTATATTTACCCTTTATGAAAATAGGTTGTGACTTTATTGAAGGACATTGATCACTTCTCAATGAAGGAAGAGGGTCATTGTTTGCTTTAGGATAAGGGGTTATAACACTATTATTTGGTGGAATGAATGTAGTAAGGGGATGTTTTTATTATGTTATGATTCTCAATGAATAATTATTTAATTGGTACTATTTAGAAACATGTACTTTGGTATTTTCTTTAGGTTCATTATCTTCTTCATTGGGAAATTAAAACATTATAACATCATGACTATTATAGGTGCTAACAATATGTTCAAAGGATTAGATGTACTATCTATGTTGTGGTTATTAGGGGTCACTTGTTATCCTTTGATTTTATTTTTGAATATCTCTAAAGCATTACAAAACTCCACATGGTCCAAGTCTCCATGTTGGGCAGTGCTGTGTACCCTACACCAATTAGAAAGGCCTCTTTAGAGATATTGATTTTAGGAAATTGATTTCATGATGGATTTAGGTTTTTAGGATGATTATATCTCAAATAAGTGAAATTCTAAGCTATGTTATCCTTATCCATGTTATCGACCTATTTTTGAGGCTCAAGAAGTTGTTAATTTTTTATAGCATGGGCTATATTGCATCAATTTATCCTTTTGTTGAATAGTAGGATATGGACTGAGTATTGTTAATAACAAGAATAAAATATTGATTATTATTTTGTATTGGGTTTTATTCTTTGATAAAACCATGTTATTGATCAGGAACAATGTGTCTTAAGGGTAAGGCATTAGTTTATTAGGATTGGATTGATTAGAGGATCATTTTGGTTGGAGTTTGGGATATGATTTAACATTAGTATGTTATGATTAAGGTTGGGAATTATTTGTCATTAAGGGTTGAGTTTCCTATCAATGTTGATAGCATCAACATAGGCTACTAGTAAGTTATTAATTTGTACAACATGTTTGAGTAATACAATAGTCATTGGGTCCAAGACATTTTTTTACATCATAAGGGCAAGGAGCTTTAGGCTAGTATAAGGGAGTAATATGAGTATACATATTATAGAATATTGAATTGAAAGTTTTTATAGACTCATTGGATTATATTATTATAGAAAATTATTAGTAGAAGACACTAGGATCCATTATTCTTCCAAATTGGGCTAGGAAGGTTTATGCAAATGTATTCCAGTTCTTAATTGAATTCTTAGGAAGATTAAGGAATTGTACATAATAACATATTGGAATGAGAAAGGGAAGAGTATATTAAAAATACATTCATTTTATACATTCAAAAATTTAAGATTGGATTTTAAATATGTGACATTCTTTTTCGCTATTTTAGCACCATCAAGAGAAAAACAAGGGATATATCTTTCATGATTCATTGGGAGATCATGAATATCCATAGACTATTAATCCAGGAAACCATGGGTATAAACAATCTTAGGTTTGGGTCAACTAGTGAACTTGGTTGAGTCCATGAGACTCTTGGTCTTCTCTTGTTAGACCAAGGTTTTTGGTTTACCTATAAGGGTCAAATTAAAAGTAGGCTAGACTCAGATGAAGATTTAGTTAATCATGTAGGAGTATCCAAATTGGTTCACCTTGAATCTGTATAAGGTAGGAAACTTATTGATAGTTATGGTCACTCCTTCTAGTGCCAACTAGCCTATTGATGTAGGTTTATGACCCACTCAAATGGGACAATGGGTTTTCACTCTCTCATTTTAGGATCACAAAAGTAACCTAGGGGATGAGTTTTAGGTATATATAGTTTTTTAGATAGCCAAGTGGTGGTAATAATAGTTGAGCAATAGAACTATTACTTATTGATAAAATCCTTCCTCTGATACCAACTATTAGGACCCGGAAGCACCATTGATTACCAAGCAACTAAACATGCAGAATTTAAACCAGTATCACAAGTAACTAGAATTCAGAAATAACACAAAATATGAGAGATAATACCCAATTGTATTAATAATCTTCCAGAAGGAAATACAACAAAGAAGATGCCACAATCTTCTTCCTTACATCTCTAGAGCTCACACACATCTAGAGCATAAACAGTAAATCTCTTTAAGAGCTCACTCTCTCTCTTATGGTCCCAACACACAACTCAAACACAAAGTTGGTGTTCACCTCCAACCAGTCAGTATCTCTACTACCAGTACACAAGTGCTCCACGCACTCCACCAGTGCTCCACACACTCCAAGTACTCAACGTACTCCAAGTAGATCTCCCATGAACTTGCAACAACCTGCAACTCAAATGATCTTAATTTGAAAGGAACTACCTTGCCTTCCTCTTTGCTTTATAACTGAGTACACACCGTACTCCAAGTAGATCCCACCTGATCTTGCTGCTTGTTGTGTTGCTGTCACCTTGATCCTACTACCACCTGTAGATCAACCTGGTTTTGGACACCTACAAACCTTAGACCTCGCACACACGAACACCTGCAGATCAATGATCTTACTTACCATGTAGATATCCAAACGTGGCCTTGCACACCTACTGACCAAGATCCTACATACATGAAGAATCCTTTTGATTCTCCAAACTAGCACCCACACTTGGCACTGTGACACTAGGAGGAACACACCTTGCTCTCTTCACACACAGAAGGAGCTAATGTTTGCTCTCTTAATCTCTAGCACAAATTACAATACAGCCCATGATTCTATTATATAGATCTCATGTAAATAATAATTAGACACCTAATTACAATAATTAGATCCACAGCTCAAGACTATAATTAGCCTTCTTCATGCAAACAACCAGTTCGTTAATGAACTGTCCGTGGAACTCACAATTTGAAACCGTATAGGCGATCGACGTCGATCCCTGTCTTCCTGATGGTGACCGATGTCGGCCGATCTCTGACCATCATTGGCAGCTTCCTGTCTTTACCTGACCGATGTCAGTGACTGTGACACTTAGTGCCCTCTTCCAATGTCTGCATTAGTGAAGCTTTTAGCTCCACAACCTAACAATCTCCCACTTGGAGATAAAAAAACTACACTATACCTGTACCTATACCCCATCTAATCTGTTTCCTAGCTTGTATCCCTCTTCAATCTCAATCCTGAAGACCAACCACCACATAACCTGTCATCCGAGTAACCTGCCACATCTGAACCTACAAAACCATGTAGTGAAGTCCTGACCCTGCATAGCATGTATACCTACTGCTGGTCCCTCTCAAATACCTGAGAATCCACTTCCCTAAATTGGCTCCTAACTCTTTGACAGCTCCCACTATTGGGGAAAACTCAGGTCTATACTAGACCTCATGTGATTTCAGACATTGAACTGTCCAACCCTTGGTGTGCTCCAGTTCTGCATCCTGTGTATTGAACCTTGCCAACACCTGATTCACATCAGCTCCCACTAGAGATAAAATCACCCTGTGATCTTCCATGTCTCTCATGCCAAAGAATTTCGCTGCTCCAAATTCCTCATGACATGCCACTGAACTAACCTTACCCTTAGCTCAACAAAACCCTGTATGTCTGAACCTGCACCAAACATACCATCCACATATAGTAAAAGGATAATGTTGCAACCATCATCCACCTGGTAAGACAAACACAATGGTTATACTGACATTGACTAAAGCCTGCTTTGTCATCCAACTGGTACCACCTGTCAGCCCTGTACCACTGCCCTGCAGCTTGCTCAAGACCATATGACCTGGCCTTCTATCTCACATGTCCATTCTCTCTATTCTTTAACTAAGGTATCCATTCATCTTTTAGTGCTTTCTTCTGGCTGGAAACCCTACCAAATCTCCCATTTGGTTCTACATCCTATTCATGCCATGCTCCCACTATTTCTTGGATCCTTCCTGCTCTACAGTGAGCAACGAGTATAAAGAAGAGGAACAACAAATTTGAGGCTTACTTACCACTTTCAGTCCTCCATATGGGCATTTGAGACTCCTTGACAGCTTGCTATTCACCCAAAATTTGTTACAATGATCGACCTCGATCACCACACAATTTGCATCCGACCGACGTTGATTCCCATGCGACTATCCTTTCTACCGACACTGGTTTTTTGATTGACATCGGTCTTACTTGGTCACCGACGTCAGTTCCCTAATCGATGCTGATAGCCACCCTACTTGACACCACCGGCTCTGGTCTGCACATGACCGACATTGGCACCTGTTTGTTTGACGCTGGTTCCCCTTGACCGACGCTGGTAACTGTGTTCGCCTGTAAGTGATCACTTTTCACCTGTGAGCTTTCCATGGATCAAAACCCTATCCAAACCACCCTGCTCAGAGATGTCCAACCTTCTCCACTGATCTCTATCTGTCATCTCCTCCAAAAACACCAAGGCTTTCCAGTTCTTAAGTCTGTCAAACACATCTGACTTCCTCTTAAGAACATGCATCTCCTTCTTGCTCATGTGACCAAGCCTACAAAACCACGTCTTCACAACAGTAGAAGAATTAGTAATATAAGTAGATAGATAAAGAGTACCTACTTTCTTACCACATGCTAATTCAAGTGCATCTGCTGTGAGAGTTCTTGTGCATCTCTCATCACCCAACTTTCTTGAAGCAATTAGCCGCATCTTCAAGACTGAGACCTGCATGACCTCCTTCAACACCCATGTGTTGGTTGCCTACAATTTTAGCTTCACTTCCCCTTTGCCAATACTTTGACAAGGCTCATCAACCCCTCTAATTGGGACTGCATGGAAAGAGGCAACAAAATATATAGAACAAGATTCTACTTTATCCAAGAAACATCCCAGAGCATCCTGTGTAAGCAACATCTGCTTCTTTAGTTCCTTCATGCTGATCTGCTACCAACCAACAATCTTTCTTTACCTGCTCTTTCTTTCCATAACACCGTAATTGATCATTCGTGCCTTTGAATTCCTCTATTTTTAGTGTACTTTCTTCTACCGTTGCTATACTTCCACTCAATCAGAAACCCCTGAGAGTGACCTGTAACCAAACACAAACTAGCTCCCTACAACCTTAGCTCTGATACCAACTGTTAGGACCCGAAAGCACCATTGATTACCAAGAAACTAAACATGCAGAATTTAAACCAGAATCACAAGTAACTAGAATTCAGAAATAACACAGAATATGAGAGACAATACCCAATTGTATTAATACTCTTCCAGAAGGAAATACAACAAAGAATATGCCACAGTCTTCTTCCTTACATCTCTAGAGCTCACACACATCTAGAGCATAAACATTAAATCTCTTCAAGAGCTCACTCTCTCTCTTACAGTCCCAACACACAACTCAAACACAGAGTTGGTGTTCACCTCCAACCAGTCAGTATCTCTACTGCCAGTACACAAGTGCTCCATGCACTCCACAAGTGCTCCACGCACTCCACAAGTGCTCCACGCACTCCACAAGTGCTCCATGCACTCCAAGTACTCAACGTACTCCAAGTAGATCTCCCATGAACTTGCAACAACCTGTAACTCAAATGATCTTACTTTGGAAGGAACTACCTTGCCTTCCTCTTTGCTCTATAACTGAGTACACACCATACTCCAAGTAGATCCCACCTGATCTTGCTCCCTGTTGTGTTGCTGTCACCTTGATCCTGATACCACCTGCAGATCAACTTGGTTCTGCACACCTGCAAACCTTAGACCTTGCACACACGAACACCTATAGATCAATGATCTTACTTACCATGTAGATCTCCAAATGTGGCCTTACACACTTGCTGACCAAGATCCTACATACATGAAGAATCCTTCTGATTCTCCAAACCAGCACGCACACTTGGCACTGTGGCACTAGGAGGAACACACCTTGCTCTCTTCACACACAGAAGGAGCTAATATTTACTCTCTTACTCTTTAGCACAATTTACAATACAACCCATGAGTCTATTATATATATCTCATGCAAACAATAATTAGACACCTAATTATAATAATTAGATCTACAGCTCAAGACTATAATTAGCCTTCTTCATGCAAACAATCGATTCATTAACTAACTGTTCATGGAACTCACAGTTCAGAACTGCATAGGTGACCGACGTCAATCCCTGTCTGCCTGGGGGTGACTGACGTCGACTGATCTCTGACCGTCATCGGTAGCTTCTTGTCTCCACCTGACCGATGTCGGTTGGCCTGACCAACGTTGGTGACTGTGACACTCAGTGCCCTCCTCCAATGTCTACATCAGTGAAGCTTTTAGCGCCACAACCTAACAGATAGTTATGGTCACTCCTTCTAGTGCCAACTAGCCTATTGATGTGGGTTTATGACCCACTCAAATGGGATAATGGGTTTTCACTCTCTCATTTTATGATCACAAAAGTAACCTAGGGGATGAGTTTTAGGTATATATAGTTTTTTAGATAGCCAAGTGGTGGTAATAATAGTTGAGCAATAGAACTATTACTTATTGATAAAATCCTTCCTAAATATCAAATTAATCTAACCGGTTGACATACAAAACTAACTAAATCATGGATATTTATAATGATTCTTGTATAAAAATTCAATTTTAATGAAGAAACATAAATTAGAGATAAGGGAAGGGCATAAAAGAGTGTTTCTTAAGCTTTATAAAGAAAAACCAACTTATATTGAACACTTTATGTAATTCACAATATGTTGATTCAATATCCACTTAAATCTAGCTAGTGTTTAGATTAATACAAATATAGTTGAGAGTCTAAGGAATACTTAATTGTGAATATATCCTATAATGTTATTTTGATTGATAATTAACCATAGAAAATTGCTATGACAACACATCTAACCAAAAAATCAATTTTATAATGAAAGATTCATCAAAGAATAGGTAAATTAGTTAATCATTAAATTTAACTAATCTATAATAGATAATTTAAATTCATACATTGATCAATTTAACCAAAACATCTTATGCATAAATTCATATTTAAGAAGGCCAAAATAATAAAAGCTCACTAAACATCCCAAGATTTTTCTAAAAATTGCTTTAGCCTTGAAAAATATTCCTTTCAAAAGAGTTGACTACATAAAATATAAAAAATAATGGATAGGCACTACCTTATCCAAAATATAATAGTTTGCATGAAATAATAAAATTACTTTATAAACTTAGCCTCAATCTAGGACATGCAAAAAAGTGAAATGATTTAAAAACAAGAAAGCTAAAATTAGTTTTATGATTTACAAGTCACTTGGAATTGTCACTATTTCTTGAAGTAACAATTTTTTGAATTTACAATTCCTATGTGCATACTTGATAGTCTATATATATTTGGGAAAGATTAATGATAGGTGTTTGAAATAACATATTTACATGTGTCCATAAGACTAAATGGATATCCAATGGAGTGTGAAGAACATATTGAATTGTAGTGGACCTATATATATTTTCAATAACAAATGTAATTAAGTAAATGGCTTCCTTACTTATACTCCTATTTACATCCTAGAATCCCCTCTTGAATTTGACCGTGATGCAACTAACTGTGTAGAAATCTCCAAGGCAAAATTATTGTATCATTTAGTAGGAACAAGGAGGGAATGTTAGACTTTGTAAATAAGTTTGAAATTATAATGGAATAATCATTGATTGGATCTGTTATAGCCTCTAGGTATTTAGACCATTCTTCTGAGGAAGTTTTCATGTACACAATAGAACTTTGACATAGGTTGACACCAAAAAAGTTCATTATCTTAAGATTTGGTAACATACCCTTCTTGATTATTGAGGTAATATTTGCTAATTTGACCTCCATCAAATTAATCTATGCTAGATACTGTTTGGATTTATATTATAGTACATTGATTATGATAGTGGCCTCATGGACATTTGTTAATAATTTAAGCTAATAATATAGGTCCTTTTCAACATTCTTTTAAATATTATCTATAATAGAGGCCTCAATTATACTTTACAATTTTATTACCTCATTTCCTAAAATACTTTCTCAGTCATTTGATGAGAAGACCTCACAAAAAACTTAATATCCTCATCCATATCATATTTGATGTTTGCATAGCCTTTTCTTATACTTTTCATTTTATTTTTTTAATGCAAAGATATTTTATTTAGTATCATATATCATAGGACTCCCATATTTTATTTAGTATCATATATCATAGGACGCCCTTATTATGTTATAATCCTTGACGTAACTCTTTTGAGTTTCTTTGTGGATTTCTCAAACTTCAAATTCACTTTAGGATCATCCCCAATAATCATTTTAGGTCTTTGTGCTTGTGCCATTTTCATAATTTCAATTTAATCCTTTTCCTCTACTTTGGGAGTAATGGTAGAAGTTTTAAGAGGTGTGGATATAGTAGTCATAATAGATGATACCATAGTGACATGGTTGAGAAGAACAATAATTATAGAAGATATAGAGGATGTGACTGGTGTAGAGGATGCCATATAGACTTGTAAAGGTATGGTTTCAATATATGTTATGACACGTGTCACCCTTATTTTCTCAAGAATACACATTGGGATAATGTGAAGAAACCTTATCTATTTAGGCTCTTTAGGCTTACAATGTTTGGCCAATGATGATAGGTAACCTAGACATGATAGTCATTTTGGAAGCAGGTAGAATATTGAAAGGTTATACCATTGGAATTTAAGCTCAAATTTACATGGGATGTGGTGGATATGTTAATGTAGAAGACTAAGGTTGAGATTTTAATTAAACATCCCCAAGAGGGACATATTTATCCAAAGGTATGGAAGTGACCATTGAAGAAAAAGATGTGGAATAAACCTGATATTGGAGTAGATTTTAAATGAATTATGGAATCACCTTGGCTTATAATGGGTGTAACTAAAGCTTGATAACTCTTAGTCACTACTTTAGAGGCCATCTACCTAGTATATACCTAGGTGACCTATGGAGTTATCTTTATAGGAGTAGTGAGAGTAAATAATAAAATTTCAAACATTACATCAGGGGTCTCTAATGGTGCTACTACATCTTCTAAGGAAGGCATTTAAATTTAATTATAAGGGGTATAGGTGTTTGTAGGTATAGACACATAAACACTCAATGATTCCTCTGTGGTTATTGAAGAATACATTTAGGTTACATTAGGTGGATTGCCAAGATTCACAAAAACATGAGATGAAGAGGGACACTGGGTTAGTTGAAGAGATTACATTATCCTAAGAGATGCAGAGGGTGGAGGAAGCCCTTGTAATCCTCTCCTTTTGAGATAGGGGTCTATGTATGGTGACTAAGAATAATAATGTTGACATAAACTAAGAAAAATGATTGATAATATATAGTTTAGAAGTCCTAATTAGAGTTGATATTATGTGGATAAGGACCTATTCACTTGAATTAAATATTACATACAAATTTATCTTAAACTATCTCAATTCATATATATTTGAATTTCAGTACAATGTTTTTGTTCCATTCATATTGTTATATTAAATCCTATGATATGATATGATGATATGAAATGATATTTATTCTATTCTATACTTTACATCATTATATAACCTTTAAAAGACAAAGATTACCTCCCTTCACTCATCATTACTTATGGTAACCATTGGTTTACACTTATTTGCCAATTAAAGAATATTTACATATATACCATGATAAATATGTAATTTCATTATGTAAACTACAATATATTATTATTTATTATCATTGTGGTATGTTTGAGGCTTACAAAGTATCCTATAATTCTCATATAACCCTAATGAATATCCCTACCAACATCATCCCCAAAATTAAACATTTGTCTCATCTTCGAGACAAGTTCAATGAATAACCTTACTAATTCAGATTTCCCATCATGGTTCTTCCTTTTTCATCCATGGTAAAGTAATATTCCTCCCCAAATTCATTAGTTTTCTCGATATTATACCTCATTATTTATACATAACTACGTGTTTTTATTTTTTCCACAACATCCTTCCCTTGTTTCACAATATCTTTTATGGTCATCTCATTTTTTTCTTGTAAAATAGTATTCTATATTTGTGTCATCATCCTCTTTGCCCATATAATAATATTTTAATTTTTTGATGTCATTCATTACTTATTTAATGTCATATCCCTCTTCTACAATGTCATATTCCTCTTTTTTCATAGTTTCATCTCTTTCTTCTACAAAATTATAATCTTCATCAACAATATCATATTATTCTCCTCCCAAGTAACTATCTACTCACACGATGTGTTTCCTTTGTTCTACGGTATAATGGCCTTATTTTCCCTTTGTGTATGGTAAATTTCTTCTGCAACATGTTTTTATTTACCCAAGGGATCACTTATTGTCACATAATATTATTTTGTCATGGAGTAATAATATTTATTTTCGGTATCATAATCTTCATTCCAAGAGTAATAATTATCTCTTACCATGTCAATTGTGTTTTACAACATCATAATCCCTATTTATATAATAATATATCACATATAAGGGAAAATTTTCTATGTCCTCCCACATAGCTCATGGTATCAAATTCACATATGTGCCAAGATCCAGCAATCCACAATGTATATCTTTGCCACAATTTTCACATATAACAAGATTTTTGATTTCATCCATCTTATTTTAGTTCTAAGCACATTTTTCTCCTTCTCATTTTTCACCTTTTTCATACTACAAATTTCAAGGGATTTCCCTTGTTTATTACAAAATTTCTAATTTTTTTCTAATAGTTTGGGAGATTTTATTAACCACGATATATTTTAGAGTTCTATTACTTCATCCTCCTCGAAGTATATGATTTTATCTTTCTCCTTTGTCTAATTTTCTAATACACATTTTCTACTTTGTTCCATTACATGCTCAAGAATTCTAGTATCTGGGTAATCCTTATCATTATCTTCCTCATATGAATCATCTTCTTCCACTACATTTTGATATTTTTTACTTTTAGTAGTTATTGTATCTTGGGTATTTCTTCCTCTAATGTTGAATTATTGCACATCATATATTTCCACCTTTTTTTTAACAAATTTTCCTTGATCTCCTATAATTGGTCTGATTTAGTTTCTCTCCTCTTTGAACACTATATTCCTTCTTCTTTAGTAACTTGTATTGTTCCTCCTTTTATTTATCCATTTACTTGATATATCCTCAAGTCATTGTTTGATTATTTTCTTTCGTCATACAACATTTTTTTCTTCATTTTATGGCTTCTACTTTTCTTTGTTTTAAAACTTCTTTTCTTTATTCTATAGTTTAATCTTTTCTTTGTTTCATGACTTACTATTTTCTTTATTTCATGGATTCTTATTTTATTTATTTTGCAACTTCTTTTATTTATTCTATGGTTTCTTATTTTCTTTGTTTTATGGCTTCCTTTTTTTTTTGTTCCAAAACTTTTATTTTGTTCTAAGGTTTTCTCTTTTATTTGTTCCATAGATTCTTATTCTCTCTCTCTCTCTCTCTCTCTCTCTCTCTCTCTCTCTCTCTCTCTCTCTCTCTCTCTCTCTCTCTCTCTCTCTCCCCCCCATTTATTGGTTTCATCTAACAATTTTATTTTCCCTTGGTCTCCCTCTCTAAATTACATAGGGGATGACAGTTGGTTTAAGAGTTTCATTTCCTAAAACAATCTCTTGTAGCTTGATGGGGGGGGGGGGGGCTTCTTCTCACATCCCGTTTTCATATTATTCTTTTCTATAAATTTCTCCTCTATTATTTTTAACTAATTCCCTGCATCATATTCTTCTCTACTATCTAATTTTTTTAGTCTGTTATCTTCTTCTTCTAATCACGTTTCCCACTTATGTTCTCTCATTGATTTTTATATTATCTTTGTAACACTTTTTTCCAAATCTCTCTCTCCTTATCTACTATTACTTCTTTCTCATTCAATACCTTCATATTTATATTTCATCTCACTACTCTTTTCTTCCCTATGATTTGTGGTAACTCAACATGATGTCACCCTTAACTTCTCTTTCTTTAAACTTAGTTGTCTCATTCTCTCATCTCTTTATAATCTCTTTTCTTCTCTTCTCATATAATTTCTTATTTTATTCTGCTAACCTTATCTACTCTTCTAATTTTCCCATTACTATTTATTTGTTTGTTCTATTTTTATCTTTTAATTCTACCTAGTATTGTTATTTTCTCTACTTTATTTCTTTACTTTACTTTTCCATTTCTTTTCCCTTCTCTTTATTTATTTCTCACTCTTCCCTTATTTATTTATTTTTTTCTCTTTCACACTCTTCCTTTATTTTCTCTCTCTCTCACACTCTTCCTTTATTTCTTTCCTTCTCTCTACTTTCTAAAATCTCTTTCTTATTTGTTCTTATAATTTTCCCATCACTACTTTGTATGTCCTAATTCTCTCCTTTACTTATACCTAGTTTTTGTTCTTTTATCTACTCTATTTCCTTTACTTTTCTTTTTCCTCTTTTGCCCCTCCTTTCTTTCTTTCTTTCTCTCACCCTCTTCCTTCCTTCCTTACTTTCTTTTTCTCTCTACTTTCTTTTATTTCATAGAATTTATTTTTTATCAATAATACTTTCTCTAATCCTTTGTTAAATTCCTCCATTTATCTCCCACCACCATTGTATCTTATTTTTCAGAAAAAAAACCTCTCTTTGGATCCCCATTTTCCCTCTCACCATCCTTAGGTGTCTACCCATTTAGAAGGGGGAAACATAGACATTCAAGTCAATATTCTTCCTGAAAAACATATGCATGTTTAAAAATTTCCAATGTTATTATCTATGACAAATATTCTAATCTTATTTTTCCTATTACCCCCTTTGGAGATTAGTTAGTCAAGACTTGGGATCAAACACCAAATGTTGACATAAACTAAAAAACATGATTGTTAGTCTATAATTTAGAAGTCCTAATTAGATCTAATATTATGTAGAGAAGGATATATTCATTTGAATTAAATATTACATATAATTATCTTAAGCTATCTTCATTTTACATATATTTGAATTTCAATACAATGCTTTTGCTCCATTCATATTTTTAAATTAATTAATATTATATGATATGATATTGATTCTCTTCCACACCATTTACATCATTATATACCCTTTAAAATCCAAATGTTACCTCTCTTCACTCAACATTACTTTTGGCAACCATTGACTTAAAATTATTTACCAATTAAAGGATATTTACATATATGCCATGGTATATATACATTTTCCTTATGTAAAATATATTATATTATTATTTATTTTCAATATATTATGTTTGAGGATTCTATGGTATACTATAATGCTTATATAACCCTGATGAATAACCTCACTAATAAGAAGTTGGAGTATATAGTCTTTCCTTTATCCCTTGAGACCTAGTTTCTTTGGGATGTTGTTATTTAACCATACCTATAGCTCTCATAAAATTTTATACCTCATAATCATTATATACATATAAGTACATTTTATCACAGGGTTGAGGATTGTGATTATATACCCCACTAATTTTCCCTATTAACTCAAACATATGCTTCTTCACATTTCCCAATGGATCCCATTGACTTAAATTGTGGTCATCTAAATTAAAGAAAGTCTACTATGTTGTTAATTCTGAAATGTTGGCCATATTTTCAAAGTAATTATACCTATTTTGAATGACATAGGAGGCCATGAATATGGTTTATTTTGTCTGCATACTCCATCGATCCCATGAACAAACATATATGTTATATCCTACTCTGTTATCTTATTTGACACATAGTAAGGTAGTTTGAGGGGCGACATTAGAGTATCTTCAATTATTATCATTATGAACTATGGATATTAATAATAGGCTCTCATACTCAAAATTAACCTCCTCATTTCCTTAGAAATATTGGCCATTTATGTCTCATTAATTAACCAATACACCAAATAATAGAAAAAATTGTTGATTTTATTGATGAAATTTTGGTATTTAATGTTAGGATTAGTCCTCACATGTGTGCTTAGGCCTTAAGTGATTCACATTATAATATTAGTTAATTAGTGTGTGTGCAAAAATAATAAATGGATCAAATAATGTAATTAAGTTTTACATGAGTAATAATCACATTATAATAAGAGTTTGTAGGATTTTTTAGAGATATTAGGAGAGAGATTGTAGATGATATGTTTATGAGAGATTTAGGGGATAAAATGAGAGATTATAGGAGATATGAAGATGAGATTTGACTTCCTAATTTTAGGATATCAATTTTATATATAATTTACTTTATCTTATTGAATGTTATGTTGAATTTGAAACCCATTTTATCTAATGCTCTTTCCAAATATGGGGTAGTCCCATAATTTGGTATTAGATCAAGTTTACTATGAGGCCTCTCTAACCTTCATTTCATTCATTGTTTGTTTCTCTAGGTAGACTAAGGAAATGCGTTAGCGGATACCATGAACCTCACAATAACCCCACTACCTTTTTTCATGTCCATCCACTTTTATAATGTCAAAATGTGCAAACAAAGTCTAACAAGACACCATAGACCTCATGCAATCCCTTTGTTCATCTGATCACCATCTTGCACTTTGTCAATGGTACTATAAAGTACCATAGACCTTATGTGAACCCGCTAACACTCATTATTTCATGTGTATCACCTCTTTCTTTCCATCTTATTCACTCTATTCACTATTTTCATTCCATTTTGTTCACAGTGTTCATACCCCAAAATATTAAAAAACATTAGTTTGTTGGTTATTTCAGTGTTTAGGTGTGTTTTTGTGTGAACCTAATTGAGTCAAATTTATCCTACAAATTTTTGGAGCAAATCAAGATTCAATTTTGAGTCTTAAATGTTAAAGAATGATAGGATTGACTATAAATACCATATGCTTCTATTTCAATCAAATCTATTTTATTTTGTATTTTATTAGGTTTTTTATTGCATTATATCTCTATGAGGATTTAAAAAATAAAATGATTATTAATAAAATACATCTCTAGGGCATAACCACATGATCTACCTAGGTACAACCCCACTTGTAGTTATATTTGATAAGTTACCTCCTTGATTCAGAGTGTGCATGAAATACTTTGAGTGGTGAGCTATTTTATTTTTTGAAGAACTCAAGTTTTGCATTACCAGATTAACTCACCTTTGGTGCATATATGGTGAGAAAATTTCTCAAAATAGTCTCCCTCTAAATGGTCATGACACCAAGCCTACGAAAAACATCAATGCCAAAGGTATTCATCAATAATCTACTACTCCTTGGTGTTCAAACCCATCTATAAAAAATAATTTCCTCACCCCTATTGATCTGGACATACATGAGCTCCCCTCATAACAATCTGGTTCAAATATCAACCTTGCTAGGGGCTATTCCCCCTAGACCCCCACTTTTGAATTTTAGATCAAAGTAAAAATTGGTGGGAAATGTATGAAAATAAAAGGGGGAAATATACAATAGGCAAACCTCAAGTGTCAACAATAACCTGAAAGATAAAAGTAACAAAATATCACACTAGAATTTCAGAATGTGATTCATCTCCCCATGTTTATACTAGGGGGGAATGTTAGGATTAGTCCTCACATGGGTGCTTAAGACTTAGGCACTTAAAAATATAATATTATATAATTAGTGCATGTGTGAAAATAATAAGTGGAGAAAATAATGTAAGTGATTATTATGTGAGAAAAAATCACATAGAATATGACTTTGTAGGATTGTTGAGAAATATCAAGAGTGAGATTGTAGGAGATAGGATTGTGAGAAATTTAAGTGATAGAATGAGAGGTTGTGGGAGATATGAATATGAGATATGAATCCCTAGTTTTAGTAGATCAATTATCTATATAATGTACTTTCTCTTATTGACTATTATGATGAATTTGAAACCCATTTGAGCTTATGATATTTAAAAATATGGGGTAGTCCCATCATTTAAACACATATAATTTAGTAATTTATTTTTAAATAGGGGATCCCAAATAAGAGAACCATCTTGGGAATTATTGAAGGTCAAATTTCACTATTGCACAAGTAACATATACTAGATATGACATCATGTAGAAAACTTTCCACTACCTTACCCCCATTACTTTCTACCTCAGATTGTAGGAGATGATTTATCCTAGGGTAGAAACCTATTTTTTATTTATAATCATATAAAGTAGAGGGACTTGAAGATTTTTGATGTGAATAATATTAGTGTATCCATAAAACCAATTCATCAATGCCATTATAATCCTAATGCCAGTTATAAACATTCTTATAGGGAAAGTATCAACATCTTCCCTATTAGTCCAATTGTTTGGGTGTTCAGACTAGTCCTTGAGAAATACTATAAAATCATGGTTATTCAACCAATCCAAAAACACTACTTGATTATAAATAAATTTAGGGGATGGAAACTGATAATACCTTTCAAAGGCTATCCTTGATAAGAATGATATTTGGTTCTTTTGATTGGGTAACCAAACCATATCATTTCTATATATAGACCTAGTGAATAGATTTAAAAATAGGTCTATATATAATAATAACTATAAATTAATAGTTAATTTATGGAGACATACATTCTAAATGGTGATAAGGTCCTATGAATAGTTTATGTTAGTTGGCAGGGTGCTTGAATCATCTGGAATTACTCTCATTCTTTTTGCTTCCTTGAAAATTGAGTTGTAGTGCTTAAATCTGATGACATCTTCAAAAAAGGTTGTATCTAGGTACAACTGAGATGTGCCATAAAAAAAGATAGATGAATCCATTCTGGTTACTTGCTACATGATTTGTTAAGAGTTTTAAATACTTAATATATTTTTAGTTATTTAAGTGTAAATATATAAAATTTGGGAATAACATGCTCTTTCAAAATATGATGGATTTTAATCTTTTGATAGTGATTGATTTAAAAAAAAATGTGATAAATAAATTTAAAAGTTATTTTAATTTTTTAATTAAACCTTAGTTGATGAATTCAATCCAATTATTTGTTTGAATTTATTAAAAGGATGGACTTTCATAGCTTAATTATATGTTTTTTCCCATTGGAATTTGATTTTTCCTTTTAATTGTAGCCTATTTTGAAAATAAATCTAGGCCATATTCATGTCATTATCATGATACTTTAGAGTTGCACAAGACACAAAACTTAATTACCATGCACCATGTGAAATGTTGGAGGCTTTAGAAGAGGCAAGTTAAATTCTAAATGTTTGTGCCTTGACACATATCCACCATTTGGAAGTAAACTTGTTCAATTGATTTTTAAGTATAAAATGACCATGTCTTCCATGTTTAATTGAAATAGTAAGATATCAACATACTATTGAATTGGGTTCATGGAGTTATTAATATGATCGAATTATCTAATAGTCACTATGAAAAATGTGGTATATGAAAATGTGACACATGGCATGATATAATTGAGTCAGAGTCTCAGAATTGATATGGACTTATAAATTTCCTTTTGAACGTGCGTGACTTCATGACCAACCATAATGTGATAGGTGGCATGATTTAATCAACTCATAATAACACAATATAACTAATATGCATGAATCTCTTTCCAATTTATGGAGTAGTGTGAGACCATAAGGCTATATGAGTATGACTTATGTCATCCTCTGATTGGCTCAAGGTCACAAATTTTCAAATCTTGATGTGAGAAATTTTGAGTACTACAAGATCTATGGTGAGTATGATTGTGACACGAGGCAAATTTTTATTTACTTAGAGTCACACAGCATACGAGAGTTCTTTCATGCAAAAGATAAATATAATTATCCCATTTTATAAACATCAAGTCAGATAAATAAAAAAAAATCATAGAGTGCTGGGTATTGAAGTAAATTTTGAGATTGCATGAAGGTGAAGTGCATGAAGGTAGTCCATGAAGGCCAAGTATATGGAGGAATAATTTTGTAAAGCCTTGAAAACATAGTACTAAAAATGATCCATGAAAGTCAACAATAAAAATGAAGTGTATTTTTAAAATATCTCAACCTTTTGAAATAAATCATGAAGACCTTATAAGTATATAGATCAAATATTAACATGAAAGGGTTTACATAGATATTTAGGAACCAAAATCATAATCATAAATTAAAATGGGAAAAAAATTAATTTGTGATATATATTATGGAGGTTTGACATGGGAAATTATTTATAGAAGAAGTGGGTCTCCATTTCTAATAAAAATGGTGGATGTGTTGATCACAACAAGGTGAAGATTATAGATTATGAAAACCCCTAGTTTCACCTTATCTCTATAATTGGGGACTAATTACAGAGTCAAGATGAAATGAAGTGAACTAATTAAATCCTTAATATTATGGAAATAAGAATATATAATTAGTATGTATCAAGAATTTTTTATTTCCTTTTCCATTTCATTATTAGGGCTTTTTTTATGCTATGTGCAATTAGCTGTAGTACAACTTGTATACATATTGTTCTATTTCTTGCTAATAGTTATACATTTACCTTTCTCACGAAGGATAGGACCACTATCAAAAATTAGATGTGTGTGAGGGATCTAAAATGATTTGTGGTTAGCAGTAAAACCTCTGATAATGCTCTCCCTCTTCCTACATAGTTCTCAAAAGTAGTGGTGATCTTCGGTGTTTGCATGAATTAATTTATGAAGACTTAATCTTGTATGAATATCATGGATAAGTGAATATATTTATTATATATTATTAGGAAAGATGAAATAATAATGTATCATTGAAATGTACATAGAATAAAAAGAGAATAGCGAAATAAGTAAACATTATAAGTTGTAATGTAATCATGAGATTTATTTTGATTTAGACATTACATTGAAGATGTATTATTGACTTAATGAAAGAATACATTTGATTAATGTGCTTAGTACATGTTTAAATATTTCTTGTAGTTGCACCTTTAAACAAAAATAAATATTGATTTAGTTATTATTCTTAGGCACTTATTTATGAATTGTATAGACTAATTTTCTAAATGCATAGTGAAACTAACTTGGAAACATTGTAAAAATTTGATCCTATGAATGTTTTGGAATGGAAAATGATTCTTATGAATCTATAATTTAGACACACTAGCTAAGTTAGTTTATTTGGAAGAAGTAATTATGGATTAGTTAAGAAACCTTTTGGGAGGATAGCTTGGAAACACACACCTTTTTCATGGGAGCATTTTTATAGTATCCGACTGAAGGATTTCTTACAAAATTGACATTTTATCTTTCAAATAAGCACTAGTACTAATAAAATAAAGCTAAATTAAAAAAAATAGTTACACCACTCAATCTACATCTTCAACTACTAGGGATTGAATATATAACTTTGTTTTAGGTTTAATATGAAAACATGGATAACTTATAAATCATGAAAGAATCTACGGATAATGTTATCACAATAATAAAGAAAAGCCTAGATAAATCACATCTGAAACAATCAAAACAACAAACCCTATGGGAAATAGAGCATGCAACTTAAGGTTTTAATGCTTAAAAAAGGACGGGTTAACCAAACTATTTTAGTGAATGGGCATAAGGAAATAGGGAAAAAAAATACTAATGATCACAACAAAGATATGAAAATTAAATTTTAAAGGTGAAATTAGAACCTAAAGGTGTAGGAAATAGGAAACTATTAGGTTGACCAGTCAATAGACTCAATATGCTATTTTTTTTTGGTAAATTATAGTTTAAGGTTACACAATCTACTATAAAATTGGCACATAACAAAATCTATGTAAATACATGAAATTCACTAAATAATATTTGCCTAATGTGATAAATTGAGAATTGAAAGATTAAAGAGTTGATAAAATCAATAGATTAGATAAGAGATGGATAAAGAGAGATGTATACCTTAATATGACTTGGGTTTTGTAGATGAATTTTAATGTTGGAAAATAGGTTCTGAGACTATGCAAGATCAAACATTAAAATTTTTATATGTTTCTAAAGATGATAATAATAGGCTCCCATTGATTACGATCAACTAGAATCATACTACCAATTATGAAAGGTTTCTTGTGATTATAAAACATAATTATAATTATGATGCTATTGATATTTGTTAGTGTAGGATTTTTTTCACTATATGGTTTTACCTACATGGTCTAGTTAGCTTGTTTAAATTAAAAATAGACTATTAATGGAAATGTAAACTAAGCCATTTTTTAATTGTGAGTTGAGTTAATTACCTTTTAGGGTGACCCAATTCCTCATTATATAATTTACCTTCCTATGCAATTTTTGGCTAATGAATTAATGAATGTTAATGGAAATTTTGGTTGTGAAGATGACTTCTTCTATTATTGAGTTCTTCAAATTTTAATACTCCATATAGGTTATGTTTCATGGATTTGATCCTATCCAAATAGATCTTCAATTGTGGCCCACTCTGACATGGTATTATAATTGAGCTAGTATATAAATGCCATTGATTATGTTGTGAGATATATCATTCTAGCTTGTTCAAAATTTTCATTGATTTCAATTTTCTAGGGTTTGGTGGGGTTTCTAAAAAATCCATTCAAATATACATATTTGGAGACTCTAAGTGAAAAATGGATAATGTCGTTGAATTCAAAGGTGTCAAAACCTTAGGAATGACTATAAACATGACTTAGTTTCATGATAGTCAATTTTCATCCATTTTTGGAGGGTTTCAAGGCTTTTTTGATTTTTACAAAAACCCATACATCTGATGACTTCGAGGAAAAAACCATTTTTGGGGTTTTATAGATTTGCCAAGAAACCAAGTGGGTCTTTGTTGGTTTTTGGGAGAGCCATACAAAATATACATTTTTTGAGGTTTCTTCAACTCATTAGAAATTTCACCCTTTGCAGACAATTTTGATAGTTGGTAGTGGTTACAAGAAAACATCTCAAAACTTGAACCCTCTGCAAATGACTTGGTTATAATTTGACCCTCTTATGAGTAGTCCTAATATACTTTTGATGGCCTTAATTGTAGACCTCCCAGAATTTGATGACCTCACCTATAACACCATCAAATCCTAAAGATCATAACAATAGCATAGGTGGAACATGATACCTCTTTCTATATTCACATTGGATTCTAACACACTTGATCACACCCTTGATAGACTCTAGCACCCCTATATGTATCCTCAATGAAACTTAATGACCCTATGTGCAACCCTGTTAGACTTCAATTACCTTGCTCATGCCTATCAATATATGACAATAATACATGCACATGAATCAAAATATCATGAACTTACAAGAAACCCAGGTAGACTTCAAGCCCTATTTGAGCACCACCAATCTCTTCCATCCCAATGACAACTAGGGGAACATCAAATTTGATCAAGTGGAAAGTGGTACTATTCATTTCAAAAGTGGATCTATTGTTAAGGTGACATAACTCCCATATCAATAAAATTAATCAAGGGGGTGCCCTCATCCTATCTCTTAGGCCCTTGCTCACATGAAAATTTAAGCCCTTGGTCGTAACCAAACCAAGGGGGCTTAACTTTTTCTCATAAAAGTTGGCCTAACTTTCGCACACCCAAATATTTTTCAAAGTAGAGAACATTATCTTTTGTGAGCAAGAAACATTAAAACTTCCATAATTTTCAACTGACAACTCCTTTTAGGTGCCATTTAAAAAAAAGTGTGATTTTTATGAGCTCTATGCATTGGTTATATTCTCATACATTGTAAAATTAATCATCTATAGTTTCATGGGGTTGCAGTTATTCTTCTCCTTTGCATACTTGTGTTGTTTTTTTGTATATGTGTTGATTTTATACACACTTAACTATGTTGATTATATATGCACTCAATTATAGAGTGCCAACTTATGTAATATTAGGGGAATTTGGTGATTGTCATACAAATTGTTCATTTGGACACTTTTTTGGTTGAGTCTGACATTCATCACATTGAGCATGGATGGTTAATTTTAGTCATGTCAACTCACCTATCTCCACTTGGGAGAGATCAAATGAGGATAGTTGATTCTATTCTAGTGGTTCTTCTTAAAAAGAATAACTATGCTTCATGGCAGATACACATGGAATTCTTGGTCATGGAACATGACCTTATTACATTTATATATGGATAGATTCCTTCTCCCACTGACCCAAGTTTTGGGCCAACTCTTGTGAATGTGTCTATTGTCACTTATTGATGCATGTTTCATGGGATCTACACCACCATGTGGAGCATATATAGTGTCCCTCTACTATTTGGGTCACGCTTTAGACTCTTTCTAGAGATCTTTCTAAAATTTATATCACTCTTCATCCTCTTCATATTTCTATTATCTCTTTAAAGATTGTTGTACTCTCTCCTCTTCTATTTTTTATGATGACACATTTTTGATGGATAGTGATCTTCCTTGTGTTGAGCCACCACTATAGGTCAAGATTCTACTAGACCTTAGTTTTCCTATTATAAAATTTACATCCATTCCTATTCAAGAAATTTATCTTCCAAAGCCATCACATATTTTTACTTTGTAAGACTCTACTAGTTTCAGTGAGAGTACACTTATTGAGAGCATTGATGACTCATCTCTTCCTATGGTTCACCTCTTCTATGAATTCATGTGTTTTATCTACAGTCTCTTCTTTAGTTTTTATATTTGTTAAGCCAGGCTCTTCTCTTCACATGTACATTATTTTAACAAATGTTCCATTCCCTTCTTCTAATAGGTTCACTTCAATGGCATTACATTCAATTCTTGTGTAGAATCTTATTAGACCTATGCTGCACTTCAATTTTAGACCATACTTAGAGACATTCATATTTGTACCTTCATATTCCATTGTGTAATGGGCAAAATTTCTATATGCATATCATGTTATTCATTTAGAAAAAGGAAAAAACATTGTTCAATGGAAATGGAGCTTTTTCAATCTTCAGGCAAAGGATATCATCATCGATCGACCTTGGTCAATTTGTGAGATCTAATACAAGAAACTTAGACATATTCTATGAGGAATTATTAATTCTCTATTTTTTATGTACTTGGGTACATCATTAGGCTTTTATTTTAGGACCCAATTCTACTATCCACCTAAGTTATGCTTAAGGGGGGGTGTTAGTGTAGGATTTTTCCCACTATGTGGTTCTACCTATATGATCTAATTAGATTGTTTAGGTTAATAATAGGTCACTAAGGGAAATGTACTTTAATTCATTTTATAATTATGAGTTGATTTAATTACATTTTTGGCTGACCTAATTCCTCAGTATATAATGTACCTTCTTATGTACTTTTTGGCTAACGAATGAATGAATGTTAATGTAAATTTTAGTTGTGAAGACAAGATTTTTCCATTATTGAGTTATCCTTCAGATTTCACTACTCCATATAGGTTACACTTCATGCATTCGATACTATCTAGATAGATGCTATGTTGTGGCCCATTCTAACAATATTTTATGTGTGAAAATTTCTAGGATACTTTGATATAGGCAAAGGTTTAGGAATTTATCTTTGCTTGACAAAATTATTTTGCGTAGTCCTTTGAATCACCTCTCTTTTAATGTCACCCTATTTTTTCACAATGTTTAAAAAATATAAAATATGTCCAAGGCTAATGGTCTAGGCCCCCTTGAGGGTAGTAGTACATATCCTACATGTTTATTATCAAGGCTCAATGTAGTTCTAGTGCTTGTTAGTATCCCCAACCTAAATGAGAAAAATGACTTCACCTAATCTCCTTAGACAATAAAATCAAACTATATACTTATTTATGAAATATTCACTTGATACAAGTGTGTATGTATAATATTTCAATAGATAATAAGGGTAAAGTAGGATCAATGTGTAGGCTCCTTTATAAGTGTACAAAATATGTAATCATTGTAATTCATGCTTAAGAAATGTAAACACATGAAATGATTAAGAGTGTGTATATATATGATCCTTAAGGATGCATTTACATGTAGGCTAACCAAGGAAAATAGTGAGAATAAACATTCAATGCATGATAAATGCAACACATGGAAAATAAGACCCATAAAAGCTAGGTGAATAGAATCAACCACTATCGATTATGGTCAAACCAAAATTTTAGAACAATAATTATGGTTAGACAAAAATCATAGAACCATGATTATGGTCATGATAGAAATAAGCTAAAAATAGAGATCAAGCTTGACTAAGCATGATTGAATAGACCTTAATGTAAACAACTGATAGATTTGAGGTGCTTATGAGGAAATGTAGATGATGCAAGGCTATGAAGGGTCCAATGTTAGGGGGATGTATATTAAAAGATCCATATGTACATATATAGGTCGAGTGTGACAAAAATTTACAAATATGTGATAAAAACATATCTTGTACCAAAATTAAGTGTCCATATAATGTTCCACTTTGATGTGCATGAATGTGTATCAAAGAAAAACAAAAATTAAATTCGTAATTGAGTATTAATTGATAGGTATGGAAAAATGAAGACTTTATATTCATGGTAAATCAATGTGAATGTAAATAATGATATAAGTACAACTTAGAAGCTGAACATAGGAACAAATACAGCTAGTGACATGAAAACTATGTTGTCACTTTGGGAACTATAATGCTAAAGCTAAAAATTGGATTTATAAACTACGATTAAATTGCACAAGGGAAAAAATCTACTTCTATATAAGGGAAGTAGACATGTAGTGATATCTATGATGGCTTTGGGAAATACGACCTGAGAACTGGTGATAGAATATCTAGAAACTAAATAATCTAGATAGATTCTGCTATTTTATATGGGGGATGGTATTAAAAATAACACATCTAAAAATAAAAGGATTAAAAATACCATGTGTAACATATAATAAAAATCTTTAAAGTTAATATAATCATTGAAATTACATTTGTGTCGACACCTAAATTTGACATAATACCCTAATTCCAAGTGTTTTAATCAAATTTATTTATTTTGAAAAATTATACATATACTCTATTTTTAAGATTATTCCATCCCAAAAATAAGTTTGTACTTGATCCATTGATCCTAAAAACACTTATCAAATTGTATTTGTTAATAAATCTAGATTGTTTCTCATATACTACCCAACACTATGTCAAAAATAGAACTAGACTTATTTCCTAGTTAAAATTGTACATTGCATGGGTTTGTTTGAAACAAATCCATACACAAGTCTAGTTTTTTCCCTTTTCATTTTGTGGGTATGTCAGCTTGTTATCATGATTCATGCATCTTTAGTCTTGATTTTCTACATTACCATAATCTGCTAACATGCACAAGTTATCTTAGGTCAACCTATATATACAAGGTATAATAGCTGCCATTTCAGGTGGTAAAAATCATCTAATAAATATCTATATAGATGTAAGCATAAGGCATTTCTGAATTTACAAAAGCCAAGCATCACTTAACCCAAGCATCAAGTGAAATCTTATACACTTACAACATTGTCATCCTATCACGGTCTCTATAAATTTCCATTGTGCAAAAAGATGGTATAAATTGCATGCAATTGCATCATCAATTTTAGAGAAGAGGAGGTTAAAAAAACCCTCACTTGAGATATTCCATCCACACACTCATATAACTACATGGAGGTTTAATTCTGTAAATGTGGGGTATGTGATTTGTAATGCTACCTCAATAGTTTTCTAAGTCCATAATTATTTGTTTTATTTTGGAGTGAAATATAGGTCAAGAAAGAGATTCACCTATATATAAAAATTCTAGTTATCATATCCTTAAATCAAAGGTATAGTAATAATAATAGGAAGAAAATAAGTAGTGCACGGGTAATAATAAAACTAGACTACAAAACCCTAGCAAGACAAACTTAATTACATCAGGATAGAATGATCACAACTAGATAATACTGACTATGCAAGTCTATCTAGCATAGGTACAAGTTTATCCCAATGAATATGCCTATCTTGTATCATCACACAATTTTTATATTAAAGGAGTAGGTTACATATATCCCATATTTCCGTTTATAGTCTCACATGTTTAGGAGTAATATACAGGTGTCAAGATTCCTTGTCCCTTTTTCATTTACATTGTTTAGTCTAGTTTCATTTATTGCATTTGGATTTTTTCACATCGTAGCCTATTATAGAGTTTTGGATTATATATTTTCAATAATGTATGCTTAGATCTATTTAATTTCAACTAGTTTATTCCTTAATTTTATTAAAACCAAAATTAGTTTAAACAATTTCTAACACATATGTATCTCTATAAAGATATAATTTTCAATACATATGTAAATATAAAAAGATATTGTCATGTTAAAACTTGAGGATTAAATAAACATGATAATCCGCTTGAGTTAGTTAAACATTTTATTTACAATACTTTGGGATAAAAGGACATTGTCCCAAAGAGAGATCGTTGATCTAAAAGAAGTTATTTTTGGTATTTCAGAGAAGATTTACATGGATGAGGATATCACATGAATTTATTATGAAGATTTGAAAGATAACAAACTAAATATGGTTGAACTAGGAAACAAGGGAAGTGGGTAGTCATTAAGAATGGTTAAGCATGTATTAAAGATATAATTCTTTTGGTTTGGTCTAAGCCATAACATTCTCCATAATTTTATTCATATTCCCTATGACATCAAAAATTAAGACCCCAATATTATATTTCAATTGTAATATGGAATTTCAGGGGTTGAATATTCTTCTCACTAGGTTTATAAAAGATTTAATCCTTAATCCATATATGCTCTTCTTCACAAAAACTCATGAGACTAATGAAAAACCACTTCTTTCTTTCTTTCTTTCTTAGTAAAATCTTAGATATTAGTACATAAGCCAATACACCATCATATTTCCAAGGGATCTAGTGGAAATTATTGTATGCCTATATAGAGAACATTTGACTCCTTTAATCTAGCTAGAGGGTAAAGATATATATGCTAGATTTTTATGGATGTCTTTGAGGATAGGTCCTTACAGGAAGATATTATTTGGTGTGTGTTACTTTTCCCCACACTCTTCACCATATAAAATTTAAAATATATGTGGTCTTCCATTTTTGGGTTCATAAAACAAATAACAAGATTTTCATCCCTTGCTGGTTGCATGCACTGCACTAAATATGGTATCTATTCAAATATTATGATAACTCAATCAGTGGACATACAAAGTGAAGTAACTCAATGTAATTATTTAGATTATAAAATTTCCTCATATGTGAAGCACTTGATTAGTTTATGGGACTCACATGGCTTGGTGATCCTCAATGGTACTATCTGATTTCCATGCTTTAGTAGTTTCACTTGCTTCCATTTTTTTATAGTTCTTTAATTATGGGCTACATTATTGCTAATAAGAATATTCTGTCAAAGGTCTTCCCCCTATTTTTGACCTTTTTGACTTATATTTTATGTTAGCACTCAACTTCCCACCTATTGTTCATAACATTGTTAGACCCCAAAAAACTACCACTAGTCATGTTGATCACCAATTTGATGAATAATACAATAATATCCTAAAAACAAGACTTATTTAAACATATGTTATCCATAACCTAGTTGAGCATGCTATCTTCTTCACCCAATCCATTTTTTATTTAGTGTTACATGATTTTTCCCATTCAACCAATATATTTTACTAGCCTAGTGTTGGCCATTGCCCCCTTAATTTTTGGTTTGAATCCAATTGTAAGAATATCCATAGGCTAACCAAATATATTTTGAATTTTTTTGCACATATGTAAATAGTATATAGGATCATCTTTAGAAGTTAAAAAAAAACCTATATGAGAAAAAAAGTGTAAATCCATTTTACACTAGCTTATATTCATCCCCAAACATTTTTGGATGGTTTTTATTCCTAAGAAGTCAGTTTATTCTATATTTGATCTTTTAAATTAGTTTGACTATCTCTAGCCTTTACAATATACAAAACTAACCTTGAATATATGTTAACCCTATTGTTTCCAAAATTGGATTAGCCCGTTTTTGGGAACAACCCCCTACGAAACTTGTCTGTTTCATCTTTTGTCTCTCTAAGTTTGTTTTTGAGACAAGTTTTGAATTTGTCCTCATCTTGGCCTAGGAACGTGAGAGTGACTATGATCTTGTTGTGACCAAGGAACCCCTCCCCCAGACTGCCTCTTCCAGAGTTGGTCTTTTCTTCCATTTTGTGCACAGGCGACAAATTTTGCCACCAGTGCATTTTGAGCTTTGTAAAGCAAGGGCGGCAAAATTTGCCGCCCCTGCATTTTTCTTGCAAAGGTGGCAAATTTTGCCGCCCTTGCGTCTTGACCTGCAAGGGTAGAAAATTTTGTCGCCCCTGCGTTCGAACTCACCAAAACATGCAAGGGCGGCAAATTTTGCCGCCCAAGCATGCTTCGGTTTTTGTGCATAGCATTTATTTTCACACGTGGTGGGTTGTTGGGGTTGTTTTTCACCCCATATAAACTGATTTGAACCCCATTTATTCTCATTTCTTCCTCCTCTCCTCCTGCCCTTCACGTCTGGATGATCTAGTGAATGACTTGAAGTGCGACTTGGCAGATTTGACCTTGTGGCGTGCACGGATTTCTAGGTAGATCTTGTTTTTAGTTTTTATCTTCTTTCCTTCTTCTATCTTAGCATCTTTTTCTTTTTTTCATTTTATTTTGAATTTTTGTTGTTTTTTCTTGAGTCCCTTCCCCCCCAGTCGACCTTCCATGCCTACGTACCTGCAGGGACAGCTTAAAACACCGTCCCTCTCCTTTACCCATGGGTTTCCTCTCAATGCCATCTTGGGTGGCAAATTTCACCGCCCGTGCCTGGCCCCCAAGCCTTTTTAGCTACAAGGGTGGTGAATTTTGCCGCCCAAGCAATCCTTGTGCATAGGGGCGGTGAAAATCACCACTCTCACGTCCCCTGCCGTGTAGTCCTTTCCTGTAGGGGCGGTGAATTTCACTGCCCCTACCTCTTTCTCCTCTAGCTTGTAAGGGCAGCAAAATTCACCGCCTGTGCAGGCCGAACATGCATGGGTGGCAAATTTTTATGCACTTGCATCTTTTTTACTCCAACTTGCAGGGGTAGCAAATTTTGCCGCCCGTGCATCCCTCTAGATTTTCCTAACTCTGGAATATTTTTTGTGTTGTCTTTTTCTTTCCCTTTCTTCCTCATTTTCCAGTCTTTTTTCCAACTTGACCTTTTTAAGTGACCTCCGTTGACCATGATCACTTAAATTTCATTTTCCCCATTCGTCCACTTTCCTCTAATCTCATAATTATGTCTGTAGTACCTTCAAAGAACTCTTGCTCATCGACACCTGTCTGACTAAAACTAGTTCCCATATTTGAAGCATCTCCGAAAAAGGCAAAGACCATGAAATACAAATATTAGGGCGTCTTCTCGCTCACGTCGGTCTCCTCGAATGTCGATGACATTCGAGACACCAAAATTGGCCACGTGGACATGGCCGAATTTATAGCTCGAACAAAGGTGACGAACCCAAGCACTGGGATAAAGAGGATCATCGATAGTAACATCTACCTAGTGGCCACTTTTCCAGTGGCAGCACATCATACAGAGTTCATTCTCCAATGTGCCTGCTTCTACAACAAAGAGACCAGGTTAGTCTCAGATGCCAGCGGCAATGTGGTGATTCAGCTGGATCCCGAATTCATCGATAAAGTCTTCATGTGCCCTCCAGCCACTGAAGTAACCAAGATTGACTTCGTGGATGCCCAGAAGGAATACGACAAAGACCCTAAGAGGGAAAAAAAAGTGATGAACTATAAATGGCTGAAGACCCCCAAGACCAAATTATCAAGATGGCCGTGAAACTTTCTAAGGAGTGACTTCATTGAGGAGGTTGGTGACTTGATCACCCTTCTCAGTAGAGTACGAGGCCTCCCATCTTCTTCACTGTTCCATGAATGGATGTACACATTCATTAAAATCATCCTCCAAGGCAAAAATGTCATCTTTTGGGGAGAACAAATTAGCAACGCCCTCCATGAGTAGCTAACCAAAGTACAAACTTCTTCCAAGTTTTATATGACTTCGTACCTTGTGTACATAGCTACCACAATGCAAACTTTTCCGTGCTTAACAACTGAAGGGGATAAAAAAGATGACCCCAGTGTACTCATATTACCCCCATCTGACTCTGCAAGGATCGACCCGCCATTTTAAAAGGATAAATGATGCCTTCTTCACTGTATTTTTATGCCTCTTTGACCCTCAGCTTGAGCAAAAGAGAGTATCAGACGAGGCTTGGACAGTGGTCAATGATTACGGCTGCATGTTCCTTCAATTTTTCACCTTCTACTATCTTCGAGTTGGCTTTTTCCAACGCTACCCCTATATGCTCCCCAGGTTCCCTTCAGATAAGTTAGTACTAATGGAACTTTGCTGACAACTGATTGTCGTGCATACCAGACAAATGGAGCTAAAGAAACCAGGTTTCAGGTTTCCAATCAAAATTGGTAGGTATTCCACTACAACAACAGCCAAAGCCAAAGTCATGGAAACTAAAATGCAGATGGTCACCCTAAAGCAATTCAAGAGAAGAGATAAATTTGACTATAGGGGAGTCAAGGACAAAATCAGACAGAAAACTTAGTTTCATGAGCCCATGATTGAAGATATCTAGATCGACCTGAGGACGGCCAAAGAAATTAACAAAATAGACTATTGCAGGCTGACCCTAGAGCAGATCAAATATCTGGGGCTTGCAGAGATCCCCTCTGGTCTGATCGATGACAAAAATATTATCAATAGCAGATACCTAACAGAAAAGGTTGCTGGTTCCCCTCTTCCTCCAACTCAGTGGTCTCAAAAAGAGTTGACTTCTCTGAGAAAAAGATTTGAACCAATATTGGCAAACACCAATGATTGGTTAGCAGCCAAAGAGATCATCCTGAAAGAATTCATCACGGGATCCGAGGCTGAGTACCAAAAAGAGATGAAGAAGAAGGCAGAGAACATAACCAAGAATAAAGGTGATGTACCTTCCCCTTGTAGGCCTCACAATCCTAGAATCATCTTTGTGTCTAAGAAACCAAAGACTACTGAAGAACCTCAAATGATAGCTAAAGGAACTAAGGAATAGAGCCCTCAGACACAAGCAACCCAACCAATGGAGACATATGATCAACCGTCAGGGAAACCAAACACTAGACCTCCACTCTCACAAGAAGAAGCACAGCCGCTCAAGAGCATCTCTTTGTCTCCCCCTTAGTCTCCTGTGGTACCTTCTTCTCCTATCTCTCCGATCAGTGTTTCCTCTTTCAGAGCCACTTTTCCTTCCAGGGTCATATTTGGCGATCCTCAGGGCACTTCTGGAGGTTCTCCTCGCTCTTTTGGGTCCATTCCAAGTTTATCATCTCCTTCTTTTAACTTGGCAGAAAGCTCTACACAAGAGCCAAAATCAGTAGTTGGTAAAATTTCACTAGTTACTCCAACTATGACCACTGTCACTACTAGCAGTGTAGAAGCTGCCACAATAACACCAGCTGAGGAAACCATTACCATAGCAGATACTTCTCTCCCGCCTTGGATGATAGCTTTCACCTCCAAAATAAAGAAGTTGGCCATCTCTCCAGATGACTTCGACTTTGGCAAAATAGTGCCGGTGAAAGCTAAAGCTCCTAAGAGGCCAAGGATCCTCTCGAAATTGGTCAAGGAAAAAGGGCAAAATTTTTTGGAAATTGCCAAGCCTCCACAGGACGCAACCCTTGAGGGTTTTGAAATGAGCAGCTATTCCATCTCTCATGTTGAACTTGGTAAAATTACTCACGAAGGTGCGAAAAGTGACCTTCAGTCTGCTATGGACATCATGGTCCAAAAATTTGACCGAGAGAAGGAGATGAAAGATTATTACAAGGCCAAGACAGAGCAGCTAACGACAGTAATAAGAAGGTTCACTCTTGCCCCTAAAGCGGCAACTCCAGAGGCCTTCTCCATAGATGACCCAGTCATTCAAAAAGTAGAGAAGACTTATTTGAAGGGAAAAGTCTTAGAGGATTATATTGAAAGAATGCATACTCAGGGAGTTTCTTTGCTATCAGAGGTTGCAGAAAGGATGGGTAAGATGAGGAAGGTAAGAGCAGAGTTAGATGACTTTGTCTCTCTTATCTCTCAGGAGATTGATAGTTTAGAAAAGAATTTTAGCAAATAGAAAGAGATGAAGGATCTGAAGAAAAACACCTTGATATCTATCGGTGTCATCTCCAGCAAGGACTCTTATGTTGAGATCAAGGAGTCACTGATTTTCAAGATTCAGGTACACAAATATTTAATTGATGATCTCAAGGCTTTCAGGGAGGCTAGTGAAAAGAGCGACACCAGCCTGCTAAATAAACTAGAAGAGCTACCTTGTAACCTAACCTCAAAGGACAATCAATTCCTTCTGGCAGAAGAAATGATTCAGAGTTTCAAAGAGATGATTCAGAGAGATTTAAAAAAAAAATCCTTCTCAATGTCTTCTGTGGACAATATTCTAGACGCTTAGTTAACTTTGAAAAATATAAAATCGAGGTTAACTGGTCATGCTAAGGCCATCACAGCATTGAAGGACACATTAATCAGAGCTAGAATCATCTCTAAGAACACGGTTGCACCAGATAGCATAGAAATTTAGGCATCCATCACTATGTACGATGCCCATATGAAAAAATCTGGCAGTAAGAACTGAAAATTTCCCCTTCTTTTTTCTTCTTTCCTTACACACTTTTGTTTTGTGAAAAGTGCATGCAATTTTGTAAGATGTAATTACATGTAAATATTTCAAAAAAATATCTCAAAGTCAAAGATGAGTCATCTTTGACTGAGATATTTTTGTATTTTATTTTTTTCTAGTTTTTGAGGATTTTCTCCCTATATATAGTGGAGACCTCATTTGTAAATGAGCTTGAAAAAATTTAGAGCAAACACTCTATCGAAATTGAAGCAATTTTTTGAGACTTTGTGCTCAAACTTGTAAATCATATTTTGTTAAATGAATGAGAAGCAGGTTTATTTCAGACTTTGTGTTGAAGTTATCTGTGTTGTCTAGGAAATAGTTTCTTATGTTTTCTTTCCTGATAATCTCTTGTTTATCTAATTTAATAAGCAAAGTGAGTGTATTAATATTTTTTGAGAGTGCTTCTAAAAGGTAAATGATAGACTTTGAGCTACTTTTATCTTTGAGATTCAGTTATCTTTTGTAGTTTCAGATGAAGACTTTGTGCTTCATTTCACTCTATGGTTATGCCTATCCTAGATCGGTGAAAGAAGCTACAGAAGATTTTGTGTTTATGTGAGTGTTCTTGTGAACTTTGTTACTTCAAGTGATCTCTTGCTCTCTGTTTGATACCATTCCTGAAAGAAGAGGAGTGTTGTTAGCTTGAGACCAAGATTTCCCTCTTTTGTTCTTTATACATTACCTCTGAAAAAAGAGAGGTAGATGCTATTATACCACCCTATGTGTTATTTTTTGCTTAATTATATATATATATATCTAGCACGTAAATATTTATAGGGAACCTCCCCTTGATGAGAGGAGAGATTTACTTCATCCAGATCTGGTAAACCCATACTTTTCGTGGTGTAAATCTCCCTATGCTATGGTTGATATACCCATTTTGTCATCAGTTAGTTGACGACAAAATATTCACCCAACAATTTTTTTGGCGACTCTGCTGGGGACTATCGAATGTGCATTTTGAAGCCTCAAGCTCCAACTTGAAGCAGTTTTAGTCCCTTTTCCATTTAAAATCTTGAAACTCCATGCTACACCAGAAGCCAAAGATCTAAGAGTGTTTTTGACCCTGTGTTTGAGTTGGTGCAACAAAGCAACTTTGATCTCTTTCCTCTGTCACCTTTCCTCCAATGTTTTAGGAGTTTTCCTCTTAACCTTATCAGGTCACCGACACAAGGTAGAGTTTCTTTTCCTACTGTTAATTGCGCCCTACCTATAAATACCCCACCAAGGTTTGTTATCCCACCATTTAATCATCTCAACATAATGGCTCAAGGCCCGTGGGGTAATTCCTTTGGTCCTCTCAATTTGACTGCACCTCTGCATGAACTACCTTGTAGTTCTAGAAAAAAATTTCCTAAGTTTTTTGGTGATAAAAAGGTTCATCCTAACGAGCATATTGCCACTTTCTCCATAGCACGTGGCATGATCGGCGTGGAATTTGAGGATGTAGCAGTTAGACTTTTTGTGGAAACTTTGTAAGGAGCTGCCATGGATTGGTTCTATCACCTGTAGGCTAGGTCAGTAACAGACTGGGATACGCTCAAGTCCAAATTTGAAGCTAGGTTTAAACCTGTTGAAGATGCACATGCTTTGTTGGCTCAGCTAACACAGTTGAAAAAAGAATCCCAAGAACCCATGAGGGATTTCATAGCTAATTTCAACAAGTTGAGAAATCAGATTCGAACTGTGGCTCAGCCCACGCCAAAAAATCTCAAGTGATTTTTTATCAATTCACAACTTCCTGAAGTAAGTTTCTTGTTGAGGTGAGCTGGCCCTATGGATCTAGCCTTGGCTCAAAGTTTGGCTATTGAGATTGAGGATGATCTTATTCTGGTAGGTAAGATCAAAAAAGACCCTAGTAAAAATAAATTCTCTTCATCTGCTAAAAGTTCTTTAGGTATTACAGATCATATGGTGCAGAAATTGATGAATGAACTAATAGCTTTGAAGAGGCAAATAGCCCAAGGTACGTCTGCTCCTACCTATCGAGATGCACCTAAAAGAATGTTCCAAAATCAGCAATATCAGGGTAATGCTACCCGAAACCAAGGGCAATCCAATCGCCTACCTCCCCGTCCAGGGAGATTGGCCATTGACGTAGCACCTACCAATTCAGCGGTTGGTTACTTAGAGGCTGAGCACGACAATTCATTTCAACCTCAGTTGGACCGACAAGAAGATGTTAATCTCTTCGATGAGTAGGAAGAAGAATTAGCTGGTGACTCTAATATTGGTTTCTTGGATTACCAGGATGAAGCTGGAAGTAAAGGGGAGGGTTTGGATGGATCTTACGCTATTTTCACTAGATCTCAAAATTAGTCGGCTTCACAGACTAACAAAAGAAGGGCAGAGGAAGAACCCCGACAATCGGTTTCTATTGCCAAACGAGGGACCCCATTGCCTCTACAATTAAAAGATCAGGTAACCCATAAAAAAGTAAGTACCCCCAATCACCTGATATCTTCCACTTCTGTTACTCAGACCAGTGTTGTGCCTACTAGAGTCCCTGATGATGGACTCTCTTCCTCTGTCTCAAGTTCTTTTCAATTATTTGATATAATTGATCATGTTAGAAAGACTAAAATTCAAATGACAGAGGTTGAATATTTGAGGGCTAACCCAGAATAGTTTGAGAGGTTAGCAGAATATGTGAAAAACAATGCCATCCCTGTAGGACAAGATTCTTTGAAGGCCGTTCATGATCCCCCTAAAGATAAACTGGCTCAAAAAAATCTTGTTGTGACTCCTCCTGTCACTCCCAGGAAAATAGAACCTTTTTATGTTTCCCTACTTATAAATGGTTATAAACTGAGTAATTGTATTATAGACTCTAGAGCTTCAGATAATGTCATGCCCGCGAAAGTGGCAGATTCTCTTGGCCTGACTTTGACCAAAACCTTTGGGAGGTGTTTTTACATGGAAAATAAGCAAGTCCTTCTCCTTGGTCAAATAATAGATGCTCAATATGCCTTCGTGGCTTTTCTAGAAAAGCGGATAAAAATGATAGTTTTAGTGGCCGATGTTCCAGCATCTTATGGCATCCTGCTTGGGCAAAATTTTTGTAAAGATGTTGGAGGCGAGCTAAATATAGACTTGTCAGAAGCAAGGATTCCACTTCAAGGTGTCATGAAGAAGTTGCTTCGTAAAAAAAAGCAAGGTATGTAGTTACCCAATCGTCAGCACCAGAAGCTCAAATTTTATTTGAGTCCTCGGGCATGGGCAACTACTTCCTATCTATAGACAAAACCCATGAGACATCTGATGAAACTCTTACGGGTAATGACTTGAGATTGTGTTCAGCTAGCGCAGCGATAAAATTGACAAATCAAAATGAACACATGGAAGAGCCTCTTTCCCCAAACAAAGGAGTTTTCAAAGAAAAGACAACGTCTAACGAGGTATAGACCTTAGAATTTGATGACAGCTGCTCCTCTACTGGTTCAAGAGCTGGAGTTGTGCTGGTATCTCCTTAGGGAGATATTATTCCTTCATCCTACAAATTGCAGTTCAACAATACCAACAACACGGTTGAGTACAAGTCTCTATTGCTCAGACTACAGGCTGCCAGAGAAAGGGGCATTAGGCTACTCCATGCTAAAGGAGATGCTGAGTTGATAGTTTGCTAGGTGAGGAACCTCTATCAGACAAAAAATGAAAGGTTGTGCCACTATCGCAACCTAGTCTGGGATTAGATTGAAAATTTTGATGCTTTTAACATCTCTACCGTTCCAAGGAAATTCAATGACCGGGCAGATGCATTGGCTGTCTCTGCCACCCTTCTAGTCCCTCACCCAGACTTTAAAGGAGATAGGTACACTATTGAATTGGTCTTTCAGCCAAGTGTACTAGATAAAGCTGGCCACTGGCAAGTATTTAACAACGACAATCAAATCATCGCCTTCTTGGAGTAAAAAGACAGTTTTGAACAACTGCATTTTGAAGGTAGTGAACTCTGAGAATGTGAAGCAACTCCTGAGACCAATGTGAACACAGGTGAAGATTTCTTATAGCTTAGGGGGAATAAGATTCCCAAAGGTCTGGTTTCCATAGAGAAGTTGTTTGATAACCATGACAGGTTTATTAAATAATAGTGACCGGATTCAAATTCTTCTCAAGATTTTGATCAGGTCAACTTGGGAACCAAGTGCGATTCTAAGATGATAAACATTGAGAAATGCTGCACTCTCAAAGAAATATTTGAGCTTGCTAGTCTACTCTGCCAATATATGGATGTATTGGCCTATTCCTATGATGATCTGAAATCACTCAGGCCAAATGACATCCATCACGACATTCCCTTGAAAGCCAACTCTGTACCTTACAAGCAAAAATCTAGGCAATATAATCCAAAAATCTCAGGTACTATTTTAGCTGAGATACAAAAGATGCTTGATGCTCAGATAATTTTTTCAATCCATCACTCAACATGGATTGCTAACATAGTGCCTGTCAGGAAAAAGAATGATGAAATTTGAATTTGTGTGGATTTTAGAAACTTAAACCAGTTATCTTTAAAAGATAACTACCCCCTTCCTATTATGGATCAAGTCCTACAGATGGTAACAGGTTCAGAAATGTTATCAATGCTAGATGGTTTTTCAAGGTACAATCAGGTTAAAGTCAGAAAAGCAGATCAGCACAAGACAACGTTCACTACACCTTGGGGCACATTCGCTTACTGAAGAATGCCTTTTGGTCTGATAAATGCAGGCACCACATTTCAAAGGGTGATGGATCTCACTTTCAAAGATGAGATGGGAAAATTCATTGTAGTATACTTGGATGATCTGACAGTGTTTTCAAAACATCATTCTGAGCATGTTCACCATTTACAAAAGATACTGGAACGCTGTCGTCAAAATGGTATCTCTTTAAACCCAAAAAAAATTGTCTTCAAAGTAACTGAAGGGAAACTTCTCAGACACATCGTGTCCTGAGAAGGTATTAAAATTGATTCAGAAAGAGTCAAGTCCATCCAGGAACTTACTCTACCTACCAACAAGACCGCAGTTCACTCTTTTTTTGAAAAGGTGAATATTCTTCGAAGGTTTATTCCTGAGTTTGCTGAGAAAACCCATCACATTGTCAACATGATGAAGGACAATGCTACATTTAGGTGGGTTGCTGAGGGTAAATCAACTTCAAAGAGATTAAGGAAGCAATCACCCACTCACCAGTCTTGGTCTGTCTAGATTATACTAAAAGTTTCAAAATATATAGTTATGCCTCCAAACATACACTATCAGCTATTTTGGTCCAACAAAATCCAGAAGGTGTAGAATCTCCTATCTCTTTCATGAGTTGTCCACTTAAATATCATGAACTGAAATATTCCCTTATGGAGAAGCATGCATACGTAGTGGTCAAAGTGGTAAAGTATTTCAGGTTTTATTTCCTGAACTCTCACACCAAAGTTCTCATACCAGACACAACAGTAAAATCTATTTTGACTCAGCTGGAGTTCGGTATGAAGAGAGGGTATTGGATTTCCAAAACTCAGGAGTTTAATCTAGACATCAGACCAACCAAACTCGTACGAGGAAAGGGTCTTTGCCAGTTGATTGCCAACAACATTCCAAGTGAAACAGAAAGTGAAGAAGTAGAGATCGAAGGCATGCCTACGGTCCTCTTTGTTGCCACTACTGACGAGTGGTATTCTGACATTGCTCATTTTCTAACATATGTTGAGTGTCTCGCTCATCTTTCTTTTAAAGAGAAATAGAATGTTAAATTGAAAGCAGTTGGTTATGTTCTATGGGATAATGGTCTTTACAAGAGAAACTTGGACGTGGCATTTCTTCGTTGTGTTGACAAGGTGCAACAAGAAAGACTCTTAGAATCTTTCCACAATCTGGCCTATGGGGGACATTTTTCTACACCAGTGACAGTGCACAAAATTCTACAAGCAAGGTATTATTGGCCCATGCTTTTCTAGGATGCCTAAAAATGGGTGCATAGGTGTGAATTGTGCCAACAATTCGTTGGGAAGCCTAAGCTTCCTGCATTGCCTCTCAAGCTGGTAGTGATCGAAGAACCATTTCAGTAGTGGGGTATTGACTTCATTGGGGTATTCAACCCATCTTCAAGTGCCAAACATGATTATGTCCTCATGGAAATAGATTATTTTACTAAGTGGGTGGAGGCCATCCCAACCAAGCATGCTACGTCTGAAGTGGTATGCAGCGTTCTCAAAAAAAATATCATCTCTAGGTTTGGGGTCCCACTGAAAATTGTAACAGATAATGTGGCCTATTTTTCATCATATGAAATTACTCAATTCTATTTTTATTATGGGATTACCTTATCCCATACTTCAGATTATTTCTCTCAAGGAAATGGCCAAGCAGAATCGATTAACAAGAATTTGGTCACTATTATCAAAAAGTTGGTGGATGACAATTAGAGAACGTGGCACAAAGCATTGTATGATGCTTTATGGGCGGATAGAATAAGATCCAAAAGGGATATAGGTATGTCTCCTTTCCAGCTTATTTATGGTTTAAATGCAAAAATCTCCATCACCCTTGAACTGCCAGCGCTCAGGTTAACTAAAGCAATCAGAGACTCAACCTTCGAAAGCTCGATCGACAAAAGAATCATGTGTCTAAACGAGCTGAATGAGCATCAAGCTATGGTAGTGGATCGGATTAAGGAACACCAGAACTGGGTGAAGGCACTCTTTGATAAGAAAGCTAAAGTTTGTGAATTTCAAGTCAAAGATCAAGTCTTGTTGTGGGACAAGAGGCGAAAGCAAAAGGGATGCATGGCAAGTTTGACTCCCTGTGGAGAGGCCCGTTCACCATTCGACAGCTCTGTGGTAAGGCTAGCTTCTTACTAAAGTACCAAGATGGAACACCATTTGCACTACCTCATAGCGGACAACATCTGAAGCTGTTCAATCCTTGAGGCTTGGAGAAGTTCATTTGTATATATGTATAGTTTTTATGTTTTGTCTATTTTTCTTTCATTTTTAGCCTGATTCCGTAGCCCAATGGCTTGGATGAAGGCACTTAGAGACTAGTTTCTACTCCCGCTAATCAATTTGATTAACGAAAGTTCCCCAACAGGAGCCAGCTATTGTTTCCAAAATTGGATTAGTCCATTTTTGGGAACAACCCCCTACAAAACTTGTCCATTTCGTCTTTTGTCTCTCTAAGTTTGTTTTTGAGACAAGTTTTGAATTCATCCTCATCTTGGCCAAGGAACGTGAGAGTGAATACGATCTCGTTGTGACCAAAGAACCCCTCCCCCAGGATGCCTCTTCTAGAGTTAGTCTTTTCTTTCATTTCGTGCATGGGCGGCAAATTTTGCCGCCAGTGCATTTTGACCTTTCTAAAGCAAGGGCGGCAAAATTTGCTGCCCTTGCATTTTTCTTGCAAGGGTGGCAAATTTTTTGGCACTTGCATCTTGACCTGCAAGGGCGGAAATTTTTTTCGCCCCTACGTTCGAACTCACCAAAACATGCAAGGGTGGCAAATTTTGCTGCCCAAGCATGCCTCGGTTTTTATGCACGACATTTATTGCCTCATGCGGTGGGTTTTTGGAGTTGTTTTTCACCCCATATAAACTAATTTAAACCCTATTTCTTCTCATTACTTCCTCCTCTCCTCCTGCCCTTCACGTCTGGATGATCTAGCGAATGACTTGAAGTGCGACTTGGCGGATTTGACATTGTGGCATGTGTGAATTTCCATGTAAGTCTTGTTTTTAGTTTTTATCATCTTTCCTTCTTCTATCTTAGCATCTTTTTCTTCTTTTCATTTTATTTTGAGTTTTTGTTGTTTTCTTCTTGAGTCCCTTTCCCCCTGGTTGACCTTCCATGCCTACCTACCTGCAGGGATGGCTTAAAACGCTGTCCCTCTCCTTTACCCATAGGTTTCTTCTCAATGCCATCTTGGGCAGTGAATTTTGCCGCCCATGCCTGGCCCCCAAGCATTTTTAGCTATAAGGGTGGTGAATTTTGCCGCCCAAGCAATCCTTGTGCACAAGGGTGGCAAAAATCACTGCCCTCACGTCCCCTGCCGTGCAGTCCTTTCCTGTAGGGGTGATGAATTTTGCCGCCCCTACCTCTTTCTCCTCTAGCCTGCAAGGGTGGTGAAATTTTCTACTTGTGCAGGCCAAACATGCATGGGTGGCGAATTTCACCACCCTTGCATCTTTTTTACTCCAACCTGTAGGGGCATAAAATTTTGCCACCCGAGCATCCCTCCTCCAGATTTTCCTAACTCCGAAGGATTTTTCGTGTCATCTTTTTCTTTCCCTTTCTTCCTCATTTTTTGGTCCTTTTTTCAACCCAGCCTTTTTAAGTGACCTCCATTGACCATGATCACTTAAATTGCATTTTTCCATTCGTCCGCTTTTCTCTAATCTCATAATCATGTCTGCAGTACCTTCAGAGAACCCTTACTCATCGACACCTGTCTGACTAAAACTAGTTCCCATGTCTGAAGCGTCTTCCAAAAAAGTGAAGACCATGAAATACAAATATTAGGGCATCTTCCCACTCACATCGGTCTCCTCGAATGTCGACGACATTCAAAACACCAAAAATGGCCACGTGGACATGGCCGAATTCATAGCTCGAACAAAGGCGACGAACCCAAACACCGGGATAAAGAGGATCGTCGAGAGTAACATCCACCTGGTGGCCGCTTTTCCAATGGCAACACATCATACAGAGTTCATTCTCTAATGTGCTCGCTTCTACAATAAAGAGACCAGGTTAGTCTCAGATGCCAGTGGTAATGTGATGATTCGGCTGGATCTCGAATTCATCGATAAAGTCTTCATGTGCCCTCCAGCCACCAAAGTAACCAAGATTGACTTCGTGGATGCCCAGAAGGAACACGACAAAGACCCTGAGAGGGCAAAGAAAGTGATGAACTATAAATGGCTGAAGACCCCCAGGACCAACTTATCAAGATGGTCGCGAAACTTTCTGAGGAGTGACTTCATTGAGGAGGTTGGTGACTTGATCACCCTTCTTAGCAGAGTACGAGGCCTCCCGTCTTCTTCACTATTCCATGAATGGATGTACCCATTCATTAAAATCATCCTCTAAGGCAAACATGTCATCCTTTGGGGAGAGCAGATCAACAACGCCCTCCATGAGTAGCTAACCAAGGTACAGACTTCTTCTAAGTTTTATATGACTTTGTACCTTATGTACATAGCTGCCACAATGCAAACTTTTCTGGGCTTAACAATTGAGGGGGATATAAAAGTCGACCCCAGTGTAATCATATTACCCCCAACTGACTCTACAAGGATCGACCCACCATTTCAAAAGGATAAATGATGCCTTCTTTGCCGTATTTCTATGCCTCTTCGACCCTCAGCTTGAGCAGAAGAGAGTATTAGACGAGGCTTGGACAGTGGTCAACAATTACGACTGCATGTTCCTTTAATTTTCCACCTTCTACTATCTTTGGGTTGACTTTTTCCAAGGCTACCCCTATATGCTCCCCAGGTTCCCTTCAGATAAGTTAGTACTAATGGAACTTTACCGACAACTGATTGTCATGCGTACCAGATAAATAGAGCTGAAGAAACCAGGTTTCAGGTTTTCAATCAAAATTGGTAGGTATTCCATTGCAACAACAACCAAAGCCAAAGTCATGGAAACTAAAATGCAGATGGTCACCCTAAAGTAGTTCAAGAGAAGAGATAAATTTGACTACAGGGGAGTCAAGGACAAAATTAGATGAAAAACTCAGTTTCATGAGCCCATGATTGAAGATATCTGGATCGACCTGAGGATGGCCAAAGAAATAAAAAAAATGGACTATTGCAGGCTGACCCTAGAGCAGATTGAATATCTGGGGCTTGCAGAAATCTCCTCTGGTTTGATCGATGATAGAAATATTATCAATAGCAGATACCTGGCCGAAAAGGTTGTTGGTTCCCTCTTCCTCCAACTCAGTGGTCTCAAAAAGAGCTAACTTCTCTGAGAAAAAGATTCGAACCAATATTGGCTAACACCAATGATTGGTTAGCAGCCAAAGGGATCATCGTAAAAGAATTCATCATGGGATCTGAGGCTGAGTACCAAGTAGAGATGAAGAAGAAGGTAGAGAACAAAACCAAGAACAAAGGTGATGTACCTTCCCCTTCTAGGCCTCACAAGCCTAGAATCATCTTTGTGTCTAAGAAACCAAAGACTACTGAAGAACTTGAAATGACAGCTAAAGGAACTAAGGAGCAGAGCCCTTAGACACAGGCAAACCAGCAAATGGAGACAGACAATCAACCGTCAGGGCAACCAAGCACTGGACCTCCGCTCTCACAAGAAGAAGCATAGCTACTCAAGAGCATCTCTCTTTCTTCCGCTCAGTCTCCTATGGTACCCTATTCTCTTATCTCTTTGATCAGTGTTCCTTTTTCTGGAGCCACTTCTCCTTCCAGGGTCATATTTGGCGATCCTTAGGGCGCTTTTGAGGTTCTCCTCGCTCTTCTGGGTCCATTCCAAGTTTATCATCTCCTTCTTTCAACTTGGCAAAAAGCCCTACACAAGAGCCAGAATCAGTAGTTGGTACAGTTTCACTAGTTACTCCAACTATGACCACTGTCACTACTAGCAGTGTAGAAGCTGCCGCAGTAACACCAGCTGAGGGAACCATTGTCACAGCAGATACTTCTCTCCCACCTTGGATGACAGCTTTCACCCCCAAAATAAAGAAGTTGGCCATCTCTCCAGATGACTTTGACTTTGGCAAAATAGTATCGGTGAAAGCTAAAGCTCCTAAGAGGCCAAGGATCCTCTCGAAATTGGTCGAGAAAAAAGGGTAGAAATTTTTGAAAATTGCCAAGCCTCCACAGGACGCAACCCTTGAGGGTTTTGAAATGAGCAGCTATTCCATCTCTCATGTTGAACTTGGTAAAGTTACTCATGAAGGTGTGAAAAGTGACCTTCAGTATGCTATGGACATCTTGGTCCATAAATTTGACCGAGAGAAGGAGATGAAAGATTATTACAAGGCCAAGACAGAGCAGCTAATGGCAGTAATAAGAAGGTTCACTCTTCCCCCTAAAGCGGCAACTCCAGAGGCCTTCTCCGTAGATGACCCAGTCGTTCAAAAAGCAGAGAAGACTTACTTGAAGGGAAAAGTCCTAGAAGATTATATTGAAAGAATGCATACTCAGAGAGTTTCTTTGCTATCAGAGGTTGCAGAAAGGATGGTTAAGATGAGGAAGGTAAGAGCAGAGTTAGATGACTTTGTCTCTCTTATCTCTTAGGAGATTGATAGTTCAGAAAAGGATCTTAGCAAATGGAAGGAGATGAAGGATTTGAAGAAAAGCACCTTGATATCTATCGGTGTCATCTCCAGCAAGGACTCTTATGTTGAGATCAAGGAGTCACTAATTTTCAGGATCCAGGTACTCAGATTTAATTGATGATCTCAAGGCTTTCAGGGAGGCTAGTGAAAAGAGCGACACCGGCCTGCTAAATAAACTAGAAGAGCTACCTTGCAACCTAACCTCTAAGGACAATTAGTTCCTTCTGGCAGAAGAAATGATTTAGAGTTTCAAAGAGATGATTCGAAGAGATTTTGAAGAAAAATCCTTCTCAATGTCTTCTGTGGACAATATTTTAGACGCTTAGTTAACTTTGAAAAATCTAAAATCCAGGTTAACTAGTCATGCTAAGGCCATCACAACATTGAAAGACACATTAATCAGAGCCAGAATCGTCTCCAAGAACATGATTGCGCTAGACAGCGTAGAAATTCAGGCATCCATCACTATGTACGATGCTCATATGAAGAAATATGGCAGCAAGAACTAAATTTTTCCCCTTCTTTCTTCTTCTTTTCTTATGCACTTTTGTTTTTTGAAAAGTGCATGCAATTTTTTAAGATGTAATTACATGTAAATATTTCAGAAAAATATCTCAAAGTCAAAGATGAGTCATCTTTGACTGAGATATTTTTGTATTTTATTGTTTTCTAGTTTTTGAGGATTTTCTCCCTATATATAGTGGAGACCTCATTTGTAAATGATCTTGGAAAAATTTAGAGAAAACACTCTACAAAAATTGAAGCAATTTTTTGAGACTTTGTGCTCAAACTTGTAAATCATATTTTGTTAAATGAATGAGAAGCAGGTTTATTTCAGACTTTGTGTTGAAGTTATCTGTGTTGTCTAGGAAACAGTTTCTTATGTTCTCTTTCCTAATAATCTCTTGTTTATCTAATTTAATAAGCAAAGTGGGTGTATTAATATTTTCTGAGAGTGCTTCTAAAAGGTAGATGATAGAATTTGAGCTACTTTTATCTTTGAGATTCAGTTATCTTTTGTAGTTTCAGACGAAGACTTTGTGCTTTGTTTCACTCTACGGTTATGCCTGTCTTAGATCGGTGAAAGAAGCTACGAAAGATTTTGTGCTTACGTGAGTGTTCTTGTGAACTTTGTTACTTTAGGTGATCTCCTGCTCTCTGTTTGATACCATTCCTAAAAGAAGAGGAGTGTTGTTAGCTTAAGACCAGGATTTCTCTCTTTTGTTCTTTATACATTACCTCTGAAAAAAGAGAGGTAGATGCTGTTATACCACCCCATGTGTTATTTTATACTTAATTATATATATATATATATATATATATATATATATATATATATATATATATATATATCCAGCACGTAAATATTTATAGGGAACCTCCCCTTGATGAGAGGAGAGATTTACTTCATCCAGATCTGGTAAACCCATACTTTTCGTGGTGTAAATCTCTCTATGCTGTGGTTGATATACCCATTTTGTCATCAGTTAGTTGATGACAAAATATTCACCCAACAAACCCCATGCTTATTCATTACCTCTTATTTTAAAATCACCTTGTCCTCCATTCCATACTTAAAATCAATTTAAATAAAGATCAAGATGTAGACAATCTATTTAAGTGAAATTATTCAACCATAATATAGAAGTTTTAGTTGTTTACCTAGCCAATCTATTGAGTCATATTGTATCTTATGGATTTCTTCCATCTTGGACAACCCATATCATCCACTCGATACAAAATTTGGAGACCAAAACTATCCTATTAATTATCAAACCATTATGATTAGTCATTCACTTACAAAATATTTTCTATTACTTTAGACATCCATATATCTAGATGGGCTGAAATGAAAATGCTAAGAGCCGAGACTTCATGAAGAGTCATTGCATTAATGATCATATTTTCACTTTAACCTCTATAAGGAAACTAAGGCAAAAATTTAAAAAGTTTATTATTACTTTGTGGACTTTCACAAATCCTTTGACTTTATTCCTCGGCATTCACTAGATTCATTTCTAAACTTAAGGCTTTGGGTCTTCCAAACTTCATAATATGACTAATTATGACACTTTACAAGTCCATTATTGGTAGAGTATAGACAAGTGAGATAGAGGGGGTATGAAGCACTATTGAAGCTAAGTAGGGTTTTCCACTCTCCCCTATAATTTTTTAGTCTATATATAGATGAGTTTGAGGAAATCATATCATATTTCCTAGGCACATATGGTTGCTTGTAATTTTTTTAATATTTGTTCTTATACAAGGCGACGCTAATTTGGATGTTCCACTAAGAGGATGGTCTCTAGAGATAACTACGTATCTTAGCATATATTTATGATACACATGGTCTTCAAGTAAATCTTGGGAAAATGAAATTTATAGGTTTTAAATTACTTCAAAGAATAATCAACCAAACAAATTTTCATTTTCTTCAATATGTATATCCAAGGGTCCATTTTCCTAGGCCACACTTCAGTTTATCATGAGTAGTTACTTAAGAAAAGAGTATACTTCCCTCACCACTCTTGAGAAAAAGTGATTTTGGATTCGAATTAAAGATATCCAAACACAAATTTGCCTCTTTCACTTTTTTGTTACACCTATTCTTCTATATGGGTATAAAAAACGGGGACCTTACCTTAGGAAAGTTGATCAAAGACGAATTGAAAGAGTGTTTACCTCCATGTTATGCAAGCATCTCCATACTAAAATATCAATCCCTCAAGTCATGATTCTCACTAAATTTGATACAACCCCACTCATTAGTGTTGTGATATTATAAGTGGTGACTATGATATAAAATCTTAGATGGATGACCAACTCTTCAGTTCATTTCTTCAAGTACCCATCTTAAGAATTCAAATCCTTTATGTAGATGGCAAAACATAGAATCAAATATGGTTGGTATGGTAGGGATTTTTCTCTACTAGTTCTTGTTGATATTGACATGGACATAATTCCTCCACATATTTTGTTAATTGATGCACAAAATGTATCCCAAAGGGAAATGAATAGGGGTATAGGAGATGAGATATATAGAGCCTGCATTTTGTCCAAATGGCTAAAGCCTTGGGAACCTCTTTCTTCAAATCTTCAACATTACTTTAATACATATATTCACTTTATGGGATAGGTTCATCCATTCTCTATGTTACACAAAACTCTAATTACCCTGTAGTTTGCGAGTTCTATTATCACAATTCAGAGTTAGTTCACACTACCTCTGCATAAAGACATATCACCATATTCTTCATGTAAACTATATTTGTCAAATTTGTTCCATGAAGCATGAAATCAAGGATCATTTTGTATTTATATGTTCTCCTTACTATGAGATTATGGGGCAATTCTTTTGCTTCTTCAAATACTCAGATAACTCTCTTCAAAGCTTGATGGCTTACAAGGATCATAAATGCTTGGTCCTTTCCTTTAGAGAGATGTTTGAACTTCTCCAACATTTGGTTAAATATTTTGCTTTCAAAATATTCTATACTTGAAGGATTGGTTCTTTTATTTACCTTATTTATTCTTGAAAATTAAGTAAGAAGAAATGCTTATAAATATATAATGAAATCTATAAGAAAAGTACTTAAATAATTAAGTGACTTTATTTACCTCATTTCTAAATTGTTAAGAAAATGGTTGTTTGAAGCTTTTGTAATATGTAGTCTCCTCAATCCTTAAGGTCAATATGTTGTCTTTTCTAAAGGTGTGATTCATTCCCCCTATTAAAATAATTTAGTTATATGTATTTTTTTGATGAAATATAGCTATACAAGATTATTCATAAAAAAGGTGATAAAGGACATGCTAACAATGACACAGTAGGCCATGCCTAAGAATAAAAAGGTCCAAAGCCAAAAAAATAATGAATAAACTAGGCCAAGCCTAGAGAAAGCTCTAATACATCAAAAAATGGCAACTTAAGTAGCAATAGAAAATAAACTAGTTGAGGGAGGCTCATTATCAGGAGGAGCCCACCCAGAGATAGGAAGGTATTTTTCATCATCCACAGGGTCTCATTAAACATCAGTATCCTCATGTTAAACATTATTTTTTTCTTCAGTAGCATGTAGGTGTGAAATGGATAAATTAATTTGCATAATACTTTTATCAAATGGTTGAAGAGAACCATCTTGGTAGATGCTAGATTGAAAATTACCCTAGAATCAAGCTACCAAAGGTAGAAAACCCCAAACCTAACCATACTGAGGTGGCTAAGGTGGAGATCCCCATCCAAAACATTGATCTATGGGGGGAGATCCCTAGCCACCCTGCTAATCTGCATGGGGAGAGTGACACTACTGTAAATAACTAGAAGCTTGAGAATGGTGATGAGGGTGGTTGTAGTAAGATCTACCTATAGGAGGGTCATGCTAGCCTCGAGGTGGGGTATCCTTGGGTGGGGAAGGCAACATGAAATCAATTATGCAAGGGATGTTACCCAAGTGATGAAGGAGATGCTACTGGTGATCAAGTTCTATAACCACATTTTTAATTTGCACTTGTATCTATAGAATCACATTAAAACCAATGGTAAATTTTCCATAAGTAGCAAATAGAGAGTTAATAGAATTATTAGAAAATAACATTGAATTATGCTCTTTCCATAGCTAGAATAAAATTTCCATTATGAAATCATGCCAAACTTAGGTGTACTAGGGAGGTGTACTAGGATTATCTCCAAATAGAGTTAAAGGGAATTGAGTGGAGGGACTAGAAAAAGTCATGAACCCAAATCTAGGCACATTGGGCCTTTGAAAAATACCAAAAAAGGTACATTATGGTTTCAAAGTGACCACAAAAAGGACATTTAGATAGAGAAATCCCTAATTGGACAATCCTTCTACGAATCATCAGGCCTTGATAAAGAAAACACCAATTGAAATACATAATTTTGGTTTTAATACAAGCTAAAAAAATAGTGTGGAAGTGTTTCCCCCAGATAGAAGGGGAGGAATGTATGTTTTACCTTTGGTTGAGTTTATCCACCATAGGCAAGTGTGGAGAGATCCATTCATAACCTTTTCTGGCTATATAATTCTAGAAAGGAGTCACATTGTACCATTTTCATTCCTTCTATCAAGGATAGTTAGAGTTGATGGAGATCTTGTGAAGAAACTCCATAGGCACCGCTACCATAATCTCATAATAAGAATCTTTGTCAGTTAGATAAATTTTAAATTTAGCATAGAAAGCATTCCAGGGGATCCAAAATCAAGAATCTTTGCAGAAAAGGTCTTGCATGGTGCATATTCCTCTACAATAAAATCTAAGCGCATGAATCCAAGGCACTTTTTCAAGAGGCACCATATGCATGTTGATGATAGGTGACCATCATAGAGACTGCTAGTTGAAAGACCATCCCTAAATTTTGAACCATTCCACAACAACCATTATTTGATTTTTTCCTAGGATGTCAGGATCTTGCTCCTCAATACGAGCACAAATGATTACCTTGTATAAGCAACTAAACACAGAATTATACCAGAATTAACAAGTAACTAGAATTCACAAATGACACAGAATATGAGATACAATACACAATCTTGTATTAATACTCATGCCAGAAGGAAATACAATGAAGATGCCACAATCTTCCACACCTCTCAGATGTACAGATCTCTTTCCCTCAAGAGTTCACTCTCCTACCAAAAATGGTCCCAACACACAACTCAAACATAGAGTTGGTGTTCACTTCCAACCAGTCAGTAATAACCCTACCAGTACACAAGTACTCAAAGTACTTCAAGTAGATCTCCCATGAACTTGCAACAACCTGCAACTCAAATGATCTTACTTACCATGTTGAACTTCTCCCTGATCTTGCTGCCACCTGCAGATCAACCTGTTCTTACAATTGGAAGGATCTACCTTGCCTTCCTCTATTTGCTCATATTACAATACATGCCAATGAGTCTATAAATAGATCCCATACTAAACAATAACTTAGACTTCTAATTTACAATAATTAGACACGCAGCTCAAGACTCAAAATAGTCTTTACATGCAATCAATCAGTTTAACAAACTAACTGTTCCTGCAACAAGCAGTTCTGGAACCGCACAGGTGACCGACATCAGTCTCTGTCTGACTAGAGATGACCGACATCGACCGACTCCTGCCGATATCGGTTGCCCTTCTGTTCACCCCTGATCAACATCGGTTGGCCTGACCGATGCCGGTGACTGTGACACTCAACAACTCCTCCACATCTGCATAGAGTGAAGCTTTTAGCTCCACAACCTAACAATCTCCCACTTGGAGATAAATATCTACACCTATACCTGTACCTGTACATCATGTAGTTTATTTCCTGGCTTTGTATCCCTCTTCAAGATCAATATTGAAGACCAACCACCACAAATCCTATGGTGCACCTCCTGTCATCCAAATCACCTGCCACATCTGCATCTACAAACCCATGTAGAGAAGTGCTTGACCTTGCATAGCATGTATACCTGCTACTAGTCCCTCTCATACCTGAGAATCCACTGAACTGCCCTCCAGTGCTTCTTTCCTAGATTGGCTCCAAACTTGATGACAACTCCCACTGCTTGGGAAATCTCAGGTTTAGTACACATGTACTCAAACTCATCATGTGAATCAAGACACTGTTCATAGAACTATCTAACCATCGACATACTAACCGATTTCACACAATCATCTGGAGACAAAATCAACCTGTGATCTTCTATGTCTCTAGAACACACTCATGCCAAAGAATCTTGCTGCTCCCAGATTCCTCATGATACATCTCTGAACTAACTTTACCTTTAGTTCAACAACTCCCTACACATGTGACCCTGCAACAAGCACAACATACAGTAACATGATAATGTAGCTAATATTATCTAACTTGGTAAAGAAAACACAATGGTTAAACCTCCATTGTCCTGCAGCTTACACAAGACCATATACCCTGGCCTTCCGTCTCATGTGTCCATTCCCACTCTTCTTTATCCTAAAAATCCATTTGTCTCTCAGTGATTTCTTCTAGCTGGCAACTCTACCAAAAAACTCCCATTTAGTTCTTCTCCAAGGAATCACATCCTTCATCCATGCCAAGCTCCCACTGTTTCCTGGATCTACCTGCTCTGCTTCTTTAATTAACTTCTTGTTTCTTGACCATCAGTGAGCAACAAGTAGTGTAAAGAAGGGAAATGATGAATTTGAGGCTTACTTACTCTTTAAGTCCTCCATATGGGTGCTTGAGACTCCTTGACAGCTTGCTGTCCACCCAAAATCCATCTCAGCGATCGATGCCAGTCACATCTCAGTCTGCACCTGACTGACGTCAGTTCCATGCGACTGCCTCATCACCAACATCAGTTCCCCCTGACCAACATCGGTGTTTATTTGTCTGGAGTCACAGACGTCAGGCTACACAAGGTGACATCGGTCCCTGTCTGGATGCTGACGTCGGTCTCTGTGTTTTACTTGTGAGTGATGACTTTTACCTGCGAGCTCCTTTTGGATCAAACCCTTGTCCATATCAACCTTGCTCTGCTCAAAATTCCTCAGCCCCTTACGCTGATCTCTGTCTATCATCTTCTCCTTGAAAACCAAGGCTTTCCTGTTCTTGTCACAAACATCGAATTTCTCAAGAAACGTCACTTTCTTCTTTTGCTTACAGAAATTTCGATCCATGATTTTCAAATTTGAAAGCATACCTTTTGACTCAAGAACATGCATTCCCTTCTTATTCATGTGACCAAGCCTATTAAGCCACATCTTCAAATCTACAGCTGAAGTAGATAAACCAAAAGGAGAATCAGTAATAGAAGTAGATAGATAAAGCGTACCTACTTTCTTACCTCTTGCTAAAAGAAGTGCACCCTTGGAAACTTTCCAAGAGTCCGCTGTGAGAGTTACTGTGCAACCCTCATCACCCAACTTTCCAAAAAAAATCAAATTCCGCTTCAGGACTAGGATATGCATGACCTCCTTCAACACCCATGTGTTGCTCATCTACATTTTCAGCTTCACTTTCCTTTTGCCAACCATTTGACAAGGCTTACCATCCCCTAAATAAATTTCTCCAAAGTCTCCCTAGACATACTCATGAAAAAATTCCCTATTTGGGGATGCATGGAAAGAGGCACCAGAATCTAAAACCCAAGATTCTAATTTATCCAAGGAACATATCAGAGCATCCTATGCAACAATACTTACAACATCTACAACATTTGCATCTTCATGTCCTTCATGCTGATCTTCATTCACCTAGAAATCTCTCTTTACATGCCCTTGCTTTCCACATTTCCAGCAGGTTATTCTGCCATACATGGATTTGGATCTCCTGCCTATCTTAGACCTTGATCTCCCATGCTCTATCTTCTCTCTTTGCCTTCCCCTACTTTCAACACTCAAAGCATTCCCTAATGATTCACCTGTGCTTTTCCTGTGAATTTCTTCATTCAAGATTACACTCACAACATCATCCACTTTTAAGATCTTTGAAGCAGACACAGTATTAATAACTGCCATTACCAAACTCTCCCAACTTTCAGGTAATGAGCATAAGATTAAGAGAGCCTTAATTTCATCATCAAAAACAATATTGACTGAATTTAACCGGTTTACCAAACCATGGAAATCACTAAGATGACTATGTATAGATCCACCTTCCAACATTTACAAATTAAATAATTGCTTCATAAGAAATACCTTATTCGAAGCTGAGGGTTTTCCATATAAATTTGCCAAAGATTCCATCAACTCTACCGTTGTCTTAGCCTGTGATAAGTTGGAAATCACAGATGATGCAAGGCTCAACCTTATAGATCCCAGAGCCTTCCGATCAAGAACCTCCCATTCTTCATTCTTCATATCCGTGGGCTTGCATGCAACCCCACCCAACGGTAAGTACAAATCTTTCTGATACAGATAATCTTCAATCTGCATCCTCCATAATTGATAGTTCTTGCCATTAAACTTCTCCATTCGTAGCTTACTTTCTTCTACCATTGCTATACTCCCACTCAAACAGAAACCCCTGTGAGTGACCTGTAATCAACAAACACTAACTAGATATGATACAACCTGTTAGTAACCCAACCAAAAGCCCTGATACCACTTGTCAGGATCTTGCTCCTCAATAAGAGCACAAATGATTACCTTGTATAAGTAACTAAACACGGAATTATACCAGAATTAACAAGTAACTAGAATTCACAAATGACACAGAATATGAGAGACAATACACAATCTTGTATTAATACTCATGCCAGAAGGAAATACAATGAAGATGCCACAATCTTCCACACCTCTCAGATGTACAGATCTCTTTCCCTCAAGAGTTCACTCTCCTACCAAAAACGGTCCCAACACACAACTCAAACACAGAGTTGGTGTTCACCTCTAACCAGTCAGTAATAACCCTGCCAGTACACAAGTACTCAAAGTACTTCAAGTAGATCTCCCATGAACTTCCAACAACTTGCAACTCAAATGATCTTACTTACTATGTAGAACTTCTCCCTGATCTTGCTGCCACCTGTAGATCAACCTGTTCTTACAATTGGAAGGATCTACCTTGCCTTCCTCTATTTGCTCATATTATAATACATGCCAATGAGTCTATAAATAGATCCCATACTAAAAAATAACTTATACTTCTAATTTACAATAATTAGACACGTAGCTCAAGACTCAAAATAGTCTTTACATGCAAACAATCAGTTCAACAAACTAACTGTTCATGCAACGAGCAGTTCTATAACTGCACAGGCGACTGACGTCGGTCTCTGTCTGACTGGAGATGACCGACATCGACCAACTCCTACCGATGTCGGTTGCCCTTCTGTTCACCCCTGACTGACGTCGGTTGGCTTGACCGACGTCGGTGACTGTGACACTCAGCAACTCCTCCATGTCTGCATACAATGAAGCTTTTAGCTCCACAACCTAACATAGGATTTCTAGATACTCTTAATAATAAAGGTGCCCACCACTTTGACTAGGGTAACTAGGGTAAGGAGACTGAGAAAACCAAGTCCTTTCCAAGTTGTGTGTTCATAGTGGGACCCTTGGGTGATACAATTTTCAACAAAAGTCTTCTAGGCTTCTTTGCCCTCCACCACATGAATAATCTATTTAGTACATAGGGCAAAGGCTTGTTGAGAGATATCAATGAGGCACATACCTCTAGCCTCATGAGGAAGAAAAAAATAATCCTATGCAACAGTGTTAAAGCTCTTATCAACGAAGGGATTGGCCAAATGAAATATCGTAACAACTTCTTGAGCTTGTGGATAACCTATTTGGTGGGCACCTAGCAAGAAGAATAATACACATGGGTGGTAACAAGTAATTTAGAATTTCCTAGCCAAGGAAAGCAGCTTGGTGATTTAATATAATATTTTTTCTCAACACAATCCACCACATACTACCACAACTGAGAGAAAGAGACATGGAAGGCAAAGGGAATTCTAAAAAATTTAAAAATTTCATCATGTTATAGCTAGTGTCAATTATACTATGCCATTCAAGAAGGCAGATGAAGAAATGATTGCCTATAACATTATTTTTTATGCCATTGAATGATAGAGCTAGAGGCAAGATAAAATACCTCCAATCAGTGTATAGCATTAGCCATCCTTGATGACCATAAAGAAGGAGTCATTAACAAAGTAACCATTGAGAAGTTGCTTGGGTTCTTCCAAAGGAAGGGGTATACCATACACAGGGCCTTATGATTAAGCATTGGCCAAAAGATAACCAAAGCCTTCTATGATGAGAACATATAGGGTCGAGGCCAAGGGGCAACCTTGTTTGATGGATCTGAAGAGGCTGAAAGATTCTAAGTTGACTCCATTAACGTAGAGAAAAGTTGAAGCATCAGAAAACAACATGCAAATAGATTGAATGAGAGTGGGACCAAAACCTAAAGCTTGTAACATAGCCAGATAAATGGCCACTCAATGTGATCATAGGTTTTCTCAAAACCAATTTTAATGAACAAAGCCTTTTGGTGAAACTAACGGGCCCATTCCATGCCTTCACACACTGTAATAACATTATCTAGAATATAGTGACCTCGAATGAAGCCCATCTACTCAGGTTAGATGATCAAAGGTAACATATGTCTAAGGTAGATTGTTAAAGCCTTGGTGATGATTTTGTAAGAGATATTAAGAAAAGTGATAAGATGCCCATTATAAATGAGCTTGGGGTCACCAAACTTTAGGATGAATTTGATATGCCTTTTATTGATGACTGAGCCCAAAGTCTATGAGTGAAAGGCTTCATGGTAGACCTGGTAAAGACTAGCCCCAACAATAGCCCACATTTTCTTGTAAAACTTGTAGGGGAAGCCATCAACTCTATGTGATAATGTAGCAGACAAAAACATAGTGGTAAAAAGTGTAACAGTAAAAACATACTATGACAAAAATGTAGTATGCTAAAAACATCGTGAGGATAAAATATAGTAAAGAAAAAATGTAGCGGTATTGGTAATGTCGTAAAAATGTCATTAAGAGCATAATTGGGAAATTTTAGTGATTATCACATTGTTTATTTATTGTCTAGTTCATTTTGGTGATAGTAGTTAACATTTTATGGTGGAAAAGTAATGCACCAAATTTACAAGCAAAATAACAAAGGAAAAATATGATTTCATGAGTTTGGACCTTTAGTTGAAAGTTGCACCATTTTTTGTGTGAGTGCATCCTTTAATATGTTTTATTCCTATGATGTTTTGTCCTCGCTACATTTTTTCCTTGCTACGTTTTATTCTCGCTACATTTTTCATGTTATGTTTTTAAATGCTACATTTTTATCTACTAATTTTTTGATGGATGCCAAAGTCATCACATCTTAGGGCTTTGTCATTAGCCATTTGTATCACAACTTCAAAGAGATCCTCCATAGAAAGGATCCTGTCACATGCGACCCTCTAGGCAATGGTAACTTTGGTGGGAACCACTGAGAGGCACTGGTTCAAGACTTGTTGGCTTTCCATGGATGGAGGTTGAGATGAAGACACTTGATGGTATTTTTTGGTGAAAGCCTTCACCATCTCAAGTGTTTCTATGTATCTATATCCATTATCTTTAATGATTGCATCTATTGGGAGGTGGACTTGGCCTTGAACATGTGGAGGAATTCCTTGGAGACTCAGTTGATAACTTTGAGCCAATGTATATGAGATTGAAGTTGAGTACTGAGGGCATTATACTGATAAATTTTTTGCATTTCATGGCATAATCTAGCCACACATAGCTAGAGAGCTTCACTATATAGGTGTTGCTCTAGGGAAACCACAACTTGACTTAGCTCTGAAGAGGTGTTGGAGTAGGATATTCACTGAATCTTGGGTTATTGGCACCTATAGATACACAAAAATCTAGCCATCCAATTGAGAGCATCCACCCACCATTGGGTCCACCTTAGCTATTGAGTAGGTCTAGGAACAAGATTCCAACCCCACTTGATGTGTGCTATGGTGGGCCCATGGTCCAGGAGGGCTTATTAAGAAAGAATTATGTCTTATGGATTTTAGGCTTTTTGAATTGCCAATTGATATGTATCTAATAAAAAATTGGTTAGAGAGAATAAAATATGATAAGGCTTCCACCGAAAGAGTAAACATGTTATTAAAGGAGAAGTATAGTTGAATATAAATCATAACACGATCAAGTTGTTTAAACACCTAATCCATCCCACCTCAAAAATTGGTCTAAGTATACCAAACTTTTGGTGTGAGAAGTTGCCCTAAATTAGGGTCATGAAAGCCAAATTTATTTTGTATGTATAACCATTATTCCATTTCGCCAGTGACTTATCACATTAGTAGAGTCCCAATCTTGTTAGTTGATTGTTTTACCATATTAAAATCCCCACATATAACCTAGTGGGCATTAGGCAGAGAATCAATAATCCACCTCTTTAAAGTTGATTGCTCATGTGCGTCATTTAAAGTACAAACATTAATAATGCCAAATGAGTGATTCTCGATATTGAAAAGGGCCCATATGACATGATGGGTGGGGTACTTATCAGATGTCATAAAATAAGGCTACCCCTTGGGTGTAATGAATGTCACAATGCCACCATGGCCTGCCTGGTGTTTTCTAAAAAGCTCTAAAATATCAAGCCAAATAACTCTGGTAACCATCGAGAGAAGGAAACCTACCATTGTCACTTCCTGAAGGTAGAGAATGTCCATATTTGTAAACTTACTTCTGAAATCTCGAACAACATACTTGTAAACTGAGTCTGTTAGGCCTTGAACATTCCATGAAAAATAATTCATAGATTATAGGTGCCAAGAGACATATCCTCTGCATCGATCCCTTCAAGGGATTCATATCTATTCTTTAGGAAATGCTCAAAGTTGGAGAGAAGAAACTCTAATTGTTGAGTAAATTTTATATCATAAACTTTGAATCCTTAGACAAACCCTAATGAACGGGGCTTTGAAAGCGATTTAGAGAGTTCTAGGAGAGGCTACATGAGTGCTTTCTAGTGCCAGTCCATGTGATAAAAATTCTAGATCATTTGGAAAGACGTCTGTTGATACTTGAGAACTGAAAACACATTCACTACTAGGGGTATGCTTTGAAATCGCGGTTGAGATAATGCTACCTATGTAGGCATTAGTTCCTTGATAGGGAATATGTTACGAGGCACTTCCTTGTTTGGGAGAGTCAAATGCTTACGTGGTTGAAGCACAGAGCCAGAGGAAAGTTTGTTGATAATCTCGTGATCGATCTAAGTAAGCCCCTTGTTGTGATTGTTCCTCTTCCCCCCAATAGTTTGCCATCCATCTTCTTGGGTATTCTTAAGAGTAGCAGTCATCGACTTGGTGGGGGTCTTGTTATGGGGGAGATACAAAGGACAATCCTTAATCTTGTCAAGTTGATATACAAAATTCTTTGTGAATACTAGGAGTCACTGACTTGAATTTTGATAGATTCCTTGAGGTCCTTAGAAATATCAACTTCCACACAAACCCTCCTTTGTAGTTGGGCCAAGTAGAATCTTTGGGACTCGTGAGTAACAATCTGACCTATAGAGCCAATATTTGGTCCAAAAAGGGCCAGCATGGTAGGGGCAAACCCAAAAACTCAACCTAGACAGGGACTTTCAGAGCAGTATACTCTGAGACTACAGAGTATATGGTCCAAGGGGTTAGCACTAGGAGGGAATTTCAGACATATTAGGTGGCTAAATTTTTTAATATAACTCTTCCATGGGTGGAGTTGGCGAATTTTAATAGAAAAACCTTTGGTCATGTTTTAGATGCTCTCATGCTTAATGCCATGAGCTGCCCAAGTAGTTTGAACCCAATATTTGAGCATGCTTTCAGAAGGAATGCCTCCAATGAAGTAACTTATATGGTAAAGCTACTCTAGCTATTGACAAGCGTAATCAAAAGTAGGTCGAGTAAGAACAACAGCAGAAGGAGAATCCTTACCTTGTGATATACTTTCGAGACAATTTTTCTTGATCGTTTGTTTGGCGCTGCGATTGTGAAGCACTCCTCCTTCATCTGTCACAACTTTAACAATCGGAGGGGAAGATGGGGAAGCCATTAAATAGCTTGTCCAGAAAGCAAAGCTATTAAATCTCAATAAATATTAATATCTTACAAGGACATGGTATGATAAGAAAGGCTAGCAATAAAAGATTACGACTCTTAACGCAAAGCATAAACAAACCCTAATAAAGCCAAAAAAAAAAAAAAAAAAAAAAAAAAAAAACCTACTTGACCATCTATATGTCCAAGTCCAAAAAAATATTTGTATGTTTTTAATCTAAGACTCGTAGAAGATATTTTCAATAAAATAAAAATTATTAAATTAAAAATAAAGAGAGCGCAGAATATTTAAAGAGCAAACATATAAAAAGCAAAAATAAAGAAAATGCGTATGAGGGACAGAAATAGGTCTCTCGTTTTACCATTGTACTTATATATATATGTTAAAAAAAATATATGTACTATGTTAAATTAAATCTTGCGTTATCTGTGATTTTGTTTGAAAGTCTCGAGCCCTTTTCGTTCGTCTGCAAAACATCTCTTTTGCATTGAACGCTGGCAACTATATTTCTCAGATATTTCACGGCCATTTCCTTAAACCAGGACGACTGAAATTTTCAGATTCTGCTTCAAATTGTTGCTTTTCAAAACAACTGCAACTGAGAAAGATAATAAAATTTGAACGATTTTGAAAGATTGAAGAAAGAGTTATACAAAATGCGTGTCACAAACACAATTTATCCGGTAAATTCGCAATTTATGCGGGTAAAAAACTTTTCATTAGCGTCGAAAATTCACCTGTAAAAGGAGTTTTTTGGGATTTGTAATAGGAAAGAGTGATTTTAGGGCCGGAAATTGTGATAAATGCGAACATTTCTCTTACGCAGGTCAAATCTAAGTTCGAATACAAGAATTTACTGTGAAGAAGGGATTTAAGGCGTAAGTTCAAAATTTCTTTCCAAAGCATTCGATTATTTTGAAGTTGTTTGTTTCTTCGCTTGACGGTTTCTGCTTTTTAAGATTTATGCTGTTATAATTTATTTTAAACCTGAAAATAAACTTGATTATCTGTATTTTCTGGAAGTGTAAAGCTTTGATTTTCATTTTCATTTTCTGGTTTTGTGTTGCGATCAAATTTAGATGAAGTGCAACGCGTGCTGGCGAGAGATCGAGGGACGAGGCATAGCAACTACTTGCGGCCATATTTTATGTATCCTTTTCATTATTTTTTGTTATGTTATCTGAGACATTAATGATTGTTTCTTTTAACGGTAGACATCAGGTACCGAAGACGCTGGTAGAATATTAAGCACCGACTCATCATGCCCTGTTTGCGACCAAATCTTGTCCAAAAGGTACAGAATTTGAGCTTTAAACTGAAAAATATTTCGAATTTTCAGTTCAAAAATTAATGCATAAGGTTTCAAAGTTATTTAGTTCAGTTTCAGAGTTTTGAGCTAGTGATCGTTAAGAAATTTATCTGTTCGGTAATGACAGCCTTATGAAGGCGGTTGAAATTAACCCTAGCGATGAATGGGCAAATGTAAGAAATTCAGTCTTTTTCTTTGGTTTGTGGTTATCAGATGCCTCAACTGTATCCTAATTTATAGTTATATGCACGTGGTGCAGATGGCCATGGCGGGCGTTGCGCCTCAGAACAGTATCATTTGCATAAGAGTTTGAGAGAATTTTGTTTATTTATTACAGCCTGAATTTTAACTTAACTCAATTTTGTTTAGCCTTAATTTCTCTTCAGTCATGAAGTGTGCTTACAGAGGGGTGGCTTTTTGGATGGGACAAAAGGATGTCGAAATGCAAGCCACTGTGAGCAAAATCTTACAGCAATACAGAGGTAAGTGTGAGGAAATGCAGGGTAAGTTTACAGAAAAACTCGAGCAAGTTCACACGGCATATCAGAAAGCTGTAAAAAGGATACATCTCTTGCAACAAGAAGTCGAATCCTTGACCAAGGACAAAGAGGAACTTCAAGAGAAATATGCAGAAAAATCAAGGTAAAAGTATTCTTGCAAAATAATAAAAGCACAACGAAAAGAAATTTGTCCGAAAATCAAAATTAATCTAAAGCTCAAAATTTCCAGGCAGAAAAGAAAGCTGGAGGAGATGTATGATACGTTAAGAAACGACTACCAGCAAACAAAGCGCTCGGCCATACAACCTAGCAATAGTTTTCTCCAAAGGGACGATTTGTTCTCCAGTCCAGCTAATTTGTTGGACGTCGAACCCGCACATCAAAGACAAGGTTAGATAAGTTTCAATTAAATTTCTGATCAATGTTTCTAAGGGATCTTTGCATTTTAGCCCAAATTTTTAAAGGATCCTTACATTTTAGCCTAAATTTTTAACGATCTTTACTTTTTAGCGTAAGTTTTTCAGTTATCTTTACACACTAGCCTGAATTTGTGAAGGATCTTTACAATTTAGCATGAATTCTTAAAGGATCTTTGCACTGTAGCTTAACTTTGTGAAAGATCTTATACATTTTAGCCTAAATTTTTGAATTATCCTTGCATTTCAATCTAAATTTGTGAAAGATCTTTACATTTTAGCCTATTTTTGACCTGAATTAATGTTACATGATAAAGGTTCCCCCAAAAAAAACTTCAGTTTATTTATTTATTGCAGATGAATTGGATGGCTCCAATATTACTCCTTTAACTCCAGGGCATTCGAACGACTTGTGGAATCCCCCGCGGCAGAGAAACAACAATAGTTCTGTAAATGTTTTCGACATGGGAGGCGGCGGTCCGTCGGCGAAAACTGTAGCGGGCGCGGGTGGAAACCGGTCGATGAATACATCCTCCTTCGGAGCTTCGAAGCATTCATTATTTACACCAGTCGGCAACAATCCTTCAAATACTTTGAGAAATCTGATACTTTCGCCAATGAAGCGACAGACTGCTTCTCGCCTTCGTCCTCAAGGATTCACGTAAAATTTCTCTTAAATTCCTCTTGATCAGCCTCTGCATATTTCCCATATTTAAGAGAAAAGAATTAGGGTTTGACAAAGATAAATAAGGTTTGACAAAAATGGTCAGTTTTGATTTAAATTATTATCTGTAGAAAAATAGTTAGGGTTTGATCAAACTAATTTGCGGCTTGTTTTAAAATATTACGATTTTAAAAAGTTATTATCTGTGTTGCCAGATCTTAATTCGAGAGAGGAAATATGCTTTCCCAGTTTCTACAAAGGCATGAATGCCTATCCTTTCAGTGAGCGCTGAATTATCAAAGCAGTTCATGGCATTGCCTTGCTGTGTTTAATTGTGAAATATGGTTTTTTGTACTTTGTTAATTTGACTCTAATAGGGGTAAACATGAAACTTTAAAGCAGTTTTAATGGTACATAGTCTGCAGAAATCCAATATAAAATTGACTGAAATTCTCAGATTTCTGAGAATTCTTTAAATTCGTTCAATTTTCTGCAAGAATTTAATGAATCTGTTGTTGTTGTAATGGGTTAAAGGACTATTTTACTGCATTTATCAAAGGTTTTAATTCGTTCAATTATCATGAAGAAATTGAAATGTTTGTTTAAGGATGTTAATTGCTTATTTAAGGGGAAGAGCACTTTACCATTGGGTAATTCGGAGGCTATGAATCTATTGCGACTCGAACGCAAGACGCCCTGTTTCAAATATTTCAGCCCAATGGACACTATAATAATTACTTATTGCTAAATTATTAGTGAATAATAGCCTTACCTTTTCATTTCACTTCTGATTGAGTTATATAGAAAATCAATCATTGGTTGCGTGCTTGTGGTTAAAATCTGTAACAGTATTTGATGTAAAGTTGCTGAAATGTCATTTGCATCAAACGGTAGATTGTTATAAATTCGAAGTCTAATATTAAGACTTCTATCTGAATTGGAAAGTTTTACGTTTTTACAAGTAGGTTTAAGAGGAAATGTGTATTGCAATACCGCTGGGAGAGATTATACTAACGATTGAATAACGTTGGGCCCTTTCTCAGTTGTAACATTCATATAATAATGTACGCTGGGAGAGATTATACTAACTATTGAATTACGTTGGGCCCTTTCTCAGTTGTAACATTCATATAATAATGTACTATGTATGAGTTAAGTATGATGTTGGGCTAGACTTTTATATATTTAAGTTTAATCATATAACTTTAATATATATATTTGGCAATTGAAAGCTGTAGTATGTTAGTTATATAAGTTAATAATATATATTATACTATTTTTATAATTTTTTATATTTGTATTTATTATTATTATTTTTTAATTTTTTTAAAATCAATTGGTAAAATATTCTATCAATTTAATTATATTAATATGTTGAATTTAAAAAAATATTAAAAAAATGATTTTAAATCTCATTTTAAATAATGGTCATATGAATATCAAATTTAAGATTGAAATTAAAAATAAACATATCATAAAATAATGCCTATTGGCATAATGAAATGGATGAGAACAATTGATTAGAATTGTACACTACTTCAAAGTTATTTCTTTGCTCTAAAGAATTTTTTGTAGTCCAGTTTTTTGAACTTAAAGATTATGAGAGAGTTTTTAAGGAGGGATCTTGGTTTTGGGGAAGAGGTGGGCTTTTTATTTCTCCATGGTTCTTCGATTTTTATCCCTCAACTATAGTGGTGTCTAAAACACTGGTTTGAGTTCGGCTCTCAAATCTCCCTCTTCTTTTCTGACACCCCTCAGTATGTGAAGCTATTGGTAACACGTTTAGAAGATTCATCAAGATGGATTTCAAGTGAGTTAAACAACGCTCGTATTTGTGTGGAGATGGATCTTAGCAAAGTTATCCCAGATAGAAGCCAACTTAAACATAATAATTCTCATTAGTTATAAACTTTGGATTATGAACATACTGTCTTTAGATGTAGTTTATGCCACCAAACTAGCCATCTCCAGGGGGTTTATCTTTATGCAAGTAAGATAAAAATGAAAAAGGATTACTCTTCTCATCCTAAAGGCTAGCAACCGTATGAACGCTTTAATCTAGTTAAGGTCACGGAAAAATCTAAAGATGGCACATGGAAGGAAGAAGGTTCAGAGTTTTTTGAAGAATTGATGATGACATATTATTCTTATCAAATAACATCTATAGATAATGCTATAGGGAGTGGTATCAAGAGATCACATGAATTCAAAACTTCTAGATTTGACAAGGATCATCACTTATTTGAACCTCTAACACACTCATGTACTTCCAATAGTTATTGCTAACCTGATTGGTATTGGTCGTCCAGTGTATTGGACTGAGGTTCAAAAGAAAAAGAACAACACATATTGTCTTGTGGATTTGGGATGTGGCCATTTCTAATATTTTTTTTTTGTTGATCTTTTATTATATTGCCTTATTTCATCTTATGTGACTTGACTTGAGGGATGTGATTTTTCCACCCGTCTTTTTTTATGCAACTAATGTTATACTATAATTTATTATATCAATAAAGATACACTTTTAATTCATATTTTTATTTTTAAAAATAAGTGTAATATAAAAATTTAAATTTAAGATTAAATTATTCTCATATTTAAAATTTTTCATTGATTTTATTTGTTTATTTTTATTTTATTATTTTATCCTTACTTTGAATTGATTTTAAAAAATAAAGAATAAAATACTTGCTGTTCACAAGATTATTGATTATTTAAATAAAATTATTAATTATTTAAATAAGAATTTGGAGTTAAATTTTGATGAAAAACATTTAATTGTAATCGTGTCACTATTTTTTAAGATTAATTTACTATTTTCAAGATAAAAATGTTAAGAAAAATGTAATTTTTTTGGAGAAAATATTAAATATTATATGAACTTGGTATACAATCTTAACTACGAATAATATAAACTGAAAAATATTTACCATCTTCAAAGTAATATGAATTGGACCGATAGAGCTTTCAAATTAGAAGTTTTAACTCAAATTATTGCAGCATATTGTGCGAGGATTGTCTGCTAGTTGTAGAGCTCATTAGCCAATTTATGGCTACTTAAAAGTGTAGAATATTTTCTTTGTAGTGTTGTTCCAAAGCATTCTGGTTTTGGGTTTGTATTGTTGTTCCAACGTAGGAAGTGTTGCAAATAGGTTATCCATTAAAGGATTTTTTTAATGTTCTAATATTCTAAGAGTTTGTTGCAGTTTTTAGACGTAACTTTAATATGATTAATTAGATTTCAATCAAATTGTAACATAAATATTTATAATCATTTAATTTGATTTTGATTAAGTATAAGTAAATTAATAAATAAGTTTTAATTAATTTTTTAATAATTAAAATTATAAAAATGAAAGGAGGTTTTATAAATTTATTTTAAATATTGGGAGATTTGAGAATATTTATTAAAATTTGATATTAAAAATTGAGATTTTGTGACAAGATAATGATAATTTTTTAAAATAATGGTGAATGAAGGATCTTATCCAAACCATCAAGTGAGTACGGTTTTAGGAAATGTTAGACAAGCACATTTATTTTGACAAATATATTTTTCATATCTATAACTCCAAAAACTTTGTTCAAATTTCTAAAACTTATCTTTAATTATCAAGAAAATGCACTTCCTCTCCTTACTCTCATTATGTCACTAGATCTTAAAATGATAAGGAAAATAATATATTTTGAGGCCTACATTATAATAAGAAATAGTTGAACTTCTTTAATATTTTTTGAGACCCCTTAATGGTATACAATATTGAAAATAATTTTCTAATAATTATAGTAATTCATTAGCTAAGACAAATAGTGCAATGTGACATGTCACTAATATGGACTTTAATGCTACAACGAATGTTCTCTAAATATTTGAATTCTCTAAAATGCTTGTAGATTGTCAATAAATTCATATGAAAAATAAATGCTAGATGATTTTTACATATTGACAGATAGTGATACTATAGATAAATGACACTAAGTGCTAGATGCTCAATATATTCTTTTGCTAAATTTTTTTTATAGCTATTATGGAGGAATGAATTGCAGATCGTCAATAAGTTGTGCAATGGATGGATCAAGCTAAGATAGATATTACTTGAGCATTTTCTAGTCAGTCATCACTTCCCATACCATAGTGAGTAGTGTGCACACTGAGACATGAATCACCATTAGATTATGAATATCTTCATCTTCTGTGATGGTGATGAGTGCTCTAGAATTTGATGCTTTGATTTGGATGCCTTGAGATAGATTCTCCAATTGGTTCACATGCCTTTGTGCTTGGATGCTAACAAATGAACTGCGCATAATTTCATTTTGCCATGTTTGTAGTTTTTGCATAAAATTATCCATTAAATCAAGTAATTGCTTGAGTGTACTATTCATGGATTCAGGGGTAGCCATATGATCTTCCATCACAGCTTTAGTTTTGTCTACCTTATCAAATGTTGTCTTAGCTGTAGACAATGAATTGTTAAGTTATTGATTCTAATATAATATACTTTGTGCTATCCATTTTACTTGGAGTGCAATTGTACCTAGAACCTATTCATACTCCTCCAAGAGATTGTAAATCACTTTTGTTTCTACTTTGATGTTTTGCCCTTGAGATTGAAACATTTGTATCTTGTGCACAACCAACCCATGTTTCATTAGTTGCACCAATAGAGCCAACAATTACTTTTTCTAGACATAAACTGGCCACCTAAGACTTGGGTAACTAGAGTAACGCAGTTGGTGTCAATGTGTTGGTGCACATTGGTGAACTAAAGGATCAAATATACATTCTCCTCTCATAGCTATAAGACTTCCTACTCCAAGGCTAAATTATTATGTGCAATTAATTCTTATAAAGTAGTCATGCCTTCAATTTATTTGGTTAAAAATAACTGAGAAGCATATAGAGATGTTTCTTACATTGGCTAACCAGAGCCATGGATTTTATTACAATCATTGCAAGGGCCATCGTGAACTGCACCAAAAGAAGTGAAAAGGTTGTGCACTGGGTGGATGATGTGCGAACATCCCATAGCCATTGGATAGTGGTTTGGGGCCTTGGATGAGAAACCTCCTCCTGCACACCTCCTTATATCACAAGTTTTTATTGCTTTATGCCCTTTACTTTTTCGTTGGTGTTTTACTCTATTTCATCTCTAAATTTAACTTCGACTTCAACTTTAGCCTTATATTCTACCTTAATTTTAGATTTGGCTTCTGATTTAGCCTTAGCCTTAACTTCTACCATAACTTTGGCTTTGACAACTATTTGAGCCTTAGCCTTAGCCTCTATGTTAGCTTTGGCTTTAGCATCCTTATCAACCTTAGCCTATTTTTTTGCCTTGGCTTTGGCTTCAATTTTACCCTTGGCTTCCTTCTCCTCAGCCTCTCACTTAGCCTTTTCTCCTCTCGAGCCTTTACAATTTCCATTAACTCCTCTTTCTTTTGTTATGTAGCATGCACTTATTTCTATTTTCTTGCTGCTTATTCTTGTTCTTTCTTCATCACTTCTATTTTTTAGCTCTTTTATTTTGAGCCTCTACTTCTTCAATGCTTTTATTTTGATCCTATGCTTCTTTGGCTCTTTTCCTTTTAGGATTTGCTTCTTTGGCTCTTTTATTTTAATCCTCTACTTATTCAACTCTTTGCCTATGTTTCTCTTTCATGCCTATTATTTGCACTACTCCTCTTCCTTTATAGGCTTACACTTTGCCTCTTCTTTATTTAACTTCTTCTCTTCCTTCTTCTTTTTCTCAACATCCTTTTATGCCTCTATTGGATCCTCTTGTTCTTGCATAACTTCATGTTGTGGCTCTGATTGTGGTAAACTAGTCTCTTCTAGGTCTTCTAAGGGTGGATGAATCCAACACTGTAACTAATTTGAATCTTCTAAAGAGGATTATTCCAAAACAATACCCCTTCACATCACCATCTTACTTCTAGACGTTGGTACTGGAGTAAGGCTCTTCTTTGGCTTCTTCACAATCTAGACCTATGGCTATTGATGGGACTCTTCAACTTGATGTGCACCACTCTTTTCTATTGAATCTACTAAAGACACCATCCTGTATTTTATTATTGGAGATGGTCGAGCTGTATCATGTGTCCTTGGTCTATGTAATAGGGTTGGAGGTGGGCTTTTTTGTGTCACTAGGTCTACTTCCTACACAATAAAAGATCCTATATATGGATCTATCTAGAAAAGGTTTGCCTAAAACCATTGATATGCTGATTTAACCTATAATATCAACTAAAATGGAAGGAGTAGGTTGGGTGATATCAACCCATATATCTTATTTTACTTGATTCTAAACCTAGTAGGTGTACATTACTTTCTATAAAAATAATTAATTATCCTCTTCTTAATCATAAATACTGTTGCTGATGTCTGCAAGCATGGAATACAAAACTTCCTATTCTTCAACTTTTAGCTCCACCAAGTCGCATTCAATCACTATCTTTAGAACATGTTTGTTATCAATCCATGACTTTGTGTGGTGTATCCTCTTTTAGGTGGTGGTGGTGAAGCTCATTGCATTGGTGCCTTCCTCTTTCCCTTGTTAGTCTACGATGGAGCCATTGTTGTTTATGGTGGTGCATGCAATTTAGCTTATGGTTTGGGTTAAGCTTGTGCCTGAGGTTTTACAGGTTATTACACACCTGGGAGTATGGAGCGCATAAGTTGCACTATCTAGATTTTAGGGTTTTTTGACTCAAATTTTTTGCCTATGTATATAACATGGTGATGAAAAATGGTAGTGTAATTATAGTTGCTTTAGGTAACTCATACACTTTGATTTGGATGCCATTGTGCAACTTGGTAACTGATGCATACTATCTAAGATACTACATCATGTCTTGAGATACACTATGGTGAAAAATAATCTTGGCTTAGATCTCCAGCCACCATACATTAAATCTACCCAACTATTCATAATACTACCATATTTTAGTCCATGTAATGTTGGTGAACACAACAATAGGCCAAAAATATTCAGTAGGGTTGACTGGTCCTTTTGGTGATTTCTATTAAAGTAGAATAATAAGACTAAAAATTGGTATTGGAATGCTTGTGTAGTGCCAATAAGAATCTTATTTATGTTTATTATGAGTTCTAAGGCTAGAATCTCAGGGTAATTAAAATATTCATGCAAGTGTATCATGTAATACACAATGTCCATAACTCTTTTAGTTGTCTTCTTTACATGCTTCACGGTTTACTAGAATCACTTGGCGATGTATTCAGACATGATGCACACTAAAGCATATTTGATATAATCGATGGGGATTCCTCTACCTTCCCTTGTGTATTTTTCTCTGGTGTTGGATTGGATATGTGAAACTATGGATTTGTAAGGCAAAAGAGACTTACCCATAGTTGAAAGCCCTCTTGCTCTTGTGATGGTCATAGGGTTGAGGAATATGGTGATGTATTGAGACAAATGAATGGCACCTTCATTATATCAACTGATTAAAGTAGGCATTACCTCATCTAATTAATCTAAAGTAGGAAATTTGATTAGTGACTTAGTATTAGAGCTTCATAGAGTATTATGAAGTGCTAACATTCTGGCTTGTGATGCTTCCTTTGAGTCATGATATTTGGTTTGTCTAAGTCTGAGATAATTCCCCATTTACTCCTTATGTGCATTGATGAGCTGAATTAATAATTATTCCCTATCCATGGTTGTTTTTTGGACTGAATTGATGACTTTCTTTAATTGGTCTATCACTGGTGAGAAATATGTGTACAAGTAACTAGTTTGGATGTAGATCACATAGTTATCTTGTTTGTATAAGTGTGTAATGTATTGTAGTTATCTAAGACATATGTTATATAATGTCTACTACCTAAATATATCTATCCATTGATTTTAAATGCACCAAACTGGTTGTGCATCAATTTACCTCAAAATTTATGTTAACTAGTTGTTGTTTGATATGACAGTTACTATTATATGTCTAGATGTTTTGATCCATATATTGGTAGGTATCTAATGTGATGCATCATCCTTTCATCTATCCAATTTATTTTATATCCCATCCTATAATTCTACCATGTGATCTGCTTTGGGAAAGATGTAATCTCTCAAGTTACTTATCGTTAATAGTTTTGAATGACCACTAACCATCCTTTCCCTATATCTATCTGGTCAACACATCATTCCCATACTTAATTGATGATCACCATTGATATAAATGTATATATAAAACTCGTCTATTATGGATTCAAACAAAATCACATACACTTCACCTCAATAAATTACCTAGCTTTGACTCGACATGCTTGTGCTTCTTGATATCTTTCTTGAACTCTATGCTTGAAACTTTTGTCACTTTTCATATCTTTTCCTGTATTAGACTTCAAATTTATTTCTTAAGCTTCCAGCCTTCCTTTTATCCTTCTTAATAATTATCTAATAAACTAACCCTGCATTAATCCCTTTAAACATCTACCATCAATATTCATACTCTATTTTTCTTGTTTCCAATGTACTCACTCTATGACACAGGTTCATGAGCAAATTAGCTTAGGACATGACTCACATTTCTTTAGTTCTATTGTGGTTATCATGTTTAAATTATTTACTCATTCAAGTACTTTTTATCTCTTCACCAACTCATATAACCTCTCAATTCAATTCTAACATCTCCCTTAAATTCTTGTTTGTGTTGTTCCTTTTAGTAGCCTTTTTTACATAATTTCTCCTTGTACGGATTGATAAAGACTAAATATGAGAAACTAATATTAATTTTAGGTACCCTCTATCTTACACTTACTATCCATAAGTTTTATTGGCTTAACTTCATCCAAAAGCCACTTTTTCAAACCCTTTTAAGTCTCTATCTAGGCTTCTAAACCCTTGTCTTGCACACAGTCCCTTATATTTTGTACATAGAGGTACATACAAACATAAATCTCCCAAAATCATTTAGTATATGTTAATCCCAAGCTAATCACTAATTTATGTGGTTTTTAACCAGTTGATTTTCTAGATAGCCACATTTTTGTTTAAAAACTTAACTCAAGATTATATTTGATGGTAACAACCCAAGAGGCAATATTTTGTGAATTCAATCTTGCCATGAGGGTTTAAGATTATTTTATTTATTATTAAGGAATTAAATAGTTTTATAAACCTCCTTCAAGTAATGGTTTCCTCTCTTATCACCTTTGTAGGTTGATCTACACAATGTTTAGGTTTGACTATATGACTGTGAGTGCTTTCATGCAAGTTTTGAGTACTTCTTGGGTTGGGATTGTAATTTTTACATCATGATAAGTAACCTCATGTATCTAAATACTCTATAAATATATTTTAAACTTCCTATACTTTTTCAAGATCCTCCAAAACATCTCTATGGCTTAATATGACTGTGACATATAGGGTTCCTTTAAGAAGACTGTGTGTAAAGATTATCCATTACCTTCTCAAGATTTCCATTGATGTCCACTCTAATAAATTTATTTTTTAAGGTTTTTAATATTACCATGCACATTTATCATCTTGTTTTTGTCCTCTTAGACACATCTATTTATCAATTTAAATAACTTATTGATTTGACTGTATATGCAAACATAGACTCCTACATGGTTTGAACTTGTTACCTTATGAAATATACATGAAAATGAATTGGAAACCACTTATAAATACTTAATAAAATTTAAAGGAAAATATTACCAAAATATTACTGTATTGAGCATCATTCCACAAAATCTTTCCATACTTATTGCATATTTCAATTTTTGAACCAAGTATATGGGTTACATCAGGGTCTATTATATGGAAATTCAAATGAAGGTGTTAGTACTTATTTTATTTATATTCATTCATACCTCCTCATACTCATATATTAAATACTTACCCAAAAACATAGACATTTACAAGTTTTATATTCTATAACTACCTCAATGGATTCTTGTATTCCTTCACAAATATGTTGACAAGGCTTAACTACCCTAACTCCTAACATATATACAAATGACTCAAGTATTTAGTGATTTATCATTGAATAATAAAATATAATACAAAGACTTAACCCCTAACTACATTCTTTCCTATGTTCAAAATCTCATACAAACAAGTTCTTGCCATTCAAATATTTTGAATTCTAGTTTTGGTGAGAAAACCCCAGATGAGCCTAAATTTGAAATATATGAAATCCTAAGACTCATAACCATGAAAATCACATTATAAATGACATTTAACAACTAAATAAACCCAAAATTAAGATAATTTAAGATTCCCATGCATCATACTACCAAGGGAAAAAATAAAATTTCCCTGAAAGTTGAATGGATCTTCTTATGAATGATTATTCTTAAAACCTTCCTCAGCATCACTTATCTTTACTAAATCATATTCTTCATTTCATGAACTCCTATATCCAAAGGTATATTATATAAATGTATACCTCCTTATCTCTTGAATAATTTTGTAACTAGTCTCTCATATAGATGCACATACTCTTCAACTCCACACTTGTACCTTGTCTTCCCTCTTGTATCATCATCCAAGATATACCTACAACTAAAAATAAATAATTAGAGAAAACATGTCTCTTTTCATTAATTTTAGGCATAATAAAAACCTTATCCTTGCTTTCATTTTGTTATTTCTACCAAACATCTTCATATGCTCTGTATAGATCATTCTTCATCTTTCGATCAGTCACCAATTCATCTTGTTTTTCTCCTTCTATCTTATTCTTTTTATCTATGTGATGTGCACTAATCACTTGGATATCAACATGGTTATGCCAATTTGTTAAATTATTAGTCATTGAGTTCCCCAAAGTAAGTTATTTCAACATTCTGACCTTCCAAACAAACTCTTCTAAATACTTCACATAGCTTATTAATGACAACTGCCCCTATAACCAACTTTTCAAAGTGATTTTTTTGACAAAAATTTAGTTTCAAAAACCAAATCAGAATTTTGTTCAGTTGTAACACCTATCTTTTGAAGGTTCACTTAATGTCTTATTCACCTCATTATGCTTGACTAAATGTACCAACTCTTTGATGCCTACAATCAATACTTTTGAACTCTATTCAACTGCTACATTCTCCTCTCTCCTTTGCTTATCAACTTATGTTCCATTAACTTCCTTTTATATCTTGTCCTTATCCTCCATTACTTTGTACCATTCATATATGTTACTATTGATCTCTAATTTAGCAAGTGCTTCTTCTTCTTCTTCTTCTTGTTCCTTGAGCCTATGCATTAGCTCCCCTAATTCATCTCCTTCATCATCTCTTACAAATGCATAAACACATACTAAAACATCATTATATTGAAATTCATGAGACTTGCTTGCCCCCTTATCCTTCTTCTTAGGCTGATTGGTTATCATCCTCAAATATCTTCTCACTTTTCACACTTCTTGTCTTTTCTTCTTTATCATCATTTCCTTGAGATGCCATCTCACCATTTTTTGAATTTTGATTGCAAACCTTTATCTAAAATCCTCTATGACTTGTTCTAACTCTGTCAAGACTACCTTCAACTCATAAATCTCTCTTTTCTTAACTTCCTATTTCTTTGTTTCCTTGTTTCAACCTTCTTGATTCAAGTCCTTCATCTCCCTTTAAATCTCTTCACTCTTTACACTTTCTTTATATTCACTCTCTTTCTAGGTCTCACCTAGACCTATCTTTTCTTGACAATCTTATCTTCTTGTCTTTGTGACCTCACTTGGGTCTTCCAACTTTTTGTCTTCAATCTCTCCTTGAGATTTCTCCTTTGATCTTTCACTATATATATCTCTCTAACCAAGCCTATATAGATTAAGGTCTTCAACCATAGAACTATTAATTTTCTTTTTCTCTATCCATTCCAATAACTTGCATTATGAATCTCATAATAACATCTCAAATCAACCTTTAATACGTACTGAACAAAATCTTCATGCATGTAACTAACACTTTTAAAACATCAAACATACCTCCTCCACATAACTAACCAGCTTTGATACCAAATAATGTAGAGGTATTTTTAAAACTTGTCTATTATAGATGAAAACAAAATCACATACACTTCACCTCAGTAAATTACCTAGCTCTGACTCGCCATGCTTGTCCTTCTTGATATCATTTTTGAACTCTATTATGCTTGAAAATTTTGTTACTTTTCATATCTTTGCCTATATTAGACTTCCAAATTCTTTCTTAAGCTTTCATTCTTACCTTTATCCTTGTTGACACTTCACTAATCAACTACCCCTACATTACTCAATTTGAATATCTACCATCAATATTCATACTCTATTTTTCTTATTTCCAACATACTCACTCTATGACATAGGTTCATGAGCAAATTAGCTTCAGACATGACTCCCATTTCTTTGGTTCTATTGTGGTTATCATGTTCACCTTATTTAATCATTAAAGTCCTTTTGATATCTTCACCAAATCATATAACCTCTTAGTTCAATTCTGACATCTCCCTTAAATTCTTATATGTGTTGTTGCTTTTAATAGCCTTTTTTGAACAATTTCTCCTTGTATGAACATATAAAGACTGAATCTAAGAAACTAATATTATTTTTTAGGTACCCTCTATTCTATACCTACTATCCTTAAGTTTTATTGGATTAACTCTGTCTAAAAGCCACTTTTTCAAACCCTTTTAAGGCTTTGTCTAGGCCCAATTAGGCCTCTAAACCCATATCTTGCACAAAGTCCCTTATATTCCATACACATAGGTATGCACAAACATAAAAATCCCAAAATAATTTAGTATATGTTAATCCCAAGCTAATCACTAATTTATGTGGTTTTTTACTATTTGGGTTTTTAGATAACCACATTTTTGTTTAAAAACCCTAACTCAGGGTTATATTTGACTGTAATAACTTAAGAGGTAATATTTTGTGATTTAAATATTACCACAAGGGTTTAATCTTATATTATGGATGATTAAGTATTGAACTAGTCCTATACACTTCCTTTAATTACTAGTTTCCTCTTTTATCACCTTTGGAGGTCAATCTACACAATGTTTAGGTTTGACTGTAGGACTGTGAGTACTTTCATGCAAGTTCTAAGTACTTATTGAGTTAGGATTATAATTTTTACATCATGATAAGTAACCTCATGTCTATAAAGATTCTATAAATATATTTTCAACTTCCTATACTTTTGAAAGATCCTCCAAAACATCTTTATGGATTAACATGGTTACAACAAATAGGGTTGCTTTAAGAACACTATGTGTAAAGACTATCCATTACCTTATCAAGATTTACATTGATGTAAAATCTAATGCAATATTACCATACAACTTTCTCAACTCATTTTTGTCCTCTTGGACACCTCTGTTTGTCAATTTACATAACTTCTTGATTTGACTGTATATACAAACACATACTCTTATAGGGTCTAAACAAGTGTTACCTTATGAAATATACATACAAATGACTTATAAACAACTTGTAAATGATTAATAACATTTAATGGAAAATATTACCAAAAATTTACTGTATTGAGCATCATTCCACATAATCTTTATACACTTATTGCATATTCAAATTTTTGAATAGAGTATATAGGCTACATCAGGGTCTGTTATATGGAAATTAAAATGGAGGTGGTAATCCTTATTTTATTTAAATTAATTAATACCTCCTCATAATCATATCTCAAAGGCTCACTTAAAATCCCATACAAACAAGTTCTTGATTCAAATATTTTGAATTCTAGTTTTGGTAGGAAAACCCCACATTAGCCTAAATTTGAACTCTATGAAATCCTAGGAATCCTAACCATGAAATTAAAAATATAAATGACCTATAAAAACTAAATAAAACCAAAATTAATATGATTTAATATTCCCCTATATCAACCATGTTCATTTTATTATTTGTCTTTCCTTAAGGCTGACTTTATATATCAATCACACTATAATTTTGACTGACAAGCTTCATTTTGATGTGGTGTGACTCAAATATTACATTGTAAAAACACATTAACCATAAAAAATTAAAAACAAAATAAAACAAAATAAAATAAAAATAATAACTATATGGTGTTACTCATAATCTTCTCTCATTGATAATGATGAATGATAGAGATTCATGACGGTAAGGCTTAAGCCTACAACCATTTTCATGATCTGGTAGAATGGTTCCCTATAGATATTTTAAAACAATTATACCATGTTTTGAAACATCATGAATGATATAGGGTCTATTTTGAATATAATGCCTAGGTTTTCTAGAAATGTTTTAAATATGCCATCTTAGAGTAATATCAATTGCTTGGGATATAATTCCTTACATCGCAAGTTACAATCATGCCATGATTTTTAACTCAAATTCTACATACACTAAACTCTATGTATATTTTACTCTATATTGACCAAATCCATCAATTTGTCTTTCAATGATTCCTGATCTCCCATACTCATAATCATTACAATGTGTAGACTAGGAATAATATATTCCATAGACATAACTACCTCAAGACCATAAACCAAATGAAACAGAGTGAAGCCTATCACATGTTTACAAGTTGTCTTATATGCCCAAATAATCATAAGAATGCAATAGTCCCAATAATCTCTTTAAATATTGCATATATATATCAATATTTTACCTAATACTTTATTCAAAGCCTCAGCTTACCCATTTACTTACATATGATAGGCCGTGTTTTGTAGTGTGATATCATGAAATCTTCGATAAGAGTATTGATTGTGTTGTTGAGGAAGTGAGTACCTCTATCACTAACCAGTTTTATTGGACATCCAAACCTTGTTATGATATTCTCATACAAAAAATGAGCGACGTCTTTTATACCACAACTTTGTGTTGTAATAACTTCACCCTATTTTGTGAAATAATTAGTCACAATAATGATATATCTCACATGAATGTGTTTACTTGAAGGAGTTATAAATCCTACAAAATCAATTCCACATTGTTCAAAATGTTCCTCTACTAGTATTGGAACCAATGACATATCATCTTGGTGATTTAAGTTTCCCATTTTTTGGCAAACATCATCATGTTTTGACACCTATGCACATCCTAAAAAAAATTCGGCCACCAAGTACCACTCTATAATACCTTCCTCATAGTGGATTATCCTATGAAATTACTCCTACAACTATTTTATGTGATTCCTAAACAAGATGCGATTGCTCATGTTCTAAGGCTATTCTACACAACACATCATCTTTCTCGACCTTATATAAAAATTCATTAATGAGGCTATAAGGAATGGCTAGTGTAACCATTTGATTTTTATCCCTTTCAACATAGTGCATATGAAATGTTCCTTGTTTTATAAATTTTGTGATGTCCTTCATATTGTTAGGGATTAATGAGGCTCTAAACAAGTGTGCATTTGAATGTTCATCCTACATTTCCTTTGATTCTTTTCTATACTAAATCTTGCTCGAATAATTAGGTCCTACATTCTCTTATCCTGACTCAACATTGATTCTAAATTAGAATTCTTGAAACAACATCAACCAAGTGGAGATACATCCACCTAATATAGGCTTGTTAACCAGGTATTGCAAGGCTTTGTGATCTATAAAAATATCAAATGGTGTGGCCAAAATATAATGCCTAAACATTTATAAATAAAACACCATAGCTAGGGCTTTTATCTCTGTGGTCATATAATTCTTCTCTACAGTTGATAGTTTCCTACTTACAAAGTGTATAGGATGATCTAACCCACCATCATATGGTTGTGTTAAGATAGATCCTAGTGTGATACTGGAAGCATCCACATTTACATGCAATGGCTTCTTCCAATCAAGAAAAACTAAGATAGGAGCTGTTATTAGCCTTTGTTTGAGTTCAATAAATGTTGTTTGACATTCTAGTGTCCATGAAAATTTTGTATATTTGTGTAACAAATTTTCTAATAGTGTAGAGATGGATGCATATCCATTGATGATTTTTATATAATATCCAGTGTGACCTAAAAAGGTTTGCACCTCTATGGAACTAGTTGGAGGTGGCATCCCCAATATTAATATAATTTTAGCCATCACTGCATATGATGTAACCTAGCAAAACACTAAAAGGTGTGAAAAATAATCACTTATTCATATTTAATACAATTCATAGGTTTTAACAACATTCTAACATGAGTGACAACTTAGATAAATGATCTTTGAATAAAGATAAGACAACCCAATAATCCAAATAGACTTTTAGAAAATCATGAATAAAATCTTTAAATGTAGTTACCACAACCCTAGATAAAAATATTCAAGCATTCTTAAGACTAAAGGGCATTACCTTATATGTGAATGAACCCCATTTCATTGCAAAAATTGTTTGAGCTTGGCCTTCCTCAATGATAGGAATTTGATGGTATCCACTAAATTCATCTATGATTGAGTACACCTCATGGCCTATAACTGATTTGAGAAACTCATCTATGAATGGTATGGGAAATGGATCATTAATATAAGAATAATTTAGTGCATTGTAATCCCTATAGACCTAAATCTTACCAAACTTATTTGATTGCATAACCATGTGACTAACTAAATCTGCATTTTCTATTGGATATATGATCCCCATTTCTTGCATGCAATCTAGCTTAGTGTTTACTTTCATCTTCATATTAGGATTCAATATATATGGATGATTTTTAATGGGTCTAGCGAACTATTTTAATACAATGCACATCTTACCCAATGATGGATCTACACCTTTAACTTATACAAACTTAGTTAGAAAGACATCCTGAAAATATCTTAGGAAATGTAATGCCTTCAAAATCTAATTTTTTACCTAATAGTCTCCCAAAGTCATAAGTTTGGGCATAGACTCTGTTCTAATATTTTTTCCATCTTCTTTATTGGTTCTTGATATACTTTGTTAGATCCACTAAGTAGTGCCTCTAGTAAAGTTCATTCTCCTTCTCATTATGGAATGTTTACATTGTGTAATATTTCTTCTTCAACTTGTTTTCTACTTTAGGCATTGATTGGATCTTCTTCTCACTTTAGTTTACATAATCCTTATAAATCCATATCCCCATCATTATCATTAGATTTTATCAGCTGATCTATAATTATATTATAGGTATTGAGAAAATATTTATTATATTTATGGGCCTTGTAATTATGAATCATTAAATTCAAATATTGATCTAATTCTTACTACATTGATGAGCTAGTTGCAGTTCTGAAATATTCCATTCAACCATAAAATAAAAAATCTTTCAATTTTTACAATACATTGTGCACTATTAGATTGTCATCTTCAAAAATAAAAGTTTAAATAAAGTATTGTTATACCTATACCCAATGTTTAGTCTCCCTCCTACACTTTTGATGCATATACCATGTAGTTAGAAGTGGCACTAGCATGTGGATGAAAATATGCACCCAATATATTAGATCAAAAACTTGCATATACCATATATCTACATATTTATGAATACATAGCTTTGGACATTGGCCTTATTGAAATAATGGCCACTCTATTCTAATAGTGAATGGAAATGAAAATCATGCTCATAAAAATTTGCACACTTTGTCCCATTGTAATTCTTGTTGTCTATGCATAATTCGCCATGTTGTAGTAGTTCCCTTTAAGGCATCGTTGAGTGTGCTGACTCTTTGATCTATATCTAGGAGATGGTGTTACAACATTAATATTATGGATTGAGATCCTCTATCATAAAATATTATGGTAATTGGTGTTTTGTGGTGAAAAACATGCACATAGGCTATACCTCATGATCCCTCCTAGCCTAATGCAACATACGTGTTTGAGTTTCCACTTATTGAAGATGATGCTTCCCAAGGTAAGACACCTTATGGAATATGATCTATATAATCCATTGCTATTAAACTTTTATTAAATAGGAAATCTACCTCTGACTTGGTTGGAGATCACATAGATAGAGAGGTACATCCTTCAACTTAAAACTAAAGAGCTAGAGAATTTGTTATAACTAGCTTATAGACTGGTTGCTTTATAGTCTACAATTCTATGTGTTGCTAAAGCTATGGTTTAAAAAACTAGTATTCCACAACTTGTAGAGAATTTCGATTTATATCTGTGCTGAGTTTAAACCAACTATTATTACCATATAGATAAGGTGACTCTAGTTATTTTGGGATAACATAGGGCTTATGTTCTAATTTATTTAGTGGGATAACAACTATCTTGTCCTCGTGGTGTGCCTCTAATTGATTACACACTATATTGCTAGTCATTTAGACATCATAGGCCCATTTTTTACCCATTAAGGTATGATAATGGGTATTGTCTATTTTCATGTCAATGACCTCAAAATCTCCTCACAAACTCAGCTCAAAAACTCTAATCTCCACATCTTCCAAGTGAATAATTAGATCTACTTTCCCATAGTCTACAAGACTGAGAGTGATAGGATTATAACTCAAGTTTGGCCTACTTATAGCCTCCCAAGAAGATTTAGGAATCACATTGATATTACTTCTAAAATCAAATATTGCATTAGGAATTTCATATCATGAAATCTCAATGTCCATTCATGATCAACATCCCAAGATTTGTTAGTTTTGACATACTAGATCACCTTGTTAGTATGTTATTGTCCTCATTGTGTGCATTCATAAATTTTATAAAGAATATTGGTAATGTCCTATGAGATATATTTATTTCAAAAATTACTGAGTAGTCTCAACAAATCTATTAGATTAGTCATAACACCTTCTTATTTCATAATCCACATAATTTGCCCATACATTTATGTACTAATATCTATGTCATCTCCTTATGATGTAATTTTATGTTATATGTCATAAAAGACTTATGTATTTTGATACATCAAGATCTTTTGTATAGTAGGATCAAGATACTTATCCCATTGAACTTTCCTAATTCCATGATCCTGCAAGATTTCTAATGTAAGTAGTCCATGCTCTACGTGTTGTTGTCTAGTAACTATTTGCATGAATACATATTAATTAGGTTGCACATTTATTATATTTACATTATGCACTAGATTTTGTTTCCTTTTCTTCTTTAATACTAGGAAATATTTAGTCTGATGTTGTCCCTAAACTCTACAATAAACGTAGTATGCCTATCTCTAAGGATTAGTCAGGTAATTTTGTGTAAAATGATTATAGTCACCACATAAATAACTTTGAATGGGTTGGTGGGCTTGTAAGTTATAATTATTGTGACCTCCATGATATCCCCCTCAGTACCATCCTTTGTATCCTCCTTTATTCATTTTAAATCCCCAACCATGTGACTACTACCCCAAAAATCCTCCTTGCCATATTTGTTTCACATTGTATCCACCATGCTGATGTTGAGGTGATGTTTGAGCCCAATTTAATTATTGATTTTTAGGACTTACATTATGATATGAGGATTGATATTAATATTTTAATAATGATGGTGTATAGCTAATCAGACCCTAGGGTTGATATTGATATTGAGGTAATGAAGGCATCCACCTGAGACTACCTTATGTCACACTCGTAATTTTCACCTCTAAGCTTGGAATTCCCTACTTTTTAGTAGGTAATTATTGTGCTATGACTGTGAAGACATTTTTGGTGACATCTTCATTTACTTCCTACAAATCTTGATAACTCTTCTCACCATGATTGGTTATTTTACAAAAAATATAGTAAAAACTCTAGGATTTTTGTATGTCCTTTTTGAGGTTGTGTGACCTACTACTCTATATAGTTCACATAAATATATTGTGAGTTTAGGACAATCATTCCTATGATTCCATTCTTGACCACACTCTATTGAACATAAACCTAATTTAGGTTTTCCACTTTCATGCATCTCATCCATACTTTTAATAAAAGAATCAATTTTTGCCTCAACTTTGGAGCCAACTACTAGAGCATCTCCATAGTCCTAATTTTTTTCAACTTGTAGGGAAACTACTTGAGGGTCAACCTTAGTCAAGAATTGGGGTTTCATAATGGAAAATTTAATTCTAAATTACATCCATTCTACAAACCTGGTAGCTTTGTCCTTATCCTCCATGATAAAATCAATCTTCTTCATTACATCTAAAAATCTACAATCATAATCCCACATGGATTCTCTACTATACTATTGAATCTCCTTAAGATCTTGAATATTTTGACTTGAGAAATTCATTTTAAATTATGAAATTAGCTTCTCTTTAACTTGTTGAATATTTACAACATTAACATCACTTTTAAAAATGAACTCCAAAGCTTGACCTAATAAAGCTATTATGAGCTCATACTTTTTTACATCATCATAGGTTATTCCCTTAACCTATCATTTCATGTTGTAGGGTAACAAATACTGTATAGGGTTTTTAGACCCATCATATTATGTCAAATTAATAAACATTCTTGGATCAATTCCATACTTAGAAAAATTCTAATTTCCACTACCAGTTTTTGTGTACTAGTAACTATGACTACAGGTTTATGTGCACTAGTAACTAGGACTACAGGCTTCCACATACTAATTTTTATAGGTGTCTTAAAACTAGTCTTGAAAATTAATCTAATCTATTCTATCCTCTTCTTATCTATTGAATTATTAGTATTTATTCTACGTTTACCAAATTTATCTATAAACGATTCAAACCAATGATTACCCATCCATTCCTTTTCACTTGGTGTTTTTACTAATGAAAAATTGGGTTGGGGGATGCATGCTCAAGAAATGAATGATATTCATCTTCAATTTCTTCTATTTTTGATATTGAACCTATGATACTTCTACACTTTTGCATAATATCCTCTTAAGAATATTCTTTCCCTAGTCTAAATAACATCTTTCCTCTTAATTGTGATCTAATCGTACCTTTTAACTGCTATACTATTATCCTACTTTCCTCTTCCTCTTCACTCTAATCCATAACCTCATTATCCTCATTTATTTCTTCTTCCTTCTTGGGACCTTGTCTTTCTTGATCTACATACTCTCTGCCTTCTATTCTTCTAACATATTGTGTATCTTCTCTCTGGGCTCCTCTCTCTTTAACATCATCTACTTTATTCTCACTCCTATTTGTAGTTAAATATGGATTATCTAATTTGTTCCATCTTCTTTATTATCATAGTTATATTTCCAAGACCATAATTTTCTTCTCACTCTAGCTATTTTCATCCTCTAAATTCTAGGTTCAAGTTCCAATTCCTCTACTCAGCTTTGCATTATTCACTTATACATCACATGTATCCCCATAATGCTCAAAGTGACTACTCCATATTGGTAGGAATAGGCACCATGGCCTTTTACATATCCAACATATTAATCATAGTAGGTAGTAATTGAAGGAAATTTCCATGAATTCCTCTAATAAATAGGTGCTACACAACTTTAAAAGCAAAATACCCTTGTGCATCAAATTTTGTTATATAATCGTCAATGGTAGTCTTAGTCCAATAGTCTATTGCACAGGTCCAATCAGTATCTATATTTCATAGGATTTATATCAAGTGAATAATTTCATCCTTCATGGCTAAAAATCATAGTAATCCAATCTAGATAGTTTCACAACTAGTAACTTAGGAAATTCACACAAGAATCTTTCATAAATTTCTTGGCATATATTCTCATGAATAATTTATTTCATAATATTCCCTATCCTTTTTTCTTCCTCTTCTATAAATTTTTTAATTCTTTCATCAAAACATATTTATATATCTCTTTCCTGAGCAACCATCTCAACATGTTTCAATAAAAAATTCCACGCTCAACATACCATTGTTAATATAGGTTTCTAAAAAACCTGTCAGAACATGATAATACAAGGATAACTTATACATGAAGTAGAAAAGTAAACACCATATGGAAATTTAGACTAAATGTATTCATTAATAATAAAAATAGAAAGTTTATGTAAAGAAACAGGCTTACTAGAATCTAAATAGTTAGTATAAACTCATATGATTAACATATTAAATAAATAAAGTACTCATTACACACATAACAATGATAAAAGATACATAGGAAAACCATTTTATAATGATATTATTAATCTCTATCACATCAAATCCATATCCAAATATAATTGAGTGATATATATAGAGTTTTAAAAAACATTGTCTCTTCATATTCCATTCTTTTATTATACCTGGAAGGAATGACTCCACATTCTAAAGTATCTTGCTATGCTTACAAAGGTCGAATACATACAAAAATATTATGCAAAAGATAAAATAGTGCAAGTCACACACATGTTCATTCAATATATTATACAATTTTGGTATCCCTATTCTACTTCCAATAATATGATTAACTATGACCTTCTATTGGTACAAGATATGATGGCACAAGACTTAGAATGATGCTGATATAATGTAGACTCGGTATGCAGGCTCCATGGATAAATATATAGAATATAGTTTCAATTTAAAACTTAATTTGGAATGGAGGAAACATGTTTATTTGATATCAAATGATTAAGGGTGAGTTTATACATATAAGGTTTCCTAAGATGCTTCACACATAGGCTAAACCTAGAGAGTAGTGATAAGCAATAATCAAGGTATAGGGAATTAGACCAAGGTGGAAAGGACAAAAAAAAAGATGAGGGTTAAAATTATTAGACCATTATTTTTACCTAAAAGACCAAAAATCTCAAAATGGAGATTAGGGTGAATAGAGGATAGCTGATTAGGACCCTATTGTTGAAAATTGATAATTTTAATGTGTTTAAGAGGAAATTTAGATGAATCGAGGTCAAGAATAGTATAATGTGGTCTGAAGGTGTCCAAAAATATATAAATGTACATAAATGGACCAATTTTGTTAAAGCATGACAAATATGTAATATAAAATGGGATTGTGCCAAAATTACTTGTCTACACTAAGGTGTCTGCATATTTATAGATATATTGAATTCAAATTTAGATCCTATTGATGTTTAAGTGAAAACCATAACACTTACAATGAAAAAAATGACAAGGGATGTGCCCACATAATGGGCCAAAAAATACAAGAATATAATATTACAATACAATTATGGCAAACTAAATAATTTACAATATGGTTTTAGCATACCCAAAACTATACAATTGTTCCTCTCTTGGAATGTGGAAAACATAGGAGGAGAGATGAGGGATAAAAGGATAACTAGGGGATATTGAGAAGGGGAAAAGGACCACCAAAAATCAATAGCTATGATAATAAATATAATTGATGAATAGACAAAAATCTTAGATAAATGCATTTTTTTGGCTAATAAACACCTAGGGGCCATTTTTTAGGTGTCTTGAATCTACACAATGTCCCACATTAATGTGTGTGAATATATATCAAAGTAAATTAAAAAAAGACATGGATACAATTTTTTTGTGCCATTGAAGCTTATGAAGCAAATTATAATATACTTATAAATCCTAAAAAAACATCATTTTTTATTCTACACACATGGGTGAATGCAAATAATAATAATATGCTAAAATTTAGAAAAAAAACTAAAAATAATACACTTGATTTGTATGGAGATGTGTTAATTCACTTGCAAGACTAGGTGCCTTTGAATTTTTATTAATTCCTCCATACATTTTATTATAACTTAGAGACAAAAATAAACCTAAAATAATATTTTGAGTAATATTAAAAATAAAGCCAAACAATGTGGACTAATAATACCCCATAGTGGGAATAGGTGGTAGATCCTAAGTATGTTTTTGGGTGAATGAAATATAAATGCCTCCTTTTATAGGAGATAAAGTTGTGATTGGAATATAGATGAGTATAACATGTGGAATATATGCCCCCTTGTGAGATATGGGATGAACATGAGAAACACTTATCTCAAAAGAAATGATTTATGTGCATCACATGTAAGATAAGATATAAAAATAATGATATCTAACATATAAATATATTATCTTGGAAGCACATGTATGTTATAAATAATTTTCACTAGTACGGGCCTAAGATATAATCAATATAAATCTAAGAATAATGTGCTCCATATGGGTGACATGTATGTAGTGTAATATGAAAGAGATGCACCACATGGGCCTAAGATAGAGGTAATGTAAATAATTTTTTTTATGTTATTTACCCATATATATGTATGATATGAATCGTGACAAAATAGAAAATCAATGAAATCACTATACATGATATAAATTATGGCACTATAACAAACATCAAACATTTGATGACAAGAACTAGAACATGAACATGTTACATATGTGGCCAAACATGTGGCAAGGATTGAAAATCATGCCAAGAACATATAAAACACATAAAACAATGAAGATAGATCAATAACAGAGTAAACATAATAGATAATGAAGACAGATCAAACACATTGAATACACACCAAGCACCAAGCAAACACATTAAACATACTAATGGAATATAAAACATGAGGTAAACAAGTCAAATATGTGATCAATAATGAAGTAAAAAATTAAGACATGAATGCATAAATAATAACAAACACTATAAAATAATGTAAAGGGCATGAAAGAAAAAATATATAAGGACACATCTATCAAGAAAGGTACACTAGGTAATATTTTTTGCAATTGCACTAATCAAACCAATAAACTCACCAAGTGAATGGATATTAATATCTTTTGGTGTTTATTTTTATATGTTGGACATATCATATATTAATATTTACTTGATCCTTTCCTTGAGTATTTTGATTTGTAAAAGGGTTGGTAAAAAATTTTAAATGTTGATTTTGTGGAGCTAATGATTTATTCAAATTATTGTTTATTTCCTCCATTTGAATTTTATTTTTATCAAGGGACTATTTTATCTTATTATTTAAGGTAATTAATCTATTTGAATAATTCCATAAAATTATGTGATAATAAAAAAAATGATTTTTCATCATAGTTCCTTAGGTAATGGTCTTAAAGCATCAAGCTATCTAATGTCCAAGAAAAAATAATCATATTACATTGAAGTAATCATTTTTTTTTTTGTAAACTTTCAATTAGCCATGTAAATTTTGTAGGATCCATTTTTTGAGATATTATGACCTTGTTAAGTGGTTTTTCTATAGCATTGAACACATTCTAAGCATCACTATTAAGTTGAAAAGAATTCTTAGTACTTCTAGCCTTAATTTTTTCCTTATTTGGAAAATTGGAACAACTAGAATTTTGAGAATTTGAACCATATTTATGTACATTTTCATCTATAATATTAACCTCAAAATCATTAACTACATAAACAATTCATCAAAATAATGGTAAATGTTGAATAATAATTGGAAGCAAGGTATGAGTAAAAATAATAAGTTCACTATCTGGTAATTAAGGAGTCATCTTAGTAGCCATAATTTTAAATCTAAGTAAATTCTCACCAATATCCTCATTTTATCCCTTTTTTATTTTATCTAACCATGTAAATGTGACCTTCACACCAATATTGATCGAGAAATGAGTTAATAAGTCATTAACTAATGGTGTCAAAGAATGTATGGATCCACATGGTAAGACATATAACCAATAAAGTTCAAAATACTTCAACCTCCTTGGAAATAACTTAGTTAATAATTGATCATTATGAGAAATATATAAATAAAAGGTATAGAAATCCCTAATGTGATAAAAAGGGTCTCCCTTTATATTAAACAATTCAAACTTTGGAGCAACAACTATCCTATTGGAAATGGGTATGCAAGTACTTCATAAGCCAAATGGTTTATAAAATTAGAAGTGACTTTAATTTGAGGATTTATAAATACTTGAGAAATAAACTTAATCTAATTTTGTAAGTCACACAATGTATGCATCAAAATAGTCATTTTGAGTTTGAAACAAAAGTAGAAGTGGATTAGGCTAGAATAGAATAATATTGTAGGTATGTGAAGAAATTTGAGAAACATTATAAGTAAAATATGATCGAACAAGATAGATTTGAGAAACATTTTTATATTTTTGAATAAATTGAGAACAATAAAAATATCAATATTAGAAGCAAGAGAAGCATGCACATAATTGGTATCAAAATAAAATTGAGAAATGGCTACATGACTAGGAATAGATTGTAATATATTACATGAGTCAAGTAATTGATTGGCATTATGAGAAATCATGTATCCATTATCTACCTCATATGATAATTTTTAAATCTTAACCCCATCCTAAGCCTCTTGGTCTAGGGTTTGACTTGTGACTTATTTTAATACACTCATCAGTCTAGCTATCTAATTAAGCTTTTCCATGATATATGTTTTCTAAGATGTGCAAGAGTTTTAAATGTATATTATTCCTATAACAAATATTATTGTTCATGATCTAGTTTTCATGTATTATCAGTTAAAGAACCATTTAAAACTTTTTCATTTAAAGGCATGTCATTTTAATAAAAGGAATTTAAATAAAATAAATGGGTTAATGATTAATTTTAACATTATTCCTACTTGAATTATTAAATATAATCAAGATATAATGTAACTAGTTATTCTTGGCTTTGGGATCAAATTGGTTATTAGGGGTAAAAATTATGATTAGTGGTGTAGATATTCAAATTTGGTCATGAATATTTGATAATGTAAGTTTTGGTCCACATTTACCTAAATTTACTTGAGCACTTAAATTGGTCCTATTTCATCACCTCATTCTATCCTAAAGTACTTGTATGGGCGCATCCCTTTCAAGTTGCCATTTTATACCTATAAAAATGTTATTAATTGTTAAAAACCCATATAAGAATTTGTACTTGTAAACATATCATATAAAATGACCTTGATAGGTCGATCATACCCTTCACCTAACAATCACTCTTTTTCAAAGTTAAACCCCACTACAGGTTGTTCTATATTTTTAGGATAGGTAATAAGAGGTTTCACCCTTTTGGATTAATAAAACGCACATCTAAGCTACTTATTATACCACTTGGAAATTTCACTATCAAGACACACTTATACTATTGCACACTAAGCAAAGCTTCCCTATTATTTCAAAATTCAATTCTATTCACTTGAATAAATCCTTGGCCAAGTAATAAACACATTCTATCTGAGTCAAGCAAATAATTATCAAGTATTCAAACCATCTTTAGATTCATACATGTAGTAAAGGAGCACTATCACACTAATCACTCTAGGTGGGAGAGCTATGTGGGCTTTATTCCCTCTTCAGAGTATTCGAGATAAATAAGAAACATACAATAATCATAGGGGTGACTGGGGTCAACTAAACCAATTATATTCCCACCTCTATTTTTTAGGTTTTTGACATGCTAGTAGGGTTTCCATATTGAAGAGGTCATTTTAAGTCATTTATGCACAATCGAAGGTAAAAATTATACAATAAAGTTATATTTCAAGTAAGCATAGGTGACTATACCATTATTTCTTATTTTCCCACTTAGGTTAAGATAAACCCTAGAGGTCAATAATGAAAGTCAATCCTAGATGTTTCCAGTTGATTTTGACCCAAAATAGTGATAATTAATGTTTTAGTTACATGCACACATTTAGGTATGAATTGATCATTTCAACCATATTTTAGTCACACATTATCAACCTAATAGGCATAAATTAGTTAAGTCATTTAATCTTCTTGTGCTTTTCATAGTTATCTTCTTTCAATAATTCAAGACTTGTCCACTTCAATACTTTACTTTCTTTCTTCTAGTTACAAGTCATTTAATTTTTTTGTATCATTCAATTCATTTTATTTTAATTAGAGTTAATACACCAATTAATTAAAAATTATAATGAAACATATTGGTGAAACTAATGTGAAATTCAACCTGTCAAATTATTATTTATCTCATACTTTATTCACACCCATTGGTCCATGAGTATATCATGATTATTTAATAATAATAGCTAAAGATCAGTTAGATAAAAAAGACAAGTCTCTTTTAGGTATTCCTAGAGATGACAATAGGAGATATCATATGGTGTTTATAAAATTTTTAATGAAGAATGTGGAAATATCTAGTACAAATGTCTCAAGACTGTTACAAATAACAAAACATCAAGATACACAAAAAATAATTTTGTAAATGTTATTGGATAATCAACTTATCACATTAACTACTACTAGACACTAATCAACAACACATATTTTCAATAAAGTAGGCTAATCATATCATGATTATCATATAACTATAGGACATGATATAAAACATTGTGAAATACTCTAAAATAAAATTTATAAATACAAGTATGAGGGAATTATTAGAGTAATAAATAATCAATAAATATCTGACTGCAAAGGTTCAAAAGACATAATCTAAAGACACATGGATAGTAAGATTAACCATTATAGTATACATGGAAGGGTGTGAATACAAACACAATAACCTTGATAATAGTAAATGGGAAACTATTTGTATTGTTAGAAGATTACAACAAATGGGACATAATATCAATGAATTAAACCATAATGTAGATTTGGGAGAAGCACTTGGATACATCATATACCCAATAACTTGTGGATTCAAAGTTGTTATACATAGGTATGTATTATGCCTTATGCACATCAGATACCATTTACATTGGGATGGTCATGGTTACAAAAAATGCAATCTACAATGGATACTAATAAAATAATGCATCATTTTTTCACATGAAGGTAGAATAATTCACATACCACATGATGGTAGCAATAAGTAGAATAATAAAATATCTTAAAATAAAATAAAAATAATATAATGTGAACATTTATAAGGTGAAGAGGAAGATGCCATTTGTATATATAACTCTAAGGATTTTAATCATGAAGAGGATGGCTTACCAGATGATTGTTGATTACAACAAATAATAAAAAAGTAAAAAAAATTACTATACATAACTCCTTATTTTCTTGTGCCTTCTTTCCTTCTACTTTTTCTATATGTGATATATTTGATCAATATTCTAACCCTTGGCTCTTTCTATCTTTTTGGCCTCTTGGATTTTTTCTCACTTTCAAGATCTAAATAGTCCAAAACAATTATTTTTTATTGCCATTATATACCATTAGCATGTTATTTTCAAAGTCTGGATAGAGCACATTGTAACTTCTATCAAATACAATATCTATTATAATCAATCAAGATCAACAATAACTACTATCCTAAGCCAATTGATACTGAATTGTATCATTTTACATAATGAAATAAAAAAATTGAGCAAACAAAGCCTTGATACATCCATTTTTTTGATACTATTTTTTTTTTCTAAAACACTATTTAAAAAAAAATGGTCAAGTATAAGTAGGTCAAACAATAAAATTTAGATAGGAACTCCTTTTTTTACAATAAAAAAAGTAAATAGCTGATTGTGTACCCCATCATTGTTTAAGCATCACTTAATATTGTTTAAAAACCTTTGGTGGAAATTTATATAAGATCATATAGTTTGAAACCTATATATTTTAATTTTTTAATATATATATATATATATATATATATATATATATATATATATTATAAGTAAATAGACCTTGAATATTGATAAAAAATGGATAATTGGCTATGTACCCCCCAAACTACCTCAAATAAAAAAATAGTTTTTTTGGTATGTGTATAGTATTAAGCCTAGTTTGTAACCATATATTCTTTTAGCATTTAGATGAAGGAAAAAAATACATAAAAAATATATACATGTATAGCTGTAGCATATAGTGTCCTAAAAAAGACATAAATTAACATAGATGGAAACCTTAAAATAATCAAAAAAATAAAAAATCATATATTTGGAGAGAAAAGAGTGTGCTTGACGTTGTAGTAATAGTTTTAGGAAATGTATTGATGAAATTCATAGTGTTTATGATGGTGAAAGTTAGATTTTGGTATTTTTAGTCAAAAACATGGATTCAGCCGTGTTTGCAGTTCCAAGCCTTAGGCTAGGGAATCCAAGCCATTTCTAAGCCTCAAGGCATATTTTTGAAATTATATATAACAAAAATGTGTATGCACTAGAAGGAGCATGTGTTATAACTCACACATGTTCTAACATGTACACGTATCTATATATGTACACACACATGTATGTATGTGTTTATTGCATATATAAATATATATTTGGCCCTGTGTTTACCTTTGGGTCAATTGACTATATATGTTTATCTTTGGATATGTGTGTGTGTGTGTCTACATACATGTTTCTATATGTTTAAACTATATATGATGTAATTTAAGGTTCAATTAACCCTAATATCATAACAAAATAAATTAAATAGACCCTTGGTTCAATCATGAAGGCAATTGGAGCCAATTTGAGCCATTCAACCCAACTATGACTTTGAAATGTGAATTGGGGCTCAATCAACCCCAATTTCATTCGAGTATGAACCAAATAATCATTTGGGTCAATGATAAATGTAATTTTTGCTATTTAAGATGTGATTTGAGACTCAATCAACTCTAATGTCATCACATAATGAATGATATTATTGATTGGTTCAATCATGGAGGCAATTAGGGTCAATTTGAGCCCCTTGAACCTAACTGTGACTATAAAATGTGATTTGAGGATAAATTATTTCTAATTTCATCATATACTAATAAAATTAGTCAATTTATGAAATTAATAATACTATTTTGTAAAATTGAAGCACATGAACCTAATTTCAATTATATATGATGTGATTTTTAGATCATTTGACCTCAATGCCATCACATAATGAACCAAATGGTTAATTCATGCAATCACAGAGGTAAATGGGGTGAATATGAACCCCTTGAACCTAAATTCAACTATAATATGTGATTTAAGGATAATTGAGCCATGTAATCCTAATATAAATTATATAGGATGTGATTTAGGCACTAATCAACCATAATTGCATCACATAATGAATTAAATAGTAAATTGCATTAACCACAAAGGTAATTAGGGTTAATTTGAGTCCCTTTGAAACCTAACTTTGAATATAATATTTTATTGGGGGATTAATTACCCTAATTTTATCATAGATAGAACTAATTAGGCAAATGGTGCAATCAATGATTTGATTTGGCCCAAATTGAGCCCCTTTTAAACGTAATCATGACTATATAGGATGTGATATGAGGCTCAATTGGCACCAATTTTAGCATTTCATGAACAAAATAATCTATTGGTTCAATAAAAAAATGTAATTAAGTCCAATTTTTATCCCCTTGAACCTAACTACGAGATTAGGATGTGATTTGGGGATTAATTAGCTCTAATTCCATCATGGATTGATCCAATTACTTAATAAGTGCAATTAAAGAGGTGATTTGGGCCAAATTAAACCCTATGAACCTAATTTAAACTATATAAGATGTGATTTGGGCATCAATCAACCCCAATTACATCACATAATGAACTAAATAATCAACTACCTCAATTTTAAATCTAATTGGGGCTAATTTGAGTCCCTTTAAAACCTAACTACGATTATAGTATTTGTTTAGGGGCTCAAATAGGCACAATTTTATCATATATTGAGCCAATTAGTAATTTTATGCAATCAATGATGTGATTTGGCCCAAATTGAGCCCAAATCAATTATATAATATGTGATTTATGGTTAATTTACCTTATTTTTGTGAAAAATTGAAGCAATTATAAACAAACCCTTGAACAAATATAATAAAGAAACAATTGATATTAGTAATTATCAAAGGTATATAAATAATAAAGAATTATCAAAGATACAATAAATAAACCCTTGAACAAAGGCAATAAAGAGATAAAAGGGATTACCAAATGTATTAAAAACATACCTTTTAAAAAGTGTATGGTACACATTATAATGTGTATGTGTTATAACACACAGGCATTCCATCCATAACCAACAAAATAGTTTCCCCAATGTTTATATATTTTACCTAATTCAAGATTTTTGTCCCCACTTATATTATCTACATCATTCTAGACCCTGCATAGTAGAAGACAAAAAGCTCAAAAGCTATGAAGTTTGTCTAGTCATGGGTGATAAATTTCATTCAAAAGTAAGAAAAATATTAAAGCACAAAAAGTTAGAATAATTACAAGTGTTGAGAGATACATGAAAGGAATGAATGTAAATATTTCATTTAATACAAGGTACATATACTATTCCCAATGAAAAAATATCATAGATACTGATGAAATGGATAATAATGAAATGAATATTGACGATGGATGTTTACATAAAAGTCCAAATTATGTTGCAAGTACACATTAAAAGTATAGAGTTTTTTATTTTGTTGATGATGAATCTATGCATGATTATTTACACCCTAACAATGAATAAAATTACATGTAAACATAGAATGATGAAAGTAACAATGAATATAATTCTATGGTAACACTCAATAGTTAAAGTAATAATGAATTAAACTATATGATAACATAAAATGAAGAAACTAGTAGTGAAAATAAAAATATGGAAACATCAAATCAATAATTTATAGCATTAGTAACATCTCCCAAGATTTTTAATAAAGAACCCTTGTACTTAATTGAAGTTGATGAAAACATTTTGAAATGAATGTGTAAGAAAATGTCTAACCACCATTCAAGAAGAATAGATGAAATAATCTGGGATAATTACTTTAAAAAATTAAATGAGAGTCAAATATGTCAATTGTTTGTTTCATTTATGAAATTATTTAAGATGAGACCTACAATGTACACCCTAGGAATAAGAACACATAAAATTAATGGTAAAAACAAGGCAATTATTGAAAACCCACATGATACATACCATACTATAGGTGTGAAAATATGAAGCAAAGATAGTAACACTCCATGACACATAATTACAAATTGTATACAGGTAAGTGCACAAAGTTGGGGCACAAAAAGTAGACTACCCATGGACATATTTTCTTGAAATTTTATAAATTTGAACTTATATAGATAAGTTTATATATCTACACTCCAAATTTGAAGATGGTGTAAGAACATGAAATGTATCATTTCGAGTCTAGTTTCCAAAACACTATTTTTTTAAAAAAATGGTTAATTATAACTAGGTCAAACATCTAAAATTTGAAGAGGAACTCTTATTTTTTTTAGAAAATAAAGTAGATAGATGACCGTGTAGTGAACCATTTTTTGAGTAACATTTAATATTCTTTGAAACCCTTTTGGGAAAATTTAGATAAGATATTATAGTTTGTGACTTAAATTTTTTATATTTTTTCAATGAATACCTTTTTTATGAATTTTTCAAGTAAATAAATCCTAAAAAATTACAAAAAATGGATATCCATCCATGTGATGCACCTAACTACCTCAAAAAAAAATGAAAATCATTTTTTTTGAATGTGTGTAGAATTAGGCCTAGTTTGTGACCATATAACTTGTTTTTCACTTGAATCAATGAAAGACAAATTATATTAACATGTATAGGCATATAATGGCATAAAAAAGGTATAGCTAGAAATCAACATAATTTGAAACCTTAAATTAGTCCAAAAATTATAAAAATAATATTTTTGGAAAGAAGACAGCATGGTCATTCTGATGGTATTAAGTTTTTGAATTTTCACATTGAAATTCTTAGTGTATTTGGAAATCAAAGTTTAATTTTGTTATTTTTTATCATAACTCTAAAAAATTAGTTGTACATTAATGTGTTCAAGCCTTTGGCTCAGGAATCCAAGCCATTACTGAGCCAAAAAGCATGGGATTTGAATTAAAATTCAAATATCATGATTGCATTAGTGTATACCATGATCACATTAATAGATAATGTGATCATATTATTGTAAAAATAATAACATGATCACATTACTATTGTTTTGTATATTAAAGTAATGAATATTTAAATGGAGTGAATGTTGGTTAATAGGTAACGTGATCATGTTATTGACAATACAATCACATTATTGTTATGTTGCACATGAAAGTATGTAAGAATTGCATATTAAGGCAACTTTGGCTAGAAGCTTATATTTACTACTCTAAATGTTAAGTATAAGTTTACATTTATAAATTTATACTTTAAATTTATTTTAATAAATATAAAAAATTAGGGTCACTCTACATATGTTAAAGTTGGTCTCACATATACACACATTACGATGTGAAAAATAAATTTTCACTATCCAATCTAGTTAGTACTTAGGCAATGTTAGGGTCTAGGTATTAAACCTAGGGATTTTAGTACATAACTTTTGAAATTGATATCCATTTTTGGTAAACATATAGTCATTTTTTAGGTTTTTTTGCCTTTTGGATTGATTCCTAGAATTTATAGGAGTCATAGGTTTGTTAAAATTGAAGTTTGAAAACTAATCACTTTTAACTTGATCCAAAGTGGTGTGATTTGTGTAGTGGAGGTCATATTGATGACTTGCACAAATAAAACGACCACTTTATGTTAATTTCACTCGTTCATCATCCCTCCCTTATCCTTGATCACTTACTACTCATACTTCATTACCCTTAATCACTCTCTCATCATTCCTCATTGTCCCTAATCACTCTGTCATTAACCCTCACTATCCCTAGTCATCTTTAATCACTCCCTTATCATCCATAATCACTCATCCATTGAATCTCAATATCCCTCATCATCCATAATCACTCCATCCCCATCCTTAATCATAATAAATCACTCTTTCCTCATCCCTCATCATCCCTAATCACTTCCTCATCCCTATTCACTCCCTCCTCATCCCTCCTCATCCCTAATCACTCCTTCATTGACTTTCATCATCTCTAATCACTCAAGATTATCATCCCTAATCACTCCATCATTGACTATCACCATCCCTCATAATCCCTAATCACTTCGTCCTCATCCCTCATAATACCTAATCAATATTTCTCCATCCCTCATCATTACTAATCACTCTCTCATTGACCCTCACCATCCCTCACCATCCTTCATCACTCCATCATTGACCCTCACAATCCCTCACCATCCCTAATCATTCCCTCATTATCTTATGTAATTATATACTCTAATTATATATATTATTCCAATCATATGTTGTTTAATCCATTATAATATAAATTAACTCTTTTCTAGGACTTGTGTTGTCAATACCCATTTGTGATAGTCAATTTTATTACTGAATGAATTATATGATCTTCAAAATTTATAGTCAAGTAACATAAGTACTAACAACAAATAGAGTCTAAATTTTAGTTCATTGAATTATCTTTGTTTTGAAACTAATTAGTTGAAACTTTATTTGATTAAAAATTTGGTAGTTTGGATCAAAAGATAAAAATTAAACACAAATATGTTGTATAGTTTTCTAATTCTTAGAATATTTTAATCAAATACAAAGTTATTTAGTGTTTCCCATTCTTGTATGACTTGAATTTTAGTCAGGTTCACACATGAACTCCTTGTGTGTGTAATGTGTCCCAAATATTTTATCTCTTTCATGAAAAATTAACATTTAATCATAAAAACATGTTTTTGAAAAATGTGAAACACTAGTTTAGCATGATGTAGATGTTCATCCCATGTTTTCTAAAGATAAAGATGTCATCAAGATAGATTAAAAAAATGACATAGGTAAAGGGCCTAAATATGTCGTTTAACATATTGAAATGAATGAATTCATTACATGAGTTAACCTAAAAGGCATAACCAACTAGTCAATCAACCCTTCCTTTGTTTTTAAGACTATATTCTAAATGTCTAGAGGTTTAACATGAATTTGCTGATACCCAAACTTAAGATCAATTTTGGAAAAGAATTATATGCCATGGATATGGAATAAAAATTCCTTAATATTTAGATGAGGATAATATTTCTTCACTTTAATCTTGTTAATATTTTTTTAATTGACTCACAACTTTGGCACAAACACAATTGGGATTCTACAAGACAATGATTCGGGCATGATGTGTCCATTATACATGATTTGATGGATCTACTTCTTGATCTATTCATTCTCTAGAAATGATATGTTGTATAAAGAGGTTTGAGATATAGGTATTTAAGGGATCAAATCAATAGTATTGTTTAGTTTACATTATGTAGGAACTTATTTAGGTGACTAAAAGATATCCTTGTATTCATCTAGTTTTTGGTTCAATTATTTTGTCTTTGTTATTGTTGGATAAACCAAACTATGATATCATGACATAATTATGTTATTAAATTTAATTATTACCATAAAGAGTATACTTATTACTATAATTGACAAGATTCTTACACTTCTTGACACTAATGACTGAAAGCTTATGAACTAATTATGATATATGGTATTTTAGGTCATGACAATCTACCATGACATTTCAAGGATTTAATTCATAGACTACATGTCAATGGAAAATATATGGTTTACCACATGTAAAAAATCACACACCTTTAATGGTGAGATGTCATAAAATATTTCATCTTTGAAAAGTTTGATTTTGTACACCAAGTGACACTACTAGGTGATCCATTTCTCAAGGCCTACACTAGACCATACATTAGTTTATGGTTATGGATGATGTATAAATTTCAAGTTAAATTTTTTAAAATATGATTTAAAATAAATTAAATTCTTCTGACTTCCATTGGAAATGATGAAGTGTATTGGATCACCATTGATCTACATTTATTAATGAAACAATATTTTTAATTCATATAATTTAATATTGGGGGAAGTAGAGATATTTTTAGCACCAATAATATCATTAGGTTTATAATATATTATAGAATTACCTTTTTTATGGTTATAGATAAATTTCACCCCCTTCTCAAGATGTGCAAGTAGAGACCTCATAGTGTGACGCTCTTTATTGGATTGAATATTGAAGTTATGAATTAAGCACCACTTTTCAATCTTGGAATACTTACTTTAATCATTTGAAAATTATTTTCCACTCTCTGGTATGATGAATAAATCAATATAAATACAAATATAAGGCCTTTAATGTAATTATTTAGATCATAAAATGTTCTCATATGGAAAACAAGTGATTGGTTTCAAGAAATCACATAGCTTTGTGATCCTCATGTATTTAATACCCATTTTTCGTGCTATGGTGGTTTTACTTGCTTCTCTTTTTCTGGTGGATTTTTAATTATGAATTACATCATTTATAATTGGTGAATATTTTTTATAAGTGTTAAATATTATATTTCAAATTTTCCTCCACATCATTTTGTTCACTGTCTTATATTTTATTCTAGCACTCAACTCTCCACTTATAATTCTTAACATTTTTAAACCCCAAAAAAATACACCATCAAGGTATTGGATGGAGTGATTAAGGATGAGGAGGGATTATTGAGTAGAGATGATGAGGAAGTCAATAGGGATGATGAGAGCCAATGAGGGAGTGATTAGGGATGATGAGGGATGGTGAGAGCCAATGAGGGAGTGATTAAGGATGATAAGGGATGGTGAGATCCAATGAGGTAGTGATTAGGGATGATGAGGGTGTGATTAAAAATGATGAAGGATGGTGAGGGCCAATGAGGGAGTGATGAGGGATGATGAGGGATGAGAAGTGAGTGACTAGGGATGATGAGGGATAGTAAGGGTCAATGAGTAATAAAGGATGATGAGGGAGTTATTAGAGATAGTTAGGGATAGTGAGAGTCAATGAGGGAGTGATTAGGGACAATGAATAATGATGAAAGAGTAATTAAGGGTGACTAGGCATGAGTATTAAGTGATCAGGGATGAGGGAGGGATGATGAAAAAATGAAATTAACATAAAGTGGTCATTTGATGTGTTTAGTTCATTAATGTGACCTATACTACCACAATCACACCATTTTGAATCAATTTCAAAGTGAGTGGTTTGAAAACTTCAATTTTGACAAACTTAAGACTCCTAAAAATGCTAGAAATCAATTTAGAGGGCACAAAAATCTAAAAAATGACTATATGTTTACCAAAAATGGACATCAATTACAAAAATTATGTCTTGAAATCCCTAAGTTTAATGTACTTAGACCTTGAAAATGCCTAAGTACTAACCAGATTGGATTTTGAAAATCTATTTTTCACATCATAAGGTGTGAAACTATGATACCAACTCGATCAAATGCATAATGACCCTATTTTATTAAACTTATGAAAATAAATTTAAATTATAAGGAAATAATATTTATTTCCTCATACTTAACATTTAGAGTAGTAAATATAAGCTTATAGCCAAAGTTGCCTTCATTTGTAACTCCCACATGATTTTATGTGCAAAATAACAGAAAAATGATTGCGTTATCAATAATGTGGTTGCATTATTAATAACACAATCACATTACCTATTAACCAGCATTTGATCCATCTAAATGTTTATTTATTTGATGTGAAAAACAACAGTAACATGATCATATCATTATTTTTACAATAACATGATCACGTTATCTATTAACACAATCACATTATACATTAACATGATCACATTATGTATCAATAGTTTCCAAGCCATAATTTAAATAATGTGATCATGTTATATCAATAACACAATCACATTATTTATTAACATAATTGCATTACCAAAAATGTCCATAGAATTATCCCCCAACTCTGTGCACTTACCCATAGTAAATAGTCAAACAGAGAGAGAGTATTGGAGTTATGGCTAAGATCACTAGATCATGTGAAGCTAAAATTTCATGATATGTGTGATACAAACAAGCCATATGGCCTTAGTACAACATTGAACCCCCCCAATAATTTTCCTTAGTAGATGATAAATCAATAGAATTATAATTCTTACTTGACCAACTAATCAGACTTGAACTAATGGAGAAACTATAAGTTGAAGTGGACTTGTGATTTTGAATATCACTAACCCAATCTAAGTTAGTGTAGCCAATAAATTTGATGTAAGTTCTAGATATATAGTGAATCTTGAATCTATGTGTGCATTGAATGTAGTTCAAGATCTTCTTATCAACTTTCTAGTGAAGCTCATGGGGTTCCTGCATGAAATAAAGACTAGGCCCACTACATATGATATGTTAGGTCTGGTATGTGTCAAGTAGATAATGCTACCCATAAGTTATCAATAAAAGGTTACATCGACCAAAGGTGAAGTAAAATCTACCTCAAGCTTAAATATCGATAGAAAGGGAGTTAGAGTTAGTTTAAAATTATCCATTTGAAATTGAGCTAGTAGATCAAGATCATAATTAGGTTATGTAAGAGTGATCCCTAGTTCAGATTGAAAAATTTAAATCCTAAGTAATGTAACAAGCCTAAGTATGTCATGAAAAATTTATCCTAAAGAGCCCTTTTCAATAATACAATGGATGAAGAATAGATACTAGTGATCAAAATATTATCAACATAAAGAACTAGAATCAAGAGCGAATCATCATGTCATAAGAGATAGATGTTCAGATCTAAATGACATATAGTGAATCCTATTATGAGAAGGAAAGAATCTATCTTGGCATACCAATATCGAGGGGAATATTTGATTACATATATGTATTTTTTAAATCTACATACAAGGGAATAATCCTCAATAAATCCTAGAGGTTTCTTCATGCAAATTTCCTCCTCAAGATCACCATGAATATAGGCATTCTTCACATCTATTTGATGAATATCCAAATTATTGGCCATGAAAATAGGAAGTGTGAGTTTGATGGAGTTCATTTTGGTGATTGGTGTAAAGGTATCTATATAGTTGATGCGATGAACCTAGAGAAACCATTTGTGACCAATAATGATTTAAACTTGTCAACATACCTAGTTGATGCATACTTGGTTTGATATATCCATCTTCATCAAACCATGTTTTTTCCCTTAAGAAGAAGTGTCAAATACCAAGTATGATTCTTGATTAAGGAGTTATAATCCTCATGCATGGAAAAATATCACTTAAGAATATTTTATACCTCTCAAAAGGTATATGGAGCTGAGGCAAAGACATATAAAGCATGTGGCCCACTTTGAAACTTTTAACATGTCTACCTATCATCTGAAGGATCCCCAACCCATGTATTTGTTCTTTGTAGTGTTTTCCTAGCCTAAAGATGAGAAAAAATGGATAAGTTAGGTAGAGAAACATTATATTTTAAAGTGTGGTGATATGTGGATGGAGAAGAATCCACATCACTACTCTCACTATTAGAACTAGAAGTGTCCTCAACATTTATAATGTGCTTAGGTTGATTTGAATCATATGAATCAAATCCAAGTGATTATAATTAAGTGGGATAAGTGTCAAGTTTTGATTATATGGGACCATTTTAAAATTGAACACTTATCTTGATGAATAACTCATGTGTGGTGATGCATAAGATAAACAAACAAACTCACACTTCTACTTATTTCAATATCCACTCTTTAGATAAAGGTTCATTGGTTCATTTGATCATTTAATGGTTTAAAGAATTATCTAATTGTTTTATGGGTATTTTCACCTTTACCATGATCATTATAGTCTCATTAGACCCCTCAATACATTCACCAATTCCTCATCACCTCTTTCATAACCTTTACAACTTCTTTCCTTTACACAAATAGTCCTAATAGCCTTTTTAAGGATTTTTCCTTCTATATGGTCTTATATAGATGAATTTTGAGAATATATGTACAATTATAGACATATTATATCCTTTTATACAATGAATTTTAAACACCCAAGTCTACTTAGAAAACACTTTACTAGTCTCTTTTAGGTCTCTGCATAGGCCTATTTGATCCCTAGTCACACACAGTTTCTTCTATCCATACTTTTGCATACCTAACTACCCCAAAAACTCCATAATATATTAATATACATTTATTAATACCAAAATACAAAATTTTATCAAATTCCATTGGGTAAAACTTCATAAAAATACATTTTTGACTCAAAACCCCAGTTCAAGGTTGATAGGGTTTCCAATCACCCTAGAACCTTAAATTTGAGTTTTATGAATTAAGAAGGGTTTCCAAGATCTTTGAACATTAATTAATATTTTTACCAACTCCACACTCCTATTACAAGTAATGGATCCATGCCATAACTCCTTTGTTCAACATTTTAATAATGTACTTGGTCCCACTGTATAGATAAACATAGTCTGCAGGAACCAAGAACACAGTCTTGAGGTTTTGGACTTCCAAAAAGTGGTTTTTAAACTATGTCAAAGGTAAATAAGTTTTGATACAACTCCACACACCCTATGGGATAAAAAACCACTCATTTTGATGCCTACATTACACACATTTTCCATGATTTGTACTTGATTATCTTTATATGTACTGTCTCAATAGGGTCATAATGCATTCTATACAAAATGATGTGAAAGTAAGAAAATTAAATACACAAAAAAACTCAATAAACATGAAATAGACTCACCAATATATGTTAATAATCAAAATCATAATATTATTAGATATTCCTTCTTTGAGCATTCTAAGCACAGTCTTTCTCCATTTGCATATACAGGAAAATAGAGTTACAGTCCTTTACAAAACTTAAGAGTCTCCATTCATCATTTCTTGGGTTTTGATCCCTCTCTTCCATGAATACATCATGAAAAATTTATAGAAACCAAAAAACTTACCCTTTTTATATCAAGCATAACCACTCTAACTCTTGACCTTTGCCCATGCATATATACCTATGGTGTCTTTATTAATCTTCCATAATCATTTTACACCTTCATGACCCATGCAATGTTCATAAAAATCCTAAACCATGCTTTGTAAATTCAAAAATTTGAATTGTGAAAATTGGTAAAAAAGTGCCAATTTGAAATTTGTTATGATCTTGATGGGCAAATTTCACTAATGCCTAAAGGTTTTGGTGTAACACTTTGTTACATTTGGTATCAAAGCCTCCACCCATGTTCAAGTCACAAAGTGGGTGGTTACCCTGGCATGGTAGTGTTCACTCGATGCTTGTACATATGGGGGATCCTGGTGTATGGGCACCAATCTAGCCCAGAGTTTGGGCTTTGGAAGCGTGGTGGGATGTTATGATCTTGATGGGAATATTTCACTAATGCCTCAAGGTTTTGGTGTAATGGTTTGTTACAAAATTCTAACCTATTCTAGCACTCTTAACCACTTTTCAGACATTCCAAGGTGTGTTTTATGAATCTTAAAACCTCTCAAACACCCTAAATAAACTAATTAAACATAAAACACTTGTTCAAACCAAAATTTATTAAATAACATCAAAATGAGTCATCCTTAGTAGGATGTTACTGCGTCATGTGATCAAATGAAGAAGGTAGTACCTTTTAACATTAAATAGATAACTTATGAAGATTCAAGGCTTAATTTGAGGTTCCATAACCTTGAATTCATTCTTCAGTATGTGTGCCATAACTAGAGATATGAAAACACTAAATTTCTTAACTAAGGGTTTCTTGTTGTGTCAAGCTTAAAAGGGAATTATACCTTTTAAAGCCTTATAAGGAAACCTATTATAAATGTATTAGGATAAATTAATGGCTTTGGCCCAATAATATGGTACAAGTGACTTAGAGTGAATTATATAATTATCCATCTCTTTAAAGTACCCATTATTACATTCTACAACTCCATTTTATTTAGGAATGTATGAAAATGTATGGTAAAAATCAATCCCCTCTACTATGCAAAACTAATCAAATATATTATTGACATACTCATACCCATTATAAATTCTAATAAAACCTTGATGTATTTATCAAAATATTTCTCTAAAATAAATTTGAAGTCTTAAAACTTGTTGAAAACTTTAGTTTTCTACCTAAGGAAGTGGACCCATATGTGCCTTGAGAAATCATCAATAAAGGTAAGAACATACTTAGCCCTTGTGAAACATAAACTAGGAAAAGGCCTAAATACATCATTGTGTACTAATTCTAATCCTATGAATCCCTCCAATCTTTACCTTTGTCAAATTTATCTTAATGATGCTTCCCAAGGGTAGAACCCTGATAAATACCTTTAGAGAAATGAACTCAAGGTAAGATTTTGACCATGTTATTTTTTTTGAGTTGTTCTAGGTAGCAGTAGTTGAGGTGGCTAAACCACTCTTTCCATAAATTTTTAACTCCATCTGAATGAGTTAGCAACATAGTCTATGAAGAATTAGGTTCAAAATGTGAGAAGGTATATAACTTGGCCTGGTGATTTACCCTACCCACTACCACTGTAGAATCATTATGAAACTATTTGACTATGACTAAATCTAGTGAAAATTCTACCTTCATGCCCTTAATGATGTGAGTGATTTGGTGTAATGATATGAGATTAATTGAAAGTGATGAAACACTTAAAACATTTTTGAATGTTCTCCCATCCATTTCAATAGACCCTCTCCTCATAACCTATACCAAAGTGTCATCACCCAAAGTGATATGATACATGCTACAAGGCTCTACGGAATAAAAATCAACTTGTGAAGAGCCCATGTGGTGGGAAACACCTAATTCATTAACCCATGACGAGGTTAGAGCTACAACTATTACAAGAGCTTTGCCCTTTTATTTTTATTTACCTTTACCTTTTGCCTTAGAAGAATACTGAATTGATATATTCTACTTGATAGACTCAAGAACACTTATGTTGTTCTTTTTTATAAGATGAATTATGTGATCAATTTTTTATTCATGCACTTGTGTTCATCATGCCCAATTTTATTATAATAGGGAAACTTAACCTTCTCTTTCTTAGGTTTGTCATTTGAAGAGGAGGTTTCAATGGTTATTTTATAGAGGTTGATTCTTTCTCCTTCTCTTGTTCCTTCTTATTTTTGTTTTTCTCTTTGTTTGAATCCTTTTGTTTCCCATTCCTAAGAATTATGGCTTGAGGTTTTGAGGACTTCAATGTGGCCATTTATATTAAATTGTCTTGCTCTTAAGTCAATTCGATAACAAAGTCATCTAAAGAAAGCATATTCAATGTAGTTGCTAGAGCACTTTTAGTGGAATGGAAGGTAGAGCCAAGGATAACATAATTTGGACCTAATTTTGAGAGTATATAAAGAATACATTGGTCATATTTCTTCTCTATCCCACATTATTTTAATTGAAATCTCAAGAACTTAAAAATAGTGAAGAAAACCTAAAGGGTGTCAAAACTTCTAAGACTAAAAATAATGAGCTCATTATCTAGTTCATGCCATCTCATTACATATAGCTTCCCAAATAGTTTTTCCAAGGTGGTCCAAAATTCATTAGGATTTTTAATAGACTCTACATGAAAGAGAAGATCAGGAGAAGCTGATAGACATAAAAACCCATAGGCTTTGTCATAGCAATTGTACCACTTAACCTTTTTTGCTTCTATATTAAGTTCAATTTCATTGATCACTATACTATAATGTGAAACCTTATTACTTAATATAATTTTGATTTTGGTTTTCCATTCATATTAGTTAAATGATGTTAGAGTATT